>CM055117.1:633056366-634458866 GCA_029206835.1 Rana muscosa | reverse complement strand
TAAGATGGACACATTTGCATTGAGACAGGATTTGTATCTTTTGTTCAGGAATGTTTGTGTAAAGGCTTTTTATTCCTCTAGACCTGCTGGGTGTAATGTCAGTCTGCTGCCTTTATCTCTAATTTATATTTAAAAAACAAAAGTTCTTTAGTACCTCCTACATCTTGTGCAGCAGCTGAGTTATTCATTAGCAAAGTGGAAGAGGATTAGACATGTGCACTGCCAAAAAATTTGTTAGTTTTCGTTTTCGTTTCATTCGTTTTTTTTTTTTTTTCGTTTTTCGGGTCATTCGTTATGATCGCAATTCGTAAATTCGTAAATTTGTACATTCGTAAATTTATACATTCGTAAATTTGTACATTCGTAAATTTGTACATTCGTAAATTTGTACATTCGTAAATTTATACATTCGTAAATTTATACATTCGTAATTTCGGAAATTTGGAAATTCGATATTTTCGAAAACCCGAAAATTTGAAAATCTGAAAAAATAACTATTAAATTATAGTTGTAATTTCCTTTCAAATTTGGCTGTTAGCGAACGTAACGAATACAAATTTATCTGAAGTTACGCATAACCTGAAATAACAAATGCCGCATCTAAACAAATGGAACGGAACAAATTAATAATAATAATATTAAAACGTTTTTATTATTATTATTGTTATTTATTATTATTAATTCATTACGTTCCATTCGTTTAGATACGGCATTCATTATGTCGGAAAACAATTTGTAACTTCGTTAAGTTCACTAACAGCCAAATTTGAAAGGAAATTACAATACCTATAATTGAATAGTTAGTAATAGTTAAGTTATTAGTTAATTATTATTTCAGATTTCCGAATTTACTAATTTACGATTGTACGAATGTACAAATTTACGAATGTACGAATATTCGGAAATTCGTCAATTCAAATTTACGAATTTCCGGATAGTTGTACATTCGTAAATTCGTGCATTGGTAAATTCGTAAATTCGTAAATTTGAATTTACGAATATTCGTTAAAATTCGTTATGAGTTTTCGTTAATTCGGATATTTCCGAATTAACGAATTTGTCGAAATTCGTTAAAAAACGAATTCGGAACGAAACGAATTGCACATGTCTAAAGAGGATGTTAACGCTTTTCTACACAAGAATAGTGGAAGGGATCATATACCTAATAATATGACACAGGAGGAAATTACAGCTCTTTCTTCCTTGGCCAAACGTAAGGAAATCACTATAAACCCGGCAAACAAGAGTGGCTCGATAGTGATCATGGACACCATACAGTACGAAAGGGAAATTTACAGGCAGCTGGCAGATCCCAAAGTATACAAATGTCTGGAGACCAATTCCACATCACTCGTTTTAAACAAAATTAAAAAAGTAGTTGGCCGAGCAGTACAAAATAACATTATAGATGTGAACACTCAAACTTACCGTAATCGCTGAATATCCAGTAACTTCTATCATTTATGTACTTCCCAAGATACATAAAAATCCCATTAATCCCCCTGGACGTCCCATTGTGTCCAGCACTGCATCAGTCACCATGCCTTTAGCTAAATATTTGTATAAGTGTCTCACACCATTGATTACACAAACTCATTCTTATAACAGAGACGCAAGATTTTTTAAATAAAATACAATCTCTTGTCATTCCATCTGATGCACTGCTGGTCACATGGGACATGGCTAACTTATATGCAGCTATCCCTCATTGTCTTAGTTTAGAAGCCTGCAAACGATTACTAATCAATTCAAAAAATACACTTCCTCTCAAATTTAATTTCTCCTGGAGTTGTTAATTGGTTTAGAAGAAAATTTATTTTTATTTAAAGACACCCATAATCTACAACTCACCGGAGCAACGATGGGTTCTAATGTAGCGCCCCCTTATGCCAATGCGTTCATGGATATGATTGAACAAGCTTTGATTTTCCCTTGCGTACTATTCAATGAACACTGTACCACATGGTACAGGTTCATAGACGCATTTGCGATATGGACTGGTGACCTGAATTCATTGTCCCTATTCAATTCATACTTGAATTCACTGATTCCGGGTTTAAAATGTTATATGTCCACTGCCACTGGTGCTACCCCCTTTTTGGATACTTTATTAACTATTAAGGATGGACATATTGTCAGTGATCTTTATAGGAAGCCCACTGATCAAAATCAATTATTTTCTAGTTTTCACCCCCCCAGGGGTTTTCAAATCCATTCCCTGGAGCCAGTTAAGACGAGTAACCAGAATTGTTAGTGAAACTGATACTTGTAGCATGAGATTGGGTGAAATGGAGGACAGTCTGCAACGGCGAGGTTATCCTGTGGATTTGGTTCATACTGAACGTACCAATATACATAACAATATTATTAAAAATACCGGTCACAGAATGCCATTCATCTCTCAATATCATCCTTTCTCTAATAAAATAAACAATATTATTAAGAAACATTGGTCCATTTTAATTAGGAGTTATCCTGCGGTCCCTGAGTTAAATAATCCCCCCCACCTTCATATTGTCGGGGTGGGACCATACACGATAAACTGGTGAAATCTGAGCAATATTCGGTACCAACTCCACGAGTGACCTTTTTAGGTCCTAAAAATCAGGGTTAATTTCCATGCCTCTGTTGCATACAGTGCACTAGCATCAGAGGAAAATGCTTCTCTCATCCCGAAAAAGGTTATGATCTACCGATCAAGGATTATTACACTTGTCAATCGTCCTATGTTGTGTACATTATTAAATGTCCATGTGGGCTCCTTTATGTAGGAGAAACTGCAAAAAAAAGTGAAAGACCGTATTGCTAGGCACAAGTACTCTATCCGGGACAAATTGGATAAACTTTAGTGTTGAGCGAATCCGAACTGTAAAGTTCGGGTCCGTACCGAACTTTAGCTTTTTCCCGAACCCGGACTTTGCGTGAAAGTCCGTGTTCGGGTTCGGCAATCTAATGGCGCAGTTAGAAATGCCTCAGGGGCCAGCCAATCACCTTTTGATTAGCTGGTGTGCCCTTAGAAGCCATCATAGCCATGCCTACTAATGGCATGGCTGTGATTGGTCAGTGCAACATGTGACCCAGCTTCTATATAAGCTAGAGGCACACAGCACACACGTCACTCTGCTTCAGAATAGATAGGGAGAGGATCTTGTCTGCTGATGTTGCTTATTGGGAGAGATTGAAAATACATGAGTTAGTCCTGATTCTGGAATCTGAGGGAAAAGATAGAGAGACAGTGTAGTGTAGGGCCAGGTTCCTGTTGGTGCTTTCAGGGAGAGAGATTTGTTATATAGGAATAGGAGTCCAGATTCAGAGATATAACTCAGCGATCTGCATAGGTTTACCTGTTTGTGTTGCAGTGCACAGTCTTTACACTGCCATGAGCCCAGTGTCAGAGAAAATCTAACTTTTATCTGCAAGCTCAGTGCACCAGCACTGCATATATTACATTGAGAGATACACCGTTTCCATACTGTGGGTGTATTCTGCTCTTGGAAAAAGACCCATTTAGGGCAAAAAAAGGCACTTTATTGTGCTCTTTTCCAAAAGACCCATTTAGGGCAAAAAAATAAATAAAAATTTGCACTTTAATGTACTCTTGCAAAAAGACCCATTTAGGGCCACAAAAAATATTTTGCAGTGTGTTATACATATGTGGAGGCGTGTGAAATAAACAATTTCTAGATATTTGTCTTCTACTGTGCTATGCTAAAAAAAAAAAAAATATTTTTAATAGCATTTTCTGCAGCTGTGCGATTCAGCGGTTATGTGAGTGAGTGAAAAACTTGTATAGCGCTAACAAATGCGAACTAAATCGCCTCAAGGCGCTTAGCATCCAGTAGCTTCATGATCCATCAGAAGAGGTGGGTCTTAAGTTTTTTCCTAAAGGCCCGATGGTTTTCTTCCATACGGATATCCGTGGGTAGCGCGTTCCATAGCCGTGGTCCTTGGACTGCAAATCTTCGTTCTCCCTTTGATCTGTAGCGAAATTTGGGGATGTGAAGGAGGTTTTGGTTTGTTGATCGGAGACTGCGTTTGGGGGTGTAATGCTTTATCTTCTTGCATAAATATTGCGGAGCGATTCCTTGTGTGCACTTGTGGGTGAGACAGAGGGTCTTGAATGTGACCCGATCCTTTACGGTTAACCAATGAAGGGTCCTCAGTGCAGGGGTGATGGATTCCCAGTTTTTTTTTCATGTTATCAGTCTGGCTGCCGTGTTCTGGACGACTTGTAGGCATGACATTTGGTATTTGGGTAGTCCGAGGTAGAGGGAGTTTGCGTAGTCGAGTCGGGAGTTGATAATTGATCCAACTACTACTGCTGTGTCCTCTTCTGGGATGAAGGGAATGAGTCTACGCAGCAGGCGGAGGAGATAATGAGATCCGCTGATTACTGATCCTATTTGAGCGTCCATCGACATCTCCGAGTCAAAAATGACTCCGAGACTTTTGACTTTGGTGCTCGGGGTGATGGTCTGTCCAAGAATGGTGGGTGGTGTCCAGGAGGTTTTAGTTTTTGTCTTTCGATTAGCGTGGAGGAGAAGCAGTTCTGTTTTGGATCCGTTGAGTTTAAGTGAACTCTCAGTCATCCAATCATCGATCAATGTGAGGCATTTTTCCAATCCGTGATATTGGTCTTTTTTTCCAGTGATACGAAAGTAGAGTTGGGTGTCATCCGCGTATGAGTGGTAGCATAAGTCCTGTTTGCTAATGATTTTTAGGAGTGGGCGGAGGTAGATGTTAAAGAGCAGGGGTGACAGTGGTGATCCTTGAGGGACTCCGCAAGAAATTGCGCGAGTTTCAGAGGTGAAGGCACCTAATTTCACTGTCTGAGAATGATTCTCAAGAAAGGAAGCGAACCAAGGAAGGTCAGGGTCTGCGACTCCTGCTACTTCTTTAAGACTAATGAGTAGAGTTTTGTGGTCTACTGTGTCGAACGCTGCACTGAGGTCCAGCAGCACCAGGAGACATGATTCTCCGTCATCTGCGGCTTCGAGGACGTCATCCCATATTTTGAGAAGTGCCGTTTCTGTGCCATGGCCTGGGCGGAAGCCTGATTGTAGTGGATCCAAGAGTTTGTAAGTGTCCAAATGGCCTTGTAGCTGTTGTACTACTGCTTTCTCCATGATCTTGGAAATGGTGTAGAGGCTTGTTACCGGTCTGCGGTAATTTGGGTCCTTAGGGTCAAGATTGGGTTTCTTTAGGAGGGGTTTGATTATACCTTGCTTGAGGGAGTTCGGAATCATACCTTCTTTGAATGAAAGATTTACGATGTGTGTAATGGTAGGAGCTAAAATGTCGGTACATTCTTTCAGGAGTTTTGTGGGAATTATGTCATTTGATGATGTAGTGTCTCTGAGGCTTCTGATGATGTTTTTAGTGGTGTCAATGGTGATCGGGACCAGCGAAAATTTTGCTAGTTGTATAATGTTCGTATTGATATTCTCTGTTTGCTTTGGCTGTGTGAAGTTGGTTGTTTTTTTCTGTTGAATTATTTCCCGAATATTTTCGATTTTTTCGATAAAAAAATCCGATAGCTCATTGCAGAACTCTTGGGTTTCATTTGCTGGAGGCTCTAGACAGGTAGGGTTCATGGTCCGAGTGACCAGTTTGAAGAGTTCACGAGGCCGGTTTAGGGCTTTTTTATGGTGTTTGAGAAATGTTCCTTTTTTGCTTTAAAAATTGCTTTGTGATATTTCTTAGTGAGTGCTTTGTAGTTTGTATGGTTTTCCTCCGTTGGGTTTCTTCTCCAGGCTCCTTCAGCTCTTCTGCGTTCTTGCTTCAGTAGCGTAAGAGTGTCACTAAACCAGCCCGAGTTGTTTTTACGGATGTGTGCTCTGCGTCTCGGAGCGACTGTGTCCGCTGTTTGTAGTAATATTTTGTTTAAGGAGTTGAGTGTTTGTTCCGTTGAGCGGTTATGCTTTAGCGTTCCTATTTTTTTTGATAGAATGGTTTTGAAAAGTTTTGAGTGTAGTTTCTTCTGAGATCTTGTCCAGTATGTTTTTGTTGAGTCTTCCGGTTTTTGGGAGATGGTGCTGGTGGTAAATTTGAATTTGATAGCGTGGTGGTCCGTCCATGGTAACGGCATGTTGTCCAGTATGTTGATGTCCATATTTTGTTTGAAGATGAGGTCAAGAATGTGACCCGATCCATGCGTGGGTGCATTTATTAGTTGCTGCAACCCTAGTTCTTCCAATTGGTTGATACAGGCGGTGGCGATGGGGTCCTGAGTGGCGTTAGCCCAGAGGTTAAAGTCCCCGAGTAGTAAAAACTTTTTGGTTTTTAAGGTGTATGTCGAGAAGAATTCGGTGAAGGGTGTGAGGAGATTTGTCTTCGGTCCTGGTGGTCTGTAGCATAGCAGTATGTGAATGGTGTCATGGGGTGTTGTTTGGAGTTGCAGGGTGAGTGTTTCCATGAATGGCATTGAGTTCTGTAGGGTTGGTTTGGTAAGAGAGAGGTGCGATTTGAAGATAACTGCTAGGCCTCCTCCTCTTTGTCCTATTCTGTGCTCAGTTAGGATGCGGTAGTTCCCAGGTACTAGTTCCGTTAGGACGGTGTTACAATCCGGTGTTAGCCAGCTTTCCGTGATAAAGAGGCAATCTATGTCGTTTTGCGTGATGAAATCGTGAATTTCCTGTCTGTGTTTGACTGCCGATCTGGTGTTAATCAAGGCGCATGATAAATCTTGTAGATGAAGTGGTGTCTTTGTGGTTTTGATAGTCGATTGTCGATTGATCCTAAGCAGTTGTTCTTTTTGTAGGATTTTTTGGGTGGCGGTTGGAAGTGTTGGGGCGGTATTCCTTAGCCTGTGGAGGGTGTCCGCTGAGTATTTAAAGATGCACATGATAGGAGGAAAAAGGTGATGGGGATGATGGATGGGGCCCAATGACCTAAACCGCCCTCCCGTTGGTCCAGAGGAAGGCAAAAACCACCAGCCGAGTCTGGCCAATTGCTGCAGCAGGGGAAAAATTCCTTCCTGACCCCCCGAGGGGCGATCGGGTAAACCCTGGATCAACTCACTACTAGTTGGTGGTGCCCCGATGTACTTACCCGGTCGGCACACGCAGGCCTGCTGGAGAGAGACTCGGGACGGGTGTAGAGTGATGGCCGGGGCTAGGCCACAGCCGCGGTCTGTCCTGCAGTTCTAACAGTCTAGAAATGGGCGCCCGGATGGCGGCAGGTGGCAGTCGGCGGCTGTGGGTGAAGCGGTGGTGAGCTGGGGGATCTGAGCTTGGGGAGAGTGGGGGAGAGTGGGGTCCCGTGGAAGCCGCAGGTCGTCAGGTTAGCGTTTGCTGGAGGAGCGAAACGCCAGAGTCCAAGGGGGTTCCTGTATGGCCAGAGCTCCTGCCACACACGTCCGTTACGCTTGACCGTATGTGTGGATTGCTCTGTGAAGCGATGAGGTCAGGGCTCCTGTCACACACGTCCGCTTCCTGGACCGTGCGTGCGGATTGCTCTGCGAAGTGGTGAGCCTCGGGGGCCTATCGCACACGTCCGTTATGCTTGGCCGTGTGTGTGGGTCTGGGGAGATCGCATAGTGGCGGTGGTCGATGCTGTAGGTTGGGGCAGCTTGAGTACGTCAGGGGGGGTGATCAGTCATAAGTAGTAGAGTTATTGAAGAGTATTGTGAAGATAGTAATGGGGGTGGGGTGGGGAATTGGTAGGAATAGAGAGAAAAAAACATTTTTTTTTCTTGTCAGTGTTGGGGGGGAAAGGCTCTAGGTGTATCAAGATGGCCGCTACTTACTGGGCCGAAATATCCATTTCGTCCTCCCGGCTGCCTTTTGTGAGCGACCCAGTGGGAGCCACAGGCAAGTGACCCGTGAGTGGATGCGATCCGGTAGTTATCCCGGGTCAGAAGATTCCAGGGGGCCGGGAGAGGAGTTGGAGGGCTGAGGCTGGGTGTCCCAAGATGGCCTCCGCGGCCGGTTCTAGGCCGAAGCCGCGGTCTATCCTGCTGGGCAGGTAGCAGCTAGTGCTGCTTCGGAGCCTGCTGACTCCTCTGGGGGGCTCCGCGAGTGGCCGAGTGCCGTAGGGTGGCCCCTTGGCTGATCCGGATGCTGCAAGGGGGATCGAATGTGGCTAGGCCGCAGCCGCGGACTTTCCTGTCGGCGGCTGCGGGTGGAGGGGGGTTCCGCCGGCGGCGGATGAATGGCCTTGGTGGCGGGTGGAGGGCTCGGATGTAGCTCGGTGAGCTAGGCCAGGGGTGCAGCCGGTCCGTGAAGGAGGCGCCAGAGGGGGGGACCGTGGGATGAGTGATGTTAGGTCGCAGCCTCGGACTTGCCCGGCGGCGGCTGCGGGAGGAGGTGTCTGGCGCGGGGGGGCTCGTATGGATTGGGGTCCTGCTGGATGGAGGGGGGGGGAAGAGAACCAGGGGGACAAGGGTGAGAGCCAGGGGGGACAAGGGTGAGAGCAGGGAAGAGAGCCAGGGGGAAATAGGGGAGAGTACGGGGAGAGTCCTGGGGAGAGAAGCAATGCAGCCCTGGAAGTCAGGAGCTCGGTACACACGTCCTCCAAACGTACTGTGGGTGTGTTGTGGTCTTCCAAAAAACGCCATTTAGGGCCACAAAAAATATTTTGCAGTGTGTTATACATATGTGGAGGTGTGTGAAATAAACAATTTCTATATATTTGTCTTCTACTGTGCTATACTAAAAAAACATTTTTTTTGAATAGCATTTTCTGCAGTTCTGCAGCTGTGCGATTCAGCGGTTACGTACTGCGGGTGTGTTCTGCTCTTCCAAAAACACCCATTTAGGGCAAGATCCTAAATTTGGAAAATATGAGGAGAAGGTCAAAGGGACATGGTGGCCCCGGTCGTGGTGCTGCTGGTGGAGCTCCTGTTGCAGGGAGAGGACGTGGTGGATCTGTGCCAACTACACGCACAAGTGAAACACCTTCCTCAGGTGCGAGTAGGCGACCGAGCCTGCGGCGGTATTTTGTCGCGCCTAATGAGGCTTTACGAATGTTTAGGCCAGGACAAGTACAGGCGATAGTAGATTGGGTTTCTGACAGTGCCTCGGGTTCCTTCACATTGTCTCCCACCCACTCTTCTGATGAAAGATCAGAGTTGGCACCTGAAACTCATGTCCATCAGTCTTTCACCTCACCCCCTTGCAAATCAGCCAAGCAGTCTGAGCCCCAAATCATGCAGCAGTCTCTTCTGCTTTTCGATGACTGTTAGCAGGGTTTCCCAGGGCCATCCACCTAGCCCTGCCCCAGAAGTAGAAGAGATTGAGTGCACCGATGCCCAACCACTTATGTTTCATGATGAGTACATGGGAGGACCATCGCAGCACGTCTCGGATGATGACGAAACACAGGTGCCAACTGCTGCTGCTTTCGCAATTGTGCAGACAGACGAGGGCAGGGGTGAAGACTGGGTGGAAGATGATGTGGAGGACGATTTAGGTCCTCGACCCCACATGGAATCAACGTTATGCAGGTGACCAGTGTAGTTTGGAGGAAGAGGCGGTGGTCCCACAGAGCCACCAGCACAGCAGAAGAGGGAGCAGGGTGCAAAAGCGGAGCGTCCGTCCCCTAGACAGTACGTCTGCTACTGCCGAGCACACCAAAGCCAGGTCCAAGGAGTTCCCTAGCGTGGCAGTTCTTCACACAATGTGCTGATAAGACACGAGTGGTTTGCACGCTGTGCAATCAGAGCCTGAAGCGAGGCATAAACGTTCTCAACCTGAGCACAACCTGCATGACCAGGCATCTAAGTGCAAAGCACGAGCTGCAGTGGAGTAGACACCTCAAAAACCAAGAAAGGTCTCTGGCTCCTCCTGCTTCCTCTTCTGCTGCAGTCTCGGCCTCTTCATCCACCTCTGTAGTGACAGTGGCACCTGCCACCCCGTAAACAGAGGATCTGCCAGCAACACTACCACCTGGGTCACCAACCATCTCCACAATGTCCCATGGAAGCGTTCAGCTCTCTATCTCCCAAACATGTTATTTTAAGTTATTTCCCTATCCACATTTGTTTGCAGAGCACTTGCCATGCTCTTAACAACATTTTGCTGCCATTTGCAGCCCTCTAGCCCTTTCCATTACTTTTTTAGAGCCTTTTTAGTCCTTAGAAGTCCGGGTCCCCATTGACTTCAATGGGGTTCGGTTCGGATTAAAGTTCGGTCCCGGACCCGAACTTTTTTCCGAAGTTCGGCCGAACCGGTCGAACCCGAACATCCAGGTGTCCGCTCAACTCTAATAAACTTCCTTTAGCTAGACATTTTATTGAGAAGGGACACATGGTATCCCAACTCAGATTCATGGTAATAGATGGAGTTCCTAAAAATAGATGGGGAGGTAACAGAGAATTCGAATTGAGAAAGCTGGAGGTTAAATGGATTCATCGGCTCGATTCCCTTCAGTCAAAGGGGTTAAAATCTGATTTTGATCTGTATCTGTTTCTTTGATCGTAATAGAATTAACAGAGGTTTATATTTTTCTAATGACATTACATCATTTTAGTTTTTTCTGCTCATCTGTTTGTGCAACCTTTATCACATGTGCCATTTTTTCCATCTATTTTTGCAATATTTATCACATATGCAATTTTTTCTTCTGTATATCGCATATGTGATGGCGCATATGTGATTTATCACATATATGATGAACACGATTTGTGTGTACAGGTGTTTATACCATTCATAGACATTTGTATACTTCATATTTATATTATTGGAAAGGTTTAAGTTTGATATCCTTTTTTAATGATTGATCATTTTGTTGATTTGTTTCTAGGATTCCTGATAGGTATAACATATAGGGTGTGAGCATTTCTCGTTACTACCGGTACCTGTGACCTTGTGATTCCTAGGATCATAATGATATAATCATGCATGTTGGTTTCAATTAATTGATGATGAACTATATATTCAGTCACATTTGTGATCAGTGTATAGGCATGATATTCTGAAGAAGGGCGTGATCCAGAATAGCCCGAAACTGTCAATTATCATGATTGCCTAGATGACGCTCTTGATGTCTTTCTGACAAATTTTTCAATAAAAATAAGTTTTTGTACTGCAATCCCATTGAATTTCTCTCTATCGAAGCCGGTGGGAAGGCTTGATTGCTATGCACTACCTGCTGTGACTGACATGCACCTCACCCTTTGGACTTTCTTTCTTTATATATATATGTGTGTGTGTGTATGTATGTATGTGTGTATGTGTATGTGTGTGTATGTATGTGTATGTGTGTATATATATATATATATATATATATATATATATATATATATATATATATATACACACACTCTTCATCCAGTGTAGCCTATATCTGACTGCAGTGCATTCCTGGTGTACCTTTTCCAATATACTTCAGGCGGTGTGTAATATATATATATATATATATATATATATATATATATATATATATATATATATATATATATATATATATATATATATATATATATATAGCGCACCAACCCCAGACTTTACCTGCTTTTCTTCTGCTTGGCTCCTATGCAGGAAAAGAATGGGGCACACCGCACCACAAGCCTTGGGTTGAGCGGTGTTAGTTTCTCAGGCCTGCTTGCGCTGGTGTAAAAAAGCCTCCAGTGCTGACCTCGTTTCTGCAGTAGTCAGAAACAAGTCTTTAATTCTCCCCAGTAAGCAACTGTCCACACCAACTGAAAGGTCCAACACTTATTCCTTCTTGCACAATAAACAATCTCTTTAAGAGCAGACGGGTTGAGACAAACGCAGGTCAAATAAGGTGGGAGGAGGTCCAGGCACAAACTTAAATTTGGGTTTCTCCTGTTCTGAATAGCACAAACAGGCTTGTCGCACAGTCGTTGCCACCGACCATGAAGGGGTCTCTGCCACAGACCAGGTGAATAGGGCCTCTGCCACAGGCCCGGTTGTTGGGTCTCTGCCACCGACCTGATTCACAATGAATTACCTTCTTAAAGTAATGACCCCTGTCAGGGAAAGGACATCCATCCGGAGAGTTACCAGAGGCCCCACCATCACCAGCGATACTGTACTGGGTCTTCGGGAAGGGTCACCTCCCTGGCCTCCTCGTCCTAGATTTCAGCACCCACTCCAGGGGGCACCCTAGGAGCCCTCGATCCCTTGTGGGACCCAGTCGAAGGTACTGAGCCCCGGGCCTCTCTCTAAGTACCTCACCCCAGTCTGAAGGTGTCTGAGATGGAACAGCAGCTCCGTCTCTGGGCTTTGGGCACCCAGAGACCACCTGAACCAGGCCTCCGGGCCTAGGGCACCCGGAGGCGACACCCACGCACCTAGGCTTAAGGTGCCTGAGCATGGAACCGATGACCCCTCTGGAAGATGGGCGCGCCCTTTTTTATCCTCTCCCGACAGGCACAGCAGGTTCCCCGCCCTGCCGTAGCGCTGCCGAGAGGGGACAAAAAGGAGACAACCTTGTACTGCAGTTACACCCGGGCCCACGGCAACAGCGCCACCCATAGGCCCCAGTGAACTTACACACCAGTACTATCTCCCAGGGATAGAAATGGTCCATGAGACCTGACAATTAGTGCATCTGAGCCTGGTTACCGCTCAGATGCTTCCCCCTAAATGTAACCACCCGCTATATATATATATATATATATATATATATATATATATATATATATATATATATATATATACATACATACTCTGCATCCAGTGTAGCCTACTATATCTACAGTGCATTCCTGGTGTACTTTTTCTACTACACTTCTGGTGGTTTACACAATACAGTGCACATGTAATGCAGTTGCTACTATTTTACTGGTGGTGTACACAGAACACAATACAGTGCAGTTGTAGATTGCTTGCTACTACACTTCTGGTGGCGTGCACAATACAGTGCAGCCGTAATGCACCTGCTACTACTTTTCTGGTGGTGTACACAATATAGTGCAGCCATAGTGCACTTGCTCCTACTTTTCTGGTGGTGTACACGGTATCTAATACAGTGTAGTGTTGCAAAACAAAATTTACAACCTGTCCGAAAGGCCACCAAGGAGAGGCAGACGCTCACAGGCCACTAAAAGAGGGCAAGCAGGCTCTGTGTCTTCAGTGCTGGTCATGGACATGGTGCATCCTCTGCACGTGGCCGTGGGGCACGCTTGTCCTATTTTTCTGCTGCTGGCCGTGTTATTGAGCCACAACATGCAGAACAGTTGGTGGAGTGGATATCAAAGCCGTCCTCATCCTCTGTCACCCAGGCTCAGAGTAGTTTGCCTGCCAATGCAGTTGAAAAAGCGGCTTATTCCACCGGCTCCTTGTCCAGTCACTCCATCCGTAGCCCCACCATCATGCACGGAGGAGTCCCCCGAACTATTCGACCAGTGTCAGGTGCATGCTGATGGAGGATGCGCAGCAATTTGAAGGCTCCGATGTTGATACCCAGGTTGAGGAAGGGAGTAACGTGAGCCTAGAGAAAGGGGGTGCCCAAGAAGGACAAAAAACTGGCAGTCATGTTCCCTCAGTTGCAGCATACTGCCAAGTTTGCTCCAGTGACGAGCAGGGAGGGGATGATGTCACTGACTCTATTTGGGTGCCTGATAGAAGGGAGGAGGCACATTTCCAATGAGGCAGGATGCCCTCCAGGGGGCAGCTTAAGGGCAGCCACCCTATTGCATCACACCACAGAGCAAAGCAGGTGCAGGGCGCTGCTGACTCCCCGATGATTTTGAAAAGTTATTTGGTGTGGGCCTTTTTTTGACACGTGTGCAGCAGATTTCACCGTTGCTGTTTGCAACCTATGTCTGAAGCGAATCAATCGTGGCCAAAACAGCAGCCGCTTGGGCACCACATGCTTGACCAGACATATGACGACCTCCAATGCAGTCCATTGGCAACAGCAATTGAAAGACCCACATCAAATTACAACCCCACTATACCTCTATTCCTCTCAGAAACCTGCACTGAGAGGAATGAAGGTATAGCAATAGGTGTCCCAAGTACTTGCGGCCAATCTGCTGGCACCATCTGATTTTAGCAGGCAAATTTCCCTACCCCGGTTGCTAAACCGTAGAAAGAAATTTGGTCCCAGCCATCCACGTGCTCAGCATCTGAATGCTAGCTTGGCCAAACTGCCAGCACTGCAACTGCTGCCTTTTCAGCTGGTAGACTCTGCCCCCTTTTCGTGAATTTGTGGAATGTGCGGTACCTCAGTGGCAGGTTCCCAAACGCCATTTCTTTTCACAGAAGTCCATTCCGGCTCTCTACCGGCATGTGGAAGGCAATGTCTTGGCCTCATTGGACATGGCGGTCAGCAGTAAGGTGCATATTACCGCTGACTCATGGTCCAGCAGGCATGGACAGGGACATTGCCTTTCTTTCACGGTGCATTGGGTAACTCTGCTGGCAGCTGTGAAGGATGCAGGACAGGGTTCAGTATTGTTGGAGCTTGTTCGACCACCACGCCTCCAAAATGCTAGTGGTGATTATGCTACAGTTCTCTCCTCCACCCCCTCCTCCTCCTTCTTCTTCCTCTATGGCCTCTTCCTCTGCAGACTTGTCCTCTAAACCAGCGGTGCTCCGTAGGCGTTCAAGGGGCTATGCAAGCACTCAGGCAAAAAGATGCCATGCAGTGCTTGAGTTGGTCTGCTTAGCGGACAGGAGACACACTGGGGCAGAGATTGTCAGCTCTGCATGGGCAGGCTCAGAGGTGGTTGACGCCACGCCAGCTTCTGCCAGGAATGGTTGTATGCGACAATGGCACCAACCTCCTCTCCACCCTCCAACAGGGACACTTGACCCATGTTCCCTTTTTGGCTCACGTCTTGAATTTTGTGGTACAGCAGTTCTTGAGCAGGTACCCAGGCTTAAAGGATCTCCTGAGGCAGGCCAGAAAAGTCTGTGGTTATTTCCACCAGTCATAGAACGCTAGTGCTCGGCTGGCTGACAATCAAAGGGAATGCAACCTGCCCACCAACCGCCTCATTTGTGACATGCCCACCAGGTGGAACTCAATGTTGGCCATGCTGCAGCTGCTGCACATGCAGCAGAGGGCCATCAATGAGCACCTGTGTGAGTATGGCACCAGGACAGGGTCAAGGGAGCTTGTTTTTTTTCGCCACGCCAGTGGCTACTGATCAAGGATGCATGCACTGTCCTGTCACCATTTGAGAAGGCCACGAGGATGATGAGCAGTGACAATGCATGCATCAGTGATACTGTCTCTCTTGTATTCCTGTTGGAGCACACGCTGTGTGGAATAATGGACAGGGCACTTGGGGCAGAACAGTGGGAGGAAGAGGAGGGCTTCCTTACCTCTCAAGGCCCTCTTTATCCAGATAGTATTCCTGCGGGCCTGCCAAATACACAGGAAGAGGAGGATTGTGTCAGCATGGACGTGGAGGATAACACTAAGCAACAGTCTTCAAGGGATCATTTTCAGTAGGGTTGTCCCGATACCGATACTAGTATCGGTATCGGGACCGATACCAAGCATTTGCGCGAGTACTTGTACTCGCGCAAATGCTCCCGATGCCCAGTCCGATACTTTTTTTTTTTCTCAGAGGGGGGGGTGGAGAGCAGGGCGGAGACCGGGGCGGAGAGTGTGCGGCGGGGGGCGGAGAGTGTGCGGCGGGCGGAGACCAGGGCCGAGAGCGGGACGAAGAGTGTCCGGCGGGGGGCGGAGACCAGGGCGGAGAGCGGGGCGGGGGGCGAAGACCAAGACGGAGAGCGTGGCAGAGACCAGAGCGGAGAGCAGAGCGAGTCTTCAGGCGGGTAAGTAAAATTAATCTGATCAAATTGCCTTGCCTGTCTGCTGCTCAAATGCTACCTGTTCCCCCTTCACCTCCATGCCGCTGTGCCCCCTTCACTTCCATGCCGCTGTTCCCCCTTCACCTCCATACTGCCGCCCCCTCCGTGCCCCTCCTCCACCCCCTCGGTATCTCAGGATGGAGAGCGGAGGTAGGAGCCGATAAATCCGGCTCCTTGTCTGAATGTACCGAGTCATCACTGACTCTGTCCATTCACATAACTGAAACATCGTAAACTGTGTTTACAATGTTTCAGTTTATGAATGGAGAGGAGCCGCTGTCTTCTCTCCATTCATTTTCAGCGCAGCTGAGGCTGCTGAGAAAGGGACTGGGGAATGTGTCCCTAGTCCCTTTCCCTGTCTCAAAGGGGAGATGTCAGAGGTCTGTTAAGACCCCTGATATCTCACCAAAGCCCCCCACAACAGGGCTGATAAAAAAAAAAGAATAAAATAAAAATGAATTGTAAAAAAAAGAAAAGAAAATAAAATACACACACTGACACTGTCCACCCCCCCCCCCTCCCTTAAAAAAATAAAGCATTGTAAAAAATAAATAAATAAAATAAAGAGTAAAAAAATAGTAAAAAAAAAAAAAAATACTGACACATGAGATTAAAAAAAAGTATCGGTATTTGGTATCGGCGAGTACTTGAAAAAAAGTATCGGTACTTGTACTCGGTCTTAAAAAAGTGGTATCGGGACAACCCTAATTTCAGTCCCCCAGAAACCCAAGGAGTTGTATGTGGCTGGGAGGAGGTAGTTGCGGATCATGTGATCCTTCGTGACCCAGAGGACTCAGAATCAAATGCCTCTGCAAACTTACGCTGCATGACCTCTCTGATTCTGCAAAGCCTGCGAAAGGACCCTAGGATTCGTGGTATCAAGGAGAGGGATCATTACTGGCTGGCAACCCTTCTTGATACACGTTTCAAGGGTAAGGTTGCAGAACTCATCATGCCTTTGCAGAGGATGAAACATCTTCAGGAGGCCTTGAAGAAACGTTTGCAATGCATTTCCAGACCCTGGGAGGTTACTATTTCCTGGTGCTGGACAACGTGTTGCTGAGTTTTGTTAAGTCAGAGAAAGAGCGGTGGAGAAGGTGGCCTGCTGACCGATGCCTTCAGACAATTTTTAAGTGCTCAGCGCCAAGGTCTGATCGGTTCAAGCAAACAGCGTCTGCATTAATGGTGCAGGAATATCTAGGGGCAAGAGCAGACCTGGAGACCTTCCCAACAGAGCATCCACTGGGTCTTGAGGATGGACCACTGGCCAGAGCTTGCTCAATATGCAATTGAGCTACTGGCCTGTGCTGCTGGAGGGTTTGTAACGGATCACAGAGTGCGCCTGTCCACAGACTCCATTGATAGGCTCACATTCATAAAAACGAATCAGTCTTGGATGAGCAGCTACCAAGCACCTGATGCTGATGTGACGGATTTGAATTTTCTATGGATGTGGGATCCCTTGAAGACTGCCTATGTTGAGTGACTATTCTATTCCTCCTCAATCTTTATGATGCTAGCTTCTAAGAATATTTTTGGTTTAGGGCACCACCACCACTGCCTAAGGCCCAATTTTTCTGCCTCTGTTTAACAGGGGCATGTAATTACAATTTTTGATCTAATATTTCACAGCAGGGCCCGTTCCTGTGCCCATCAAGAGTAACTGTGAGGGTTTACAGTGTTGTGGCAACACCACCAACACCACCACCACCAAAGGCCCAATTTTTCTGCCCCGGTTTAACAGGGACATGTAATTAGAATTTTTGATCTAATATTTCACAGCAGGGCCTGTTCCTGCGCTCAACAAGAGTATCTGTTGGGGGTTACAGTGTTCTAGTACCACCAACACCTAAGGCCCAATTTTCAGCAGAGTATATAGGGCAGGCCGTATAGTGTATATATACTGCTGTTCAGAGTATATAGGGCCTGGGGGACCTTTTATTTTGGTGCAGGGTTCCCCTTAATATTAATACCAGACCCAAAGGGCCTGGTAATGGACGGGGGGGGGACCCTTGCCATTTTTTTTAAATGAGTTTTATCTGTATTGTCGAGACCCGACAATTCATTACAGCCGCGATCAGTTTTAAATTACTTTTTTTCCTTTAGAAATGTCATTTTGCTGCAGGACTGTTCTATAAACTGGAAAAATGCGCCTCTTTACAGGCATACTATAGACACCCCCCAGGCACGAAATTTAAAGGAATATTTAATTTATTATTGTTTCACTTTAAGCATTATTAAAATCACTGCTACTGAAAAAACAGCCATTTTAAAACTTTTTTTGCATTGATACATGTGCCCTGGGGCAGGACCCGGGTCCCCAAACACTTTTTATGGCAATAAATTGGCTTTTAAAATTGGCACTTTTGATTTTTCATGTTTGTGTCCCATAGACTTTAACAGTGTTCGTGTGTTTGAACAAACTTTATGCCTTTTTGCATGTTCTGCTGCGAACCAAACCGGGGGGTGTTCTGCTCATCCCTAGTGAGAATGACAGATCAGCTCAGCAGCCTGAGTCTCAAGGGGACATGCTTCACTGGACCCCTCCCCAGCAGCAGGACAATGTACGTTTTTCTATTCCCAGCTGCCCACCACCCTGGCTCCAATGACAACTTCAGTGTTGCACTTCAATTTCAGCTCACAATAATCCTACTGTGCTCGCCGTTTATACACTCCTTACAACTCCAAACTTCACACCCGGCTGCTTAAGCCTGCCTCCACCTCCTCCACCACCTTTACATTCTTCTGGATTCAATCTGATGTTTGTGTGTGGCTATTGGCTCTCAGCATGACACTCATTCACTACTCTCTCCTCTGCTTTCACTCTCTGTGGGAGTAGCCACCCGCTGCCTCAGCCACTGCGTCCTTCCGCGCCGCCCAGTATCAAGGGTTTGGTATGGATTTGGGGGACCCGCTTTTTTTTTTGTGTATGAATAAGGTTCTAGTACGAACTGCTGGGAAATAAATTGTACACAAAAAGCATAAAATAAAGAATTGATTCCCCCAAAATCAATATCGGACCCTTATATTTGATGAGGGTCTGGCGTTGATTTTGCAGCTGCCCTCCTGAAGCACACAAGGTCACATTCCCTCAGCATGGGCTGTAGCTTGCTACAGCTGAGACCTATCCTGTGCATTCACTTGCCAACTGCTGAATGTCAAGTCCAGTGGATGACAGTTGTTATATACAAGGGAGCCGTGTCTTCCGAATGACTTAATTGACCATAAACAAAAGGTCCACGCTGCTCACAGGTGAGCCGACTCCAACAGCATGATCTCCTCACTGCAGGGTGCTTGCCCAGTCGCAGCTGAAGAAATAATGAAAGGAAAATCCGGATTGCTGCACACCAAACTAAGATCCAAATGCCTTTATTCACATAAAACCATGAACATTAAGAGCACTACATGTACAAGCAAGGGAGGAATGGCTTACATGTTTTGCACAAAAATTGTGCTTTATCAAAGCCCCTAAATAAATGACCATATATGGACAAGACGTCAATGATGTCACTGCCTCAGTATTAGACCCTAAAGGTCTGTTATGGATTTCATGAAATACCCTTTTTTGTGGGGCATGCCCTTTAAAATCCATGAACGGGAAAACCCCATGCCATTTTTTTTTTTTTTTTAACTATTCCTGCCCCTTTACTTGGTCACTGATGTCACAGGTTGTTAACCCCTTGACATCGGCCGCACACAGACAGCATTCAGAACATGTAGCTGCATGGGAGAAAGCTGTGGGAGTTTAAGTCCAGACAGAAATTTGTCTGTCAATTTGGGATGTTTGAGATATTTGGGTATTCTGGTTTAAGTTATAGAGAGAGCTATAATATTTACTGAAGGTATTAGCGATCTTTTGTGGGTCAAATACTTTTTATTTAGCAGATGTAGGATTCTAGTTTTAAAACTTTGGCCTTGTAGTTTGCAGTCTAGAGCCTTTCCTGCCTTATTTCTGGTGGAATAGAAGGTAATTTTTATATTTTTCACTTGTTGCTCAAAAGTATAGAGCAGGGTTACTCAGTTCATGTCTCAGTTTAGAGAGCTTAGTGACAATGGAAGGGGTAGGATTTACTTTATTCTGTGTTTCTAGGCTTCCAATTTCCAATAATAGATTGTCGATTTGCTGCTGCATTTTAATTTTCACACCCATTTGGATGAAAATACCATGAATATATGCCTTATGGGCATTCCATAATACAAAAGTTATCTGTAGAAGATGAGTTGATGAAGTATTCGGATAGGTGGCTCTCCAAAGCTTAGAAGGGTTTTGTATAATCTGGGAGTTAGAGCACGCATAAGCATTATTTTTTTGAATAGGTATCCCCAAGCAGAAGGACTGATGCATGGTCCGACCAAGTTATGTTATTTATTTTCGTTTGTATGACTTTTTGGAGAAGCCATCTGTCCGTCAATAACAAGTCTATCCTGGTATAGGTGCAATGCCTGTGACAGTAAAAGGAGAAGTTTTTTTCTTTTTTGCTTGCGTTCATCTCCACATATATGTCACGTGAGCGTAGAAAGGACAGTAGGGAAGGAGTCTTCTTAGAAGGGGAGAATGTGGAGTCCATTTGCGTGTATGACAGGATGTTAAAATACCCCCATATCACCAGAAATCCTTGTTGAACTTTTTATATCTTCTTCATCAAGTCATTTAAGAAGCAAACTTGATGCTTGTTTGGGACATACATGATAACTAAGTTGTATCATGTAGAAATATCACACGCTATTATAAGGATAGGTATTTTGTTTCTGAGTGTAGCTGGAAGAAAACTGAATCTTTAATTGCTATCATAACCCCCCTTTTTTGCTGGCATATTGGAGGTAATGTAGTGTTGGAAGCCTTTATGGGTACCTTTTTAGGAGGTGTGTGTCTATCGAAGTGACTCTTAAACGCACAATATTTCACAATGAAAAACAATCTGCTTCTCGCCATAAGAATTATCGCTTGGCCGGGTGATTTAATCCATGTGCGTTAATAGAAAGTACCTTAACTGGCATAGTGGCGGCTGGAAAATATGCTAATGCTCAAATATTGATTGTACTTGTATATAGTCCAGATGATAAGCATACATTGGAAGAGAAGAAGATGCATATCGAAGGTGGTGATCACTGAAGAGACATCCTCAATAGGTGATTGTAGAGTAGCACATAAGTTGAGAGTCCTGAAGGCTATAGAAACAACAACCGTTCCCAGAACAAAAGTGAATAAAAAATAAAAGAGTAACATGTGGATAAAAGGAGGGTATGAAAAACCCAAGTGCAGATCATTCTGCTCAGGTAAGTAGCGTTTTTATGAACTTGAGCTCCAAGGGTTCGGGCCCATGTTGGGTTATTTATACAGACAACAGGGATGCTGTGAGCAAGAGCCAGATTCCTCATGTATTGGGCACTTTATGCCATTCCAGTGGAACCCTGCTTGGACTGCTAGCAGGAAAAGATGTTGGGTTATTGTGCAATAGTTTCCATGCTTTCAAAAGTCGGAGACCTTTGTTGGGGGAAGTGATCACGTGGTTGCAGCCATCCATAGTAACTAACGTCTTTTGATGACGCCCTGGAGGAGGGGTGAAACGCATCGACGCCCTTCCAGTGGACGGCAAAACCACTGACATATTTCCTGTCTCCTTGGAGCGCACGCTGTTTGAGCGGCGCTCATGGAAGCTTTCTCTTACTGAATGACTGCCTATGCCATCCAGTGCTGTCAACGTTCTAGACTTGTCCAGGATTTTTTTCTTTCTCCCATACATTTGACTTAATCTCCGAGCATCCAGCAAGTCATCCAGTCTACAATCTTTTCCATCTGTGAGTAAGCCATCCAGTTTCTTCTTTTTCAAGGAGCAGAGGTCAAGCATCCAATGGTGAGTGGCTATTCAGAGGGAAAATAGCTTGTAAAGTTGATGCTTCCGGGACTATTTTTTGAAGAATTTGCTGATTCCAATAGCATCATTTTTGAAGATTTGCTACTTTGTATTTCATTATGCACTTATGTCTAATTTGACTTAGACTCGGCTTCACTGCACTTTTAACTGTTTTGGACCTTTCAATTTCACCATTGATTGTGCCAACATTTGTCCTACACCGTTCACTTAGTTTATTGTTAGCGCTGCAATTTTATTTACTTTTTTCACATTTTCAAGTTTTAGCACTTGCTGCCCAGCGGCTACAATTAATTTATCTATCACCCTTTTTCACTAGAGTTTTTTACCACATTTTTTCTCAGCACCAGTTCTGTTGTTTTTACATAGTAACTAACAGTTTGGTAGGGTAACCCCACTTGTACCCTATATCGTGAATTCCTCAAGGCTTTCGTGGTATTAGATTTTTGCGGAATTGTAGAGTGTGTTGTTCTAAGGCCACATAAAATTGGAGATCAGAGTATGTAGTAGAGCGGTGTTACCCTTTATGGGTAATTTGCATCAGACGCTTCTTATATTGGTAGAAATTGATACAGAGTAAAACATCTCTAGACACGTGTGGGTTTTAGGATGTGGTGGATCCTGTCTATTGACATTTCTAGGGGTGATAGATCAGGCATGAAGGTAGAAAACATTGTAGTAACAAAGGAGTGAAGTTCAGATGGTTGCACCAGTTCTGAATATACCCTTATTTTAACATTGTTCCTTCTAGACCTGTCCTCTAGGTCTGCTAATTTTGTTGTGATCTAATTTTGTTCCTCTTCAGTAGCATCAATGGCATCACTTTTAATCATTAATTGTTGTGGCATATTCCCCCATTTGTAACCACAGGTATATTAGTTTCAGTATAAATCACAGAAATAGGAAACACAAGGGTAATACAAAGACACTGAATTTCAAAAGAGCCAGCTTCCCTAAACTGTGCTCTAGATATCTGCTAGATATTAAATGGGATCTGCTAGATATTAAATGGGATCAAATCCTAGGAACAAAGAACATGGATTAAAAATGGGAGTGCTTTAAGAGCATGCTAAATAAAGGTATTGGCCAGTGCAGTCCAATGAGAAATCAATTTAAAAGGGCTGAAAAAAAATCATGGGTGGCTAAACTCCAACTTTAAAATGCATATAAAAGCAAAAGAAAAGGCCTTAAAAAAATACAAGGCAGAGGGGTCATTGTCAGCAGTCCAACTTTACAAAAAAATCAATCCGAAATGTAAGGGTGCAATCAGGGTGGCTAAGATATAACATGAGACACATGGCAGAGGAGAGTACCATAATACAAATCCCAATAAATACTTTAAATATATAAATAGTAAAAAAGTGAGGCCAGAGCATATTGGCCCCATAAAGGATGAGAAAGGGAATCTGGTTACAAAGACAGAGATGGCAAAGGTTTTGAATATATTCTTCTCTTCACAAAAGAAATGGGAATACAGTAACCAAGACGGTAATGTTTATTTCAATAGCATGTCACAGGAAGCACCCTCAGGGCTAACAGAGGACAGAATTAGACTTGAAAAACTTAACATAAGTCCAGATGGAAGAGACGTACCGCTTCAAGCTGTGAAGCTCCAATAGTTGCTCCCGCCCTGTTACTCAAACAGGAGCTGGCTCTGCACTAATGCATGGGAAAAGGAAAGAGCCCTGGACTGCCGCACTCTGTATAAACGATTTATTTTTCAAAAATGATAAAAAATCCCAAATTTAATCCATAAGTCCAAAAACAAGCAAAAAACAAAGTTGACATGCAGGGGTAGATGGCTGATGCGCTTCACATCAGAAATTGATGCTTACTCATAGCTCATGAGCAAGCATCAATTTCTGATGCGAAATGCGTCAGCCATCTACCCCTGCATGTCAACCTTCTGTTTTTTGCTTGTTTTTGGACTTGTGGATTAACGTTTGGATTTTGTATCATTTTTGAAAAATAAATTGTTTATACAGAGTGCGGCAGTCCAGGGCTCTTAACCTTTTCCCATGCATAAGTCCAGATGGCTTAGACCCGAGGGTCCTTAAGGAACCCAGTCAGGTGATAGCCAGACCATTGTTCCTAATTATTGTGGACAGTTAACTGACTGGAATGGTACCAGCTAAATGGAGAAAAGCCAACGTAGCACCAATATTTAAAAAAGGGCTGTGATATATCCCTGGGAACTACAGGCCAGTTAGCCTAATATATATAGTCTGCAAGCTATTGGAGGGGATGATAAGGGACTATATACAAGATTTTAGTAATGAAAACGGTATTTGGTCTGTTAAGAATGATTTTTCATGAAACCATGCTGATTACTATGATCTATTCACCTTCTATGAAGTGATAAAGGAAGAGCCTGTGGATGTGGTGTATCTGACATACAAACTAAGGTCTATCGGCATGAACCATAGGCTGAGTACCTGGATTTAAAACTGGCTACAGAGGCGAGTCCAAAGAGTGGTGATAAATGGGGAATACTCAAAATGGTCTTGTGTGGAAAGTGGGGTCCCCCAGGGATCTGTCCTGGGTCAACTCCTGTTTAATTTATTCATAAACGATCTGGAGAAAGTGAGATAAACAGCTCAATCTCAGTATTTGTGGATGATACAAGGTTAAGCAGGGCACTAACTGTAACACAGAATGTGTAAACCTTGCAAGAAGACCTAAACAAATTAATGGGGTGGGAAAATTCATGACAAATTAGGTTTAATGTTGAAAAATGTAAGGTAATGCATTGGGTGCCAAAAATATGAATGCAAGTTACTTGCTAGGGGGAGAACCTCTGGAGGAATCTAGGATGGAAAAGGACCTGGGGGTCCCTGCTAATAAAGGGACTGGAGGACCTCAGCTATGGGGAAAGGCTGCAAGCACTGAACTTATTCTCTCTGGAGAGGAGACG
This sequence comes from Rana muscosa, assembly GCA_029206835.1. Classification (NCBI taxonomy): domain Eukaryota; kingdom Metazoa; phylum Chordata; class Amphibia; order Anura; family Ranidae; genus Rana; species Rana muscosa. The sequence goes on along the minus strand of CM055117.1, from coordinate 634,434,342 downwards.
CTTCAGAGGGTATATGATATCAATGTACAAATACCATACTGGCGACCCTAGCATAGGGGAAAAAACTTTTCAGTGGAAAACAATTAAAAGACACGTGGCCATTCACTAAAATTAGAAGAGAAGCAGTTTAACCTTAAACTGCTTAGAGGGTTCTTTACTGTCAGAAGGGTAAGGATGTGAAAATCTCTCCTACGAGTAGTGGTAGCGGGGATTATCAATAATTAAAAAAAAAAACTATTAGATGGGCATCTTAACAACCACAACATACAGGTATATACAATGTACTATTACCATTAACGCACACACAGGTTGAACTGGATGGACTTTTTTTTCAACCTCACCAACTATGTAACCAAGTATGCCGCCCGTTTCTGGCACCATTAATCCTCTTTGCACCGTCTGGGCATGATGCCGGGGTGTAAGAGAGCTAAACCTCCGCTACTGGTCAGTATTCTGTCACCCTGTGTTGCTTGGAGCTGCTGTAATGTTTCACTGAGTGCTGGAGCTCTGGGATTACGCCACTATCTTGGCCAAGATCATACCATGCCCCCCTTGTATTGTAATGTTTTACATGAAGAAAAAAAGTAAAAAAATATTTCTAAATTACTCTGTATGCACGATCTCCAGGTTTTATATTCACAACCCAAAAATATTTTAGTGAGTAACAATTGCCATTTTTATTGACTTATAATTGGTAGGGACATTTATATTAAGCTCCTCTAGAGCAAGAACTAATCTGAGTGCTGTGCTCTGACAAGCTATTTGGTGCCATATAAATGTGGTAAATAGTTTAGACATGCAATAATAATATAGAGAAATAGATTTACTTACAAAAAGATGGTTTTATGTCGTAGGCTAACTTCCTTTTTTTATTTTTATTTTATTTATGTAAAACAGCATGCACAGGTCCTATTTACTTGGGCTTGAGAATAGCAAGATTCTTATTACAATCAAATCTGTAAACATGTATTCATGTGCATAAGACAATTGTGAATTAACTAAAAAGATAGGATTTGCCAAATTCATCATATTCTCATGGACTGTATATCAGCTCAAGAATCTCCAACAATGAAAGTGTCAGTATAAATACACAAAATAAAAAGTTTGTCGTAGCACTGGCATGCAAAAGCTGAAATGTGAAAAATCCCACTTAGAGTAAAAAATAAGCTCCATTGAGGCAAATTTATTTTAATGCACATTTTAAATGACCCTCCCAAGTATTTAGTTGTACAGTAGTTCTGTTAATGACTGTTTCCGCAAAGGGATATACAGTATATTACAGTATAAACCATCTGTTGTCTTCCATGCTGAATGATAGCTCTTTTTTTAAACACATTTAAGTTAGGACAAATGTTACAGTAAATGCAGTTTTAATTGGAAAGTTTGCGTTTTGCAAATCTATGTGTTCAACATCTGTCAAATGAATCAATGAGCAAAAACAGTGTTTATGAGCTCAAACTTTTTCATTACTGTATGGTGAAGCATTTTGTACATTTGGGATCCGACAATGTAAAAGTAAATTTTTGAAGATAAGAAAAATCACAAGCTGCTGTTCGTAACTCTTCATTTTAGGCCTTTTTTTTTTTTTTTTTTACAGTCAATTGGCTTTGAAATAACAGGATTAGATTTGTAAATAGCCAAACAATAAGAATAAGAGAGAAAATAGAAGAAATAAACTGAGACAATGGTTTGGTCCAAAACAATACAAAACAACATAGTTTTGAAATCCTGTCAAAGAAAATTAGCCTGCACAATAAACTAATTCTTTTTCAAGCCAAACATTTTTAGAAGCTTCTAATTTTTAAAACTGTGACTCTACAATAATGTTATAGGTGAGAAGTGACTTAATTTTAATAAAAGGAAGTAACTGAGAAATCACTGCAGAAAAAGATAAAAGGAAGAGAATGCACTGGCCTAGTGCTTTTCCCCACAAAAATGGATTAGGAATACATAACCAAACGAGTACTACTCACAAATAAAGATGATAAAAACACTCATCAGGCCACACCTTGTGGCTCTATTCTCCCAGGAAAAATAACCGCTGCTCCAGGTGTATGATGAAAACCTAAGTGGAACGTCTCTTAGAGTGCCAGCCCCGGCTAGAACCTCTAGCATAGGGGAACCCAACCCAGGTCCCTGCTGGCTGATACGTTTCAAAGGTTTCAAAGCTCTGAAGAAGGACTTGCCATTGAAACCCATGAACAGAAGGGATCCTGTTTCTGGAAATGAATAAGGCCCCTTTCACACTGGGGCGGGCATGTGCAGTGGCGGTATAGCGGCGCGATTTTCAGCGCCACTAAACCGTTGTATTTACTGCGATATTCAGCCGCTAGCGGTGCGGTTTTAACCCCCGCTGGCTGCCAAAAAAGGGTTAATACCGCCCGCAAACGGTTTGCGGGCGGTATTACCGCAGTGTCCCATTGATTTCAATGGGAAGGAGCAGTATACACACCACTCCTTCACCGCTCCAAAGATGCGGCTTGCAGGAGATTTTTTTATCTCCCGCCAGCGCATCGCCTCAGTGTGAAAGCCCTCGGGCTTAAACATTAAGAATGCTGGGGCAGGAGTATTTCAGGCGTTATTTATGTGCTATTTTTAGCGCTAAAATGCCTAATATACACCTCAGTGTGAAAGGGGCCTTGTGCTGAAATGTTGATTTCCACAGTTAAAAGTGGTTGTTGAAGGTCCTATTCATAGTGTGGTTTGGGAAAAATTGTAATTAAATCAGAGAATGTACTTAATTTACATTTTTTTTTCTTCTGGTAATTATACTATAACCACTTCAGCCACAAAAGGATTTGCCCCCTTAATGACCAGGCCATTTTTTGCAATATGGCACTGCATCGCTTTAACTGACGCTTGTGCGATGCTGTACCCAAATAAAATTAACGTCCTTTTTTTCCAGAAATAGAGCTTTCTTTTAGTGGTATTTAATCACCTCTGCGTTTTTTCGGTTTTTTTTGCAATATAAACAAGAGCGGCAATTAAAAAAAAGCAATATTTCTCTTATCGTCCATGGACTGACACAGCTCTAATACTGTAAACATGTGGGTATATGTCCCTGCTCACAGGAGAAGATCTAGGCAGAATGTTAGATGTTAGAAACATACATTCTAGAGCAAAACCAGAGCTGAACAGCCCCGCCCAGGGTGGAGGTCCCTCCGGACATAACCCTCCTACCTGCAGCCTTAGTTTTTTTTCTGCCTAGCAGAAGGAGAAGACATGGCTCTCTCAGGAGCCAGTCTCCTGGAATTTTTTTTTTTAAAATTTTATTCCTTTGGGAATTTTATTTTATTTTTGAGACCTTCAATCAACTGTTGGCTGGGCAACAGGTTGGGTACACTGGTATCCTCGTCTTCCCTGTCCAACCATCAAGCGTGCTGATCCTCGCCTTGTGTGTGTGTGAGACTCGGTTCACAACATGCCCCATGACTCCAGGGGTGGCCGGGTTGCTTTTATGCTCCCGCGGTCCTCTCAAGATTGAACAGTACCTGACTATCTTTTGCGGTGGACGGGTCCGACAGCTACTCAGTACTACTCTGTGATAGGTCTGGCTGAAACAAGCCAGTGGGTCCCTCTGGGAGAGGTAAGTAGTCTCTCCTGCTGCAGGTGAGTACATGCTGGCTGTGTTTCTTTATATGGAAGGTTTCTCCCTGTCTCCCCCCTGTTACTGCTCTCTGCACCCTATACTGGTGCTGTGCTGTGTGGGGGTACTTGGGGGTCGCTCTGGCCTGGTGGGGGGCACTCATGTCTGTGTACTTGGAGAGGGGCAGTGCTCTGCCATGTGTGAGTGTTTGGGGACTTTTTCGTGCGCCATTAGCACTGTGTGGTTTTTTAACCTACGCTTGGCGGCCATCTTGCCGTGGATCAATGGCGCAGTATTACTTGCGGCCGGCGGCCATTTTCTGGAAGCCGCTGCGCTTTCACTTTCGGCCTCTATCACCGCGGCTGTGGCACGAATCTCCTCACAATCTCCTCTCACTCTCCTCAGGGCTTCACTCACGCTGCAGAGCGGTTACATACAGCGGAACTGAGTGGTCCTTGTAAGGGTTGGTGAGTCCTCTGGGTATCTCCGCCTCAGCGCAGCAAGTGGGTGGACTGTATTCACAGTTATTGTGTATAAGGTCTCAGAGGGTGGCAGTATGGAGTCTGGTTCACCTGCTTCCCCACACTTGTCAGAGGCAACTGGCAGTGCTCCTGTGGTCCCTATGGACCAGCAGTCCTGGAATCATTGCTTGTCAGGATGGAAGCGGTGTGTGAGCGCAAGGGAGCTATAAAGCACCCCCTCCCCACACAATCTCCAGTAGGGGAGTGCTCTGATTCAGATATAGGCCTAGCTGTTGCTGCTCAGGACCCTAGCTCTGATGATTTTAATGTTTTTGAACAGGACATTCCTTATGAGGAAGACCCCAGTTCTGAGCCAGTAACTGACAGGGTGCTTGTAAGCGAACTCATTGATGCTGTGAGGGACACTCTCAAGCTGAATGTTGAGGCTGAGGAACCTCAGGTGGAGGCTGTCTCCTTTGGTTCCTTCAAAGCCATTTCTTCAAAAAAGGTATTTCCACATGTTCCCCTTTTTTGATAGTCATTGACCAAGTCTGGGATAAGCTGCAAAAGACTTTGATGGTCCCGCGGCGCCTAGCCATAAGGTACCCCTTTGAGAGGAGGCCCTGGTTAAAAAATGGGCTCTCCCTCCAGTGGTCGACCCCCCGTTCGCCCGTTTGAATAAGGCTATCACGCTCCCAATGGAAGGGACTCCTGCATTTAAGGATCCCAATGACAGGAGGTCAGAAGTGGTGAATAGAACTATGTTTGCCTTGTTGGGGTCTGCCTTACGCCCTATAGTGGCGGCGACCCTTGTGTCTCAGACACTCACAGGCTGGGCAAAGATTTTGCACCAGACGGTGCAGGAGCATAATCTCCCTCCAGAGACCATTGCCCTGGCTCACCAACTTCCGCAGGGTTTTGTCTGTGTGCGATGCTACTTTGGATGCAGCCCCTTTAATTTCTGGGGCCTCTATCTCTGCTGTGGTGTTGCGTCGCCTTATCTGGCTGAAATGCTGGTCGGCCGACCTAGCTTCCAAAGAAGCTCCTGGCTAACTTGCCCTTTATGGGCGGTAGACTGGGGCCGCCCTGGATGACATTAAGGATGTCACAAGGGGGTAAGAGCACCTTCCTTCCTCAGTCGGTTAAGGGAAAGGAGCCCCACCGTAGGCCGGCCCCTTCCTTTCCGGCAAAGAAGACGTTTTTCCTCACTCAACGGGTAAGCCCTCCCAGACTGAAAAGAGTGCGGCTGGGGGACAAAAGCGTCCCTGGGTGCGTAAGCATACCAAGCAGGCTCCCAAGCCCACCACTGCACGAAGTCTTGCCCCTGCCCGACTCTGGGGTGGGGGGACGTCTTTGCAGGTTCACGGTTCAGTGGACCTCCCGGATCTCCTACCGGTGGGTGTGCGAGGTGGTCACTTCGGGATACAGGATATAGTTTCGCTCGTGGCACCAAACAGGTTCTTTCCCTCAAACCTCCCTCTCCTCCCTGCCCACCAGGCGGCCCTCTTGGGGGCTGTAGAGGATTTGCTTAGGTGCGGAGTAATTGTGCCGGTTCCGGCACACGAGAGGTTTCAGGGGTTTTAGTCAAACCTGTTTGTTGTTCCAAAGAAGGACGGGGTCCGGCCAATCCTGGACCTCAAGGCCTTGAATGCCTATGTAAGGGTACAAAAATTCCAGATGGAATCCATTCGCACGGTGATTGCGACACTCCACCAAGGGGATTTTCTGGCGTCCTTGGATATCAAGGACGCCTACTTGCACGTCCCGATCTGCGCAAGTCACCAGAAGTTTCTGCGCTTTGCCATAGGCGAAGTCCACGATCAGTTTGTGGCTCTTCCCTTTTGGCCTAGCATCGGCACCACGGGTTTTCACCAAAGTCCTTCCCCCAGTTCTAGCTTTGCTGAGACAGCGAGGAATTGTTATGTGGGCTATCTGGACGATCTCCTTCTAATTGCAGAAAATGACTCAGAGTTGGAGGAAAATGTGACAATAGTCAGTCAGACCCTCCGGGACTTCGGGTGGCTTCTGAACATGCAGAAGTCAGTTCTAGTCCCGACTCAACATTTGGAGTATCTGGGTCTGATCCTGGACACTTCGGCAGCGAAGGTGTTTCTACCCTTGGAGAAGTTAGACACTTAAAACGCCATACGGGTACTGACGTCCCGAAAATGGTCGTCAATCCGTTTCTGCATGAGACTCCTGGGACTCATGGGGGCCTCTTTCGAGGCAGTTCCGTATGCCCAATCCCACACTCGGGCATTGCAGAAGGGAATTCTGTCTACTTGGGACAAGTCCCCGTTGTCATTGGATCTTCAGATCCAGGTAAGTCACTCTGTCAAGGCGTCCCTGACGTGGTGGCTGAGATACCAGGCTCTTCAGGCCGTGAAGTCGTTCCTCCCCATCCAGTGGACAGTGGTCACGACGGACGCCAGCCTGATGGGCTGGGGAGGAGTTTAGAGAGTCCTGTCAGCTCAAGGGCTCTGGACTCCGGACGAATCTCGTCCACCAATTAACGTTCTGGAATTGCAAGCGATCAGACTGTGTCTCTCCGTGTGGTCGAAGAGGCTACAGGGCCGCTCGGTCAGAATCCAGTCGGACAATGCCACGGTCGTGGGGTATGTCAACCATCAGGGGGCACTCGGAGCTCGGCTGCGGCATCCGAGGTCGCCCACATCCTAAGGTGGGCGGAAATAAGCGTGTCGGCCGTCTACATTCCGGGCGTAGAAAACTGGCAGGCGGACTATCTGAGTCGCCAGTCCCTGGACCAGGGGGAGTGGTCCTTGCATCCGGAGGTGTTTCAACTCCTTTGTCGGCGGTGGGGCACGCCGGACGTGGACCTGATGGCATCTCGACTCAATCGCAAAGTGTCAAGGTTTGTAGCCAGGTCCAGGGACCCCTGGGCAGATGCCTCCTGAAGCGTTGGTGGCCTCGTGGGGTCAGTATCGCTTGCTATACGCTTACCCTCCGCTGCAGTTGCTTCCTCGTCTGCTGCGCAGGGTAGCGGCCGAAGGCATTCTGGTAATCCTCATTGCTCCGGATTGGCCTCGGCGTCATTGGTAAGCCGATCTGGTTCATCTCATCGTGGATGTCTCTTGGCGATTGCCCATGAGGGAGGACCTTCTGTCTCAAGGTCTCCTATCTTTCATCCTGCTTTACAGTCTCTGGTTTTAATGTCATGGCTGTTGAGAGCCAGGTGCTGAAGGACCAAGGCCTTTCAGATTCAGTAATTTCAACCATGCTGAGGGCACGGAAGTCTTCTTCTAGAAAGATCTATCACCGTACCTGGAAAGCTTGCATCGCTATGTGCGAAGAACTAGACTGGCGTCCACGGACGTACTTTGTTACCAGAATCCTGCGGTTCTTTAGTTAGCACTTTTGTGCAGGGGGTTCGCCATGTGATGCTCCCTCCTTGGGATCTGAACTTGGTGCTCTCGGTTCTCCAGGAACCTCCCTTCGAAAATATCAGAGATATTCCTCTCCTGACTGTCTCAGAAGGTGGCTTTTTTAGTGGCCATTACTTCTGAGAGACGGGTGTCTGAGTTGGCAGCCCTGGCATGCCAATCGCCTTACCTGGTCTTCCATAAGGCTAAGGCGGTGTTGCGACCGTCTTTCCTTCCAAAGGTGGTTTCGGCTTTTCACCTTAATGAGGACATCCTTGTGCCCTCACCCATCGCATCCCAGAGAGTTTGCGCTTCACAATTTGGATGTGGTGCGAGCCTTACGGGTGTACCTGGCGGCTACTGCTTCTATTCGAAAGTCTGACTCACTCTGTCTCTGGTCCTAAACAGGGCCAAGCGGTGTCGTCTGCCACCATTTCTAGGTGGATCAGACAGACTGCTATACAGGCCTATGCCATTAAGGGGCGGACGCCTCCCTTTCCGCTTACGGCGCATTCCACCAGGGCAATTGGTGCTTCCTGGGCTTTCCGACATCAAGCGTCGGTTGCAAAAGTGTGCAAGGCGGCGACCTGGTCGTCCGTTCATACCTTTTCGAAAGTCTATAAGGTTGATGTGGCTGCATCTTCGGATGCTTCCTTCGGCCACAAAGTGTTGCAGGCTTCTGTTTAAGGTTGCAACTCCTCTGTTGAGGAGCTCTGCTTGTTTGGAGTGAAGTTTTGTTTTTTCCTTTACAACTGCTCCCACCCTTTTCTGATACTGCTTTGGGACGTCCCACACGTTTACAGTATTAAAGCTGTGTCAGTCCATGGATGATAAGAGAAAATAGGATTTTTGTACTCACCGTAAAATCTGTTTCTCTGAAGTCCATGGACTGACACAGCACCCACCCTTTTAGGGTTTGTACTGCTTGTTACGAACTGAGGCTGCAGGTAGGAGGGTTATGTCCGGAGGGACCACCCCCCTGGACGGGGCTGTTCAGCTCTGGTTTTGTTCTAGAAAGTATGTTTCTAACATCTAACATTCTGCCTAGATCTTCTCCTGCGAGCAGGGACATATACCCACATGTTTACAGTATTAGAGCTGTGTCAGTCCATGGACGTCAGAGAAACGGATTTTACGGTGAGTACAAAAATACTATTTATTTTTTATTTTTCTATAATTATCCCCCCAAAAAATTTAAAAATACATTTCTTCCTCCGTTTAGGTCAATATGTATTCTTCTACATATGTTTGTTAAAAAAAGCCGCAATAAGCGTATATTGATTGGTTTGCGCAAAAGTTATAGCGTCTACAAAATAGGGGATAGATTTGACATTTTTATTATTCATTTTTTTATTTTTTTTTACTAGTAATGGCGGCTATCTGCTATATTTTTTTTATCGGGATTGCGGCGGACAGTTTGGACACTTGACACTTTTTTCGGACCATTGACATACAGCGATCAGAGCTAAAAATAGCCACTGATTACTGTATAAATGTCATTGGCAGGGAAGGGGTTAACACTAGGGTGCGATCAAGGGGTTAACTGTTTGTCCTAGGGAGTGATTATAACTGTGGTGGGACGGGACTGACTGGAGGAGGAAGACCGATCATTGTTCATACTAATGTAGCGGGGGTATTGTTTTCTTAAACCCCAAAGAGACTACAGTTCCCAGCACGCTTTAAGGCACCCAGGGTGCATTGCCCCACGCAAGGACTGCTGGGGTGGACTTTATAAGGGAGAGGTGCAGCCTGCTTCTCTCCCTTTGGATGCCGCCCTCCCAGCAAGAGGATCCCTGTGCTGACCTGCTGCATGTACAAGGCCTGAAGCCTGGGCCTTGTGCTTTTCCAAAGAGCCTTCAGTTCCACCGATGAGCCTGCGGAGCGTCTGATCCTGTTGCTGAGTGCTGTAACCAGGAGGACCGAAGACCCGGGTGTCGTGGACACTGTGAATCGAGTCACAGTAAAGGAAGTAACGGACAAGGACTAGTCCGGTTGGGTGAGAGAGCACCTGCTCAGAACTGCACCATAGTATTTCTAAGCCCGCTAACTGTATTCGGGGCCATCCAGTATTGCAGTTAAACTCTGGGGAGACTATCCACAGAACTGAGTTATTAGTCTCCCTGGTACTTTGAAGTTACCTATCATCGGTTTTCATTGGATTAGAAATTGTTCTTAAAGTGCACCACCGTTCTTGCTAGCGAAGATTGTCTACCCCCGAACTATACCCCAAATTATAGTCAGGCCTGACTGGGTAGTATACGACATTGCTGGGCGCCATATTGTCCACGAGGGAGGATAGCTGCAGCGGGGTCTGATAACTTGTCTGCTACATTATTGAACGTTTGCTGTTTTCACAAGTGTACTTAAATTGCAGGGCTCTGCAACTGTTATTGCATGATTGTTTCTTATCCAAATCTTTATTAACAGTAAAACATTAGAGTTAAGTATATTGGTTGTCAGTGTCATTTACTGTGCCATACCATTACTGTGTGCCTTTCTGTGGGATTGTGTTAGAGAGAATATTAGTGATTGCAATTTTATCATCCCGTTTACTAACTGTGCCACGAGAGGTTAGAGCCGCTTGCCAGGGGTTGGCAGCGGTGCACTACAGGGCCCAAAACAATCAAGGCAGCCCTCTTAACTGGGGGTATCGCTACACTAAGTATGAACAACAGATCAGTCTCCTCTCCCCTGACAGCACGGAGATCTGTCTGTTTAAATTTACACATCTCTGTTCTGTCTCTCTCAGGAGTGATCGTGAGTGCCCCGTGGCCATCGCGGCTGCTGGGCATGTGCATTGGCTCCATCTTTGTGCCGCGGTCACACCCCCTAGTGCTCTTAAAGCGTCCGACGTATACCTACGGCCATTTGCCCAGGCGAGCTAACCTGCCACAGTATAACTGCGGCGGCTGGTCGTCTAGTGGTTAATGTTGATTTCTTGATTTAAAACTGTTGTTGTAAAGTCAACATTTGTATACGTTTATTGTCAATGCAATGTATCTCAGTCAAACTGACAATGTAATTCTTTTTTAAAGGACATAAAATATTATTAAAAAAAAAAAAAAACTGTTGGAGTTTTGAGTGCAAATTAAATCTGGACATGTATAAAAAAAAAATTTGAGGTGATTTTTCTGGGAACAAATGATATTGTAATTTTTTATCTCTACATTAAAAATGGCCCTTGCTGCTTGTAACGACTGCCCACGTATGAAAGGGGTTAACGTCGTTCAGATCTTCCCTCTCTCAGAACATGCTCCACTACCGATTCTTCACAGTCAGGCGACCACTTCCCATAGGAATTAATCCTTCTGAAAGAACGAGACAACGCTCTGTATCTTTCCAAAATGACCTGACTCTTTATTGCAAAAGTACTACAACTTTTATATCCACAGAGAGAAGCTTCTGACCCTCCTCTCATCATACACCTCTGACCAGACCCAATTTATATGAGCCAATTAACTACATTGAATGGCTAATACACATCTCAGTTTAATGATTATGCATGACCCTTTTGTGTTTAGCTTTTGTCTCCCAATCCACATTTCAGGTTAAATGATCTTTTGTGTTTCCCCAGCCTGTCTGTCTGCAACAACACCTATAATTACAGGCTTAACTCTCATCAAGCCACAATAGACAATAGCATGGAATCACACACCATCACAGCAAGTATTACATAAACAGCCCACACACAGTATATACCCAATATGTATACAGCATTGAATCTGATTAGCACAGATCATAGTGGGGTTTTCCTTCACCCTGTGCCCCTAATAGGGACACAGGGTGGTTTACACATAAGAGGCATTGGGGAAGCTGAAGCAAGGGTATCTCATACTTTCTAAGGGATTCTGGGTTCCCCGGGCCTTCCCGTTACACTGCTGTTTTTCAAAATGTTTTTTGAGCACAAATAAATTTAATGTCAGTACTACTCCCTATAATATCTGGAGTGTGTTTTAATGAGAATAAATTAAACGTTGATTTCTATTTAATTTGTGGCTTGAGCACAAATAACTTTCATCTCGTAACACGATCACCACAATATGTGGGGTGGAATTTTATTGTAGAAACTGTAATGTTGATTTCTATAGTTAAAGAGGCTCGTGGTAGTCCTGGCAGATTGGGTCACTGCTGAAGCTATATTAAACCTAATCAGTAATATAAAAGTTTAAAAAAAATGTATCACAGGTACAAATTATGTAGTACAAACATGCTTTGTGCTTTCTATGAGAATCGTACTGTTCCATAAAAGGCATCTCTCAAGCATGCAATTGAAGTTGCACAAAAAGGACCCTCTCCCTACAAAATGCTACTTTTTAAACTGTATTTTTACATGGTACATGTTCCTTAGGACAGTGCCAAGCTCCCCATGCCCTTTGTTTGTCAGTCTCTTGCCTATTAACCTTGAACATTTTAAATTGCCAGAATAGATTTTCAAGATACCCTCACCCATTGACTTTAAGGGGTTTCAAATAAAAATTCAAAATTTCTAAAAGGTGCGATGAGTTTATTTAATGGACCACAAATCAAACTCAAGAACGTTCACTCATCGCTAGTGCTCACAGGTCATTGCATGTCATCCAGTCCAAGAGCAAAGACTGTCCACTGTCCATAAAAACAAAAGGAAAAAACGTTTTTTATAATTTTGTTTTTAATGTATCTGAATGAATCTTCAGGTAATGGGCAAAATGAAAGCAACAATGTGGACATTTGCTACATATGGTGCAATGAAAGGCATACTCTTTATAACAACTTAACTGCACTAAAACTGCAATTTGTATCCTGCACAGCTGTAAAGGAGCCTTTTGCAGCATGTAGCCTGTTAGCATTTTGTTATTATGATAGAATATGATTGGCTCCAATGCTTCTCTTCTTCCAATTTCAAGTGCTACAGTGCAAACCTCTAAAGGAGATTGATATCAATACAGATGAGGGTACTTAAACCACTTCAATTACTTAGTACTTTCTTATGCCTGAAGCAGAACTAAGAAATACAAATTAAATTATTAATCAAATAAAAATAATGCATGTATGTTTACTTTATATAGTAGGGAATACCATGCTAAATATAATCAAAAACTCTGTAGCTGCCAGCACTACAATTGACATTGTGAACAAATATATGAAGTAAAAAGTGCAGTGCTTAAACATATGTGAATATACAGTATTCACAAAACCATGTATCATATGGTAATAAAGTGCAAAGTGACAAATATTAAAAAAAGGAAAACATTTTAAAAAAATCAGTTCATATACAAAAATCCAAGGTGAAAAAGTTTATTATCAGAGTAATTGTGGATGACAATGTTGACAGTCCGTATGAAACGCATTGGCGGCGTCCTCTCAGGACCCCAGCCCCCCCACGGATTTGTCCTCAGTCAGAGCGCCAAACACCCGCTCCACTCCCGACAACGGAGATGTGATCCTGACGCCAAAATAGCAGCCCAGCCTCAACGATCTCTGCTCTGTGGCCGCGGACATAAAGGATACACTGACTGCAACAATAACAGATCTCCGGATTGACTTTCAGTCAATCGCAGGCAGAGTATAGAGGTAGAAAAAGTGGCGGCACACCAGACCACAGCAATCTGCCATGTGCACAAATTAACAGACACAAACATGTTGCAGCTTGGAGATCTCAACCGCCACATGGAAGATCTCGACAATCATGGCAGACGCCACAATCTCAGATTGCGAGGCCTGCCAGAATCAATTGATGCAGAGCAATTGAAACCTATGGTGACCAGCCTGTCTAATAATCTCCTGGACAGACCCCCATCTACCCCAATTGGGATGGAATGTATACATCGAGCCCTATGTCCATGGGGCAGGGATTCTGATCCACCCAGAGATGTAGTCTGCTGTATAATAGACTACAAACTAAAAGAAGAAATCTTAAGGAAGGCGTGCAACTGCACCCAACTATCGTATGGTGGTGTTGAGATTAAATTGTTCCAAGACCTGTCAAACATCACGCTCCAGCACCGCTGAGAACTTTGCCCTCTCCTGGATGTTCTTCGCACAAAAGGAATCCAATACAGGTGGAAATTCCCCTTCTGCCTGTCAGCTTCCACCCAAGGCTGCACTGCTCTCCTCAGGGTCCCGGAAGATCTGCAGCATTTCTGCGACACCCTAGATATATACCACTGGTGGACGTAGCAGAGTAGTATGCTGAATTTCGCCCATCCACCATGAAACCGGCGTGACCCAGAGCTGAACCCATGGAAACCCAAGAACAAAGATTCCACGACAATGGTCTCCATCCGAAGCCCGTGCTCATCACTCCGCTCCAGGCCTGCAAAATTACACCAGTCCCACAAAGGCACCACAAACCCGACGAGCTCGCCGAACGGATCCATTGGGGACTTCTGAGTTCAGATAAGTACTGTTCTTTCTGTTTTATAAGTCACCCTGTTACCTCAATACCCTTCCGCCCATCCACATTATCTTGCAGCATGAAATCGTTGCCCACTGTTGCCCCATGCCTCTGCTGTCCAAAGATCTCCTCCATACTTGGATTTAATTGTTCACTACTTCATCGGAATTTGTTTTGTGGACTTGTGGGATCTCTCTGGACTCCACCGCTACTCCCTATTCCTGGACACCCCTTTCCCCTGCAATCTTTTTCACACTGAACATTTCCTACGTTAACGCAACACGCGTACAAAGCTGACCAAACTGCTGTGCCCCCAGGCTGACTCCCTTATGATTCACCATAATTGAGGCCCCTCTCTCTCAATTATGTCTGTAGGCACAATCCAGTAACTCACAATACCCTAACAGCCCACATGACTCCAAATTCTCTTGATTCTCTAAACTCTCCTGATGAATACTAAATCTAATTCGAACTAGAATGACTTATAAATCGAATTACAACTTTAAGGCACCTAAAATACTCCCCATACCCTGTAAGAGCTACCAGCAGGCAGCCTATACCCACGCAGATTAGGGAGACTGGGGACATATCCTTATAAATCATACTAGGAGCTGTACCAAGGTAATTAAAAAGCATTTGATCTATAACCTGATCCTACATTAACTCTCATACATGTATGATCTACATGCATATAAGAAACTAGCAATTTGAAATCTCCAGGTGCTGCACAGCCTCATAGGAATCTCTCACACATATACAATTAGCTATATTTGGTCCCATTTTTACAGCTTACAACAGACTGACATTGAGCTGTTGTTAAAACTAATAACTCGCAGGGACCTACTCCCTTTATAGACTGTCTAAAAGCCCCTATGATCACCCCCCTCCAAGATACAGGAGTCGGAATAGTACAGTAAAGTACAGATAATTGTGCATCCCTATCAGGCTGGCAGCACACCCACAGGTATACCTCCCATGAATAACAAGTTATTCTACTTTCCACCTATACTCTACCCCACCAGCCCTTATGTTTACTCCTTACAGACATAAACACCCAGCTAAACCCTTAACTCATAACATACAGCCTTGGGTTATGCGGGTTGAGTTGCAAAGGTTATGCATTTACGTGTGAGCTTAGACTAGACTTTCCTGTTAACTGACCTTTTTAAATGGTGATGTCCACCACTCCTTTCTTGCCTAGGCGGGGATGGAATAGGCTCACTCCTGCTGCCTGCTAGGATGTTACATCTATATACTAAATAATAATAAATACTGTATATTAACATATGTTTAAGCGCTGACTTATTTCATATATGTGTGTACTTGCAAATCTGTTACCTTTTTGCATTACCGGAATGCCATTCAGTTCTTTTACCTTTTCTCGCCATTGGTGGAAGATGATGAAGGTGGTGTTCCCAAGTTCCGATTTAACAACTTTATTGAAAGTTTTTAGTTAATAGAAATTACAAACATTCAAATAAGGCGATAGGACATTGTCCATTTTTGTCACGATGGTTGGGTACATGCATGTATAACACAGTATATTTAATGCAGACATTTGCAAAAAAATTTAGTAAAACTGTATTTACAGTGGTTATAAGTGTGTCGACAACAAACCGAAGGTATTGATTATGACGTCAAAATAGCCAGACACCCCTTTGGGAGCAGACTGTGTCCGGATGAGGGTATAATCAATAAGTGTAGTTAAGTATGGTTCTTTCAATTACCAAGAGTTTGTTGTGGTTTTAAGATTCTTTAAATTTGAATTGGGTTTTATTCAGATATAAGAGAAACCGGGTATAAAGGCTAAAACAAATATAAAAAAAAAATATAATAGGGAAGAAAGGAAAAGTGTGTGTGGGGGGGGGAGAGAGATGGTTGGGTACACTGAAAATTCTTTGCGAATATATCAGTGTATAAAAACGCACATAACATTCAAATAAAAGTGCAGATGCAATAAAATCATCAATAATAAAACTTAATGGTTATATTGTATTATAAAACATCAAGAAAAAAATGTGAATTGGAACCAATAAGACATGAGTAAATACTCTGGTGAGTCTGTTTTGAGAAGGACTTGGTGGATCAGATAGAGAGGGTAGTATATGCAGCACTTAAAGCTTCTGAGCTGTAGACATAAAACAAGTAAAAAAGGCGCGATATACAAGTACCTCAATATGGACAGAATAATACCAGATAATCCAAGGCCAGGAGAAAAGAATTGATAAGAGGTGTATAATGGTAGCTTATACTCTCAAAAGCATTAGTGGATGAAGGTCAGTCAGGGCAGCCATCAAAAGGACCAGAAGCTGGTATCCAGTAAAGCTAGAGCAAAAAAAAAAAAGGAGAGAGGCGCCTCTGAGATGGATATCAATGCAAAAATTTATTAATAGTAATATTCACTCACATGTAGAATGAAGTAGTAGTATTCAGCTGGGTGGACGAGTGGAGGGACTACAAGTCACAGTAGGTCCATGAAGCTGGCACCACAGAAAATCCTGTCAGGGAAAAGTGTGATGGTAGGCTCGGTAGGAGAGTTCCTTCTGGGGGTGTCTATCCTCGGTCCAGCAGGTCTTAACTTTGATGCAGAGTGAAGTGTTCAGTCAGGCAATTCACATGCAGGTTCCAAGGCAGTAGCAGGGGAAGGACGTCTGAGCCGGAAGGCTGGCTGTGCTGCGCTGCGGTCACAGGTGCTCGCTTGGCCTCCGGATAGGTGGAAACACACGGCCGTGTGATCGGTTCTCAAACGAGGCTTGGACAGCACAACAGTAGGCTGCGCCGGGTCGTGACATCATCAGCATGCGACGCGTTTCAGAGCTGGCTCGCTGTGGATGTTGGGACAACGGCACTCCTTTGTCAAGCATAGGGTGTGTTTAGGAAAAAGATGTGGGGTTTAAATAGGCCGACAGATGAAACAATGGGGGTGGGGCCAGTGCATAAAAGGAAAAAAAATTGGCAATGGGATTTAAAACACGCCTCATTATAGAAAACATAAAATGTATATAAAAAAATACATAGAGCTGTATAAACACAAATACATAAAGGATATCTATAGCATACTAAAAAATTACATAATAATGGGCTAAAAGTTATTATAGGTCATCAAAAAAACACACAGAAAAAACATATATATAAAAAGACCTCAATGATGGAGAAATAAATAGAACGTATATAGTAAGTGGAAATTATTTATATATATATATATATATATATATATATATATATATATATATATAGATAGATATACATAAATTCCCATACCTGCGGTATATGTGTATCTGGGCATATATTCGAAACCAAATACATAAGCATATACCACTCTGTACATGATATTAAATGAATCCGGGGAAAGAAAAAGGAAGGGGTATTTTTTTGAGGGGGGGAACAAATGTACGTCTAAAATCTAAACAGAAACTTAGACAGAAACAGGTGGCAGTAGGGAATCATAGGGAGTGATAGGGATAATTTTTCCATAATTATATATATATATATATATATATATATATATATATATATATATATATATATATATATATATATATATATATATATATATATATTTATATATATATATTTATGCTCTCCCCACTCCCTTCCTGGTCACTTGATTTTACTTATTTTATCTTAATATAGATGGATCTACTAAAAGACATAGAAACATTTAGACATAATGTACTTGAGGATTTTTATGCTATTCTACCCAGTACCATTTTTTCCCATGATGTTAAACTAACTGGTGCCACCAGATACACCTTGTGTGGCAAATTCAAACACCTGGAAAGAATTATCAAACAAACCAACCAGCAATGGTGGGATAAATTCTTTCTAGAAAAATACATAACGACAAAAATTTCTCCTCAAGGTCTCAGAGTTACTAAGGACTGTCCATTTCTTAACTCCAGTAAAAAACAATGGGAAAATATCTCTGAATTTTGTACATCCAAATGGATGGAGATCTTGATTGAACACAGACTACACCTCTTTGAAAAACTAAAAATTGAAGCCTCCACCTTATGATCAAAACCAAATTGGGAAAATTGAAGAGATTTGGATGATTTCAATCAAAATAATATTTTTAATTGGAAACAGAATCTCGTGCCCATCAATACCAATACCAGTCAGCACTACCCCTCATATCCCTACCCCCCACCCCTTATATCCCCCAAAAGACCTATCCATACCCATCCCATACCCCCACCTCCACCATTCTGCTCCAACCTCCTCCGCTTCCCCTCATGCAAATCAAAATTACCCACAAGAACTGCCAACCTACACCATTACCCCCCCCCCCCAGACGTCTGGTAGACAAAAATCAAACTAACAAATTCAACAATTTACTTACGGATCTGAATAATTTTTATAACAGACCTTCCTACGTTAGAAGAGATCAGGGAGTCCCTGTTGGCACCACTTCTCTCACCATCCCTTGTAAACCTTTAGAGAAAGCAACCACATCCTCCCCTCCTCTCCACACAGACTCTATGGATGTCCTACCAGCTGCTGATCGCAACTATAGCGCATCCAAACTCCCCCAATTCATTGATTTATCACATACTGATAACCACAATCCTACTAATCCCCCACTCTCCATCTGTTCATCCTTGTCTACCCCTTATTTTTTAGTACCCAGTCCTCCTTGGGCCAACCAAAAAAGAAAACTCACTGGAGAGGCTGCAGAGGAGGACGACCAAACAAGTCCAGATTACAACAACACACAAAAATTCTGCAAATTATAAAGATTTTTAATTTATCATCTCTCCAACTCTCTGCTGCAGACACCAGCTTACTCAGCAGAGGCCTCAATTTTGCACCAGTCAACAAGCCCAATCCCTTTCTCCTTTTTAAGGATCTAAATTCGTAACCTGACCCTCAAAAGATTTTTCCACGCAAAAAAGGATAAATTAGTTACAGCTGATACCGACCCCCCCTCGCTCCCCCCACTAGATAACCTTTTTGAATTTGATGGTGAAATCATCAATGGCCTCTTAGCCACTGAAGGTGACGATACCATCAGCCTCTTCACACAACATTTTGCCACCTCTCCCCCCATCCAACACTCTTCCTATAAACCCAAATCAGTCTTTTATCCTGCCCAATACAAGGGCCCCTTTTTAGAAAGTTTTTATAGAGTAGTAAATGCCGATTTCCTCCAACTTTGCCAAACATCCTCTACCATTTCACCTCATCAACATAACCTCTCAGTCCCCGAAACCCGTGCTCTAGATTCTCTTATACACTCAACAGATATTATTATAAAATCCGCTGATAAAGGGAGAGGCATAGTCTTGCAAAACAAGGCTGACTATGTCCAAGAAGCACTAAGACTTTTATCTGACAGAATCGCCTACAAAAAACTTCATAAGGACCCCACCACGGATTTCGCTGCTGAGGTCAACGTCCTAATAACATCAGCCCTTGACCACGGAGTGATTAACAAAACTGAAGCTTCCTTTTTTTATTTTTTTTTATCAAATCCCTTATTTTTACCACTTACCACTAAGTTCACAAAAACCTTACTCCCCCCCCCCCCCCGGCAGGCCAATCGTAGCTGCCATGGACAGCGTCACAACTGGTTTTAGTCAATACATTAATTTTTACCTTCAACCTATAGTACAACTACTACCATCTTATATTAGAGATGGTGTTCACCTGTTGGAACTACTTGCACCGTATAGGTGGGAACCATCCTATGTGTGGCTATCGTTAGATGTCACGTCCCTTTACACTTCTATCCCGCACTCCTTTGGCCTGCAAGCTCTGGCATTTTTCCTTGCACAGGAACCCCTTATCAATCCCAGACAAGCCACATTTATCTTAGAAGCCACACAGTTTTGTCTGACCCACAATTATTTTGAATTTAATGGCGAGTTCTTCCTGCAGACCCAAGGGACTGCAATGGGAGCCAATTTTGCTCCCTCCTATGCTAATCTGGCCATGGGCTATTGGGAGCATAATTTTATTTCTCAGAACAATCCCTATTCCCCTAACCTAAATTTCTTCGGTCGGTACATTGATGATCTTATTGTGATTTGGGATGGCCTACCCGATTCGATCAATTCCTTTGTGAGCCACTGTAACAATAATCCCTATGGCTTAAGTTTCACTCATGTCTCTGACCAAAACAGTTTACCCTTCCTAGATCTAGAACTTAGCCATAATTGATTATTGCCAAAAATTACACAACCTACAGCAGGCAACTCTTTTCTTCATTATAATAGTTGTCACTACCCAAAATGGACAAAAAATATACCCAAGGGGCAATTTTGCCGTCTACGCAATAACTGCACGCTCAACGCTGACTACAACACACTCAGTACTGCACTGAAAGCAAAATTTGCTGACAAGGCATACCCCGAAACATTGGTAGACCAAGCCTTTGATCACTATGCAAAAGGGAAACCTGCCAAAGTACAAAAAACCCCAATTGACAATTCTATGAGATTTATCACTACTTTTCACTATCAATACAAAAAAATGGAGACTCCCACCTAAACCGAGAGTCGCCTACAGAAAAGCCCCTAATCTTAAAAATAAAATTGACCTTAGCAAATTTAAATCCGATCAAATCATTGCCAGCCCTATTATCCTTATCCCTATAGTAGGCATGTATAGGTGTAATAAAGCCCGCTGTAAGACTTGTTCCTTTGTTTCACACGGCAAAAAATCTCTCCACTGTAAAGGAAAAACGTATCAGCTTGATCACTAATACAACTGTTCCTCTAATTTTGTTGTATACGGCCTTACATGCCCCTGTGGGCTGATCTATGTTGGCCGAACCATCTGTCCTCTAAGACAGCGTTTCGGTCAACACAGACGCTTGATAGAAGGTGGTAAAGATATGCACAGTGTCCCACGACACTTTACAGAACACCACCAAAAATCAACCACTGGTCTAAGTGTTTGGATCATAGAACAGATCCCAAACACCATGACTGATGCCGAACGGTTCAAAAAAACGATGTGCTCGGGAGACATTTTGGATATATACCCTGGATGTTCTCTCGCCTGGTGGTTTGAATGAAGGCATCGAAATAGCCACTGTCTTATAGTAGTCTTATAGTTATCCTATGCTGGTTTTCTCTGACAAAATAATGTTAAAATAATGTTGTTGTACATCCCCTTGTTTGAATGCATACTAGCATGTGTGTGTATGCATACGTATCTATGCATGAGTATGTGCATGTCTATACATATATCTTTATATATGTATACACATAACAATCTCCCCGATAGATACCATCATTATCCGTACATGTTGATCATATAATTCATAACAATATTCATTTCATCCTTATCACAGGTTTTTAACTTATCTCTATTCTTACATGGGGGTGGCGGGTTTCTCGTTCTGTGAGTATATCTTGACCGAAACCCTATACCTTCCTGCACCCTATTGATCCCTTGTTACCCCTTCTCTGTGGTTTCTATCCCCCCCCTTCCCCCCTCCCTATAGACTCCATATATTATGTTGATCTCACGTTACCCCTTTTCTGTGGTTTCTCCCCCCTTTCCCCCCTCCCCCCTTCCTATAGACTCCATATATTATATATCCTAATATGTTCCTACCATCTGTGTGTGTGTGTGTATGTGTGTATATATATATGTGTGTGTGTGTGTGTGTATGCATCCATGTGTATATATGTATGTATATATGTGTATATTTCCTTATGAATGTGCACATTAAACCCTATCTTGCCACTATTACAACTTGTTGCTGTCCAAGATTTTTCTCAGAATTTGGATGTACAGTTGTGTGTGTGTGTGTTTTTTTTTCCTTCCTTTTGTCCCCCTTCCCCCACCAAAAAAAAAAACGTAACCCCCCCTTCCCCGCCCACTCCCTCCACAGATCCCAGACTATAATATATACTCCCCTATACATGTGTGTACGTTTATACTTAATCTTACCCTATCACTCCCTATGATTCCCTACTGCCACCTGTTTCTGTCTAAGTTTCTGTTTAGATTTTAGACGTACATTTGTCCCCCCCCTCAAAAAACCCCCTTCCTTTTTATTTCCCCGGATTCATTTAATATCATGTACAGAGTGGTATATGCTTATGTTTTTGGTTTCGAATATATGCCCAGATACACATATACCGCAGGTATGGGAATTTATGTATATATATTTATGTATATATATGTACATGTTTATATATATGTAAATAATTTCCACTTACTATATACGTTCTATTTATTTCTCCATCATTGGTCTTTTTATATATGTTTTTTCTGTGTGTTTTTTTGATGACCTATAATAATAACTTTTAGCCCATTATTATGTAATTTTTTAGTATGCTATAGATATCCTTTATGTATTTGTGTTTATACAGCTCTATGTATTTTTTTATATACATTTTATGTTTTCTATAATGAGGCGTGTTTTAAATCCCATTGCCGACATTTTTTCCTTTTATGCACTGGCCCCACCCCCATTGTTTCATCTGTCGGCCTATTTAAACCCCACATCTTTTTCCTAAACACACCCTATGCTTGACAAAGGAGTGGCGCTGTCCCAACATCCACAGCGAGCCAGCTCCGAAACGCGTCGCATGCTGATGACGTCACGACCCGGCGCGGCCTACTGTTGTGCTGTCCAAGCCTCGCTTGAGAACCGATCACACGGCCGTGTGTTTCCACCTATCCGGAGGCCAAGCGAGCACCTGTGACCGCAGTGCAGCCAGCCTTCCGGCTTGGACGTCCTTCCCCTGCTACTGCCTTGGAACCTGCATGTGAATTGCCTGACTGAACACTTCACTCTGCATCAAAGTAAAGACCTGCTGAACCGAGGATAGACACCCCCAGAAGGAACTCTTCTACCGAGCCTACCATCACACTTTTCCCTGACAGAATTTTCTGTGGTGCCAGCTTCATGGACCTACTATGACTTGTAGTCCCTCCACTCGTCCACCCAGCTGAATACTACTACTTAATTCTACATGTGAGTGAATATTTCTGAATATTACTATTAATAAATGTTGCATTGATATTTTTTTTGCTCTAGCTTTACTGGATACCAGCTTCTGGTCCTTTTGATGGCTGCCCTGACTGACCTTCATCCGCTAATGCTTTTGAGAGTATAAGCTACCATTATACACCTCTTAACAATTCTTTTCTCCTGGCCTTGGACTATCTGGTATTATTATGTCTATATTGAGGTACTTGCGCCTTTTTTACTTGTTTTAAAACAAATATAGGGAGGGCAATCCTCTCATATATGGTAAAGGTAAGTAAAAGCAGAGTGGTGAATATAGATGTAACGGGAAGGCCCAGGGAACTCAGAATCGCTTAGAAAGTATGAGATACCCTTGCTTCAGCTCCCCCAATGCCTCTTATGTGTCAACCACCCTGTGTCTCTATTAGGGGCACAGGATGAGTGAAAACCCCAATATGATCTATGATAGCCATATTCAATGCTGCCCATACATTGTATCTAGATTGGATGTGTACTGTGAGGGGGGGGGGGGTTGTTGTGTAATCATTGCTGTGAGGAGTTAAGGTTATTTGCATTTTATTGTTTATTGTGGCTTGTGGGAATTAAGCCTATAATTATAGGTTGTGGAACTAGCAGCAGACAGGTTAATCACCTGCCTGCTTGTGTTGTAAATGAGTCTAGGAGGGTCTGGAGACCCTTTTGGTTTGAAAGGGATAGTTAACTCTATGCCTGTGTGCATTGTACTCGGCAGACGAACAGTCTACCAACCCTTTCATTATAAGATGTGTATTGAAGGTCGTTATGTTCTATTGTGTAAAGTCTTTTGAAGCCTAACAGACATCAAAATAATGTGTATTGGGCCTTGTTATGTGTGGGTGGAGCTGGGCCATTGTTCATGTTAAACTAATGCAGTAGTAGATGTGTATAAAAGTTACAATATCTTCTTCAATAAAGAGACTCGATCCTGGAAGCTACAGAGTACGTCTCGTTCTTCCAGAAGGATTAATTCCTATGGCAAGTGGTCGTCTGGCTGTGGAGGATCGGCAGTGAATTTGTGTCCAGGAGAGGGAACATCTTAAACGGCGTTAACCCCCTTTATATTTGGGGTGCCGTTACAATAGAAGATTCCTAATAGCCAACTTGGACACTTAAAAATTGATTTGAGATGCAGAAATACGGATACAAAGTTACAAGGGGGGTAGGTTTTCTTCGGTCCAAGCAGTAGTGAGGAATATTTCCAGTGGTCAATAGACATGTGCATTCGTTTTCGTCCGAATTTCAGGTATTTTCGTTATCGTTTTAACAAATGAAAACGAAAGCACAGAATCCGAAAACTGAAAGATACGACATAAACAAATGCTTTATTTTCATTTTCGTTGCGACAACAGTTCGATATAGATAGGAGATTCGACGTGACACTGACAATAACAATCTGTGTCTATCGAACCTGTGGTCGAATATGCCTAACCATAACTCTATTAGTCCAAGATTATTCTACATAGAGAGAAAAGATTCGACATAGAGAGAAATGATTCAACATTATAGAGAGAAAAGATTCGACAAAGAGAGAAAAGATCGCTGCTGAAATTGGGTGGGGGAAGTAAAATAAAAATAAAGGGATTTTTATAACAGCTTACCTGTAAAATCCTTTTCTTGGAGTACATCACGGGACACAGAGCGACTTAGTCATTACTAATGGGTTATATAGATTACCTTCAGGTGTTGTCACTGGCCAATTCCAAACCGGAAGTACCCTCCCCTATATAAGCCCCTCCCACCCGGGAGCGCCTCAGTTTTGTAGCCAAGCAATAAGTGTCCCAAAAAGAGGGGTGGGAGCTCTGTGTCCCGTGATGTACTCCAAGAAAAGGATTTTACAGGTAAGCTGTTATAAAAATCCCTTTTTCTTTTTCGTACATCACGGGACACAGAGCGACTTAGTCATTACTAATGGGACGTCCCAAAGCAATGCCAAATGAGGGGAGGGATACATAAGCTGGGCGCCATCAGGCATGAGGCTCTTTTGCGGCCTGCAACACACTGCGCCCAAAGGCGACATCCTCCTGACGTCTACCTGGTAGAATCTAGTAAACGTGTGTACTAAGGACCATGTTGTGGCCTTACAGTACTTGAGCCAGGGAGGCTTGGTGATGCACTGCCCATGAAGTTCCAACTGCTCTTGTGGAGTGCGCCCTAACTTTGAACGGAGGCGGTCTCCTTTTCAAGCCATAGGCTTGTATTATGACCTGTCGAATCCACTTGGCTAAAGTAGATTTTTGATGCTGTCTGACCCTTTCTGGGGCCTTCCGGCAGAACAAACCAAGTATCCGTTCTACGAATCTGAGCAGTGGCTTTAAGATAAGCTTTAACTGCTCTTACTACATCCAAAGAATGTAATAACTTTTCCTCTACCGAACTAGGTTTGGGGAAAAAGGAAGGAAGAACCACATCTTGGTTCAAATGGAACCTCGATACCACCTTAGGAAGAAGGCTGGATGAGGACGTAATACTACTCTGTCCTTATGGATAACCAGATATGGCTCCTTACAGGACAAGGCGGCTAATTCCGATACTCTTTTAGCCGAACAAATGGCTACTAAGAAAATCAATTTCCTGGTGAAAAGAACCAAGAAAATGTGCCGCAATGGTTCAAATGGTTGTTTCTGTAGAACCGACAGAACCAGGTTTAAGTCCCATGGACAAATGGGAATATTAACCGGAGGGCTAATACGCATCACTCCTTGTATGAAAGCTTTGATTAATGAATGCAAAGCCAAGGGCCTTTGAAAAAAAAAATATTGACAAGGCCGTCTGACCCTTGATAGTACTCAAGGCAAGCTTCCTATGTACAGCCCACTGTAGGAAGTCCAGAATCCTACCTATTACGTACTTACGTGGATGCCATTTCCTGGCCTCACCCCACGTGATGTACGCCTTCTAGATCCTATAATAGATCTGCCTGGATACCGGCTTCCTGGCATTGATCATGGTAGATACCACAGGATTAGAGAGCCCTCTCTTTTTTAGAATGTGGGCTTCTATAGCCAGGCCGTCAACCTAGGGCTGGTAAGGAAGGGTAGTATATCGGTCCTTGCGAAAGCAGGTCCGGACGATGTGGGAGGGTCCAAGGACTCCTCACTGACATTTTTACAATCTCCGCGTACCATGCCCTTCGGGGCCACGCTGGAGCCACCAGAATCACTGGTTTCTTTTCTACCCTGATTCTGCGGATTAATCGCGGTGGGAATGCATATATCAGCTTGAACTGATCCCAAGGGAACACTAGGGCATCCGAACCGCAAGCTAGGGGATCCTTTGTGCGAGACACAAATCTGTCCACCTTTGCGTTGAATGTGGATGCTAGCAGATCTACATCCGGTGTTCCCCACCGCTGGCATATTGCCTGGAAAACCTCGGGGTGAAGAGACCATTCCCCCGGGCATAATTGCTGGCGACTTAAAAAAGTCCGCTCTCCAATTTTCCACTCCTGGGATGAAAACCGCGGATATGGCTGTGACATACCTTTCTGCCCATTCCAGGATGCATTTCGCTTCCCTCTGGGCTGCACGACTCCTGGTGCCACCCTGGAGATTGATATATGCCACTGCTGTGGCATTGTCTGATTGAATTCTGACAGGTGACCCTTGGAGTTTGGATGTCCATGCTACTAGGGCATACCGGGCTGCTCGTATCTCTAAGAGATTGGTGGGCAGGGCCTTCTCTGCTTCTGACCACTTGCCCTGGAGAGACCATTGCTCCAGTACTGCCCCCCAGCCTATGAGGCTGGCAACTGTAGTGACCACCTTCCAAGAAACCGGACTGAAGGGTTTCCCTTCCCAGATTCTGGGGCACCAACCACCAATGGAGGCTCTTGCGAACGGAAGGGGACAGGGACATTGGTAAGTCTAAAGCCTGAACTTTTTTGTTCCAGGCTGACAGTATGGCCCTCTGCAAGTTCCTTGAATGGAATTGACCGTAGGGTACCGCTTCGAATGAAGCCACCATTTTTCCCAGCAGCCTTATACACAGGCGTATGGATGGTTTTTCTTTTTTGTACCCACTAAGTGGGTCAAATCTTTCAAAGACGACACCTTCTCTGGAGGTAAGAAAATCTTTCTCTGATTTGAATCCAGTCTTAGCCCCCAAGTATTCCAGGCTTTTGACTGGTTTTAGGGCTGACTTGTCTCGGTTGATAATGCAACCGTGAGATTCCAGATACTTGATTATCTTGTGAACGACCACTTCTAGTTTTTTTCACTGAGTGGTCTATCAGCAACAAGTCGTCTAGATATGCCATTATCGTTACACCTTGTGTTCCTAGTTTGGCCAATCGTAGGGCCAGAATTTTTGTGAACACTCGTGGTGCCGTGGCCAGACCGAAAGGTAAGGCTCTGAACTGAAAATGGCGCCCTTCTACTGCAAGGCGTAGAAATTTCTGGTGGGCCGGACAGATGGGAATATGCAAATAAGCATCCCTTATGTCGATCGAGGCTAACCATTCCTGCCCTTGTAGGGCGGTGGCCACCGATCGGATCGACTCCATCCGAAAAAAGTCCTGATATGTAGGAACTTGTTTAGCCCTTTTATATTCAATATGGGCCTCATGTCCCCATTTGGTTTGGGGACTGTGACAAGGTTCGAGTAAAACCCGAACCCGTTTTCTTTCAAGGGAACCTTCATGATTACCCTTGGGGCAATAGTTGCTCTAGTGCCAGAAGGAGGGATCCACTCTTCTGGGGATCGCTTGGCACGTTTGACCTTATAAAATGGGCAGGAGGAATGTCTTTTAACTCCAGCCTGTATCCCAGACTTACTGCGGGGATCACCCATCTCTGATGGTGTCCCGCCAGGTCTCTGTGAACAACTGAAGTCTTCCCCTCACCCGACTGAGTGGGGGCAACCCTTCATGACTTAGGGGGAGGTTTTGTACCTCTCTTGACCCAGGGTTTCTTGATACCCTGTGATTGTCCCTGATTTCTGCCCCCTGGATTTGACCGCGGAGGCCGTCGGAACTGTTTCACAGCCGATGTGCCAGGGACTGGAGAAGTAGGCCTCTTAAAAGAAGGACTTCTACCCTTGTTCTTAACCGGTAAGAGTGAACTTTTACCGGCAGAAATTTTCTGGATATATTTGTCCAGATCTTCTCCAAATAAGCGTTCTCCATGAAATGGGAAGCTAACCAGCAGTTTTTTGCAGGGAGCTTCAGCAGACCAGTTTTTGAGCCACAGAAGCCTACGCATATGTACTATAGACAGCGTAAAGCGGGAGGCCTGTTGGATTGTATCCTTTATGGCGTCCACCGCAAAACACAAGGCTCTAGGCAGGTCAGCTAGGGCAAGAGCCTGCTGATCTGGTAAGTCCCTTAAGACTTGTTTCAACTGATCTTTCACCGCTTGGCAGACTCCAATCGCTGCTACCGCAGGTTGTGTCACCATGCTTGCTGTAGAGAAAGCAGATTTTAGTAAAGACTCCAATTTTTTATCTATTGGGTCTTTGACATTGGAACATTATCTACTGGACATGTCAGTGATTTGTTAACAGAAGAGATGGCTGCGTCCACTGTAGGGACCCTCCATTTTTTTATGAACTTATCCTCCATGGGATAGATCACCGGAAATCTCTTGGGGGGAGCAAATATTTTATCAGGATGCTCCAAATCCTGGTAAATAAGCCCTTCTAATAAAGGGTGGATTGGGAAGGAACAGACAGCCTGGGGAGCTTTTAGCGACCCCAGCGAGGAAACCATAGTGGATGGTGGTTCCGCCAGAGGCATTTTAAATGCTGATCGGACCATATTAGTCAGAGACTGAACCCATAATCTTTCAGCCTGAGATGCTGAGAAAGGTTCTTCCACTGTTGATTCCTCCATAACTGAATCAACCTCATCCTGATCCCCTTCAGGTAGGTCGATCTCTGTGTGGGGCTGTTCCTCCACTAACAGGCACTCTGAAGGAGGAGACGGAGATCGGACGCGCTTTTCCTGAGACAGGGAAGCAGCGATCAATGCTGTTAATCTCTCTTCCAATCCTCCCAGAGTTGAGGATAAAACCTCCTCTGTTATATATACAGGAGCAGGTGGACTGGGGACAGCCGCAGCACCAGGCATTCCTGCGGGGTTTCTACGGCTACTGACCTCTGAAATCTCAGGGGAGATTGGTGCAGTACAAGCATGCCCAATATCCTCAGAGCCCGATGGAGACCCCTTTGGCTTCCTGGAAGATCTATTTCCGGAGCGTCTGGACGACATATCCTTTAAGCACAAAGCTGAGGTATTCCCGTCGTCATACACCAATTTTGCTGGTAATAATCTAACACAGGTGCTGCTATATACCAGCTGGTGTCCACTAAAGTGCCTTTCTATGGGGATGCCTGCATCAACCGCCTCTGTGTGCCACTGTTTGTTGCTAGCTCTGTTTGCATCCAGCTGACACTTGTACTGTGTCTTTTAACTATGCTGGGACGCCCGCACATGCGCAGAAGCGCCGTGGCGCGCATCGAGCGTCATCCACCCGCCCCGCCCCTTTTTTTCATAGGAGGCGCGTGCACGCCCGTGCGCCATTGGCGCCCTTTTCGAAATCAAACAGGGGACTAAGAGCCAGGGCCCTTTTTGCCGGAGGGCCTGTGCGGTGGATGAGCGCAGCAACAGGGCAGAGGAAGTGGATTCCCACAGAGAAACTTACCAGCTGCCTGGATCTTTTGACTTGAGAAAACCAAAGATCCACATGAGAAGAAAAATGGACTACAGCGGCCTCTAGTGGTTTAACACAGGTACTGCGGTCCCTTTTTTTTTTTTTTTTTTTTGACTACTATTAAAATTTTACATTTTCAGTAGTTACAGGCAAACACAGATATTTAGCGGGAATACCGTTAGGTAACAGACAGAAAGACAAATTAGGCTTGGGGGTCCCCCAATAGAACCAAGTTCCTGGGGGCCCCCACTTACCTGATCCCCGCCGCAGGAATTTTTTCTGGTCCACAGAAGTCCAAACTTCACCTATCACGGCAGGCATTGTAATTAAACCTTCAGGGACCGGGTTCCCAAGGATTCCACTCCCCTGGACCTGTATAGCACCCTGCACAGACAACATCTTGGTCGTGGGTATGACCAGCGCTCTGGATCCCAGGGTCCAGCCCTCCTAAGAGAAGCATTACAGGCAAAACCTTGCTCTTCTGCTGCAAGGCCCGGGTACCGACCGTTTAGCTATGAAGCTTTTTTGGTGGGATCCGGAACAGTTTACTAAGGCCCAAAAGAACCTGTACGCAAGCCCAGTGAAAACACATGTTACTCTTTGGCCAACACCTTAGACACTGGCAAAAAACTGAGGTGCTCCCGGGTGGGAGGGGCTTATATAGGGGAGGGTACTTCCGGTTTGGAATTGGCCAGTGCCAACACCTGAAGGTAATCTATATAACCCATTAGTAATGACTAAGTCGCTCTGTGTCCCGTGATGTACGAAAAAGAAAATGATGATGATGAATGTTATTGGCTGATTGTAACCAAAGAGGAGGAGCAGTAAAATAGCTAGAACTAACTTGACAATTCAACGTGAACGACAAAGATTCAACAAAGCATTGAAAAACATACAAATGTCGAATCTGTCATTGAAGGCTTATGGTGTCTGTTGAAAGTTAGAAGATTCGACGGTGCAGCTAAACTGTACGACGCTGCAATCGTACATTTTCGGTCAAATGCATCCGCCCATAGGCTATAGAAGAATTCTAATGTTGGTTGACTAGTAATAGTAATTAATAAATATAATTATTACTAGTCATACAACATTATAATTCTACTATAGCTTGTAGGCGGAACATTCGACCGGAAATGTATGATTGCAGCGTCGTACAGTTTCGCTGCTCCGTCGACTCTTCTTTGAACATTCGACAGACACCATAAGCCTTCAATGACAGATTCGACCTTAATTCAGATTTTCGGACGAATGCAATTTCTAACGAAAAACAAAATGAATAAAAACGAATTTTCGGGAGTAACTAAATAAATTAATTTTTCGGACGAAAACGAAATTCCGAAACAAAATATTTGAGTGTGCACATGTCTAGTGGTCAAAGGTAGAGGAGTGTTACTCCAGGTAGGTGAGCTTGATACTGCTGGGGTGAGCCAGCCATGGAGCTCACTGTCTGTGGAACTTCTCTTCCAGTAGGTGAGATTTGGAGAAGAGATATTCCATGTGACGGTGCTCATTTAAAGCAGAGATGAGAGAGTTGGTTGAAGTGGATATTTTCAAGCACGGGCTATGACTCTGCGTGCTGCAATTAAGACATGCTGTATGATTGGTGTGTAGGCTGTGTGCCAGGGGAGAGCGTCTAAACCAAAGAGCCATCTGCAGGGTCAGTTGTCTGGTAATATGAGTCATATCTGCAATTAAGGCAGATACCATCTTCCAAGAAGGGGCAGGGAGAGGGCAGTTCCACCAGATATGAAGAATGTCTCGAATAGCATCACATTTCCTCCAGAATTTCCCAGTGGGATATATTTTTGGAGAGTGTAGCAGGGAGCCGTAGAACACGGTACCACGCCTCTGGTGAGAAGGACTTTTGTAGCTTTTGATTCCCAATATAGTATGTTGGTGGATTTACTTGTGGCTGTAGGTCTAGATAGTGTTGTAGATGAAGGAAATTCCCTTGGTCTTGGTGAATACTTGTTTGTAAAATAAGAGCAGGTCTTTATGAAACGTCTCTAAGGAGGTGGAGGTGGGCACTGAAGAGAGGATATTACGCATCCTATGGATCCTGAGAAAGATGTAGAAGTCTTTACTGGGCAGGTTGTAGGTCATTGATAGTTGTTGGAAACTTTTGAGGTTCTGTTGGTGATAAAGGTCCCCTATAGTATGGATTCCTGCAGTAGACCAGTGCTGAATAGGTAGATCAGAGGAGATTCATTTTAAAGAGAGGAGTGGAATAAGCCGCAGGGCGTCATTGTGTATCCCTTAAGAGGTTTGTAGTAAGGCTTTCCAGACTGAGGTTGTGGCATTGACAGTCAGTAGGAAAGATCGCAGTGGAGGGGTGTGTCCAGATATAAAGCAGGGAAGATGTGTTGGAGCAGAGCTCCGCACATCCAACGATAATCTATTGCCATCCTAGGCTCATCTCATCTTGGTAGACCTCCAAACCCCTTCTGCACATCCCTGGGGCACCTTACGTCTTAGCTCGAGTAGATATCGAGGAGCCTGGCCGGCTGTATCCCCTTCAGGCCTACAGACAGCTCCTCTCTGCCGAGGCCCTCTGCCATCTTGAGGCCTTGGAGGCCTCCTACATCACCCGCGCCTGATTACTGCGGCCTGCGTGGTTGAGCGGGCGCTTCATCCTAGCCCTTCAGTCGCTGTGTCTCCGGAGGATATACTTCAAACCCGCAGCAGTAGGAGGCAGCCAGAAGATCCCAGGTGGTCAGCTTCACTACCCTGAGACCCGACGCCATCTTGCGGCCTGTGGTCCCAGCCGCATCCACTGTTCTCAGGTAAAGTGAACTGCAGAACTCTCGCCCTTTTTCTGTCCTAATGGCGGCTTTACAGAGGCTGGGATCTGACATTTGACTGTTGTGGGGTAGCTGGGGGCCAGTCGGAGGGGAGCTCTTCCTCTCGGTGGCCATTCCTAGGAAAGACCGCGGCTTCGGCCTACGCCCGGAGGACGGCGGGCATCTTGCTGCACCCAGAACACCCATTGCCGCTCAATTACAACTCCCCTGAAGCCCAGCTCCCTTATTTTAAAGCATTGAGGACCGCTCGGATCACCATCCTCTGCCTACAAGCAATTACAGATCTCCCCCTTTTTAACTGGCCTGTAGACTGTTGAACCCAGCAAGGGAATACTGTCCGCGTGCTTCCATGGCTCTCTAACATGGAGGATGCTATCTGAATAAGCTCCGGGCCCTGTCTGCTCCTTGAGACCTCAGAGACGCTACTGTAGCCATTTATAGCTCCGGGGGTAAGCCTGACCGACCACTGTACTCCTTGGGCACCTCATGGGCAAGGTTAGCCAGCAGCAGCAAAATTACAAGCCGCTGTTTGGGCCGCGTGAGGGATCTAGCATGGAACGTTTTGTTACTAGGCCGCAATCTGCGACCTTGGAGTCAATCCGCTAACCCTTTCGCCGCAATGGATCCATCCCTGGGAACGGAGAGTTCTGTGAATCCTCCACCAGCGTGCACCCAGAGTCTGGATCTCGCTCCATCATCTCCACATATGATCCTCACCCCAGAAATCTTGGATGCTAAGTTGGATGCTAAACTGCAGCTCCTACTTCAACAAATCACATGCAATGTTTCAGCAGAGGTGAGCAAGTTAGCTGCAGAACTAAGAGGGGAAATTAATCAAATTGGGGAGCGTACAGATACGCTTGAATATAAGCTTGATGAGATGATAAACTATGTACAGACTATTGAGGAGGAAAATCATAACCTACGTTTTTCAGTCTCTCAACTACAACTAAAGGAGGACCTGGAAAACAGGGAAAGAAGGCAGAACTTGCGCTTCAGAGATATCCTTGAAACAGTAGGGGACCCTGACTTACGCACCTATCTTCTGGGTCTTTTCAATACCCTGGCCACAATAGTGGATATAGACTGGCGCCTAGATGGGGCCCACCATTCTCTGGGCACAAAGCCTCCGGCTGGAGCTAGACCCAGAGACGTTATAGTGAGGTTTCACTTTTTTGAAAGCAAAGAGGCACTAATCTTGGCTACACAAAAAAAAACTCAGCTTATGTACAAGGCAAAACTGCAGATTGTTAGTGACCCTCCCGTGCTATACGAAGGAATCTGCATCCAATCACCTTCCATTTACAACATCATAAGGTTCCGTATTAATGGGGATTTCCTTTCTGCCTCATTGTATCCAAAGATGGCATTCAATATACCCTGCGTGAACTGCAGGAGGGCAAAGCTTTCCTAAAAAACCTTGGTCTGCCTCCTCTTCCAGAAGAAGATTTGATACCTCCTTCTGTCCAGGTTCGTCCACCTCCGAACACCCCCAGCCGCATCTGGACCCCCGTGAGGGGAAAATCCAGGAAACTCTCTACACCCCAATGTCTATGTACCTCCAAGCGACCTCCTTGAAATTTTTGAGAATTCCTCTTTGGATCCATACTTAATTGCTCTTTGCATTTTCGTTTCTCTATGGTTCAGAAGAAACAAAGTTTGCTGCTCTGGTTCATAAGGTTTTGAGACTACCCTGTTTCCTGTTCGGGGTATAATGTTTCCCCAACCCATGGGGTACTATTATTAGAGGTTTTTCTTTGGTCATCGTACCTCAGTTGACAGTTGTCCCTGTTTATCTGCTGACTTTTTTTTTCACTATTAACAGGCCTCCTACTGTCGGACTCATACTGAATGCTACCGAGTGCATAAGGTGAGCAGCCGGCCCTTCCCTTCTCTCTACTCAGTCTCCTGATGGAAGTCTGCATGTGTCCCTACTAGTGATGAGCCGAACACCCCCGGGTTCGGTTCGCACCAGAACCCGCGAACGGACCGAAAGTTCGAACGAACATTAGAACCCTATTAAATACAATGGATGCGAACGTTCGAATTCTAAAGTGCTAATTATAACAACTATTATGCATGTTATTGTCCTAAAAAGGGTTTGGGAACCCGGGTTCTGCACCAGGGGACATGTATCAATGCAAAAAGAAGTTTTAAAAACGGTCGTTTTTCGGGAGCAGTCATTTTAATGATGCATAAAGTGAAAAAAAAAGTCAAATATTCCTTTAAATATCGTACCTGGGGGGTGTCTAAAGTATGCCTGTGAAGTGCCACGTGTTTCCCGTGTTTAGAACTGTCCCTGCA
Organism: Rana muscosa; assembly: GCA_029206835.1. Lineage (NCBI taxonomy): Eukaryota > Metazoa > Chordata > Amphibia > Anura > Ranidae > Rana > Rana muscosa. The sequence continues at coordinate 634,399,819 of CM055117.1, read as the reverse complement.
CAAAATAACATTTCTAAAGGGAAAAAAGTCATTTAAAACTGCTTGCGGCTTTAATGCAATGTCTGGTCCCGGTAATATGGATGAAAATCTTTAGGAAAAATGGCATAGCTACCCCATCAACACCCCCCCCCCCCTACCCCAGCCCATTACCAGCCCCTTTGGGTCTTGTATGGATATTAAGGGGAACCCCGCACATAAAATAAAAAAGGCCCTATATACTCTGAACAGCCGTATACAGGCGGTGCATACAAGACAGGGACTGTAGGTTTGTTCTTATGTAGAATGTGTTTGTAATTTTGAACAGGTACATTGTTGAAGTGTAGCTCCAGCCCAAAAATCTATTTTTAAACTTTTTGGGAAACATAGGTAAGGGTTATCACCCCTGTAACATTTGTTTTGCTGTCTGTGCCCCTGTTCAGAACATTTCACCTCACTTTCCGTCCCAATGACAACTGTTTTTGAAATGTGGTGTTTTTCTTGAAACAAGGATTGCTGATAAAGCATCAGTACAGATGAGACCCCTTTCTCCCATATTTATTCTTACAGGAGAGAATTTTCCTTTCTAGGGGTAGATTTCCTCTCACTTCCTGTTGTCTTCTTTCGTTTGCAAGTAGGAGTCGTTTGTAAGTTGGATGTTTGAAAGTAGGGACCTGCCGTATATACTCTGCAGAAATAGGCCCCTTAGTTGTTGGTGTTGGCACAACACTGTAAGCACTCAGTTACTCTTGGTTGGTGCTGGAACGCCCTGCTGTCAACTATTATATCAGGAATTTTAATTACATATAATTGTTGAACAGTGGTAGTAAAAATTGGGGCTTTGATGGTGGTGCTGGTGCCACAACACTGTAAGCCCTGACAGTTACTCTTGTTGGGTGCAGCAATGGGCCCTGCTGTGAATTATTAGATCAAGAATTGTAATTACATGCCCCTTTTGAACAGGGGCTGAAAAATTGGGCCTTTCGTGGTGGTGGTGGCGGTGGCGTTGCCACAAGACTGTAAGCCCTCAGAGTTACTCTTGGTGGGTGCAGCAATGGACCCTGCTGTGAATTATTAGATCAAAAATTGTAATGACACGCCCCTGTTAAACAGGGGCTGAAAAATTGGGCCTTAGGCACTGGTGCCACAACACTCCAACCCCTCACAGATACTGTACTTGGAGCACAGCAATGAGCCCTATGGCAAATTATTGCTAAAAAAATTGTAATTACACGCCCCTGTAAAACAGGGGCTGAAAAATTGGGCCTTAGCCACTGGTGGCGGCACCCATAAACAAAAATGATCTTCCAAGCTATCATCATCAATCGTATCATTGAGGACTCGGAGGAGGAGGATAGCCAGTCAACATAACAGCACAGGCACTCAGCATCAGCATCAGTCTTGAAGGGATGTGACATGTTAAAATCAATTAGTCTGTTATATCAGCATCAGGTGTGTGGTAGCTGGTGGTGATCCAAGACTGGTTCATCTTGATGAAAGTCAGTCGATCAACCGAGTCGGTGGACAGGCACACCCTGTGATCCGTGACAAATCCTCCAGCAGCACTGAATGTGCGTTCCGAAAGAACGCTGGATGCAGGACAGGCCAGTAGCTCAATTGCATACTGTGCAAGCTCTGGCCAGTGATCCATCCTCAAGACCCAGTAAGCCAGAGGATTTTCGGTGGGGAAGGTGTCCAAGTCTGACCTTGCCCCTAGATATTCCTGCACCATGTTTATCAGACGCTGGCGATGGTTGCTGGAACCGATCATACTTTGGGGCTGCGGACTAAAGAATTGTCTGAACGCATCGGTCAGACGGCCACCTTCCCCACCGCTCCTTCTTTGACTGGCCGAAGCCTCAGCAACTCGTTGTCCAGGACCAGGAGTTTGTAACCTCCCAGTCTCTGGGAACGCGTTGCACAGACCTTTCTGCAAGGCCTCCCGGAGTTGTCTCATCCTCTGCTCCCTCTGCGACGGTAACATAAGGTCCGCAACCTTACCCTTGTACCGTGGATCAAGGAGAGTGGCCAGCCAGTAATGGTCCCTCTCCTTGATCCGAAGAATACGAGGATCCTTCCGCAGACTTTGCAGGATCAGGGAGGCCATGCAGCGTAGGTTTGCTGAGGCATTCGCTCCGGAGTCCTCTGGGTCACTAAGGACGACATGATCCGCAGCCACCTCCTCCCAGCCACGTACAAGTCCACTGGTTTCTTGGGACTGTAAATCATCCCTAAAAGACTGCTGCTGATGATGCTGAGTGCCAGCCTCCACCTCCATGCTGACACAATCCTCCTCCTCCTCCTCCTCCTCCTCCTCCTCCTCCTCCTCCTCCTCCTCCTCCTCTTCCTGTGCGATGGGTGGGACAGAAGGAACACTGTCTGGGTAAAGGGGGCCTTGAGAGGCAAGGAAGTCCTCCTCTTCCTGCCTCTGTTCTGCCTCAAGTGCCCTGTCCATTATTCCACGCAGCGTGTGCTCCAACAGGTGGACAAGAGGTACAGTGTCACTGATGCATGCACTGTCACTGCTCACCATCCTCGTGGCCTCCTCAAATGGTGCCAGGACAGTGCATGCATCCCTGATCATGCCCCACTGGCGTGGAGAAAAAAAAACAAGCTCCCCTGACCCTGTCCTGGTGCCGTAGTCGCACAGGTACTCATTGATGGCCCTCTGCTGCGTGTGCAGCCGCTGCAGCATGGCCAACGTTGAGTTCCACCTGGTGGGCATGTCACATATAAGGCGGTTCTTGGGCAGGTTCAACTCCTTTTGCAGCTCAGCCAGGCGAGCACTGGCATTATAAGATCTGCGGAAATGCACACAGACTTTCCTGGCCTGCCTCAGGACATCCTGTAAGCCCGGGTACCTGCCCAAGAACCGCTGCACCACCAGGTTAAGGACGTGAGCCACACAGGGCACATGGGTCAGTTGTCCCTGTCGGAGGGCGGAGAGGAGGTTGGTGCCATTGTCGCAAACCACCATTCCTGGCTTAAGCTGGCGTGGCGTCAACCACCTCTCGGCCTGGCCCTGCAGAGCAGACAGGACCTCTGCCCCAGTGTGGCTTCTGTCCCCCAAACACACCAGCGCAAGCACGGCATGGCATCTTTTTGCCTGCGTACTTGCGTAGCCCCGTGAACGGCTACGGAGCACCGCTGGTTCATAGGACAAACCACAGGAAGAGGCCATGGAGGAAGAAGAAGAGGAGGGGGTGGAGGAGAGAGGTGTGTCACAACCAGTAGTAGCATTTTGGAGGCGTGGCGGTGGGACAACCTCCAACACTACTGCACCTTGTCCTGCATCCTTCCCAGCTGCCAAAAGAGTGACCCAATGGGCCGTGAAAGAAAGGTAACGTCCCTGTCCATGCCTGCTGGACCATGAGTCAGCGGTAATATGCACCTTACCGCTGACCGCCCTGTCCAGCGAGGCCAAGACATTGCCTTCCACATGCCGGTAGAGAGCCGGAATAGCCTTCCGTGAGAAAAAGTGGCGTTTGGGAACCTGCCACTGAGGAACCGCACATTGCACAAACTCACGGAAGGGGGCCGAGTCTACCAACTGAAAAGGCAGCAGTTGAAGCGCTAGCAATTTAGCCAAGCTAGCATTCAACCGCTGGGCATGTGGATGGCTGGGAGTGAACTTCTTTCGACGGTCCAGCAGCTGGGGCAGGGAAATTTGCCTGCTAGAATCGGACGTCGGTGTACTGCTAGCAGAGTGGCCGCAAGTACTTGGCTGTGACACACCTAATTCTACACCTTCATTCCTCTCAGTGCATGTTTCAGAGAGGACTGAAGTTATAGTGGGGTTGGAGATCCCAGCTGATGCGGTGCAAGGAGAGGTCCGCTTTGTTCTTTGGTGTGGGTCTTTGAGGTAGGCCTGCCAACGAGCTGCATGGCAGGTCAACATATGTCTGGTCAGGCATGTGGTACCCAAGCGGCTGATGTTTTGGCCACGCGATATACGCTTGAGACATATGTTGCAAACAGCAGCTGTGCGATCTGATGCACTAGCCTCAAAAAAGGCCCACACCAAAGAACTTTTTGAATGACGGGCAGAGGCAGCGCCCTGCACAGGCGGAGCTCTGCGGTGTGATTCCGTCGGTGTACTGCCCTTACGCTGGCCACCAAAGGGCATCCTGCCTCGTTGGAGATGTGCCTCCTCCTCATCCTCCTCCTCCTCCTCTCTCCTATTAGGCACCCACGTGGAGTCAGTGACCTCATCATCACCTCCCTCCTCATCACTGGAGCCAATCTGGCAGTATGCTGCAGCTGCTGGAACATGACTGCCAGATTGGTGTCCTTCTTGAGCATCCCCTCTGTCTGCTCTCACGCTACTGCCTTCCTCTAGCTGGGTTTCATCATCAGACCCTTCGAAATGCTGGGCATCCTCCTGGAGCATGTACCCAACACTGTGCTGAAACAGTTCGGGGGACTCCTCAGGAGGAGGACATGGTGGGTCTAGGGAAGGAGTGACTGATGATGAGTCTGACATTGATACCAGGGAAGAGGACGCTTTGGCAGCTGCTTTTCCAGTACCCTGAGCCTGGGTGAGAGAGGATGAGGAGGAGGAGGAGGGCTTGGTCATCCACTCTACCAAGTCTTCGGCATGATGTGGCTCAACATGTCCAGCTGCCGAAAAGGACAAGCGTGTCCCATGGTCATGTGCTGATGACAATGCACCGCGTCCACAACCAGCACTGTTGCCCCCAGACACAGAGCCTGCTTGCCCTCTTTTATTGCCTCCTGACTGTCTGCCTCTCCTTGTTTGCCTTCCAGACATTCTAATAGATGGCCTGCAGGGAGATGGGAAAAAAGCAATAAGGGCTACCTTCAGGTGTCCTTCTCTGTCCCTTGAAACAAGGACTTTGACAGTGAAAGAAACTGACACTCTCCCTACCTACAGTTTTCTGTCCCTAGAAAAAATGTTTTTTTTAAGCACAATTTAGCACAAGGAGAATTCACTCACTGTCCTTCCAGGTCCCTGGAAACAAGGACTTTGACAGTGAAAGAAACTGACACTCTCCCTACCTACAGTTTTCTGTCCCTAGAAAAAATGTTTTTTTTAAGCACAATTTAGCACAAGGAGAATTCACTCACTGTCCTTCCAGGTCCCTGGAAACAAGGACTTTGACAGTGAAAGAAACTGACACTCTCCCTACCTACAGTTTTCTGTCCCTAGAAAAAATGTTTTTTTTAAGCACAATATAGCACAAGCACAAAACACACTGACACTCTCCCTACCTATCCTTCTCTTTCCCTAAACTAAAGGAATCCAGGTTAAGCAAGAAAGAAATAAAAGTCACTGTCCCTGCCTATGCTGCTCTATCCCTGCTCCGGAACACACTACACTAGGCCGCCGTGCTGGCGGCCTTTTATAGTGTGGGGCGTGTACTAAACACCCTCAGCAATAATTGGCCACAGGCATCCTGCCTGTGGCCAATCATTGCTCTCCTCGCTGCCGGCGCTGTGATTGGCCAAGCATGCGGGGTCACAGTGCATGCTTGGCCAATCACAGCGCCTGGATGACTCTGCGATGGCGCAGTGCATTGTGGGCCGTTCGCGTCACTCGAATTTGGCGCGAACGGCCCAAATCGTTCGATCTTCGTCGAACGATCGAACAGCCGATGTTCGAGTCGAACGTATGTTCGACTCGAACACGAAGCTCATCCCTAGTCCCTACCTGGCCTTGGACTATGTCCAGGGCCCCCTGAGAGCGGATGCCTCTCAGGTCTTAAAAAACATAAGTTATGTTTTTATTTTTTTTTCTGTTTTGCTCTTTTTTTTCTGTCCATGTTCATATGTCAGCTCTGTACGTTGAAAGTGCAATGTTCTGGTTTTCCTAACCTACTGCAGTTCCTCTACAGGGTATATTTGTTGATACTTAGGCACCGAGGGGTTGTTGATACCAGCAATGTTTATTAACAGCCCTGCATTTGTTTTCTATATTTAGTTTTTTTTTCATATTTACTGTCCTTACACAAGCTTATCTGAATGATTTGCATACATGGCTTTAAGGATCATGTCATATGTGAAAGGTCTAGGTTCCATCCGTAAGCGCTGGATGGCCCTGAAGGACTTCAGGGCCTCAGGTGCAGACGTGGTAATGATCCAAGAAACTCACTTCTGGGCGGGTGGTTTGCTTAAATTTGCTTCAAAGTTCTTCCTCGCCTCCTTCCTTGCCTCTGACTCCACGGGCAGGGCGGGAGTGGCAACTCTGATTAAGAAATCGTGCCCTATTAAGGTTAAAAACTCCCATGCTGATCCTCATGGGAGATTCCTCATTCTGGACTGTGAGTGTATGACCACTTCCTTCACCCTTGTCAATCTCTATGCCCCCAATACAGGTCAGATCGACTTTCTTAACAAACTTTTTAATTTCCCCTCAATACCGTTCACAACCTTTTATGATTATTGGTTGGGATTTTAACCTGGTTATGTCACCCACTAGGGATAGACACTCTCTTTAGTACTACACCTTCTAAAAAGATTACATCCCAAGCCAATTCTTTCCGCAAATGTATTAGGTCTCGTCAACTTTTCGACTCAAGGAGGATTAAGCATCCCTCCGCTAAACCGTTTACGTTTTACTCCTCAGCTCATAAAATGTACTCGCATCTTGGCCACTTTTTTATTTCAGATAATTACAGGCCCATAGCTCTTTTAAATTCAGATTATACTATTTTTACCAAAATTCTTGCATCCAGATTATTTAAGCTTGTTCCCAAACTGATCCATAGAGACCAGGTGGGCTTTGTCCCAGGCAGGCATGAGGGGGATAACACCCGCCGTACAATGGATCTCTTGGACAGGTCTTCCCGTTCGGCAATGGTTCTAAGTTTAGATGCATAAAAGGCCTTCGACAGGCTGAATTTGCCTTCTATGTTTGCTACCTTAAAAGCATACGGTTTTAGTGGCCCCTTTCTAAAAGCTCTAGAGGCCCTTTTATTCGACAGTCACAGCCCAAGTTCAGATGTCATCATTCCTGTCGCCTGGCTTCCCCATGACAAACAGAACTCTGCACGGGTGTCCCTTATCACCTCTTCTTTTTATTCTATGTCTAGGACCCCTGGCCGAGTCCATCCGCACTCATTCGGATATCCGTGGGGTGGTGATGCGACAGGAGGAATATAAATTGTCGCTCTTTGCAGATGACATCCTGCTCACTATTACTAACCCATTGATATCTCTTCCTTCACTGCACAAATTATTGCCCTTTTGTGCCATTTCCGGTTATAAGGTTAACACTTCCAAAACTGAAGCCCTCCCCATACACATCCCGTCATCCCTGTTATCTCAGCTTAAAGAATCATACCCTTATAAATGGTGCAATGCCTCCCTCAAGTATTTAGGCATCCTTCTCACCCCCTCTTACTCTTCCCTTTATTCTGCTAATTTTCCTTCTTTGGTTTTAGACATTAACAAATCCCTGCTGGTCTGGACAAAATATCCCCTATCCCTGTTGGGTAGGATTAATGTCCTAAAAATGTCTATTTTACCCAGATTACTTTACCACTTTGAAACATTACCAGTTGCCATGCCTTCCTCTCAACTAAAAGCACTTCAGAGGAGTTTTCTAAAGTTTATATGGGGAGACAAGGTCCAACGTATAGCGAGTTCATTGGTATTTGCCCCAAGATCCAGGGGGGGGGATTGGGTGCCCCGGACATTATTAAATAATATTACGCCTCACACCTGAGGGCTATTGTTTCATGGTCTTCCTTACACGCACCAAATCAGTGGACCGCCATTGAAAAGGGAGTGTTATACCCGGTTCACCCATGCTCTTTATTTTGGGGTACCCTCCCATCCCTGGATCCCATTTTTAAATGTCAATGTACTGCTCCAATGACCTTCACTTTAACCATTTGGCGTAAATGTCTCAAAGGCTAGCTTCTTGCTTCACCTTGCCCTCCCCTTGTGAACGTACTGTTTAACGCAATCATACCAGGCAGTCTGTCCCTGGGCAGGGTTTTCCCTTGGCTTAATGCCCCTCTTTTTCAGCTCCGGAATTTGTTTCATCCTATCACGTGGAGATTTTATACTTTTGAGACCCTACGTGAGAAATTTGATATACCCCTCCAACTTTTTCATTTTTATTTACAGGTTAGACATTTCTTTCACTGTAAATCTCCAACCCTGACTCTTGATAAACCAACCCCCTTTGAGTATTTATGCGCACAGGGTCCTCACCAACTACATTTAATATCCTCCATCCACCGTATCCTCCATGAGTCGATCCCTCTTACTGAGTCCACACCTCACTACATGGGGAGATGGTCCCATTTTATAGGTAGACATATTACGGTCCAGGTATGGGCTAGGATTTGGTCCTCTACATTCAAGTCCTCCAAATGTGTAACCCAAAGGTAAACGTCCATTAAGATCCTCATGTTTTGGTACAAAACCCCTGATGTCATTCACAAATATGATTCCTCAGTCTCATCGCGCTGTTGGCGTTGCAGGACTGACACAGGTTCTTGATTTCATATTTTCTGGCTATGTTCTATGATCCAACCCTTCTGGCATGATGTGAGGCTTCGAATACAGAAGGTGGTGGGCGTGTCCCTTCTGCTTGATCCCTTAAATTATCTGTTGGGTCTCTTTTTCAGGCATAACCAAAAAAGTCAATTGGATAATTTCTTATATTTTGTTAGCCGCCAAAAGGCTTATTCCTTTGTGCTGGTTGTCCAACACACCACCTCCGTGGTCCATATTTCTTCACCTGGTGGCTGAGATTCGTAGGATGGAATATTTAACGGCCTCTGTACATGATATAATCCCCCAATTTGATAAAGTATGGGAACCTTGGGACCAATCAGAATATGGGACCCCTATGCCAACTGTTGCCTCTTAAATTGTATTAGCATTGTATTATTTTTGATCATATACCCTCCCTCCCCCCAATGTTTCTATGTATGCCATTTGGTGCCTTCCTGAATCTCATGTTTCTTATCATATACACTCTACTAAAACCCTTGTCTTTTTTACTTTTATGATCGTTCCCTGTTTTTGATTTCTATTACTTACGAGTTGTTTATTTTTAAACTTTTGATAAGCTATGCAGATCACTCCTGTGCTCTGTATTTATGGACGTTGTTTATCTGTACCTCCTATTTTCTTATTTTTTCGATATTTGTGCATTATGTAACAATTTCATATCTGTTCTTTTAAAACCCAATAAAAATACAATAAAAACAAAAAACAAAAAAAAACACGGTGGATGGAAGTTCATCCATATAGCTGCCAATAACAAGTGTGGTACACAGGAGATTGCTGTTGACTCAATTTTGAGCCATAAGGCAGTGGGGTTTTGAGACCACAACTGTTTTGCTTGGTCTAGGAGTACTGCTTTGTAATATCTCTTAATATTGGGTGCTCCCAATCCAGTGAAAGCCGTAGGTGTGCTTAAAATCAAAGCTTTTAGTCATGGCCTGTGGGCTGCCCAGATGAAGGAGTTGAGAATTTAATTTTGCCAGGATCAGCTGGAAGTAGAGGTAGCGGAAGAGTCCTGAAGAAGTAGCGGACATGCGGGAGGAGAAATATCTTAGCCAAGGCTATACGTCCGGCCCAGGATGTTTTAATGGACATCATAGATGAGCTTATGGTTCAATGTTCCTGGAGAAAAGAGGAGAGATGCATGCGGAGTAGCATGGTAGAGGGAGATGCAAGTTGAATGCCCAAGTATGTCATGGTAGAGGTGGGAGCCCTGGAGAAAGGTGAGATCTTGGAAATGTCCATTTTAATTGAGGGAGAGCGTGAAATGCCAAGCGTGGATGATTTTGAGTGATTTTGTTTATACACGGAGACCACGTTGAAGTCGGCAAGTATCTGACATAAAGGGGATAGTGAGTTAAGCGGATCAGTAAGTGCGATGATGTCATCCGCGTAGAGACCTATTTTATAAGTGGTGTCCCCAACTAATATCCCAGAAAAGAGAGGGTTAGATCGAAATGCTTGGGCTAGGGGTTCGATTACTAAAGCAAAAATCACTGGTGTCGGGTACCATTGGTGATCGGGTAGGTGTCAGAGAGAATGCCTAATGTCAATACTTAAGCGCTTGGGGTAGAATATAGACCAAGTATAGCCTGTAGAAATGTACCTTCTATGCCAAATTTCCTCAGGACAGCCTTTAAGTATCCCCAATGGACCCTGTCAAACGCCTTCTCCGCGTCAAGGAAGATCAGCAGAGAGAGAATTTGGTGGTGCTCTGTCCAGTGGATCAGGTCCACAAATCGGTGAGTTCCACCTGAGGCCTGGCGCTTGGGAATAAATCCCACCTGATCTGGGTGAAAGAGGTGGGGCTTGTGTTCAGGCAAGGTGGGTGGCTAGTAGTTTGGCTTACAGTTTAAGGTCAGTGTTAAGGAGGGAGATGGGTCGGTAGTTGGCCTGATCATAAGGGTATTTACCGGGTTTGTGAATAGTGGTTATGACACCTTGGGATTCAGATGGTATGTCTCCAGTGGCTAAGAATCTATTGAGGGAGTTAGAGGTGGGGAACTAGTAGCTCACAATAGGTTTTGTAGTAATCATTATTAAAGCCATCTGGTCCAGGGGCCTTATGTAGGGGAAGGGTTTTAATGGCAGTACGGGCTTCTTGGGTTGAGAAGGGTTGTGCAAGTGCCACTACTTGTGCAGAGGTGAGAGAGGGGGAGATTCATGGGGGAAAGAAAGTTCTGGATCGATGTGTGGTCCGGTTTGGGTTTAGTAGGGGAGATGCAGAGATTATACAGTTTAGAGTAGGAGTCAAAGCAGTTGGCTATATCTTTGGTGTTGAGTAGTCTTTGACCCTGGGAATCTAAGAGGAAATGGATTTTAGACTGGGTTGCTCTGCATTAGTATTTCTGCGCTAACAATTTCCCTTCTTTATTACCTTGGGAATACCAGGTAATTCTGAGAATTCTGAAGTAGAAACCATAGTTGTTCTGTAGGTAGGAGCTTAGGTCAGACCTGGGCTTATGTAAATTAGCATGAATGGCCTCTGAGGGGTCTTGCCTGTTGCGCGTTTCGAGAGTACTTGTATCTAGAAATGTGTTGAGGGTCACGTTATGTTTTTTTTCCTCTCCTGAGCTACCAATTTCAATAGTGTGCCTCAGATGACAGACTTGTGTGCTTTCCACAGAGTGGTGGGGGTTAGACACGTATCCAGCATTAAGATAAAATTTCCTGATTGCAGACCTGACCTGTTCCCTAGGCGCTGAGTAGGGAAGGAGTTCAATCGCCACAATTTATGTGGTGTGTTGGAGGTAGATAAGATGAGGGTGATAGATGTGGGGGCGTGGTCAGACCATGAAATGACCCCAATGGAGGAAACAGACATGGACTTAAGTAATGTTTTGGAGGTCAGGAACAGATCGATTCTGGAGTAAGTCCTTTGGGAATTCGAATAGAAAGTGAAATCCTTCCCTGTGCCATGTTGACATCTCCAAGAATCATAAAAATCCTCTAAAAGTATGAGAGAAGAAAGTGCAGTGGATCTTCTCCTTTTTGGGGTGGAAGAATCTGAATGGTCAATTACTTCATTAAAATCACCACAGATAATGAGTTGGTATCTGGGATAGTGTTGAATTTTTTTGCATGACGGTTTTGTAGAAATATTTTTTATGTGCATTAGGGGCATATATATATACGATTGTCAAGGGTTTATTAAAAGAGGCTGATGGGATTAACAACCTGCCATCAGGATCTTTTTCTACGTGTGAAACGGTTAGGGATACAGTAGAATGAACTGCTATCATAACCCCTCTCACTTTTTTATCAGTTTGAGAGTGTGTGGAAATAGCTTGTGGGAGCACCGCGGTTGGCGGACTGAGGAAAAATGTGTTTCCTGGATACATAATATATTGGTGCATTGGGGAATGAATGAGTGACTTGTATAGCGCTGACATGTGAACTGAATCGCCTCTAAGCTCTTTTTGCAGCCAGTGTCTGCTTGGCTGGTGCAGTCATTTACCCCGTAGGATCTCGACACGCTTGAGACACGGTCGTACACAGATATATACTGGGCCAATTTGGACAAGATCCAATTAACCTACCAGCATGTCTTTGGAGTGTGGGAGGAAACTGGAGTACCCGGAGGAAACCCACGCAGACACAGGGAGAACATGCAAACTCCAGGCAGATGGTGTAGTGGTAGGGATTCTAAGCAGCGACCCTTTTGCTGCCAGGTGAATGTGCTAACCACTACACCACTGTGCTGCCCACTAATTGCTTCCCTCCATAGTATGGAGCATTTGAATGGGCTATTCAAGCCTTTGACGTTGAGAGGTGATTTTGAGCGACATGAGTACAGAAAAGTGGGAGGTCCGATTGGTCGCTAAGGTTGTAACATGAGTCTTGAGGACCATAATGCGGTTGTAACGTTTACAAAAATACAGAATAGATACGTCTACAAGGTATTTGGCCGTTCGCGCCAAATTCGAGTGGCGCCTCTCGGCCCGTAATTCACTGCCGCATCGCAGTGCATTGCTGGCTGATGATTGGCCAAGCATGCACTATGACCCGCATTCTTTGGCCAATCACAGCGCAGAAAAAACGGAGAGCCGTAATAGGCCAAAGCCAGGGTGGCTTTGGCCGACTCGGCGGCCTTGTGTAGTGTGTTGGAGTAGTGAAGAGAGATTACAGAGAGACAGTGTCATTTATATTGAGTTAGAGCAGGCAGGCGAGTCAGTTAGCTGCAGTTACAGTGTGTAGAGGATATATATGCATCCTAGGTGTTGTGTGTGTATATATAGTTATACACTGTATTCAGTTAAGCTAGATCCGTTCCTGGTATTCTCTATACTGTGACAGGCAGGCAGGTGATTGTGCTAGCTGCAGACAGTCAGTGTTTCACTTAGTGTACTGTGTACTTTGCATAGCGTTCACCTAAAGCTTACCTGAATACAGTTAGTGACTAGGGATGAGCCGAACACCCCCCGGTTCGGTTTGCACCAGAACCTGCGAATGGACAGAAAGTTTGTGCGAACGTTGGAACCCTATTAAATACAATGGACGCAAACGTTCGAAATCTAAAGTGCTAATTGTAACGGCTAATATGCATGTTATTGTCCTAAAAAGGGTTTGGGGACCCGGGTTCTGCCCCAGGGGACATGTATCAATGCAAAAAGAAGTTTTAAAAACGGCCGTTTTTTATGGAGCAGTCATTTTAATGATGCATAAAGTGAAAAAAAAAAGTGAAATATTCCTTTAAATATCGTACCTGGGGGGTGTCTAAAGTATGCCTGTGAAGTGGCATGTGTTTCCCGTGTTTAGAACTGTCCCTGCACAAAATGACATTTGTAAAGGAAAAAAAGACATTTAAAACTGCTTGCGGCTTTAATGTCAGGTCTTGTCCTGGCAATATGGATGAAAATCTTTGAGAAAAATGGCATGGCTACCCCATAACCCCCCCCCCTCTACCCCAGCCCATTACCAGCCCCTTTTGGTCTTGTATGGATATTAGGGGAACCCTGCACCCAAAATAAAACCCTATACCTAAAACCCTATATACTCTGAACAGCAGTATACAGGCGGTGCAAACAAGACAGGAACTGTAGGTTTGTTAAGTAGAATCTGTAATTTGGAACAGGTAAATTTTTAAGTTTAGCTGCAGCCAAAAACTCTATTTTTAATCTTTTTGGAGAACATAGGGAAGGGTTATCACCCCTGTAACATTTGTTTTGCTGTCTGTTCACCTGTTTAGAAAATTTCACCTCACTTTCCGTCCCAATGACAAATGTTTTTGGAAAAGTGGGGTTTTTATTGAAACAAGGATTGGTGATAAAGCATCAGTAGAGAGGAGACACCTTTTTCCCATATTAACTCTTACAGGAGAGAATTTCCCTTCCTAGGGGTAGATTTCCTCTCACTTCCTGTTGTCTCCTTCCGTTTGCAAGTAGGAGTCGTTTGTAAGTTGGATGTTTGAAAGTAGGGGCCTGCCGTATATACTCTGCTGAAATTTGCCCCTTAGATGTTGGTGTTGCCACAACACTGTGAGCCCTCACAGTTAGTTACTCTTGGTGGGCGCTGAAACGCCCTGCTGTGAACTATTATATCAGGAATTGTAATTACATGCCATTGTTGAACAGTGGTAGGAAAAATTAGGCCTTTGGTGGTGCTGGTGCTACAACACTGTAAGCCCTCACAGTTACTCTTGGTGGGCGCATGAATGGGCCCTGCTGTAAATTATTAGATCAAGAATTGTAATTGCATGCCCCTGTTGAACAGGGGCAGAAAAATTGGGCCTTTGGTGGTGGTGGTGTTGCCACAACACTGTAAGCCCTCAGTTACTCTTGGTGGGCGCATGAATGGGCCCTGCTGTGAATTATTAGATCAAGAATTGTAATTACATGCCCCTGTTAAACAGGGGCAGAAAAATTGGGCCTTAGGCACTGGTGCCACAACACTGCAACCCCTCACAGATACTGTACTTGGAGCACAGCAATGAGCCCTGTTGCAAAGTATTGCATCAAAAATTGTAATTACATGCCCCTGTTAAACAGGGGCTGAAAAATTGGGCCTTAGCCACTGGTGGCGGCACCCAGAAACAAAAATTTTCTTCTAAGCTATCCTCAGGAATCGGATCATTGAGGAGGAAGAGGATAGTCAGTCAACATAACAGAACAGTTACTCAGCATAGGCAGTCTTGAAGGGATGTGACATTTCAAAATAAATTATTCTGTTACAGCTTCAGGTGCTTGGTAGCTGGTGGTGATCCAAGACTGGTTCATCTTTATGAAGGTCAGTCAATCAACCGAGTCGGACAGGCGCACCCTGTGATCGGTGACAGCCTCCAGCAGCACTGAATGTGCGTTACGAAAGAACGCTGGATGCAGGACAGGCCAGTAGCTCAATTGCATACTGTGCAAGCTCTGGCCAGTGATCCATCCTCAAGACCCAGTAACCCAGAGGATTTTCAGTGGGAAAGGTGTCCAAGTCTGACCTTGCCCCTAGGTATTCCTGCACCATGTATATCAGACGCTGGCGATGGTTGCTGGAACCGATCATACCTTGGGGCTGCGGACTAAAAAATTGTCAACGCATCGGTCAGACGGCCACCTTATCCACCGCTCCTTCTGCTACTGACCAAAGCCTCAGCAACTCGTTGTCCAGGACCAGGAGTTTGTAACCTCCCAGTCTCTGGGAACGCGTTGCACAGACCTTTATGCAAGGCCTTCCGGAGATGTCTCATCCTCTGCAACGGCAAGATAAGGTCCGCAACCTTACACTTGTACCGTGGATCAAGGAGAGTGGCCAGCCAGTAATGGTCCCTCTCCTTGATCCGAAGAATATGAGGATCCTTCCGCAGACTTTGCAGGATCAGGGAGGCCATGCAGCGTAGGTTAGCTGAGGCATTCGGTCCGGAGACCTCTGGGTCACTAAGGACGACATGATCCGCAGCCACCTCCTCCCAGCCACGTACAAATCCACGGGTTTCTTGGGACTGTAAATCATCCCTGAAAGACTGCTGCTGTTGATGCTGAGTGCCAGGCTCCACCTCCATGCTGACACAATCCTCCTCCTCTTCCTGTGCGATGGGTGGGACAGAAGGAACACTGTCTGGGTAAAGAGGGCCTTGAGAGGCAAGGAAGTCCTCCTCTTCCTGCCTCTGTTCTGCCTCAAGTGCCCTGTCCATTATTCCACGCAGCGTATGTTCCAACAGGTGGACAAGAGGTACAGTGTCACTGATGCATGCACTGTCACTGTTCACCATCCTCGTGGCCACCTCAAATGGAGCCAGGACAGTGCATGCATCCCTGATCATGCCCCACTGGCATGGTGAAAAAAACCTGAGCTCCCTGACCCTGTCCTAGTGCCGTAGTCGCACAGGTACTCATTGATGGCCCTCTGCTGCGTGTGCAGCCGCTGCAGCATGGCCAACGTTGAGTTCCACCTGGTGGGCATGTCACATATATATATGGCGGTTCTTGGGCAGGTTCAACTCCTTTTGCAGCTCAGCCAGCCGAGCACTGGCATTATATGATCTGCGGAAATGCACACAGACTTTCCTGGCCTGCCTCAGGACATCCTGTAAGCCCGGGTACCTGCCCAAGAACCGCTGCACCACCAGATTAAGGATGTGAGCCACACAGGGCACATGGGTCAGTTGTCCCTGTCGGAGGGCGGAGAGGAGGTTGGTGCCATTGTCGCAAACCACCATTCTTGGCTTAAGCTGGCATGGCGTCAACCACCTCTCGGCCTGCCCCTGCAGAGCTGACAGAACCTCTGCCCCAGTGTGGCTCCTGTCCCCCAAACACACCAGCGCAAGCACGGCGTGGCATCTTTTTGCCTGCGTACTTGCGTAGCTCCTTGAACGCCTACAGAGAACCGCTGGTTCCGAGGACAAAGCACAGGAAGAGGCCATGGAGGAAGAAAAGGATGGGGTGGAGGAGAGAGGTGTTACAACCAGTAGTAGCATTTTGGAGGCGTGGCGGCGGAACAACCTCCAACACTAATGCACCTTGTCCTGCATCCTTCCCAGCTGCCAAAAGAGTGACCCAATGGGCCGTGAAAGAAAGGTAACGTCCCTGTCCATGCCTGCTGGACCATGAGTCAGCGGTAATATGCACCTTACCACTGACCGCCCTGTCCAGCGAGGCATGGACATTGCCTTCCACATGCCGGTAGAGAGCCGGAATCGCCTTCCGTGAGAAAGTGGCGTTTGGGAACCTGCCACTGAGGAACCGCACATTGCACAAACTCACGGAAGGGGGCCGAGTCTACCAACTGAAAAGGCAGCAGTTGAAGTGCTAGCAATTTAGCCAAGCTATCATTCAACCGCTGGGCATGTGGATGGCTGGGAGTGAACTTCTTTCGATGGTCCAGTAGCTGGGGCAGGTAAATTTGCCTGCTACAATCGGATGTCGGTGTACTGCTAGCAGAGTGCCCGCAAGTACTTGGCTGTGACACACCTAATTCTACACCTTCATTCCTCTCAGTGCAGGTTTCAGAGAGGACTGAAGGTATAGTGGGGTTGGAGATCCCAGCTGATGAGGAGCAAGGAGAGGTCCGCTTTGTTCTTTGGTGTGGGTCTTTAAGGTACGCTTGCCAACGAGCTGCATGGCAGGTCAACATATGTCTGGTCAAGCATGTGGTGCCCAAGCGGCTGATGTTTTGGCCACGCGAGATACGCTTGAGACATATGTTGCAAATAGCAGCGGGTGTGATCTGATGCACTCGACGCAAAAAAGGCCTACACCAAAGAACTTATGGAATAAGGGGCAGAGGCAGTGCCCTGCACAGGCGGAGCTCTGCGGTGTGATTCAGTCGGTGTGCTGCCCTTACGCTGGCCCACGGAGGGCATCCTGCCTCGTTGATGTGCCTCCTCCTCATCCTCCTCCTCTCTCCTATCAGGCACCCACGTGGAGTCAGTGACCTCATCATCCCCTCCCTCCTCATCACAGGAGCCAATCTGGCAGTATGCTGCAGCTGCTGGAACATGACTGCCAGATTGCTGTCCTTCTTGAGAATCCCCTCTCTCTGCGCTCACGCTACTGCCTTCCTCTAGCTGGGTATCATCATCAGACCCTTCAAAACGCTGGGCATCCTCCTGGAGCATGTACCCAACACTGTGCTCAAACAGTTCGGGGGACTCCTCAGGAGGACATGGTGGGTCTAGGGAAGGAGTGACTGATGATGACATTGATACGAGGGAAGAGGACGCGTTGGCAGCTGCTTTGCCAGTACCCTGAGCCTGGGTGAGAGAGGATGAGGAGGGCTTGGTTATCCACTCTACCAAGTCTTCGGCATGATGCGGCTCAACATGTCCAGCTGCCGAAAATAAGGACAAGCGTGTCCCATGGCCACGTGCTGATGCACCGCGTCCACGACTAGCACTGTTGTCTCTAGACACAGAGCCTGCTTGCCCTCTTTTATTGGCTCGTGACTGTCTGCCTCTCCTTGTTGGCCTTCCAGACATAGTAATGGCCTGCAGGGAGATGGGAAAACCAGCAATTGGGTAGTGTATATTGTGCTGGAGGCACACAACACCCACTAACTCCTGCAGATGCCTGTATTAGAGAACATTAATAAAGGGTAGATACAGGTGTATACTGTGCTGGAGACACACAACACCCACTTACTCCTGCAGATGCCTGTATTAGAGAACATTAATAAAGGGTAGATACAGGTGTATACTGTGCTGGAGGCACACAACACCCACTAACTCCTGCAGATGCGTGTATTAGAGAACAGCAATAAAGTGTAGATACAGGTGTATACTGTGCTGGAGGTCCACAACACCCACTAACTCGTGCAGATGCCTGAGAAACGAACACAGTCAACACATTGTCCCTGCCTATCTAGCTCTTTGCCTGCACGCCAAAACATACTGCCCAAGTCCGCCGCGCTGGCGGCCTTTTATAGTGTGGGGTGTGTACTAAACCCACCTGAGCTATAATTGGCCACAGGCATCCTGCCTGTGGCCAATTATGGCTCTCCTCGCTGCCGGCGTTGTGATTGGCCAAGCATGCGGGGTCACAGTGCATGCTTGGCCAATCACAGCGCCGGCAATGCACTGCAATGGCGCAGTGCATTGTGGGCCGTTCGCGTCACACGAATTTGGCACGAACGCCCCACAAAGTTCTGGTTTCGCCAAACAGGCGATGTTCGAGTCGAACATGCGTTCGACTCGAACACTGAGCTCATCCCTATTAGTGACTATTACAGTGGTGTTCTCATAATAAAACCACAAGCAGTATTTTCAGTGTCCTCTGCACAGTATTCACCTAAAACTAACTGAAAAGAATTGCTGCTTTTCCCATACTAATACCACAGCAGGCAGTTGATTCTGATAGCGGCATTATCCGTACAGACAAATATATATATATACACACATCCCACCTTTGTGCAGCTACATCTCACATGCAGGCCATTGGTATGTCTGGAAGGCAAACAAGGAGAGGCAGACAGTCACGAGGCAATAAAAGAGGGCAAGCAGGCTCTGTGTCTACAGGCAACAGTGCTGCTGGTCGTGGACAGTGCATCCTCATCAGCACGTGGCCGTGGCACGTGGCTTTTCGGCAGCTGGCCATGTTGAGCCGCAACATGCCCAAGACTTGGTAGAGTGGATGACCAAGCCGTCCTCCTCCTCCTCATCCTCTCTCACCGAGGCTCAGGGTTCTTTGTCTGGCAAAGCAGCTGCCAAAGCGGCCTCTTCCCTGGGCTCAATGGCATTAATCACTCCTTCCCTATCCCCACCATGTCCTCCTGAGGAGTCCCCCGAACTGTTTGACCACAGTGTTGGGTACATGCTCCAGGAGGGTGCTCGGCGATTTGAAGGCTCCGATGATGGAACCCAGCTGGAGGAAGGCAGTAACGTGAGCTCAGAGTGATGGGGTACTAACGTGAGCCCAAAGAGAGAGAGGGGGTGCCCAACAAGGACAGATATCTGGCAGTCATGTTCCCCCAGCTGCAGCATACTGCCAGATTGTCTCCGGTGATGAGGAGGGAGGGGATGATGAGGTCACTGACTCCACGTGGGAACCTGAGAGGAGGAGGAGGCACATTTCCAACAAGGCAGGATGCCCTCCAGGAGCCAGCTTAAGGGGAGCACACTGACCGCATCACACCGCAGAGCTCCGCATGTGCGGGGCACTGCTGTCTATAAGCGTTATTCCAAAAGTTCTTTGGTGTGGGCCATTTTTCAGACGTGTGCAGCAGATCGCACCTTTGCCATTTGCAACCTATCTCTAAAGCGTATCTCGCGTGGCCAAAACATCAGCCGCTTGACCAGACATATGTCGACCTGCCATGCAGTCCGTTGACAAGCGTACCTAAAAGACCCACACCAAAGAACAAAGCGGACCTCTCCTTGCTCCTCATCAGCTGGGATCTCCAACCCCACTATACATTCAGTCCTCTCTGAAACCTGCACTGAGAGGAATGAAGGTTTAGAATTCGGTGTGTCACAGCCAAGTACTTGCGGACAATCTGCTATCGGTACACCAACGTCTGATTGTACCAGGTAAATTTCCCTGCCCCAGCTGCTGCACTGCCGAAAGAAGTTTGCTTCCAGCCATCCACATGCCCAGCGGTTGAATGCTAGCTTGGCTAAATTGCAAGCACTTCACCTGCTGCCTTTAACCACTTAACGACCGCCCACTGTAAATATACGTCAGCAGAATGGCACCGACAGGCAGAATCACGTATATGTACGTGATTGCCTTTGTATAGTTGGGGGGTCCGATCGGACCCCCTTCTTTACAGTGAGCGGTCGTTTTACCTTCGGGAGCGATCCGGCATGAGGGGACGGCCGTTCGATTCCGGCCACCCCCTCTCGATTGCTCCCGGCGAATGAGAGAGCTTCCCCTGCCTGCCAGGAAGGAGGAAGTGATGTCATCTCTCCTGGGGCGCTCACATATACCGAGCGCCGTACAGGAGAAGATGCAGGTTAGTACACAAAACAGCACACTGACACCAGGACACATAGGCACATAAATCGCCCCCCCCAGCCCCCCCCCCAGCCCCCAGTCACAGTGTCACTGATTGCAGTGACCATTTATTTAGTGATCACTGCAATCAGTGACATTTGTGACTGTAAAAGTGTCACTACATTTAGTTTTAGGTCCAGTGTAGCCCCCTAACCCCCCCCTAATAAAGGTGTAACCCCCTTGATCACCCCCCAGGTAACCCTTTCACCCCCTAGCACCGCCGTCACTATGCGATCATTTTTCTGATCGATGTCTTAGCGTCGGTGATGCTGATCGGTAGCCAGTAATTTTTTTTAGGTTCGCCGCAGGTTTTTATAGCGTCAGGTACCCCCATATATTATCTAATAAAGGTTTAACCCCCTGATCGCCCCCCAGGTAACCCTTTCACCCCCTATCACCACTGTCGCTAAGCAATCGTTTTTATGATCGTTGTCTGATTGTGTCGGTGATGCCGATAGGTAGCCAGTAATTTTTTTTTAGGTTCACCGTCAGGTTTTTATATAGCGTCAGGTACCCCCATATATTACCTAATAAAGGTTTTAACCCCCTAATTGCCACTAGTTAACCCTTTCACCAGTGATCATCATATAAGTGTTACGGGTGACGCTGGTTAGTTAGTTTGCTTTTTATAGTGTCAGGGCACCCGCCGTATATAACCCAATAAAGGTTTAACCCCCTGATCGCCCGGCGGGTGATATCAGTTAGGTTTTAGCGTCAGAGAGGGTCTGCGTCACACCCCAGGCAGCGTCAGGTTAGTGCCAGTAGCGCTAACACCCACACGTGAAGCATACACGCCTCTTAGTGGTATAGTATCTGATCAGCTCAATATCTGATCAGATCTATACTAGCGTCCCCAGCAGTTTAGGGTTCCCAAAAACGCACTGTTAGTGGGATCAGCCCAGATACCTGCTGGCACCTGCGTTTTGCCTCTCCGTCCAGCCCAGGCCACCCAAGTGCAGTATCGATCGATCACTGTCACTTGCAAAACACAACACACATAACTGCAGCGTTCGCAGAGACGGGCCTGATCCCTGCGACTCCAGTGCTGTAGGAGGTGATTTCACCACCACAGTTAAAAAAAAAAGCATATATGCCGAAGCATTGGGGCAGGAGGAGCGATTTTGCTCCTAATGCCGCGTATATACGGTCGAAATTCCGACGGAGGCTTGCCCGTGGAAAAGTCTGACCATGTGTACGCGGCATAACTTTTGCGAGAAGATGCCCCCATGCTTCGGCATATATAAATGGTGCATGTATGCCCATCATTAGAAGTGGGTGGATGAAGGGCGGTATTCTAATGGTGGGCATACCCACCGATCAATCTTTTTTTTTTTCGTTCAGCCAACAGGCTGCATGAAAAAAAAGATTACAATACATGTCAAACAAGGACCAGCAACGTACTAGTATGTTGCTGGACTTTGAATGTTTATACCAGAATGATTCCTGCGGGTTTAGGTATCATCTTGGTATCATTCTTTTCAGCCAGCGGCCGGCTTTCATGTAAAAGCAATCCTAGTGGCTAATTAGCCTCTGGACTGCTTTTACAAGCAGTGGGAGGGAATGTCCCCCCCCCCGGATATAAAAAGCGCCATTGGGAAATTGGGAAAGCATTTTATCACACCGATCTTGGTGTGGTCAGATGCTTTGAGGGCAGAGGAAAGATCTAGGGTCCAATAGACCCCAGTTTTTTCAAAAAAGAGTACCTGTCATTACCTATTGCTATCATAGGGGATATTTACATTCCCTGAGATAACAATAAAAGTGATAAAAATAAATAAATATGGAAGCAACAGTTTAAAACTAAAATAAAAAAGCAAAATTAATAATAAAAAAAAAAGCACCCCTGTCCTGCCCTGCTCTTGCCCAATGGCGAACGCAAGCGTCGGTCTGGTGTCATATGTAAACAGCAATTGCACCATGCATGTGAGGTATCACCGCGAAGGTCAGATCGAGGGCAGTAATTTTAGCAGTAATGGAAAAGAAAGAGAAAAACTGCGCTAAATAAACTAAAGTGAGAAAAAAGGAAAAAACTCCAGACGTTTAACTGGTAGCTTTATAGCTATGGGGAGCTGCGATTAAAAATGTGAACTACCATACATGGTAATAATTAAGAAAAAAATTGGTGAAAATCGCGCTACCCTGTGACCAATCACTGTGACAGTAATAAAGTATATTGAAAATTAAGTTACCCCATAAACCACAGATCAAATGAACTGATAAGTGAAAGAGAGGTGTGTATATAAAACAAACTATAAATATATGAACATCAAATATAAATTTATAAATAATAGTCCATCAAAAAAAGTTTGTTTAAATAAAATCCAAAATATTAACACCAGTGCTTCATGTAAAAATCATACAAAAATGCTGTGTCCACATTCATCTGTGACATTCAGGCGATTTTTTAACTGCATACATGTAAGTGCAAACTTGCTTTTTATGGAATAAATTTTAAAAAGATATAATGCACTATGTGGAGTGTGTTCCATTTTTTCTATACATATGTGCCCATTGATGAGAACCGGAGGTCGGTGTTTTAGGAACCTCATGTGCTGTGTGCTTCGGTGACCTGTGGGAGAAACTACTCAATGCATATATTGACCCTCTGTAATAGGGGGTCGTGTATAGCTGGTAAGGAGAAATCCTGCTTTTTGGTGGTGGAATGTCACAGATGAATGTGGACACAGCATTTTTGTATGATTTTTACATGAAGCACTGGTGTTAATATTTTGGATTTTATTTAAACAAACTTTTTTTGATGGACTATTATTTATAAATTTATATTTGATGTTCATATATTTATAGTTTGTTTTATATACACACCTCTCTTTCACTTAACAGTTACCCCATAAACCACAGATCAAATGAACTGATAATTTTCAATATACTTTATTACTGTCACAGTGATTGGTCACGGGGTAGCGCGATTTCCACCAATTTTTTTCTTAATTTTAGCAGTAGACCTCCTCTGTAAATCTAACGGGGTAACCTGTAAATGCTTTTAAAGGCTTTTAAAAATGTATGTAGTTTGTCGCCAATGCGCGTTTGTGCGAAATTTTAAAGCATGTCGTGTTTGGTATCTATGTACTCGGCCTAAGATCATCTTTTTTATTTCATCAAACATTTGGGCAATATAGTGTGTTTTAGTGCATTAAAATTAAAAAAAGTGTATTTTTTCCCAAAAAAATGCGTTTGAAAAATCGCTGCGCAAATACTGTGTAGAAAAAAAAAATGCAACACCCACCATTTTATTCTGTAGGGCCTTTGCTTTAAAAATATATATAATGTTTGGGGGTTCAACATAATTTTCTTGCAAAAAAAAATATGTTTTCATGTAAACAAAAAGTGTCAGAAAGGGCTTTGTCTTCAAGTGGTTAGAAGAGTGGATGTAAGCTTCCTAATGTTGTGTATAAAATGCCAGAACAGTTCAAAACCCCCCAAATGACCCCATTTTGGAAAGTAGACACCCCAAGCTATATACTGAGAGGGCATGTCGAGTCCATGGAATATTTTATATGTTGACACAAGTTGCGGAAAAAATACAATTTTTTATTTTTTTTTGCACAAAGTTGTCACTAAATGATATATTGCTCAAACATGCCATGGGCATATGTGGAATTACACCCCAAAATACATTCTGTTGCTTCTCCTGAGTACGGGGATACCACATGTGTGAGACTTTTTGGGAGCCTAGCCGCGTACGGGACCCCAAAAACCAAGCACCGCCTTCAGGCTTTCTAAGGGTGTCAATTTCTGATTTCACTTCTCACTGCCTATCACAGTTTCGGAGGCCATGGAATGCCCAGATGGCACAAAACCCCCCCCCAAATGACCCCATTTTGGAAAGTAGACACCCCAAGCTATTTGCTGAGAGGTATTGTGAGTATTTTGCAGATCTCGCTTTTTGTCACAAAGTTTTGAAAATTGAAAAAAAAAAGAAAAAAAAAAATGTTCTTTCTTCATTTTCAAAAACAAATGAGCTGTAAAATACTCACCATGCCTCTCAGCAAACAGCTTGGGGTGTCTACTTTCCAAAATGGCCGTCATTTGGGGGGGTTTTGTGCTATTTTGGCATTTTATGGCCTTCAAAACTGTGATAGGTAGTGAGGAGTGAAATCAAAAATTTGCGCCCTTAGAAATCCTGGAGGCGGTGCTTGGTTTCCGGGGTCCCGTACGTGGCTAGGCTCCTAAAAAGTCCCACACATGTGGTATCCCCGTACTCAGGAGAAGCAGCAGAATGTATTTTGGGGTGCAATTCCACATATAACCATGGCATGTGTGAGCAATATATCATTTAGTGACAACTTTTTGTAATTTTTTTTTTTTTTTTGTCATTATTCAATCACTTGGGACAAAAAAAAAATATTCAATGGGCTCAACAGGCCTCTCAGCAATTTCCTTGGGGTGTCTACTTTCTAAAATGGGGTCATTTGGGGGGGTTTTGTACTGCCCTGACATTTTAGCACCTCAAGAAATGAGATAGGCAGTCATAAATTAAAAGCTGTGTAAATTCCAGAAAATGTACCCTAGTTTGTAAACGCTATAACTTTTGCGCAAACCGATAAATATACGCTTATTGACATTTTTTTTACTAAAGACGTGGCTGAATACATTTTGGCCTAAATGTATGACTAAAATTGAGTTTATTCGATTTTTCTTATAACAAAAAGTAGAAAATATCATTTTTTTTCAAAATTTTCGGTCTTTTTCCGTTTATATCGCAAAAAATAAAAATTGCAGAGGCAATCAAAAACCATTAAAAGAAAGCTCTATTTGTGGGAAGAAAAGGACGCAAATTTAGTTTGGGTACAACATTGCATGTCCGCACAATTTACAGTTAAAGCAGCGCAGTACAAAATTCTGAATTCACCTCTGGTCCTTTAGCTACCAAATGGTCCGGGGCTTAAGTGGTTAAAGTTGGTAGACTCTGTCCCCTGCCGTGAGTTTGTGGAATGTGTGGTTCCTCAGTGGCAGGTTCCCAAACGGCACTTTTTCTCATGGAAGGCGATTCCGACTCTCTACCGGCATGTGGAAGGCAATGTCTTGGCCTCGCTGGACAGGGCGGTCAGCGGTAAGGTGCCTATTACCGCTGACTCATGGTCCAGCAGGCATGGACAGGGATGTTACCCATCTTTCACGGCACATTGGGTGACTCTGCTGGCAGCTGGGAAGGATGCAGGACAAGGTGCAGTGGTGTTGGAGGTTGTGACACCACCACGCCCCCAAAATGTTACTACTGGTGATTGACACACCTCTCTCCTCCACCCCTTCCATGGCCTCCACCTGTGCTTTGTCCTCGGAACCAGCGGTGCTCCGTAGGCGTTCAAGGGGCTACACAAGTACGCAGGCAAAAAGATGCCATGCGGTGCTTGAGCTGGTATGCTTGGGGGACAGGAGCCACACTGGGGAAGCGATTCTGTCAGCTCTGCATGGGCAGGCTCAGAGGTGGTTGACGCTACGCCAGCTTAAGCCAGGAAATGTGGTTTCCGACAATGGCACCAACCTCCTCTCCACCCTCAAACAGGGACAACTGACCCATGTGCCCTGTTTAGCTCACGTCCTTCACTTGGTGGTGCAGCGGTTCTTGGGCAGGTACCCATGCTTACACGAAGTCCTGAAGCAGACCAGGAAACTCTGTGGGCATTTCCGCCAGTCAGTGCTCAGCTGACTGACCTGCAAAAGGATTACAACCTGCCCAAGAACCGCCTAATCTGTGACATGCCCACCAGGTGGAACTCTACGTTGGCCATGCTGCAGCGGCTGCACACGCAGCAGAGGGCCATAAATGAGTATCTGTTGCAATATGGCACCAGGACAGTGTCAGGGGAGCTTGGATTTTTTTCCCCACGCTAGTGGGCCATGATCAGGGATGCATGCACTGTACTGGCACCATTTGAGGAGGCCACGAGGATGGTGAGCAGTGACAGTCCATGCATCAGTGACACTGTCCCTCTTGTCCACCTGTTAAAGCACACGCTGCGTGGCATAATGGACAGGGCACTTGAGGCAGAACAAAGGCAGGAAGAGGAGGACTTCCTTACCTCTCAAGGCCCCTTTTATCCAGACAGTGTTCCTGCTGGCCTGGCTATCACACAGGAAGAGGAGGAGGAGGAGGATTATTGTGTCAGCATGGAGGTGGAGCCTAACACTCAGCATCAGCAGCAGTCTTCAAGGGATCAATTACAGTACCAAGACACCAATAGACTTGTACGTGGCTGGGAGGAGGTGGCTGCGGATTATGTCCTCCTTAGTGACCCAGAGGACTCCGCACCGAATGCCTCAGCAAACCTACGCTGCATGGCCTCCCTGATCCTGAAAAGCCTGTGGAAGGATCCTCGTATTCGTGCGATCAAGGAGAGGGATCATTACTGGCTGGCATCCCTCCTTGCTCTAGTTTTTATATTTAATTTGGTAATATCATCATTACATTTTCAATAATACCCATATAATTATTGAGCCTTTTCATTAAATCTATTTCCCAACCTGTACTGGAAGGGAACCGGGCTCAGGCCATATCCTTTTCAACAAATAATTCTCTTTCATTAATATGTTTGAGAGGATACCTGGGCTCTGTTTGGCTTTCAATCCGCATGCTTCATATAAAGACCAGACCCTTTTCTGTCTTCGCATTGACAGGGATGGAGGCCTAGTGACTTAATTGTCTCAGGCCTCATTCAAAGTCCCAACCTTTTCTTTTTTCCATTAAACCAATTAGGGATGGAAGCATGCGTTTTTGAATAGCATCCAGCTGACACAAGATCCAATGTGCCAGCCTTGTTTCCCTTTCCCCCTATCTCTGCCATACTGCAGGATAGTTGTTGGATGGGTTTCTCTGAGCATTTTGACACAACACCCCAGTGTCAGAAATAGTTTTCTTCCCGTACCATACTGTAGGCCAAGTTAAGATAATGTTCCTTGTCTTGATATTTTTCAAGCAAATTATGATCCATTTAGACACCCCAATTCACAGCCCCAGGGTCCAGTGTTGTTCGGGGCATGGCGTGGTGGGCCTGGTAGTGCGAGTTGGGGCCTTTTCTGACATTGGGAGCTGCAATGCACATCAGGGGTCTTCCCCCTTCTCCCCTCCCCCTGAGGGACGGGGCTGTCACCCAGCTGCGCATCGGCGCCATGCATCCGGCGCGTCATGTCTGACGTTCACCCTGGTCGACGTCATCACATGAGCGCTGTGTTTTCCATCTGGCGGTCAATATGGGGGAGTGAGTCTTTTGGCGCCACTCGCTGGCCGTCCGTTGCCTGGGAGATGGCGCTTCTCCTCCCTCATACTCGCCAGTGTGACGTTGGAGGCTACAGGACGTTCGCGGCGAGGCAAGCATGTCCTTTCTGGCACAGGCACCAACGCACACAGTCAGGGGTTGAGGAACCAGGAACATCTTACATTGGGCAAAATGCACCTTCAACTCCTTCCATTCAGGTAAATTAATTGTCCATAATCGCACACTCCTTTCCTTTCTTCCCCTTTCTTACTTTTCTTTATGCACATTTTTGTTGGCACACAGTCCCCTCTATTCACTATGACAGTGTTCCCTATGTTGGAGCATTTTTATTGTTTGCAACACAGCTTCACTATCACATATCATTGATAGCGTTCACAATGTTGGAGTATTTCCATGTCTCCAACATAGCTTCACTATCATACACCCTAGGTTGCGCCCTCCCTTTCTCTTCTTTTCCCCCCCTTTTTTCAATCCCCCCACGACGGTGTTTTCATGTTGGAGCATCCTCATTGCCCTCAACAAGCTCACCATCACACATTTACCGTTTTTCATTTTTTCAATTTTCTCACTTTTCATTGATAGCGTTCTTAACATTGGAGCATTGTATTGCTTTCAACATAGCTACACTATCACATATTTTAGTTATTCTGTTTATTACCACCCCTTCTCATTCACATTCACTTTTCACCCTTCCACTGCTGTACATAGGGTCCATCACCCTTCAGCAATTTAACACACAAATTCTTTGCATTTAACATTCATTTTCAGATGGCCCAGGAGTCTTTCTGCATGTGCCCCTTGACCCTGGTGAAGATCACATGTTCAGCTCACACAATGATGCCTGCCTCCTTGCTGCGCCACCTGTTATGCTGCCTCAGCTCCCATGTCGGACTGTGTCCCCGGCCGCCAACATGCCCCCTGCCATGCCCATACCATCACCCGACCTGTAAGTATGGGCTGTTGATTTAAGTGCATATTTCTCTCCCCCTTATATATAATTTTTCCCTAACAAGCCTAACCTATCATTTGATACAATGTTCTTGTATTATAGACATCCATTAACTATCAGCTCCTGATGAGCGGCATGACAGCTGCGAAACGCGTCAAGCTTCAGATGCCAAATAATATTTACCATGCAGTTCTACCTCATGTTTACTGTTTTACTCAATTTACGAACAAATGCTAATGAACTAACCAACCATGTTGGGTGATGGAATATGTACCATGGTGTCTTATGTATTTTACTGTATAATATTTAATAAATTTACATTATCTGATTTACTAGCTCTGTTTGGCTTTCAATCCGCATGCTTCATATAAAGTCCCGACCCTTTTCTGTCTTCGCATTGACAGGGATGGAAGCCTAGTGACTTAATTGTCTCAGGCCTCATTCAAAGTCCCAACCTTTTCTTTTTTCTAGGATACGTGGGCTATAAACTAGCTTTAAGAAGGTGTCCTCCTTTATTATCACCTAATACCCCCATTACTGAGACCAGGGCTGCTAAATGACACTATCCCTGGGATTCTAAAGAGATCCGGGGATAACATCCTTGCAACAGATGTATGTATAATTGACAAGGGCAAAAGGGGCAACCTTTGGAAAATTCTCCTTAGCTCGTGAGAGAGACCGGAGAATGCTATAGTTGACAACAATTGTCATACTGTAGAGGTGGGTTGGTGCTTAGGAATTCTAGCAACGTAGAATTAAATAAAGGGTCTGAGGTACGGAAGAAGGAGCTATACCGTGATGCTGCTGAAAATTTAAGTGCAGCATGTTGGCAAGCTGTAGCACCTCTTGTGGAATTACCTAACATAAAGCACACATCTGGGGAGTGGCTTCTACCCATGGCTTGGATAACAAAAGTGGTGTTTTAAAGTGGTTGTAAACCCACTAATCCTTTTTTTTTTTAAGACAACCTGCAAGAGAAAGGCATAATGAGCTAGTATGACTAGCATACTAGCTCATTATGTACCACTTACCTTAGATCGGGGCCCCCAAAGCAGTCCGCGTCCCTCTCTCCAGACGCAGCCCTCACTGCGGCGATAGCGGGAATGTTACTTCCGGGTATCGCCGCACCAGCCAATCACAGCGCCGCTCCGGTGCTGTGATTGGCCGGAGCGGCCAAGACGTGACTCAGTGCATGCGCGCAGGAGCCGTCGAATTCGGCTACGTCGTCGAATGCTGCGACCTAGCCGAATTTCTGAATGGGATTAACCCCATGTGCATGCGCGTGACGTCAGCGGCGCCGTTTTTAAATGCAAATATCTCCTTAACCGTGTAGGTTAAAGAGATATTTCATGCACCTACAGGTAAGCCTTAATCTAGGCTTAACTGTAGGTGTTTGTTTACAAAGTGGGTTTACAACCACTTTAAAATGTTCTTGTGACATCAGTAAGACAAATAGGTGGGGGTACTCTTTTTTAGAAGTGAAGCTTCAAAGGCACCGCCATTAAAGGGACTCTAGTGGTACCTGGGTAGAGTTTACTACATATCCAACATTTGTCAGATCCTGATTTTCTAGCATAAGCATATTTAAACTTTAACAATAACCTTTTGTCGGTAAAACTTTCACCGATTTCTCTTTAAATTCTAGCATGTCTTTCAGTGTGACTAGAGTTAGTTCCTTTTCCACAGATGTCTTTTATGACACCTAAATCTTCTGGGTGGTATATACAGTTAGTTATGACCCATGTTGGGGGAAACACTGAAAGTGTGGTCACCCCCAGGAGTGTCCAAAGTTTCTCAGAATCCTGAGCAGTAAACAAAGTCAATTTGCTGTATTGGCTTTTCGAGGATTTACAACACCTGCTTCACCTCCTTGGTCCAGAACTGAAGCTTTATCTGCGTCTTTGTCTTGCTTTGCACAATCCACTTTGATCTTTTTACTCGACTGGCATGGATCCAGGCTTGGGAATTCTCCACTAGGATGGCTGTCAGGGTCACCGCGACTACTGTGGTAGGAGGTCCAAAGGGACATTCCTGCTTTTTGGTCCTACTCCTACTTTGTCTTCTACTCGAAAGGGATGTGTTGATTTCTGTGAAGAAAAAGATGTGCGAGCAACATTTCTTTCAACTTGTTCTAAAGTTTCAATTAACTTGCTGACATTTTTCCTCCCTTATCTGATCAAGATCTCCCTTTTCCAAGATGAGGGTTGTTCTTAACCCAAGGGGTGGGAAAGGGTCTACCCATAAGAATCTCGAATGGAGAGTACCCTGTGGTTTTACCGAGAGTCATTCTGATCTCGGCAAGACCCACTGGTAACATTTTATCCCATTTATGGAAATTTCCCCTGTGGTTTTCCTAAGTTTATCTCTGATGGTTCTATTCATTCTTTCCACTAACTTTGGGGGTGATAGGGGATGTGAAATTTTCACTGTATTTTAAGTGCTCCCAATAGCTCTTCAACAGAGTTTTGATGTAAAGGCTGTGTGAGAGTGAAAGGTGTAGTAGGATACGGAAGGTATCCATGTTTCATTTTGTGTGGTGTGTTTGGGTTATTCCTGATGCATGTGATGCACCGTGACACATAAGCTTTAACAAGTTTAGGTAGGCCTAAAATAAAAATAATCTTTCAGTAAAACTTCACATGCGTTCCGCCATCCCCTATGGCCTACCGTGGTATTAGGCCATAAACAAAGATGCACTAGCTGCGGGGATGCATGGCTTCCCCTCTTTGAGGAAAAGTCCATTTATGGTCTTGTCCAAGTCATCCCCCGCCCAGTCCTTCAAATCTCTCTGTGGCATGTGTCTGGAGATCTAATGTATAATCTAGTAGTGCTATTTCAGGTATTAGTACTGGCATTTGGGTATGTGCTGGCTGCTCTAGCAGCTGACTCTGCATATGCACTCTTATAACAGCAGGATCTACAAACCCTTGTGTACATCAGGTAAAACAGTGGAAGTCATAAGTGACCTGGGAGAAGTGTCCCATTGAGCAATGTGTATACAGTCATGTTGTGGTAATACCTCACCCTGTTCTCCTATTTAATCCTAAAAAGGCATTAAAATCGGGCTGGGTGTGAATATTTTAAGTAACATTGTCACATTGCGAGTGGTGGGTAAAGTACTAGGCCTGCCCAGGGTAAATGTTGCCATCCTGACTACCATCGCACAGGATGCTAATGCTCGGAGG
Source organism: Rana muscosa (assembly GCA_029206835.1). Taxonomy (NCBI): domain Eukaryota; kingdom Metazoa; phylum Chordata; class Amphibia; order Anura; family Ranidae; genus Rana; species Rana muscosa. The sequence continues at coordinate 634,368,075 of CM055117.1, read as the reverse complement.
CACATAGGCATGCCTTGAACCTGAACTGGGACCATCTTTAGGAAAAAAAACCTACAGGGCAGTTATCCACCATGTTTTTGGCAAGAACACCTGTCATAGTCTTACAATTGTCCCTTGCATACAAATACAACATTTTTTTTTTCTATCGAGGAGGCCAAGTCTGGGTGCTACAACCACAGCACTTATCAAATACCTTTACTAGGGCACCCGTATACATGTTTTTATATCTCTGGAAGGGAGATTCAGGCTTTGGCAACACCTTTGGTAACAGGTAAAATAAGAAGTGGTATATTATTGAACCAAATGTGGTGAACCCTGTCTCTATCCCATGTTCATTTACTAGGGCAGCCATAACTGCTTGTGACTGAAGACACGTTCCATGTGTCAAGCTGGAGGGAATAGGGCTGTGGGAGGGGTCAGAATAGCTGGTAGACCAAAAAGATCACATTGATTCCAAAGTCTTGTTTCATAAGAAGTTGCCCCCTGTGGACCACTTGTTGTTCTCGTTCTGGGGTCCTTAAAGTTGAATTATTAATCCAAGCTATACTGGGCCAGAACTAGGTGGAATCGGAGTTGCACAGACCCATCAAGTGTCCGAGGCTGTAATTTAGCATCCATGGTCTGCGTCCATATGTGAGTCTCAAATGCTAGGATGGCTACCTCAGCAAGAACCTGGAAAGCTGAAAACAGCCAATCAATTTAACCTATTGCCTGATTGGTTTACCTGCCGAAGTGAAACAAACTAATGGCCCTTAAAATGAAACCAAAAAGCGCTCTATCTCTCTATCTCTTGATTATCTATATAAATATATCCAACGACCCCAAAAAAAGGACCCAATGACTCTGAATACAGAGTGTCCTTCTGGGTACAAACTCAACCCGTCCATTTAACCGGCCTCCAAAGAGTAATTACATACTGTAGCAGGACCGATCTATGTGTAGGTGTGGTCTCGCAGGTGGGCTCACAATGTGGTCTGGAGCATAATTGCGTAGACAACAAAGGGTACATAACCCTGAGGATATCATCCACCAGGTTAGTCACCGGCCGTAAAGGATAAATGAATAGATGGGCTGTGTCCACAAGAGGATGCCCTCCCCTCGTCCACCAGGACGCTAAAACGCATTTGCTAAACCAATCACTATGAAGTGAAGTGGGTAGCATCGGATGGTATGGCTGTGGCATTGCACATCAGGTACAACTGGTGCCCTAGGTATAACTAAACTGTTAATGTCCCTCAAGTTCTGTATAAAGCGGTAAGTTCCATCGGCTTACTTTACAGGGTTTATAGAGGTGTTGTAGGGTGATCATGCATCCCCTCTTCTAGAAATGTAAAAATTATAATTTTTTTTGACTATGGATTAGAACACTAACACTATAAACACTACTACACTCGCTCGCCAATACACAGATTAGGCTTAATAAGTGTTTAACCACTTAACGACCGCCCACGGCATATTTACGTCGGCATAATGGCTCGTGCAGGCACAATCATGTACCTGTACGTCGTCTTTAACTGCCTGCCGTGTGGTTGCACGCCGCCGGCGGCGCGCTCGCAACCCTGCCGCCATCCCCGTGAGTCGGACCGCGGGTCCTGTGGACTCGATCGCAGCGGGGATCCCCGCGATCGTCTCACAGAGGGATGGAGCGGGGAGATGTGAGTGTAAACACAACATCTCCCCGCTCACCTACTGACAATGTCACCGATCTCTGCTCTGTGTAATCAGAGCGGAGATCAGTGAGGTGTCACTCGTAGCCACGCCCCCTAACAGTGAGAATCACTCCCTTAGGCACACTTAACCCCTTCAGCTCCCCTAGTGGTTAACACCTTCACTGCCAGTGTCATTTTTACAGTAACCAGTGCATTTTTATAGCACTGATCACTGTAAAAATGACAATGGTCCCAAAAATGTGTCCGAAGTGTCCGCCATAATGTCGCAGTCACAAAAAAAAATCACTGATCGCCGCCATTACTAGTAAAAAAAAAAAAATGTATAAAAATGCCAGAAACTATCCCCTATTTTGCAAACGCTATAACTTTTGCGCAAACCAATCAAACGCAGATTGCGATATTTTTTTTTACCAAAAATATGTAGAAGAATACTTATCGGCCTAAACTGAGGAAAGTGTTTTTTTATATATTTTTGGGGGATATTTATTATAGCAAAAAGTAAAAAAATTGAATTTTTTTTTCAAAATTGTCCTATTTTTGTTCAAATACCACCAAAAAAACCTCTATTTGTGGTAAAAAAAGGACGTCAATTTTTTTTGGGAGCCACGTCGCACGACCGCGCAATTGTCAGTTAATGCGACACAGTGCTGAATCGCAAAAAGGGGCCTGGTCTTTATGCTGCATATGGGTTTGGGACTTAAGTGGTTAAAGTGTTATGTTCCTTTTAAGATGTCATGTTTATAAAACTCCAAAATGTTTTGGCCGAATGGCAATATTTTGCACAGAGATACCCCGGTACGTGGGGATCAATGTGCAATTTTTTTTCGAGATATACCTATTTGGCATCCTGCCAATTTTTTTTATTGGACCCCCACCCCTGATTCTCACCTGGCTTTACAGGGTGTACATTGGATGAGTCCTACAACATATATAATGTTTACCTAGCAATATAAACATTAAATGCACAAGTTCCTTTTCTAGACAAAAGTTAACACTTTTTTTTTCTTTCCATAAGAACGTGAAAGGAGGGGGCGAATTCCTCACAGAGAACCCAGAGGGTGGGGGCTTCTGTGGAGAAGCTCCTCTCTACTCACACGTAGTATTAGAAAAATTGAAAAAAAAACATGCCCGTAAATACTGTGTGTGCGCATGAGGCGTAGAAGCAATACATGATGGTTAATGTCATGCGTAAAAAATCAGAGGAAAACGCCTGGACAGCCGCACTCCAAAAAAGGTTCCCCCATTCAAAACAAAAGCACAAATAACATGCCACAGCAAAAAAACAGCACGTATGAGCTGACGTTTCGCACTACGATTCAGTGCTTAATCATAGCTAACATACACATCTAATGCACCTCTTCTATATACTCACATGAACTCATGATAAGAACAAAGCAATTAAGACTTCAATTGACTGATGGATAGGCGAACAGCTGTGTCCCATTAGTACAATTAAGACATATCATGTGATCAGAAACACACACATCTACATTTTATATCAACTCATAAAGACCATTAATAATATATACACAAGTAAATGGATATATTTTTCTACACGAACATGTAACATATACATAAACCCTCTGCCAGTGTGGCATAATTACTATAGTGCAGGAAAAGACCTCACCTAATGCATATAAAGTGTATCATCACATGTGCAATGTGTATTAATAATGTGTATGCATGTGTGAGAAAATTCAATCATACTGACCCTATACGTTCAAAAATATAAATATGGGGTGAGTGACCCATATGGACAATAAGTGAATCTAAAAATGTAAGATAGGGATGAAAGGAGGAATGAAGAAAAAAAAAAGAGGGGGAGGGGGGGAAAAACTAGAGAACTAATTATGTGATAGCAGTAGTGAGGACTGTATGTGTGTATATCAATGGATCAATATAAACTAGCTCTTGCTGTGGGGAAATACATTGATTTCTTTTTACAACCCTTGGTCCAGAAGATTCCCTAATTTATAAGAGATACTAAACAAGTTATTAAACTACTAACAGACTTTGTTCCCACAAATGGTATGTGGTTGGTTACGGCCGACGTGACCTCAATCTATACCATTATTCCTCACAAATGTGGTTTCGAAGCTGTTGAGTTGTATTTAGTTAGAGGATCAGACCTTGTACCTCGGCAGATTGAATTTTTTATGACCCTGCTGAGATATGCAGCGAGTCATAATTATTTTTGGTTCGATAATCAATTCTATCGTCAAGACCGTGGTGTGGCAATGGGGGCGAATTACGCCCCCAGCCTGGCCAACCTTTTTATGGCCAAATGGGAGGAGGATATTGTGGATGCCTGCCAGAGACCTGAAATGGTCCTCTGGGCAAGGTACATCGACGATGTCCTCCTCCTATGGGATGGCAGTGAACCCACTTTGCGGGACTTCATGCAGTCCCTCAATGACAACAATAAGGGCATTAGATTTACTTTTGAGGCCAGCCAGGAATCGATCCACTATTTGGATCTGAACATCTCAGTTGTCAACAACAAATTTATTACGAACCACCTATTTCAAACAAACTGATAGGAATTCATATATTCCGCTCGACAGCTGCCATGCTGCCCCTTGGCTCAAAGCGGTTCCTCAGGGTCAATTCACTAGACTGAGGCGTAACTGTACGGATATAGAGGCATTTGACAGTCAGGCGGAAATCCTTTCCAAAAGATTTGAAGACAAAGGTTACAAACAGAGTGATATGTCTCATTTGATTCAGACTGTGAGAGAGACCGATCGAGGGTCCCTCTTGGAGGACAGAGGGAAAGTGGCAAGGGATGGAAACTTTTCTCTCCCATTTATCACTACATTTTCTATGCAGCATCAGACTATTAAACGTCTGATACGTAAACATTGGCATGTGCTAAGCAGTGATCAAGTGTTGGCACCTTTTCTCCCTGAGAGACCCTCTATTGTATTTAGAGGAGCTTCATCGCTCTCTAATAGAATTGCCCCGAGTGTTCAGGATCCCCCACGGGCACATAGGACCTTTTTGGAGAACTTAACGGGCTATTACTGATGTAAGAAATGTCAAGTGTGTAGTCTTAATAGCTGTAGAGATAGGAAGATCAGCCAATTTTCTTCGACTAGCACTGGTCAAGCCTATGAAGTTGAACCATTTATAACATGTTCATCTTTGGGAGTCGTTTATCTTATACACTGCCCTTGCGGCCTTCAATATGTTGGGAGGACCAAGAGGGCATTGAAGGTGAGACTCAACGAACATATAGCTAATATTCTAAAAGGTTTCGACAAACATTCTGTATCTAGGCACTATGACCAGGTCCATAAGAGAGATCCCTCTAATACCTTATTCATGGGGATCGACAAATATAGACCCCATTGGAGAGGCAGCTTGCTTGTGAGAGAGATCTCCAAGCAAGAGGTGGCATGGGTGTACCGGTTGAGGACCTATGTCCCTTTCGGACTCAATGTGGACACCGACGTCAATGCCTTTATTAATAACTCTTAGTCTTATTTGGGCAATTTGATCTTTTTCTAAATAATCATCTAATTACCGGTATTCAAATATAACAATGTCACATTTTTTATGTTATTGCTCCTCGTGTCTTTGGGTACCAACACCTATATGCACTCCCAAATTCAAAAGAGTGTAAAAATAGGGTTGTAGTTTTTTAATGCAATTATAACACATTACCCACTAGTGTTTTTGCATTTATATTTATTGCATCTTTCTGGTAACTAATTGGGTATTTGAATTAATTACCTATAGCCAATACGTGGTGGCTCTTTTATATATTTTTTTACATTTTTGATCATTGGTGTGGACCAAGTGTTATTCCGAGTCTACCTAATGTTAAATTTAATATATACATTTTCTGTTATTTATTGTTTATGGAGCGATTTATTTGTCCTGCCGATCCTGCTGTGTCATTGGTGGCCGCAAGGTGTGGGCAGGTTTATTCTGTTCCTTGTTTTCTGCTTACACACGGAGGATCCTCCCCTAGGAGGAGACGCACGCTGTTTCTTGCTGCCGCGGTTTCGCTGGTGCGTGGCGTGACCTATTCCCAAGGCCGCGCCGACGTGCTATCACGTGATGACGCACGTTTTGGCGGTTCTGAAAGCGAGGCTTGGTTTCCTCGCGGTAAGACATGCGTGCACATCCTCCTTTGGATTGGTTGTCTCCTGGTGTGTTCCCTATAAAGAGGGGTTGACACAGCCCGCCGCCCGTGCCCTGAGACGACGTGAACTTTCACGAAACGCGTAAGGCGGATACGAGCATTGTGCTGACGTCACCCTCCACTGCTCGGTTCCCATGGACGTGTCTGTGTGCCAGCGCCTGACCAGCCAGCGCTGTTATACTTAAGGCTGTCTACTAATTTTGCTCTTGTGAGTGTTTTTATGCTTCTTTTAACAATAAACCCCAAGGATTTTACACTATCCAGTGTCCCCCTTCTTTCTATGTGCATCTGATGGTGTGGAATACTGGCATCTGAATGATATATAGGGTGTCTGGCGGTGCCAACTGAGATCTACTACATGTTGACGGTATCAACTGAGATTTACCATATGCAGTTTGAGGTCCTCCGTCATAGGGGACCAATTCTATCTGGTAAGCAGGACTACTTACTGAAGGTGGTGGATTTTTCACGTTTGGTATTTTTTTAATGAAGATTGGATGTTCCTTCCTCATTTTCTGGATAGCTGCATGGGTGTTTTTGTTTGGATCACAATACATGAACTCTGATGTTGTTTGCACAAATGACCAGTGGACTATTATTCATATTTATTCATATATAAATTTTTCCTTATCTCAACCACTAACATTGTGTATGTTGATTTTGTATTTGGGTTCTTCACTGAGCACTTTATAACTTTTATTTAGCCACTGCTGTATTTACTTTGATTTTTTAATCACCCAGTGGTGTGTTTGATTTCATATTTAGCGCAACTATATATATTTTTTTTAACAATTCTAATCATAATGCTATCACAACACTTGCTGTAATCCCTAACATTAATGCTAACCCTAGACATTTGTTTATAAACAAAATCGTGGGATGACCACATAAGCAATTACTTTGTAAACAAAGGATTAGCATTAGGATACAGGTTAATGTCAAGGATTCTCTATTCTTTATTATCCAATGTCATGTCCCCCCAAGAGACCATTTAATGGTACAAGAACAGGTCCAAGATAATTGAAAAAACGTCCCTAATGTTTGAGAGCTATTTAAAATTGCACCAAAACACATCAGGTTTGCTTTCCCCATCGATTCTGATGTATTTTCCTAAAATTGTGTAACATCCACAATGTCCAAATTTCAAAAAGCCTCACAATTTTGTTCTGCACTACCAACCAACTATTCCCCAACCACATTTCCATTGACCAGTAAATATCCTTATTATGGTGATAGACTAATAGAGATGTTTGAGAGGTGGGAAGGGCAGGACTTGACACAACGGGGAAACATTGAAACTCACTTTTTTTAGTACAAAGACTTCAAGGCATACAGTGCTAAAAGCTACATATAAAGTATGTGTAAACAATATTCAGCGCCTTCTTGTGAAAAAAACAATATTCAGCGCTTGAGTTGTAGTTATAGAGTCTGTTCAGTACCTTTGTGGTACTGGTAAGGTGCAGTTAAGGCTATAACGCCCTATTTTTAAAGTATTTCATTAGCTTATCTGTGGTGCGGTCTAGTTAATTTATAGCATCTTTTTTAGAGCTTAGAGACCATATTTTTTCAACGACATAGTTAAAATGCTTAGATCAATGAAAATGATGAATATGAAAGTCCACAGTTCTCAGTTATGGAAGTTGACAGCATTTTACAAAAACCAAAGAAAAGGCTTTACATTCATTCTTTACAATTAAAATATCTGCAATATGTTTGTTTACTCAACTTTTTGGTTCAAAATAGGGCCCTTACTGAACAAATTTTATAGTCTATGCGCTTTTTTATTACCAGTTGCAATTTAAATTCAACTTGGATCACTCTTGCCCTGTAATTATTATGTGAATTATGACTAGTACAGCTCTATAAAGAGCTTTTTACTGATGTCAGTTGGCACAATGAGAGTAAAGTAGCACTGCAGGACACTTTCTGTAATATGGCTATTTGTTATTCTATATTGAGTTTGAAATAACTGCAACACAAGGCGGGTTAATTAGGCTTTTATTTATTTACTTTGCTGTGCAAATCATATTTATTCCATTTTAGATAAACATGACTTGTGAAAGCACAAAAGGGCCTGCTAACAGAGCTAGTGTGCATCTAATACCTCACATCCTGTCCCATTAAGTATATTTTGATTGCACACAATTGGCAATGACTAAAAACATTTATAAATATTGAATGGGTAACAAATGCTTTTCTCTGCTCTATGATAATCATATTGATTTTGGCAATTTATAACATGAATTTTGGATGAACTCCCATTAAAACACATATTTAACTAACTAGCAAAGACAATACTAGGAAAGCAAGCTGAACATTGTGGTAAAGCAATTGGCTTTTTGCACTGCCCGGTTCTAAAAGATTTTGTTGCACAAATTACTTTGAAGCTCAAAATAGAAAATCAATGGGCGCATGAAGTGGCCATTTCTGTGTTCTAATGTATGCCACTGATTGCATACATTTTTATTATGATTTTTTTTTTTCATTCAGAGTGTTTATTGAGAAATAGAAAATAGTACAAGAGTGCACATACCAGAAATCGCAGATGCAAATGCAAAAATTCTGATCAAAACAGTACATTGTGGCAAAAGTCAACACCAGAACAGAGTCTGAGTCTGTCGCCAAGCGACGCTCATGAGTATGGGCAACAACGTCCCATACAAGTATTGAGTACCCAGTAAAGAAATTGAAACCAAAACATGTTATATCTAGACTTCTAAGTATGCAGCGTAAAAAGTGATGCAAATCCAAAAAGAGTCAAAAAGTTAAGACATAAACAATGACATCTAAGTAGAAGGTATAGATGAGTACTACTGGTTAGTACTTTCTGATTAACACTATTACCAACATCCGCTATCCCAATTATAGCCATAAATAGAAATAGAGAAAAGAAGAAAAGTGAGAATTCGAAGAAGGGAAGGAGAAGAAAAGAGGGGAAGGTACTTAGCTTATTCCAGTGTACAGTTGGATTGGTCATAAAGGGCGATCAGCCTCCGAGGGCTAATCGTGAGAGAAAACAGCAAACAGGACAATCTTAACAATCTTAGGAGGGAGGGTTCGCACCCGCAGATATGTAGTCCTGAGAATATTTAAAAGCAAACCATGGCTGCCAGGTGTCGTGAAACTTCTTCACGTCGCTGCCATCCTGGGCCAGGGTGTCTTCCATGGAGCCTATTTCTCCTACCTTATTCAGCCATTCAGAGATGGACGGGACTCGGGACGAGTTCCAGTATAAAGGAATTAAATATTTGGCCGCATTTAGAAGCTGCTTTGTCAGGGAGTGCTTATATCTTTTAAGTGAAAAACTCTATACATGTAGCAGGCAACATGCAGCATCGAGGGTGAGCTTGGTTTCAGTGATCTTTTTAATCAGTTTCCTAACCTCAGACCAGAAGCTTGTGATCAGAGCATAGTGCCACCAAATGTGAGCAAATGTGCCCCATTCAGATTGGCATCTCCAACACATCTCAGATTTTTGGTTGTCCCACCTGTGGAGTCTTACAGGTGTGTGGTACCAGAGTGTCAGCAGCTTATTACTCGTTTCCTGCAGTTTAGTACTAATGGAACATTTGTGTGCCAGGATGCAATCATACCGCCATTGTTTGTCTGTTATCTCTATGTTTAAGTCCTGTGACCACTCCCTCTTATGTTTACTCAACCCATGTCTCCGGAGTATTGCAACCATGAGTATGCTAATGATGTGGCCCTATCTACAGGAGTTTTGCTGTGACAGGACGTTTCCAGGGCAGTCAGAGGTCTACAAAGGTCTTGAGGGTTTCCAAATTTGCCTAGGTAGCTGGAAGTATGTCCACTGTCTTAAGTGAGGTAAATCGTAGTCTGTCATGAGAGATGTCCAGTCCCTGACCTTAGATCCCAGAAAGCAGTCACCTGCCCGCGGCGAAGTGCCCTTCGTCATTGAGTGGAGCGTGGAGTTAAGAACACCTGGAATAAAGTCAGGGTTGTCTTTTAGCGGGGTCAGAGGGCTGGGGATCGTGGTGATATCTGTCTTCTTAGCTAGTGTTCTCAGGATGTCTAATGTAGTACTCGTAATTGGGCAACCTTGCAAGCTAGAGGAAAGGCCCAACCGTGGAATCCACAGTGAGAGCTTAAGTGGAATCGGGCAAAGGGTCGCTTCCAGCTTAACCCAATCCTTCATGCCAGCATGGCAATGCCAATCTATGACCCTGGCTATATGTGACGCGTGGTAGTAATTTTTAAAGTTTGGCAAATTAATCCCACCAAGATCTTTAGGCTTCATCAGAGTAGTCAATTTTAACCTAGTTTTTTTGTGTTGCCACAGGAATTTCAGGCTGATGGAGTTTAAAACTTTAAAGAATTTTGGGGGGATCCTGATAGGTATCGTGCGCATCATGTAAAGGAACTTGGGAAGGACCACCATCTTAATGATGGCTGCCCGGCCGAACCATGAAAAGGTGCTTAAATGCCAATAATTGAGGTATTTTTCGCATGTTTTAAGCAGGGGGGGGTAATTTTTCTCATACATAGACTGCAATTGTGGGGTCAGCCATGTTCCCAAGTACTTAAGCGCGGTGGGGTCCCACTGAAACGTGGAGTTGGCCTTCGTCAAGGTGAACGTTGCGTCTGAGAGTGAAATATTGAGGGCTTCAGATTTTGAGTAGTTTATCTTTAAATTTGCTGAATAGCCAAAATGGGCGAATTCTTTTAAGAGGTTAGGGATGGTCAAGGTTGGGTTTTTCAGAAAAAATAAAAGATCATCAGCATATGCCGCCGTCTTAAACTCTGTCTTGTATCTGAAAACCGTGTATCGCAGGATTGTTCTGAATCATTCTGATAAGGGGTTCTAATGAGAGAATAAACAAGGGGGATAATGGGCAACCCTTTCTGGTTCCATTGGAAATGGATACCTTTTTTGACATTGTGCCATTTATTTTTAACTGTGCAGAAGGGTTCCTATAGAGTGCGGATATCCATGACAACATGTGTGGCGCCATACCCACCCGACCACACACCGCCAACATGAAGTCCCAAGCTACCCGATCGAAGGCCTTCTCCGCACCAGTAGAGAGGAGAAAGCCCTAGATTTTTCGGATTTTTGTTGCTTGGATCAGGAGTAGCGCTTTGGTTACGTTCTCCTTTGCTTCCCTGCCAGGTATAAAACCCACCTGTTCCAAACCAACCAGTTTCGGCAGAAGTGGGCCCAACCTCAGAGCCAGGACCTTCGCAAATAACTTTACATCCAGGTTCAACAGGGAAATGGGCCTATAGCTAGCGCATTCCCCCGGGTCTTTTCCTGGTTTTGGTAACACTACAATGTGTGCAGTCAAAGTCGGGGGTGATCTCTGGCGAGGTAGACGGGGAGTTCAGAGCTTCCCTTAGGGGATCTGTCAGGATGTCTATAAAGGTCTTATAGTAGACTGCTGAGTATCCATCCGGCCCAGGGCTCTCGCCGGATTTAAGTTGTTTAATAGCCTGTCTGAGCTCCAGAGAGGAGATTGGGGTTTCCAATGATGTAGAGTCCAGTTCTGTCAGAGCCGGGAGACCACTCTTAGCTAAATAATCTTGAATAATCTGCGTTCTGTCTCCTTTCATATGTGGTTGTTTATGTTGCGGAGGGAAGTTATAAAGCTTAGAATAGAAGCTATGAAAATGTCCTGCTATTGCTTCCGACGCAATATCGAGATTCCCCGCCTGGTTCCTAATACTAGCAATATTGTTGGAGGAGGCATGTTCCTTCAAGGCTCTGGCCAGCACTCTACCCGTCTTATTTCTAGATTCGTAGTAAACTTTCTTTCTGAAGAACAGCATTCGCTCCGGCCTAGAGTCAAGTAGCTGTTGCAATTCCTTCCTAGTCTCTAACAGTTGAGTAGCGGAGTCTATCGAAAGAGATTGCTTGTGTAGCGTTTCTAAAGAATTCATCTTCGCGATCAGATTCTGAATGGTGGCCTCCCTCTCTTTTTTGTGTCTGGAGCCCAGTGCAATCAACAGCCCTCTAACGGTACATTTATGGGCCTCCAAAACGACTAGAGGATCAACCCTTGAGGTGATGTTATTTCTGAAAATTTCTGTCAGTTCGGTGGTCATTTTTGGTAGTAGGTCTGGGTCAGTCAATAACGAGGCGTTCACCCTCCATGTGGGTTGTTGCTTGCTCATGTATGACAAGTCTAATGAAAGGGATATGGGGGAGTGGTCTGAGATCGTCTGAAGGCCTATATGTGCCCCAGAAATCCTAGGGAGGTACCTTTGAGTCATGAACAGAGTCCAGTCTAGCATACCTTGAATGGGGTACAGAAAAATGGGTGTAATCTCGACCATCTGGGTCAAGAAAGCGCCACGTGTCTACCAATTGCAAAGATTGCAGTAGTGATTTGATCTTTTTGAGGATCCTATAGGTACATGTCTTACCATTGGATGTGTCCAGAAGGGGATTCAGAGGTATGTTGAAAACCCCCCCAAGAATCATATAGCCTGCCGCAAACCCTTGGAGTTCCATGACAATGCTCTGATAGAACTTGACATGAGCTCTATTTGGAAAGTATACATTCGCCAGGGTTACAGGTGTACCCCCATATGTCCCCTTCAGGAACACAAATCTGCCCTGTGTATCACAAAGCTGTTCAAATAGTTCAAAAGGAGCATCCTTGCTGATCAATATAGATACCCCTTTAGTTTTAGAGTCATCAGTCATGGCGTGAAAGGCTCTGGTGAAATAGGAATCTGTAAGTCTCGGTATATGGTGTCTTGAAATGGGTCTCCTGAAGAAATACAAAATGAGGCCTACCTTTCTTGAGTTCCCTCAGGAGGGTGGAGCGCCACTCCGGAATATTTAAGCCCCTGATATTGTGCGAGATCACTGTGGGGTGTCGCCCCAGGGAAGAATAAGCCATGGGGTAGGACCTGGAGGGAGTGCTCCCAGGACCACTCTGCAAAAAATGAAACTACACTATGTAGTTTAGTATCTGTATCTGGAAGCTAAGACAACAATCCAATAACACTTCTAATAAGTACTTTTTGGGGAAAAATAAATGGGGGTAAAGGGGAGGAGAAAGATAGGGGAAACAGAAGTAAACGGAGAGAAAGTGGATGAAATAGAATAATATAGCAAGAGAGTGGCGTATGAACCGTCCCTCCTCCTGGGCGATCAACCGCCTCCCCAGGAAGGGGCACTCGCCAACGTTCAGTAGCGTTCTCTGCCTCCCAGAAGGGGAGCAAGGAGCCCTCTGTGGGGTCACCGGGAGGCCATAACGACCAGGTGACAGCCCACCTATTAGAGCAATGCCAAGGAAGACCCGACCAAATGACAGGATCCTCCCAGTCATCGCACACACGACCAACTAAGTTAAAACATGGTAAACATATTATTGTATTGTACACCTGACCATGGTGTAAACCAGGGATATGCAATTAGCGGACCTCCAGCTGTTGCCAAACTACAAGTCCCATGAGGCATAGCGAGACTCTGACAGCAGCAAGCATGACTCCCAGAGGCAGAGGCATGATGGGACTTGTAGCTTTGCAACAGCTGGAGGTCCGCTAATTGCATATCCATGGTGTAAACTATACTTCTAGGCAAAGATAAACAGAAGCTCAAAAAAAATTAAAAATAAAATACAAAAAAATGAAAAAGTGGGTAGTAAGTGCAAGTATAACCTCCTTTTTGCCCAAATGACATGGGAGTGCAAGTATAAACATGTTCTATATATAAATCTCTTCTAGCAGGAAATGAAATCCAAGTACACTTAATGCTATCTATAGGCAGTTCACAAAGAGAACGAAGTGCTTGGTAAAGTCTGCAGGAACGGGAACCAGCAGGGCAGAGCCACCCATGAAGAGAACGGACATCTCCGAGAGTGTGGAAGTGGGCTCTGAAACTGACAGTGCATGTCTACTCATCCGAGTGCGACTCAGGCATCATGCCTCAGTAGGGACAACTTGGGGAGAAACTAGCAGTGAGCCACGTCCAGGGCTAATCATTAGAGGGATCAAGGGGTAGACACCGTCACCAGTCTCAGGGAGGACGTCCATAGCGTGAATCTGAGTGCAGGAAGGTGCGGTCAGGCCTGAGTGGTCTATACTGACCTGGGCATCTTGAAAAGGGTTTAAACTGGGTTTCAAGTGAGCAGGGAAGTGATCTCATACCTCAAAGGTTCCCTAAAAGACATTAATAACATTAATAACCGACAGGACTTAGTGGAAAGGGAGAGGTGAGGGCAGGGCATCAAAACTTAAGCAAAGGTCTCCCCATTGGGGAGAGGTGAGGTAATTTAAGAGAGATAGCAGATACAGGGAACAGGGGGGAGGGAAAACAATACTGCAAAAAGTCACTCTGCAATCCGGTCCCTAGAGAACCCAGCTTGTCTCCCCGGCGTGTCTGGCCTGAGGTTCCCACTGTGCCCATGTTTAGCTTTTTTAGACAATCTAGTGTCAGGTGACATGAAAGAAGCGGGGGGGGCTCCTTTCCAGTGGGGTGTGGAGGAATTCCGCATACCTTTCTGGAAGGGCTACATGCTCCATGTCCAGCGATTCGCAGAACTCAGGGAGGTCTGCTGGGGAGCGTAACACATGTTGGTGGCCATTGTAAGATACAGTCAGGGCAAAAGGAAAACGGCATGAATACTTCAGGTCTCTTTCCCTCAGCCTTTCTAGTAAGGGACGCAAAGCACGTCTGTTTCTCAAAGTTATCTGCGATAGGTCTTGGAACAGCATTATTGTTGCACCATTAAAAATGATCCGGTCATTTCTCTGGGCTTTACGCATGATATCTTCCTTAAGGCCAAAGCTTTGCAGGCAACATATAATGTCTCTGGGGGGTGCTGAATCAGAGCCTCCTGGCCTGAGAGCCCTATGCGCCTGCACAAAGTCAATCTCCATGTCCTCTTGGCGTTCTAACAAACTGTTGAAAACTCTCCTGAGTGCTGGAACAATTTGCTCATGATCAACAGATTCGGGGATCCCCCGTACCCTAATGTTGCACCTCCTGCCCCTATTGTCCAGATCTTCTATGTGCCGATTCATGTCTATGAAATGCTGCGTTTGAGCCTGGGTGGTTAACTCTAGCGCAGTGGTTCTCAACTCCAGTCCTCAGGACCCACTAACAGGCCAGATTTTAAGTATTACCTTGGTGAGATGCAGACTAGAATACTGCAATCCCTGAGCAGCAAATTATATCACCTGTGATGCATTTCAGTTATCTTGCAAACCTGGCCTGTTGGTGGGCCCTGAGGACTGGAGTTGAGAACCACTGCTCTAGCCTGTGTATGGCCTTGTCCCTATGTTTGCCTGCGTGCTCCACCGCCGCCATCTTTTCATTGATCACCATCATGCTCGTCTTTAAGTCCGTGGTAGCCGCTGAGAAAATTGCTTTGATGTCCACGGCTATCACAGACATATCAGCCAACGTTAAGGGGTGATCCGATATAGGCTTACCCCTGTTAGTCTTCAGGTGCTGACTGGGAGGAGTCGCTGCCATCCTCCTCGTGTTGCGACGGCGCCATCTTGGTCCTTGTAGTCCCGCTGCAACCTGTCGGCTGGGCTTTGAAGATGTCCGCTATGTGTTTTGATCCTGGGTTGCAGCGCAGGTGAGAGCGGGGAGTCGAGTACAGCCTCCTGCCCGGCATCTGGGAGCCTGTGGTCGGGTGTAGAGCTTCAAACGTCCGTGTGTGCTGAGGAGCTCCTCTAGTGTGCTGCCATCTCCATCGCCCGCCAAGCCACGCCCCTTATTATGATTTATTATGTAGGCAAGCTTCATGAACACTATAAACCTTCATAATCTTGCTTGCCTCTCTAAAGGGTTAAAACACCTAAAAGTGATGAATATGTTTTTAGTCAGCACTTTTTATATGTACTGGATACGCCATCTCGCCCTACCAAAATTACAGTACCTTTCATTTTTACCTAGGTGTTATGGATGTTCCTGGCCACCTTTGCAAGTTCCAGCTACTCTCATTGCATTGAAAAAAGTTTACCTTTTGAGTGTATTTGGTAATTCCCATGTTTTAAAGCAGTGTTTACCAAAATGTAGTATACCTGCTAATGGCACTCACCCTGACTGTAGGAGAGACAAAGCAGGACCAAGAATAACGGTCTAATGGGAAAAAGAACTTGCATGTTGATGGAAGGCAATTCATACATGATTCTTCTTTTTTTTTCAACCACCAGGTTAAGCAAAAAAAATAAGTGAACGGATTCCACCATTCACACATTCCATGTGGATGGTGAATTACTCCCGCTGAGCTATTGTACTCTGTCGATGGGGAGCCTTCCCCAGCAGCAGAACACAATGATCCGTGTCACTAGCTATAGCTGGTTAGGTTATACACAAGTCGATCGATAAATTATATTGTGTATAACCAGCTAGCTCATACATGGAACCTAATTCAGCCTGCCCCTGCTTAAAGTGGATGTAAACCCGAAATGTATTCATTTTTTTGCTGTCACAATGTAGTGTATAAGATTTCCTATCATTTGTGCCAGGTCTTGCCACAAAGAGTTAATCCAGCTCTGAGCAATCCTCTTTTATTGTTCTGTGAGATAAAATGGACAAACAGTTACCTTTGTCCATTCCGCCCCCTTGCTTTGAGTGACAGGTTATTTACATATCTTGTGCACTAGCTTTAGACAGGCATTATTTTTTAATTCCCACCCCCACTCCTTTTCTGAAGTCATGTGGTTACTTTTCTGGATTTTGACTGGATGTTAGTGATCATAGCAGAAGGAGAATACACAGTAGAAAATGCACGTTGACAAGGGGAGTGTAGAGGTGGGCGGGGAGTCTACTGACATCACGACTGCACCCACTGAGCTCCAGACAACAGATCCACCCACAGAATCTGCAGTTTTTCAGGTCTCATAACCGACAGAGGGGAGACATTTGACAGATAAGGATACATGCAGGAGGCATCTATATCCTTATAGATCAGTACTATGACAGTAGTTTAGAAAGAATGAGTGTGTGTTTACATCCACTTTAATTTAACAGTGGCAGATACCAAAGGAAACATGGTGAAGGTGCTAAATAGTATGTGTAAGTTCTGGTGGCGCAGACAATGTCCTAAATGGATTTTGACAGAGGTGAATATACTAAGACTAGAGCACAGAGTATCTGGAGGAGCTGTGCATGGAACCAATTACCTTCTATCTTTCATTTTCAAAGCCTAATTGAACAAGATGAGAATAGAACCTGATTGATTAGTATGCATAGCTGATCCAGACATTGTCTGCTACAGTTTTAGTAAATTCCCCCCAGTGTATTTAAAGTGGTTTTAAATAATTTTTTTCCCTAAATCGGATACAAATTACATGACCCACATTGATTTTTTTAAATTATATTCCTCCTCAAAGCTTAATTTTTAAATTGTCCTGGCTGCAATACAACATTGCCATTTATATGCATGCCCCCCGTGCCGCTGGGACCTATATAGTTCTGTTGGAGCCTCTTCAAAATGCGCAATGTTTTACAGTATTCCATACACAGGCATTGCCTTTATTTACCTACTTTCTGACTTAATATGTTCCTTTTTTTTTTATGTTTGGCTTCTACAAGGCACAGAGATTGTCATATATTTTCAGATGCATCTCTGGACATCTCCCAGCTTCAGACCAACCCCAACCTTGTCAGTGACTTTTGCTTGGTTTGCCCGGCCTTAAATTTTACCAAGAGATTCTTTATGTGGAAAATGGCTACTTTGGCTAAAGTCTATGTCATTGATACATGTCCCCTGGGGCAGGACCCGGGTCCCCAAACACTTTATATGACAATAACTTGCATATTAACCTTTAAAATTAGCACTTTTGATTTTTCATGTTCGTGTCCTATAGACTTTAATGGTGTTCGCACAAATTTTTTGTTTGTTTGCATGTTCTGGATGCGAACCGAACTGGGGGGGGGGGGGGGGAGTTCGGCCCATCCCTACTTATGAGCACAACTGTATGTATAGTATCTCACATTTTTGTAAATTATTATATTTTAGTATATTTTCATGTGATAACACTGAAGAAATTAAATTTTTCTACAATGTAAAGTTGTGTGTATAGCTTGTATAACAGTGTCAATTTGCTGTCCCCTCAAAATAACTCCACAGCCATTAATGTCTAAACCGCTGGCAACTAAAATGAGTACACCTCTAAGTGAAAATGTCCTAATTGGGTGCAAATTTTGTGTGGCACAACATTATATTCCAGCACTGCCTTAATCCTCTTGGTCATAAATTTCACCAGAGCGTCACAGGCTGCCACAGGAGTCCTAGTCCACTCCTACAACCTTTGGATATGACGCTGAGCATGTGCACTCAACTTCGACCATGTCGAGGCCTGTTCTGAGTGGAACCTGTCCTGTTAAACAGATGTATGGTATTGGACACCATGCTGCAGCTCAGTTTCAGGGTCTTTGCAATCTTTTTAACCATTTCTTTTTATTTACGTGATCATTAAAGCCAGGTATCCCCTAAAACAGTAAAGAGTTTTCACGCATAGATCTTTTTTTTTTCTCTCTGAAATTAGGAAATTTGTTAAGGAGGCAATTCGCTGCCTTCTGGAGTTATTAGACTTTCACGTCAGTCTCACCTCCGAACTTTTACAACATAAAGGAGGTTTCCGTTTTGTCTGAAGGCTTTATCCAATCTCACTGGACTTTTTCACAGCAAAAACATAAAGGATCCCTTTGATGTTTAGAAGATTTTTGGGCTTCATGCTATTTCTTTTTTTTTTTCCATAAAGATTTTATTTAAGAAAATAAAATAACAGTACAGCCAATATCAAGCATATCAATGAACTCAAAACCAAAAAAAAAAAAAATATATAAAAAATACATACACAGGACATCCTAGGCCAGTGATGGCGAACCTTGGCACCCCAGATGTTTTGGAACTACATTTCCCATGATGCTCAACTATACTGCAGAGGGCATGAGCATCATGGGAAATGTAGTTCCAAAACATCTGGGGTGCCAAGGTTTGCCATCACTGTCCTAGGCTCTACAAGGAAGACAGAGACCTCCCGTATGTTAAACAAACCTCATGATATACTTCCCACATATATTATTGACATAGTCGCTCCTAGGAGCAAAAAGATTTTCAAGAGTTAACCGGTGATGAAACTGTCATTCGAGGTAGGACCCAGTGTTTCCAGGTCTATCCAGCGTATTGGGAAGTAGAGGCCTAAGTAGCTGTAGTTAAGAGCCTATCTGATAGCTTCAAGAACAGTCCCTAAGGGGGTGCCCATCTCTAGGTTGATGATTATAGGGGCCACCCGTAAGTAACCCCGACACCCCCAAATCCGCACATCATCAGATTGGGCATAGACAAAAAAAATAAATAAAAAAAATATATATAACCTAACAGAAAACGAGAGAAAGAAGGTGTGAAAGAGGGGAGGGGTGGGGGGGGAGTAGGAGGTAGAATTCCCAGGGAAACTACCAGGAGAGGGGGTAGGGGAACCACCATCTACCCTCTCCGTCCAGTCTGACACTGGAGTAATACGGTCGTATCTTGCAGTATCTATGTGCCAGCCAAGAGAGTCTCTGATACAGGATCCAGTCAAACGCTCCTTGATAGCAGCGCCTGATATTCAGGGGATTTTCTAAATTTGAACCAATCATCCCAGGTAAACGAAAATTTTGAGATCCTATCTTGTGCAGTGTATATCAGCTCCTCTATCGCTGCAATGTGATTAATATGTGTTACCCATTCCTTCATAGATGGTGGCACTGTGGACCTCCAATGGACGGGTACACACAGTCTGGCCGCATTTATCATGTGAATCGCTACTGAGTTGCGATAACTCTTCCTGGATATTTTGGAGAGGTGAAGAAGATACTGTGCCGGAGAGAACTCCAGCGGGAGCGAGGAGATCGCTGTCGTCGCACTATGCACCTCACGCCAATATGGCTGAATCAGTGTGCACTCCCACCAAATATGGAGAAGAGTGCCCAAGTCCTTGCCACATCTCCAGCACCGGTCAGTTACATTTGGAATAAATTTATGGAGAAGGTCAGGTGTCTTATACCACCGTGATCTGATCTTGTACCCATTTTCCTGGGTATTCACATTCAGGGAGCCCTTATGGATAAACCAATGAACTCGTTCCCAGCTTTTCTTCTCAATCGTTCTGTCTAACCTCGCCTCCCAAAAGGCGTGCTCCGTTTGCATGGAAACAAAGGGTTCTCTAAACATTGAGGCATAAAGCAGCGAGATCACATGCCTCTGGGGAGGCGGGCCAGAGCATAAGGACTCGAAAACCGTAGGCGGTTTTGTAAAGCATCCTCTCTTAGAAGGATGATCAAGAAAGTGTTTTATCTGAAGGTAAGCCAAAAAGGGGAAGGACTTGGTCGGGGATAAAGAGGCTAGTTCTTTATAATCAAGAAATCTGTCCCCAGAAAAACAATGTCTGGCTTGCAAATCTGAAGGTGACCATTCCCTTGCCAGATAAGATCTATCCATTCCAGGCACAAAGTCTGGATTACCCCTAATAGGAGTCAACCCACAATCCGTAGCGGAAACCGCATGAGCCCTACAGGCCTGTTCATACGCCGAAAGAGTAGCACCCACAAGGGGGTGGGATTGGGTGTCAGACGTCCAGTGCGTCCTAGTAAACCATGGGACCTTACCCAGCTCCGCTCCCGTAATCAGGTTCTCCAAGAGAACCCATCCCTTACAGCGAGCATGCACCCGCCAGTCCACAATACGCGCTAGATGAGCAGCCCAGTAATACCGCTGTAGGTCCGGGAGACCAATACCTCCCCCCAGCTTTGGCAGCACCAACTTGGCCCATCCGATTCTCGGTGCCCTGGCTCTCCAAAGGAACTTCCTACAAATTCTCTTATAGGTCACGAAGAAAGAGGGTGGCAGGTGTATCGGAATTGTTTGAAACTTGTACAGTATGCGGGGAAGCACCGTCATTTTCAATATGGCGGCTCGCCCGAACCAGGAGATCGTGGGGGCATCCCACCGAAGGAGATCTTGTTCAATAATTTTCAGCTCTGCCAAAAAGTTTTCCCCATAAAGGTCTGTCAGTCGGCCAGTAATCCAGATGCCTAGGTAGGTAATTTCATCCGTCTTCCACTGAAAGGGAAAGTTCTCTTGACACAGATCAGCAAGAGACAAAGGTAACGAGACATTGAGGGTGAATGATTTGGAATAATTAATCTTTAGATTCGAAATAATTCTGAAGAGGTCAAGGGCTTGCATCAAGTTAGGCAAGGATGTTAAGGGGGACGAGAGAAAGAGCAGAATGTCATCCGCAAAAGCTGCAAGCTTGTATTCTCTTGGCTGAATGTCGATGCCCCTGATATTGGGGTTCTCCCGGATGCAACGGAGAAGAGGTTCCAGGGTGAAGATATACAGAATGGGGGAAAGAGGACAGCCCTGCCTGGTGCCGTTGTGGATGGAGAAGGCCTCCGACAAGTGGCCATTGACTCGAACTCTAGCAGTCGGGTTCGTGTACAGAGCTCCGATATAAGCCCGCATTGTAGAGCCCAATCCTAGGGCTTCCAATGTCAAGTCCATGTAGTCCCAGGCCACTCGATCGAAGGCCTTCTCCGCATCCATGGACAGGAAAAAGTCTTCTTTTTTGGATGAGGAGAGCCAATGATGCAAATTAAGGGCCTTGATGGTATTGTCCCTGGCTTCTCTGCCCGGGACAAAGCCCACTTGATCAAGACCCACCCAGGCCGGCACAAAGTGAACTAATCTGTTCGCCAAGATTTTGGAGAATAGTTTCACATCTGTATTCAAGAGCGAGATAGGTCTATAGTTCGCTACATCTGCGAGGTCTTTATTCGCCTTGGGTATTACCGCTATGTAAGCTTCCAGCAGGGTAGCGGATTGGCAGGGGGAGCTTGAGAGAGAGTTTAAGGCTCTGAGAAATCCCGGCGCCAAAAGGTCTGAAAAGGACTTGTAATATTGCGTCGAGAAGCCGTCAGGTCCTGGACATTTGCCCGGCTTAGTGGTTTTTAAGGCTTCTACCCATTCTTCAGAAGTCAGCGGGGATTCTAGGGATATCCGGTCTTCTGCAGATAGTGCCTTCGGGCTAAATTTGTGTAGAAAATCCTGAATCAGGGTTGTCCGTGCGGCCGCATCAAAAGAACCCCCCTCACTCACCGAAATGTTGTATAGCTTATCATAGAAGGCTCTAAAATGTTGAGCAATATCCTCATTCCTGGAATGGAGTGCACCGTGACCATCTCGAATATGGTGGATTGTAGAAGCAAGAGTGCGCTTCTGCGTGAGCCTAGCAAGCAACCTACCCGGCTTATTGCCTTGCTCATAATACAACTTTTGCGTCAACATCTGTCTTTTTCGCGCTCGCTTGTATAGCTCATCGCGTAAAAGAGTCCTCGCGTCTGCCAGTTCGGTCGCCACCTGCAGTGTCAAAGAACGTTTATGCTGTACTTCTAGTCTCCGGATCGTGTCCGTCAAGGACTGAATCAAAGCTTGGTGCTCCCTCTTCCTCCGGGCAGCAATTGAAATCAAATGTCCCCTCACTACACACTTATGCGCCTCCCATTGAGTCATGGGAGGGACATCTGGGGTGACGTTATGTCGGAAATAGTCACTAATGACTTGTTGGAGGGTGGCTACATCTGCAAGATCAGTAAGAAGTGAAGCATCTAGTCTCCAAATCCTAGTGGACAATTCTCTTTGAGGGAATCGTAGGGTCACGGTAACCGGATGGTGGTTGGAAAGGACCATGTTTTCCATCGTCGCCTCAGATAGGTACGACAGGTCTTTCTGGGAAATAAAAAGGTAATCAAGTCGCGAGTAACGATTATGTGGGGGAGAGAAGAACGTGTAGTCCTTCCCCCGGGGGTTAAGGGTATGCCATGTGTCATGGAGGGTGAGAGAGGCCAGCCCTAACTTCGCTTGCCTCAAGGCCGCAAAGGGAAGGGACGAAGTTCCGGTGGAAGTGTCGAGGGTTGGGTCCAGGGCCATGTTAAAGTCCCCTCCTAAAATCAAAAGACCATCCTTGAACGATGTGAGTCGTAGAAGCGTGTCCTTCAAAAAGGAGACTTGTCTAGAATTGGGGCAGTATATGTTCGCAAGCGTCACCGGCCTGTTCTTCCACGTTCCTTTCAGGAAAATGAACCGGCCTTCAGGGTCAGCCACCTGGTCAGTGAGGTGAAATGCGAGCGACTTTGCGATCAGTATCGCTACTCCTTTTGTCTTGGTCTCAGCAGAGGTCGCGTGGTAAACGTCAGGGTATCTCCTATTGGTAAGACGCTGAATAGAGCTAGATTTAAAGTGGGTTTCCTGGAAAAAGATGACTTGCGCCCTATGTCTGTGGGCTTCTGCCATAAGGCTACTACGCTTCTCAGGAATATTGAGGCCTTTGGCATTCAAAGAGAACACCTTGAGAGATAGAGGAGCCGAAGACTGCATGATGGAGGCCATAGGGGTATTCCGGGTGTGGTGACACCCACTCCTAGTAACCTTAAGCAGAGAGGGGAGATGGGGGGGGGGGGAAATACAGAAGGGAAAAGGATGAAAAAGAAAAACAAGGAAAAGATAATAGGGAAAGTAGGAAAAGCACCTATCTTGACCCTGTTCTGATGGTGTCCGGACCTTAGAAACCCCGGGCTCTCTACCACAACAGGGAAGTTACCCCCAACTAGGGGTGTGTTCGTGTACTACCGGAGGTAGCAGTAGTCCCGCTATGCTACCTAATAAGGGAGTGATGAGAAAAATATTGATAGGATTACAGTACAATATGCCGGAGTGTTCAAGAGGGGAAACCCACCTCCCTTGGGGTGGGGAAGAAGTCTAGAACCTAAACTAACCAACTTACTCCGCCGCCCAGGTCCCCCACACCGGCTGAAAGGTAGCTCAGGGTAAAACACCTCAGTCAAAGGACAGGGATCAGAGGCATGCCACGAAGGCCCATCCAAAACAAAGATACCGGGCACCCCGTGGCACCCCCCCTCCCCCCACCCACTGCTGGGCTCAAGTCCCAGCAAAAACTCTGACAGCTACTGAGATCTTAAGATTGTTCCGCACACATGGTACTCCATATCTCACGCCTAAAGTGCAGTACTCTACGCTGTCGCTCGCAGTCTGGTTCATCCACTATAATGGGGCCCCCCCGAGTGTGAGGAAGCCGCGGAGCCCTGTTCAAAAACCCCAAGGAGGACAAAAAATAAATCAAGTCCCCAGGGCTGTTAAAAACCAACTGAAAGATAAAATGGTAATAAACAATAAGCAAATCCACGATGAAACCTAACAAAGAAGAGAGGGAGGATACACCCGGGGCCACCTTAAACAGGAACATGAGGGTGACAGCCCCGGGGGCACCACCCCCCACACACAAACTGACAGGCCCATGTCCCACGAAGGGGTCGCATTTCTGTATCCCCCACGTCTGGGACAAGACCCTGCGGCCAAGAACTAAGGACATGACTGGAAGTCCCGAGCGTATGACATCCATGTAGACGGAGGGTAGTCATAAGCCAATCTCCAGACCCCCAAGCATGCTGTAAAGCAAGGCAAACCCCCGATAATATTACTACTACACGTTTCAAACAAACATAAACACAACTGCTGCATGAAGCAATCTCCCTGAGTATAAGAAGGCAAGATGATATCGCAATAAAGAGATAACATAACACACGAAGAAGGGGGGGTAGAGGGGGAAGGACGGGAAGGGTGGAAGGAAATAGGGGGAGAGGGAGGGGAGAGATTTGGATGGAGGGGGAGGGGGAAGAAAGAAAGGAGTGGAGGGGGAAGGGAAAGGAGAGTAGGGAGGGGGGGTAGAGGGAGGGGGAAGGGGGACATGGGACACCTCTAACATGGATCAAGGTAAATAGTCATTCCAAATGCGAATATAGTAAACATTATCTGAACATTTGACAGCAAACCCGCAACCTCTAGGCATTGTCCGTCCAGCAGAGTGTCACAATCTAGCAAATCTTCGTCAAGGAGGGTAAACAGTGTAAAGGCAATATGACTTGAGAAGCAGGTTATGACCCCCCCCTGGAACAAATGCCCCAAGCAGATGAACAGACATACGTTGCGGTCAGGAGGAATAGCGAGTCTAAGAGGTAAAAGCCAACCTCCTCTCCATAGTGCTCCAAAGCCTGGGGAGGGGGAACTCAGAGTAGCAGTAACGATATCTCACTTAATCAGGGACCCCAAAGCCTGGGGCTAAACCACTTGTCAAAGCAAACGAACATATTACATGACAGATAATGCAGGCTGTGTAGCGGACACTTGCTATACTCTCTTCAGAGCAAAATGGGGATCATAGCTCCCTGGAAGGGAATGTAAGGGGAGCCGTGTAGGCAATAGTAATGAGGCCTGTTTGAACAACATCAGGGGAGAATGAGTTCAAAAAAGAAGGGGGGAGGGGGAGTCAGGAACCAGCTCAGCGGACCATTCTCAGTATCTTCAGTGATTCGTCTTTCGCCGGGCAGATGATGGAGACGCTCGTGGGCTTTCATCCGTCTCCATGTCCCCTCACTCCCGTGGCGAGGGGGCGTCCGAAGATCTGCGCCTCCTTTGCCGATGCCTTTGCGACCGTGGGGTTTCGCTGGGTCGGGTGGAAATCCAGGGCTCTTGCTGCAGAAAGGAACCATACCAGTCAGGAACACTGACCTCAGGGATACCTATGGTGTCACAAAACTGCTGCAAGTCAGCTGGTATCCTCAGAAAGGCGGTACGGTTCCCAGCTGTCGCCTGAAGGCAGAAGGGGAACTTCCAGCGATATGGGATACGCCTGTCCCGCAGGACTTGTAGCAGAGGGCGTAGGTCTCTTCTATGTTGTAGAGTAATAGCTGAGAGATCCTGGAACAACTGTATGCGTGCCCCCTCATACTCCAGATTTGCCTGATTACGAGCTAAACGCAGTATGTCCTCCTTCTGGATGAAATTCACCAGGCAACACACAATGTCCCTAGGGGGGTCCGTATCTCTGCCCCTGGGCCTAAGTGCTCTGTGGCACCTCTCCATCTCTACTGGGGCATCGGGCGGCCTGCCCAGCAGGGTATTAAAAACGGCCCAGACTGCCATTTGCAATTGGGGTCCCTCCACCGATTCAGGTATTCCCCTAATACGCAGGTTACGCCTGCGACCCCTATTGTCTAAGTCCTCCATGTGACGGTGCATGTCCATGAGGTGTTGTGCCTGAGAGGTGGAGGCCCGTTGTACTTGGTGGATGGCCGCCCCGTGCGTCATGGCGGTCGACTCCACGTGTTCCAACCTGGTAGCCACTGCTCTAATCTCGCCTTTCAGGTCGGAGACCGCCGCGAGTAGGGAGATTTTAATGTCCTGGGCCACCTGCTGCAGGTCGGCCATAGTCAGTGGAGGAGGGGGATATCCTGCAGACATACCTGGGAAGCTTGCGGAGGCAGAGGGGGGAACCGCGGGGAGCGCCAAACTCGAGTCCGAGGCTTGAAATGCGGCCTGTGCGTCTGCTGGCTGAGTGCGGAACATCGCCGGGACAGTCTTGCTCAGCTGAGTCAAGGGATCCGACTGCGCTCGGGTGACCGAGGAACTCCTCCCGGCCATTGTGGCGGTTCAAGACTGAGGTATTAGCTTATTAAATGCCGGTACAGGAGATCCGAGCAGCGGAGCTCTCCAACTATGCTGCCATCTCGCTCCGGTGCTAGGCCACGCCCACTTCAATCTTTTTATAGCCTAGGCAATCTTTATGTAGAGCAACAATTTTTTTTTTTTTAGATCCTCCGTGTTCTTTGCCATCAGGTGCCATGTTGACCTTCCAGTGACCAGTATGAGAGAGTGATAACACCAAATTTAACACACCTGCTCCCCATTCACACCTGAGACCTTGTAACACTAACGAGTCACATGACACCGGGGAGAGAAAATGGCTAATTGGAATAAATTTGGACATTTTCACTTAGGGGTGTACTCACTATTGTTGCCAGTGGTTTAGACATTAATTGCTGTGTTATTTTAAGGGGACAGCAAATTTACACTATTATACAAGCTGTGCACTCACTACTTTACATTGTAGAAAAGTGTAATTTCAGTGTTATCACATGTAAAGATATAAAATATTGACAAAAATGTGAGGGGTGTACTCACTTTTCTGAGATACTGTGTGTGTGTGTGTGTATAATATATATATATATAATTTTGTTTGTACATGGTTTTTCAAAAACCAAACACCCCGATTAAGGGATAAAGGGGACCACAGTGTCTCTGAAACCTCAGGGATTTAAGGACCAACGATTTGAAATCTGTAATTTTTTGGAGTTCTGACCATTTCTTCTACTTTAAAATTGTATGATGTGTCAGTTTTCAGTTTCACATCTTAAGGAAAGTTGAGGGTCCTGGAAGGATTTTGGTTTAGGTACATGAATCTGTTGCTCTGACTGACATTTGTCATGGGCAGGAGCGAGGGAATTATTATTATTATTTTTTTTTTTATTGTTTATGATTTTTTTTTAAGATGCATTACAAGTATATTTCACATACAGGTTGCGGGTGCAAACCTAAAGATTTATAACAAGGAAAGTATACACGTTGTACAAGTTTACAATTAAACAGCATAAGGGCTTTATGAAAGGTCGAGATTGAGTCATTAATAGCATATCAAGGTATCCTGTAAGCACAAAGACAGTTGGTGATTTAGCCTGTAGCCTAAATTACGTGAACTAATACGTAGAAAGAAACAATAAACCCGTTAAGGACCACTTCTCTAACTTGGCTTGGGTTCCTAGGATTCTGAATTATATTCTGATGTGTCCCATTTACCCCAAATGACCTCAAATTTTGGTAATGTATCTTCTATAACTGCCGTGAGGTATTCCATTTTACGAATATCGGAAACTGTGGAAAGGAATTGTATAAAAGGAGGTGGAACCTTAGTACGCCAGTGTTGTGGTATTACTCGTTTGGCTGCTAGTAAGATAAATGCCATGAGCTTAATAGATTTGGTGGCCTTCCGGAGGGGGGAGGCCTAATAACAGATGTATAGGTTGGAAAGAAATCTGGATCTCCATTATCTTTTCTAGCTGGAGCGAGGGAATTTTACTGAGTGTTTACGACACTTATAATTTCCCTGGAATGTTTTTATTGCTCTTTCTATTTCACATTGAAAGCTTAAACATATAGAAATATACATATGGAAATAAGCTTTAAGTGTTTTGAGATGTATTCTCATTCACAAAGCATACCTAAAAAAGATTTTAAGAACTTCTGCACACTTTTAGGTTGATCATAAACGGCGTGAATGTGCATGATTCCCCCATCAACAAACAGTGTTGACAGGGAATCAGCAATTGTCTTCTCCCGGTGGGGGATATGGGGGCAGGCGGGGGGAAGCCGTCCCTTCCAGGAGAAGTGATTATTGCTAGCAGCTATAGAACCTGCTAGCGATAATCGCAACAGGACCTGTCAGCATGATTGTACCCAAGTTGATTTATAGCTCAACTTGGTATATTCAGCCTGCCCATTAACGATTACAACCGTGTATGGCCAGCCTAAAGTCTACTACACACTATCAGTTTTTTTTCTTTCAACCCGTTGGGTTAAACGAAAAAAACTAACAGCTCCTGTCAGAGCTGCTGTACTAACGATCCAACGTTAGTACAGTGATCTCCCGTGCTGAGCTGTTGTGTTATGACAGGGGGACGGCCCTTCCCACCAGAACACTCCAGTCAGAAGATTGACTGAAAGCGCTGATCTGTAGGGAATTAGCCGCTGGTTTTCCAGCATGCACATCTGACAGAAACCAAAACTAAACGAGACAGAAATTGCCGCTCCAAACAGGTCCACTCCAACAAAGATATCCTCTCCAGCAACCAAGGGTGCTTACTCACAGCTTACTCAAGCTACGAGTAAGCACTTCTAAGTGTGAAACGCGTTAGCTGTCCTGAAGTTTTTTCGTTGCTGTGACATGTAGTGCCTGTTCACTTTTACTTTTCAAATAAAGCCAAGTTGAATTGGAGTGTGGCTGTCCTAATCTTCATTTCTTCTAATCACGTCCGACAGAAGCCAGAGGAGCAGCTGGCTTCTGTAGGACCGGCTGTTATACACACGGGCTGAATGTCGCCCGACATTCATCCAGTGTGTACTAGGTTTTACAGTGTCTTGTCCCCACAGACAGTGAGCTAGACCTTAATAAAATACAATGCAGGAGGGTGGACTTTACATTTTTAGCCCTTTGTTAGGAAAGAGTGTGCAAATCTAGTTTAGAGCTGGTAATGAAGAACTGTGAATACAGTGAAGAGAATTTATTATGTTCAACATTGCAATACAGGCCCCTCCTAAACATTACAAAGAGTATGTAAGTAACAAGCAGTTAAAAAGGTAACTGGCATTTTTGATTATTTTTGCTATGTAATGCTATGTTAATGTGAACATGGAATAGCATCTTAAGTTTAACCCCCCCCCCCCAAAAAAAACAAAAAAAACACAATGAACATGAATGCAGGGGCTGACCTTTTAAAATCTGCTTGTCCTCCATTTATAGATTGCTTTTCTCATAAAAACTGTAGCTAGAGCTTCTATGAATGTAGACTTTGAGCAAAAATAGTCTGGCACTCTTAATGAGTGAACGGCTCCTTCAGTTCTATTAACCCAGCCTCACTATGGCGACGGTGGTGGGGGCGGAGACTATGAAGATTTAATGGAAAGCAGGAGCCAGCAGCAAAAGGGACAAATTAGATTAACAGTGAGTAACATTTTCAATCGGCTATTAATTTTGTAATGAAGAATTTGGAGAACTATTGATCCCTTACTACACACAACTTGGTGATGATGGGCTGTTATGCAGAGAATAAGACCTGCCAGGTTTTTCACTCTTCTTTAAAATAGAGAGCAGTAGCATGTTTCAAAGCCCTTTAATTAGATATTAGGCTAAAGACTTCAAAAAACCTCTACATCAAGCATGATAACACACAGCTCAGATGTCAAAGGATTTGTTGATGGATTTGTGTAATCATTTTGATTTCACACCTTGATAAATTGTATCCTTAAAGTTTTCTTACTATATGAAATAGTTCAAAACAATTATCAGGTAACTGAATATCAGTTACTATACAATACTTATGAAAACCAAAAATGACCCATGAAAAGCTGCTTCCTGCAAAAATATTAAGCTTTTTTTATGTCACATTTCACATTGTATATTAAACAATTAGACCCCTTTCACATTGGGGTGTTTTGCAGGCGCTATAGCGTTAAAAATAGTGCTTGCTAACCGCCCTAAAACAGCTGCTCCATTCACTCCCCTGAGAAAGACCGAGAGCTTTCACACTGGAGTGGTGCGTTGGCAGGGCGTGAGAAAAAGTCCCACCAGCAGCTTCTTTGGAGCGCATTAGGAGCGGTGAACTCGCCGCTCCTAATGCACTCCTGCCCATTGAAATCAATGGGCAGCACCGCTGGCAAAAACGCTGCCTTAACCACTTAACGACCGCTCACTGTATATATACGTTGGCAGAATGGCACCGACAGGCACAATCACGTAGAGTGTACGTGATTGCCTTTGTATAGTTGGGGAGTCCAATCGGACCCCCCTTCTGTACAGTGAGCGGTGGCTAAGTGTCCGGGAGCGTTCCGGGATGAGGGGGCAGCCATTCGTTTCTGGCCACCCCCTCACGATCGCTCCCGGCGAATGGAAATGCCCCCTCTGTCTGTGTCAGACAGAGGGAGCAGGAGGAAGTGATGTCATCTCTGGTGCGGCGCTCACATATACCGAGCGCCGTACAAGAGAAGACATCAGGTCAGTGCACACAACACTACACTGACACCAGGACACATAGGGACATAAATCGCCCCCCCCCCAGGCCCCCCCAGACACCCCAGATCACCCCCTAGATCACCCCCCCAGCCCCCAGTCACAGTGTCACTGATTGCAGCGACCATTTATTTAGTGATCACTGCAATCAGTGACATTTGTGACTGTAAAAGTGTCACCAAAGTTTAGTCTTAGGTCCAGTGTAGCCCCCTAACCCCCCCTAATAAAGGTTTAACCCCCTGATCACCCCCCAGATAACCCTTTCACCGCCTATCACCACTGTCGCTTAGCGATCATTTTTCTGATCGCTGTCTTAGCGTCAGTGATGCCGATCGGCAGCCAGTAAATTTTTTTAGGTTCGCCGCAGGTTTTTATAGCGTCGGGTACCCCAATATATTATCTAATAAAGGTTTAACCCCCTTGATCGCCCCCCAGGTAACCCTTTCACCCCCTATCACCACTGTCACTAAGCGATCGTTTTTCTAAACGCCGTCTTAGTGTCTGTGATGCAGATCGGTAGCCGGTAATTTTTTTTAGGTTCGCCGCAGGTTTTTATAGCGTCAGGTACCCCCATAAATTATCTAATAAAGGTTTTAACCCCCTGATTGCCCCTAGTTAACCCTTTCACCAGTGATCACCATATAAGTGTTACGGGTGACGCTGGTTGGTTAGTTTGCTTTTTATAGTGTCAGGGCACCCGCCGTGTATATAACCCAATAAAGGTTTAACCCCCTGATCGCCCGGCGGGTGATATCAATTAGGTTTTAGCGTCAGAGGGGGTCTGAGTCACACCCCAGGCAGCGTCAGGTTAGTGCCAGTAACGCTAACACCCACGCGTGAAGCATACACCCCCCTTAGTGGTATAGTATCTGAACAGATCAATATCTGATCAGATCTATACTAGCGTCCCCAGCAGTTTAGGGTTCCCAAAAACGCAGTGTTAGCGGGATCAGCCCAGATACCTGCTGGCACCTGCGTTTTGCCCCTCCGTCCAGCCCAGGCCACCCTAGTGCAGTATTGATCGATCACTGTCACTTACAAAACAAAAACACACAACTGCAGCGTTCGCAGAGACAGGCCTGATCCCTGCGACTCCAGTGCTGTAGGAGGTGATTTCACCACCACAGTTAAAAAAAAAAAAGCAAATATGCCGAAGTATTGGGGCAGCAGGGGCGGAGGAGCGATTTTGCTCCTAATGCCGCGTACGTACGGTCGAAATTCTGACGGAGGCTTGCCCGTGGAAAAGTCCGACCATGTGTGTGCGGCATAACTTTTTTGCGGGAGGATGCCCCCATGCTTCGGCATATATAAATGGTGCGTGTATGCCCATCATTGGAAGTGGGTGGATGAAGGGCGGTATTCTAATGGTGGGCATACCCACCGATCAATCTCTTTTTTCGTTCAGCCAACTGGCTGCATGAAATAAAAAGATTACAATACATGTCCAACAAGGACCAGCAACGTACTGGTATGTTGCTGGACTTTGAATGTTTATACCAGAATGATGCCTGCGGGTTTAGGTATCATCTTGGTATCATTCTTTTCAGCCTGCGGCCGGCTTTCATGTAAAAGCAATCCTAGCGGCTAATTAGCCTCTGGACTGCTTTTACAAGCAGTGGGAGGGAATGCCCCCCCCCGGATATAAAAAGCGCCATTGGGAAATTGGGAAAGCATTTTATCACACCGATCTTGGTGTGGTCAGATGCTTTGAGGGCAGAGGAAAAATCTAGGGTCTAGAAGACCCCAGTTTTTTCAAAAAAGAGTACCTGTCACTACCTATTGCTATCATAGGGGATATTTACATTCCCTGAGATAACAATAAAAATGATTAAAAAAAAAAATACTTGGAAGGAACAATTTAAAAAGAAAATAAAAAAGCAAAATTAATAAGAAAAAAAAGAAAAAAAAAAAAGCACCCCTGTCCTGCCCTGCTCTTGCCCAATGGCGAACGCAAGCGTCGGTCTGGCGTCATATGTAAACAGCAATTGCACCATGCATGTGAGGTATCACCGCGAAGGTCAGATCGAGGGCAATCATTTTAGCAGTAGACCTCCTCTGTAAATCTACTGGGGTAACCTGTAAAGGCTTTTAAAGGCTTTTAAAAATGTATGTAGTTTGTCGCCAATGCGCGTTTGTGCGAAATTTTAAAGCATGTCGTGTTTGGTATCTATGTACTCGGCCTAAGATCATCTTTTTTATTTCATCAAACATTTGGGCAATATAGTGTGTTTTAGTGCATTAAAATTAAAAAAAGTGTATTTTTTAACCCAAAAAATGCTTTTGAAAAATCGCTGCGCAAATACTGTGTAGAAAAAAAAATGCAACACCCACCATTTTAATCTGTAGGGCCTTTGCTTTAAAAATATATATGTTTGGGGGTTCAACATAATTTTCTTGCAAAAAAAAATATGTTTTCATGTAAACAAAAAGTGTCAAAAAGGGCTTTGTCTTCAAGTGGTTAGAAGAGTGGATGTAAGCTTCCTAATGTTGTGTATAAAATGCCAGAACAGTTCAAAACCCCCCCAAATGACCCCATTTTGG
Organism: Rana muscosa; assembly: GCA_029206835.1. Lineage (NCBI taxonomy): Eukaryota > Metazoa > Chordata > Amphibia > Anura > Ranidae > Rana > Rana muscosa. Next base: position 634,335,045 of record CM055117.1, on the reverse strand, counting down.
AAAGTAGACACCCCAAGCTATATACTGAGAGGCATGTCGAGTCCATGGAATATTTTATATGTTGACACAAGTTGCGGAAAAACGACAATTTTATTTTTTTTTTTATTTTTTTTTGCACAAAGTTGTCACTAAATGATATATTGCTCAAACATGCCATGGGCATATGTGGAATTACACCCCAAAATACATTCTGTTGCTTCTCCTGAGTACGGGGATACCACATGTGAGACTTTTTGGGAGCCTAGCCACGTACGGGACCCCAAAAACCAAGCACCGCCTTCAGGCTTTCTAAGGGTGTAAATTTTTGATTTCACTTCTCACTGCGTATCACAGTTTCGGAGGCCATGGAATGCCCAGATGGCACAAAACACCCCCAAATGACCCCATTTTGGAAAGTAGACACCCCAAGCTATTTGCTGAGAGGTATTGTGAGTATTTTGCAGATCTCGCTTTTTGTCAAAGTTTTGAAAATTGAAAAAAAATAAAAATATATATATATATATTTTCTTTCTTCATTTTCAAAAACAAATGAGAGCTGTAAAATACTCGCCATTCCTCTCAGCAAATAGCTTGGGGTGTCTATATTCCAAAATGGGGTCATTTGGGGGGGGGGGTTTGTGCGATTTTGGCATTTTATGGCCTTCGAAACTGTGATAGGTAGTGAGGAGTGAAATCAAAAATTTGTGCCTAGAAATCCTGAAGGCGGTGCTTGGTTTTCGGGGTCCCATACGCGGCTCCTAAAAAGTCCCACACATGTGGTATCCCCGTACTCAGGAGAAGCAGAAAAATGTATTTTGGGGTGTAATTCCACATATAACCATGGCATGTGTGAGCAATATATCATTTAGTGACAACTTTTTGTAATTTTTTTTTTGTCATTATTCAATCACTTGGGACAAAAAAAAATATATTCAATGGGCTCAACAGGCCTCTCAGCAATTTCCTTGGGGTGTCTACTTTCTAAAATGGGGTCATTTGGGGGGGTTTTGTGCTATTTTGGCATTTTATGGCCTACGAAACTGTGATAGGTAGTGAGGAGTGAAATCAAAAATTTGCGCCCTTAGAAATCCTGAAGGCGGTGCTTGGTTTCCGGGGTCCCGTACGCGGCTAGGCTCCCAAAAAGTCCCACACATGTGGTATCCCCGTACTCAGGAGAAGCAGCAAAATGTATTTTGGGGTGAAATTCCACATATAACCATGGCATGTGTGAGCAATATATCATTTAGTGACAACTTTTTGTAATTTTTTTTTTTTTTTTTTTAGTCATTATTCAATCACTTGGGACAAAAAAATAAAAAATTCAATGGGCTCAACATGCCTCTCAGCAATTTCCTTGGGGTGTCTACTTTCCAAAATGGGGTCATTTGGGGGGGTTTTGTACTGCCCTGTCATTTTAGCACCTCAAGAAATGAGATAGGCAGTCATAAATTTAAAGCTGTGTAAATTTCAGAAAATGTACCCTAGTTTGTAAACTCTATAACTTTTGCGCAAACCAATAAATATACGCTTATTGACATTTTTTTTTACTAAAAACATGTGGCTGAATACATTTTGGCCTAAATGTATGACTACAATTGAGTTTATTCGATTTTTCTTATAACAAAAAGTAGAAAATATCATTTATTTTCAAAATTTTCGGTCTTTTTCCGTTTATATCGCAAAAAATAAAAATCGCAGAGGCAATCAAATACCATTAAAAGAAAGCTCTATTTGTGGGAAGAAAAGGACGCAAATTTTGTTTGGGTACAACATTGCATGTCCGCACAATTTACAGTTAAAGCAGCGCAGTGCAAAATTCTGAATTCACCTCTGGTCCTTTAGCTACCAAATGGTCCGGGGCTTAAGTGGTTAAAAGCGCCCCACTATCGGCCGAATAGTGCCGCAAATCCGACAGTAAAGCGCTGCTAAAAATAGTGGCGTTATACCGCTGACGCTCGGGGCGTCATAGTGTGAAAGGGCTATAAAGCCTCGTACTCACGGTCGGACTTCCATCTGACTTTTCCGTGGTTTTTTGTCCGAACAGAGTTGGTCGGGAACACCCATAGCATACACACGCTCGGACTTTTCTGCAAAACTTCCCCAAACTTTTTGCAACATCAAGTGGTTTTTCTGCTCTTTACCGCCACCCTTTAGTCAACTTCTGCCATTGTTGGTTGATTTTAACATTAGTTGTTTTGTCCATCGGACAAAAGTCCAATGGTTTTCTGTACACACGGTCGGACTTTGCTCCATCTGACTTTTGTTGGGCAAAAGTTTGTCCGTTTGCAGACCCAACTTTTGTCCGATGAAAACAAGAAAAAAGCAAAAAAAGTTTGTCCGATGGAGCGTACACACGGTCGGATTGTTGGTCCAACTTGCTCAAAATGAAGTTTGTTGGCCAAAAGTCCGACCGTGTGTACGGGGATTTATACTAAAGAATAATTGCCCTAGCATCCAATCTATGGATTTGGTCAAGGTAGGTGTAATATTGTAATTACACTTGCCCACAATCCTCAAATATACTGCTGCAGATTGCAGCGCCTTACATATTGACTGTTGCACCTACAGACTTTTATGACTGACACACTATTATGGGACTGACTACTAGTGTCCAGAAGGGGCAGGGACTACACTATGAATTACATTATGCATTAGTGATAAGCAAATAAATTTCAAAATCTGGTGAATCGAAGACTGTATACTTTTTTCTTTATTTACCCAATATATTCAAATCTGTGGAGAATCATACAATCACAATTTTCTTAATCGAAAGTAAAAACAATATGGAGAAGTAGAGAGCTTAGGTTTAGAAATATTTATCAACCTAATAGTGATTTAGAAAGTAATATAATTTAATACTGTTTATAGTGATTTTATTGTAAAGCTGCATAGAAATGACAGAAGTCACAAACCTCTAAATTGAAATAGAATTACTGACCAAGAACTGAGCAGTACACATAGAGAATGGCTGGCTGCAACAAAGGTTATTCATTGTGACAAAATCAATATAATTTATTTTCGGGATAAATTTGTTTTATATATTAAAAAATGTTTATGTGGAAATATACTAAGTAAGAAGTTATTTTAACAATATACTTAAACTGAAGATAAACTGTCTACTAAAAAGTGTATGTTTTACTAAATCAATTTGCAAAATTATAGATGATGAATGTTAAATACAAATGGATGTTGGATTTAGACAGAACAGATGCAGAAGTGAAATTTTCAGTCTGATCAGAAATTCATTAAAATAGAAGTATGGGTTTCCCCCAAACAAAATTTATACTCACCTAGGTGTCCCCTGCCACCTCTACATAGAGAACTGAGCGATCAACGACCGCTGAGCGCCAAGTTCTCCCCTCCGCTCTGAGCGGAGAGCTGTGACTGTCATTACTGGCTCTACCCCTCCAGCACTCACTGGAGCGCTAAGCTGGACAGGGGACACGTGGCTGAGAGGATGAGCCAGCTGACGGTCCAGGCTGCTGGGTGGATCCAGATTGTAAAGTCAGGATCGATCCAGCAACTGAAAAAAGCTGAAAAGGGGTCACAAGTGTGCAGAGCAAACTGCACTTCTGTGATCCATAGAAGTAGGGTCAAAAAAGCTTTGACCATACTAATCCTTTTAACCACTTGCCTACGGGGCACTTTCACCTCCTTCCTGACCAGTCCAATTTTAGGCTTTCAGTGCTATCGCACTTTGAATGAAAATTGAGCAGTCATGCTACATTGTACCCATATTAAATTTTTAGCATTGTTTTTAGATGGATATTGCGTTCTTTTTTTTTTTTTGGTATTTAATCATCACTGGGTTTTTTATTTATTGCTTAACAAACAAATTTATTTTTTTCAAATCTGTTATAAAATTGTACAATTAAGTAATTTTCCTTCTTCACTAATGTATACTAACGAAGCTGCATTGGTAGGCTGCACTGATGAGCACTGATAAGGCTGCATTTATGGGCACGGGTGAGGCTGCACTGATAAGGTTGCACCGATGGACACTGATAAAGTTGTACTAGGTGACAATGATGGGAACTGATGAGGCAGCACTGTTAAGCTGCACTGATTGGCACTAAAGAGAGGCACAGATGGGAACTGATGAGGCTACACTGGTAAGGTGGCACTGATGGGCGGCGGCGCGCTGATTAGTGCTTTGATTATCAGTGTAAATGTGTGTTGTCACAAGAGAGACAATTATCGGCTTTCATTTCCTCACACGGTGATGCACTGAGGAAAGGAAATGCTTATGACCTGCGTTTGTTTACAATGTAAACGGCCGCTGTGATTGGCCTTTTACCGCGATCTGCGATCAGCTGTGTCCTGAAAACACAGATCACAGAACCACCCCAATGTGTGCCCAGAGGGTGGGCGGGGACAGGATTGTAGGAGGATATCAATAGTAGATGCCATCCCAGAAATGGCCAACTGCTCTGTAGCTATCTTTTGGCTATAGTGTGGTCAGCAAGTGGTTAACTTACTTTAAAGTTCCCTTATCTCTATTTGCAAGTCAAAAAGGGTGATTTGTGCATAAGAGGCAATTTTCTGATTGTCTCCATGTCCAGATTTATTGGCATAAAATATATGTATAATCCATAGAAGGAGGAACAGTTGTCAAACATTCTCTGATCATTCATCAGTTTGGCAAAGATCTTTGTATACAAACCTTCCCATCCAGAATTCATAAGAACTCATTCCCATTGCACTCTGAACTCTGATTACAACAAGAAATATATTCACATTGCTACAATTCTGTAAGGGGACAGCTACATATGAGATTCCAACAGTACAGTAACTATAACTCCTTATTGATAAGGGTGACGTTTGGGTTTACTGCTACCATAGGTTTGAGTTACAATCTGCATGTTCAAGGTTTGCAGTCCTGGCAAAAATGTAGGAATTCATCAGAACCAGATATTTTACCTTTAATCATTCTATGCTACATCTTAATGCTGCCATTTTCTGCAGCCTCTCTACATCCTGTCCCTGTTCGCATGCATTACAGTGATAAAAGGCTGCATGATTTTTTTCATCTGGCATATTTTCTAATTGTTGGCTTTTTCACATCTTTTTTCTTGTAAATGGTAAAAATTTGAGTTGAGCGGACACCTGGATGTTCGGGTTCGACGGGTTTGGCCGAACTTCGGAAAAAAGTTCGGGTTCGGGACCGAACTTTAACCCGAACCCGGACCCGAACCCCATTCAAGTCAATGGGGACCCGGACTTCTAAGGACTAAAAAGGCTCTAAAAAAGTAATGGAAAGGGCTAGAGGACTGCAAATGGCAGCAAAATGTTGTTAAGAGCATGGCAAGTGCTCTGCAAACAAATGTGGATAGGGAAATAACTTAAAATAACATAAAAAAATTAAAATAAAAAATAATAATCTTGACCTAGGAGGACGAGGTCCATATGGAGTAGGAGGTTGAGGTGGCGGTGGATGTGGCTGTGTAGGTGGAAGCGGCGGTGGAGGAGGACGAGGTAGCCAACACTGATTCAAAAATACAACAATGGCTGGGTAAGGCCGGTGATGTGTGGAATTCTGTCCCCCGTCAAATAGTGTCCACCCTGTACTGCGCTTGCTCAGTATGTTGGACAAGGGGATTTCGAAAATCTCCCAAGACGAACGGCGCCTGCGTGGTGAATTCAGGTGAAGGCCACACCATCCGTGATTCAAGCCGAGCCAAGTGAGGCCGTGCCCGAAGCGTGGCGATCGAACCGAGCCCTTGAGGGGCCCTGTTACTATGTGCTACCGTATGTCCACTTGGATGGTGGGGCTTGAACCTGCACTCACAGTGCAGGCGCCGTTCATCTTCGGAGATTTTGTGAATCTCCTTGTCCTCTGTACTGCGCAAGCGCTGCGCCTTTGCAGCATGGGCCGGACACAATCCGATGGCCAGACAGTTTTTGTCACAACACCGGTATACATGTCTATTCTGCACAAGGTACGGGCAAGTCCTGTGGGATCCATGCCTGGTTCATTTTAATGAACGTGAGCTTGTCCACATTGGCTCTGGACAGGTGGCTGCGCTTGTCTGTGATAACGCCCCCTGCCGTGCTAAATACACGTTCAGATAATACACTGGCTGCAGGGCAGGCCAGCACCTCCAAGGCATAAAGGGCAAGCTCAGGCCATGTGCCCAATTTGGAGACCCAGAAGTTAAAGGGGGCAGATCCGTCATCCAGTACGTGTAGGCCTGTGGACACATACTGCTCAACCATGTTGGTGAAATGCTGCCTCCTGCTAAGACGTTCCATCTCAGCTGGTGGTGCTGGTTGTTGTGGCGTGCTGACAAAGCTTTTCCACATTTCAGCCATGCTAACCCTGCCTTCTGAGGTGCTGCCGGTGCCCCGGCTGCGTTGGCGACCTCTTCCTCCTCCTCTGCCTTCACCTTGTGCTTCCACCGTACGCCCGCTGTCAGGTGGGAATGCCACCAGGAGCGCGTCTACCAGCGTGCGCTTGTACTCGCGCATCTTACGATCCCGCTCCAGTGAGGGAATTAAGGACGGTACGTTGTCCTTGTAACGGGGATCCAGCAGGGTGGCCACCCAGTAATCAGCACCAGTTAAAATGTGGGCAACTCGGCGGTCATTGCGGAAACACTGCAGCATGTAATCGCTCATGTGTGCCAGGCTGCCCAGAGGCAAAGAAAAGCTGTCCTCTGTGGGAGGTGTATCGTCTGTGTCCTCTGTATCCCCCCAGCCACGCACCAGTGATGGCCACGAGCTGGTCTGGGTGCCACCCTGCTGTGAAAATGGCTCCTCCTCCTCCATCTCCTCCTCCACCTCGTCATCCTCCAGAACTGTGCCCTTTCTGCCGGACAATTGTGTACCTGGCGTTTGGTGCAGGAACCCACCCTCGTAGCCACTTGTGAAAGACTGCCCTGAAAGCCTTTGAAATGATTCCGCTTCCTCCTCCTCCTCCTCATCCTCCTGTGCCACATCCTCTTCCATCATCGCCCAAAGCGTTTTTTCAAGGAGGCATAGAACTGGGATAGTAAAGCTAAGAACGGCGTCATTGGCACTGGACATGTTGGTGGAGTACTCGAAACAGCGCAACAAGGCACACAGGTCTCGCATGGAGGCCCAGTTATTGGTGGTGAAGTGGTGCTGTCCCGCAGAGTGACTCACGCGTGATTGCTGCAGCTGAAACTCCACTATCGCCTGCTGCTGCTCGCACAGTCTGGCCAGCATGTGCAAGGTGGAGTTCCACCTTGTGGGCACGTCACATATGAGGCGGTGAGCGGGAAGGCCGAAGTTACGCTGCAGCGCTGACAGGCGAGCAGCAGCAGGGTGAGAACGCCGAAAGTGCGCACACACAGCCCGCACTTTCTGCAGCAGCTCTGGCATATTGGGGTAATTTTTAAGGAACCTCTGGACCACCAAGTTCAGCACATGCGCGAGGCAAGGGATGTGCGTCAAACCAGCTAGGCCCAGAACTGCTACCAGATTTCGCCCATTATCGCACACCACCAGGCAGGGCTTGAGGCTCACTGACAGCAACCACTCATTGGTCGGTTGTTCCATGTCCCTCCACAACTCCTGCGTGGTGTGGGGTTTTTCCCCCAAACAGGAAAGTTTTAAAACTGCCTGCTGTCGTTTACCCCTGGCTGTGCTGAAGTTGGTGGTGAAGGTGTTACGCTGACCGGATGAGGAGGCGGTAGAGGATGAGGAAGCGGAGTAGGAGGAGTTAGCAACAGGAGGCAAACTGAAGCGCCCTGCAATCCTCGGTGGTGGAAGGACATGCGCCAAACTGCTATCTGCCTCAGGCCCAGCCGCCACTGCATTTACCCAGTGTGCTGTTAGGGAGATATAACGTCCCTGACCGTGCTTACTGGTCCACGCATCCGTAGTTAGGTGGACCTTGCCACAGATGGCGTTGCGCAGTGCACACCTGATTTTGTCCCCCACTTGGTTGTGCAGGGAAGGGATGGCTCGCCTGGAAAAATAGTGGTGGCTGGGCACGATGTACTGTGGGACAGCCCATGCCATCAGGCTTTTAAAACTCTGCGTCTCCACCAGACGGAATGACAGCATTTCAAAGGCCAGGAGTTTTGAAATGCTGGCATTCAGGGCCAGGGATCGCGGGTGGCTAGGGGGATACTTCCTCTTCCGCTCCAATGTTTGGGAGATAGAGAGCTGAACACTTCCATGGGACATTGTGGAGATGGTTGGTGACCCAGGTGGTAGTGTTGCTGGCAGATCCTCTGTTTACGGGGTGGCAGGTGCCACTGTCACTACAGAGGTGGATGAAGAGGCCGAGACTGCAGCAGAAGAGGAAGCAGGAGGAGCCAGAGATCTTTCTTGGTTTTTGAGGTGTCTACTCCACTGCAGCTCGTGCTTTGCACTTAGATGCCTGGTCATCAGGGCTGTCGGAACAGGACAGGCAAAACAAGCAATTGCTTGGGGCCCCGAGCTGGCCTAGGGCCCCAGCCTGCTGCCTGTCACTGTCCTCGATTTTTGCCCGGAGCCGATCCGGGGATTGCAGCCTTAGGAAAGGCCGCGGCTTCGGCCTAGCTCCGGAGCGGAGGCCATCTTGGTACACCTGGCGGTGACAGGCCGCCGCTAATGCTTATGGGAGTTTTAGTCCACAACGGTGGCTACGTGCTGATGCTCCCTGCTCCTGGGGGGAGGAGTCAGTGTCAGTCACAGTCACTCAGGAGGGCAGCGCAGGCGTGCTACAACTCCCATTGCGGTCGGATCATATTTTGCCCGCCAGACAGTGCCTCTGGAAAAGGTAAGTCAGTGAATGACTTTTTAATGGAGTGATAAAGTCTCTAATAGTTCCACAAATAAAAAAGTAAATACGTTTTCTTGAAAAGTAGTAAAGAATCTGTCTTTCTTTGGCTCCACAAGCATGTACTTGTACATTATTTATGTTCTTCTGTCCAGTAATTCAGCCAGATCAGGATCCCTGAATATTTGTGCGTTTTTCTCCTGTAAACAACTTCCTGGTCACAGCAGCCTGCTTCTCCATCCCAATCCCCACTATTGGAGAAATGTCCAGTATCAGGGTTTTTTTTATTTTTTTATTTACTAAATAAAAAAAAATAAAAAACCCTGATACTGGACATTTCTCCAATAGTGGGAATTGGGATGGAGAAGCAGGCTGCTGTGACCAGGAAGTTGTTTACAGGAGAAAAGCGCACGAATATTCAGGGATCCTAATCCTGGCCTGGATTACTGGACAGAACAGAAATCATGTACAAGTACATGCTTGTGGAGCCATAGAAAGACTGACAGATTCTTTACTACTTTTCAAGAAAACGTATTTACTATTTTATTTGTGGAACTATTAGAGACTTTATCGCTCCATAATTATTTTTGAATATTTTTATTATTTTAACAGTGGACATTACAGGGGGAGATGTGGACAGTACAGTGGGGGAGATCTGGATATTACAGTGGGGGAGATGTGGACATTACAGGGGGAGATGATGTGGACATTTCAGTGGGGGAGATGATGTGGATATTACAGTGCGGAGTCCCCCTGTCCATCCCACGGTCCCCCTGTCCATCCCACTGTCCATAAACAGTCCTAAGCAGCATCTTAATGTTAATGTGAGTGTGTATGTGTTTTAAGTATGTTGGATTATATGCAACAGCAGTATTTGCACTGTAAACCTTTTTTATTTATATAAAGTGTGGGTGAGCTTAAACTGTATCGCTATGCTGTGGTTCCTGTAGGCTTTGCGTGAGTGCGCGGGGGGGGGTTGGGGGGCCTCCATGTCCATTTTGCTTGGGGCCCCCAAATTCCTTCAAACGGCCCTGCTGGTCATGCAGGTTGTGCTCAGGTTGAGAACGTTTATGCCTCGCTTCAGCCTCTGATTGCACAGCCTGCAAACCACTTGTGTCTTGTCATCAGCACATTGTGTGAAGAACTGCCACGCTAGGGAACTCCTTGGACCTGGCTTTGGTGTGCTCGGTCCCTTGCTGCGTTGGGCAGTAGCAGACATACTGTCTAGCGGACGGACGCTCCGCTTTTGCACCCTGCTCCCTCTTCTGCTGTGCTGGTGGCTCTGTGCGACCACCGCCTCTTCCTCCAAACTACACTGGTCACCTGCATAACGTTCATTCCATGTGGGGTCGAGGACCTCATCGTCCTCCACATCATCTTCCACCCAGTCTTCACCCCTGCCCTCCTTGTCTGTCTGCACAATTGCGAAAGCAGCAGCAGTTGGCACCTGTGTTTCGTCATCATCCGAGACGTACTGCGATAGTCCTCCCATGTACTCATCATGAAACATAAGTGGTTGGGCATCGGTGCACTCAATCTCTTCCACTTTTGGGGCAGGGCTAGGTGGATGGCCCTGGGAAACCCTGCTAACAGAGTCATCGAAAAGCAGAAGAGACTGCTGCATGATTTGGGGCTCAGACTGCTTGGCTGATTTGCAAGGGGGTGAGGTGAAAGACTGATGGACATGGGTTTCAGGTGCCAACTCTGTTCTTTCATCAGAAGAGTGGGTGGGAGACGATGTGTAGGAACCCGAGGCACTGTCAGCAACCCAATCTACTATCGCCTGTACTTGTCCTGGCCTAAACATTCGTACAGCCTCATTAGGCGCGACAAAATACCGCCGCAGGCTCGGTCGCCTACTCGCACCTGAGTAAGGTGTTTCACTTGTGCGTGTATCTGGCACAGATCCACCACGTCCTCTCCCTGCAACAGGAGCTCCACCAGCAGCACCACGACCCGGGCCACCACGTCCCTTTGACCTTCTCCTCATATTTTCCAAATTTAGGATCTTGCCCTAAATGGGTGTTTTTGGAAGAGCAGAACACACCCACAGTATGTAACCGCTGAATCGCACAGCTACAGAACTGCAGAAAATGCTATTAAAAAAAAATGTTTTTTTTTTAGTATAGCACAGTAGAAGAAAACTATTTAGAAATTGTTTATTTCACACACCTCCACATATGTATAACACACTGCAAACTATTTTTTGTGCCCCTGAATGGCTCTTTTTGCAAGCGTACATTAACCACTTCAATACCATGCACTTATGCACCTTCCCGCCCAGACCAATTTTCAGCTTTCAGTACTCTCACACTTTGAATGACAATTACTTAGTCATGCTACACTGTATCCAAACAAAATTTTTATCATTTTCTTCTCACAAATAGAGCTTTCTTTTGGTGGTATTTAATCGCCACTGGGTTTTTTATTTTTTGCGATATAAGCAAAAAAACAGCAATTTAAAAAAAAAAAAAACACTTTTTTTTAGTTTCTATTGTAAAATTTTGCAAATAAGTAATTTTTCTTCATAAATTTGTGCCAAAATGTATACTGCTACATATCTTTGGTAAAATGAACCCAAATTAGTGAATATTATTTGGTCTTTGTGAAAGTTATAGAGTCTACAAACTATGGTGGCAATCACTGAAAATTTATCACATCTGATCACGCCTGATGTACTGAAGGGATATCTCATTTCTTGAGACACTAACAAGCGAGGAAAGTACAAATACCCCAAAATTACCCCTTTTTGGAAAGTAGACAGTCCAAGGTATTTACTAAGAGGCGTGGTGAGTTTTTTGAAGTTGTATTTTTTTCCCACAATTCTTGGGAAAATTTAATTTTTTTTTTTTTTTTTTTTTTTACACAAACTGGTCATATTAACAGTTTTTTTCTCTCACACAGCATATGCATAATTGCAACTACACCCCAAAATGCATTCTGCTACTCCTGAGTATAGCGATACCACATGTGTGAGACTTTTACACAGCCTGGCCATATACAGAGGCCCAACATTGAAGTAGCACTTTCAGGCGTTCTACAAGCATAAATCGCACATATCCTTTCTCAACCACCTATTACAATTTTGAAGGCCCTGGAGCACCAGGACAATAGAATTTTCCACAAAATTACCCCATTTTTGAAAGCACACACCCCAACGTATAATCTATGAGGCATTATGAGTCTTTTGAACGGTTCATTTTTTTCCAGAAGGTTTTGGAAAATGTGGAGAAAAAATTAAAATGCATTTTTTTTACACAAAGTTGTCAATTTATAAGATATTTCTAACACATAATATGTACATAGCAAAAATTACACCCCAAAATGCATTCTGCTACTCCTCCTGAGTATGGCGATACCACATGTTTGAGACTTTTACACAGCCTGGCCACATACAGAGGCCCAACATCCAAGTAGCACCTCCAGGCATTCTAGCAGCATTAATTGCACATATCATTTTCTGACTACCGATCACATTTTTGAAGGCCCTTCATATATCTAACACATAGCAGGTACATACCAAATAACAAAAGATTACCTGTGGTTTTAGAAGTGCAGTGGTCCACAGAGGAGAGCATCGGTCCAGGCAGCAGGCAGGGATGAGGTCAGCGACAGCAAAAGCAATCATCCAGGCAGCAGGCAGGAATACTGTCCATAGTTCGCACAGGCAGAGATACTGTCAGCACAGCCAAAGCACAGGTCCAGGTAGCAGGCAGAGGTGTCCTATCCTATACTATCGATGATATCTTCGATATATTGGAGGTAGTGGAGTCTGTGATTTTGAGTTGCTTTTTGGTAGCAGACAAACGAATTAAAAAGGGCCATGTGAAACAGGTGAAACGCAACTTTTTTGTGCCAATAATGGGACTTTCTGGTTGATAAGTAGGGCTGTAGCATCTGGTCGTTTAAATCCACCCCCCCCATGTACAAATTGTAGTCGTGGACACATTCAGGCTTTACAATGGAGCCGCGTCTTCTTGGGATCTCCACCATGGTGTCATTGTGGATCGTAGAGAGGATGTGGACATCTTTCTTGTCCCTCCACTTCATGGCCAACACCTCCTCGTTCCTCATGGATGCCGATTCTCCAGGTCGCAATTTTTTTGTCAATAAATTTTGTGGGAATCCCTTCCGTTTTTTTTTTAAGGTACCGCAGGCCGGGGTTTGTTTACTGTAAAGGTGGCGAAAAAGGGGCAGGCTGGTATAATAATTATCAACATATAAATGGTAACGTTTTCCGAACAGGGGGTATGCCAACTCCCAGACAATTTTCCCACTGGTTCCAATATATGTGGGGCAAACACGGGGCTGGAGCTGGGAGTCTTTGCCTTCGTAAATCCTGAATTTGCAGACGTATCCAGTGGCTCAATCACATAATTTATTTAATTTTAACCCATACCTGGCTCTCTTGCTTGGTATGTACTGCATGAACTGCAGTCGGCCGGTGAAATGTACGAGGGACTCGTCCACACAAATTTTTTGGTCTGGAATGAAAACTTCTTCAAATCGCTGGGAAAAGGCATTGATTAGGGGGCGTATCTTGTACAATTTGTCGTAGTTGGGATGATCTCGGGGAGGGCACTGTGAATTGTCATTGAAGTGGAGAAAGCGCATAATCATGTTGTATCTTTTCCTGGACATGACAGCGGAATATATGGGCATGTGTTGGATGGGGCGTTTGGACCAATATGAATGGACTTCGTTCTTTTTTGTAAGCCCCATATTGAACATGAGGCCCAAAAATAATTTAAATTCCTCCAATGTTAGACGCCGCCACTGGAACATGCGGGCGTAGGAAGAATCGGGGTTGGCAGCAATAAATTGGGATGCATACAGATTCATTTGATCCACTATATTCTGCAGCAAATCTTGTGGGAAAAATAAACAAAAATAATCAAATTTAGAAAAATTTGTAGTGTCGGGCTGCACACCTGGCTGTGCGGTGAAAGGGGGGATGATAGCGGATCCTGAGTTGGCAGGCAACCATAAGGGGTTTGCCAGGGCATCGGGAAGGTAGGATTGGGGCTGGATTCTTCGGGTTGGGCGTGCATTTCCATTGCTTGTACTGGGCTCCTCTTCCTGGGGTATGGCGCTGCTGGTGGTGGGCAGTTCTCCTGATCTTGGTGCTGATCTTGGTGCCGATCGCATTCTTTTGGGAGGGACGGTTTCCTCCGGGGACTCGGACTCTGACCCACTATCCTCCACTGGCTCGTATTCCGAACCAGAATCAGATAATGGGAGCTCCCCGCTGCTCTCATCATCCGACATGGCAAGAATGGCATATGCCTCCTCAGGTGTGTAAACCCTTTGGGACATTATGGCAGTGCTTATTGGTGGGCCTGTGTAATGGTACTGCTGGTGGTAGTGGTGGCGGTCTGTGTGGTAGTACCGATGGAGGTATTAGTGGTGGGCCTGTGTGGTGGTACCGATGGCGGTATGGGTGGTGGTGGTACCAATGGCGGTATGGGTGGTGGTGGTACCAATGGCGGTACAGGTGGTGGTGGTACCGATGGCGGTACGGGTGGTGGTGGTGGTGGCTGCGGTACCGATGGCGGTACAGGTGGCAGTACGGGTGGTGGTGGTAGCGATGGCGGTACGGGTGGTGGTGGTACCGATGGCGGTACAGGTGGTGGTACCGATGGCGGTACAGGTGGTGGTGGTACGGGTGGTGATGGTACCGATGGCGGTACAGGTGGTGGTACAGGTGGTGGTGGCACTACCGACGGTGGTACGGGTGGTGGTACTGGTGGTGGTACCGATGGCGGCACTAGTGGTGATACTGGTAGCGGGCCTGTGTGGCAGTATAGATGCTGGGCCTGGTGGCGGTACTGGAGGTGGTACTGGTACTGATGGCGGTACTGGTAGCCTGTGTGGCGGTGCCAATGGTGGTACCGATGGAGGTGGGCCTGTGACAGATGATTGACAGATGGGCTGATTGATTGATTGACAGATGGGCTGATTGATTGACAGATGGGCTGATTGATTGACAGATGGGCTGATTGATTGACAGATGGGCTGATTGATTGACAGATGGGCTGATTGATTGACAGATGGGCTGATTGATTGACAGATGGGCTGATTGATTGACAGATGGGCTGATTGGCAGATGGGCTGATTGACAGATGGGCTGATTGACAGATGGGCTGATTGACAGATGGGCTGATTGACAGATGGGCTGATTGACAGATGGGCTGATTGACAGATGGGCTGATTGATGTGCTGGGCTGTGTGACAGGTCCTCTTTATGGGGGGGGGGGCGTGTTGTGCACTGTAAACTTATGTAGACAAACTACACTGAGCTAACTTACTGATCTCTTCTCTCTCCTCACAGATCGGTGTGTGAGGAGAGAGCAGGGATCAGGTAGTAACTCCTGTGGAGTTTGTTTACATTTGTGACCGGCTGTGATTGGACACAGCCGGTCACATGGTAAACAGCCAATTCATTGGCTGTTTACTCTGATCGGGGACGCGCTGTGTCCAAGGGACACTCGCCTTCCCCGATCCCCGCTCTGCAAGCCTGTGGCGGCGCGCACGGAGCGCGCCGCCGAGTTTGTTTTGACAGGTGATCGGCTGTGACTTTGACACAGCCGATCACATGGTAAACAGCCAATGAAATTGGCTGTTTACCGTGATCGGGGAAGCGCTGTGTCCGAGGGACACATGCCGTCCCCGATCACCGCGCTGCGCGCCCCCGCGGGCGCGCGCAAGGCATTATCCTGCAGGACGTCATATGACGTCCAGTATCGATATTGCAACCACTTCCCGGACGTCAATTCGCTATTGACTGGGCGGGAAGTGGTTAAAGTGCAAATTTTTTATTTTATTTTTTTGCCCTAAACGGGTCTTTTTTTGCACGAGCAAAATGCTTTTTTTTTTTTTTGCCCTATGGGTCTTTTGGAAAAGAGCACAATAAAGTGCCTCTTTTTTCCCCCTAAAAGTTAGATTTTCTCTGACACTGGACTCATGGCAGTGTAAAAAAACTGCACTGCAACACAAATAGGTAAACCTATGTAGATCGCTGATTTTAATCTCTGAATCTGGACTCCTATATAATATTCTCTCTCCCTGAAAGCACCAACAGGAACCTGGCCCTACACTACACTATCTCTCTATCTTTTCCCTCAGATTGTAGAATCAGGACTACCTCATCTATTTTTCTATCTCTCCCTAAAAGCAGCAGCAGCAGACTAGATCCTCTCCCTATCTATTCTGAAGCAGAGTGACGTGTGTGCTGTGTGCCTCCTAGCTTATATAGAAGCTGGGTCACATGTTGCACTGACCAATCACAGCTATGCCATTAGTAGGCATGGCTATGATGGCCTCTAAGGGCACACCAGCTAATCAAAAGGTGATTGACTGGCCCCTGAAGCATTTCTAAATGCGTAATTAGATTGCCGAACCCGAACCCGGACTTTTGGGCAAAGTCCGGGTTCGGGAAAAAGCTAAAGTTCGGTACGGACCCGAACTTTACAGTTCGGGTTCGCTCAACACTAGTAACAATATATGGAATGAAATATGCCTGATAAATCTGCATTAACACAGAAACCTATTGTTTCCTTTGTGAAACCTAGTGATGGGGTGGTTTTCTTGGGCCCCTCCCATGTAATTTCGCTCTTCACCTGCTCTGAGACATACAATAAATAGCAGCTAGACTCAGTTCACTGAATCAAATCAGGTAGCGATTGCAATTGATCGGCAGAGGTTAGTGTATTACCGCTCACTGACTGGCTGCTAGAGGATACAGTACACATTATGGCTAACTGATTTGCTAGAGGTTACAGCACATGACTTCTGCTTGTTTTTGTTGCTAGAGATTACTATACATCAATACTGCTCATTGATTGGTATCTAGAGGTTTCATCTCCTCACTGCCTGCACACCATGGACTGGGGAGGTGAGGGGACCCATCAGTAGACAGAAAACTCCTAGGGATCCTAGGACTCCTGGGATCATTGTCAATACTGGGGGAGGGCGGGTGTGGTCAGTGGCAATGCTGTGGGTGTTGATGGGATCAGTGGCAGTGGTGGGGGGATGGAATACGTTAAGTCAGTACACTGTGGCAAATTCTGAATCATGTAAAATTTGGAAATCTTTGGCAAGTATATACTGGTGGATTCTACACTGGCCACCATGCAATGGGGGATTTTTTTATGCCACCCACCAATATAAAGAGGGCTTTCTACACTGACACCAATGTAATAGGAGCATTTACATCAACCACTAGTGTAAGGGGGAATATACAATGACCTCCATGCAAGAGGGAGTTTACACTGACAAACATTGTCGAGGAGATTTGTACTGACCACCAGTGTAAGGGCAATTCACTTACCACCAATGTAAAGAAAAATTTACACTGATCACCAATGTAAGGGGGGCCTTCACACTGGTCACTAGTATGAATGAAAGTTTTGTACACCAAGCCCCAATATAATGAGAAGATTTGCACTGACCATCAATGTAACTAAGACATTTAGCCTGCGTTCACATTTCTTTATGTCGGAAACGCATGCAGAATTTACATCCACCAAAATTCACAGTGCTGTGGCACCATGTGTTTTTAAAAAAAAGGGTTCATCTCCAATTCGCTTGCCTTTGCAGAACAGGCTGATGTTATGCTTAATGACCACAGTTGTAGGCAGGACCTTCCAACATGCCCCTTTACCTCTCCAGTGGGCAGCATTCAGCAGAAGTGATGGTGGATATGACCTCAGGGGGCATGATATACAAATGAATGCCACCTCTATTTAATATCAATTCCACGGTCTGTGGCTATTTACATTTTAATGTTGCCGCTTTTTACATATCAATACCGGTTATTTACATGTAAACACAGGGTCTGCAGGTGAGTCACCTGTACATGACAATAGGGCAGAGCTGGGCAGCATTAGTAACAGAACTTTTCACTGAGATATCGGGACACAGCACAGGACTAAAACTTCAAGGGACGAGGGAATTTAAACTGGGATAGTTGGCAAGTATGAGGCAGCTGCTTTTGGCCCCACAACAATAATGGGGCCCAGGGCAGCTGCCCATTTTGCCCTGCCTTAAAGGCGGCTCTGGTGGTTTGCAGGCAGGAGATTTTGGCCAACAGGAAAGTCTAAAGCCCTGTACACACGATCGGTATTATCGATGAAAACAGTCCGATTAACTTTTTTCATCGGACAAACCGATCGTGTATGGGCCCATCTGTCTTTTTTCCATCAGTGATTAAAAATAGAACATGTTTTAAATTTATCCGATGAAAAAAAAATTCTGATACTGTATATCAATATTGCCAGCTGTTATTTTTATAAAAGTGAGTGAATAATATAAAATCAAGTTTTCCAAATGATACTGTATTAGTTTTTTTTTTTTTTTTTTTAACATTTCAAGTTTATTAGAACAAATGTAAAGCTTTACAGAACAAATCAAGTGCATATGCAACTGCTCACACTGTGACATTATGATGTATGCAAAAATATCACAATTTGCATAAAACTAGTATCCACAAGTCGATGAATTTAAGTCATCAAACTTATTAGAAATCGGCCTCATCAGAAGTTATTTTCCAACTATTCTAATGGACTAAATGGATGAGTAGATCAAAAATTTCTATGCTGTCCCTTCAGGGAAACAGTTATAATGTGACAGTATAATGTTATTTACTACAAGCAGCTATAGCACCATCTGTAAATTATAACCAAAGTAGAAAAGAAATGAAAAAGAGAAAAAAAAGTATAGAAAAGAAAGAATAGGTCGGTATTATTCATTGTACTAAGGGCGTACTTAGTCTTATCCAGACAAAGATCTGGGATAATAGTAATATCCCGGGATTTTTCCAGGTATATTTTCTTAGACGAGAGATTGTGATATGTTATCAGTGTATGCAGTGGAGTACCTGAAGATCAGCCAGGGTTGCCAGATTTTGTGGAATTTTTCAACCCCATCGTTGGTGTGGGTCAGGGTTCCTCCATCGTATAGATGTCAGAAACCCATTTCAGTCATTCCACAGTGGAGGGAACCCTTTGAGGTTTCCAGTGTAATGGAATTAGGGATTAGGTGTCTCATCAAAGAGTTCTTGTATCTCTTCAATGAGACGTTCGTGACGTGAAGTAAGCACGTGGCTGCATTCAGAATGATTCTGGTTTCCGTTATTTGCTTAATTAAAAGATTAACTTTCTCCCAGAATTGTGCTGTTTGTGGACATTGCCACCATATGTGGAAAGGTGTGCCCTTCTCTTTTTTACACCTCCAACAGGTGTCTGGAATCTGTGGGTTCTGTCCATGAATCTTGGCCAGGGTGTTGTACCAATGGGTCATGATTTTGTAGGCTGTTTCTTGCATTTTAGTACTTATAGAACACTTGTGGGTTAAGATACAGGCATACCTCCATTGCTTGGCGGTGATCTCCATTTGTAGCTCATCCTACCATCTCACCCTGAGTTCATCAGTTGCTTTATGTCTTGAGGCTCGCAACCATGCTAAAGGCCAAGGAAGTAGTCTTTGTACATTGGGCACCATCAAGACAGATTGACTCCAGAGCCTGTAGGGGGGCTATGAAATTTACTTTTATCTGTTTGCCTTCCCAAGTAACTGTGCCGCAGTTGCAGATGGGCCCAAAAAGGCAAATGACAAAATTCAACCCCTTTTTAAGTGTTGCCCATTCTTTCACTACCCCCTCATTGAAGCAGTCCCCCACTAAGAGAGGATTTGGATTATCAAAAGATTTGAAGTGGGGGTTATTCAAGTCTGGCTCAAAGTCAGGGTTATCTTTCAAAGGTGTCAGAGGGCTGGGTTGAGAGGAGATGTCTAGAGTCTGGGTTAGTTTATGGAAAATTTCTAGCGTACAACCAGTAATGGGGTGCTTTTTTAGACTATTCGGGTACCTTCCCCAGGGAATCCATGGAGAATATTTCAGCGGGAGTGAACTCAAGTCAGCTCGTAGGGTTACCCAGTCTTTTGTTGCACCATGGCAATGCCAGTCAATGATTCTGGTCAGGTGTGTGGCTAGGTAGTAGAACCCAAAATTAGGTATGCTTATTCCTCTGTGTTCTTTGGGTTTCATCAGAAGAGAATATTTGATTCTCGGCCTCTGAGTTCCAGAGGAATTTCAATAGGATGGTTTTTAGCGAGGCAGAGGAGGCCATAGGGATTTTGAGGGGGAGAGCATGAAGTAGGTAGAAGTAGCCTTGGAAGGACTATCATCTTCATTATGGCCGCACGGCCAAACCAAGAGAAATGTCCTGACTGCATCTATCCAAATCTTCCCTGATGCTCTTGATGAACATGTGGACGTTTTGTCCATATGTGTCTGTCAATTTGGGTGTAAGCCATATTCCCAGATATTTTAAAGCCCTAGATTCCCATCTAAAGGAAGATGCCATTTTCACTTGGTTAAGCAATCTATCCGGTAGGGAGACATTCAGGGCTTCCGACTTGGCGTAGTTGATCTTTAGATTAGAGATATAGCCATATATAGCAAACTCCTTCATCAAGATAGGCAAGGATGTTATTGGGTTTGTCAGAAAGAAAAGTAGGTCTTCCGCACTTTGTATTCTCTATCCAAGACCCTGAAGCCCCGACTGTCTGCATTGGCTCTGACTAGTATAATAAAAGGTTCCAAGGACAGTATAAACAGTAGAGGAGACAGTGGACATCCTTGTCTTGTGCCATTTGTTAGCAGGACTTTGTCCGACAAGGTACCGTTGATCTTTAGCTTTGCCGTTGGGCATTGATACAACACTGAGATCCTGGCCAGCATGCATGGTCCCAAGCCTACTTTAGCACACACAGCCAGCATATAATCCCATGCTACACGGTCGAAGGCCTTCTCCGCATCCGTAGACAGGAGAAGGCCCTCTATATTCCCTGTGTGAGCAGCCTGGGTCAAAAGCATTGCCTTAATAACATTATCTTTGGCCTTACGGCCAGGCATGTAGCCTACCTGATCCGGCCTATTAAATCTGGAAGTAGGGGGTTCAACCTGGAAACCAGAATCTTCACGTGTATCTTGGCATCTAGATTCAATAAGGAGATAGGGCGTTGGCTTGCACATTCCGCCGGGTCCTTGCCCTCCTTGTGAATTACAGTTATATGGGCCGATAAAAAAATCAGGGGTGACCTTTTAGGTTCAGACATGGAATCCAAGGCAGCTCTAAGTGGATTCACGAGGATATGCGCAAAGGTCTTATAATAAATGGATGTGAATCCATCCGGCCCTGGGCTTTTACCTGATTTAAGTTGTTTAATGGCAGTTGTAATCTCCTCGGCAGTTACTGGTTCCTCTAAAAGTGATATGTCTGAGTCCGATAGGGTAGGCATGCCACCATTTTCAAGGTAGTCTCGAATGATCTGTGCCCTCTCTCCCTCCATGCCTTCTAATCTATGTTGGGCAGGTAAATTATACAACTTTGTGTAAAAGTCATGGAAATGTTTCGCTATCGACTCAGTGGTTACATCCAATTTGCCATCCCCCCTCCGAATACCATGAATGAAGTTTTTAGCTGCCTGTTCCTTTAGAGCCATTGCTAAGAGTTTCCCTGTCTTGTTACCAGATTCATAATCCGCTTTCTGAAAAATAGATATCTCCTTGATCTGTCATCAAAGAGAGGTTGAAGGGCCTTTCTTTTCTCCAATAGTTCAGTGGCTGTCTGGATAGTAAGGGATTGCTTGTGAAGTGTTTCTAAATGCTTTATTCGGTCTGTCAGGGTTTGAATAATTTTGTCTCTGTCCCTCTTGCCTTTTGAGCCCATCCCCATGAGTTCCCCTCGTATCGTGCATTTGTGAGCTTCCCGGGTCATGAGCGGGTCAGTGTCCGTGGAGGAATTTCATTGGAAAAAATCAGTAATTGAGGTGGTCAGTTCCGTCAGGAGGTCAGGGTCGGTCAATAGAGATGCATTTAGCCTCCAAGTGTGAGATTTTGGTGATGTGATTTATTTTAAGGAAAGTGAAATCGGAGCATGATGCAGGAAGGATTGGATACCTATGTGTGCCCCCGTGACCAGTGCCAGGTCCCTCTGAGACACAGAAAGATAAGTCTATACGAGAGTGACGGTTGTGTGGAGGTGAGAAAAATGTAAAATCACGTCCGTCAGGGTGCATGAATCTCCAGGTGTCAATCGGTTGTAATGGACAGCAGGGATTTGATTAGTTTAAGGGTCCTATACGTGATGCAAGTTTTCCCATTGGATGTGTCATTCAGTGGACTAAGTGGCACATTGAAATCCCCACCCAGGATTAAACATCCCGAGGAGAACCCCAAGAGCTCTTGTACTATTTGTTGGCAAAAGGATATAGGGATATAAACATTGGCTAAAGTCATAGGTGTGTTGTACAGACGCTTTTAAAGTGGTTGTAAACCCACTTTATAAACAAAGACCTACAGGTAAGCCTAGATTAAGGCTTACCTGTAGGTGCATGAAATATCTCCTTAACCTACACGGTTAAGGAGATATTTGCATTTAAAAGCGGCGACGCTGACGTCACGCGCATGGGGTTAACCCCATTCACATTCGGCTAGGTCGCAACATTCGACGACGTAGCCGAATTCGACGGCTCGCGCGCATGTGCGGAGTCACGTCTTCGCCGCTCTGGCCAATCACAGCGCCGGAGCGGCGCTGTGATTGGCTGCAGCGGCGATACCCGGAAGTAACATTCCGGCTATCGCCGCAGCGATGGATGCGGCTAGAGGAGGGACATGGACGACTTCGGGGGCCCCGATCTAAGGTAAGTGGTACATAATGAGATAGTATGCTAGTCATACTAGCTCATTATAGCTTTGTCTTGCAGGTTAGTTAAAAAAAAAAACTCAACAGGGTTTACAACCACTTTAAGAATACAAATCTACCTCTGGGATCTAGCATTTTTTCTTGTAAGGTAAAGGGAGCATCCTTGCTTATCAAGATGGATACCCCTCTAGCTCTGGAGTCGTCACTCGTGGCATGATATGCCTCCTTAAAGAGAGAATTTGTCAATTTGGGGACATGGTGCGTTTTAAAATGGGTCTCCTGTAGGAACACAAAATACGACCTAAGTTTTTTGAGCTCTCTCAACAATGTGGAGCGTCTCTCGGGAATGTTCAGGCCTTTGACGTGGGATATTACGAATGGACTTCGGCCGAGGTCCACGTAAGCCAATGCGAGAACTCAGAGCTTCTTTAGCAAGGCAGTGGTTGTCTTGGAGGTGTCTTTGGGGTCGTTATGTTAGAATACTGCCCTGCGGCCCAGTCTGCTTCAGTATGTCACAGTACATTTTGACATTCATGGTTCCTCAATGAACTGGCCCCAGACTATCAATGAACTGGCCCCATACCATGACACTCCCATCACCATAATTGACTGTAGGCAAGACACACTTGTCTTTGTACTCCTTACCTGGTAGCTGCCACACACGCTTGACACACCATCTGAACCAAATAAGTTTATCTTGGTCTCATCAGACCACAGGACATGGTTCCAGCAATCCATGTCTTTAGTCTGCTTGTCTTCAGCAAACTGTTTGCGGGCTTTCTTGTGCATCATCTTTAGAAGCTATGCAGATCAATTTGATGCAGTGTGCAGCGTATGGTATGAGCACTGACAGGCTGACCCCCCACCCCTTCAACCTTTGCAGCAATGCTGGCAGCACTTTTTCCCAAAGACAATCTCTTAATATGACGCTGAGCCCGTGCACTCATCTTCTTTGGTCGACCATAGCGAGGCCTGCTCTGATTGAAACCTGTCCTGTTAAACTGCTGTATGGTCTTGGCCACCGTGCTGCAGCTGAGTTTAAGGGCCTTGGCAATCTTCTTATAGCCTAGGCCATCTTTATGTAGAGCAACAATTCCTTTTTTTCACATCCTCAGAGTTCGTTGTCATGAGGTGCCATGTTGAACTTCCGGTGACCTGCTCCTCATTCACACCTGAGACCTTGTAACACTAATGAATCACATGACATCAGGAGGGAAAATGGCTAATTGGGCCCAATGTGGACATTTTCACGTAGGGGTGTATTCACTTTTGTTGCCAGCGGTTTAGACATTAATGGCTGGGTGTTGAGTTATTATGAGGGGACAGCAAATTTGCACTGTTATGCAAGCTGTACACTCACTACTTTACAGTGTAGCAAAGTGTCATTTCTTTAGTGTTGTCACATGAAAAGAATAAATAAAATATTTACAAAAATGTGAGGGGTGTACTCACTTTTGTGAGATACCGTATATATATATATAGAGAGAGAGAGAGAAAGAGGCTGGCATCACAGATATTGCATGTGACGCATTGCTGTGCATATCACATGCAATGTTTATGCGATGCAAATTGAAATCATATTGCATTTGCACCAAAATGGTACAAGACCCTTTATTTGGTCTGCACTGAAATTGGATCGCAGTGGTGTTCACACCCATGCGATCCGATTGCTTCACCATTTAACTTTACATTGACACCTGCAGTGGTGCGCAGATGTCAATGCAGGTGCGATGTGGAAACCCGCACAGGAATCACGCTGGTTCCCGCATCGCACAAGCGTGAACCCAGCCAGAGACGTGAACATCTAAAAAATAAATATATATATAATTGTAGCGGTGTCACCCCTCTCTCCCCTTCTTATTCTCGGCTTGTCTTTCTTTGTCTATGGGTGTTAGTGCTGGGGAGAGGGATGAGGTACACTACGGCCCATGTCCTCCATAGTGACGAGGTGAAGGCCAGAAAGATCGGGCTTTGCGTAGGTGTCCTAGAGTCAAGTCCTGTACTTTGTCCCCGACTCCTTTGCTCCTAGTAACCAGAGTTCCACACAGTGAATAGGTCCAACACTGTTTTATTCTTCTCAGCGAATAAACATACAGCACGGTTAAGTTGGATTCTTTTGCAACAACTTAGTAGTAATGGGAATAGGTCGAGGCACAATCCTTTCCCTTCTTTTGCCAACCACTGTGGTATCACCAGTGGCGAATAGTCACTGCCTCTGACTATGTGAAGTAGAACGTGAATTACCTTCGCTAGCAAGGCCGCTGTCAGGGGAAGGATATCTGTCCAAGGGACATACCGGAGGCCTCTCTGTCACCAGTGATGCTGCGCCGGACTCTCCAGAGAAGTTCTGCTCACCAGACCTCACGAACTCAGACACGGCACCCAAGAAGTTAGGGCCCCCTCAGATTCCTCCACCCTCGCAGAACTCGGTCGAAGGTACTGAGCCCCAGGCATCCGCCATAGTACCTCACCCCAGGCTAAAGGTGCCCGAGATGGACTCCATCTCCGCTCCGGCCAGGTCAAGGGCACCTGGGCCCGGAACACCGGAACGCCAGCACCCAAGCTGAAGGTGCCTGGGTGCGGCCGCGTCCTCCGACTTCAACTCTGAACCCCGTGGTCAGGGCGTCCGCCCCTTTTTATCCCCTCTCCCTTTGCGCCACAGCGGGTTCCCCACCCCGCTGTACCAGCTCCAGGGGAGGACAAAAAGGCACAGTCTTGCGGTGTGAGTTCAACTCCGGCCCAGGGCAACAACACCACCTGTAGGCCGCAGGGAACCTCACGTCACCAGAGTCCTCCAAGAACCATAAAAGGGTCTCAGATTCCCTAGCAATCAGTGCATCTGGGTTACACTACCACCCAGATGCTTCCCTTAAATTCAAATACCCGCTACATAATGTATCTAAATATATATATATATATATATAATATATATATATATATATATATATATATATATATATATATATATATATATATATATATAATGTGCATGTAGATGGATGGATAGATCCATAGATAGATTTATATCTGTATATACAGATTTATATTTATCTATATATATATATATATATATATATATCTCTATCTATATATATCTATCTATATGTGTATATATATATATTGATATATATATATACACATAGAAATAAACACACACACACACACACACACACACACACACACACACATATATATATACTATAAATTCCTAACCTGCTCATTTTGGGGTGTGTAATGGCAGGAAAAATGTGCTCTGACTGTACGGGCTGCTTGTGTGTGTGTGTGAAGGATGGAAGTCAAAACACTTCCTGCTTCCTCCAGAATACTCAGACAGCTTTGCGCTTCTCTCTCTGATTCTCCACCTCTGAGCTGGTGAATCAGAGAGTGAGAATTCTGTCACAGATCACCAGTGAGGTGCCGAGATCGCACCTTCATACACTGGCCATTTCTGTGACAGAGTCTCACTGTGCTGCGATGGTCAGTGGAGAACATGTTCTCCGCTGATTACTTCAGTTTCATACACTGGTAATGACCTGAGATCAGCGGCGAGACTCAGGATCGCCGCTGATCTCTGTTTCATAAACGGACACCTTAGTGCGTCCAGTACCCAACAAGTAGGTGTGGAGGCACTTGGTGGGGGAGGAGGGAGGCAGCTAACTGGGTAAACAGCCACTCGTCTCTGCCAATTCAACACTGTAAAAATATTAACGCAAATATATATAGGTAGATTGCAACATAACACACACAACCTGCAGATTAAAGCTAACATAAACCTCATCTATTTCTAGATGTAATTGTAAGCCGTCCCGGTAGCGGAAAAAAAAACAGGTCGACTGACGGACAATACGTTAATTATGATGCACCTTTAAAGTCAACCTGCCCCTGCCCCCCCCCCCCCCCCCCAGATAGAGCAGCATGCAGATTTAAGTCCCCGTCCCCCTCCAACCGTCCACCAGTTGACCCCAGTAAATGCAACTTATTGTGGTTTTTTTATCAGTTAAGCTAATAAAGCTAGTCTTCAGGTGAAGCCTTCTGTATGCCTTAGTCCTGGGGTTCAGTAGCAACAAACAAATCTTCTGGATATGGGTAGCAGCTGCAAATATGTGGAAATCGTGGTATGACCATACATCTAGACCAACTGGTGATACAGGGCAGTGGGGCATGTGGGGGTGGGAAAAGGTTTAGTCTTGTGAAGAAGGGGGGTAAAGGGGGATCTGCCATGCCCTGAGTCTCCACTCCTTCTATTGTATAGATTCAGTAGAGGACAAGTGGAGGGAAGGGGAGAGAGAGAAAAAAAAGGGGGGGAGTGCGAGGGGAGGAAGGGGGGAGCGGTGGCAAGGAGGGTAGGGGGGTGGGGGCGGAGACAAGGGAGGGGGGGAGTGGAGGGGGCGGTAAACGGTGTCAATCAGGAATGCCGAAAAGATTTTCTTCTGCCCGCTTGTATTTTAAACAGTCAAAACCCTGGTAAAGTGGCATAAATGCTGAGTAAGTAGTTTGTAGGAGTGAGTCAACAAAGGAACTCAACAGGATGGACTTTTCAGGTTTCGATCAGTCATCATCTTGTGCTCTGTGATCCTCTCTGGAGGATCTAGGTGTCCCAGCTTTTGAACTCCCAGAGCGATGCGATTTCTGCTTCTTGTGGAGCCTTTTACCCGGGGTACAGAAGGGAGATCTTGCTGGTGATCGTTCCAGAGGTGCCTCCTGAAACTCTGCATACCAGTCATGTAGTGGAATGTATTCAAGATCTAGTGCAGCGCATAAATCCTGTAAGTCATCTGGTTCACGTAGGGTGTGCTGGTGTTCACCGTCAGAGCAAAGGGAAACTTCCATGTATATTTTAACTCTCGTTCCCGGAGTTTCTCCAGCAGAGGGCGTAAAGCTCTTCGATTTCTCAGAGTGATTTGTGACAAATCCTGGAACAGCATGATAGTAGCTCCATTGAAAATAATCTGCTTATACCTCTTCACCTTTCGCATTATTTCCTCTTTGAGTATAAAGTTCTGGAGGCAGCAAATAATGTCCAGTGGGGGTGTATTGTCAGGTCCCCTTGGTCTGAGTGCTCTATGTGCTCTAACAAAGTCTATTGCCATGTCTTCCTGTCTTTCTATCAGGCTATTGAACACTCTCTGTAATGCTGGGATGATTTGAGCTGGCTCCACTGTCTTTGGAATACCTCTCGCACGTATATTATTTCTCCTTCCTCTGTTGTCCAAATCCTCCAAATGTCTATCTCTAAGTGGTGGTTTTGTGTAGTAGATACCTTCTCAAGCCTGTGAATCGCCTTGTCTCCCAGCTGCCTCAGCCACCACCCATCCTCTCATTGAGAGCAAGTAGGTTGGATTTTAGGTCCGTGATGGCGGCCGAGAATGAGGATTTAATGTCAGCGGCTATCACTGACATGTTGGCTAGGGTGAGGGGATGATTCGTGCGGGCCTTTCCCCTACCTGAGTCCTCAGGCGGAGATTGGGAATCCTCGCTGTAATCCTCCTCATGCTGTTGTTCCAGCGCCATCTTGGGGCTGGCACCTGTCTGTGGCTTGAACAGGTCTGTGACATTCCGTGCTGGGGTAGCAGATGATCCTCTCTTCGGGCCTGAGCGCGGGGTGCTGTAAAGCCTTTTGCCCGGCATCTGATAGCTGTGGGTTGGGTAATCGGGCAAGTGCAGGCTGTGTGTGTGCGGAGCTCTCCTAGTGTGCGTCCATACCCGTCGCGCGCCAAGCCACACCCCTGTATTAAAGTTTATATGAGATTTGAGTAGTTGGGTTTCTAAATTACCAAATTATGCTTGAGTTCTTTGAATTGCAGTGTTTAGGTATTTTCCTATGGGCCCTGTCTGTGCAAACAGAATCATTTTAAGACCAATTTCTGTCTGCAATAACTGTTGACAGCTCTTCAATTGTCATCACCTTAGTCATTTTTTTATTCTATTAATTTTGTCTTTTTGTTTATTTTTACGATATTTTTTTAGCTTGGATTGAGTAGACTGCAACAATCAGTTGTTGCTGAAAGTCCATTTAGAATCTGCCCTTTTGCAGCAACTCACAGCATCCTTTGAAAAAAAAAAAAAAAAACACTGTGCACCCAAAACTCTGCACATTCTCACCCCAGATGCACAGAAATCCCTTGCCATAACACCATATCCCCATGTTTTCAAACATATCCCTATAGTTCATATGCAAGGTTTGGCGGTCAACACAAGGATGGTGGACAAACATGACCAAGCAGAATAAGCTAAAATGTGAAATATAAACAAGGGAAGGGGTTTTTCTACACTAGAAATTCAGATATATAATCTTAGAGACACTTACAGTAAGAAAAAATGAACCAATATCAGGGCAGTTTTGTGAGCAGAATGAAAAGGGGAAAAGTGGGCAGCAGAATGATAGTTTAATATATCAAGGTGGAATAGTCAAAACTGTGTTGCACACATAAAGGCAAGTGTGTTTTCTACCATAACAATGACAGTGTAGCATATCAAATACTTGTGAGAGAGAGCAGAGAAGGCCAGTAAGTAAGCTGCTTGAATAAGCAAAAATGTGGAGTAAACACAAGTTTATTTTTTTGTCAACAACTTTATTTTTCTACGCATCAAAAGAAATGTCAATCTGAATGCACCCAAGGGCTGCAACTTGGGAGCCATTCTAAAGCATAGTTCAATAGTTCTTGTGAGGTGCGCTAGTGATTACGAGACAGCTTTTTAGCCTCTGCTCCTTTGGTCTTGGGCAATTGGCAACTGATACCATACTTTCAGGAACACAAGCAAAGATTATGTAGGGAAACAAGGCAGCGAGAGCAGGAACAAACATTGAGACAGAAATCTTAAGCTCTTTTTGGATTTAGGGGGTTTAATTATTTTTTTTCGCAAAAGTTTTTAATTGTTTTTTAATACTAGTTTTAATTGAAAAGGATCAAGTCTTTTTTCATTCACAAATCCACCTTCCACTTCCTGGGTAAACGTATATCCTTTCTGCAATCCATGTACACGTCCCCTACAGCTAAAATCTGTACCCCAGGATATTTATATAATCCATTTGCACTCCAAAAGGGTCCTGTTTGTCCCCCCCTGCTTTTGAAAAAAAAGTCCACACCCGACACGCTTTCGCTTGGCTCCCGCTGAATGACAGCTCTGCTTTCCACCCTCCATTAACCACTTAACGGCCGCTCATTGTATATATACGTCGGCAGAATGGCACGGACAGGCACAATCACGTACCTGTACGTGCCTGCCTTCGTATAGTTGGGGGGGTACCATCGGACCCCCCTTCTATACAGTGAGCGGTCGGCATTGTTCCGGGAGCGATCCGTGATGAGGGGACGGCCATTTGTTTCCAGCCACCCCCTCGCGATCGCTCCCGGCGAATGAAAAGCTTCCTCTGCCTGTGTAATGTTTACACAGGCAGGAGGAAGTGATGTCATCTCTCCTGCGGCGCTCACATATACCGAGCGCCGCATGAGAGAAGACACAAAGGTTAGTGCACTAAACAGCACACTGACACCACACACAGGCACACAATCGCCCCCCCAGACACCCCCAGATCACCCCCCAGCCCCCAGTCACAGTGTCACTGATTGCAGTGATCAGTAAATAAATGGTCACTGCAATCAGTGACCTTTGTGACTGTAAAAGTGTCAGGGCAGAGTGTTTTAGGTCCAGTGTAGCCCCCTAACCCACCCTAATAAAGGTTTAACCCCTTGATCGCCCCCCAGGTAACCCTTTCACCCCCTAGCACCGCTGTCACTAAGCAATCGTTTTTCTGATCGCTGTATTAGTGTCGGTGATGCCGATAGGTAGCCAGTTATTTTTTTTAGGTTCGCCGAAGGTTTTTATAGCGTCAGGTACCTCCATATATTAACAGAAAAAAACAGAAAAGAGGCGCCACTTAGTAAAAACTGTTTCACTTTAATAATACAATAGTATTAAAGCACTCACTCGTAAGTAGACTGTATGAAGCACATAGATGATCAGGTCTGTGGTCGTATTCCGCTAGCTAGCAGTCTCAGTGTGAGATGACCTCCTCGTTTGCTGTATCAGAAGCCGGGATAATATCCATGGTGGATGTTGCCGGAGGATCTTCTCAGAAAACCAAAGGGAGGGCTGGACCGCAAACAGGAAGTTCAGTTTGAGACGCAATGCTACGTTCAGCGGGATGACATCAGGACCGGCATGCAACGCGTTTCGATGCTTAATGCAAAGAGACGTTCTAGGTCCCCGCACGCATCTTTCTCAAGCAATAATGTGACAGGCTAGACAAAGCCTTTTTATGTGCGCCTGAGGTGATGTTGCCACCTTGTGGGGATTAGTTGTAAGACTCCCTTAAACAGAGTGTGCTAACACTAATATTGTCACATTTATACAAAAAGGGAACAAATGCTGTAATATAATAAAACTAAACCGGGCCTATACAAACATAGCATGTAGATCCAATAGTGTGATATAGTATACAATTTTATAAAATTTCATTAAGAAAACCAATATCATTTAATATTAAAAAAAAAAAAAACAACACACACTACTCTGAAAATTAAAAAAGGAAAGGTAGCAGATCAAAATACATCCCTGAAAAAGCAAAGATGTTTGATATGCTTAATCCTTTGTATGCATAGATGGACCATAAGCAAGGTCTCTGCCTTGAACTACATAAAAATTCCTATAAAATTATATATATATATATATATATATATATATATATATATATACACATATATATATATACATCCATATATTCTGGAACACACATACTTGTATATATATTCCACAACAAGAATGTACATACATTATATCAAAAATCTGATTTGTTAAAAAACAGATTAATTAACTATATTTTATTTTAATTTGTTTATACTGATTAATTTTTAAAAACTTTTTTTTAAAAACGTTTTTTTTTAAAATTGGTATGAGAAGAGGAAGGGAAGGGAAAAAGGGTGGGAATATGGAATGGGTAATATATGGTAGTGAGGGATTTCATTGGAATAAGTTATATATGTGGTAAAAAAGCAAAGTATGGATATGCATTTATCTTACTTAATTAAATAAAATAAAAGATGATGATGGTGGAGATACAGACACAAGATTAATCATAATATAGTAGAGATTTCCAAATCTTCGTTGATACCCCCTGGATTGAGGGTATCTATAGAATAGATCCAAAAGGTTTTGCGCTCTCAGAGCTTGCGAAATCTTTCTGCCTCTGGCAATGTGTTTGGAATTTGTTCTACCACCCATACTCTGAGGCCTTCCGTGGATTTTTGGTGACAACCTGCAAAGTGACGAGGCACACTGTGTTTATCTTTTCCACCCTCTATTTTCCTTCTATGTTCGCCAAAGCGTTGGCGTAGAGGTCTTATGGTGCGGCCCACATACAACAATTTGCAGGGGCAAGTCAACACGTAGACAACAAAGTCTGAACTGCAATTATAAAATGCATCCAGATAATGTTTTTTACCTTTGGTGGAAAAATCTTTTTGTCCATGATCAATGAAAGAACATGTTTTGCACAGGTTTTTTTTGCACCGAAACATGCCCTTTAAAGGAAACCTATCAAGATGTTGTAAAAATGGAGTATGTTTTTCCTTCAATTTACTAGGAGCTATTCTATTTTTTAGATTGGTAGCTCTTCTATACGTTACCCTAGGTGTGTCAGTGAGGACTGATTTTAAATGTTGGTCTTCCAATAGAATGGGCCAATGTTTTTTCAAAATGGATTCCATTTTATTGGACTCTGTGTGGAACCTTGTTATGAAACGGACAGATGGATCAAACTTATTTCGGTCCTCATATTGTGTGCTCTTGGGTACTTTAGGCTCTAGATAATAGTTATATGCATTATCTATCAATGAGGTGGGATACTTTTTATCATGTAATTTCTTTTTCAGAATAGAACTCTGTTCTATATAATCTGTTGTTTGGGTACAATTACGCCGTAATCTACAGAATTGGCCTTTTGGAATATTATTAGTCCACTTTTTGTAATGGCAACTATTAAAGTGGAGCAATGAATTACCTGCAGTAGGTTTAAAATGATTTTTGGCTTGAATGTTCTTGTCTAGATGATAGAGATCCAAATCAAGAAAAGTTAGTCTGTCTCTGTCCCCTCCATATATTACCTAATAAAGGTTTAACCCCTTGATCGCCCCCCCCCAGGTAACCCTTTCACCCCCTTTTGCCAGTGTCACTAAGCAATCGTTTTTATGATCGCTGTATTAGTTATGCTGGTGCCGATAGGTAGCCAGTTATTTTTTTTTAGGTTCGCCGCAGGTTTTTATAGCGTCAGGTACCCCCATATATTATCTAATAAAGGTTTTAACCCCCTAATTGCCCCTAGTTAACCCTTTCGCCAGTGATCACCGTATAAGTGTTACTGGTGACACTGGTTAGCCAGTTAGTTATTTTGTTATTTAGGTTCCCCGTCAGGTTTTTATATAGCGTCAGGTACCCCCATGTATTATCTAATAAAGGTTTTAACCCCCTGATTGCCCCTAGTTAACCCTTTCACCAGTGATCACCATATAAGTGTTACGGGTGACGCTGGTTAGTTTGCTTTTTATAGTGTCAGGGCACCCGCCGTATATAACCCAATAAAGGTTTAACCCCCTGATTGCGGGTGATATCAATTAGGTTTTAGCATCAGAGAGGGTCTGCGTTGCCCCAGGCAGCGTCAGGTTAGTGCCAGTAACGCTAACACCCACGCGTGAAGCATACACCTCCCTTAGTGGTATAGTATCTGAACAGATCAATATCTGATCAGATCTATACTAGCATCCCCAGCAGTTTAGGGTTCCCAAAAACGCAGTGTTAGCGGGATCAGCCCAGATACCTGCTAGCACCTGCGTTTTGCCCCTCCGTCCAGCCCAGGCCACCCAAGTGCAGTATCGATCGATCACTGTCACTTACAAAACACAACACACATAACTGCAGCGTTCGCAGAGACAGGCCTGATCCCTGCGACTCCAGTGCTGTAGGAGGTGATTTCACCACCACAGTTAAAAAAAAAAAGAGCATATATGCCGAAGCATGGGGGCAGCAGGGGTGGAGGAGCGATTTTGCTCCTAATGCCGCGTACATACGGTCAAAATTCCGACGGAGGCATGCCCGTGGAAAAGTCCGACCATGTGTGTGCGGCATAACTTTTGCGGGAGGATGCCCCCATGCTTCGGCATATATAAATGGTGCATGTATGCCCATCATTAGAAGTGGGTGGATGAAGGGAGGTATTCTAATGGTGGGCATACCCACCGATCAATCTTTTACTCTTTCGTCCATGGACCGACACAGCTTCTCTATTGACAAAGTGGGTATTATCCGTTAATTAGGAGTGACTAGGCAGAAAACTTGTAAAAAGTGTTGCATCACACCTTCTACAGTACCGCCCAGAGGGCGGGCCCTCAGTCTGCATCTCGCAGATCAGTTTTTTTCTGTCTAGCAAGGAGTAGGACATGGCTCCCTTAGGGCCCATTGGTTCGGGGGAAAAATATATTTTTTTGTTTCCTGCGATCTTCGATCAATTGCCGACTGGGTGACAGGCTGGATCCTCGATCCTTGTCTCCCCAGTTTCGGCCATCGAGCGTGTGCCGACCCTAGCTACGCGCTGGGTTTTCCACGACATGCCCGTCACTCCACGGGTGGCCGGTGAGCCTAAGCTCCGGGGCCTGCATCAGACAGCTCAGCTTCAGCTGACCTTACGGCCGAGTCGCAGCAGCCTGGCCGGTGCGCTTACGCTCCAAGGCTTGCATCGGACCGCTCAGCTTCGGCTGACCTTACGGCCGAGTCACAGCAGAATGTCCGGTGAGCGTCGCACTCCAGGGCATACATATGATCGTCCCCTTGGGTCCAATCACAGCATGCCTGGCCAACAGTCACCTTCCGTGCGCGGACGATGATCTGTTTGGAATGTCTTCCATCATGATACATGCAGGATAGGTAAGTAAACTCCCCTGCCTCGGCTGGGTGATTTGGCTGGACATTCCTGGAGAGACCAAGTAAGTGGTTGTTGCCCATATCTTCCCTCTCTCCCTGCCTTTCCCTCCTCCCTGGGCTTCTAGCTAAAGGTTGCTGGGTGCTGGGGGTCACCTAAGGGGTCCCACTGGAGCGGGGCTGGCTGTAACTAACATTTAAAAAGATGTCATTTCTGCTTACCTGTGTGTGTGTGTGTGTGTGCTTCTTCCCCCTCCATGCTGTCGGCGGCCATTTTTCTGTGGTCCATGCCGGGTTCGGCCTCTAGTGACTGCCCGGCGGCCATCTTCCTGTGGTTTCAGCTCCATTTTCTTGTAGTTCCACACCCTCTGGCCTCTATCAACTGATCGTAGGCCATGTTTGTAATGATCCACACTGTATGTATATATTGCCGTTCGGTGGCCATCTTTTTGTGTGGTCTATGGCTGCTTTGGCCTCTATCTTCGGCTCGGCAGCCATTTTCTTAGAGCCCACGTTATCTTCCATACAGACATTTGGTGGTCCCTAGTGTCTCAGACACTTACTGAATGGGCAAGATTGCTACTCCAGGGGTTAAGGAGCGAGATGCTCCTCCTGATGAGATAACATTGGCTGACCAGTTGGTCCAGGGCCTTAGGTTTGTCTGCGAGTCAGACATGGATACTATTCCCCTGCTGTCAAAAGCTTTGGTTTATGCAGTAGCAATACGCCGCCTGATCTGGCTAAAGGGCTGGTCTGCGGACCAGACCTCCAAGAAAGCCCTGTTGGATCTGCCTTTTAAGGGATACAGACTTTTTGGGGCCTCTATGGATGACATCATCAAGGATGCCACAGGAGGTAAAAGCACTTTGCTTCCTCAAACTAGCAAGGGTAGGGGCCACGCCAAGGGCAAGGGCCCTCCTTTACTGCATGCAAGAGGTTTTTTCGTCCCCCTAGGGCGACAGGGAAAAGACCCCAGGCCGACAAGGCGCCTCCCATGGACAAAAGCGTCCTTGGTCCCGCAAACCCAAAAAGCCTGTGGACAAATCTGCATCCGCATGAAGGTCCGCCCCCACCCAGGTCTCGGGTGGGGGGACGTCTTCGCAAATTTGCGACTCAGTGGACAGCTCTAGTCTCCGACAGGTGGGTTTGCGAAGTAATCTCCTCAGGCTACAAGATAGAATTTCTCTCTTGTCCACCGGACAGATTCATCACCTCCAATCTCCAGCTACTACCGACCCGTCGGGAGGCCCTGTATGGGGCGGTCCAGGGTCTACTGGAACGCGGGGTAGTTATTCCAGTTCCAGAATAGGAATGGGGACAGGGTTTTTACTCAAATCTGTTCATTGTGCCGAAGAAGGATGGGGTTCATCCAATCTTGGATCTCAGAGCCCTCAATTGCTTTGTGAAGATACAAAGATTTCGGATGGAGTCGGTTCGATCTGTAGTCACGGCTCTCCATCCGGGAGACTTTCTGGCCTCCTTGGACATCAACGGCGCATACCTGCATGTCCCCATATACTCCAGACACCAGAGGTTTCTGCGATTTGCTATCGGGAAGAACCAATACCAGTTTGTGGCCCTCCCGTTTGGCCTTGCCTCAGCACCCATGACGTTCACCAAGGTGCCCGCTCCGATTCTGGCACTTCTAAGACAGCGGGGTATCGCTATCATGGGCTACTTGGACGACCTTCCACTGAAGGCCCCTTCAAGCTCAGAATTAGAAGTAAGCGTGTCCATTACCTGTCGGACTCTTCGAGACTGTGGTTGGATACTAAACACGCAAAAGTCAGTATTAGTGCCCACTCAACGCCTAGTGTACCTGGGGTTGATTCTGGATTCCTCAGAGGCAAAGGTATTCCTCCCTGTGGAGAAGTTGCAGACCCTCCGGGCTGCAGTATGGCAGCTGACTTCCAGGAATTGGTCGTCACTCCATTTTTTGCATGCGAGTGTTAGGCCTCATGGTAGCCTCCTTCAAGGCGGTCCCATATGCTCAATACCACACGCGAGTGTTACAGAAGGAAGTTCTGTCCAGATGGAACAGATGTCCATCATCTCTGGATTATCAAATCCGAGTGAGCCACCTAGTCAGGAGATCCCTGGTATGGTGGCTGACAGCACCGGCTCTAATGGCCGGGAAGTAATTCCTTCCGGTTTACTGGATAGTGATCACGACGGACGCCAGCCTTACAGGTTGGGGGGGATTCTGGGGTGTTCAGTCGGCGCAAGGTCGCTGGACCCCAGAGGAAGCCCTCCTGCCGATCAATGTCCTGGAAATCCGGGCGATCAGGCTGTGTCTCTTCAAATGGTTTCAGAGGCTGCAAGGGCGTCCAGTCAGGATCCAGTCAGACAACGCCACAGCAGTGGCATATGTCAATCATCAAGGAGGAAAAAGAAGCTCAGCTGCAGCATCGGAGGTCGCTCGCATCCTGAAGTGGGCAGAGAGGAGCGTACCGGCACTGTCGGCCGTGTACATTCCTGGTGTGGAAAACTGGCAGGCGGACTACCTGAGCCGCCAGATGCTGGACCAGGGAGAATGGTCCTTACACCCGGAGGTGTTCCAACTCCTCTGCCAAAGATGGGGCACAACAGACGTAGATCTTCTGGCTTCCCGACTCAATCGGAAGGTATTGAGGTTTGTGGCCCGGTCAAGAGACCCATGGGCAGACGCAACGGACGCGTTGGTGGCATCGTGGGGTCAGTAT
This sequence comes from Rana muscosa, assembly GCA_029206835.1. Classification (NCBI taxonomy): domain Eukaryota; kingdom Metazoa; phylum Chordata; class Amphibia; order Anura; family Ranidae; genus Rana; species Rana muscosa. The sequence goes on along the minus strand of CM055117.1, from coordinate 634,298,017 downwards.
CGGCTAATCTATGCCTTCCCTCCCTTAAGGCTTCTTCCTCTTCTGCTCCGCAGAGTGGAGGCAGAGGGAATTCCAATTAATCCTAATCGCTCCAGATTGGCCTCAGCGTCCTTGGTACGCCGATCTAGTACGTCTGGTAGCAGACGTCCCCTGGCGCCTACCACTACGGAAGGAACTGCTATCGCAAGGTCCCATACTCCATCCTGCTTTACGGTCACTGGCTTTAACGGCATGGCTGTTGAGAACCAGGTACTGAGAGACCGGGGCCTGTCAGATTCTGTAATCTCTACTATGAGAAGTGCCCGGAAACCGTCCTCTAGGAAGGTTTATCACTGCACTTGGAAGGCCTACATCTCCATGTGTGAGGAAATGAAATGGCATCCGCATACTTATTTGGTTTGCCCTAAGTACGATTAAGGGACAGATATCTGCCCTGGCTGTCTTTTTCCAGCGACCCCTGGTGACCCACTCTCTCGTGACTACATTTGTGCAGGGGGTTCGACATGTGGCCCCTCCGGTCCGTCCCCCGCTACCTCCGTGGGACTTGAACCTGGTCCTCTCGGTGCTTCAGAAGGCACCGTTTGAGAATATTAGAGATATTCCCCTGTTGACACTTTCTCAGAAAATTGTCTTTTTGGTGGCTGTTACGTCAGACAAGTCTCTGAGCTGGCAGCCCTGTCCTGCAAGGCTCCCTATTTGATTTTCCACAAGGATAAGGTGGTGCTGCGGCCACAGCCTTCCTTTTGTTCTGAAAGTCGTTTCGGCTTTTCATCTCAACGAAGACATTGTACTTCCATCCTTGTTTCCTCACTCGTCGAATCCTAGGGAGTCAGCGTTGCATTCCTTGGACGTTGTCCGAGCTTTGAGAGTATACCTATCTGCTACTTCCCTGTTCCGGAAGTCAGACTCACTGTTTGTTTCAGTGGCTGGTCCCAAGAAGGGCCAAGCAGTCTCGTCGGCCACCATCTCTAGGTGGATCCGACAGATAGTAATCCAGGCTTACGCCTTAAAGGGTCAAGCGTCCCCCTTCCCGGTCATGGCACATTCGACCAGGGCAATAGGTGCCTCTTGGGCTTTCCGACATCAAGCGTCTGTTTCCCAATTATGTAAAGCAGCGACTTGGTCGTCCGCTCACACTTTCACAAAATTCTACAAGGTTGATGTAGGTGCATCTTCGGATGCCTCTTTTGGCGCAAAGTTTTGTAGGCGGCTTTTTAGAGTTGCAACTCCTCCATTGGAAGAGTGCTGTTTTGTGTTTGGGGTCAAGTTTATTTTTATGCTGTTACCACCCCTCGTTTTTTTCTCTGACACTGCTTTGGGACGTCCCACTTTGTCAATAGAGAAGCTGTGTCGGTCCATGGACGAAAGAGTAAATAGGATTTTTTACTCACCGTAAAATAATTTTCTCTGAGTCCATGGACCGACACAGCACCCACCCCTCCTTTTTAAGTTTGTACTGCTTTTTGATGAACTGATCTGCGAGATGCAGACTGAGGGGATATACCCAGATGGTCTGCCCCCTGGGCGGTACTGTAGAAGGTGTGATGCAACACTTTTTACAAGTTTTCTGCCTAGTCACTCCTAATTAACGGATAATACCCACTTTGTCAATAGAGAAGCTGTGTCGGTCCATGGACTCAGAGAACAGGATTTTATGGTGAGTAAAAAATCCTATTTTTTCGTTCAGCCAACAGGCTGCATGAACAAAAAGATTACAATACATGTCCAACAAGGACCAGCAACGTACTGGTATGTTGCTGGACTTTGGTTATACCAGATTGATGCCTGTGGGTTTAGGTATCATCTTGGTATCATTTTCAGCCACAGGCCGACTTTCATGTAAAAGCAGTCCTAGCGGCTAATTAGCCTCTGGACTGCTTTTACAAGCAGTGGGAGGGAATGTCCCCTCCAGGATATTAAAAGCGCCATTGGGAAATTGGGAAAGCATTTTATCACACCGATTTTGGTGTGGTCAGATGCTTTGAGGGCAGAGGAAAGATCTAGGGTCCAATAGACCCCATTTAAAAAAAAAAAAAAGAGTACCTGTCACTACCTATTGCTATCATAGGGGATATTTACATTCCCTGAGATAACAATAAAAATGATTAAAAAAAAAAAAATATGGAAGGAACAGTTTAAAAATAAAATAAAAAAGCAAAATGAATAATTAAAAAAAAAAAAAGCACCCCTGTCCCGCCCTGCTCTTGCGCAATGGCGAACGCAAGCGTCGGTCTGGCGTCATATGTAAACAGCAATTGCATCATGCATGTGAGGTATCTGCGTGAAGGTCAGATCGAGGGCAGTCATTTTAGCAGTAGACCTCCTCTGTAAATCTAACGTGGTAACCTGTAAAGGCTTTTAAAAATGTATGTAGTTTGTCGCCACTGCACGTTTGTGCGAAATTTTAAAGCATGTCGTGTTTGGTATCTCTGTTCTCGGCCTAAGATCATCTTTTTTTATTTCATCAAACATTCGGGCAATGTAGTGTGTTTTAGTGCATTAAAATTAAAAAAAGTGTGTTTTTTCCCCAAAAAATGCGTTTGAAAAATCTCTGCGCAAATACTGTGTGGAAAAAAAAAATGCGACACCCACCATTTTAATTTGTAGGGCCTTTACTTTAAAAAAATATATAATGTTTGGGGGTTCAATATAATTTTCTTGCAAAAAATTTTTTTTTCATGTAAACAAAAAGTGTCAAAGGGTTTTGTCTTCAAGTGGTTAGAAGAGTTGGATGTAAGCTTCCTAATGTTGTGTATAAAATGCCAGGACAGTTCAAAACCCCCCCCAAATGACCCCATTTTGAAAAGTAGACACCCCAAGCTATATACTGAGAGGCATGTCGAGTCCATGGAATATTTTATATGTTGACACAAGTTGCGGAAAAAAGACAATTTGTTTTTTTTTTTTGCACAAAGTTGTCACTAAATGATATATTGCTCAAACATGCCATGGGCATATGTGGAATTACACCCCAAAATACTTTCTGTTGCTTCAATGAGTGAGACTTTTTGGGAGCCTAGCCGTGTACGGGACCCCAAAAACCAAGCACCGCCTTCAGGCTTTCTAAGGGTATAAATTTTTGATTTCACTCCTCACTGCCTATCACAGTTTCGGAGGCCATGGAATGCCCAGATGGCACAATACCCCTCCAAATGACCACATTTTGGAAAGTAGACACCCCAAGCTATTTGCTGAGAGGTATGGTGAGTATTTTGCAGATCTCGCTTTTTGTCAGTTTTGAAATTTGAAAAAATAAATAAAAAAAATGTCTTTCTTCGTTTTCAAAAACAAATGAGAGCTGTAAAATACTCACCATGCCTCTCAGCAAATAGCTTGGGGTGTCTACTTTCCAAAATGGGGTCATTTTGGGGGGGTTTTGTGCTATTTTGGCATTTTATGGCCTTCAAAACTGTGATAGGTAGTGAGGAGTGAAATCAAAACTTTGTGCCCTTAGAAATCCTTAAGGCGGTGCTTGGTTTTCGGGGTCCCGTACGCAGCTAGGCTCCTAAAAAGTCCCACACATGTGGTATCCCCGTACTCAGGAGAAGCAGCAAAATGTATTTTGGGGTGCAATTCCACATATAACCATGGCATGTGTGAGCAATATATCATTTAGTGACAACTTTGTAATTTTTTTTTGTCATTATTCAATCACTTGGGACAAAAAAAAATATTCAATGGGCTCAACATGCCTCTCAGCAATTTCTTTGGGGTGTCTTCTTTCAAAAATTGAGCCATTTGGGGGGGTTTTGTACTGCCCTGCCATTTTAGCACCTCAAGAAATGAGATAGGCAGTCATAAATTAAAATCTGTGTAAATTCCAGAAAATGTACCCTAGTTTGTAGACGCTATAACTTTTGCGCAAACCAATAAATATACGCTTATTGACATTTTTGTGGCTGAATACATTTTGGCCTAAATGTATGACTAAAATTGAGTTTATTCGATTTTTCTTATAACAAAAAGTTTTTTCAAAATTTTCAGTCTTTTCCCGTTTATATCGCAAAAAATAATAATCACAGAGGCAATCAAATACCATTAAAAGAAAGCTCTATTTGTGGGAAGAAAAGGATGCAAATTTTGTTTGGGTACAACATTGCATGTCCGCACAATTTCCAGTTAAAGCAGCGCAGGGCCAAATTCTGAAAACACTTCTGGTCCTTAACCTGCATAATGGTCCGGGGCTTAAGTGGTTAAAAAAAGGGGTGCAGTCACCCAGTGGTCCGCAACCGACACGCCTTTGCTTGGCTCCCGCTGAATGACAGCTCTGCTTTCCACCCTCCGCTAAATAAACTAAGGGGCGGAGTCACCCAGTGGTGTTACTAGGTGACCCCACCCCCTTGATGTCACAAGGAGGTGTGGTCACCCAGTGATAATGGGTGACCCCCGCCCCTTAGTTTATTTAGCGGCAGGTGGGAAACTGAGCTGTAATTCTACAGACTTTTCTTTTCTTTTTTGTGCGGATCGTCAGCCTGCATTCATTGTGATTGATGTTTTTACTTTTTTATGGCACTTGTCAAACTGTCTCCTGTGTGTTTTTTTTTTTTGCTTTGTTTTTTTACTTTGCCCATTTTTTGGTGAATGAGTAGGGGTACTATGTACACCCTACTCATTACCTTGGGGATGGGATCTGGGGCCCCCTTGTTAAAAGTGGCTTCTGGATTCCTATGTCACCTTCCCTGCACCCCCACTATCATCAGGCAAGGGCTGAGGGGAAGAGGCTCTTGTCCTCATCAAAATGCGGACAAAGTTCTCTGGGGGAAGCCCCCCAAAGCACCCCCCATGTTGAGGGCATCTGTCCTGGTATGGTTCAGGAGGGGGGAAACTTACAAGCCCTTTTCTGGCCTGTTGGGCTAAATGCTCATATAAGGGCCTGGTATGAATTTTTGGGGGCCTCACACCAATTTTTTTTATTTTTGGTATGAGGTTCCGCCCAAAATCCATACCATAGCCAAAAGGCCTGGGGGGGATTTTTAATGCCAGATCTTTTGTTTCAATTCAGCTGCCAGCAGGCAATCCCACTGACAGCAGATGAATCATAGCTGTAAGGATGCCGGCGGGTACCTGCTCCTTAACCAGCTAGTTTGTTAAATATCACGTGGCTAGACCACCCCTTATTCAACAAAGGTTTTTGTTCACTTTTTTTTCGTGAATTTACTTTTAGACAGCTTTTATGCAGTATTTTAAGTGGTTGTAAACCCACTTTTTGAACTTGCACCTACAGGTAAGCCTAGATTAAGGCTTACCTGTAGGTGCAAGAAATATCTCCTAAACCTACACGGTTTAGGAGATATTTAGTTAAATGACAGGCGCCGCTGTCTACGGCGCATTCATGGGGTTAATCCCATTCGCAAATGTGGCTACTTCCCAGCAATCGCTGGGCGTAGCCGAATGTGATGGCTCCCGCGCGCATGCGCATAGTGACATCTCCGCCGCTCCGGCCAATCACAGCGCCGGAGCGGCGCTGCGATTGGCTGGAGCGGCAATACCCGGAAGTAACCTTCCGGCTATCGCCGCAGAGATGGCTGCGGCTGAAGAGGGAGACAAGGACGGCTTCGGGGGCCCCGATCTAAGGTAAGTGATGCATAATGAGCTATTATGCTAGTCATATTAGCTCATTATGCCTTTCTCTTACAGGTAGTTTAAAAAAAAAAAATGATATAAGGGTTTACAACCACTTTAACAAGCGTTTCTTAGTTTTTGTTGTAAATACCATATAAACCTGTAGTGAATAGACCTTTTTTTCATATTGAATGAGATATTTGGGTTAAATGTGCCACGTGACCCAAATGTCTCATGCAATATCCTTTTGTTCATTGACCCCTAGCTTAAGAATACAACCTCCAAACCACACATTTTTCGTTGCCACCAACTCACTGGTTTTTGGAAACACTAAATAAGAGATTTAATGAAGGACTAACAACCAATTTTCCTAGATATCCTTTTGAGAAATCAATCTCAGCCATCTCTACCTTCTCTTTGCTTTCCAACAATTTGGAAGGATAAGGCATAACCAAATGGGCCAAAGACTTTCCTATTGAAAACCTTGTGGACAAACTTTTAAAAGGCTTTCAAACGACCACTTTAGTCGTGAGTGCAACTTTGAGAGAAACGCAATTCAAAATATTACATAGGGCATATATATCCTACTTCATTTCCAAAGACTCTGGCGCAAGACAAACTACCTCTTGATATCCCAAATATGGACAATTAAATCCCTCTTTGGTATGCTGCCTCTGATCCTGCCAACCTATTTCTTCTGGAACTGTAAGAATATACATTACGTTGATTAACCATGCCTTACAACCATATACTGTATGACCCCCTTTTGCTGTTTTTTGGCTTTGACAACCAATCTGAGAGCGGACTCAAAGTGGATGCACATCTGCCTACTTGCCAGGAGCAAAAATGCAACTCTTCTCCCACTTCGCTCCCACTATTATAGATCTCAAATTGGCCATCCACTATATCTATGCAAACAAAAAGCTTGATGCAGAAATAAATATTTCTTATTCACCTTTTCACTTCCTGTTCAAATGGTGGAACTACATGAGACATGTCCTTTCCACCAGTAGGAACAGGCTTTGTATCCTTTCCATCACTCTCATGGATGACTCATCAACTTCAATCTTCAATCTCCTGTAGAAACATCTCTACAGTCCCAATTCAAGTTCTCCTAGCCTCTCAAACCTCTCTGGGCCCTCTCCACTTCTTATCTCTTTAATGGATGGATACATTGTTAATTTTACTTAGTCTCAGCTTTGTCTCAGCTTTAGACTTCTCAATGCAACAATGTCTCCAACGAATTGTTGCAGGTGTGTTATTTTCTGTCCTAAATGTCATTTATCTTCTCGTCCATGGAAGGACACAGCACCTTCAAATCTTGACAGTTGGGTATGTTCCGTCTATTAGGAGAGGACTAGGCAGAACATGTTAGATATGCATACATGTTATTTAAACAGCGTTGAAACAGCCCCACCCAGGGGGCAGTCCCTCTGAACATAACCCTCCACCCTGCAGCCTCAGTTTTTTTCTGCCTAGTAGAGGAGAGGGACCTGGCAGTGAGCCACTCTATGTTCACCATGCTGGGGTCAGAATTGCGGCGGCTACCTTAGTGTCTCCGACACTCAGAGTGGGCAAAGATATTGCATCAGACTGTGGAGGAGCATCAGCTCCCTCCAGTATGTGTGTCCCTGGCCAAACAGTTGGTACCAGGACTTGTGTATGTCTGTGATGCTACCCTGGATGCAGCCCCTTTTGATCTCCAGAGCCTCAGCATCTGCGGTGGTACTGCGCCGTCTAATATGGCTAAAATGCTGGTCCGCTGACCATGCTTCTAAGAAAACTCTGGCAGATTTGCCTTTCAAGGGTGGGAGGCTTTTTGGTGCCTCACTGGACGACATTAAGGATGTCACTGGAGGTAAGAGCACACTTCTCCCTCAGTCCACTAAAGGGAAAGAGCTGCGTCGCAAGCCGGGGCCCTCTTTTCCCACACAGAAGTGGTATTTTCGTCAGTCAGGACCTGCCGGCAGGGCCGCTGTTAGGAATCATGGGGCCCCGTACAGCCAACCTGACTGGGCCTCCCCCACACACACACACCTGACGGTATTTTATACAAAATCTTCACAAAAAAATACATGAAAATCATTATTAATGGACACAAAAACCACCCCAATTCCCCCTCCTAGTACAAATCTCCCTCACCCCAAAAATGTACCAGCCTAGCACACATCAAACTTTCTATCCTAGCACAAATCTTTTCTCGCCAAATCCCCCCTCCCGGCACAAATCTTCTTTCTTCAATCCCCCTCTAAGTTACTCTTCCCAGCACAAATTCTAACTCCCTACTGAAATCCCCACCCCCCTAGCACAAGCATCCCCTCTCCTAGTTCAACCCTCCCCCCACCGCAAACCCTCCTCCTAACACACAAATCCCCATTACTTTTCCCAGAAAAGATACCCACTCATCCACCTCCCCAACTTACAGGGAGAAGCCACTACAAAGCCAGCAAGAGGTATGTTGTGTTCTGTTCTGTCCTGTCAGAAGATCGTTCATCTACAGTATACAGCACATGAGACCGGATCTGACTGTACATCGCATTGCACTGTATACACACACTGCCCCCCTATCTCCTCCAAGGGTTGCTCGCGGCAGCAGGAAATGTGGATAGGGGGCGCTGTGTGTATACAGTGCAATGCGATATACAGTACGAACGATCCGGTCTCATGTGCCGTATGTGGAACGCTCTTCTGCACAACACAGCGCACCTCCTCCTGGATGTCTCCTCTCTGCTCCAGCCTCCGGTCTCCTTGTCCCAGCTGTGAGTGCAAGCGTGGCGGGGGAAGGAGCTCAGCGGCAGCAGGCCAGGTTCATTATCCCTCCATGTCTCACCCAGCAGCTAAAAGCCGGCGGGAGAGAGAGGGGGAGAAACCTGGGTGAGAGACACGGAGGGCATTGTTCTCCACCAATCCTCCTGCTGTCCGGGCCCCTCCGTGTGCTGGGGCCCCCTACAGGAGGGCTGGTGGTCCCCCCCTATCAGCAGCCCTGCCTGCCGACAGACCCTCCCATGCGGACAAAGGTCCAGCTGGGGGACAGAAGCGTCCTTGGGTGCATAAGCCCGCAAACAAGCCTGCTATCGCATTAAGTTTTGCCCCGCCCGACTTCATGGTGGGGGGACGGTTTTGTGGGTTTGCAGCTCGGTGGACCTCCCTGCTCTCCGACCAGTGGGTCTGCAAGGTGGTCACCTCGGGGTACAAGATGGACAAGAAAGGAACTCTAACGAACAGATTTTTTCCCTCAAATCTGCCTCTCCTTCCGGCTCGTCGGGCTACCCACCAGGGGGCAGTGCAAGACTTGTTGAGGTGCGGGGTGATCATACCCGTACCACCACAGGTTTCAGGGTTTTTACTCGAATCTGTTTGTGGTCCCAAAGAAGGACGGAGTTCGTCCAATCTTGGACCTCAAGGCCCTCAATGCCTTCATAAGGATTCAAAAATCCCGCATGGAATCTATTAGTTCGGTGGTGGCTGTGCTTCATCCGGGGGACTTCCTGGCGTCCTTGGATATCAAGGACGCATACTTGCATGTCCCCATCTGCGTCAAACATCAGAGGTTCCTGCACTTTGCAATCGGCGAAGACCACTGTCAATTTGTGGCTCTTCCCTTTGGCCTAGCATCGGCACCAAGAGTTTTCACCAAGGTGCTAGCTCCGATTCTAGCTTTGCTGATACAACGCAGCATTGCTATCGTAGGCTACTTTGACGACCTTCTTCTGAGAGCTGCTTCAAGCTCAGAATTAGAGGAGGACGGGTCTATAGTCAGTCAGACCCTCCAGGAGTTTGGGTGAATACTGAACCTCCAGAAGTCGGTGTTTAGTACCGACCGAGCGCCTAAAGTACCTGGGGTTGATTCTGGACTCCTCGGAAGCCAGAGTCTTTCTTCCCTTAGAGAAATCGTCAGGTTGTTCACAATCCCGCAAATGGTCGTCTCTCTATTTCTGCATGCAAGTCCTGGGCCTCATGGTAGCCTCTTTCGAGGCAGTACCGTATGCCCAATTCCACACTCAGGTCTTGCAGAAGGAGATTCTCTCCAAATGGAACAAATCTTCGTTGTCTCTGGATCTTCGGATTCAGTTAAGTCATCTCGTCAGGTCCTCTGAGTTGGTGGTTGAGATCCCCGGCTCTTCGGTCTGGGAAGTCCTTCCTCCCTTTTCATTGGGCTGTGATCACGACAGACACCAGCCTGACTGGTTGGGGGGGAGTCTGGGGGGTTCAGGCGGCCCAGGGCCGCTGGTCCCCGACCGAATCCCAACTGTCGATCAATGTTCTGGAACTCCGGGCGATCAGGCTGTGCCTCTTCAAGTGGTCTCTGAGGCTGCAGGGGCGTCCAGTCAGAATCCAGTCAGACAACGCCACGGCTGTGGCGTACGTCAACAATCAAGGAGGAACAAGAAGTTCAGCTGCAGCGTCGGAAGTCGCTCGCATCCTATGGTGGGTGGAAAGGAGTGTGCCGGCCCTATCAGCAGTTTACATCCCAGGCGTGGAAAACTGGCAGGCGGACTATCTGAGTCGCCAGATGCTGGACCACGGGGAATGGTTGTTACATCCGGATGTTTTTCAACTCCTTTGCCGGAGATGGGGCACGCCGGACGTGGATCTCCTGGCCTCTTGACTCAATTGCAAGGTGTCGAGGTTCATGGCCAGGTCCAGAGATCCCTGGGAAGATGCGTTGGTGGCCCCCGTGGGTGCAGTATCAGCTAATTTATGCCTTTACCCCACTGAAGTTGCTTCCTCGTCTACTCCGCAGGGTAGAGACCGAGGAAATTCCGGTGATTCTAATTGCCCCAGATTGGCCCAGGCATCCCTGGTATGCCGACCTCGTGCGGCTGGTGGCGGACGTGCCCTGGCGACTACCAATGAGGGAGGACCTTCTCTCACAAGGTCCCATTCTTCATCCTGCTTTACAGTCGCTGGTTTTAACGGAGTGGCTATTGAAAGCCAGGTACTAAGGGACCGAGGCCTGTCGGATTCAGTCATCTCAACCATGTTGAGAGCACGAAAATCTTCTTCTAGGAAGATCTACCATTGCACATGGAGAGCCTACATCTCTGTGTGAGGAGATGGAATGGCATCCACGAACTTGTTCGGTTTCCAGGATCCTGCTGTTTTTACAGCGTCTAGTAGATCAGAAACTTGCCTTAAGCACCATTAAGGGGCAGATTTCAGCCTTAGCTGTTTAATTTCAGCGACCCCTGGCGACTCATTCATTAGTAAGTACGTTTGTGCAAGGGGTTCGACATGTGGCTCCTCTGGTGCACCCACCACTACCTCTGTGGGATTTGAATCTGGTGCTCTCTGCGCTTCAGAAATCTCCTTTTAAAGACGTTCGAGAAATTCCTCTTTTGACACACAATCAGAAGGTGGCCTTCCTGGTAGCCATCACATCCATCAGGAGGGTTTCTGAATTGGCGGCCTTGTCTTGCAAGTCCCCGTATTTGGTCCTCCATAAGGACAAAGCGGTGCTACGCCCGCAGCCTTCTTCTCTTCCGAAAGTGGTTTTGGCTTTTCACCTGAATGAGGACATTGTGCTTCCATCCTTGTGTCCTAGGCCATCTCATTCCAAGGAGGTTGCGCTACATTCCTTGGACGTGGTACGTGCCCTGCTGGGTGTACCTGTCTGCTATGGCTCTGTTCCGGAGGTCTGACTCACTGTTTGTGTCGGTGTCTGGTCCGCAGAAGGGCCTGGCGGTCTCGTCGGCCACCATTTCTCGGTGGATCAGGCAGACTGTCATTCAGGCCTATGCCCTTAAAGGGCGGGCGCCTCCTTTTCCCATTAAGGTGCATTCGATCAGGGCTATTGGTGCCTCTTGGGCTTTCCGACATCAAGCGTCTGTATCTCAAGTGTGTAAGGCGGCGACCTGGTCGTCCGTTCACAACTTTTCAAAATTTTACAAGGTTGATGTGAGTGCATCTTCGCATGCTAGCTTCGGCAGCAAAGTTTTTCAGGCGGCTGTTTGAGATTGCAAATCCTCTGTTGAGGAGCTCTGCCTGTTTGGGGTGAAACTGGTTTCTTTTTTGATTGCTGTGCCCACCCCTCATTTTTTGACACTGCTTTGGGACGTCCCAACTGTCAAGATTTGAAGGAGCTGTGTCCATCCATGGACGTGAAGAGAAAATAGGATTTTTTGTACTCACCGTAAAATCCTTTTCTCTGTCGTCCATGGACGGACACAGCACCCACCCCTCCTTTTTTGGTTTGTACAGCTTTTCTACGAACTGAGGCTGCAGGGTGGAGGGTTATGTTCAGAGGGACCACCCCCTGGGCGGGGCTGTTTCAACTCTGTTTAAATAACACGTATGCATATATAACATGTTCTGCCTAGTCCTCTCCTAATAGACGGAACATACCCAACTGTCAAGATTTGAAGGAGCTGTGCCCATCCATGGACGACAGAGAAAAGGATTTTACGGTGAGTACAAAAAATCCTATCCTACCTCATTGTTACTTACATTTTCAGTATAGCTCACCATGTCTCCAGTGTCTACCCTTCCTTCTTAAACCTTAACATATACCACAATTGTCTTTTGACAAATTATGACCTTAACTTGTTTGGATATGTTTGTGGGACTAACAATTTCTCTTACCGTCCATGGACTGACACAGACTCTTCATACTAAACACGTGGGTTTATGTCCCTGCTCGCAGGAGAAGCCTAGGCAGAATGTTAGATGTTACAACATACATTCTAAAGACCAGAGCTGAACAGCCCCGCCCAGGAGGCGTTCCCTCCGGACATAACCCTCCTTCCTGCAGCCAGCAGCCCTCAGTTTTTTTCTGCCTAGCAAAGGAGAAGATGTGGCTCTCTTAGGAGCCAGTCTCCTGAGGTTTTTTTTATAATTTCTTTTGGAATTTTATTATTTTATTTTTGAGATCTTCTATCAACTGTCGTCTGGGCAACAGCTTGGGTACAAGATATCCTCTTAGACTTCCCTGTCCGATCATCGAGCGTGCTGATTCCTCGCTCCGGCGTGCGACTCAGTTCACGACATGCCCCATGACTCCAGGGGTGGCCGGTGGGCTTTTATGCTCCGCGGTCCTCACAAGACTGAACAGTCCTGCTGTATCTTTCGCGGTGGACCGGGCCGACAGCTACTCAGTAACGCACGGTGATAGGTCTGTCAGGAACACACCAGTGGGTCCTTCTGAGACGGGTAAGTAGTATCTCCTGCCTTCGCAGGTGAGTACATGCTGTGTGTTCCTTTGTATGGGGGATTTTCCCCTGTCTCCCCCTTGTTTTTTGTTGCTTCCTGTCGCCTTACTCTGGCGCTGTGCTGTCTGGGGGTGCCTGGGAGGGTTACTCTGGCCTGGGGGGGGGGGCTCATGGGTGTCTGCATATAGCTGTGGAGGTTTTTCTGTGATTTTGGGCCTGAGCACCGTTCGGCGCCATGTTTTTGTGTCGCTTTGTCTTTTTTGCATTGGCGCGCATGGCGGTCATCTTGTCGTGGATCGCTATGGCGCAGTTGCATTGCGGCGGCCATTTTCTTGAAACTGCGTGCATTTTTTGTGATTGTTTGGCCTCCATCATTCCTGCAATGGCGTGATTCTCCTCACACACTCCTCACTGCTCACTCGCGCTGTACGAACACAGCACAGGCAGCGGAACCGAGCGGTCCTATCCGGGTTGTTGAGTCCCTTGGGTAACCCCCCCACAGTCGGCACAGCCAGAGGGTGTATTTTTTTCTTTTATTGGGAAAAGTCTGAGTGGCGAGTATGGAGTCTGGTTCACCTGCTTCCCCATTCATGTCAGAGGCAACAGGCAGTGCTTCAGCACCTGCGGTCCCTATGGACCAGTTGTCGGCGGTCCTGGAATCATTTCTTGTCAGGATGGAAGCAGTGTGCGAGCACAAGGGGGCTATGAAGCGCCCTCTCCCCACACAATCTCCAGTAGGGGAGTGCTCTGATTCAGAAATGGGCCTAGCTGCAGCTCAGGACCCTAGCTCTGAATTTTTTGATATTTTTGAACAAGACATTCCTTATGAGGAAGACTCCTGCTCTGAGTCAGCAAAGGACAGGGTGCTTGTAAGTGAACTCATTGATGCTGTGAGGGACACTCTCAAGCTGGATGCTGCGGCTGAGGAACCTCAGGCGGAAGCTGTCTCCTCTGGTTCTTTTAAAGCTAAGCCTTCTAAAGTTTTTCCTTGCATGCCTTTCTTTGACAGGTTCATAGATCAGGTTTGGGAAAAGACGCAGAAGACTTTTGCATTCCCGCGGTGTCTGTCTACTAGGTACCCTTTTGAGGAGGCCCTGATTAAAAAATGGGCCTCGCCTCTGGTGGTCGACCCCCCGGTCGCCCGTTTGAATAAAGCCACAACTCTCCCAATGGAGGGGACTCCTGCATTTAAGGACCCCACTGACAGGAGGTCGGAAGTGGTGAGCAGAGCCATGTTCGCCTTGCTGGGGATCCGCCTTACGTCCTATTGTAGCGACGACCCTAGTGTCTCAGACACTCACGGAATGGGCAAAGATTTTGCACCAGACTGTGCAGGAGCATAATCTTCCTCCAGAAACTATTGCACTGGCCCACCAACTGGCGCAGGGCCTAGTGTATGTGTGCAATGCCACTTTGGACGCTGCTCCCTTAATCTCTAGGGTCTCAGTGTATGCGGTGGTGTTGAGTCTTAAATGGTTGAAATGCTGGTCTGCTGACCTGGCCTCTAAAAAGCTCCTGACTGACTTGCCCTTTAAGGGAGGTAGGCTGTTTGGTGCTGCCCTAGATGACATTATTAAGGATGTCATGGGAGGTAAGAGCACCCTCCTTCCTCAGGCTGCTAAGGGTAAGGAGCCCCGCCGTAAGCCGGGCCCCTCCTTTCCAGTTTAGAAGAGGTTTTTTCGTCAGAGTCCACGGGTAAGCCCTCCCAGACTGAAAAAAGTGCGGCTGGTGGACAGAAGCATCCTTGGGTGCGTAAGCCGACCAAGCCGGCTCCCAAGCCCGCCACCGCATGAAGTCTTGCCCCCGCCCGACTCTGGGGTGGGGGGACGGCTTCGCTGGTTCACGGATCGGTGGACCTCCCGGATCTCCGACCGGTGGGTGTGTGAGGTGGTCACCTTGGGGTACAGAATAGAGTTCTGCTCCTGGCCTCCAAACAGATTATTTCCCTCAAATCTCCCTCTCCTTCCAGCGCGTTGAACGGCCCTCTTAGGGGCAGTGCAGGACTTGCTCAGGTGCGGAGTAATTGTGCCGGTACCGTCACAGGAGAGGTTTCAGGGATTTTATTTGAATCTGTTTGTGGTCCCAAAGAAGGACGGAGTCTGTCCAATTCTGGATCTCAAGGCCCTAAATGCCTTTGTGAAGGTTCAAAAATTCCACATGGAATCCATTCGCACGGTGGTTGCTGCGTTCCATCCCGGGGACTTTCTGGCGTCCTTGGACATCAAGGACGCCTATTTGCATGTCCCAATCTGCGCAAGTGACCAGAAGTTATTGTGCTTTGCGATCGGCGAAGTCCACTATCAATTTGTGGCACTTCCCTTCGGCTTAGCGTCGGCACCGCGGGTCTTCACCAAGGTGCTTGCTCCGATTCTGGCTTTGCTGAGACAGCGCGGGATTGCTATCGTGGGTTATCTGGACGATATTCTTCTGAGAGCAGACTTTGGCTCAGAATTAGAAGAAAATGTGACAGTAGTCACAGACCCTCCGGGACTTTGGGTGGCTCCTGAACACTCAGAAGTCGGTCCTGGTCCCGACTCAGCATCTGGAGTATCTAGGTTTGATCCTGGACTCCTCAGAGGCGAAAGTATTCCTACCCTTGGAGAAATTTCAGACTCTTCAATCTGCGGTGCGGGTTCTGATGTCCCGAAAATGATCGTCAATCCGATTCTGCATAAGAGTCCTTGGACTCATGGTGGCCTCCTTCGAGGCAGTTCCGTATGCCCAATCTCACACTCGTGCCCTACAGAGGGGGATCCTGTGCACTTGGGACAAGTCCCCGTTGTCTTTGGATCATCAGATGGGCGTCCCTGACGTGGTGGTTGAGATCCCCGGCCCTTCGCTCCGGGAAGTCGTTCCTTCCTATCTAGTGGACTGTGATCACGACAAACGCCAGGCATACGGGCTGGGGGGGAGTTTGGGGAGTCCTCTCAGCTCAAGGGCTTTGGACCCCGGCTGAATCCCGTCTACCGATCAATGTTCTGGAACTCCGGGCAATCAGACTGTGCCTCTCCTCATGGTCGGAGAGGCTACAGGGCCGCTCAGTCAGGATCCAATCGGACAACGCCACAGCAGTGGCTTATGTCAACCATCAGGGGGGAACTCGGAGCTCAGTTGTGGCGTCCGAGCTCGCCCACATCCTACGGTTGGTGGAAAGAAGCGTGCTGGCTCTGTCGGCCGTTTATATTCCAGGAATAGACAACTGGCAGGCCGACTATCTGAGCCGTCAGACCAGGGGGAATGGTCCTTGTATCCGGAGGTGTTACAACTCCTTTGCCGGCAGTGGGGCACGCCGGATGTGGACCTCTTGGCCTCTCGACTCAATCGCAAGGTGTCAAGGTTTGTGGCCAGGTCCAGGGACCCCTGGGCAGACGCCTCAGATGTGTTAGTTGCCCCGTGGGGTCAGTATCGCCTGATGTATGCCTACCCTCCGCTGCAGTTGCTTCCCAGGGTAGAGGCCGAGGGCATTCCAGTGATCCTCATTGCTCCGGATTGGTCGCTGCGCCATTGGTACGGCGATCTTGTGCGGCTAGTCGCGGACGTTCCCTGGTGACTACCTCTGCGGGAGGACCTTCTGTCTCCAAGTCCCATACTTCATCCTACTTTACAGTCCTTGGCTTTAATGGCATGGCTATTGAAAGCCAGGTGCTGAGGGACCGAGGTCTCTCAGTTTCGGTCATCTTGACCATGTTGAGGGCACGGAAATCTTCCTCCAGGAAGAGCTATCACCGTACCTGGAAGGCTAACGTCGCTATGTGCGAGGAGCTAGATTGGCGTCCACGGGCGTATTCCGTTCCCAAGATTCTGCTGTTCTTACAGCGTGGTGTGACCCAAAAGCTGGCTTTAAGTACCAGCAAGTGTCAGATTTCGTCCCTGGCTGTCTTCTTTCAACGACCGCTAGCGGGCCATTCCTTGATTCGCACCTTTGTGCAGGGGGTTCGCCATGTGATCCCCCCTGTCAAACCTCCTCTCCCTCCTTGGGATCTGAATTTGTTGCTCTCGGTTCTTCAAGAACCTCCTTTCGAAAACATCAGAGATATCCTTCTCTTGACCTTGTCTCAGAAGGTGGCTTTCCTGGTAGCCATCACTTCTGTCAGACGGGTGTCTGAGTTGGCGGCATTGTCTTGCAAGCCGCCTTACTTGATTATCCATAAGGATAAGGCTGTGTTGTGTCCACGACCTTCTTTTCTCCCGAAGGTGGTCTCGGCCTTTCACCTTAATGAGGACATTGTTCGTCCATCCTTGTGTACTCATCCATCGCATCCCAGAGAGTTTGCGCTTCACACACTAGACGTGGTATGTGCCTTGCGGGTGTACCTGTCTGTTACTGCTCCCATTCGGAAGTCTGACTCACTGTGTCTGTCTCTGGTCCCCAACCGGGCCAAGCGGTGTCACCTGCCACCATTTCTAGATGGACCAGGCAGACCGTCATACAGGCCTATGCCCTTAAGGGGCGGGTGCCTCCCTTTCCGGTTACAGCGCATTCCACCAGGGCAATTGGTGCTTCCTGGGCTTTCCGACATCAAGCGTCGGTTGCACAAGTGTGCAATGCGGCCACCTGGTCATCCGCACATACTTTTTCTAAGTTTTACAAGGTTGATGTGGCTGCATCTTCGGATGCTTCCTTCGGCCGCAAGGTGTTGCAGGCCACTGTTTGAATTTGCAACTCCTCAGTTGATGAGCTCTGCTTGTTTGGAGTGAAGTTTTTTTTTTTCTTTACTACTGCTCCCACCCTCTTCTTTATACTGCTTCGGGACGTCCCACGTGTTCAGTATGAAGAGGCTGTGTCAGTCCATGGATGGTAAGAGAAAATAGGATTTTTGTACTCACCGTAAAATCCGTTTCTCTGACGTCCATGGACTGACACAGCACCCACCCTTCCTTTTAAGGTTTGTACTGCTTTCTTACGAACTTAGGGCTGCTGGCTGCAGGAAGGAGGGTTATGTCCGGAGGGACCGCCTCCTGGGCGGGGCTGTTCGGCTCTGGTCTTTAGAATGTATGTTGTAACATCTAACATTGTGCTTAGGCTTCTCCTACGAGCAGGGACATAAACCCACATGTTCAGTATGAAGAGGCTGTGTCAGTCCATGGATGTCAGAGAAACTGATTTTACGGTGAGTAGAAAAATCCTATTTTCCTGCAGTGACAGCTTGACTAGATCCTCTTCTCTTTAAAGATATCTAAGGAAAAAAAATCTCAATAAAATACGATTTAAAAAATGAATCCGACTGGGATGCTACTGGCCCAGTATAAAGGTCAAGATACATATAAAAAAAAACATATATTACACATCCAAAATATGTGATGCCACAATAGTGTCCTGATGCTGCCCATGAAAATCATACTGATCGGTAATACCTCATAAAACGTAAACATCTCCCTAACATTTAAGAGATTGGAATTTTTTCCGTGTCTCCCTCAGTCTTCTTACAAGGACCCTCTCCCTTTTGTATAATATTCAATATCTTTTTGTGCTTTGCTAAATGCCCTCCATGATAGTGCCAAGTGCATCATACATTTTTTGACAATACCTTGCTTATTAGCCCTGATAATTGGAAGAATTTTTAATATTTGACCCACTTATACTTTAATGTAATTTGCTGCTATGTTTGGGTTTTGTGAATTTCAAGCTGAATTCAATAAACACTGCACAGATTGAACCACTGTACAACCATATGACACCTCTGGGTGTGTTGAATTTCTTCTTACCTTTTATTAAAATCAATAAAGTATTCTCACTTAAAAGATTTCACATAAGCTTTTATTACATAATAAAGAATAGTAAAGCTCAAAGACAAAGATTGCTTTTTAAATTTGGAAAACCGTTTCCTTTTGGCCATACAATTCTACATTAGGTACACAGGAAAAAATCACCTAATTTCATTTATTTTTTTTGTGTAATATTACAGCTGAACCTTAAGCAAACAACTAAATACACATATGAAACATGGAGGCTGTTTTAGACCCAGTTCTGAGCTCTACACAGCTCTGCCACCTGTTTTTTTTTCCTCAGCAGAAGTCCCCTAATATATCCAGGCCTTATCCCTCTCCCAGCATGAGACTGGATAATAAATAGTCAGACATAGATGGTTTGAATCATTCAAACCATGTATGGGCAGGCTGAATGTACCCAAATTTATCAATTGATCAACCAGCCTGTCGCATGTGATTATTGCTAGCAATATCACTTTTCTCCCAATGGGGATGGCTTTCCCCGCCCCCCACTAGGAAAACACAATGGCTCCCGTGGTTGCATGAAAGAAAATTGCTACATCTTTGCCCAACCTTTTGTTGCCAACTGATAAGCTTATCTATCTTTCACTCTTCTCTCTGTGAACACATGAGCACTGCAGAACTCACTGGCTCTTCATTTTGCTTTTCCTCCCCCCCAATCTTCTGTACAGTAGATTGCAAGAGGCCAATTCAAAGTCAAATTCAGGTACTTGCACTGCTTACGTTTGCACTGGCTTTCTGCGTGTAGGCACTCCTGTTTGATGCTTGCTGGTCTCATTCCAGCATCCTGGTTTTGGTTGTGATGCATTTTCTCTGCATGTCCAACTAAGAGGTGATTGATATAGCAAGTCTCTTGGTGGGGACTGAGCCTCCATTTGGCTAGCTGGGCCTGCAGTTTTGCGATTTTGATAGCGTGTGTGATACGTGTTCCAGGCTCCCTGTTTGTCTGCCCTGCTCTGCTATATTGGATTCCCTCATTGATGACCTTGGATCAGATATCAACTATTCTCTGAACTCTGCCTGTTGACTATGAATTGACCCTGAATATTCTGAAACTTGGCTGCCTTGTACCTGGACTGTCATTGAACCACCCTGACTGTATGCCAACTGCAAGTACCCATTTGCTTTGCTCAGTTTGTGCATGCCCTGGTGTGGCGACCAGGCACTATAACATTGTATATAAGTCTTGGAGGAACCGAAGTACTGATGGGCCTGCTTGCCTTATAGGAAAGGGTGCTGCTATATATGACCAACACAGAAGCTAGCTATAGTGTCTGACCACCTGTGGTAGGGGCAAGTGTGATATCACAAGAAACTTTTTCTGTGAAGATGAACTCTACACAGGCTCATGTATTTGCCGAGGAGCTTTGTAAGCTGACATGAGATGTCCAGGAACTGTCTGTGCATATGAATACACCTGGGAGCACAAACAAAATAGACTTGGACAGGTGGGCTAAAAACCTGTTGGCATTATTGGAAAAGGTCTCCAACAGTGGAGCAGACATGGTTTTCGCAGTGCAAGAGCAGAAGCAGAACAGCTTATATGCAAGGGTGCACTTGCGACTGCAGATATCCCTCCCCAGATGGAAGCACCAAGCAAGGGCGGGTACACAGCAGAGGTTGCGTCCATGATCTATACTGTAAAGGACATAATGATGGGGTAATGGATAATGCAGTGCCAAATCAGCAGATGTTGGTGGAAATGCCAGATGGAACAGGTATAAACAAAGATTGTAGTCACGGATCCAAGTGTTACTTTATGCGATGGTGGTCAGCTGTCAGGACAGTTGCCGGCAGAAGATATTGTGCTATTGGAGTTGGTATATCGCAAAGCTGCCATGGCAGACAATCACTCCACTGGGTGCAGGTAATCTTCAGACACTGCTTTGCAGAACACTGGAGAAATTCTGTCAAAAGTGATATTTCTGACAATGAGAAGCGTAGTGCATTCATGTTTTTGAATGGTTTGGTTGCTGTGGGTGACGACAAAAATAATGGTAGAACTAATGGTCAAGTTGATATTGTTGCAGCTAACCCTGGAAAAAGTAATGACGTAATGGCATGACAGACACAGCAGTGTTTAAGAGTGTAGTAGTAGGCCCCCTACAGTTTCAGAAGAGTAATTTGGTGACAGATTTCCTGAGGCCCAGGAAATTTCTAAGGTCTGAGGGAATTGGCTAAAAGCTCAGCAAGGTGACACTAAAGAAAGTTGGTTCCCCAATAAAAGAGCCCCCTCTTATTACTAAACAAGCGTTTAACTGCTTCCTGACGATCCGCCACAGTTATACTGCAGCAGATTGAGCCTTCGTAGCTGTACGTCAGGCTCTTTAAGATGCTGTAGCAGGCGCGTGTGCATACCCGCAGCGTGTCCCCGGAGTCTGCGCATGCCCGGTGGGCACGATGACCGCTGGGCACCCACGATCGCTCATGACAGAGCGAGAATCGGGATGTGTGTGTGTAAACACACACATTCTGGTTCGGTCAAATTTTAAATTAAAAAAACGGCATGGAGCATACCAGGCCCTTCGGTCTGGTATGGATTTTAAGGGGAACCCCCTAAGCCGCAAAAACGGCGTGGGGGTCCCCCCAAAATTCAAACCAGACCCTTATCCGAGCACGCAACCTGGCAGGCCGCAGGAAAAGAGGGGGGGACGAGAGCGCCCCCCCCTCCTGAACCGTACCAGGCCGCATGCCCTCAACATGGGGGGTTTGGTGCTTTGGGGCAGGGGGGTGACCTGCGGCCCCCCCCACCCCAAAGCATCCTGCCCCCATGTTGATGAGGACAGGGCCTAACAGAACTGCCACACACTAATTGGTCAGGTGTGTGTTGGTCTCTTTGTGGACACTTGACCATGGTTCTGGGCTTCACCTCCTGAGGAATCCAGGTGTGTAAGGGAGAAGCCAGAGGGGTGCATGTATGCACTGGAAAAAAAAAGGGCCTAAGAGCCAAAGCAGCAAGGAACTTTTAGCTATGCAGAGTGTTAAAAATGGTCTGTGGGGTACAGAGAAGGGCCTAAAGTGAAAGGTCATAGTGGCAATATTGCATGTGTAAGCCAAAAGGCTGAATCTACTGTTTGATGGTGAAAACTCCCTTCCTTGGGAAACCGATGTGTATAGAATTTTTTTCTTTAACCTTGTTCTGACCGCCTGCCATCGTTATACGGTGACAGTATGGCACTCCTGCCCAAATTGCTGTAGCTGTACAGGAGCTCATACAGGCGCTGTTGCTGCCGGAAGTGCGTGCTCGCTCCCACTGCATGCCATGGGAGCGTGCCGTGGTTCAGGCAGACTCGATTTCCAGCGACCCACGATTGCCTTGTACACAGGCAGATTGGGGAACTGCCTATGTAAACAAGGCATTTATCTGTTCTGCCTAGTGACATGTCAGAGTTCTATTGTTCCCAGTGATCAGGAACCGTGATCTGTCACGTCACTGGTAGCCCATCCCGCCTACAGTTAGAACACGCTGAGGGAACACAACACCTTGATTGCCCCCTAGTGTTAACCCCATCTCTGCCAGTGTCATTTTTACATTAATCAGTGCATTTTTATAGTACTGATCAATGTAGTAATGTCACTGGTCCCTAAAAAGTGTCATTTGGGGTCAGATTTGTCCGCTGCAATGTTGCAGTCCTGTTAAAAATCATTTTAGTAGTAAAAACTAATGGCGATTAGTTTTTACTACTAATCGCCATTAGTAGTAAAAACAATAAAAAAAAAGTTGCTAAACCTATCCCCGGTTTTTGTAGACGTGATAACATTTGCACAAACCAATTTAAAAAATATACGCCTATTGCGATTTTAATTTAACATACCCGTATATACTCGAGTATAAGCCGAGTTTTTCAGCCCTTTTTTTAGGGCTGAAAGTATACCCCTCGGCTTATACTAGAGTCAGTACCTGAAAATTTTCTTATTCCGTGGCCGGCGTCCATTGTTTAAATCTCGCGGCTTTCTTCTGGTCCTTTCCGCGATAGGCGTTTCCAACAAACACTGTTGAGTGTTGCGCCTATCATGGACGTTCTCTTGTCCGACGTCCGTGATTGGCGGAACACTGAACACAGTGCCTGCTGGGAAACTGAGTCCGAGAATGAGAGGATCTCTGTGATATGTGATATGTTTTTTATATATTTTTTGGGATACGTATTATAACAAAAAGTAAAAAAATTATATTTTTCTAAATTATTATTATTATATAGGATTTATATAGCGTCAACAGTTTGCACAGCGCTTTACATCGGGGAAGACAGTACAGTCACAATACAATTCAATACAGGAGGGATCAGAGGGCCCTGCTCGTTAGAGCTTACAGTCTAGAAGGGAGGGTCACGTGGAACAAAGGGTAATAGCTGTGGGGGATGATCAGATGGACAAAAATGAAAATACAGTTGTTAGGTGTGGGAAGGATAGGCTTCTCTGAAGAGGAGGGTTTTCAGGGATCCTCTAAAAGCTAATAGAGAAGGAGATAAACGGACAGATTAGGGTAAGGAGTTCCACAGGCTTGGAGAGGCTCTGGAAAAGTCCTGGAGACGAGCATGGGAGCAGGTGATAAGAGAGCAGGATGTCTTGAGAAATTGGCGCTCTTTGTTTATAGCGCAAAAAATTTAAATCGGAGAGGTGCTCAAGTACCACCAAAAGAAAGCTCTATTTGTGCGGAAAAAAAACGTACATTTTGTTCGGGTACAATGTCGCACAACCGTGCAATTGTCAGTTAAAGCGATGCAGTGCCATGTCGCAAAAAATGGCCTGTCATTAAGGGGCAAATTCTTCCAAGGCTGAAGTGGTTAATAAAAGTGGGCCAACAAGTCCTTAAATTACAATTTCTGCCATGGACTGTGCTATCAAGCTTCAGCTATACTGTACAACCCCAAACTTTAATAATAAAAAAATATATATATATATATACTGTGTGTGTGTATATGTGTGTGTGTGTGTGTGTGTATATATATATATATATATATATATATATATATATATATATATATATATACACACATATATTGTGTTTTTATAGGTTAGGGGCACGTGCATTAGATGTTTACCCTGGTCAGACCAGTGTCTTAGACTGGCCCTAGTACACTGAGAGGTTCAATCTAATTTCTAAAAATCACTAATAATAATAAAAAATGACCTTACAATAAAATAAACAAGATTGAAAACAAATGAAAAAATTATCTATAGCTACAGGAAGTGTAAAGTTAATACAGCAATTCTTGCAAAAACTGTGTTATAACTCCAAATGTTTATGAAATATGGAGAAATAAAAGGTAAGGTGCATAACGGGTCATTAGAATGTAAATTTGATATTTTAACTTTAAATGGGTCAGTGTGAAAACATCTCATTTAGAATTTGATCAGAGAGTTAATAGGTTAGTCAGCTCATCGCACTTGTAATGAAGTCATTAATAAGTCATTCAGCTTCTCTTTCTGTTGACTGAATGATTAATGGGCCAGCCCCTTGCTGACTTTAGGAATAAAACACTAAATGGGGCAGCTATATTCCACCTCTAGCAATAAAATAGTAATGGACCACATCATATTGTTGGAAATAAATGGATTAATGGAGCAGCCGTTTGTGGAAACATCTTTTTTAGGGTAAACAAATTATATGAAGGTGACACATTCTAAAAATGTTGTTCATGTTATTGCTAATATTGTAACAACTGTTAATATCAATTTTAATCAATATATGTTTTATGTAAATTGGTGGTGCATGGTTTACTAAATCATACTGGGTCAGGGAAGGTTTTTTTTTTTAGGGAATGTAGTGTTTTTCGGGTGTTTCTAAAACAGAGGGTATACTCCTTGAAACGCGTAAGCCGTTATAAACATTTAAGGCATTATCTACATTTGCTGTAAGGGTTCGATAATTGGACATCTGTGCATATTGGTATAAGAAGTTTTTCATTTGCATTGTATGTACCACCCTGTTACAGTACCTTTTTGTAAGTACAAGATATCAGTTTTCATAAAGTTGTTTTGGTGATTTTACATGATTCCAGTGCACTTGTTTATTTTTCATTTATTTGTGCCATTTTTCTTTAACTATGTTTACAGGGATTTTTCCCTATTCACATTTCTTTAAAAAAGAGGAGGGGGTCACAGGGCCCCAGGATTTTTTGGGTGTCAATGGTGTACACAATCAGATAATAAACACTGACTGAACACAAATGTTTGGAAATTTTTTATTTTTTTATTACAAATAAAAAAAAACACCAATACAGTGTACATCCATATTCAATTGTTTCCTTATACAGTAAATAACAAACACAGGGATGCCAGTGTACTCAACGTTTCGCTCTGAGAAGAGCTTCCTCAGGAGATTAACCACGGCATCACATGATATGCTAAAGGCAAAACAAAAGATGGGATATAAAGCTTGGTATCAAAAAGTATTTACATTGATGTTTAGAATAGGCATACATGAAAAATGAGTAGAGAAAAGGGTCATAGGAACATCGTTCAATCAGTCTGTATATAATGTGCATATTGTGAAATATACATAGAGGGACCCACCTGATACTGTATTGAAGGTTACTTGAAAATGTGTTAATTCATAAAATACTCCAAAATAAGGAGTACAGGCACTACTTCAAACCTAGCGATCCCATTTATCCAGAAAGACTTGCAGACGGAGAGTACATATATATATATATATATATATATATATATATGATGGTAGGAATAAATCCTAGTATTAAGAAAAAATGGGAAAAAACTTTGTATATAGAGAAAACAAGCAGCAGTAAAAAGTGCACAAAACAATTGATTATGCAAGAGATACCTGCTTGAGTTGGTATAGAATCAATGGGATTGCGCTAATCACAAATTAAAGTCCAAAAATCCACATACAAAGACAGAGATCCATCCAGAGTTCATAGAGCTTAAGAGAAATAAGCCTATAGGGTAAATAGCAATGGAATAAACCATGATCAAATGAAAAGAAAGTATTTCACATCTAGTAAAATAGAGAAAACGCAATGGTACCTGTTTTTGGTGAAATCAATGCATAGTCCAGGGACCTGGAAAGGTCCAAGAGCAGCTATGTGCGCTCTATAGCCAGTTCGCAAGGAGTGACAGATAATAGCGGCGGGAAGTACCCTATAGCAGGGATATGCAATTAGCGGACCTCCAGCTGTTGCCAAACTACAAGTCCCATCATGCCTCTGCCTTTGGATGTCATGCTTGATGCTGTCAGAGTCTCGTTATGCCTCATGGGACTTGTAGTTTGGCAACAGCTGGAGGTCCGCTAATTGCATATCCCTGCCCTATAGGCTTATTTCTCTTAAGCTCTATGAACTCTGGATGGATCTCTGTCCTTGTATGTGGATTTTTGGACTTTAATCCGTAATTAGTGCAATCCCATTGATTCTATACCAATTCAAGCAGGTATCTATCTCTTGCATAATCAATTGTTTTGTGCACTTTTTACTGCTGCTTGTTTTCTCTATATATAACAAAGTTTTTTCCTCTTTTTTTCTTAATAGTAGGATTTATTCCTACCATCATATATATATATATATATATATATATATATATATATATACTCTCCATCTGCAAGTCCTTCTGGATAAATGGGATCGCTAGGTTTGAAGTAGTGCCTGTACTCCTTATTTTGGAGTATTTTATGAATTAACACATTTTCAAGTAACCTTCAATACAGTATCAGGTGGGTCCCTCTATCTATATTTCACAATATGCACATTATATACAGACTGAACGATGTTCCTATGACCCTTTTCTCTACATGTATAAATATAACAACCTTTTGCATTTTTCATGTATGCCTATTCTAAACATCAATGTAAAAACTTTTTGATGTTTTTTACACCAAGCTTTATATCCCATCTTTTGTTTTGCCTTTAGCATATCGTGTGATGGCCGTGGTTAATCTCCTGAGGAAGCTCTTCTCAGAGCGAAACGTTGAGTACACTGGCACCCCTGTGTTTGTTATTTGCTGTATAAGGAAACAATTGAATATGGATGTACACTGTATTGGTGTTTTAAAAAAAAAAGGTAATAAAAAATTCTATTTTTCCAAACATTTGTGTTCAGTCAGTGTTTATCTGGTTGTGTACACCATTGACACCCAAAAAATCCCGGGGCCCTGTGACCCCTCCTCCCCCCCTCTTTTTTCATAAAATTGGGATGTGGTGTCCAAAATTTACCTTCCCTTCCAGATCCTTTCTTTATCACATTTCTTTCAATTATTAAATATGTGCAAATCTTTTCACTCCCTGCTTTCAAGAACCATATATAAAGGGTTTATGACCTTTTATTCTTCCCATTCTCAGACTAGATTGGCAGGAGGGATTCCACTGTCGGCACTATCTGTGTTGACGGGGGAATCATGCAAAAATTTGCAGCATGTATGGTCAGTCTTAGATGAGATGGCAAGAGAAATAGCATGGGTTGCTTTCATATCTGATGACTGGGTAGCCAGTGAAAATGTCCAACTTAATTCTGGTGTTGAAGAAAGCACTCATATACAGGTATGTCCTAATTATCACTGTACATATTGTCATAACTACTTTGTGTATCCAGGTGAATTTTACCTTGTTTTTTTTTTTTCAGAACAAATTGGGCTTTCTTTTTGTGGTAAATTGTAATCAATATCTCCTGATTTGTTTGTTATTAAATGAAAACTGTCCCAAAATAGTAAAAAAAAAAAAAAAAAAGTTATTTTTTATTTTTCTTGCTATTATCATAATTTACCACCAAAGAACAACCCAAAATACTTACTCCTGCTCCCGATCATTGCAACAATACCACATATGTTGTTTGTACCCATAGTACAACCCAAAAACAATAGTGTGCCTTTTGCATTTTTTTTTATCCTGCCTAGAACACACTGACACTGTTTCTAAATTTAAAAATATTTTTTTTTTGTATTGTACCAAAAATATGCTGACCGCGACCTTTGACCCCATCTTTGACCTTTGACCTAACACTAACCCTGGAAAACCTTGATCTAATTTTTTCTTTATTTTACTTTATTTTTACTTTTTATTTTTTATTTGAATTTTACACCCTTTGGTTTGTTTACATTTACTCTCCTGCAAGAAGAGGAAGATGCAATGTATCTTTCTCTTCAATCAGAAAATTAAGTTGGCACAGGGACAGGCTATCAGAGCGATCAGGTGACCCGGAACCGTGAGTCCCAGGTCCTGATCGTTGGTACAAGACCTGGGGCCCTCGGTGAGAGGCTGGTCTCTGTGCTGGGAACATGTTGTGTTGTATGCTCCCTGCACAAAGGGAGATGTGCATATACAGTATGCAGCCCCACAGAAAAAAGCCCACTTCTGTAAGACCCCATATACTGTATGTGTGCGGTCAGCGGGAAGGGGTTAATAAAGAAAATTAGCAGGGATATAAATTACTGGGAACACAATGCCAGGCATTTAAGTTTTGACATACATCAAGGATATTCGCAGAAATATAAGCAAGACACACAACGCTAGGAATGCTAGTAGGGAAATGCATTATCAGGATTATGACCAGAGACATTTCCAGGGACAACTGGTAAGTATTGTCCTTCCTTTTCAACTCGCCCACCTGTAAAATACTCCCCCTCATTTATGTTGGCCTTTACCCCAGGACACGTTTCATGGGGAGTAGTTGACTTACTATAGGCAAATAGGCTGTTCAATTTGCAAAATAAGTTTCACTTTGCAAGTGAATTTGCCCTTCAGCTTAACCACTTGCCGACCACCTCCTGTGCTTATATGTTGGCAGAATGGCACGGACAGGCATATCAATGTACCTGTACATCCCCTTTAAATGCCTGTCCGTGTGGTCGCGGCGTGCTCGCGACCCTGCCGCCATCCCCGTGAGTCGGACCGCGGGTCCCGCGGACTCGATCGCCGCAGGGATCCCAACGATTGTCTCACGGAGGTATAAAATGCAAAAGGCACACTATTGTGTTTGAGCTGTGTAAACAAGCATCTCCCCGCTATAACTAGTGACAATGACAGATCTCAGCTTCATGTATTCGGAGCGGAGATCAGTGTCATGTGACACAGAGCCCACCCCCCCTACAGTAAGAAACACTATGCAGGGAACACTTAACCCCTACAGTGCCACCTAGTGGTTAACCCCTTCACTGCCAGTGTCATTTTCACAGTAATCAGTGCATTTTTATAGCACTGATAGCTGTGAAAATGACAATGGTCCCAAAAATGTGTCAAAAGTGTCCGAAGTGTCCGCCATAATGTTGCAGTCATGAAAAAAATCACTGATCGCCACCATTTACTACAAAAATTTTTTTTTATAAAAATGCCATAAAACTATACCCCTATTTTGTAAACGCTATAACTTTTGCGCAAACCAATCAAACGCTTATTGCGATTTTTTTTAATTTTTTTACCACAAATATGTAAAAGAATACGCATCGGCCTAAACTGAGGGGAATTTTTTTTTTTTTTATATATATTTTTTGGGAATATTTATTATAGCAAAAAGTAAAAAATATTGCATTTTTTCTAAATTGTCGCTCTATTTTTGTTTATAGCGCGAAAAATAAAAACCGCTGAGGTGATCAAATACCACCAAAAGAAATCTCTATTTGTGGGAAAAAAATTACGTCGACTTTGCTTGGCAGCCACGTCACACGACCGCGCAATTGTCAGTTAAAGCGACGCAATGCCGAATCGCAAAAAGTGGCCTGGTCCTTTAGCTGCAAAATGGTCCGGGGCTTAAGTGGTTAATAAGGTGAAGCTCTGTGGGCTTCCAACATCCAAGCATATGCGAGAAAAAATGCTGTGATTTTATTTTCTTTGCACATGATTGCTTTTTATTCTTTGCAAACTAGAACTCCCTCACATTCACTAAGCTCTGCGGCAAATTCCCTTGCAAAGTGAATAGCATATCTGTCTTTAGTAAATCAACCCTATTGTGTATGATTAGATTATGTCTGTGCTATCTTGGTTTTGTAGAAGATCCTTCTTCAATTCCAGAGATTAAAATGGTATTAAACTTAAAAAAAAAAAAACTGACAGGTAGGATTTGTATGACAGGAGAGACCCCATTGGTATTTTCTTTTTGTCATAAACCCTTCTCCTTGCCTGTCGGCATTTGTGCACACCAATTCATGCATACACAGCTCAGCATACATTTACGGCAACACTCTGTGCTGTGATCATGTGACTCCCATATATATTCTTAGTAGTGATGTAAATGCAGCCTAGCCAAACAAAAAGCTGAAGAGTCAGAGCCCTGAAAGAAGACTGGGGAAATATGGCAGCAGCTGTGACCTATGCAAGCGCCAACAGTGCCACACTAGAAGGGGAGCCTTAGCCTGGCTAGTCTGCCATAATTTGCCAATATGCTGTGCATAATAGCACAATATGGCTTAAAGCGCATGCTGCCAAGTTGAATTTTTTTTTTTAGATATTTAATCCCACTTTAATGAGTCATTTACTGGTGCTTTATTGTAGTGACGTGGAAAGATAACTTCAGACCTCTCCTTCTGAAAATGCTGCCACCATTCTCATCATGCTGACCTCTACTACAATACTTTGAGTCAACCCTTTACCTTGCGCAAGAATGCAGCTAGGATTTCTTGTGTTCTCTGAATTTCCTTATTTGCATGTTTGCTGCAGTTCAATTTTGCAGAGTATTGTTGCAGAGTATTGAAGCTGAGGTATCACCAAAGCAGCCAGACAACCAGAATTTTGCCCAAAAAAGTCAACAACGGCAATGCTTTCATGACCGTATACTTCTATGGCAGTTTTTTCAAGGAGTTTCTGATCTAGAATTTAAAGCTAAGTTATGCGTTTGTCCTCAAAACATCAGTGAGTAGATTGCTTTATATGCAATAATTCACATTCAATGAATTTATAAAACGGAAACCTTTACAGACTTCTATGCATAAAAGCTAAAATAAATCTGAAGAAAGGCTGTTGCTAAGCACTGCATAGTTACAAATTGTACCAGATTTTTCACATTTAGAAGAGTGGCCTTACTCTAATGTAGAAGTGGCTACAAATTCAATTTAGACTGAAGGTGTTTTTAAGCTACTTAATCCATAATGTATTTATGATCTTGTAGTGTTCATAGTTCAAGACAAGCTAATGCCAGTGTTTGCCATGCAAGCATTTGTATTATTCCTTTCAAGCTGCAATCTTTCCATTTATTTAATAAGGAGACTGTGTCCTCT
Source organism: Rana muscosa (assembly GCA_029206835.1). Lineage (NCBI taxonomy): Eukaryota > Metazoa > Chordata > Amphibia > Anura > Ranidae > Rana > Rana muscosa. Next base: position 634,267,420 of record CM055117.1, on the reverse strand, counting down.
GGTCCTAGAGCATTTATTTTGATTTTTGCATTCATAACATTAATATTCTAAATAACAGAGAGGTTTTGAGCTTTACTTTAAAAAAAAAAAAAAAATCGGACTTTATGAATTGTCAAAAGAAAGTTAAATACATCATTGCATGCTTTAACCCTGATTTTAGCAGGATAGTCTGAGATGTCCTACGTGATATGTGATATGAGTCAATAATGATTTCTCTGTATGAGTGCCACTTTTAGAAATGTAAATATGTGAAAGAGACATTTGAAACTTTACTATATTATGAAGGTGCTGCCATATTAGACACTAACTGTTAGAGAGACACTGCCATTTAAAAAGGCTTTTTCAAAAGAAAAAAAAAACTGTTGCTGTAACATCTTAAAATGTGCTAGCCAGACCTCTTTGTTGCTTACTTAACCACTTCAATACTGGGCACTTTTACCCCTTTCGTACCCAGGCCAATTTTCAGCTTTCAGTGCTGGCAACTTTGACAATTGTGCGGTCATGCAACACTGTACCCATTTTATAATTTCTTCACAGAAATAGTCTTTTTTTGGTGGTTTTTTAATAACCACAGTTTTTTCGGCCTTTTTCTGTTTAAAAAAAAAAAAATTTGAAAAAAAAAAAGTTTTTCTGCATTTCTGTCATAAAAGTTTGCAAATAACCTTTTTTTCATAAATGTAGGCCAAAATGTATTCTGCTACAATTCTTTGAAAATAACAAAAATCAGGGTTTATTGTTGAGTCTGTAGGAAAGTTTTACAGTCTACAAGCTGATATATATCTGAAAATTGATCAATCCTGATGTACTGATTGCCTTTCTCATTTCTTGCGGCCCGAAAACACCCAAACAGTACAAATATCCCCAAAATGACCCCTTTTTTGGAAATCAAACAGTCCTAGGTATTTAGTATGAGGCATGGTGAGTTTTTTGAAGTTATAATTTTTTGTCACAATTTTTCAGAAAGCCATTTTTTTTACATACTGTCATGATTACAGCATTATCATATAACTGCCATGGCAGTGATCAGGGACACTAACTGGTGACTGTGTGTGTGTGTATGTGTATATATATATATATATATATATATATATATATATATATATATATATATACTGTCCCTGACAAAAGTCTTGTCGCTTGTGTACAAATTGAACTGAAGTGCTGCTAAAATATATTTCTAATCAAGATTTTGTTACAAGAAATGGGTCATTTTAATCCCAACAGCTTTTGTAATAATTTTTCAGTGCAAAACTAAACTGACAAAAAGTATTCTAATATTCACAGCTTGGTAAAGCCCATTGAGTCAATTTTTGCCAAGACATAAGTGTTGTTGCCTTGTTATATGAGCCTCACCTGTGACTAATAATGGATCAATTAGGTCTTAGGTGTGTATAAAAAGAACACCAGTACACTAGACCTTCTCAACTGCAACTAGACCTCTGCAAACATGCCTAAGATTCACCCGGAGACTAAAGTGTTGATCATCAAGAGGCTGAAGACCAGATCCACTGCTGATGTGGCAGACACCTTCAATGTGTCTCAGTGTCAAGTTCAGAGGATAAAAAAAAAGATTTGAAGAGACTGGAGACGTTTTGGACAAGGCCAGGTCAGGCCAACTCTGCAAGACGACTGCTTGAGAGGACCGTTTGTTGGCTCGAAAATCCAAGGCCAGCCCATTTTCCACTGCAGCAGAGCTCCACAAGACCTGGTCACCTGAAGTCCCTGTGTCAACCAGAACAGTTTGTCGGATTCTGTATCGAAATGGCCTCCATGGTTGAATCAGTGCCCATAAGCCAGCACTAAACAAAAGACAATTGAAAAACCGTGTGGCATTTGCCAAGGGCCACAGCCTGCTAAAAGGATGGACTCTGGAGAAGTGGATTTTTCAGATGAATCTTCTGTTGAATTACACCACCGTCGCCGCAAATATTGCAGTAGACCAACTGGAACCCGCATGGAGCCGAGATTTACCCAGAAAACAGTGAAGTTTGGTGGAGGCAAAATCATGGTCTGGGGTTACATCCAGTATGGGGGTTGTGCGAGGGATCTGCAGGGTGGAAGGCAACATCAATAGTCTAAAATACCAAGAAATCTTAGCTACCTCTTATATTCCCAACCATAAAAAAGGCCAAATTTTGCAGCAGGATGGTGCTCCATCGCATACCTCCATCTCCACATCTAAGTTCCTTAAGGCAAAGAAGATCAAGATGCTCCAGGATTGGCCAGCCCAGTCACCAGACATGAACATCATTGAGCATATGTGGTGTAGGATGAAAGATGAAGCATGGAAGACGAAACCAAAGAATATTGATGAACTCTGGGAGGCATGCAAGACTGTTTTCTTTGCTATTCCTGATGACTTCATCAATAAATTGTATGAATCCTTGCCAAACCGCATGGATGCTGTCCTTGAAGCTCATGGAAGTCATACAAGATATTAAATTTGGATCTCACAGCACCACTACTTAATTTGCTGACATATTTTTTGATTTTCAGTAAAGTTGTTCAATTTCTGTATAGGCGACAAAACTTTTGTCTTGCCAAAATTTGACCTGTCTGTCTTGATTAAATGATAAATCTTTTTTCAGTGAAACTAATTTATTTCAGTGCATTAAACATCATTTGGGAGGGCTTTAGCTTTTCATAGGAGATATTTCTAACACCAATTGATTAATTAAAGTCAGGTTAATAGGAGTTTCTACAAAATAGAGAAGCGACAAGACTTTTGTCAGGGACTGTGATATATATATATATATATATATATATATATATATATATATATATATATATATATATATATATATATCAAATTTTTTTCTACTCTGGGGAAGTGATCAGGATTTTTTTACACATTATTAATTGCCTATACCAATGAATTTCATTGGTATAAGCAACCATTTTTACTGACTAAAACTAATTCATTCAGTGTCTTTTGTTGCGATTAGCTGTGATTGGCCAAAGCTAATCGCATGGTACAGATGGGCTGAGATTGGCCCTGTCTGTACCATGGGATCACTGTGGCCAATTAGTTAGCAACACAATTGTATACAATTGTCATGTGATCTTCTGTTTGGTCACAGTGATCACATGATACTGACAGTGGGCTGGCATCGTGATTAGTCATCAGCTATGTCCTGTGGACACAGCTGTTGACAGATCACGCTGCTGCGCGGCCCCACGGATGCAAAAGTGGCGCCTTCTTAAAGAACGTCATATGTCCACACAGGATGAAAGACCAGCCTGGTCATCGATCTGTTATTGGCTGGGTAGAAAGGTGTAAAGTCCTTTTAAACTACAGGTCTATCCAGAACTACCCTATCCATAGGGCAACAACATTGCTGTGTGGTTTCACTGTATGCCAAGAGCTTTGTCACTATTAAAGAAATAAAAAAACAATGGATCTACTGACGTGTTCTCACCAGCTAAAGTAATGGGTTGCTCTCATTACTGAAGCTGCTGACAACAGCTTATATGGACTGTACAGTTAAAGCTAAAGCATTTAAATCCTCCAATGGGAAGGAGGAGTAAAAGCCTGGCAAGTATGAAATACGTACTGTTTTATGTACTGCGCTTTTGCAATAACCTGTGGTAAAAGTGGTACATCACCAATATGCACAGTAATGTACCATACATGCATTGAAGAGTTGTAGTGCCATTCATTTTTACCATACAGTGCTGATTAATAAATGGGCAGCAGTTTTTTTTTCAGGACAGCTGACGTGATCTGGATATTGTGATGGCAGATGTAAAAAACCTCTCAGCTCATGTACATATTATGTTTTCTGTCATTTGCTTTTATTTTGCTGTTATTTGACATCACTATTAATAAAAGAATACAGTGTATATTCCATGCAAATTTTTCTATTGCTTTATTGTTGCCAAAAAAAATCAAATAGCAATACAAGATTATTATATTATCTTAATCATACTTATAGCAGTATTAAGCTCAAAAGAAAATTTTATATGTTGCAGCTTACCAAGCCTTAGATGTGGCTGCATAATTTTTTTCTATTTTTTTGTCTTTTTCGTTGTTTTCACATGGTGATCTAGCCAGTAACATGCCTCCTGTATTCACATGCCCCCCACTCTGCATGAAGGAGCACGGGGCAGAGCAGATGGCAGCATTGTCAGTGTAGGGGAGGAGAGTGTTGGATGCACTGATATAGATATACAAACATACTGAACTCAAACACCAGCTCACAATACAGGTACGCATGCAGTTTTTCTTTTTGGGTTAAAGGTTTTACAAGAATAAATAAAAGCCGATCATTGCAAGCACCCCTGTCAGTAGCAAATGCTTTATCTCAACACTCTGAACTGATACTTTTGCAGTAGAGCTTGTTCTGTTGAATAACAGACTTTCTCGTCAGATTACAAGGTGGAAATAAAAGAAAGAAAGACAAAAAAAAAAGGAAACTAATGCAGCCATCACATCTAAGAATTGGTAAGCTGCAATATAATTTTTGATTTTTGGTTTAATACCAATTCATATATTTACACTTGAATTATTAAAACTATGCATTCACCTAAAATGCTCCTTAGTCACCAAAAAATGAAAATATTTCAAATATGAGCCCATATTGAGGAGTCTATATTTTTTCTTAATGAAAGTTGTTCTTCTCCACATATCTAGTCTTCTGAAGTCGTCTGTGCATAAGGTATGCAAGGCCACCCATAAGGGTACAGAGTAAAGCCAAGAAGCCAACTGTTATTCCCAAGCCAACAGCAGTGCTCACAATTTCTTTGGAGTCCACACTGGAAGAACCTGTAAAGTTAAATATATGTAAATAAGATGAAGTAGAAATGGTAATGCAATGTGGAAAAGTCAATAACATAGTTAAAACTATGGGAACAGACAGGGCAAGGAAATAAAGACTAACTTATAACAAGGAAAATTACATTGGCAATATGGAATGAAATAGCTCTATGGCTAAGCTGATTTTGTGACAATGACAAGCATACTCAGGCTGGAAGCTACATAGAAATAATATATACACATTGCTATAAAATAATGAATAAACTACAATAATTAAAGTGCACATAATATTCAAAACACAAGCAGTAACTATAATTTATGGTTTGCACAATCTGCAAAAAAGTATAGTAATTCATAAATCAAGATTCCTGAAGTGTATGTGTCTTCACAAATCGGGTGAATAAAAACAAAGAATCAGTGAATCTCTTATAATTTTGAAAATATGCATGCAGATTTTTCCCATCTGCAGTCAGTCATGCAATCCAGTCCGGATCCCTGAAAAGTATGATTCACTACAATTAGAGATCTATGTGTAAATTACAGTCTCCCTAAATTTGATTATCGCTATTTGGAAAGCATTTCAGCCAAGGCCTCCTTAATATTATAGCATGCATCACCATCACCGTTTTATGCATAGCAGTACCACCTATGAACACACTGTATACATATTGTCACGACGCTCGCAGGGAACAGAGCTCAGCACTGTGATAGATCAAGCGGAGACACGGCTCGCACACACAGCAGGGAGACATCTCAGGATCCTGGGGACAAGGTAAGCAAGCTGTACATGGATCCTGTGATGCAATCCCGAGTGTGGCTCGGGGTCACCGCTTTTGGCCCTGAAAATTCTCCCCGAGCCACACTTGTGAATACCGCTAGGATGGTTAAGTAACATCTTACGAGGGAAAACAATATAGAAAATGTACCTCTACTCATTCACATGGGGGGCCAGGATATGGGGGGCTTCCAGATTCCAATAAGCCAGCCGCCCGCAGACCCCTACAGTTACTAGGCCAGGGTTGTGTAGAAGAGGCCTTGTCCTCATTAACATGGGGACAAGGTGCTTGGGGGGGAGCCCCCCTCCCCCAAAACATCCCCATGTTGAGGGCATGTGGCCTGGTATGGTTCAGAAGGTGCTGGGCTGCATGCTCGGATAAGGGTCTGGTATGGATTTTGGATGGAGAACCCAAGCTATTTTTCTTAAAAATGTTGTCGGGGGAAATCCTTCCATACCCGACACTTATTTTGGGGAAAACCCCACGCCTTTTTTATTACTGTATCTGGCTTACTGCTACCATTGTAGCATCTACCATTCAGATAGAAAGCAGCTTTTTATGTGCCATGGTAGTGGTTTTGTTTGTATGCATTGCCCTTCCATGTGCTCATTGCTGCAAAGGCCAATTATAGGTGAGGGCAGTGGCCATTTGTTCTGTTGAAATATTGGTGAGGGGATCTAATGGACACCTTTGTTGTCATGGTGCTGGGTGTCCAGTGCACCCCTGTGCCTTTAAGGAGGGGCAGGCTCCCTCCATGCTCACCTGCCCTCTGCCTACCCATTTTAATGCATGTGCTTCCACTGTGGAGACTCTCAAAATTTAGACTTAGGAATACAGAAAATACTGGAGTGCATTTAACGGGGTTCTGTAGCTTTATGCATGTATTTGCAAATGTGTGCAAATAGAACCACTGTTTTTAACACATACTGTTAGACAGGTCAATTTGATTGGTTAGCAGGTTGGTCTGCAAGTTGAGCTGGGAATTTTATTGTTTTTTTGTTTTTTGGTAACATACTGCTGTCACTGTTCTGAGCATAGCCAAAAACTGCTATTCCTTCTTCCAGACTAATTTAGGAGTTACCTGATCAGCATGTAATCACAGAATCAGTCAGATGTGACCTTGTGTGTCATCTGGCTTTAAAACTAAATCACTGGCATCTTTTATCTGCTAGAATTGAGGTAGATACTGGACATACTGTACATGCCTGAAAGGAACAAGGAATAGTTTCTGGACAGCCGCACTCTGAATGAAAGTTGCCTTTATTGAATAAAAAACTGCACTACAGCTTACAGCAAACAAAGGAACCTTGGCAGCTGATGCGTTTCTCACTGTATCTAGTGCTTAGTCATGGCTAGCAAATACAACAATTCATTTCAAATATATACATAAACCTTGTAAAACCATGTGACTTAGAACAGGAGTAGTAAATGTCTAATTAGCTATTTAGTGATAAAAGAGCTGTGTTAAACACTGGTGGTGAGAAAAATAAAAAGCTACTACTGAATCTCAAAAAATGTGCACAGGTGTATAGAAATGTATATGTTATGAAATAAGCAAATTCAAAAAGTGACAAAATTATTTTCGCAAAAAATAATAATAAACTAAAATATTTACGGATTTATTAATTTAATTGATTCAGTGACATATATATTCACTATATAGCATGACATTTATATATGGGGGATATTTTCCCACTTATTTATTCTCATGCTTTTCATTTTTTCACTCTCTTTTACTTATTTTTATATTCATGTATTCATAAATATTATGTTAACTTTTTCTGATTTCATTGTTGACACTGTGTTCACTTTTAGTTCATTATTTTTTACGAAAATAATTTTCTTGTCACTTTTTGAATTTGCTTATTTCATAACATATACATTTCTATATACCTGTGCAAGTTTTTTGAGATTCAGCAGCAGCTTTTTATTTTTCTCACCACCAGTGTTTAACACAGCTCTTTCATCACTAATAAGCTAATTAGACATTTACTACTCCTGTTCTCAGTCACATGGTTTTACAAGGTTTATTTATATATTTGAAATGAATTGTTGTATTTGCTAGCCATGACTAAGCACTAGATACAGTGCGAAATGCGTCAGCTGCCAAGGTTCCTTTGTTTGCTGTGACCTGCAGTGCTGTTTTTATTCAATAAAGGCAACTTTCGGTCAGAGTGCGGCTGTCCAGAAACATTTCCTTGTTCCTGTCTTGCTGATTGCATTGCCTGCACCTGTGATGTCTGCATGGTGGATTTTCATCAAGGTTCCCACCTAGAGCGGCCACATCCTCTCCCATACTGTACATGCCTGCCGTGACTTCGTAAAACAAGTTAATTAAAATAAATAAGTAAGAGAATAAAAATAGAAACTGTATAGTTTTTCTTTCAGTGTAACTTGTATTTTCTAAGAGATGAAAATTTTGCCTGATGTTCAGCTTTAAGTAGTTTTTCAATAGTACTAAAAGAGTCTATATGTAAATGTGCTACCAAATAACTCTTTATCCATATTTGTTGGAAAAAAAAGTGCAAGTTTATTTGAGGCTTTTTGACTGATGCGGTTCTTTCTGATGACATGCATGTCATTGTGTAAACACCCACTTGTAAATTGCAAAAAATAGATTCTGCTCCCTAAGCTTAGGAGAGCAGCACTTTACCCACATGAATGTTGCTGAGAAGCTCAAGCAGAAGTTGGCTATGTTTATGTTCAGAATATAGAGGCTATGATGGAGGAGGAGGAAGTTTTTCTCTCAGAAGATAGCCTGACAAATTTTGGCAGTTTTTGAACATACTATGCAGTGAAAGCAAAAAACACATGAATTAAAGGTGTTGCGTCACATGTTAACATGGGTTGTGAAAGGGTATTGCACCAAAACAGACCAAAAATCAAACACACCTTCATTTTCAATGCAGCTCATGACAATGCATGGTAATACTACAGCTTGCTGTGCTTTGTGGTATGCTGTAATGCATGTGTATCAGGGGCAGTGGCGGCCCGTGCATAAAGGGCGCACGGGCGCCGCCCTCTTTCTCAAGCCATCCCCTCTGTGCACTATGGATAGATTCATGCATTGCATTGCTGCCACCCCCTATTCAGGCGTCCGGACCCTTTTCGGCCACTGGGCACCTGAATTACAGTGGCGGGGGTGTTTTTGAAGCACCTGATTAGAGCTATAGTCTCTAATAGGAGTCAACAACAGTGATCTGTGAGCGCTATGCTTGCCGCTCGCAGTTCTCAGCTGTGTTAGGAAAGCGAATGAATATTCACTTTCTTAACACTGAACCGCCTCTCTGCCAATCAGGTGCTCGGGTGAGTTACCTGTCACTTGATTGGCTGAAACAGGCGCTGCTATTGGACGCCTATCAGGAGGAGAGGACAGGAGTCGGGAAATGAGGACATCAAAAGATGCTGGCTTGGGGGCAGCATTTGATGGGCACAGTGGCTGCAATTAATGGCACAGTGGCTCGTTTTTGTTTTCAAAAATTTTCAGTTTGTTTGCGCCCCCCCCCAAAAAACTTTTGGCACCAGCCGCCACTGATCAGAGGTACTGTATGTTGGGCTTGTGAATTGGGGTGCCTTTGCACTGTAGAAATGTGAATGGGCCCTAATTCAGTTGCTTTTGGTGTTGGCGATGGTGGCAGCAGAATATGAATTTTCAGTGCCTCTACCAATGCTTTTTAACCACTTAACGACCGCCCACCGCCGATTTACGTCGGCAGAATGGCACGGACAGGCAGAATCACGTAGATCTACGTGATCGCCTTTGTGCAGTTGGGGGGTCCATCCGGACCCCCCTTCACTGCAGTGAGTGGCCGTTAAGTGTTCGGGAGCGATCAGGCATGAGGGGGCGGCCACTCGATTCCGCCCCCCCTCGCGATCGCTCCCGGCCAATGAAATTGCTTCCTCCGCCATGTGATGTAAACACAGGCTGGAGGAAGTGATGTCATCTCCCTCGCCGCGGTCTTTTCGGTCCCGGTGCCGAGGAGTGAAGACAGAGGTTAGTGCTCCAACAGTCCACTGACACGTAGGTACACATAGGCACACAAATCACCCCCCAGTCACCCCCAGATCACCCCCCAGGTCACCCCAAAGCCCCCAATCACAGTGTCACTGATTGCAGTGATCATTTATTTTACTGATCACTGCATTTAGTGTCATCTGTGATTGTAAAAAGTTGCAAGGCAGTTAGGATTAGGCCCCTTTAGGTCCAGGGTAGCCCCCTAACCCCCCTAATAAAGGTTTAACCCCTTGATCACCCCCTAGGTAACCCTTTCACCCCCTAACTTCAGCGTCACTAAGCGATTGTTTTTCCGATCGCTGTATTCGTGTCGCTGGTGTTTTAGATAGGCAGTTATTTTTTTTTTAGGTTCGCCGCAGGTTTTTATTGGTGTCAGGTACCCCCATATTTAACCTAATAAAGGTTTTAACCCCCTGATTGCCCCTAGTTAACCCTTTCACCAGTGATCACCATATAAAGGTTACGGGTGACGCTGGTTGATTAGTTTGCTTTTTATAGCATCAGGGCACCCGCCGTATATAACCCAATAAAGGTTTAACCCCCCTGATCGCCCGGCGGGTGAGATCAATTAGGTTTTAGCGCCAGAGAGGGTCTGCGTCGCCCCAGGCAGTGTTAGGTTAGTGCCAGTAACGCTAACACCCACGCGCAAAGCATACACCCCCCTTAGTGGTATAGTAACTGATCAGATCTATACTAGCATCCCCAGCGGTTTAGGGTTCCCAAAAACGCAGTGTTAGCGGGATCAGCCCAGATACCTGCTAGTACCTGCGTTTAGCCCCTCCGCCCAGCCCAGCCCAGCCCACCCAAGTGCAGTATCGATCGATCACTGTCACTTACCAAACACAACACACATAACTGCAGCGTTCGCAGAGACAGGCCTGATCCCTGCGATCGCTAACAGTTTTTTGTAGCGTTTGATATATTTGCTGACGACAGTCGGGTGCTTTTTTTCCTGTGAATCTTACTAGTGTACCCCTAAATTTAGAGCCCAAAATGGCAAGTCGAAGGTACACTAGTAAAGAGGCCTACGAGATTCTGAGCATGACAGATAGTGAAGAGGAGGTCACGTATCTGTCAGATTCAGGCTCAGAATATCTTCCCGTAGAAGACAGTGACGTCAGCGGCCCCACGTCAGATAGCTCTGACGACGAAGTTGAGGTCCCTGCTAAGGTCAGGCGTACCCGATCCCGATCTTCTGAGGTTGTTGAGGAGCAAGAACCGCAGGTCTCTCGTATCATGGAGCAGAGTAGTACTAGCGCCGCTATTCCTTCTGGTGAACTGGCAAGCACCAGCGGCCTAGTACAGCCTGGACGTACATCCAGCACTGCAGTAACACTTGGTGACGTGGCGAGTCCCATAAGTGCAGTTCAAGCTGGCGAGGTGGCAAGCACAAGTAGTGTCCCGCTGCCACCAAGAAGACAAAGGCAGGCCCGTCGTGCCCATACTGCCCTTCCTGCAGAATTCGCCTATCCTGATTGGGTCCCCACCACTTCTGCAGAACCCGTACTTCCCCCATTCACTGCCCAACCCGGTATTCAGGTGGAAACAGCTGATTTTATTCCAATTGATTTTTATTCGCTGTTTTTCACGGAAGATCTCTATAGATCTATTGTGGACCAGAGTAATTTATATGCTGGTCAATTTATCGCCGCTAACCCCCAGTTGCCTAAAATTGCCAGAAATTGGAAACCAATTACGGTTTCCGAATTTAAGACCTTTCTGGGCCTTTCCCTCAACATGGGCACACATAAATTTCCGTCATTGCGTGCTTATTGGTCCATGCACCCAATTGACCACATGCCCGTGTTCTCTGCCTCCATGTCCAGGGCACGATACGAGCAGATTTTGCGGTTCATGCACTTCAACGACAATGAACTTTGTCGTCCACGTGGGGACCCTGAATACGACCGGCTCTATAAAATTCGGCCCCTCATAAACCACTTCAACGAACGTTTTGCAGCCTTGTTTACTCCCGATCAAGTTGTCTGCGTTGATGAGTCCCTGATTAAATTTTCTGGCCGCTTGTCTTTCAAGCAGTACCTTCCCAGCAAGCGTGCCAGATACGGGGTCAAGCTCTACAAGTTCTGTGACAGGGCAACAGGCTATGTAGTGAACTTTACGGTTTATGAGGGAAAAGACAGTCAGATTGAGTCGGTCAACTGCCCGGATTACATAGGGAGCGCTGGCAAGATAGTGTGGAACTTGGTGTCACCCTTATTCGGAAAGGGGTACCACTTGTATGTGGACAATTATTACACGAGCGTGCCACTGTTTAGTCACTTGTTTGATCATAAGATTGGAGCATGTGGCACCGTGCGACCTAATCGCCGGGGCTTTCCCCACCGGCTTGTAGATGCCCATCTTAGGCTGGGGGAGAGAGCCTGCTTGAAGTGTAATAACTTGCTCGCTATGAAGTGGAGGGACAATAAGAATGTTTTCCTTCTTACCTCCCTTCATGCAGACACGACAGTCCAAATTCGTACGGCGACTGGTGTTGTGGAGAAACCCCTCTGTGTCCACGAATATAACCAAAATATGGGAGGGGTGGACCTCAACGACCAGTTGATGGCGCCGTATCTAATTGACCGTAAGGCGAGACGCTGGTACAAAAAAGTGTCTCTATCATTATTCCAATTGGCTTTGCTGAACGCTCATGTGCTATACAGAGCTTCAGGCGGGACGTTATCTCTTCTAAAATTCCAGAATGAGATAGTCACAGAACTCCTGTATCCAGGCGGTTCTGCACCTCACCATCCCCAACCAAATGCAGTAAGCCAGCTGCATGAGAGGCATTATTCGTATGTCCTCCCGAGTACCCCTACCCAAAGCCACCCCCAAAAAAGATGTCGTGTCTGTAGCAAGCGCGGATTTAGGCGTGACACCCGTAGTTTTTGTCCACTCTGTCCTGACAAGCCTGGTCTTTGCCAAGGTGAATGTTTTGAACGCTACCACTCAAAAGTGAAGTTTTAGCGTAGGGTACAGCATTTCACAGACTAGGACACACTTACACAGGGTCTCCCAAGATGCCATTACATTTTGAGAGACCCGAACCATTACAGTTGTAAAGTTACAAAAAAAAGTGTAAAAAAGAAAAAAAAAACGTAAAAAACAAAACACAAAAAAAATATAAAATAAAAAAACCAAAAATAGTTGTCGTTTTATTGTTCTCTCTCTCTCTATTTTCTCTCTATTGTTCTGCTCTTTTTTTACTGTATTCTATTCTGCAATGTTTTATCATGCTTGCTTTTCAGGTATGTAATTTTTTGTTTTCAGGTGCGCCATTCAACTGCAGCGCGGAATTATTTATCTTGACAGCAACAGCGTTTGCTCCCACGATACATAAAGCCGTGACTCCAGTGCTGTAGGAGGTGATTTCACCACCACAGTTAAAAAAAAGAGCATATATGCCGAAGCATGGGGGCAGCAGGGGCGGAGGAGCGATTTTGCTCCTAATGCCGCGTATATACGGTCGAAATTCCAACGGAGGCTTATCCGTGGAAAAGTCCGACCGTGTGTACGCGGCATAACCTTTTATGCCGCGTACATACGGTCGAAATTCCGACGAAGGCTTGACCGTGTGTACGCGGCATAACTTTTTTGCGGGAGGATGCCCCCATGCTTCGGCATATATGCCCATCATTAGAAGTGGGTGGATGAAGGGAGGTATTCTAATGGTGGGCATACCCACCAATCAATCTCTTTTTTTCGTTCAGCCAATAGGCTGTATGAAAAAAAAGATTACAATACATGTCCAACAAGGACCAGCAACGTACTGGTATGTTGCTGGACTTTGAATGTTTATACCAGAATGATGCCTGCGGGTTTAGGTATCATCTTGGTATCATTCTTTTCAGCCAGCAGCCGGCTTTCATGTAAAAGCAATTCTAGCAGATAATTAGCCTCTAGACTGCTTTTACAAGCAGTGGGAGGGAATGTCCCCCCCCCGGATATAAAAAGCGCCATTGGGAAAGCATTTTATCACACCGATCTTGGTGTGGTCAGATGCTTTGAGGGCAGAGGAAAGATCTAGGGTCTAACCCCCCAATTTTTTTCCAAAAAAGAGTACCTGTCACTACCTATTGCTATCATAGGGGATATTTACATTCCCTGAGATAACGATAAAAATGGTAAAAAAATAAAATATGGAAGGCACAGTTTAAAAATAAAATAAAAAAGCCAAATAAATAATAAAAAAAAAATAAATAAAAAAAAAGCACCGCTGTCCCCCCCCTGCTATTGCGCAAAGGCGAACGCACGCGTCGGTCTAGCGTCATATGTAAACAGCAATTGCATCATGCATGTGAGGTATCACCGCGAAGGTCAGATCGAGAGCAGTCATTTTAGCAGTAGACCTCCTCTATAAATCTAACGTGGTAACCTGTAAAGGCTTTTAAATGCTTTTAAAAATGAATGTAGTTTTGTCGCCGCTGCGCGTTTGTGCGCAATTTTAAAGCATGTCGTGTTTGGTATCCATGTACTCGGCCTATGATCATCTTTTTTATTTCATCAAACATTTGGGCAATATAGTGTTTTTTAGTGCATTAAAAATAAAAAAAGTGTGTTTTTCCCCCAAAAAATGCGTTTGAAAAATCGCTGCGCAAATACTGTGTGGAAAAAAAAATGCAACACCCACTATTTTAATCTGTAGGGCCTTTGCTTTTAAAAAATATATAATGTTTGGGGGTTCAACATAATTTTCTTGCAAAAAAAAATTTTCTTTCATGTAAACAAAAAGTGTCAGAAAGGGCTTTGTCTTCAAGTGGTTAGAAGAGTGGATGATGTGTGACATAAGCTTCCTAATGTTGTGCATAAAATGCCAGGACAGTTCAAAACCCCCCCCAAATGACCCCATTTTGTAAAGTAGACACCTCAAGCTATTTGCTGAGAGGCATGTTGAGCCCATTGAATATTTTTTTTTTTTGTCCCAAGTGATTGAATAATGACCAAAAAAAAAAAATGTACAAAAAGTTGTCACTAAATTATATATTGCTCAAACATGCCATGGGCATATGTGGAATTACACCCCAAAATACATTCTGTTGCTTCTCCTGAGTACGGGGATACCACATGTGTGGGACTTTTTGGGAGCCTAGTCGCGTACGGGACCCCAAAAACCAAGCACCGCCTTCAGGATTTCTATGGGTGTAAATTTTTGATTTCACTCCTCACTGCCTATCACAGTTTCGGAGGCCATGGAATGCCCAGATGGCACAAAAACCCCCCAAATGACCCCATTTTGGAAAGTAGACACCCCAAGCTATTTGCTGAGAGGTATGTTGAGTATTTTGCAGATCTCGCTTTTTGTCACAAAGTTTTGAAAATGTAAAAAAAGAAAAAAAAAAGAAAAAAAAATGTCTTTCTTAATTTTCAAAAACAAATGAGAGCTGTAAAATACTCACCATGCCTCTCAGCAAATAGCTTGGGGTGTCTACTTTCCAAAATGGGGTCATTTGTGGGGGTTTTGGGCTATTTTGACATTTTATGGCCTTCAAAACTGTGATAGGTAGTGAGGAGTGAAATCAAAAATTTATGCCCTTAGAAACCTTGAAGGCGGTGCTTGGTTTTTGGGGTCCCGTACGCGGCTAGGCTCCCAAAAAGTCCCACACATGTGGTATCCCCGTACTCAGGAGAAGCAGCAGAATGTATTTTGGGGTGTAATTTCACATATGCCCATGGCATGTGTGAGCAATATATCATTTAGTGACAACTTTGTGCAAAAAAAAAACAGTTTGTCATATTCCCGCAACCTGTGGCAAAATATAAAATATTCCATGGACTCAACATGCCTCTCAGCAAATAGCTTGGGGTGTCTACTTTCCAAAATGGGGTAATTTGGGGGGGTTTTGTGCTATTTTGGCATTTTATGGCCTTCAAAACTGTGATAGGTAGTGAGGAGTGAAATCAAAAATTTACGCCCTTAGAAATCCTGAAGGCGGTGCTTGGTTTTTGGGGCCCTGTACGCGGCTAGGCTCCCAAAAAGTCCCACACATGTGGTATCCCCGTACTCAGGAAAAGCAGCAGAATGTATTTTGGGGTGCAATTCCACATATAACCATGGCATGTGTGAGCAATATATCATTTAGTGACAACTTTTTGTACATTTTTTTTTTTTTTGTCATTCAATCACTTGGGACGAAAAAAAAAAATATTCAATGGGCTCAACATGCCTCTCAGCAATTTCCTTGGGGTGTCTACTTTCCAAAATGGGGTCATTTGGGGGGGTTTTGTACTGCCCTGCCATTTTAGCACCTCAAGAAATGAGATAGGCAGTCATAAATTTAAAGCTGTGTAAATTTCAGAAAATGTACCCTAGTTTGTAAACGCTATAACTTTTGCGCAAACCAATAAATATACGCTTATTGACATTTTTTTTACTAAAGACATGTGGCTGAATACATTTTGGCCTAAATGTATGACTAAAATTGAGTTTATTCGATTTTTCTTATAACAAAAAGTAGAAAATATCATTTTTTTTCAAAATTTTCGGTCTTTTTCTGTTTATATCGCAAAAAATAAAAATCGCAGAGGCAATCAAATACCATTAAAAGAAAGCTCTATTTGTGGGAAGAAAAGGACGCAAATTTCATTTGGGTACAACATTGCATGTCCACACAATTTACAGTTAAAGCAGCGCAGTGCCGAATCCCAAAAACAGGCTTGGTCCTAATGGCCCGAAATGGTCCGGGGCTTAAGTGGTTAATCCGATTTAAAAATAAATGGCTCACTGCCCTCTAATTTTTATTACAGTAGACACATGTGGGAGCGCAAGTGTAATACTAATTGGTACATTCAAACGTATCAATCAAATGTATCAATGATACTGTGCAACTGGTTCAAAAAATCTTAAGTTTTCTTGGTAGCATTAATGAGAGATTTGAGTGTGTGGGGTTTTTTTTTGTTAGTTTTTTTATTTATTTTTTGTGTGATTCCTCCACCACAGATAATCATCTGCTCTTGTATATATGCTTTGAAGTAGCACTGGCCATGCTGTCATTTGCCATCCGACTCCATATAGTCACAAAACCGCAAGTAAGAGGGGCAATCTTTCCAGCAACAACTTGCAGCATCAAAAAAAAAAGGGAGCCGCTCAGGTGTGGGAATCCTCCAATCACCTCTTCCCAGCAGCCAAGGGTGCAGACAATGCTACTAACAGCAAACAGGAACAAAAAAGTCTTCTGGACTGCAGTACTCCAAAGATAAAAGCCTTTATTAAAATAGGAAATCCAAAATGCACACTGTACAACGGTACACAGGTCAAAAAAATCTGGCTAACATGTTTCGGACTCTGCTAGTGCTTATTCATAGCTCCTCCAAAAAGCCAGGGGAGCAATGTTAGACTGTTTCAATGTGAGGACTGATTATGAACCAGACATTGCATTTTGTTTGAGTGGTCAGGGAATATACTGTAGCTTACTGAAGAATCATCTATAGCAGTCCCTGTATAAGCCAAACAAGCCTAGCCTACTGGTACAGTGCCTTGAAAAAGTATTTATACCCCTTGAAAATTTCCACATTTTGTCATGTTGCAACCAAAAATGTAAATGGATTTTATTGGAATTGTATATGATATACCAACACAAAGTGGCACATAATTGTGAAGTGGGAGAAAAATTATGAATGGTTTTCCAAATTTTTTACAAATATCTGAAAAGTGTGGAGTGCATTTGTATTCAGCCCTTTTTACTCTGATATCCCTAACTAAAATCTAATGGAATCACTTGCCTTCAGAAGTCACCTTACTAGTAAATATAGTCCACCTGTGTGCAATTTAATCTCAATATAAATACAGCTGTTCTGTGAAGCAGTCATAGGTTTGTTAGAGAACCTTGGTGAACAAACAGCATGATGAAGGCCAAGGAACGTACCAGTCAGGTCAGGGATAAAGTTGTGAAGAAGTTTAAAGTGGGGTTCGGTTATAAAGAAATATCCCAAGCTTTGAACATCTCACGGAGCACTGTTTTAATCAATCATCCGAAAATGGAAAGAGTATGGCACAACGGCAAACCAACCAAGACATGGACGGAATTCCACCTAAACTGACAGGCCATGCTAGGAGAGCATTAATGAGAGAAGCAGCCAAGAGGCCCATGGTAACTCTGGTGGAGCTGCAGGGATCCACAGCTCAGGTGGGAGAATCTGTCCACAGGACATCTATTAGTCAGGCACTCCACAAATCAGGCCTTTATGGAAGAGTGGAAAGACCAAAACCATTGTTGAAAGAAAGCCATAGGAAGTCCCGTTGGCGGTTTGCGAGGAGCCATGTGGGGGACACAGCAAACATGTGGAAGAAGGTGCTCTGGTCAGATGAGACCAAAATTTAACTTTTTGGCCTAAAACCAAAATGCTATGTGTGTCAGAAAACTAACACTGCACATCACCCTGAACACATCACCGTAAAACATTGTGGTGGCAGCATCATGTTGTGGGGATGCTTTTCTTCAGAAGGGACAGGGAAGCTGGTCAGAGTTGATGGAAAGATGAATGGAGCCAAATACAAGGCTATCTTTGAAGAAAACCTGTTAGTCTGCAATAGACTTGAGACTGGGGGTGAGAGTCACCTTTCAGCAGGACAATAACCCTAAACATACAGCCAGAGCTTCAATTGAATAGTTTAGATCAAAGCATATTCATGTGTTAGAATGACCCAGTCAAAGCCCAGACCTAAATCCAATTGAGAATCTGTGGCATAAATTTAAAATTGCTGTTCATAGATGCTCTCCATCCAGTCTGACAGAGCTTGAGCTATTTTGCAAAGAAGAATGGGCAAAATGTCCCTCTCTAGATGTGTAAAGCTGATAGAGACATGCACAAAAAGACTTGCAGCTGTAATTGCAGTGAAATGTAGTTCTACAAAGCATTGAATCAGGGGGCTGAATACAAATGCACGCCACACTTTTCACATTTATTTTTAAAAAATTTGGAAAACCATTTATCGTTTTCCTTCCACTTCACAATTATGTGCCACTTAGTGTTGGTCTATCACATAAAATTCCAATAAAATACATTTACATTTTTGGTTGTAACGTGACAAACTGGAAAATGTCAAGGATTATGAATACTTTTTCAAGGCACTGTAGATCGGTGCAATGGTCTGGTGACATTGTCACTGGTGTTGCAGTGATCACGAACGTTGTTGCTGGCTACACTGGTCTAGCATCACTGTGACTAGTATGGTGGTGATCAGGGACACTGTGACTGACTGACTGGTCACACTATCTGCATTCAAGATATTGCACCTGTATGGGTGTCAAATTGGGAGGAGCAGCTGGGTTTTTTCAGCTGCTGCATCCAAATAGACATCAATGGGGCTGCCTTCATAGGGATGCACAAAACATCTGCTCATCTCTGTGCAAGTAAACCTCTCTCACACAGGATATGCAATTTTCTCTAGTCATCTTCCAGGACGGCACACCTGAGAGATGACTGGTCCACCTGACAGGAAACACAATCAACACATGAGGTTAAAAGGCCCCTCCCTTCCCCTGCACCTCAGTTCTTGATTGTGTTTCCCGGCAGCGAAACGTTTGTTATTTTTGTCAGACCTGAAGTCGGTAGCGGATGGTCTCCCCCCTGAGAGCTGGACGCCAAGGCCGGGGAGGGTTGCGGGTCCAGCCAGGGATCAGTCCCTTTTCAGGGGGGGTTCCCAATGACTGGTGGTATTCCCCGGTAAAGAGCCTCCCGGGCACAGGGGTGTTTCCCGGATCTCTTGTGGGTACATGCCTCCCCACCTACCTTCCACCCAGTCTAGGGTACTTGGGGGATGAAGGAACCGGAGGGTCTGCAGGAGTCCAGGCCACTGGAGGAGGAAGGCTGTCATTTTCCTGACAGTGCAGCTCCATAGGGAATGCTGGAAACACTCCTAGGCAGGAGTGAGCATTCGTCGGGTGGAGCAAGATGGTGCCTCTTCCGGTTCCGGGCGACATCACTTCCGGTTTCCGGTCCACGCCAAAATGGCGGATCCGGACACTAGAGGCCAAAATGGGACTACCTCTGGCGGCGGGACTCCAGCAAAATGGCGCCGATCGGCGTCCTGGCCATAAAAGTCCGGTGGAGCCAGGCGGAGGTCCCACAGGCCCCTCTCACCGACCGGGGGTCTCAGAGCAGAGCTCCTAGGAAGTAGGATCCAGCTGAGACCAGGAATGGAGCGAGAGGAGGACACAGCAGTGGCTGCATCCCAGGAGGGGACCACGAGTGGTGAGTCTTTCCTCTATTATTCATAAGGGGTTGGTTAAGGGAGGTCTTACCCACACCCCTTGGGGGGGGCAGGAAAAAGTACAGCTTGCTAAAAAAACTAGTGCTGTCTTGTCTTTTTGTTTCCTTAGAACCCAGTGGATCTGCTCAAGGGGCCCACAAGGTTAAAAGCAAAAGTACCCCTCCCCCTAGAACAAAAAGGTGTGGGAATTGCAATGAAAAGCTCCCACTTGATCACGCAAAGCCTTTTTGTTACAGGTGCATACATAAATTGTCGGGTAAGGAAACCTCACAGGTGTTGAGGGACTTCCTTACAGTACAGGCAGAGATGCTGACTACGTTACAATCCCTTAAGACATTATTGCATCTAAGGAAGAGCATAGCACTAGTGGCAGAGAGGTTCTGTCCTCTAGAGAAGGTACTTCATCTCAGGGGGACACATCTGACAGAGGTCAGAGAACCCCACAGGGGCCTCCCTCTTCCATTACTTCAGGAGTAGATGAGCTTGAGGACCCAGAGGAGTCAGAAGAGGACTCATTAAAGGAGGGGGAAGGTTCAGACCCTGAAAGGGTCCTTAAGCTAAAAACCTGGAAGAGAAGGTTCCCTTTTGGGGAGGAAGAAGAAGAGAAGTTTTTCAAGACCCCCAAATTAGATGCAGCCCTTTCTCAGGTCTCTAAGAAATCCGATTTGTCCTTTGAGGACTCGGGTAGCATTAAGGACCAAATGGATAGGAAGGCTGAAACGCTTCTGCGCAGAGCATGGGATGCCAATGCGGCAGCCATGGCTCCTGCACTAGCATCTGCCTGCGTAGCCAGGAATGTGAATGCCTGGCTAGGTAGGCTCTCTGGCCATGTTTCTAGAGGGGACAATTCCGAAGAGGTTATGGACTCTCTAGAAATAATTAACAAAGCAGTAGCATATTTGGCTGATGCGACAGTGGAGGTGGTCAGAACCTCAGCCAAGTCAGCGGCCCTCCTGAACTCCGCAAGAAGGGCGGTCTGGGTTAAGTCATGGCAGGGGGACCCTATGTCCAGATCATGGCTCTGCGGGTTACCTTTTGAAGGTTCCCAGCTTTTTGGCCCTGGTCTGGATCAGGTCCTATCGCGATCTGCAGAGAAGGGGAAAAAGTTCCCGGTTAAGGCCAAGAGAGAAAAAGGCAAAAAGTTTTTTCGTGCCCCTCCTAATCAGGGCCAGTTCAGGGCCAAGAAAGACACCAATAAAAGATGGGGGAAGGGAAAGGGCGGACAGAAGGGTGGTAAATAAAAATAGTGTGGCGCTCAAAGCAATGAAAACTTATAATAGGTGAATGGCTACTTAAAGCAATAGAACCAACAGTGCTCTAATAACACAATTAAAAATGTGAGTCCGCTACAAGGGTATTCAGATGAATTGTCCTCCTTGCGAACTGTGTGATATACCGTAAAAAGTAAAACGTGAAAAATAGAATACAATCCCAAATAACAAAATGTGTGTGATCATGGATGTCCTTCAATGGATAGCCTTCCCACAACGCAGACTGACAAAGGGACTTCAATGCAAATGATGGATCAAGCAAGGAGAAGACACTGGTTGTTATAGATGGGTACTCTTACCGCTGATGGTGGACCCACCTACCGTACGGCAGTGGGTCTTGCAGGCTTAGTGGTCACCAAGACCAGACGGGATATAGCTGGATGTCCTGGGTCCTCGCTTGAACTCCAACCGGATGACGGGAGAGGCAGCTCAAACGATGGATTATTCTCACATGGGCCAGGTTCCACAGCAATCCGCGAAAAATATAAAGATGGAAGAAAACCAAAAAGACTCCAGATGGTGCAGGTCAATAAAAACCGATTACCGGAATTTTATTAAATAAAAATATTTTTGTCCAACAGTCATGCAGACAAATAAAAAGTGATCACGAAATAAAAATATATTCAAACAGTCTTCAACAGAGTCATGCCCCTGTTGAAGACTGTAGTAGTCGAAACGCGTAGGGCTTGCTGACGCTGCACCCCATATTGCTTTGAATATATTTTTATTTCGTGATCACTTTTTATTTGTCTGCATGACTGTTGGACAAAAATATTTTTATTTAATAAAATTCCGGTAATCGGTTTTTATTGACCTGCACCATCTGGAGTCTTTTTGGTTTTCTTCCATCTTTATATTTTTCGCGGATTGCTGTGGAACCTGGCCCATGTGAGAATAATCCATCGTTTGAGCTGCCTCTCCCGTCATCCGGTTGGAGTTCAAGCGAGGACCCAGGACATCCAGCTATATCCCGTCTGGTCTTGGTGACCACTAAGCCTGCAAGACCCACTGCCGTACGGTAGGTGGGTCCACCATCAGCGGTAAGAGTACCCATCTATAACAACCAGTGTCTTCTCCTTGCTTGATCCATCATTTGCATTGAAGTCCCTTTGTCAGTCTGCGTTGTGGGAAGGCTATCCATTGAAGGACATCCATGATCACACACATTTTGTTATTTGGGATTGTATTCTATATTTCACGTTTTACTTTTTACGGTATATCACACAGTTCGCAAGGAGGACAATTCATCTGAATACCCTTGTAGCGGACTCACATTTTTAATTGTGTTATTAGAGCACTGTTGGTTCTATTGCTTTAAGTAGCCATTCACCTATTATAAGTTTTCATTGCTTTGAGCGCCACACTATTTTTATTTACCATTCCTGTACACTGTTTGTTTGAGTGTTGGCAGCTTGCATGCACATTGTTTTTGGTTTAGCGCAGTATTTTCCTTTTTTATCCGGACAGAAGAGTGGCCTGCTCTTCTCCGGACCCAAGGACGCCAGCAGGCAGCCAAAGTGACGCCAGCGTCAGGGTAGGGGGTTGACTTTCTCGATTTGTCCCTCAATGGTGAAGGATCTCCGAAAGCCCCTATATCCTGCATATCCTGACAGAAGGATATCGTCTGGAACTTTCCTCTCCTCCCCCTCAAAATTTTACTCTGACCCATCTCCCCAAAGAACCTTTGAGAGCAACAGGGTTGATGGACAATTTGCAGGGATTGGCGGACCAGGAGGTTATCGTTCCCGTTCCACCCGAAGAGCTCTACCAGGGATTTTACTCCCACGTGTTTGTGGTCCAGAAGCCGTCAGGAAAATTTCGCCTGATATTAAATCTCAGGAAGCGGAACTGGTTTCTGATACACAAGAGCTTTCGGATGGAAAGCATTTATACTGTGAGAAAACATCTATTGAAGGATGCCTTTATGGCCACAGTGGATCTGAGGGACGCGTATCTCCACGTGGCTATTGCCCCGGAACACCAATCCCTGCTGAGGTTTGCAGTCCTGACAAGCAAGGGTATACAACACTGGCAATACCGAGCACTTCCCTTTGGCTTAGCTGCAAGCCCAAGAGTGTTCACAAAGATATTGGCAGAGGTTGTAGCTTACCTGCATTTACAGGGGGTATCTCTGATACCCTATTTAGATGACCTCCTGATCTATGGACAGTCTTTAGAGCAAGTGACAGAAGACGTAAAGACGGTGATCTGCACCTTGGAGAACTTGGGTTGGATAATAAACAGGGAAAAATCGTCCCTAGTGCCATCCCAGATAAAAACTTTCCTAGGATACTCTGTGGACGCAGGGGCTCAGAAGCTTTTTCTCCCAGAGGAAAAAAGGTTGAAGGTAATATCAGCAGTTTCCTCTCTATTGGAACCCAGGGACTGCTCTCGCAGACAGGTCATGAGGGTCCTTGGCCTAATGACTGCCTGTATTCCGGCGGTTTCCTGGGCTCAGCTCCATTCCAGGGAGCTACAGTTTTTCCTTCTATCCTCCTGGGACAAGAAGACAGAGTCTCTGGATGGGAAGGTGGCCATTCCAGCAAGGGTAAGGGCTTCCCTGGATTGGTGGCTGGGTCAGGACAGACTCACGTTGGGTCGTCTCTGGACCCAGTGGAACCCTATAAAAATTACCACAGATGCAAGCGCCTGGGGTTGGGGTGCTCACTTGGGGGACCTCCAAGCGCAGGGATCCTGGAACCAGATCCAAGCAAGGGCCTCCTCCAATTACAGGGAGCTTCTTGCGGTGGGTCAGGCTCTGAAGGCCTTCGAAAGCAGAGTTCAGGGACTAGACGTCCAAGTCCTCTCGGACAATGTGACAGCAGTTTCCTATCTAAACCGACAAGGGGGTACAAGATCCAGAAGGCTACTAAGTCTAGCCCTGGAGATTCTGAGTTGGGCAGAAGGGGTCCTTCAATCCATATCGGCGGTCCACATAAGAGGGACCACCAATGTGGTAGTGGATTTCCTGAGCCGACAGCCCATTCACCAAGGGGAATGGGAACTAAACCAGAGAGTATTCCTCCAGATAAGTCAAGAGTTCGGGGTTCCAGAGATAGACCTTTTTGCCCACAGAGGGAACAGAAAGGTGGAGCGTTTTTTCTCTCTCACCAGAGAGGGAGGTTCAGAGGGAATAGATGCTCTAGCTCAGAATTGGGACTGTCACCTAGCATATGCTTTCCCTCCACTAGCTTTGATTCCTCGGGTTCTACAGAGGCTGGCCAACTCGGAGTGCAAGCTGATTCTGATAGCCCCTTGGTGGCCCAAGAGGACTTGGTTTGCTACTCTGAAGAAATGGTCGGTGGCCCCTCCTTTTCCTCTCCCAACCAGGCAGGATCATCTTCTGCAGGGGCCAGTCGTCCACCCCAACCCAGGATTCTTCAGGTTGACGGCATGGCTCTTGAGAGGGAGATTCTCAGAGGCAAAGGATGCTCCGATAAAGTGATTGAGACCCTCCTAGGTAGTCGAAAACCAGTCACTAGGAGGATATATTCAAAGGTTTGGAATACTTTTTCTCACTGGTGTCAAGATAGAGAAGTGTCTAGTCCTTCGGTACCAGTGATACTAGAATTTTTACAGGCAGGGGTGGACAAAGGAATTGCCACAAATACCCTGAAGGTACAGATGGCTGCTCTATCCGTATTTTTGAACCAGAGGCTCACGTTAGAGCCTCTGATTAGGAGGTTCCTAGTAGCTAGGGAGAGGTTAACCCCCATAAAGGTTAAAAGATTCCCCCCTTGGAATCTAACATTGGTCTTGGAAGCGTTGACGAAAGCGCCTTTCGAACCAGCTCAGGAGATCTCCATTACATTTTTGACGCTTAAGTTAGCCTTTTTACTGGCCATCACAACAGCCAGAAGAGTAAGTGACCTGCAGGCCTTGTCAAGTAAAGAGCCTTTTCTGTTGATTCTGGAAGATAGAGTGGTGCTGAAGCAAGACCCACTTTTTCTTCCCAAAGTCGCATCACAGTTTCATAGGTCGCAGGAGATCATTTTGCCTTCCTTTTGTGAAAACCCAAAGAACAAAGGAGAGGAAAAATTTCAGTTTTTAGATGTCAGGAGATGTTTGCTGACATACTTGGACAGAGTGAAGGACTTCAGGAAGTCGACTCACCTTTTTAGTTTTATTTAGCGGCCCTAGGAAGGGAGGGCAGGCTTCTAAATCTACAGTGGCTAGGTGGATTAGGCAGACCATAGGTATGGCTTATGAGCAGTCAGGTTCCCCAGTACCAGGTAACATTAAAGCTCAATCAACAAGATCTTTGGCGGCCTCTTGGGCAGAAAAAGCAGGGGCCTCAATCGAACAGATCTGCCGAGCAGCCACATGGGCGAAGCAGGACACCTTCTTAAAGCACTATAGAGTGGAACTACTATCGCCTCAGGATCTGACGTTTGGAAGGAAGGTCTTACAAGCGGTGGTCCCACCCTAAGGTAGGCCTTGAACTTCTTGTCCATCCTCTCAGGTGTGCCGTCCTGGAAGATGACTAGAGAAAATTGACAGTTACTTACCGTTAACTGCTTTTCTAGGATATCTTCCAGGACGGCAGGCCTACTTCCCACCCCTGGTTTGATGTAAGTACTACGGGTAGAGTTTCCCTCTGGCACCCGGATAACCTATTACTTTGGTAGAACTGAGGTGCAGGGGAAGGGAGGGGCCTTTAAACCTCATGTGTTGATTGTGTTTCCTGTCAGGTGGACCAGTCATCTCTCAGGTGTGCCGTCCTGGAAGATATCCTAGAAAAGCAGTTAACGGTAAGTAACTGTCAATTATACACCCCATGTGAATGAGGCCTTATGGTGACAGTTGGATTGGTGTGGTGGTGACTGGGGACACTGTGACTGGCTGTACTAATGGGCTTCATTCACACAGAATCAATGTGTACCCCGTGTGAGAGCCATGTTTATTCACACGGGAATGCACAGGTGTATACTGTGTATGCCCCATGTACATATACTGCGGCAGGGCAGCCCTTAAGTGCAAAATCACGTACCTGTACACGGTTTTCTTCTTTGGCTCAGGGGCGCATGCCCGCGCTGCCGGAGCCCCGCTCCCGCAGTCTTTCTCCCCTCACAGCCGATCACTGGGAGATGAGACTTCACAGGCTGCACAGTTGAAGCCTGTGTTACATGTGTTATCACTGTGATGGTTGCAATTGGCCCTGTACCCCGATCTGCGATCTGCTGTGGCCAGAATGGAGGACATATGGGTACTGTCTCCTGAAAGCGGAGGTTCACCGGAATTATTATTTTTTTAGAAGCTACAAATACTGCTGCTGCCGACTTTGAAAAAAGGGACACTTACCTGTTCAGGTCGCCCGCCGAAGCCGAGCTACCGCTCGGCTCTCGGCTTCCCTCGCCTCCATCCTCGGTGAGGGAATCGGGAAGTGAATCGCTGCGGCTTCACTGCCCAGTTATCTACTGTGCATGCGCGAGTCGCGCTGCACCGTCCTCACTGGTCCCCGCTGTGTTATGGGAGCCGTGTGTTTACCAGAACACAACGGGGGGTGACGCGAAGGGGCTGGACTCCTGCGGGAGTCTATACCCAGAAGTGGTGCAAAGACCTGTTTTATACAGGTATCTGCACCCCCTGAAAGGTGCCAAATGTGACACCGGAGGGGGGGGGGAGGGTTCCGACAAGCGGAGGTTCACTTTTGGGTGGACCTCCGCTTGAAACAAGGAAGCTCCCACTTGGCTTTTTATATGTAGTGGCCAGGCGGGAGATGGTTATAAGATTTGTGCATTTTAATGTTGTCCTTGAAACTGAATAAAGAGGTCCTCTCCAGCACTGTACGCTATTTTTTTACGTTTTTTTTTTTTTTGCTTTGTTGCATGTTCCCCATGGCACTTTGCCTATTAGCCTTAAAAATTCCAACTCCAATAGATTTTAGTGTGATTTGTCTCTAAGTTTGGGTTCAGCTAACTTCAAACAAGATTTACCAAACCCTTACAGAATTAAAACTGAGCAGAATTACCATCACTTAAATGATATAGATGAGAACTATGATAATGATGACATAAATAGCTTTGAGTGGGAGCTTCTCATTCACCTTGTGACTACTTATTGCTCTGCACACTACAAAGAAGCAGCATTTAGCTCTGGTTCACACTGCTGCATTGTGACATGTGATATGACATGTAAAATCGGCAGCATTTGCCGGCCTAATTGGGGCGACGTCGCATCTGCGGTGCTGCACTTATTTAAAAAAGTAGTTTCTGTACTACTTTTTGCGATTTCGGCACGCGATTTACATTGACATCTGTGCAGAAACCTGCACAGATGTCCCTGTAATCGCGGCAGAAA
The DNA here is from genome assembly GCA_029206835.1 of Rana muscosa. Taxonomy (NCBI): domain Eukaryota; kingdom Metazoa; phylum Chordata; class Amphibia; order Anura; family Ranidae; genus Rana; species Rana muscosa. Next base: position 634,240,089 of record CM055117.1, on the reverse strand, counting down.
TCGGGACTGACAGGCGGGAGTGAAATCGTGCGAGTTCAGCTGAACTTGCACGGCTTCACTCACGCAGCCCAATGTGAACCTGGGCTTAGCTGCAGTGAACATGATCCCTTTTTGATCGGCTGCAGAAAAGATTGTGAGTGAAGGACGCAAATCTCAGTGTGCTCCATCTGTTTTAATGCCGAATAAATACTTTAGGTTGTTCACACAAATTGTTGGTCATGTTTTTAATTACTGATGCTTTACATCTTTTTAATGTTCAGGTATCAAAATGTGATGCGGATAAACATTCTCTTTTCATATACCGTATATACTCGAGTATAAGCCAAGGTACCTACTTTTACCAAAAAAACTGGGAAAATTTATTGACTCGAGTATAAGCCGAGGGGGGGGGGATGTGCCCATTGCCCAACCTTACTGTGCCCATTGGCATCTCACTCTGCCACCTCACTGCCCATTGTCACCTCACTGTGCCCATTGTCGTCTCACTGTGCCCCCTTACTGTGCCCATTGCCATCTCACTGCCCACTGTCACCTCACTGTGCCCCCTTACTGTGTCCATTGCCGCCTCCCTGTGCCCGAGTCAGTACCTCAAAATCTTGAATTCCGCGGCGGCGTCCATTGTTCAAATCTCGCCCCGTTCTCCCTGTCCCTTCCGTGATAGGCGTTTCCAGCAAACACTGTGTTGAGTGTTTGCGCCTATCATGGAGGTCCTCTCATTCGCCGACTCCGTTTCCCAGCAGGCACGGTGTTCAGTGCTCGGCCAATCACGGACGTCGGACAAGAGGACCTCCGTGATAGGCGCAAACACTCATCACAGTGTTTTCTGGAAACGCCTATCGCCGAAGGGACAGGGAGAACGGCGCGAGATTTGAACAATAGACGCCGGCCGCGGAATTTCACGATTTTGAGGTACTGACTCGAGTATAAGCCGAGGGGTATACTTTCAGCCCTAAAAAAAGGGCTGAAAAACTTGGCTTATACTCGAGTATATGCGGTATTCTGTATTACTGCAGATGCAACATGTATGCTAAATTACCTAAAGAAAATGGTTGTCCACAATATTAGAACTTTTTAAATTCACTATTGTGCTCCTGGAGATTTATCTAACTACCTTTTTAAAATATCTTTAAATACCAGCATCCGTAATATTACCGTATATACTCGAGTATAAGCCGACCCGAATATAAGCTGAGGCACCTAATTTTACCACAAAAAAACTGTGAAAACTTATTGACTCGAGTATAAGCCTAGGGTGTCCATCTGCATGCCTCACTGTGCCCCTTGCCTCACTGTGCCCATGACTAGACTGACGTTTAACATGGGAGTCTATGGAAGGGGTGCCCGGCTTTGAAAAATCGGTGCTCCCCGGCTGTAGGTCCCCCAGACAAAAAACTTTGCACACATGTAGAGGAGAAATTGAGCTACATGTGTGCCAAGGTCCGGGTCCAGGGAACCTACGACCGGCCAGTACTGGGTCCCCAAAGTCACCAGAGAAATTACTGTTTAACATGGGAGTCTATGGACGGGGTGCCCGGCTTTGAAAAATCGGAGCTCCCGGCCGTAGGTCTAATGGACAACAATCTTTGCACACTTGTAGAGGAAGAGTGGGGCTACATGTGTGCCAAGTTTGGGGTCCAGGCAACCTATGGCCGGTCGGTACCGGGTCCGCAAATTCCGGGAGATCAGGCGCAAAAAGGTGACTCGAGTATAAGCCGAGGGGGGCATTTTCAGCACAAAAAAATGTGCTGAAAAACTCAGCTTATACTCGAGTATATACGTTAATACATTTCCCAATAGTATTACATAACGTGTTTATGAAATGAATTGACTCTAACAGTCATATATTTATAGTTTATACAGCTACATTTATTTAGTCACCATAGGCAGCATAGTTAAATGGTTAATACTATAGTTTTATTATTATTATTATTTCTAACGTCCTTTTTAACAAGGCCTTGTAAAAACAATTTTCTCTCCAAGATATTTTTTAACACGTGTCAACGTGTGACCTTGATATTTGCCTGTGGTAATGCACAATATTTGCCCAAGACTAACCACCGTTAAGAAAAACGAACACCGCGCATAAAAATTTACTTTAATACTACAATATTTTATACACTTGAAATAATCCATCAAGTTGAGCCCAACCTGAACCAGGCTAATGGCCCGTACACACGACCTGAAGATCGTATGTAAAAAACGCTTTTGAAGCGTTCGTACAATAATCAGGTCGTTTGTACAGAGCTTTCGACAGTTAATCCGATTTATTATCCGATCAGGCAAATACAAAGAAAATTCTCGTACGATACCAGATCATATGGTTTTAGTTTAATCAGTACAGTTGTCATCCAAAAATACAATACAAAAAAACTACAACAAATGACATCACTTCCGTGTTTGTTTTTTTTTTCTGTCGTACGAGAATTTTCGTCACTTTAGTAACCTCTCCATTTTCGGGATGCGACTAGCATGCAAAAAAAAGGACGATTTTCGGATCTTGTGTATGGGCCATAACATTTAAAAGGAACTAAACATCTGGTGGTTGCAAATTTACACTGATCTGCTGAGGGATTCTGCTTTGTTACAATGTTACTTGCGAACCAGTAAGAAAATGAAAGTCCACCTTTTACAAAGAATAATAAACGCACACATGCATTTGCAGAAAAAAAAAAAACATGCATTTATTAATTTTTGGAAATCAGCCTGCAAAGCATTGCATCCTTTAGATGCTTTCTCCAGCTCTCCGTCACAATATATGGACTTTCAGTTAGAGAGCTGGAGAAATTGTCAAAAGGCTACAAGAGTGGTAATCACCATACTCCTGTTCTATTGCAAACTACAAATCCTTCTGCCCTGGTGGCAGATGGAACTTGTAGTTCATTTGGAGATCTCTGTGACGGCTGTGGACGGGGGGAGATGAACCCCCACATGCTGTCACAGAAATGTACTGAAAGGGCTTAACGATTTGAGCCTGTCAGCATGGACACGTGGCCACCCCCCTTTCCGCATGTGTCGTGTGTGTATATATAAAATTAGGCAAAAAAAATTAAATGTTTAGGAATACAAAAAAAAAGGGGTCATGTTGATGCTGCAGAACTTTCGGAAACGTCACATGACCCACTGGGATTGTTCTGGAAGGTCACATGACCTGGTAGAACATTCCAGAAAGGGGGCTCTGTATATAAAGCTGGCCCCGTGGGAATTTCTTCACCAGTTGGTCAGAGTCGGCAACAAGCTCCCACCCCCCCCACCCTTGTCACGAGCACGTATATGTGGTTCGTCACACTTTATATTTAAAGGGGGGACTTGTGTTTATAAGTGTAGCGGGGTGCTAAATTTAGGGGAAGTGTTTGGGTGGTAGTTATACCCAAACATCCCAATTGTTAGAGTTCTGGCAACCATTTTTGTACACAGGTAGAGTATTGGTGTACAGTTCTCTGTGGCCTGCAGGTGGCACTGCCATAGTAGGCCAGGGTTGAGCCGCTGATACAGTGCTGTGCCTTGTATGTCCCCTCTCGGCAGCCATACAGTGGGTGTGGTCTACCTTCTGGGCATGCTGGGATAGGATATAAAAGAGGCAGATGCTGCCTGTTAGGGGTTCTTGTTCCTGTCCGCCCTGGGCACCTTTAGCCCAGGGGCGGGTCTGCGGTTCGTTGTTGGGGGGGCCCTACCCCAAGGGAGTGTGTGGTTCCTGTCGGTCCCAGCACCTTCAGTCCTGGGACTGCAACAAAGGTCTGGGCCCAGCACCTTCGGCTGGAGCCCACCGGGGATGGAGGAATCTCAGGGTGCCGCCTAGCAAGGGGACCCGTATCCTAGATGAGGAGGCCGGGGGAGGAACTGTTCCGAAGGACTGGTGCGGAAGTCACAGTGAAGGAAGGGTCCCGGTAACTCTGGAGGGATGTCTTCTCCTTGAACAGAGACCAAGTTCATCAGGTCTGTGGCAAAGACCAAGTTCACCATGTCTGTGGCAGAGACCAAGTTCACCAGGTCTGTGGCAGAGACCAAGTGTAAACTTTGAGCATCATTTCGGCTGCTAGTCCTTTGCTAGGAAGACTATCCGAATGGGCTGAGTCTGCTTGAGAATCGGAGCAGTGAATTGTGTTACGTTTTGTGCCTGGACCTCTTCCACACCTTAAGCTGTCCTGTTCTCCCTCCAACCTTTCCTGTCAGTTTGTTTTTATAAGGAAATAAATCTCTACGTTGGAGTGCAGCTGGTGTGGACATTCAAGTTACTGTGGGGATACAAGGACTTGTCTTTATTCACTATAGAGGTGAGAGACATTCTCTGGCTGTCTGACTGTGGAAGACTCATCAACAACCCCACTCAACCTCTTCACACAGGAGGGTACGGGCTTGTGGTGCGGTGTGCCTCTCTCTTCCTGCGAGGAGCCAAAGTTAATGCAGGTAAAGAAAGGGGTCTGTGCGCTACATAAGATATTCTGTATTGCTCGAGTCCTGTATGACTGACCTGTTTTGTATTTATTATTTGCAAGTTGAGAGTTTTTTATGATTTAAAAAAAACTATTAAAATGTTCATTTTATTTATTATTACACCAATAAACGTGCCGCTGCCAATTATATACCAAATAAAGTTGTTAGTGTCTTTAATTAACTAGGTGTTCTTTTTTAGGTATTATGGGGGGGTTTGGGTGTGTGCAGCCTACATTCCCATGGAAGATTTGGGGTTTGGGGAGTTTGCACTATATTACACCCTAAATAAGGGTCTAATATGTCATCCATCTGCTTCTCTGCCTCAGCCAATCAGATGAAGCTTTGTATTCAGAATACAAAGCAAACTATTTAAAGGGATAATAAACTTGGAAATCAGTTTTAAACATTAATGAACAGTTATGAACAAAGTGACCTAAAGTGTTCCTTGCACACATCACTTGAGTGTGCAGTATTATAAGAAAGTAGAGGCAAGTGCAATGGCCATCGTTCAACTGTTTATTTCTGTACATTTATAAAGCATTGCTATTTGTCATATACAGTAAATATGCATTTGGTTCCACTTGGTACATGCTCATTTTTTTTATAAAACGTCTACTTTTGTTGATTGAGTACTGCACAATTTAATATTATAATACAACATAGCATTCATCTGACAATAAAAAATATCTACTTACCAGGGGATGAACTGGTTGGATTATCTATGATGAAAATGGTAAATTATTATGTCACAATCTTTAAGATGGATGATTTAGACTTGACTATAGTACTAAAGTATTATGTCTCAGTAGATATAAATTCATTACTTTGCATTATTATAGAAAATTTGTTGAAAACATCTTGAATCAAAGCTCCGCTATGTATGTCATATACACTGAGAAAAACATTCCATTTTATTGCTTCCAAAAATATTTCTCACCTGGGAAGCCATGAAAATATTTGAAAATCAGTGTCCTTATAATTTTAGTAAAAATATGTATATGCTGCATTATGATACCATAATATCAAAGGGGAAAATTAAGTGGTTGTAAACCTCAGTCTTGAAATATCCATGTCCCTCTAACGTGTGTACTTGTATTCAATTTCTTCAACTTTTTTTTTTCTCAAATACAAAAAGCTTTTGCATTTATACAAGATTCACTTACATATACATTGTTCCCCTTAGTTATTCAATATACAGAATCTTTATGTATATGTTACTTTATCATTAAAACAATATACCCTTCATCATTCATCTACATTGTTTCTTTTATCTTCCATATCCATTCATCCTAACATTCATTCACCAAAAAACTGAAAAACAGAAATAAATAATCCCCTCCCCCTGTCTCCCCCTTACTTCTCTACCTTTTTCCGCTTCATTTACCTTTCCCCTTCGTATTTCTCCTTATTTTCCATTTATATAATTTCATTCCTTCCGAGAGCCGAAATTCATCCCATTTTTGCCATATTTCTGGCATGTGACTATTTATGTATCCTTCTCTTATCTGTCTTTCCATATATTGTATTTCGTTCATTTCCCATATCCATTCTACTATATTTGGGCTTTTATTTTTTCTCCAATTGCGAGCTATTGTGTGTACTTGTCTTAATTAAAGGCACTAGGTGTAATTTCTGTCTGCTGCTTTGTTCCTTTGCTATCAGCATAAGTCACTTCTGAGAAGTTTTCCCGACACCAAGAGAAAAATGGTGACACGGGAGGGACCTCCACCTTATTGACAGCATGAGCTCTGTTTCTGTGTGCTGTGTGGATGGGGGATGTGTCCTTTCCCTCCAATCAGCTCTGTGTTCTCCTCATTGAGCTCTGCAGATTGTAACTTCAGCTCTCCACCCCCTTTTTCTGAAAGCTCAGACAAACTGTATAAATTATGCACTTTGAACAGATGTAGAGAAGTGAAGACTGCAGATAAACGGGCACAACGTATGCAGCAGTATTTGTTTCCTCTGTGTATCACCTGAAAATAGTCCCTTCACTGGGTATATGGAAGGGTTTACAACCTTTCTAAGGCCTTGATAACATGAGCAGCCAGGGCAAGCTAACAGGCAGCTGATCCATGTTTTAACTACCCCAACCAACTACTGGCAAGTTAACATTACCAGCAAACATGTCTATACACATTGCCATGGTCTTGCCATGGCAAATTCTGTACAGGTCACTTTTGGCAGGAAGTACCTGTCTCTTTTATTTCATTTTTTAAATATTTCCTTTACTATTTATTTTTAAGGCTGTTGTATACCCTTACAGATACCGACTTAAGTGACCAGCCACAGGTGATGCACAAAGATGAAATTAATCCTCCTAAATACAATTGTACCTGTTTATCTGCAGCTATCTCCAGCATAGCCCCCTAAAACACAGATGAAAATATTTTTCCACCAGACGGGCTGGGGTTCTGATGTCACACACTGCACAGAGAGGAGAGATCAGTGGAATCTGAGACCTGAGTGGAGGGAAAGGACACACTTCCCTCTATACAGAAAAATAGGGAAACTGGCACAGTACAGGCTGTCAATTACCTTCTGTGTGTTATGCAGATAGTGTAGAGAGGAGAGATCAGGGAGAAAACACAATCTGTGCTTTGGGTTGAGGCTAGTAAACATTATAGTGGGATATGCTGTGTACATATTTTAATTTCAGGGGTATAAAGCGACTTGAATGTTTTTTGTTTTGTTTTTGTCACATGCATGTATGTAAAATACCAGCATGAAAGGTTTTGACAGGCACCTGATCTTGTGCCTTCTGGGCTTCCAAAGACTGAGTTGACCACCTGTGTATATGAGGCCTTATTCATTTGTTTTAGTTATTTTTTAAATCAGTATGCTCTGTGCTATGGACATAGATTTAGATTCAATATAATGGGACAAATTATTAAATAACATTTATACTTTTATCTTTATTACACCAATTGTTTTAAAACTAGCAATGGTAAAAATATAAAAAAAAAAAAAAATTTTTGTATGTATTTTCATTTATAGATTCAACTGTCAAGTACATTTTGATACTTTAACCACTTCTTGCCCATCATATGGCAGAATCACTGTGGCTTCATTATCCTGACTGGGCGTCATATGACGTCCAGCAGGATAAGCGCTGCGATCTGGGGTGTGGTGTGTCAGTCTGACACACCACATTTATGATCGAGATAAAGAGCCTATGACTGAGGCTCTTTACTATGTGATCAGCTGTGTCCAATCACAGCTGATCACAGTGTAAACAGGAAAAGCCATGTATTGGACTGACAGACGCGAGTAGAGGAGAGTCAATCGGCTGCTCTCCTGACAGGGGGAGTCTGTACTGATTATCAGTGAAGCCCCCCTGAGGTTGCCCACTCATGACCACCAGGTAAGCCCACGAGAGCCTACCAGGGATGGCAATCATTTCCCATTAGAGATGGCACTCTGTGCCCATCAGTAATGCCTGCCAGTGCCTCTGATCAGTGCTGCCTATCAGTGCCCATCAGTGCTGCCTATGCATGCCCTCCAGTGCCCACAAGTGTTGCCTATGAGTGTCCATCAGTGCCACCTATCAGTGCCCAACAGTGCTGCTTATCAGTGCCACCTATCAGTGCTGCATATAAGTGCCACCTCATTATTGTCACCTCATCAGTGCCCATCAGTGAAGTAGAAGACTTACTTATTTACAAAGTTTTGTAACAGAAACAAAGAAACCTATTTTTTTTTAAATAGTATTTTTTTATTTTTAGCGCAAAAAATAAACCACAGAGAATGCTCTATTTGTGGGAAAAAAATGATAAAGATTTTGTACAGCGTCACCTGACCACGCAATTGTCACTCAAAATGTGATAGCGCTTCAAATTGGTCTGGGCAGGAAGGTCTATAAGTGCCCTGTATTGAAGTGGTTAAAGAGGAACTTCAGTCCTCTGTCCATTTGTTCCACTGGTGCTACCATTAGGATGTGTGTGTAGATGTGCCAAAGGGCTGTGCCTGGCCTTCGAGCACAGATCTGCACATGTGAGAATTCCAAAGGTTGCTCAAAGGTGGCAAAGTTGAGGACTTTCACAATTGCCATCTTTGCACATGTGCAGGAGAAACCCACATATGAGCAGACATTAAGTGGGACCTGTGCATGAGCAGATGAGCCACAGGGCTCTAAACCCTGCAGCACAACTGCACATGTGCAGGGGTGGAGAGAACATTTGCCATTCTTGCCTAGACAAGAAATGAGAAAAGGCTGCTTTGCAGCACAAATGAATAAAATACCATTGCTATCCAATTGTGAGAGGGGGAGGGGGAAGGGGGAGAAGGCAGGGCAGCATCACATTTATTTAAAGTGGTTGTAAAGTCAGAGTTTTTTTATCTTCATGCATACTATGCATAAAGATGAAATGCCTTGTGTGCAGCAGCCCCCACAATACTTACCTGAACCCCATCTCTATCCAGTGATGTTGCACGAGAGACTCGGCTGTCCAGGATTCTCTTTCCTCATTGGCTAAGACAACAGTGAAGCGCCATTGGCTCCCACTGCTGTCAATCAATGTCAGTGAGCCAATGAGGAGATAGAGGTGGGGGCGGGCTGAGGCTCCATGTCTGAATGGACACAGGGAGCTGCGACTCGGGTACCCCCATAACAAGCTGCTTGCTGTGGGGGTTACTCAATAGGAGGGAGGGGCCAGGAGTACCGAAGAGGGACCCGAGAAGGGGAGAATCTGGGCTGCTCTGTGCAAAACCACTGCAACAGAGAAGTTAAGTATAACAAAAAAAAAAAAAGACTTTAGTATCACTTTAAGGATGAAGGTTCACTTTAATATGTCGCTTTTCAATTAGTGTATATTTAGTGTTGTGTGCATTTGTACTTACTAGTGTCGCCACTGGTAACGATCCCTGGAGAAGTTACTGTTGCTGGATCAGAAAGTGAAGGATAACCTGAAGAGCTTGAAGCTGCTCTAGCACTCCTTTTTCGTTTTGAGCAGTTCTGTAAAGAAATGTTTGTGCAGTCTTAGTACTTAAGATAAGAATGAATTCATGTTAAAACAAAACTGCAACACAACTTCAACAACACAACAATTCAAGCGTAGGTTTTCCTAACACTGCATTACTGCAGGCTCATTAATGTGCACTGCGTTAGGGCAACCCATTTATTCTGAATGGACTGCCAATGTGGAGTGCTATTCACAATGAATCTCACCTCAGTGCACCAGGCGTAGAGCAGTTGCATTGCTGTGAATTGTGGTAAAGCATATTACTATACATTTTAGTGAGTGTTAATAAAATTCCAAGTATAATCAGGTCCCTAAAATTTTATAAAAGGCATGATCAAAGAAAAAATAGATGCAATTAATGATATATTTGTTTTTATTCTTTTGTACAGTGTATGGAGCAGGTGCCAGTGGGATTTCATCTTTGAAAATCAGTAAAAGTTTTTATGTCTTAGCAGCTTTTAGACCCCTTTCACACTGGAGCGTATTGCAGGCGCTATAGCGTTAAAAATAGTGCCTGCAATCCGCCCTTAAGCTGTTACATTCACTCCAGTGTGAAAGCTCGAGGGCTTTCACACTTGAGCGTTGCTCTAGCAGGACGGTAAAAAAAGTCCTGGTAGCCGCATATTTGGAGCGGAGAAGGAGCGGTGTGCTCACCGCTCCTCCACCGCTGCTGCCCATTGAAATCAATGGGACAGCACGGTTTTAACCCTTTCTCGGCCATTAGCGGGGGGTTAAACCGCCCCACTAGCGGCCGAAATGCACCGCAAATCCTCCCATAGCGTCTGTGATAAAAATAGCTGCGTTTTAATGGCAACGCTATGGGCGTCTCAGTGTGAAAGGGGTCTAACTGTTTGTCCTTAGAAAATTATATCAATATAGTTTATCTGTGCCTTCCCTGGTGTTGGATTGTAGAAGTGGACTATGCGCCTTATCTAAGATCTTTAAGCTGCCCTTGGAATCTCCACATTTATTTGTCCCTTTACTGCTTGATACCCTACCATCATGGGACCATGTCTCTTATATCTTCTGTAGGCATTCAGCTATAAATCTCTGAGTTTGCTCAACCTATGCCTCTGATGAAGAATATTACTCGAAATGCTTCTGAAAGAATCAACATATGTGACTAAGATTAATTAATTTTAACTTGGTACAGTATGCAGTTTTTCATGTTTCCCAATATTTTAACCACTTATAAACTGGGCCAATTTTTCAAATTCTGCAAATTTTTGCTAGAAAATTACAACCCCAAAACAATATTTACTTTTCTGAAAGAAGAGCCCCTGGAGAATAAAATGGGCCGGTGTGGCAATTTTATGCCACATAATATTTGCACAGTGGTTTATCAAATGCAAATTTTCAGGAATAAATGAACTTTAGTGCTAACAAACACAATATACTACCCAATTTTAACCACTTCAGCCCCGGAGAATTAGGCTGCTAAATGACCAGATCACTTTTTACAATTTGGCACTGCGCTGCTTTAACTGGTAATTGCGCGGACATGCAATGTTTTACCCAAACTAAATTTGGGTCCTTTTTTCCCCAAAATAGAGCTTTCTTTTGATGGTATTTGATTGCCTCTGTGATGTTTTATTTTTTGTGATATAAACGGAAAAAGACTGAAAATTTTGAAAATAAATATTTTCTACTTTTTGTTCTAAAAAAAAATCAGATAAACTCAATTTTAGTCATACATTTAGGCCAAAATCTATTCAGCCACATCTCTTTGGTAAAAGTCAATAAGTGAATTTTTATTGGTTTGCACAAAAGTTATAGCGTCTACGAACTAGGGTACATTTTCTGGAATTTACGCAGCTTTTAGTTTCATTTCTTGAGGTGCTAAAATCGCAGGGCAGTACAAACCCCCACATTTCCCCATTTTGGAAAGTAGACGCCCCAAGGAAATTGCTGAGGCATGTTGGGCCCATTGAGTATTTTTTTTTTTTGGCCCAAGTGATTGAAATATGACAAAAAAATAAAAAAATTTACACAGTTGTCACTAAATGATATATTGCTCACACATGCCATGGTTATGTGGAATTACACACCAAAATACATTCTGCTGTTTCTCCTGAGTACGGGGATACCACATGTGTGGGACTATTTGGGAGCCTAGCCGCGTACAGGACCCCAAGCACCGTCTTCAGGATTTCACTACCTATCACATTTTCGAAGGCCATAAAATGCCAATGTAGCAATACCCCGTAGAGGGCCGCTGGTTAGTTTTGGGTTTTGCACATTACCTCTTCAGCTGCGTTGTCCGGGTAGGAAAGTCTGTAGTAATGCAATGTCCACACAGATGTAAAACCTCAAACAGTTAGGCTTTATTTTTCTTATGCAGTAAAAGTTGAGAAGTAGAAGGCATAGAAGAGTAGGGGAAGGTTCAGGCACTCGCCACAAGATATAACAGTGTCAAATCAAAGTCACTCACAACTCTCAATGTTAGAGTGGGTATTAGTCACCCAGATAGTCCCCTCACATGGCCTAGCAGCCGGGATGACTCACGAATCCGCAACAGGACAGTCTGTGACACAGACTGCCCAAGATAAAGAAGGTCTCTGCCACAGACCTGTTTAGATGTACGAAGTCTCTGCCACAGACCTGTTTGAAGTAAGCCAACGGATAGTCCAGGAATCCTCTGCCACAGGATCTCAAAGTCCCAAACTTCCAGCCGTACAGTTTAAAGAGCCTTTAAGCCAATCCGGCGAACTGCATGGCTTGTAGTGTAATGGATCCCTCCTTAATAAAGTTGCCAGGCCTCACCCGAGACAGCAGAATTTTGCCGGTATCCTCCAGGGCAGGTCCTCTCATGGTCTCCTTCATTAAGATGATTCCTCTCCATTTGAATGGACAGCTTGGGATCCCTTCTCTAGATATAGGCCCCAGCCAGACTAGCTGGGCCTACTAAGTAGCGATGCAGCCTCGGGCCAACATGGTCCCGAGAGCAGGACCACACACACACACACCTCGCGCCCGGAGGGCTGCGGGGTGAGAACGGGCCCAATCAATGGCGTCTGCCCCTTAAGTTTCCCCTCCCAGCAGGCACAGCGGGTCGACCACTCCCACTATACCACTGCCGAGAGGGGCCACTCAATGTATCATGATCTGCCCGTGTTCCAACAGGTGCCTGAGGTGGTAATGCCACTTGCAGGCAAAAAGGAAAATCACTACCAGGCAAACCATAACTGAGATGGAGGCGAATTTGAATGTAATTCTCAACCATCTGAGCCTACTACTGGCTCAGACATCCCTCTAAATTTAAATAGCGTCCCAAACATTTGGGATGGGCGCTACACCAATATAGCACAACCCCCCCCCAAATGACCCCATTTTGGAAAGGAGACACCCCAAGGTATTTGCTGAGGCAGCTCTCATTTGTTTTTGAAAATGAAGAAAGAAAAGAAAAATGTATTTTCTTATTCTTTTTAATTTTCAAAACTTTGTGACAAAAAGTGAGATCTGCAAAATACTCAACATGCCTTTCAGCAAATAGCTTGGGGTGTCTACTTTCCAAAATGGGGTCATTTTTTATTTATTTTTTTGCTATCTGGGCATTCCATTGCCTCCGAAACTGTAGCTTGAAGGTGGTGCTTGGTTTTCGGGGTCCTGTACACGGTTAGGCTCCCAAAAAGTCTCACACGTGGTATCCCCGTACTCAGGGGAAGCAACAGAATGCATTTTGGGGTGTAATTTTGCATATACTCAAGGCGTGTTTGAGCAATAGATCAATTAGTGCCACTTTAATGTAAAAAAAATTTTTTATTTTTTTTCCAGAAACTTGTGGCAAAATATTAAATATTCCATGGACTCAACATGCCTCTCAGCAAATAGCTTGAAGACAAGGCCCTTTCTGACCCTTTTTTTGTTTACATGAAAAAAAATATATTTTTGCAAGGAAATTACTTTGAACCCCCAAACATTATATATTTTTTTTAAAGCAAAGGCCCTACATATTAAAATGGTGGGTGTTGCATTTTTTTTTTCCACACAGTATTTGCACAGCGATTTTTCAAATGCATTTTTTGGGGAAAAAACACACATTTTTATTTTTTTATTTTAATGCACTAAAACACACTATATTGCTCAAATGTTTGATTAAATAAAAAAGATGATCTTAGGCCATGTACGTGGATACCAAACGCAACATGCTTTAAAATCGTGCACAAACGTGCTGCGGCGACAAACTACATACATTTTTAAAAGCCTTTACAGGTTACCACTTTAGATTAATGGAGGAGTTCTACTGCTAAAATTACTGCCCTCAATCTGACCTTTACGGTGATACCTCACATGCATGGTGCAATTGCTATTTACATATGACGCCAGACAGACGCTTGCGTTGGCCTTTGCGTGTGAGCATGGGGGGACAGGGGTGCTTTTTTACATTTATTTATTTAGCTTTTTTATTTTTAAACTGTTCCTCTAATTTTATTTTTTTTATAATTTTTATTGTTATCTCAGGGAATGTAAATATCCCCTATCATAGCAATAGGTAGAGACAGGTACTCCTTTTTTTTTTTTTTTTTTTTTTTAAAACTGGGGTCTATTGGACCCTAGATCTCTCCTTTTGCCCTCAAAGCATCTGACCACATCAAGATCGGTGTGATAAAATGCTTTCCCTATTTCCCAATGGTACTGTTTATATCCGGCAAAATCAAAGTCATGAAATGCTCATAGCTTCCGGTTTCTTAGGCCATATGGAGGATTGGAGCCATTCTGGTCTCTGGTTAGCTCTATGGTCAGCTGGCAGAACCACCGGATGCAATCTCAGGTTCCCTGTTGGAACAGGAGAGCCAGAGAAATCCACGGAAGATGGTGGGAGGGCAGACGTTCCCTCCCACTGCTTGTAAAAGCAGTCTAGAGGCTAATTAGCCATTGGGATTGCTTTTACATGAAAGCTGACCGCTGGCTGAAAATGATACCAAGATGATGCCTAATCCTGCAGGCATCATTCTGGTATAACCACTCAAAGTCCAGCAACACACCAGTACGTTGCTGGTCCTTGTTAAGCATATATTGTAATCTTTTTTTTTTTTTTTCATGCAGCCTGAGGGCTGAATGAAAAAAAAAGATTGATCAGTGGGTATGCCCACCATTAGAATACCGCCCTTCATCCACCCACTTCTAATGATAAGCATACATGCACCATTTTGTTTTTAACTGTGGTGGTGAAATCACCTCCAACAGCGCTGGTTTCGCTGATTTACGTATCGTGGGAGCAAACGCTGTTGCTGTCAAGATAAATAAATCAATGCTGCAGCTGAATGGCGTACCTGCTAAGCAAATGATGGTTAACAATAAAACAAAGTAGCATTACAGTACAACAGTTATACATACCATACCTGCAAAGCAAATACAAAAACACTACTGTACCAGTAAATTTAGAGGCCAAAATGTAAAATCGAAGGTACAGTAGTGAAGAGGCCTACATGTTTGAGCATGACAGTAAAACTGAGGCGGATGGTCGGGACGTGGTTAAAATTATGTTATGCAAAGTAAATAGACACCTAACCTGTCACTCATTAAAATTGTGTACACCTGTGGAACTGTGACAAACTATAGTACCTAGAATTGTCCATAGGCAACACTTTAACCACTTAAAGTGGTTGTAAACCCACTTACACAACATGCACCTACAGGTAAGCCTAGATTAAGGCTTACCTGTAGGTACATAAAATATCTCCCTATCCTACACGGTTAAGGAGATATTTGCTTTTAAAACCGGTGCCGCTGACGTCACGCGCATGCGCACTAGCGGGCTGGCATAGTAGCCGGATTTCTGAATGGATTTAGCCAGCCTGAGCGCGCATGCGTGTGACGTCATCGCCGCTCCGGGGCCAATCACAGCGCCAGAGCGGCAATACACGGAAGGGACATCGAGGCAAGATGGCGGCGGAGGTGTCCGAGCACCGCTGCGGGGGCTTCGATCTAAGATAAGTAATTCATAATGAACTAGTATGCTAGTCATACTAGCTCATTATGCCTTTGTCTTGCAGGTATTTATTTTGGGGTTTATAACCACTTTAAGCCCCGGACCATTTGGTTGGCCAAAGACCAGAGCACTTTTTGCGATTCGGCACTGCATCGCTTTAACTGACAATTGCGCAGTCATGCGACGTGGCTCCCAAACAAAATTGACCTTTTTTTTCCACAAATAGAGCTTTCATTTGGTGGTATTTGATCACCTCTGCGGTTTTGATTTTTTGCGCTATAAACAAAAATAGAGCGACAACTTTGAAAAAAAAAACTATTTTGTACTTTTTGCTATAATAAATATCCCCATTTTTTTTATAACAAATTTTTTCTCAGTTTAGGCAGATATGTATTCTACATATTTTTGGTAAAAAAACGCAATAAGCGTATATTGATTGGTTTGCACAAAAGTTATAGCGTCTACAAAATAGGGGATAGATTTATAGCATTTTTATTTATTTTTTACTAGTAATAGCGGTGATCTGCGATTTTTATCATGACTGCGACTTTATGGCGGACACTTTTGACACATTTTTGGGACCATTGTAATTTTCACAGCGATCAGTGCTATAAAAATGTACTGATTACTGTGAAAATGACACTGGCAGTGAAGGGGTTAACCACTAGGTGGTGCTGAAGGGGTTAAGTATGTCCTAGGGAGTGATTCTAACTGTTAGGGGGAGGAGCTACCAGTGACACATCACTGATCACTGTTACCAATCACAGGGAACATTCGATCAGTGACTTGTCACTAGGCAGAACAGGGGAATACCTTGTTTACAAAGACATCCCCCTGTTCTGCCTTTGCCGACCGCAATCACGGGCCGCCCGGGAACATAGAGTTCCTGTCACCCGTGAGCACGCTCACTAGGCACGCGGTGACCCGCTGGGTGGCAAATTTAAAGGGACGTACAGGTACGCCCATTTGCCTGCCCGTGCCATTGTGTCGACGTATATCGTCGTGCGGTGGTCACTGTGTGGTTAAAAGCCTTTACAGGTTGCCAGTTTAGAGGTCTGGTGTTAGAATTATTGTTTTCACTCAGATGTTTGTGAAAATGTGTGATGGGATCATCGTTTCTATATGAGTGCATGACCTATGTGTGCGTTTGTATTTGCACATAAGCATGGGGGTTAGGGGTACTGTAACCCTTTCGCTGCCAGGCCCTGTGCTCTACTTTTAAACTCTGGACCATTTTTGCAATTTTTTCATTGCTTATTTGTTTTCCCTTACATCTTAGAGTTTGTAAAAGACCAAACCTCCCCACCAAACCATATATTTTCTAAAGGCACATGACCAGTAGAATAAAAATAAGGTGCATTTTAACATGGTGTATATTATATAGACATACTGTGGATAGTAGGAGTACTAAAGTCCTTATTGTTAATTGTTTCAAGTGTAAAATATGGGTCAAAATAAGGATGTCTTTATTTACAGTGATATACCGTGATCTAATCACACTCAGGTATGTCTGCAATACTTACTTGCTTAAAGGATGAACATGCAGACACTTCACAGAGTCTGGTAATACAATGCAAATAAAACGTTGACACAGCCTGTTGATACTGTTCAAGGAATCGGAAGGCTGAAAAGTAAAACTGGGCAACCTGACTGTCTCCGTTTTTTTTAATAAAAGTATATTGATCCCTTTGACATCTATAGAATTAGATAAAAAGATTAGTCATTTTTACAACTTAATTTTATGTCAGATTGTTCAAGTCACAAACTGATTTACAAATAAAGAAAATGTACTACAAACTAAAAAAAAATTGGAAACATGAGGGAGAATTGTTTAAAAGGTGTTTGTGACAGAGTACAGGTGGGTGTTTTCACTACACGAAATAATAGACCAGAGATGACCTGTAAGATTAGCAAGCAGAGGTATAATTTTAAATAGCCATTTTAGGCCCAAAGTCACTGGAGACTAAGAGCATGGAAAAGGGTTTTACTACAAGAATGAAAAGACCACAGAGGATACAGCAGTGTAGAATCATCCAGGAGCAGGACAATTTTAAATTACAATTTAAGGCCCAATTTTTTTTTTAGAGACAAAGCTCACAGGTTTGGGGATCTGCTTAAAAAATATTTTAATAGACTACAGAGAAAACAGCTGTGTTAAATTTGGCCAGCTGCAAGTCGGCCTTGATCAGGGATAATAGGGCTAACTCGTTTATGCCTACATTTTATTTTATCTATGGGGATAGGGGTGTACATTGAATGTGAGTGATATAATATTTTTTAGTTGCATGTGGCTCTTATAATTAATTTATTTTTCCTTTTAAAAGATGCAGTGACTCCCACAAAATGCAGGCCCAAAAACAGATGGCAAATAACAAGTTAATGCTCCACTTTCAACACCCCAGGCTTAAAACAAGGCTTTTAAAATTAAATTAAAAATGAAAACCACACACAATACCACCCCTAAACTCAAGTTTATCCTAAATGATGCAGCTGTTTGCTGCAAACGAGAGTCAGAGACAAGTAAATATTATGCTTTAAACACTTCAAAACTAGGAAAAGGCCCTAGCAACATGTAATTAAATAAATAAGTGCAAATCTAAATATACTACCCCTGAAAAAAAAGCTTCCTTTCTCTTACCGTCCATGGACTGACACAGCATCTTCATTCTTGCCAAAGTGGGTTTATGTTCCTGCTCATAGGAGAAGACTAGGCAGAATGTTAAATGTTTTAACATACATTCCATTACCAGAGCTGAACAGCTCCGCCCAGGGAGCGGTCCCTCCGAACATATCCCTCCTACCTGCAGCCAGCTGCCTCAGAGGAGCAGATGAGAGGACGTGGCTCTCTTTGGAGCCAGTCTCCTGAGGACATTTTTTTATTCCTTTTTGAATTTTATTATTTTATTTTTGAGATTCTTATATCAACAGTCGGCTGGGCAACAGGTTGGGTAGTTTGCTTTTCTCGTAGTCTTCCCGGTCCGACCATCGAGCGTGCTGATCCTCGCTCAGCGTGAGATCAGTCGACGACATACCACATGGCTCCAGGGGTGGCCGGTGAGCTTTTGGTCTGAAGTCCACATATGACTGAACAGTTCTGCTGTATCTTTCACAGTGGACCGGGCTGACAGCTACTCAGTACTGCACTGTGATAGGTCTGTCAGGAACACACCAGTGGGTCTTTCATGGATGGGTAAGTAGTTTCTCCTGCCTCCACAGGTGAGTACATGCTGTGTGTCCCTATGCTGTGGGGGGGGTTCCCCTGTCTCCCCCTTGTGTATTTTGCTACTCTGTCGCCTTTACGTCTGTGCATGCACTGACTGGGGGGTGCCTGAGGTTCACGCTGTCCCGGGTGGGGCCTGTGGTGTCGGGGGTCTGAAACCTGTGTGGGGGGTGCCCGCTAGTCAGCCCTGGGTCTTATCGCAGTTTTTGCAACATCAGGCGCCATGTTTTGTGTATCATTGTGTTACTGTGTAAAACCAATTGGCGGGCATTTTGCGGGGGCCCGCAATTGCGCACTTATAATTGCGGAAGCCATTTTGTTGGAGCTGCGCGCTCTTTGGGCACCGTTTTGGCCTCTTGTGCTGACTGGAGCGGGTTGACTGATTCTCCTCACATCCTCTTCACTATTTCCTGTTGTGGAGGTTCGGGCAGCGGCACTGAGCGGTCCTTCCTCGGACGGTGAGTCCCTTGGGCAATCTCTCACTCAGTCAGTGCAACAGGAGGGTGGACTTTTGTTTCTTAAAGTCACAAAGGGTGGTTTTATGGAGTCAGTTTCACCTGCTTCTCCTAACATGTCAAGGCAACTGGCAGTGTCTCTGCACCTGCGGTCCCTATGGACCAGTTGTCGGCAGTCCTGGACTCCTTTGTTGCCAGGATGGAAGCGGCGTGCGAGCGCAAGGGAGCTGTGAGGGACACTCTCAAGCTGGATGCTGCGGCTGAGGAACCTCTGGTGGAGGCAGTCTCCTTTGGTTCATTTAAGGTTCATCCTTCTAAAAGGTTTTTCCCTGTACACCTTTCTTTGACATATTCATAGACCAGGTATGGGATTAACTGCAAAAAGACTTTTGCGGTCTCGCCTTGTCTGGTGGTTAGATACCCATTTACGGAGAGCCTGATTAGAACATGGGCCTCTCCTCCAGTTGTTGACCCCCCGGTCGCCTGGTTGATTGAAGCCCCGGCTCTCCCGGTTGAGGGGACTCCTGCTTTTAAGGACCCTACTGGTAGGTGGTCAGAATGGGTGAGCAAGGCCATGTTCGCCATGATGGGATCTGCGCTACGTCCTCTTGTAGCGGCGACCCTGGTGTCTCAGACACTCGCGGTGTGGGCAAAGATTTTTCACCACACTGTGCAGGAGCTGATATTCCTCCAGATCGCATTGCACTGGCCGACCAAATGGTACAGGGCCTGGTGTATGTGTGCGATGCCACTATGGACGCTGCCCCCTTAATTTCTAGGGCCTCAGTGTCTGCGGTGGTATTGCGTCGCCTTTTTGGTTAAAGTGCTGGTCTGCTGACCTGGCCTCTAAGAAGCTCCTCACTGAGTTACCCTTTAGGGGAGGGAGATTGGTTGGTGCTTCCCTGGATGACATTATTAAAAATGTTACGGGAGGTAAGAGCACCCTTCTTCCTCTGCCTGAGGGGAAGGAGCCACGCCGTAAACCGGGCCCTTCTTTTCTCTCACAGAATAGGTTTTTGTGTCAGTCAGAGCCCACGGGAAAATTCTCCCAGACTGACAAAAGTGCGGCTGGAGGACAGAAGCGTCCCTGGGTGCGTAAGCCGAACAAGCCCGCCACCACATTTAGTCTTGCCCCCGCCTGACTCTGGGGTGGGGGACGACGACTTTGCAGGTTCACGGATCGTTGGACCTCTCAGATCTCCGACCGGTGAATATGCGAGGTGGTCACCTCGGGGTGCAGGATGGCGTTCCTTTCCTGGCCACCGGACAGATTCTTTCCTTCGAATCTCTCTCTCCTTTCGGCGCATCGGGCTGCCTATTGGGCACAGTACAGGACTTGCTGAGGTGCGAGGTACTGTTGCCAGTACCGTCAAAGGAGTGATTTCAAGCTAAGGATGGGGTTTGTCCAATTTTGGACCTCAAGACCCTAGAATGCCTTTGTGAAGGTTTTATAAAATTCCGCATGGAATCCATTCGCTCGGTGATTACTACGCTCCACCCGGGGGATTTCTGGCGTCCTTGGACCTCGGACGCCTACTTGCATGTCCCAATCTGCGCGGGTCACCATTAGTTTCTGCGCTTTGCGATAGGTGTAGACCACTATCAGCTTGTGGCTCTAACCTTCGGTTTAGCATCAGAACCGCGGGTTTTCACCAAGGTGCTTGCCCCGATTCTAGATTTCCTGAGACATCGAGGCATTGGCATCGTGGGCTATCTGGACGATCTTCTTCTAAGAGCAGACTCTGGCTCAGAATTGAAGGAAAATGTGTTGATAGCCAGTCGGGCCTTCCGAGAATTCGGTTGGCTGCTGGACATTCAGAAGTCGGTCCTGGTTCCGACTCAGCGTCTGGAGTGCCTAGGTTGATCCTGGACTCCTCGGAGGCACTGGGCTTTCTTCCCTTGGAAAAATTGCTGACTCTTCAATCTGCGGTAGGGGTGCTGATGTCCCACAGAGGGTCGTCTCTCCGTTTTTTGCATGAGGGTCCTGGGATAGGTGATCCTGTCCTGCTGGGACAAGTCTCCATTTTCACTGGATCGTCAGATCCAGCTGAGTCACCTGATCAGGGCGTCAATGACATGATGGCTGAGATCCCTGACCCTTCGGTCAGGGAAGTCATTCCTTTTTGTCCAGTGGACAGTGACGGACACCAGTCTTTCTGGCTGGGTAGGGTCTGGGGAGTTCTATCAGCCCAATGGCTTTGGACTCCGGACGAATCCCCTCTGCTGATCAATGTCCTGGAACTCTAAGTAATCAGACTCTGTCTCTCCTCGTGGTCTGGGAGACTACAGGGGCGCTCTGTCAGGATCCGGTTGAACATCGCCACAGCGGTGGCTTATGTTGACCATCAGGGGGGAACGCGGAGCTCGGCAGCAGCGTCCGAGGCTGCTCACATATCTGAAATGGACGGAAAGAAGTGTGTCGGCTCTGTCGGCCGTTTACATTCCAGGAGTAGACAACTGGCAGGTGAACTATCTGAGCCGCCAGTTGTTGGACCAGGGGGAATGGTCCTTGCATCCGGGGGTGTTTCAACTCCTTTGCCAGAGGTAGAGCATGTCAGATGTGGACCTACTGGCCTCTCGACTCACTCGCAAGGTGTCGAGATTCGTGGCCGGGTCCAGGGATTCCTGGGCAGACGCGTTGGTGCCCCTGTGGGGTCGGTATCGTTTGATTTATGCCTATCCTCCACTGAAGCAGGAGAAAAAAGGGTGGGACTTTGTATGAGGCAATACCTAGGATTGGCATCCATCACCAATACTTAAAAAACGAGAAGGAAGTTGGGACTTTAAATGAAGCAACACTGCTATTAAAATTAGTCAATCAATATAAACATTGTTATTTAGCGCAAAAGGGCATAAATACACCATGAAATAGTGAAAGGCATTATAATGAATAGTAACAATATAATCATATAGTTAATAATGTAATTATTAAATGGTAACAATATAATGATTATCTCAACATAATGTACAGAACACTAAGCATGGGGTACGCAGACCAGAATAGCAACAGTAATAACATATAAACAATGATGGATTGATACATTAAGATGGGTTAAAAAAGAGTAGGAATAGTAAAACTGTGACATCGCATCATAGAAATCTCTACGCGTTTCATGGTTAATATACCACTCATCAGGAAATGATGCTAATTGGATCTATAATAAAAAATAAAATAATAATCAAATTGGTATATTGACCATTTGAAGCCGCCAGGGAGAGGCTCTAATCTGGTCAGAGACCTGTCCAAATGAGAAACCCAATGGATTTTTTCTGTAGACACTTTGTCTCCCAAGGGGTTAAATGTGGAGTTGGATATCAACTGTTATATCAGTGAGTTTTAAATATTATTTTATTAGTGGTTTTAACCTTTTTAATGAGATCTGGTTTACGTGACATGGCATTTTTAGCATTTTGTTACTATTTAATAATTACATTATTAACTATATGGTTATATTGTTACTATTCATTATAATGCCTTTCACTATTTCATGGTGTATTTATGCCCTTTTGCGCTAAATAAACAATGTTTATATTGATTGACTCATTTTAATAGCAGTGTTGCTTCATTTAAAGTCCCAACTTCCTTATCCTCCACTGAAGTTGCTTCCTCGTCTACTTCGCAGGGTGGAGGCCGAGGGGATTCCGGTGATCCTCATCACTCCAGATTGACCTCGGTGTCCTTGATACGCCGATCTTGTGCGCCTAGTGGCGGACATTCCATGGCGACTGCCAATGCGGGAGGATCTTCTGTCTCAAGGTCACATGCTTCATCCTGCTTTACAGTCGCTGGCTTTATCGGCATGGCTATTGAAAGCCAGGTGCTGAGGGGCCGAGGTCTCTCAGATTCGGTCATCTCGACCATGCTGAGGGCACGGAAAACTTCCTCCAGGAAAATATACCTCCGTACCTGGAGGGCCTACATCGCTATGTGCGAGGAGCTGGTTTGGCGTCCACGGACGTATTCCGTTTCCAGGATCCTGCTGTTTTTACAGCGTGGTGTGGACCAAAAGCTTGCTTTAAGCTCTATTACGGGTCAGATTTCAGCTTTAGCTGTTTTCTTTCAGCGGCCGCTAGCGGGCCATTCTTTGATTAGTGCCTTGTACAGGGGGTCCGCCATGTTCTCCCCCCTATTAAACTACCTCTCCTTCCTGGAGATTTGAATTTGGTGCTCTCAGTTCTTCAAGAACCTCCTTTTAAAACCTTCAGAGAGATTCCTCTCAACTTATCTCAGAAGATGACTTTCTAGTAGCCATTACTTCTGAATTGGCGGCATTGTCTTGCAACCGCCATACTTGCTCTTCCATGAAGATGAGGTAGTGCTGCGCCCACAATCTCCCTTTCTCCCGACGGTGGTCTCGGCCTTCCACCTTAATGAGGACATTGTACTTCCATCTTTTTTGTCCTCGTCTATTGCATCCCAGAGAGTTTGCGCTTCACACTTTAGACGTGGTACGTGCCTTGTGGGTGTACCTGTCTGTTACGGCTTCGTTTCGGTAGTCTGACTCGCTGTTTGTGTCTGGGCCAACACAGGGCCTAGCGGTTTCGTCTGCCACCATTTCTCGGTGGATTAGCCAGACCGTCATATAGGCCTTTGCTCTTAAGGGGCGGACTTTGAATCTGCAGCCTAGCGGGCGCGCGCCCACCGCGGGCTCTGTGACCGCGGGACCCGCGTACTCTATGTCCGCCGGTGTCCCACGATCGTGTCACGGAGAGGCAGAATGGGGCGATGCCTTTGTAAACAAGACATTTCCCTGTTCTGCCTGGTGACAGGACACTGATCTACTGCTCCCTGTCATCGGGAGCAGTGATCAATGGTAGCCCAGCCCCCTCAGAATCACTCCCTAGGACACACTTAACCAATTCCTCGCCCCTACTGGTTAACCGCTTAACTGCCAGTGTCATTTACACAGTAATCAGTGCATTTTTATAGCACTGATCGCTGTATAAATGACAATGATCCCAAAATAGTGTCAAGTGTCCGCCGCAATATCGCAGTCACGATAAAAATGCCATAACTATCCCCTATTTTGTAGATGCTATAATTTTGCGTAAACCAATGAATATACGCTTATTGGGATTTTTTTACCAAAAATATGTTGAATACATATCGACCTAAACTGAGGAAAGAATTTGTTTTTTTTTAGATATTTTTTGGGGATATTTATTATAGCAAAAAGTCAAAAATATTGCTATTTTTTTAAAAATAATAGTCACTTTTTTTGTTTATTGCGCAAAAAATAAAAACCGCAGAGGTGATCAAATACCACCAAAAGATAGCTCTGTGGGGAAAAGAGGACATCAATTTTGTTTAGGTGCAAGGTCACACGACCGCGCAATTGTCAGTTAAAGCGACGCAGTGCAGAATCACAAAAAATGGCCCGGTCATTGGGCAGCCAAATCCTCCGGGGCTGAAGTGGTTAAGCTTGTTCAATTAAGCTTTGACAAAAAAGCTAAAAAACTGGAAGCTGGTTTCTATGCAGAGCTGCACCAGATTTTGCATTCTCCAGTTTTAGTAAATCCATGGCTGCTCCATGTTCTCTTTTTTGATAGGGGGCTTGCACATAACAAAACCATCATTATAGGCTCTTCTAAGCCAGCTGACCAAATGTTAATGTGCATTATCATTACAATGTGTTACAGTGGGTGAATTGGCGCATTAGTTCACTAGGACTTTGGCTTGCGAACAGGCTGGGTTCATCTCAGATTCATGTCTGATCCAAACTCAAATAATATTCCTAGCCCCTCAATAAAAAAATGTAAAATACAATTTGTTTAAATGAATTGATTTGCTTTCCCTAATTTTCTTTTGAAAGCTAACCATCAAAATTGTCATTATGGTGAGAAAAAAACAAGGTGAAGATATTTCACTTTTTATAAAATGTGCCATAAAATGTGTTAATACTGTTAACATGGTAATAATAATCTAGTTTTCAGAATTCAATCAGATTAGAAAGAGAATACGAAAAAAAAAAAAAATCCCCTTAAACTCATTGTGGAGAAGGATAATGGTAAATGAACAAAGTTGGAAAGTCTGTTACCTGCAGCAATATGATTAACGCTATAAAACTATGATTCCATAAATATATTAACATTAATTTTATTTACAATGACATGTAACAAAATATTTATTTGATAACCTACCCTACAAAAAGGTCATAGGAGGTTGAATTGGTTGGGTATGGGGAGGTTGAAGCATAACATCTATCCAGTAACACATTGAATCTGCAGGAAAAGGCATTTATTTTACATGTGAATACGGTAATTCTCTAATTAGCATTGCTAAATCAAAAACGGAAGCAGGACATCTTCTCACATATACATTTGTCACACTTAATTCTGCCTACCAATATATTCATGTCTTCTTTAGGTATTATTATGTTACCTGAAAGTTATATTTTGAGATTTAATAGCTCTCAAATATGATTTGGGTTATTGAGCGTTCTTTGACCATAAGTGAAAGCTTTAACACAATAAAAAAAATGTATTAATAATAAAGGGTAAGGAAGCCTAAACTAATACACAGCAATCTATATATTGTCCAGAAAAAGGGTAAAAGCATTATAAATTACATGAAGGAATATAGAGTATCATACTCAAAACATTCATCTACAAACAGCAAGACAGACAATACATAGGACAAGCATGTCTACAGATAAGTGCTAGGAGATGTCATGATATTTACCAGTGGTTTTGTATGAGGGCTCCCTGTAGGGGTTGGTTCTTCCCTCCATGGCTGTTTAGGACTAATAAAGACCCATCTCTCATAGACTTGCATAGGGCAATCCTGATTGGTGGGACTATCTTACCCCTCTCCTATCTCCCAGTGTATCTCACCCAGGATTGGACAATTTCCCCATCCCCTAGATTTAGCATAACTTAGCCCCTCTCTAGCAACTCCTCTCTTGGGGAGAAAATTAATTGGGCCAGGTCATAACTAGGGATGAGCCGAACACACCCCCCGTTCGGTTTGCACCAATACCTGCGAACAGACCTAAAGTTTGCGCAAACTTTAGAACCCTATTAAATAGAATGGACTCGAACGTTTGAAATCAAAAGTGCTAATTATCAAGGCTAATATGCAAGTTATTGTCCTAAAAAGGGTTTGGGGACCCGGGTCCTGCCCCAGGGGACATGTCTCAATGCAAAAAAAAAGTTTTAAAAACTGCCGTTTTTTCGGAAGCAGTGATTTTTATTAATGCTTAAAGTGAAACAATAAAAGTGAAATATTCCTTTAAATTTCATACCTGGGGGGGGTGTATAGTATGCCTGTAAAGCAGCGCTTGTTTCCCGTGCTTAGAACTGTCCCTGCACAAAGTGTAATTTCTGAAGGAAAAAAAGTAATTTAAAAGCACTCGCGCCTATAATGAATTGTCGGCTCCCAGCAATACAGAGAAAAAAAAATTGATTTAAAAAAAAAATGCGTGGGGGTCCCCCCAAATTCCATTACCAGGCCCTTCAGGTCTGGTATGAATATTAAGGGGAACCCTGCGTCAAATTTAAAAAAAGATGTGGGGTTCCCCCCAAATAATCCATACCAGACCCTTCAGGTCTCGTATGGATTTTAAGGGGAACTCCACGCCCATTTTTTTTAAAAAAATGGCGTGGAGTTCCCCCCAGAAATCCATACCAGACCCTTTAATCGAGCATGCAACCTGGAAGGCCGCAGGAAAAGAGGGGGGGACGAGAGAGCGTCCCCCCCTCCTTAACCGCACCAGGCCACATGCCCTCAACATGGGGAGGATGCTTTGGGGGTCTGTGACACCTCAAAGCACCATATCTCCATGTTGATGGGGACAAGGGCCTTGCCCGGTGGTTGTGGGGGTCTGTGGGCGGGAGGCTTATCGGAATCTGGAAGACTCCTTTAACAAAGGGGACCCCCAGATCCCAGCTCTCCCCTATGTGAATTGGTAAGGGGTGCATTGTACCCCTACCATTTCACAAAGAAAGTGTAAAAAAATTGTAAAAAAACTGTGTCAGGATCCTGCCTACATCATTGGCTATTCCCCGCAAGCGGGGAAAGCCGGGGATTACCCCCTATGATCTGACGGGTGACCCCGCCCCCTCGTACCTCAGACCCCGTCTACGTCATTGGCTGAGCGGACCTGATGGGGAACTTCCTCCGCAGTGTAATAAATCAATAGGACCTGCCCCTTCTCACGTTCCCCATCAGGTCCGCTCAGCCTTACACCCAGTGAAGGTGACCCCGCCCCCTACCTCATTGGCTGAGCGGACCTGATGGGGAACGTGAGAAAGGGGGAAGTCTATTCATTTATTACACTGTGGAGGAAGTTCCCCATCAGGTCCGCTCAGCCAATGACGTTTCGTGAGGAGTGAAGACTGCAGCGCTGGACATCGGATCACCGCGGGACACTGGATTACATCGCTGGAATGGGTTTTTTCTTTTTTTATTAAGGACTTTCCCAACTGTGTCTGTGTGTTTTTTTTTTATTTTGGACACTTTCTTTGTGAAATGGTAGGGGTACAATGTACCCCTTATCAATTCACATGGGGGGCGGGATCTGGGGGTCCCCTTTGTTAAAGGAATCTTCCAGATTCTGATGAGCCTCCCGCCCGCAGACCCCCACAACCACCGGGCAAGGGTTGTGGGGATGAGGCCCTTGTCCCCATCAACATGGGGACATGGTGCTTTGAGGGGTCACAGACCCCCAAAGCATCCTCCCCATGTTGAGGGCATGTGGCCTGGTACGGTTCAGGAGGGGGGGCGCTCTCTCGTCCCCCCCTCTTTTCCTGCGGCCTACCAGGTTGCGTGCTCGGATAAAGGGTCTGGTATGGATTTTTGGGGGGAACTCCACGCCATTTTTTTAAAAAAATTTGGTGTGGAGTTCCCCTTAAAAATCCATACCAGACCTGAGGGGCCTGGTAATTGAATTTGGGGGGACCCCCACGCATTTTTTAGAGCCGCGAGTGCTTTTAAATAAGCAAGGGAAACAAGCGCTGCTTTACAGGCATACTATACACCCCCCCAGGTACGAAATTTGAAGGAATATTTCACTTTTATTGTTTCACTTTAAGCATTATTAAAATCACTGCTCCCGAAAAAACGGCCGTTCTTAAAACTTTTTTTTGCATTGATACATGTCCCCTGGGGCAGGACCTGGGTCCTCAAACACTTATGACAATAACTTGCATATAAGCCTTTAAACTTAGCACTTTAGATTTCTCCCATAGACTTTTACAGGGTGTTCAGCGGCTTTTCGCATTTGCAGCAAACACCCCAAATTGCTGTTCGGCGAACGTGCGAACAGGCAATGTTTGAGTCGAACATCAGTTTGACTCGAACTCGAAGCTCATCCCTAGTCATGACCTTCTCTTGAATGGGGAATTAGTTATGCAAGGTCATATCCTGGGCAAATTTTCCATTCTTGAACAGATGCCCATATTCTCTGCATATCAAAAGAGAGCCTTTTTTGAAGTGAATATAGTATTAACGAAGGGTTTTCGAATGGCCTTGTCTAGATAATTACTTTGGCCCCATATAGTCTGCTGATAAAATAATGAATTCAGGTGTTGTCCTTTCTCTCATACATTTATGGTTGGTAAATTGCAGAGTACCCTCTGCGGAGGCACATGCATGTTTAGCCCAACCTAACATTCCTGCACTTCAAAAGGAACTAGTAAAGCAATTTCCCGCACTACAGCCTAAAAACATGGTTCCCATAGATTTGTACATACAATTCTATCAACCCAGTAAAAACAAAACCCGATATTTCATACCACTAAAAATATATATATATTTATAGTTTTAATGGAGATTACACAGAAACCATTATTTCATGTGTGGCCTTAGTTTGCACTGGCCACAAGGGGCCAACTGTTACATAATGGGTTTATGTGAAACCTCCATTAACCACTTCAGCCCCGGACGGATTTACCCCCTTGGAGATCAGGCCATTTTTTCCGATACGGCACTGCGTCGCTTTAACCGGCAATTGTGCGGCCATGCGACGTACCCAAACAGAATTGTGATATTTTTTTCTCTTTCGTTCATGGACGGACACAGCCTTAATCTTGACAAAGTGGGTATTAGCCTTCAGGAGTGACTAGGCAGAATGTGTTAACTTCAAAGCTGAACAGCCCCGCCCAGGGGGCGGTCCAACTGGCTATATCCCCTCAGCCTGCACTAAGCAGCTCAGTTTTTTTCTGCCTAGCTGAGAAGACATGGCTCCCTTCGGGCCCATAGGCCTGGAGGTTTTTATTTTTAGGTTGAAATTTTTTTAGTTTTTTTTTGTTCCTGTGATTTTCGATCAACTGCCTACTTGGTGACGGGCTGGATCCCAGATCCTTGTAGTCTCCCCAGTTTCGGCCATCGAGCCTGTGCTGACCGTAGCTACGCGCTGGGTCGTCCACAACATGCCCGTCGCTCTACGGGTGGCCCGTGAGCTATATGCTCCAGGGCGTGCATATGACCGGTCTATAGGGCCGAGTCACAGCAGCCGGGCCGACAGTTACCTCCGTCACCATGCGGAAGAGGGTCTGTCTGGGATGCTTCCAGCGCAATCCACGCAGGAAGGGTAAGTAGTAATCCCCTGCTTCAGCAGGAAGACATAACTGGGCATTCCTGGAGAGGTAAGGGGTTCTATCCTTCCCTTCCTCCCTCCCTTCCCTCCTTCCTAGACTCTGAGCTAGCTGGCTGCTGGGGTTCATCTGGGGGGCTCCACCTGTGTGGGAACTGTGCATGTACGTCCACTAGATAAATGTTATGAGCTGCCATGAAAAAAGTTTGCTTATCTGTGTGTTCTGCTCCATGCTGTCGGCGATCATTTTGCTCGTGATCCATGCTGTTTGGCCTCTATCTGCGCTGGCGGCCATGTTCTTGTGGTCTGCTGTGTCTGGCTTCTATCTGCCGCTCGGTGGCCAGTTTTCCTGTGATCCATGCTGTGTTTTGTCCTCTATCTGCGCTCGGCGGCCATGTTTTTGTGGTCCGCGCCGTGTTGGCCTCTAGCTGCCGCTCGGCGGCCGTTTGTGATCCATGCTGTATTTGTCTATCTGCGCTCGGTGGCCATGTTTTTGTGGTCCGTGCTATATGGCCTCTATCTGCCGCTTGGCAGCCATGTTCTTGTGGCCCGCGGTGTTTTTGGCCACACGGCGGTCATTTTCTCACGGTCCACGCCGATCAAACAGCATTTAGACGGCGCAAGCCTACAGACACATACTTCAGACTGGTCAGACTGACATAGCTGACAAGGTAGCAGCTCCATTAGGAAGCGGATGGCAGCCGTACTACTGTTCAAGGGTGGTGAGTCCTCTGGAGGGGAACCCTTCGTCTGTCGCAGCTAGGAGGGTGGGCTGTTGGTACCTTGACTGGTGTCAGGTGCGTGGGTCAGCATGGCATCAGAAGCAGACACTTCTCCCCCTGATGCACCTGAATTGCCATCTGGTGCTCCTGCACCCGCTGTGTTAGTAGACGCTATGTCGGCGTCCTGATTTGTTGCCAAGGTGGAAGCGGCGCGTGGGAACACAGGGGGGGTAAAAAGTGCCATCTTCTGGGGTGTCGGCCCCTTTCGGGTTCTGTAAGCCGACCCGCACTGCTAAGGTGTTCCTTGTGATTTAGTCCCCAAAAAAGTTTTGGCAGTGTGTTACCCTTTTGAGGAGAGTTTCCTGTAAGGATGGACCTCTCCTCTGATAGTGGACCCTTCAGGTGTCCAGATTAAACAGGGTAACCACAATTCCGGTGGAAGGGGCTCCTGCTTTCAAGGGCCCTGCGGACAGGAAGGCTGAAGCGGTCATCCGCTACCTATACAGCTCGGCTGTGCGCCCAACGGTGGTTGGGGCCCTGGTGTCTGACACTCACTGAAGGGGAAAAAATTCTGCTCCATGGGTTTAAAACACATGAGCCTCCCGGCTATGGCCGACCAGTTGATACAGGACCTTAAAATTGTCTGCAAATTAGCCTTGGACACTATTCCTCTGCTGTCCAGAGCCTCAGGCTATGCGGTGGTGTTGCGCCATCTGCTCTGGCTAAAAGGTTGGTCGGCGGACCAATCTTCCAAGAAGGCCCTGATGGATTGCCCTTTAAGGGCGACAGACTTTTTTGGACCATCCCTGGATGACATTATTAAATATGCCACCGGAGGTAAGAGCAAGCTGCTCCCACAATTCAAAAAGGGTAAGGAGCCACGCCGTAGGCTAGGGCCCTCCTTCACCGCGCACAAGCTGTTTTTTCATCTGCCTAGTGCGGCAAGTAAACTATACCAGGCTGATAAAGCGCCTGCTGAGGGACACAAGCGTCCCTGGTTTTGCAAGCCTAACAAGCCTGCGAACAAATCTGCGTCCGCATGAAGGTCTGTCCCCACCCATCTCTCGGGTAGGGGGACGTCTTTGCGAATTCGCGACCTGGTGGACATCTCCTGGTGGGTTTGCGTAGTAGTTTCCTCAGGGTACAAGATAGTTTCTCTCTTGCCCTCCGAACAGATTTTTTATTTTATTTTTTCCCGTCAGCCGCCAGCTTCAGCCAACTCGTCGGGAAGCCCTATATGGGGCGGTTCAAGACCTGCTGATACGGTGATAATTCCTGTTGCAGTACAGGAACGGTTTCAGGGGTTTTACTCAAATCTGTTCATAGTGCCAAGAAAGAGGGAGTTCGTCCAATCTTGGATCTCAGGGCCCTCAATTGCTTTGTGAAGGTTAGCCTTACCTATGATGGACATGGGGGCGGAGACTTTTTGATCGATTGGTTCATCTCACTGAATGGGAGTTACACACCAGCTGAGATGAATCCAACCAATGATGTTATTGCACTATATAGCGTGGCTCCGTCTTGCAGGTTCATGCCCCAGTTGATGCATTATTATGCAAAACATGTCGGGTACATGGACCTGCCTACAGCTACGCTTTTTTTAATCTGATATTGCTTGTACAAGCCTCTGCATGGAAGCCTGTTTCATTTTCTAAAACTTTGCTCTTTAAACACCGATGTGTGTTCTGTGACTTTTTTGTTTGAATAAACAAAGTCTTTTTAATTACCTTCTGATCCTGCACTATGTGGAGCTTCCCTTTTTTTGTTTTATGGTTATTATCACCACTTCTGATGCACTGATATCCTTGACGCTTCGTATTACAACCGTGGAGATATCCAGCTGGAGATCCGGTGTTCCTGCACTTATCGCACTGTGAGGATGGTTCCAGAGGATTTTTTATCCGCACCTTTTGCTTGTCTGACCCACCACCGCTGGTGTGTGTGTCCACACATAGGGGTAAGAGTACCCATTTTTTCCCCACTCCTGGTTAGGGATGAGCTCGGTGTTCGAGTCGAACATACGTTCGACTCGAACATCGGCTGTTCGATCGTTCGACGAAGATCGAACGATTTGGGCCGTTCGCGCCTAATTCGAGTGACGCGAACGGCCCACAATGCACTACGCCATCGCAGTGTCATCCAGGCGCTGTGATTGGCCAAGCATGCACTGTGACCCCACATGCTTGGCCAATCACAGCGCCGGCAGCGAGGAGAGCAATGATTGGCCACAGGCAGGATGCCTGTGGCCAATTATTGCTGAGGGTGTTTAGTACACGCCCCACACTTTAAAAGGCCGCCAGCACGGCGGCCTAGTGTAGTGTGTTCCGGAGCAGGGAAATAGAAGCATAGGCAGGGACAGTGACATTTTTTTTTCTTGCTTAACCTGGATTCCTTTAGTTTAGGGAAAGAGAAGGATAGGTAGGGAGAGTGTCAGTGTGTTTTACTGTGCTAATCCTTGTTTCTAGGGACAGGGAAGGACAGTGAGGGAAATTCTCCTTGTGCTATACTGTGCTAAAGCATTGATCATCAACCATCTTTAAAAAAACATTTTTTCTAGGGACAGAAAACTATAGGTAGGGAGAGTTTCAGTGTGTTTTACTGTGCTAATCCTTGTTTCTAGGGACAGGGAAGGACAGTGAGGGAAATTCTCCTTGTGCTATACTGTGCTAAAGCATTGATCATCAACCATCTTTAAAAAAACATTTTTTCTAGGGACAGAAAACTATAGGTAGCGAGAGTTTCGGTGTGTTTTACTGTGCTAATCCTTGTTTCTAGGGACAGGGAAGGACAGTGAGGGAAATTCTCCTTGTGCTATACTGTGCTAAAGCATTGATCATCTACCATCTTTAAAAAAACATTTTTTCTAGGGACAGAAAACTATAGGTAGCGAGAGTGTCAGTGTGTTTTACTGTGCTAATCCTTGTTTCTAGGGACAGGGAAGGACAGTGGGGGAAATTCTCCTTGTGCTATACTGTGCTAAAGCATTGATCATCAACCATCTTTAAAAAAACATTTTTTCTAGGGACAGAAAACTATAGGTAGCGAGAGTGTCAGTGTGTTTTACTGTGCTAATCCTTGTTTCTAGGGACAGGGAAGGACAGTGAGGGAAATTCTCCTTGTGCTATACTGTGCTAAAGCATTCCTCATCAACCATCTTTGAAATCCTTGTTTTTTGGACAGTCAGGGAAATTGTCATTGTGCTATTCTGTGCGAAAGCAATCATCCTCAACCATATTTAGAAATCCTTAAGTAAAGGGACAGAGAAGGACACCTGAAGGTAGCCCTTATTGCTTTTTTCCCATCTCCCTGCAGGCCATCCATTAGAATGTCTGGAAGGCAAACAAGGAGAGGCAGACAGTCAGGAGGCAATAAAAGAGGGCAAGCAGGCTCTGTGTCTGGGGGCAACAGTGCTGGTCGTGGACGCGGTGCATTGTCATCAGCACATGGCCATGGGACACGCTTGTCCTTCTTTTCGGCAGCTGGACATGTTGAGCCACATCATGCCGAAGACTTGGTAGAGTGGATGACCAAGCCCTCCTCCTCCTCATCCTCTCTCACCCAGGCTCAGGGTACTGGCAAAGCAGCTGCCAAAGCGTCCTCTTCCCTGGTATCAATGTCAGACTCATCATCAGTCACTCCTTCCCTAGACCCACCATGTCCTCCTCCTGAGGAGTCCCCCGTACTGTTTGAGCACAGTGTTGGGTACATGCTCCAGGAGGATGCCCAGCGTTTCGAAGGGTCTGATGATGAAACCCAGCTACAGGAAGGCAGTAGCGTGAGAGCAGACAGAGGGGATGCTCAAGAAGGACACCAATCTGGCAGTCATGTTCCAGCAGCTGCAGCATACTGCCAGATTGGCTCCAGTGTTGAGGAGGGAGGGGATGATGAGGTCACTGACTCCACGTGGGTGCCTAATAGGAGAGAGGAGGAGGAGGAGGAGGAGGAGGAGGCACATCTCCAACGAGGCAGGATGCCCTTTGGTGGCCAGCGTAAGGGCAGTACACCGACGGAATCACACCGCAGAGCTCCGCCTGTGCAGGGCGCTGCCTCTGCCCGTCATTCAAAAAGTTCTTTGGTGTGGGCCTTTTTTGAGGCTAGTGCATCAGATCGCACAGCTGCTGTTTGCAACATGTCTCAAGCGTATATCGCGTGGCCAAAACATCAGCCGCTTGGGTACCACATGCCTGACCAGACATATGTTGACCTGCCATGCAGCTCGTTGGCAAGCCTACCTCAAAGACCCACACCAAAGAACAAAGCGGACCTCTCCTTGCACCGCATCAGCTGGGATCTCCAACCCCACTATAACTTCAGTCCTCTCTGAAACATGCACTGAGAGGAATGAAGGTGTAGAATTAGGTGTGTCACAGCCAAGTACTTGCGGCCACTCTGCTAGCAGTACACCAACGTCCGATTCTAGCAGGCAAATTTCCCTGCCCCAGCTGCTGGACCGTCGAAAGAAGTTCACTCCCAGCCATCCACATGCCCAGCGGTTGAATGCTAGCTTGGCTAAATTGCTAGCGCTTCAACTGCTGCCTTTTCAGTTGGTAGACTCGGCCCCCTTCCGTGAGTTTGTGCAATGTGCGGTTCCTCAGTGGCAGGTTCCCAAACGCCACTTTTTCTCACGGAAGGCTATTCCGGCTCTCTACCGGCATGTGGAAGGCAATGTCTTGGCCTCGCTGGACAGGGCGGTAGGCGGTAAGGTGCATATTACCGCTGACTCGTGGTCCAGCAGGCATGGACAGGGACGTTACCTTTCTTTCACGGCCCATTGGGTCACTCTTTTGGCAGCTGGGAAGGATGCAGGACAAGGTGCAGTAGTGTTGGAGGTTGTTCCACTGCCACGCCTACAAAATGCTACTAGTGGTTGTGACACACCTCTCTCCTCCACCCCCTCCTCTTCTTCCTCCATGGCCTCTTTCTGTGGTTTGTCCTCTGAACCAGCGGTGCTCCGTAGCCGTTCAAGGGGCTACGCAAGTACGCAGGCAAAAAGATGCCATGCCGTGCTTGCGCTGGTGTGTTTGGGGGACAGAAGCCACACTGGGGCAGAGGTCCTGTCTGCTCTGCAGGGCCAGGCCGAGAGGTGGTTGACGCCACGCCAGCTTAAGCCAGGAATGGTGGTTTGCGACAATGGCACCAACCTCCTCTCCGCCCTCCGACAGGGACAACTGACCCATGTGCCCTGTGTGGCTCACGTCCTTAACCTGGTGGTGCAGCGGTTCTTGGGCAGGTACCCAGGCTTACAGGATGTCCTGAGGCAGGCCAGGAAAGTCTGTGTGCATTTCCGCAGATCTTATAATGCCAGTGCTCGCCTGGCTGAGCTGCAAAAGGAGTTGAACCTGCCCAAGAACCGCCTTATATGTGACATGCCCACCAGGTGGAACTCAACGTTGGCCATGCTGCAGCGGCTGCACATGCAGCAGAGGGCCATCAATGAGTACCTGTGCGACTAGGGCACCAGGACAGGGTCAGGGGAGCTTGGTTTTTTTTCTCCACGCCAGTGGGGCATGATCAGGGATGCATGCACTGTCCTGGCACCATTTGAGGAGGCCACGAGGATGGTGAGCAGTGACAGTGCATGCATCAGTGACACTGTACCTCTTGTCCACCTGTTGGAGCACATGCTGCGTGGAATAATGGACAGGGCACTTGAGGCAGAACAGAGGCAGGAAGAGGAGGACTTCCTTGCCTCTCAAGGCCCCCTTTACCCAGACAGTGTTCCTTCTGTCCCACCCATCGCACAGGAAGAGGAGGAGGAGGATTGTGTCAGCATGGAGGTGGAGGCTGGCACTCAGCATCATCAGCAGCAGTCTTTTAGGGATGATTTACAGTCCCAAGAAACCAGTGGACTTGTACGTGGCTGGGAGGAGGTGGCTGCGGATCATGTCGTCCTTAGTGACCCAGAGGACTCCGGACCGAATGCCTCAGCTAACCTACGCTGCATGGCCTCCCTGATCCTGCAAAGTCTGCGGAAGGATCCTCGTATTCTTCGGATCAAGGAGAGGGACCATTACTGGCTGGCCACTCTCCTTGATCCACGGTACAAGGGTAAGGTTGCGGACCTTATGTTACCGTCGCAGAGGGAGCAGAGGATGAGACAACTCCGGGAGGCCTTGCAGAAAGGTCTGTGCAACGCGTTCCCAGAGACTGGGAGGTTACAAACTCCTGGTCCTGGACAACGAGTTGCTGAGGCTTCGGCCAGTCAAAGAAGGAGCGGTGGGGAAGGTGGCCGTCTGACCGATGCGTTCAGACAATTCTTTAGTCCGCAGCCCCAAAGTATGATCGGTTCCAGCAACCATTGCCAGCGTCTGATAAACATGGTGCAGGAATATCTAGGGGCAAGGTCAGACTTGGACACCTTCCCCACCGAAAATCCTCTGGCTTACTGGGTCTTGAGGATGGATCACTGGCCAGAGCTTGCACAGTATGCAATTGAGCTACTGGCCTGTCCTGCATCCAGCGTTCTTTCGGAACGCACATTCAGTGCTGCTGGAGGATTTGCCACGGATCACAGGGTGCGCCTGTCCACCGACTCGGTTGATCGACTGACTTTCATCAAGATGAACCAGTCTTGGATCACCACCAGCTACCACACACCTGATGCTGATATAATAGACTAATTGATTTTAACATGTCACATCCCTTCAAGGCTGATGCTGATGCTGAGTGCCTGTGCTGTTATGTTGACTGGCTATCCTCCTCCTCCGAGTCCTCAATGATACGATTGATGATGATAGCTTGGAAGATCATTTTTGTTTATGGGTGCCGCCACCAGTGGCTAAGGCCCAATTTTTCAGCCCCTGTTTAACAGGGGCGTGTAATTACAATTTTTGAAGCAATACTTTGCAACAGGGCTCATTGCTGTGCTCCAAGTACAGTATCTGTGAGGGGTTGCAGTGTTGTGCCACCAGTGCCTAAGGCCCAATTTTTCAGCCCCTGTTCAACAGGGGCATGTAATTACAATTCTTGATCTAATAATTCACAGCAGGGCCCATTGCTGCACCCACCAAGAGTAACTCTGAGGGCTTAGTGTTGTGGCAACGCCACCACCACCACCACGAAAGGCCCAATTTTTCAGCCCCTGTTCAACAGGGGCATGCAATTACAATTCTTGATCTAATAATTCACAGCAGGGCCCATTGCTGCACCCACCAAGAGTAACTGTCAGGGCTTACAGTGTTGTGGCACCAGCACCACCATCAAAGGCCCAATTTTTACTACCACTGTTCAACAATTATATGTAATTACAATTCCTGATATAATAGTTGACAGCAGGGCGTTCCAGCACCAACCAAGAGTAACTGTGAGTGCTTACAGTGTTGTGCCAACACCAACAACTAAGGGGCCTATTTCTGCAGAGTATATACGGCAGGTCCCTACTTTCAAACATCCAACTTACAAACGAATCCTACTTGCAAACGCAAGAAGACAACAGGAAGTGAGAGGAAATCTACCCCTAGGAAGGAAAATTCTCTCCTGTAAGAATTAATATGGGAGAAAGGTGTCTCCTCTGTACTGATGCTTTATCACCAATCCTTGTTTCAAGAAAAACACCACATTTCAAAAACAGTTGTCATTGGGACGGAAAGTGAGGTGAAATGTTCTGAACAGGGGCACAGACAGCAAAACAAATGTTACAGGGGTGATAACCCTTACCTATGTTTTCCAAAAAGTTTAAAAATAGATTTTTGGGCTGGAGCTACACTTAAACAATGTACCTGTTCAAAATTACAAACCCATTCTACATAAGAACAAACCTACAGTCCCTGTCTTGTATGCACCGCCTGTATACGGCTGTTCAGAGTATATAGGGCCTTTTTTATTTTGTGTGCGGTGTTCCCCTTAATATCCATACAAGACCCAAAGGGGCTGGTAATGGGCTGGGGTAGGGGGGGGGTCATGGGGTAGCTATGCCATTTTTCTTAAAGATTTTCATCCATATTACCGGGACCAGACATTACATTAAAGCCGCAAGCAGTTTTAAATGGCTTTTTTTTCCTTTAGAAGTGTCATTTTGTGCAGGGACAGTTCTAAACACAGGAAACACGTGGCACTTCACAGGCATACTTTAGACACCCCCCAGGTACGATATTTAAAGGAATATTTGACTTTTTTTTTTCACTTTATGCATCATTAAAATGACTGCTCCCGAAAAACGACCGTTTTTAAAACTTCTTTTTGCATTGATACATGTCCCCTGGTGCAGAACCCGGGTTCCCAAACCCTTTTTAGGACAATAACATGCATAATAGTCGTTATAATTAGCACTTTAGAATTCGAACGTTCGCATCCATTGTATTTAATAGGGTTCTAATGTTCGTACGAACGTTCAGTCCGTTCGCGGGTTCTGGTGCGAACCGAACCCGGGGGTGTTCGGCTCATCACTACTCCTGGTGTTGGAATCACGTTCCTGGGTGTTGCTGCTATATAAATGTATATATTTATATGAACTTGAAGTCGCCATGGATACACCGAATTTTGATTGTTTTTTTGTTTTTTTGTTCACTTATTGTGCATCATACTGGACTTTATTGTCAGTTATATCACCTCACAGGACGTTATATATGAAATTGCACTTTTTATTTGTTGCTGTATATTATAACTTTTTAGGGTTACTCCCTTTATTTGTGGTATTTGGAATTCACACACGCCCAGATTTATATATATCTCTGGGTTCTATACATTATATAGGCGCTGCATTTTTTATTTTATTATCTACTTTGCGATTTGTCTATTTGCTGATGCTAGCAGCCATTCATTTATTTGTTCACTCAGTAGCGCATACTTTGTTTATTTTTTACATTTTGCTTTGTGAAGGTACAAAGATTCCGGAGGGAGTTGGTTCGCTCTGTTGTCGCTGCCCTCCATCCGGTGGATTTTTTGGCATCCTTGGCAAGGACGCATACTTGCATGTCCCAAATATGCACCAGCGATGTCTGCGCTTTGTGTCCGGGGAAGACCACTACCAATTTGTGGCTCTCCCCTTTGGCCTGGCATCGGCACCAAGGGTGTTCCCCAAGGTGCTCGCCTTGGCTCTGGCCCTACCAAGACAGCATGGCAGCGCTATCGTGGGCTACTTGGCCGATATTCTTCTGAGGGCCACTAAAAAGCAAATTAGAGGTGAGCATGTCTATAACCTGACAGACCCTCCGATACTTTGGTTGGGTGCTGAACACTCAGAAGTCAGTATTGGTACCGACTCAACTCCTAGTGTATCTGGGGTTTATTCTGGACTCCTCAGAGGCAAAAGTTTTTCTCCCTATGGGAAAGTTGCAGACCCTTCGGGCTGCTGTGCGGCAGTTGACATCCCAAAGATGGTCGTCACGCCGCTTTTGCATGCGAGTCCTGGGCCTCATGGTAGCCTCCTTTGAGGCGGTACCGTATGCGCAATTTCACACACGAGTGTTACAGAAGGTAATTCTATCCAGAAGGGACAAGTGCCCATCATCCCTGGATTGTCAAATTCTGGTGAGCCACCTAGTCAGGACCTCCCTAGTTTTGTGGCTGACATCACCGGCACTTCTGTCTGGGAAGTCGTTCCTTCCTTTTTACTGGATGGTGGTCACGACGGATGCCAGCCTTACTGGTTGGGGGAGGATGGGGATTTCAGTCGACCCAGGGTCGCTGGACTCAAGAGGAATCCCACTTTCCGATCAATGTCCTGGAACTCCGGGCGATCAGGCTGTGCCTCTCCACATGGTCTCAGAGGCTACAGGGGTGTCCTGTCGGACAACTCCATGGTGGTGGCGTATGTCAACCATCAATAAGGAACAAGAGGCTCAGCTGCAGCATTGGAGGTCACTCACATCCTAAGGTGGGCAGAAAGGAGCGTACCGGCCCTGTCGGCCGTATGCATTCCGGGCATAGAAAACTGGCAGGCGGAGTTGCTAGATGCTGGACCAAGAAGAATGGTCTCTACACCCGGAGGTGTTTCAGCCCCTTTGCCAGGATGGGGCATGCCAGACGTAGATCTCCTGGCTTCTCGACTATCGCAAGGTATTGAGGTTTGTGGCTAGGTCAAGAGACCCATGGGCAGACACGACAGATGTGTTGGTGGCACCATGGAGTCAGTACCGGCTAATCTATGCCTTCCCTCCTCTGAAGCTCATTCCTCCTCTGCTCCGCAGACTGGAGGCAGAGAGGATTCCAATGATCCCAATTGCTCTGGATTGGCCTCGGCATCCTTGGTACGCCAATCTAGTACATCTGGTAGCAGACGCCTCTTGGCGTCTACTGCTAAAAAAGGACCTGCTGTCGCAAGGTCCCATACGCCATCCTGTTTTACAGTCACTGGCTTAACGGCATGGCTATTGAGAGCCAGGTGCTAAGAGACCGGAGCCTGTCAGACTCGGTGATCTCTACCATGAGGAGTGCTCGGAAATCGTCCTCTAGGAAGATTTACCATTGCACTTGGAGGACCTACATATCCACTTGTGAGGAAATGAGGTGGCATCCGCGTACTTATTTGGTTTCCAGAGTCCTGCTGTTCTTACAGCGTGGGGCGGACCAAAAGTTTGCTTTAAGTACAATTAGGGGGCAGATGTCTGCCCTGGCTGTCTTTTTTCAACGACCTCTGGCGGCTCACTCTCTAGTGAGAAAGTTTGTACAGGGGGTTCGGCATGCGGCCCCTCCAGTCCGCCCTCTCCTACCTCTGTAGGGCTTGTATAGCAGACGTCCCTTGGCATC
Source organism: Rana muscosa (assembly GCA_029206835.1). Taxonomy (NCBI): domain Eukaryota; kingdom Metazoa; phylum Chordata; class Amphibia; order Anura; family Ranidae; genus Rana; species Rana muscosa. The sequence continues at coordinate 634,199,150 of CM055117.1, read as the reverse complement.
TACCGCTACGAGAGGACCTGCTATCGCAAGGTCCCATACGCCATCCTGCTTTACAGTCACTGGCTTTAACGGCATGGCCTCTCGGTGCCTCAGAAACCACCATTTGAGAACATTAGGGAGATTCCCTTGTTGACACTTTCTCAGAAAGTGGTCCTTTTGGTGGCTGTTATATCAGTTAAGACGGGTTTCTGAGCTGGCAGCCTTGTCATGCAAGGCTCCCTATCTGATCTTCCACAAGGATAAGGTGGTGCGGCATCCGCAGCCTTCTTTTCTTCATAAGGTCGTTTCGACCTTCCATCTCAAGGAAGACATTGTACTGCCGTCGAATCCTAAGAAGACGACGTTGCATTCCTTGGACGTTGTCCGAGCTCTGAGAATATACTTGTCTGTTACTGCTCCGTTTCGAAGTTCAGACTCACTGTTTGTTTCGGTGGCTGGTCCCAAGAAGGGCCCAGCGGTCTCGTCGGCCACCATCTCGAGGTGGATCCGACGGATCATGATCAGGCTTACGCCATAAAGGGTTGGGCGCCTCCCCTTCCTGGCGCATTTGACCAGGGAAAGAGGTGCCTCTTGAGCCCTGTACACACGGTCAGACTTTTGGCCAACAAACTTCATTTTGAGTAAGTTGGACCAACAATCCGACCGTGTGTACGCTCCATCGGACAAACTTTTTTGTTTTTTTTTGTTTTCATCGGACAAAAGCTGGGTCTGCAAACGGACAAACTTTTGGCCAACAAAAGTCCGATGGAGCAAAGTCCGACCGTGTGTACAGAAAACCATCGGACTTTTTTCCGATTTGACAAAACAAATAATGTTAAAATCAACCAACAATAGCAGAAGTTGACCAAAGGGTGGCGGTAAAGAGCAGAAAAACCATGTGATGTTGCAAAAAGTTTTGGGAAAGTTTGCAGAAAAGTCCTGTGGTGTGTATGCTATGGGTGTGCCCGGCCAACTCCGTTAGGACAAAAATCCACGGAAAAGTCCGATGGAAGTCCGAGCATGTGTACGAGGCTTTGGGCTTTCTGACATCAAGCATCTGTTTCCCAGGTATGTAAGGCGGCGACCTGGTCGTCCATTCACACTTTGACTAAACTTTACAAGTTGAGGTGTCTGCATCTTCAGATGCTTCTTTCGGCCACAAGGTATTGCATGCGGCTGTTTAGAGTTGCAACTCCTCCATTTAGGAGCTCTGTTTTGTTTTGGGGTGAAGTTGTTTTTATGCTTTTCCCACCCCTTGTTTTTGACACTGCTTTGGGACATCCCACTTTGTCAAGATTAAGGCTGTGTCCGTCCATGAACGAAAGAGAAAATAGGATTTTTATACTCACCGTAAAATCCTTTTCTCTGAGTTCATGGACGGACACAGCACCCACCCCTCCATTTTAAGTTTGTACTGCTTTTGACAAACTGAGCTGCTTAGTGCGGGCTGAGGAGATATAGCCAGTAGGACTGCTCCGTGGGTGGGGCTGTTCATCTTTAAAGTTAACACATTCTGCCTAGTCACTCCTGAAGGAAGGCTAATACCCACTTTGTCAAGATTAAGGCTGTGTCCGTCCATGAACTCGGAGAAAAGGATTTTACGGGGAGTATAAAAGTCCTATTTCTCTTGTCATCCATGGACTGACACAGCGTGTCTTATACACCTTTACACGTGGGTTATGTCCCTGCTTGCAGGCAGGAGAAGACCTAGGCAGAATGTGAGATGTTATACATACATTCTAAACAGCCAGAGCTGAACAGCCCCGCCCAGGGGGGCGGTCCCTCCGGCATAACCCTCCCACTGCAGTCAGCAGACCTCAGTTTTTTTCTGCCTAGCAGAAGGAGAAGACGCGGCTCTCTCAGGAGCCAGTCTCCTGACCTATTTTTTATTCCTTTTGGAATTTTTTCCTATTTTTTTTTTCTTTTGAGATCTTCTATCAACTGTCGGCTGGGCAACAGGTTGGGTACAAGATATCCTCGTAGTCTTCCCTGTCCGACCATCGAGCGTGCTGATCCTCGCCTTGTGTGCGTGAGACTCAGTTCCCGACATGCCCTACGACTCCAGGGGTGGCCGGTGGGCTTCCAGCTTCGCGGTCCTCTCAAGATAGAACAGTCCGGCTGTATCTTTCGCGGTGGACCGGGCCGACAGCTACTCAGTACCGCACTGTGATAGTTCTGTCAGAAACACACCAGTGGGTCCCTCAGGGGACGGGTAAGTAGTCTCTCCTGGCTGCAGGTGAGTACATGCTGTGTGTTTCTTGTGTGGGGGATTTCCCTGTCTCCCCGTGTTTTTTAATGTCACTCTCTGTGCACTTCGCTGGCGCTGTACTGTGTGGGGTGCCTGGGGGCCATACTGTCCTGGGGGGGGGCTCATGCTGCTCTGCATTTCGCTGGGGCTGTTTATTTGAGAGTGAGGGGCCTGGGCGCCGTTCGGCGCCATGTTTGGTGACTGTGCTGTTTTTTACATTGGCGGCCATCTTGCCGTGGTCCGCCAGAGCACATTGCGGCGGCCATTTTCTTGTAGCCGCACCTTCTTCTAGCTCTAGTTTGGCCTCTAGCGCCGCTCAGGAACGGCGCGAATCTCCTCAGTCTCTCTCCTCTCAGCTCACTCACGCTGAGCAGCGTGGCGCGGAGAGACAGGGCAGCGGAACCGAGCGGTCCTGGTCAGGTTGGTGGGTCCCCTGGGCATTCCCCTACTTCAGTCAGCACAGCCTGTGGGTGGTCTCATAGGGGGACATTATGGAGTCAGAGTCACCAGCTTCCCCTAACATGCCAGAGGCAGCAGCCAGTGCTCCAGCACCTGCTGTCCCTATGGACCAGTTGTCGGCAGTCCTAGAATCATTTCTGACCAGGATGGAAGCTGTGTGTGAGCACAAGGGAGCAAAAAAGCGCCCTCTCCCCACTTTATCTCCACAAGGGGAGTGCTCTGATTCAGATATGGGCCTAGCTATTGCTGCTCAGGACCCTAGCTCTGAATATTTGGATGGTTTTGAACAGGACATTCCTTGTGAGGAAGACTCCAGTTCTGAGTCAGTAAATGACAGGGCGCTTGTTAGTGAACTCATTGATGCTGTGAGGGACACTCTCAAGCTAAATGCTGCGACTGCAGAACCTCAGGTGGATACAGTCTCCTTTGGTTCTTTTAAGACCAAGCCTTCTAAAAAGGTTTTTCCATATGTACCTTTCTTTGACCAGCTCATTGACCAGGTCTGGGAAAAGCCGCAGAAGACTTTCATGGTCCCGCGGCATTTGTCTATTCGATACCCCTTTGAAGACGCCCTGCTTAAAAAGTGGGCTTCTCCCCCGGTGGTCGACCCTCCAGTCGCCCGTTTAAACAAGGCCACCACTCTCCCGATGGAGGGGACTCCTGCGTTTAAGGACCCCACTGACAGGAGGTCAGAAGTGGTGAGTAGAGCCATGTTCGCCTTGTTGGGATCCGCCCTACGGCCAGTAGTAGCGGCGACCCTTGTGTCTCAGACACTCACGGAATGGGCAAAAATTTTGCACCAAACTGTGCAGGAGTATAACCTTCCTCCAGACACACTATTGCTCTGGCCCACCAGATGGTGCAGGGTCCGATATATGTGTGCGACGCCACGTTGGACGCGGCCCCTTTAATATCCAGGGCCTCTGTCTCGGCGGTGGTATTGCGTCGTCTCATCTGGTTGAAATGCTGGTCTGCTGACCTAGCCTCTAAGAAGCTCCTGATGGATCTACCTTTTAAGGGTGGTAGACTTTTTGGTGCTGCTCTGGATGACATCATCAAGGATGTCACGGGAGGTAAAAGCACTCTCCTTCCTCAAACTATCAAGGGTAAGGAGGCCCGACGTAAACCGGGTCCTTCCTTTCCAGCAAAAAGTTTTTTTTTCGTCCGTCAGAGTCCACGGGTAAGCCATCCCAGACTGACAACAGTGCGGCTGGCGGGCACAAGCGCCCCTGGGTGCGTAAGCCGAACAAGCCGGCTCCCAAGCCCGCCTCCGTGTGAAGTCTTGCCCCCGCCCGTCTCTGGGGTGGGGGGACGACTTCGCAGGTTCACGGATCGGTGGACCTCCCGGATCTCCGACCGGTGGGTGTGCGAGGTGGTCACCTCAGGATACAGAATAGAGTTCCGCTCCTGGCCCCAGACAGATTCTTTCCCTCAAATCTCCCTCTCCTTCCTGCCCGTCGGGCAGCCCTCTGGGGGCTGTACAGGATTTGATCGGGTCCGGAGTAATTGTGCCGGTTCCGTCCTAGGAGAGGTTTCAGGGGTTCTACTCGAATCTGTTTGTTTGTTCCAAAAAAGGACGGGGTTCGGCCAATCCTGGACCTCAAGGCCCTGAATGCCTTCGTGAAGGTGCAAAAATTCCGCATGGAATCCATTCGCATGGTGATCGCTACACTCCATCAAGGGGATTTTCTGGCATCCTTGGACATCAAGGACGCCTACTTGCATGTTCCGATCTGCGCAAGCCACCAGAAGTTTCTGCGCTTTGCGGTCGGCGAAGTCCACTATCAATTTGTGGCTCTTCCCTTCGGCCTAGCCTCGGCACCGAGGGTGTTCACCAAGGTGCTTGCTCCGGTCCTAGCTTTGCTGAGACAGCGAGGCATTGCTATCATAGGCTATCTGGACGATTTTCTTCTAAGAGCAGACAGTGGCTCAGAATTGGAAGAAAGTGTGACTATCGTCAGTCAGACCCTCAGGGAGTTTGGTTGGCTCCTGAACGTTCAGAAGTCGGTTCTAGTCCCGACTCAGCGTCTGGAGTATCTAGGTCTGATTCTGGACTCCTTGGAGGCAAGAGTCTTTCTACCTCCAGACAAACTACTGACACTTGAGTCTGCAGTACGGGTGCTGACGTCCCGAAAATGGTCGTCAATCCGCTTTTGCATGAGAGTCCTGGGACTCATGGTGGCCTCCTTCGAGGCCGTTCCTTATGCCCAAGCGCACACCAGGGCTTTACAGAAAGAGATCTTGTCCACTTGGGACAAATCCCCGTTGTCCTTGGATCTTCAGATCCAGGTGAGTCACCTGGTCAGGGCGTCCCTGACGTGGTGGTTGAGGTCCCCGGCTCTTCGGTCTGGGAAGTCGTTCCTCCCCATCCAATGGACGTTGATCATGACGGACGCCAGCCTGACGGGCTGGGGGGGAGTCTGGGGAGTCCTGTCAGCCCAAGGGCTTTGGACTCTGGACGAAGCCCTCTTACCAATCAATGTGCTGGAGATACGGGCAATCAGACTGTGCCTCTCCTCATGGTCGGAGAAACTACAGGGTCACTCCATCAGGATCCAATCGGACAACGCCACAGCAGTGGCGTATGTCAACCATCAAGGGGGGACTTGGAGCTCAGCTGCGGCTTCCGAGGTCGCCCGCATCCTGAGGTGGGCCGAAAGAAGCGTGCCGGCTCTGTCGGCCGTCTACATTCCGGGCATAGACAATTGGCAGGCGGACTATCTAAGTCGCCAGACGCTGGACCAGGGAGAGTGGTCCTTGCACCCGGAGGTCTTTAAACTCCTTTGCAGACAGTGGGGCACGCCGGATGTGGACCTGATAGCCTCTCGACTCAATCGCAAGGTGTCGAGGTTTGTGGCCAGATCCAGGGTTCCCTGGGCGGATGCGTTGGTGGCCCCATGGGGTCAGTATCACCTGATATACGTTTATCCTCCGCTGCAGTTGCTCCCTCACCTGCTCCGCAGGGTAGCGACCGAGGGAATTCCGGTGATCCTCGTTGCTCCGGATTGGCCTCGGCGTCACTGGTACGCCGATCTGGTACGTCTCGTCGCAGACGTTCCCTGGCGGTTACCAATACGGGGGGACCTTCTGTCTCAAGGTCCTATATTTCATCCTGCTTTACAGTCTCTGGCTTTAACGGCATGGTTATTGAAAGCCAGGTGCTGAGAGACCGAGGTCTCTCGGATTCGGTCATTTCGACCATGTTAAGGGCACGGAAGTCTTCCTCCAGAAAGATCTATCACCGTACTTGGAGAGCTTACATCGCCATGTGCGAAGAGCTGGACTGGCGCCCACGAACGAATTCCGTTCCCAGAATCCTGCATTTTCTGCAGCGTGGCGTGACCCGAAAGCTCGCTTTGAGTACCATTAAGGGTCAGATTTCGGCCTTGGCCATCTTCTTTCAGCGACCGCTGGCGGGTCATCCCTTGGTTAGCACCTTTGTGCAGGGGGTTTGCCATGTGCTCCCCCCTGTCAAGCCTCCTCTCCCCCCGTGGGATCTGAATTTGGTGCTCTCGGTTCTCCAGGAACCTCCCTTTGAGAATATTAGAGATATTCCCCTCTTGACTTTGTCTCAGAAGGTGGCCTTCTTGGTGGCCATTACTTCCATTAGACGAGTGTCTGAGTTGGCGGCCTTGTCCTGCAAGTCGCCCTTTTGGTCATCCATAAGGATAAGGCGGTGTTACGTCCGCGACCTTCTTTTCTGCCAAAGGTGGTCTCGGCCTTCCACTTAAATGAGGGCCAAACGGTTTCGTCTGCCACCATTTCTAGGTGGATCAGACAAACCGTCATTCAAGCTTATGCTCTCAAGGGGCGGGCGCCTCCCTTTCCGGTTACGGCACATTCCACCAGGGCAATTGGTGCTTCCTGGGCTTTCCGACATCAAGCGTCGGTTGCACAAGTGTGCAAGGCGGCGACCTGGTCGTCTGTTCATACCTTTTCTAAGTTTTATAAGGTTGATGTGGCTGCATATTCGGATGCTTCCTTCGGCCGCAAGGTGTTGCAGGCCGCTGTTTGATGTTGCAACTCCTCCGTTGAGGAGCTCTGCCTTGTTTGGAGTGAAGTTTTTGGTTTTCCATTTATACTGCTCCCATCCCTCTTGACACTGCTTTGGGACATCCCACGTGTAAAGGTGTATCAGTCCATGGATGACAAGAGAAAATAGGATTTTTGTACTCACCGTAAAAGCCGTTTCTCTGACATCCATGGACTGACACAGCACCCACCCTTCTTTTCGAGTTTGTACTGCTTTGTTACGAACTGAGGTCTGCTGACTGCAGTGGGAGGGTTATGCCGGAGGGACCGCCCCGCTGGGCGGGGCTGTTCAGCTCTGGCTGTTTAGAATGTATGTATAACATCTCACATTCTGCCTAGGTCTTCTCCTGCAAGCAGGGACATAGCCCACGTGTAAAGGTGTATAAGACACGCTGTGTCAGTCCATGGATGCCAGAGAAACGGATTTTACGGTGAGTACAAAAATCCTAATTTTTCCCCCACAAATAGAGCTTTCTTTTGGTGGTATATGATAATCTCTGTGGTTTTTATTTTTTGCGCTATAAACAAACCTACAATTTTCGAAAACAAAAATGAATTTTTTACTTTCTGCTATAATACACATCCAAAAAAAACTGCTACATATTTTTGTTAAAAAAATCCCAATAAGCGCATATTGATTGGTTTGCGCAAAGGTTATAGCGTCTTCAAAATAGGGAATAGATTTAATTTTTTTATTGTTTTTACTGGTAATGGCAGCGATCTTGAATTTTTAGTGAGACTGTGACTTTGCAGTGGACAAATCTGACCCTAAGCGACACTTTTTGGGGACCAGTGACACCAATACGATGATCAGTGCTAAATGCACTGATCAATGTATAAATGACACTGGCAGGGAAGGGGTTAACACTAGGGGGCGATCAAGGAGTTAACTGTGTTCCCTGGGTGTGTTCTAACTGTGTGGGTGATGGGCTCACTGGGAAAACAGAGGTCGCTGTTCCTGATTACTAGAAACAGACGATCTCAGAGTTGTCCCCTGTCAGAACGGGGATCCGCCTTGATCCACGTTCTGCCTCTCTGTACAGCTATCGCGGATGGCCCTGCACGTGTTCTCCCCTGGCATGCAGCGGCGCGTGCCCACACTATCTCATGCACGGATCGAAGTACAGGTACGTCAGTTTGTGCAGCAGTATAAATGCGGAAGACAGTCGGCAAGTGGTTAACAGCTGTAAATAATATTTTAATTATGAATATATTTCATTTTGCGTTGTATCAATGTGGGTTATATATTTGGGTGTTCTATATATAATGTAAGAGAGCTTTCCAAAAGAACCAGTTATACAAGAGGGGATGGGTTAAGTTGCCAGGAGGCCATATTCTAATGTACAGGTGAAACTCGAAAAATTAGAATATCGTGCAAAAGTTCATTCATTTCACTAATGCAACCAAAAAGTTGAAACCAATATATGAGATAGACTCATTACATGCAAAGCAAGATGGTTCAAGCCGTGATTTGTCATAATTGTGGTGATTATGGACTTTTGCACAATATTCAAATTTTTTGTTTCAGCTGTTTGTGAGAAGGCTTTTTTAGTGCCTGAGCTTGTTTATCTAAACAATGTGACTCAAACCTCTTTGTTGTACAAGTATTAACTTCAAAGGATCCCTTGTTTAGATATGCAATGAAGGTGGCCAACCCGTCATGAATACTTAACTTCCCTGTCATGTTCTTGCAAGTTTTTAAGTTTCCCACTCAAAATAGTTTGGGCCAAGGATTTGCATTAAAGGGGGCTGACTTATGCAAAGTATAGGTATTGAAGATTAGCCGATCTTAAAAAGGAATAGGGAGGCCCACTAATCAGAGCCACACCATGCCAACCAATGAGGCACCGGCCTATAATGATATACAAAGACTAGATGGGAGAGAAGAGAAGTCTCTGGTAGACCAGTCACCAGGATGGGGCCCTCATGTTCAGTAGCATGGTAATTATGCAATATATCCTTTGTACTTACAGTATATCTAAATGTTTGTTGTATGTCTTTTCTTCCTCATTGTTTGTGTTTGGTAATATGTTAGAGCACGCATAATATTTATTTTATGTAACTAGGATTGTTTTTTGTTAGACTTTCATACTATTTACCAATACAATTATGTTGTGTTAAAGCTTTCATTCATGGTCCAAAAACTCTCATACCAAATCATAGCAGGAAAATATTAAATATAATATATAGATTTGGGCAACACAACTATAACATTTAGGGTTCATGCATACTGCTGCTCCTAAACTGACGTTTTTGGAGGTTTGGGTAATTTTTGACTAAGCCCCTGAACTCCCCATTAATAAAAGCCTATGTGTCCATGCGCACATAGGCTTTTGGAGGAGTTTAGGAGCAGCAGCATTAAGAGGCAGTCATCTTTTTTTAAGGCATAAAAAAAAGCCAAACGCACCTACAGTAAATGCATCAAAAAAACATCTCCTAAACGCTAATCATTCATTTATTTCAATAGCCAGAAAAATTACAATTCTGGCCAATGGAATAAATAATTATATGTCCAAATGCCAAACACGACAGAACGTGTCAAAATACACCAGACGCATTTGGAAAACTATGAATTACTGTAGGTTCATTATTAACGCAAATTTTTCAGGTCAGGAGAAACACCATTTACAATAAACCAGCAGTGTGCATGAGGCCTTACAAGTCATCTGTCATCGTCTTTACATACAGTTGTTTTTCTTCATAGCAGATTACCATTTATTTTTCTAAGGTCTTACTTTAAGAAAATTCTGGGGCCCAAATAATGTAATGAAATGTTTGTTGTTGAATGGACAACACCTACTGTATGTCTAAAAATTCACACTAATACTGGAGAAAAGGCAACACTTTTTTTCTTTAGCCAGCATGCATTGAACATGCTTCTACAGAAGTAGCATGCTCTATACAATTAAATTGGTGCATCTCATGTCAATTCTCAAGTAATTACCATTCTCCAAAAGTTGGTAAGACCGCATGAGGATTGAGGTCCATGATACAACTACTGCAATTATTAACCATGTTAATGAGGTTTATTTTTACAACAAGATAAAGGAGCCCACTCTTGGGATTGGTAAACTCTACATGGTATATGTTGGTCTTTCTAATAAAATTTGTAATGCAGCAAAGGCATTTTGTAGGAACATGCAGATCTGCTAGAATACCTGCTGGTGGCCCTGTGGTTTCTGGATCTCAGTAATGCAATATCAGTATCTACCAGTGGGGGTCTCCCAGCAGAGCCTGCTGCTGGCTGTTGCTGGGCTATTTAGCCCCACCTCATTTTCTCTGCCTCAATATGTTGCCTGTGTGATTGAACCTTCTCTGTATCCATAGCTATGACTAAGCACTGTTGAGAGTGTGAAACGCGTCAGCTTTTTTATCCTGTACCTTGCTGTGGTTTGTACTTTTGTCATTTTGCACAATAAAGGCGTTTTTATATAAGTGAGGCTGTCCAGACCTTTCCTCTTCTAATTATCCTGTATTCATCCCGACTTCCTGCCTGACCTTGCTCTGTCCTTCTTTCCATTTACCTTTTCCCCTGCAGTTGTAATTTGTATATAGTTTGTTAGCTTGTTCCACTCTACACACATTTTCACTGGCTTGTTTGTTGCATTGTTGCTATATGTTTTATGCTATCTGTGTTAGTGTGTCCCCAATAAAATATATTGGCCTTTGCTAGAACAGTGTAATGCCCCTTTGTGAAGTCAACATATACAGTATGGTAACACCAGACAACAGGTCACCTGCATTTGTTTTCCTGGCAGCATTTTATTCATATTTCTATAATCAGTTCTTCATTTAGATCAGGGGTCTCAAACTCAAATTGCCTGAGGGCCACATGACAAGTTTTCATATCCCATGGGGGCCGCATGCAAACTTTTAAAACAATAAACTATACCAGCAATAATATACTATACTATACCCAGCACTGATGTCAGCAAACGCATTATTAACCCCATCACTGGTGTCAGCAAACGCATTATTAACCCCCATCACTGGTGTCAGCAAACGCATTATTAACCCCCATCACTGGTGTCAGCAAACGCATTATTAACCCCCATCACTGGTGTCAGCAAACGCATTATTAACCCCCATCACTGGTGTCAGCAAACGCATTATTAACCCCCATCACTGGTGTCAGCAAACACATTATTAACCCCCATCACTGGTGTCAGCAAACACATTATTAACCCCCATCACTGGTGTCAGCAAACACATTATTAACCCCCATCACTGGTGTCAGCAAACACATTATTAACCCCCATCACTGGTGTCAGCAAACACATTATTAACCCCCATCACTGGTGTCCACAAACACATTATTAACCCCCATCACTGGTGTCCACAAACACATTATTAACCCCCATCACTGGTGTCAGCAAACACATTATTAACCCCCAGCATTATCCCCCTACACTGCACAAATACCCCCACACTCCATAATTACCCCCAACACTGCACAAATCCCCCCACACTGCACAAATACCCCCCACACTGCACAAATACCCCCCACACTGCACAAATACCCCCCACACTGCACAAATCCCCCCACACTGCACAAATCCCCCCACACTGCACAAATCCCCCCACACTGCACAATTACCTCCCACACTCCATAAAATGCCCCCACACTGCACAAATAGCCCCACACTACACAATTACCTCCCACACTCCATAAAATACCCCCCAACACTGCACAAATAGCCCCACACTACACAATTACCCCCCACACTACACAATTACCCCCACACTGCACAAAATACCCCCCACACTGCACAAAATACCCCCCACACTGCATAAAATACCCCCCACACTGCATAAAATACCCCCCACACTCCATAAAATACCCCCCACACTGCACAAATAGCCCCCCACACTCCAAAAAATACCCCCCACATGGCACAAATAGCCCCACACTGCACAAGTACCCCCACACTGCACAAATCCCCCCACACTCCATAAAATCCCCCCCACACTCCATAAAATACCCCCCACGCTGCACAAATCCCCCCACACTCCATAAAATACCCCCCACACTGCACAAATCCCCCCACACTGCACAAATAGCCCCACACTACACAATTCCCCCCCCCTCCACACTCCATAAAATACCCCATATACCCAACTAAGGACTTTGCCTCACTCACCTCTCCTGGCAGTCAGGATCGTCTGGCTCCCGAGTCCTCTCCTCCTGGCTTCCACAGAGGCCTAGTGGCAGGGCACCCAGAGAACACAATCTCCCGCTCTGAGCAGCAGGACCCTGGATCGGGGCTCTGATCGTCAGTGCTTAGGTGGGCGGGGCGATGGGCGGATCCTTCCTCCGCTCTGTTCTCTCTCTGGGCTGCGGCAGTGTGCAGCGGAGAGGACAGAGGTGATAGAGAGGTAAAGCTCTTCGGCGCCTCCCCCTCTGCGGTGCCTGTGCAAAAAGACGTCCTGGATCGGCGCTGCGGGCCATTTTTAACCAGTCCGCGGGCCGCAAATGGCCCGCGGGCCGGTACTTTGAGACCCCTGATTTAGATTAAGAACCACATCTTGAGAGACCTGTTTTCTTCCATCTGGTGTGGACTAGTTGTTGCATCTCTAAATAACCCATATATTTGGGTCACTAAGAATAATCAATCTTACAATCATCATAGCTTTAGTTGTTGCCTCTATTTCCAGTATTTACAGTTGCAAAAAAAAGTGTGATCTGATCTTCATCTAAGTCGCAACAATAGACAATTGCAGTCTGCTTAAACTAATAACACACAAATAATTAAATGTTACCATGTTTTTATTGAACACACCATGTAAGCATTCACAGTGCAGGTGGAAAAAGTATGTGAACCCCTAGACTAATGAGATCTTCAAGAGCTAATTAGAGTAAGGTGTCAGCCAACTGGAGTCCAATCAATGAGATTGGAGGTGTTAGTTACAGCTGCCCTGCCCTATAAAAAACACACACCAGTACAGGGTTTGCTTTTCACAAGAAGCATTGCCTGATGTGAATGATATCTCGCACAAAAGAGCTCTCGAAGACCTACGATTAAGAATTGTTGACTTGCATAAAGCTGGAAAGGGTTATAAAAGTATCCCCAAAAGCCTTGCTGTTCATCACTCCACGGTAAGACAAATTGTCTATAACTGGAGAAAGTTCAGCACTGCTGCTACTCTCCCTAGGAGTGGGCGTCCTGTAAAGATGACTGCAAGAGCACAGCGCAGACTGCTCAATGAGGTGAAGAAGAATCCTAGAGTGTCAGATAAAGACTTACAAAAGTCTCTGACATATGCTAACATATGTTAGTGAATCTATGATACGTAAAACACTAAACAAGAATTGATTTCATGGGAGGATACCACAGAGGAAGCCACTGCTGTCCAAAAAAAAAAACATTGCTGCACGTTTACAGTTTGCATAAGAGCACCTGGATGTTCCACAGCAGTACTGGCAAAATATTCTGTGGACAGATGAAACCAAAGTTGAGTTGTTTGGAAGAAACACACAACACTATGTGTGGAGATAGAGGCACAGCACACCATCAAAACCTCATCTAACTGTGAAGTATGGTGGTGGGGGCATCATGGTTATGGGTCTGCTTTGCTGCGTCAGGGCCTGAACGGATTGCTATCATCGAAGGAAAAATGAATTCATAAATTTATCAAAACCTTTTGCAGAAGAATTTAAGGCCATCTGTCCACCAGCTGAAGCTCAACAGAAGATGGGTGTTGCAACAGGACAATGACCCAAAGCATAGAAGTAAATCAACAGAATGGCTTAAACAGAAGAAAATACGCTTCTGGAGTGGCCCAGTCAGAGTCAAGACCTCAACCCGATTGAGATGCTGTGGCATGACCTCAAAAAAGCGATTCACACCAGACATCTCAAGAATATTGCTGAACTGAAACCGTTCTGTAAAGAGGAATGGTCAACAAATACTCCTGACTGTTGTGCACGTCTGATCTGCAACTACAGGAAACGTTTGGTTGAAGTTATTGCTGCCAAAGGAGGTTCAACCAGTTATTAAATCCAAGGGTTCACATACTTTTTCAACCTGCACTGTGAATGTTTACATAGTGTGTTCAATAAAAACATGGTAACATTTAATTCTTTGTGTGTTATTAGTTTAAGCAGACTGTGATTGTCTATTGTTGTGACTTAGATGAAGATCAGATCACATTTTATGACCAATTTGTGCAGAAATCCATATCATTCCAAAAGGGTTCACATACTTTTTTTTGCAACTGTAAGTTTAATCTGTTTCATTGCGTATCAGGGCGGCACAGTGGTGTAGTGGATAGCACTCTCGCCTAGCATTAAAAAGGGACGCTGGTTCGAATGCCAAACACGACACTACACGACACTACCTGCCTGGAGTTTGCATGTTCTCCCTGTGCCTGCTTGGGTTTCCTCCGGGTACTCTGGTTTCTTCCCACACTCCAAAGACATGCTGATAAGTTAATTGGCTTCTGTCTAAATTGGCCCTAGTATATGAATGTGAGTTGGGGACCTTGGATTGTAAGCTCCTTGAGGGTAGGGACCGATGTGAATGTACAATGTATATGTAAAATGCTGTGTAAATTGACGGCGCTATATAAATGCCTAAAAAATAATAATAATAATTGCAAATATGCTGTAGTATTTGTATGATCTTACTTTTCAGTCAAGTTAGTTGCTCCCACTTCAACATATACTGTACGGTTTAACTTGATTCCAGTTTGTGGGATAAAAAGAGGTCTAGTATAACTTGTATCCTAAAAAAAAATAAGTGTATGACAATGAATATTCAACTTTTCTTTTGAGAGATTAGATATTAACAACCTTCTCAGACAGTTGTTACACATCTTTTTTTATTTATTTTTTTCAATGGTTTATTTTTAAGTTAATGGGTTAGAGTGATCACTTCCCAGGTTTATTTATTTGGCACTATCATCCCTTTTTAAGCAAGATAGAGAAATAACCCAATTGGGGAATATGGGACTTTGTGTGTTATTTGGTAGTCAAAACTATGTCACAACTCGTATAGTACAATTTTTTTTTTTTTTTATTACAAAATAAAAAAAAAAATATATATATATATATATATATATATATATATATATATATATATATATATATATATATATATATATATATATATATATATATATATATAATAGCATTCACATATAGAGAAAGAAATATATTTGCACACTTATGTTTTACATGTTTCACCCTAAGGCTTCCTCAGGAACATGCGTGGATAAATACAAAAAAAGTTCCATTTTATATATCTAAAATACATTTAAATTGAATATATACATGCATGGCTACACCTGGATGGTTGCTGAGACTCTTTTTTTTTTTTCCACTAGTAATGGCAGCGATCTGCTAATTTTATTGTGACTGTGACATTGCGGCGGACATATTGGACACTTGACACTATTTTGGGACCATTCACATTTATACAGCGATCAGTGCTATAAAAATGCACTGATTACTGTATAAATGTAACTGGCAGGGAAGGGGTTAACACTAGGGAGCGATCAAGTGGTTAATTGTGTTTCCTATGGAGTGATTCTAACTGGGGGGAGGGGACTCACAAGGGGAGTAGACCGATCGGTGTTCCTCTGTACTGGGAACACACCATCGGTCTCCTCTCACCTGACAGAATGTGGATCTGTGTGTTTACACAGATCCACGCCCCTGGCTCTGTTGCCGATAATCGCGGGTGCTCTGCAGTGACGCGGCGTGCCCCCCAATGTCCGGGAAGCCCAGGACGTCCTATGACGCCCACTCAGGATGGGAGATCCCTCCTGTCGATATCATATGACCATGGCTGGGATGGGAAGTGGTTAAGAGACATTATGCTTGATTCTGTGGAATACAAACTCACATTCTTTGCAGATGCCTACTATTACTGTATATGTCTCCACTCTTTAGATCTGTTTTCAGACAAATTTGAAAGATTTTCAGACATTTGGCAATTTTAATAAATTTACAGTATACCAACACAGATCTTTCCCATCCCTTGTAGTCACATCCATATATCAACTTTGTCCTTCAAGTAGCAGCATATTTCCCCCAAATATCTAGGTGTACTAATCTCTGTGGATCTTTCTCAGCTGTTCTCCCTGATCTATATGACATTAGTTAACTCCATTATGCCCTGTACACACGATCAGATTTCCATCGGAATTACGATGAAGCTGACTTTCATCAGTCTTGCATACACACCATCGGACAAAATTCCGACCGTCCAAAACGCCGTGACGTACAACACGTATGACGGCACTATAAATGGGAAGTTCAAATCCAATGGCGCCACCCTTTGGGCTGCTTTTGTTGTTTTTGTGTTACAGTGTGTTAGTAAAAGTTTGGTGTTGGCCGATTTGCGCTTTTCAGTCTCCATGCTTTTCTGTCCGTTACAGCCTGATGAATGTGCCATCTCCATTACGAACGCTAGTTTTACCAGAACGAGCGCTCCCGTCTTCTAATTTAGTCTGAGCATACGTGGATTTTTCTCCAATGGAGTTCCACACAGACGATCGGAATTTCCTATCGTTTTTTTTTCCATCTGAAAAATTTAAAACTTGTTCTATTTTTTTACACCGATGGAAAAAAGTCTGATGGGGCCCACACACGATTGTTTTTTCCGATGAAAAAAGTCCATCTGACTTTTTTTCATCGGAAAAAACGATAGTGTGTACAGGGCAATAGGTGAGAACTTCTGGCCTGGTCTTCTCTCCCTTTATCTTGGTTTTGTAGAATACATTTCAAATGCCAAAATTACTATACAATCTTTACATCATTACCTTTCACCCCTATTTTGGACAACTCACAATTTTCTTATGATTCTTACAACTACTTGTTTGTGATCCTTACAACCACTTCTATAACATCACCTGCAGAACTTCAACCTCATTGTACTGAAAAAACAGTAATTTGTTCCTGCAGGGACAACTTTTTCTACAAGACCTTGAAACTACAATATTGCCTTCATCACACTCACTTGCTGTGTTTGAGAATTTCTGCATCCCACCCTCCACAGCATGTGATATCTCAACTATATCAATATCTGTTAAGTTTCAAGTGCCACAGATTAAATCCAATATGGCTGGAAAAGGGACTGTCAAATTGCCTGTCACTGATGATGATTGACATGCAGCATTCACACTTACACATTCCCTCTCAATTTCATGCAAGTTTTACAATTCTCATTAGATGGCACCTTTGCATTGTTGCAGCTGGTTGTAGTATTGGATGGTTGTCGGGTATCACTCACCTTGACTGATGCTGGATCTACATAACTAAGTGATGTGACAGACACTGGATATACATTATGGGACTTTTTTTTAAATAAAGGACTTTTTTTATATTTGGTGTTATCTATAGATGATAAAATGGCTGAATATGGGTCTGTAGTCATCGAGATGAACTCATCTTTAAATACACAAATAAATACACTAGGGTATGGAATACAAACAAATCAACATAAATTAAATGACTTACCGAAAACAACCGAACATAGAGTGTACTGATGAAGCTACCATTATTAGTAGTCATAGCTATATTATTCCCAGCCCTAAAATAAAAAAAAAATATGTTTGGCATGTAACAAAACATTTAAAAATGCTTAAAAAAAATCAGGAAAAGACAATTTGTATACAGTATTCACTAATGTCATAGAAAAATGTATGTATGGATTGATTGTATAATAGTAATATGTATTCAAAGACAGAATGTGTATTTTCGTGAGGAAAGGGAGAAGGTTTGCTTTACATTACTGAAACGCTAAACCTGCATTGGGGACGTTTGCTCTATAAAAATGGGTTGAGGTATAGGTGAGGCAAGCTTGATTTCTGGTACTGTGGAACCTAATTTTTCCAGGGAACTTACTCAGGAATAGAGTTGAGCAGACACCTGGATGTTCGGGTTTGACGGGTTCGGCCGAACTTCGGTAAAAAGTTCGAGTTCGGGACCAAACTTGACCCTGAACCCGAACCCCATTGAAGTCAATGGGGACCCGAACTTCTGAGGACCATTCGCGCTCGTTTCCCGTGCCTAGAACTGTCCCTGCACAAACTGTCATTTCTGAAGGAAAAAAAGTCATTTAAAATTCACTCGCGGCTATTAATAAATTGTCGGCTCCCGGCAATACATAGAAAAGTCATTGATAAAAAATTTAAAAAATGCGTGCGGTTCCCCCAAATATCCATACCAGGCCCTTCAGGTCTGGTATGGATTTTAAGGGGAACTCCACCCCAAATTTAAAAAAAAATGGCGTGGAGTAACCCCAAAAGACTAGATCCTTTATCCGAGCACGCAACCTGGCAGGCCGCAGGAAAAGAGGGGGGGACGAGAGAGCGCCCCCCTCCTAAACGGTACCAGGCCACATGCCCTCAACATGGGGAGGATGTCCCCATGTTGATGGGGACAAGGGCCTTATCCCCACAACCCTTGCCCGGTGGTTGTGGGGGTCTGCGGGCGGGGGGCTTATCGGAATCTGGAAGACCCATTTAACAAAGGGGACCCCCAGATCCCACCCCCCCTATGTGAATTGGTAATGGGGTACATTGTACCCCTACCATTTCACAAAGAAAGTGTAAAAAAATAAAAAATAAAAATACACAGACACCATTGGGAAAGTCCTTTATTAAAAAAAAACAAAAAAACAAAAAACATTCCAGCGATGAAATCCAGTGTCTCGCGGCAATCCCGATGTCCAGCGCTGTCCAGACGAAATGTCATTGGCTGAGCCTGAGCGGACCTGATGGGGAACTTCCTTGGCAGTGTAATAAATGAATAGACCCACCCCTTCTAAAGTTCCCCATCATGTCTGCTCAGCCAATGATGTAGGTGTAAGGCTGAGGACCTGATGCGGAACGTGAGAAGGGGTGGGTCTATTCATGTATTAAACTGTGGATGAAGTTCCCCATCAGGTCCGCCCCCTCGTATGTCAGACCCTGCCTACGTCATTGGATGAGCGGACCTGATGGGGAACTTCCTCCGCAGTATAATACATGAATAGACCCGCCCCTTCTCACGTTCCGCATCAGGTCCTCAGCCTTACACTACGTCATTGGCTGAGCGGACCTGATGGGAACTTTAGAAGGGGTGGGTCTATTCATTTAATACACTGCCAAGGAAGTTCCCCATCAGGTTCGCTCAGGCTCAGCCAATGACATTTCGGCTGGACATCGGGATCTCCGCGGGACACTGGATTTCATTGCTGGAATGTTTTTTTTATTTTTAACAAAGAACTTTCCTAATGGTGTCTGTGTATTTTTTTTACAATTTTTTACACTTTCTTTGTGAAATGGTAGGGGTACAATGTACCCCATTACCAATTCACATAGGGGGGGCCGGGATCTGGGGGTCCCCTTTGTTAAAGGGGTCTTCCAGATTCTGATAATCCCCCCGCCTGCAGACTCCCACAACCACCGGGCAAGGGTTGTGGAGATGAGGCCCTTGTCCCCATCAGCATGTGACCTGGTACGGTTCAGGAGGGGGGGCGCTCTCTCATCCCCCCCTCTTTTCCTGCGGCCTGCCAGGTTGTGTGCTCGAATAAAGGGTCTGGTCTGGATTTTTGGGGGTACTCCACGCCATTTTTTTTAAAAATTTGCGGCAGGGTTCCCCATAATATCCATACCAGACCTGAAGGGCCTGGTAATTTAATTTGGGGGAACCCCCACGCTTTTTTTTTTTAATCAATGACTTTTCTATGTATTGCCGGGAGCCGACAAGTCATTAATAGCCGCGAGTGAGTTTTAAATGACTTTTCTTTCTCGTACATCACGGGACACAGAGCGGCATAGTCATTACTATGTGGGTTATATAGTTTACCTTCAGGTGCTGGCACTGGCAACTTCCAAACCGGAAGTACCCTCCCCTATATAAGCCCCTCCCATCCGGGAGCACCTCAGTTTTTTGCCAGTGTCTAAGGTGTTGGCCAAGAAGTAACATGTGTTTTTTCACTAAGCTTGCGTACAGGTTCTTTTGGGCCTCAGTAAGCTATTCCGGATCCGACCAAAAAAGCTTCATAGCTAAACGGTCGGTACCCGGGCCTTGCAGAGAAGAGCAAGGTTTTGCCTGTAATGCTTCTCTTAGGAGGGCTGGACCCTGGGATCCAGAGCTCTGGTCATACCCACGACCAAGATGTTTTCTGTGCAGGGTGCTATACAGGTCCAGGGGAGTGGAATCCTTGGGAACCCGGTCCCTGAAGGTTTAATTACAATGCCTGCCGTGAGAGGTGAAGTTTGGGCTTCTGTGGACCAAACAGAGTCCTGCGGCGGGGAAAAGGTAAGTGGGGGCCCCTCAGGAACTTGGTTCTATTGGGGGACCCCCAAGCCTAATATGTCTTTCTGCCTGTTACCTAACGGTATTCCCGCTAAATATCTGTGCATGCCTGTAACTACAAAAAAATGTAATAATTTTAAGAGTGGTCAAGAAAAAAAAAAAATGGTTAAACCGCGGTACCTGTGTTAAACCACTAGAGGCCGTTGTGGAACGTTGTTTTCTTGTCATGTGGATATTTTCTTTCCAAGTCAAAATCCAGGCAGATGGTGAGTTCTCTGGATGGGAAACTGTTTCCTCTGCCATGTTGCAATGCTCGTCCATCCTCCGGCCCTGTGGCAAACAGGGCCCTGGCTTCTGTCCCTAGTTCCTTTTCAAAAAGAGCGCCGAAGGCGCACGTGCCTCTATTTATAGAGGTGAGCTGGACAAAGGGGCGGAGCTTGGTGGATGACGCTCTGTGCGCGCCGCAGCGCTTCTGCGCATGTGCGGGCGTCCCAGCATGATAAAAAGCACAATTAGGTGTTGTCAGCTGGTTATGGAAGGCAGAAACAGAGCTGGCAACATTTAGAAAGGCATACAGCAGGCGGTTGATGCAGGCATCCCCATAGAAAGGCACATTAGTAGACACCAACTGTTTATATAGCAGCAATTGTGCTAGACTATTGTCAGTAAGTGGTGTATTTTCGGCTGGAATACCTCAGCTTTGGGCTTAGGAATATGCCGTCTAAAGTCTCCGGGACTAAGAATCCCAGGAAGCATAGGGGGTCTCCATCGGGCTCTGAGCATCTTGGGCATGCTTCGGCTGCACCAATCTCCCCTGAAAAATCAGAGGTTAGTGACCGTAGAGCACCCTCAGGAGTACCTGGTACTGTGGCTGTCCTCAGTTCACCTGCTCCTGTGTATATAACAGAGGAGGTTTTTTCCTCAGCTCTGGGAGGACTGGAAGAGAGATTGACAACATTGATCGCTGCTTCCCTGTCACAGGGAAAGAGCGCCTGATCTCCGTCTCCTCCCTCAGAGTACCTGTTAGCAGAGCAACAGTCCCATACAGGGATCGACCTACCTGAAAGGGATCAGGATGAGGTTGATTCTGTTGTAGAGGAATCAACAGTGGAAGAGCCATTTTCAGCATCACATGCTGAAAGATTATGGGTTCAGTCCCTGACTAACATGGTCCGATCAGCATTTAAAATGCCCCTTGCGGAGCCATCATCCACTTCTGTCTCCTCGTTGGGGTCGCTAAAAGCTCCCCAGACTGTTTGTTCCTTTCCAATCCATCCTTTACTGGAAGGGCTCATTTACCAGGATTGGGAACATCCTGATAAAATATTTACTCCTCCCAAGAGATTTCCGGTGGTCTATCCCATGGAGGATAAGTTCATCAAAAAATGGAGGGTCCCTACAGTGGACGCAGCCATCTCTTGTGTGAATAAATCACTGACATGTCCAGTAGATAATGTCCAAATGTTCAAGGACCCAATAGATAAAAAATTGGAGTCCTTATTAAAATCTGCTTTCTCTACAGCAGGCTTGGTGACACAACCAGCAGTGGCAGCTATTGGGGTCTGCCAAGCAGTGCAGGATCAGTTGAAACAGGTCTTAAGGGACTTGCCAGATCAGCAGGCCCTTGCCCTAGCTGATCTACCTAGAGCCTTATGCTTTGCGGTTGACGCCATAAAGGATTCAATCCATCAGGCCTCCCGCCTTATGCTGTCTGTAGTACATATGCGCAGGCTTCTATGGCTCAAAAACTGGTCTGCTGAAGCTCCCTGTAAAAAATTGCTGGTTAGCTTCCCATTTCATGGTGAACGCTTATTCAGGGAAGACCTGGACAAATATATCCAGAAAATTTCCAGCGGTAAAAGTACACTCTTGCCGGTTAAAAACAGAGTTAGAGGTCCCTCTTTTAAGAGGCCTGCTTCTCCAGTCCCTAGGACATCGGCTGTGAAACAGTTCCGACGGCCTCCTCGGTCAAATCCCGGGGGGAAAAAATCAGGGACAATCGCAGGGTAACAAGAAACCCTGGGTCAGGAGAGGTACAAAACCTCCCCCAAAGTCAAATGCATGAAGGGTTGCCCCCACTCAATCGGGTGGGGGGAAGACTTCAGTTCGCAGAGACCTGGCGGGACACGATCAGAGACAGATGGGTGCTCTCCGCAGTAAGTCTGGGATACAAATTGGAGTTAAAAGACTCCCCTTCTTCCCATTTTATAAGGTCGAATGTGCCAAGGGATCCCCGGAAGAGAGGATCCCTCCTGTTGGCACCAAAACAACTATTGCTCCAAGGAGTAATTATGGAAGTTCCCCTGGAAGAATGCGGGTTCGGGTTTTACTCAAACCTCTTTACAGTCCCGAAACAAACGGGGCCGTGAGGCCCATATTAAATCTAAAAGGGCTTAACAAATTCCTACATATCAGAACTTTCAGGATGGAGTCGATCCGATCGGTGACCACTGCCCTACAAGGGGAGGAATGGCTAGCCTCGATCGACATCAAAGATGCTTATTTGCACATTCCCATCTTTCCAGTTCACTAAAAATTTCTACGCTTTGCAGTAGAAGGGCGCCATTTTCAGTTCAGAGCCTTACCCTTCGGTCTGGCCACAGCACCAAGAGTGTTCACAAAAATTCTGGCCCCATTATTGGCCAATCTAAGAACACAAGGTGTAACGATAATGGCATATCTAGACGACTTGTTGCTGATAGACCACTCAGTGGAAAAACTAGAAGTGGTCATTCACAAGACAATCAAGTATCTGGAATCTCACGGTTGGATTATCAACCGAGACAAGTCAGCCCTAAAACCAGTCAAAAGTCTGGAATACTTGGGGCTAAGGCTGGATTCAGACCAGAGAAAAATTTTCTTGCCTCAAGAAAAGGTGTCGTCTTTGAGAGATTTGATCCACCTAGTGGGTACAAAAAGACAGCCGTCCATACGCCTGTGCATGAGGCTGGTGGGAAAAATGGTGGCATCATTCGAAGCAGTACCCTACGGTCAATTCCATTCAAGGAATTTGCAAAGGGCCATACTGTCAGCCTGGAACAAGAAAGTTCAGGCCCTAGACTTACCAATGTCCTTGTCCCCTTCCGTTCGCAAGAGCCTCCGTTGGTGGTTGGTTCCCCAGAATCTGGGAAATGGGAAATCCTTCAGTCTGATTTCTTGGAAGGTGGTCACTACAGATGCCAGCCTTATAGGCTGGGGAGCAGTACTGGAGCAGTGGTCTCTCCAGGGCAGATGGTCGGATGCGGAAAAGGCCCTGCCCATCAATCTCTTAGAGATACGAGCAGCCCGGTATGCCCTAGTAGCATGGACATCCAAACTCCAAGGGTCCCCTGTCAGAATTCAATCGGACAATGCCACGGCAGTGGCATATATCAATCATCAGGGTGGCACCAGGAGTCGTGCAGCCCAGAGGTAAGTAAATTGCATCCTGAAATGGGCAGAAAGATATGTCCCAGCCATATCCGCGGTATTCATTCCAGGAGTGGAGAATTGGAAGGTGGACTTTCTAAGTCGCCAACAATTATGCCCAGGGGAACGGTCCCTTCACCCCGAGGTTTTCCGGACAATATGTCAGTGGTGGGGAACACCGGATGTAGATCTGCTAGCATCCAGATTCAACGCAAGGGTGGACAGGTTTGTCTCTCGGACAAGGGATCCCCTAGCTTGCGGCTCGGATGCCCTAGTGTTCCCTTGGGATCAGTTCAAGCTGATATATGCATTCCCACCGCCACAATTGTTACCTCGATTACTCCGCAGAATCAGGGTAGAAAAGAAACCAGTGATTCTGGTGGCTCCAGCATGGCCCCGAAGAGCATGGTACACGGAGATTGTAAAAATGTCTGTGGGGAGTCCTTGGACCCTCCCACATCGTCTGGACCTGCTTTCGCAAGGACCGATATACCACCCTTCCTTACCAGCCCTAGGTTTGACGGCCTGGCTATTGAAGCCCACATTATAAAAAAGAGAGGTCTCTCTAATCCTGTGGTAGCTACCATGATCAATGCCAGGAAGCCGGTATCCAGGCAGATCTACTATAGAATCTGGAAGGCGTACATCGCTTGGTGTGAGGCCAGGAAATGGCATCCACGTAAGTACGTAATAGGTAGGATTCTGGACTTCCTACAGTGGGCTGTAGATAGGAAGCTTGCCTTGAGTACTATCAAGGGTCAGATTTCGGCCTTGTCAATATTTTTTCAAAGGCCCTTGGCTTTGCATTCACTAGTCAAAGCTTTTATACAAGGAATGATGCGTATTAGCCCTCCGGTTAATATTCCCATATGTCCATGGGACTTAAACCTGGTTCTGTCGGTTCTACAGAAACAACCATTTGAACCATTACAGCACATTTCCTTGGTTCTTCTCACCAGGAAATTGATTTTTCTAGTAGCCATTTGTTCGGCTAAAAGAGTGTCGGAATTAGCCGCTATGTCCTGTAGGGAGCCATATCTGGTTATCCATAAGGACAGAGTAGTGTTACGTCCTCATCCAGCCTTTCTTCCTAAGGTGGTATCGAGGTTTCATTTGAACCAAGATGTGGTTCTTCCTTCCTTTTTCCCCAAACCTAGTTCGGTAGAGGAAAAGTTATTACATTCTTTGGATGTAGTAAGAGCAGTTAAAGCTTATCTAAAAGCCACTGCTCAGATTCGCAGAACGGATACTTTGTTTATTCTGCCGGAAGGCCCCAGAAAGGGTCAGGCAGCATCAAAACCTACTTTAGCCAAGTGGATTTGACAGGTCATTATGCAAGCTTATGGCTTGAGAAGGAGACCGCCTCCGTTCAAAGTTAGGGCGCACTCCACGAGAGCAGTTGGAACTTCATGGGCAGTGCATCACCAGGCCTCCCTGGCTCAAATCTGTAAGGCCGCAACATGGTCTTCAGTACACACGTTTACTAGGTTCTACCAGGTGGACGTTAGAAGTCAGGAGGATGTCGCCTTTGGGCGCAGTGTGTTGCAGGCCGCAAAAGATCCTCATGTCTGATAGCGCTCAGCTTATGTATGGTGTATCCCCCCCTCATTGGGCATTGCTTTGGGACGTCCCACATAGTAATGACTATGCCGCTCTGTGTCCCGTGATGTACGAGAAAGAAAATTAGATTTTTATAACAGCTTACCTGTAAAATCCTTTTCTTGGAGTACATCACGGGACACAGAGCTCCCACCCCTCTTTTGGGGACACTTATTGCTTTGCTACAAAACTGAGGTGCTCCCGGATGGGAGGGGCTTATATAGGGGAGGGTACTTCCGGTTTGGAAGTTGCCAGTGCCAGCACCTGAAGGTAAACTATATAACCCACATAGTAATGACTATGCCGCTCTGTGTCCCGTGATGTACTCCAAGAAAAGGATTTTACAGGTAAGCTGTTATAAAAATCCTATTTTTTTCCTTCAGAAATGACACTATGTGCAGGGACAGTTCTAAGCACGGGAAACCAGCGCGACTTTACATGCATATTGCCGAACACCGGACCCGAACATACAGTCAATTGTTCGGGTTCGGGTCCAGGACCCCAAAACCCAAAAGTTCGGTACGGACCCAAACTTTACAGTTCGGGTCCGCTCAACCCTACTCAGGAATATAGATCTCGGTCATTGTCTGTGGTCACCAATAATGATGAGCCAAACTTCACTGAGTTTGTTTGAGCAGGGTTTGGTGAACTTCAAAGAAGTTTAGATATCAAACCAGAACCCCCTCTAAAATCAATAGGATTGTAGCTTGCTCTGTTTCCTGACCATTTTCTTACAAGGCTGGGCATACCCGACCATGTAATTGAATGGGCAGGGTGATATCAGTGGTTGGTAAGGACACAGTGGTGCAAGCAAGCTCTGCTTCCTTAGAAACCGTTAACAGTCAGAAGCTGTCACATTCATCCATGCCAAACACCCTAAATGTTTTTTCATTCATGCAAACGTGTGGAAAGCCACTGTTTGGTCTGAAAGTAAGCAACACTGAGCTCATCCCTAGTCACCAACAGCAGTCATCTGTTAAATCATAGTTTGGGTCCATTTGTCAGTGTCTGCCACTGAAAGATAACAAAACACCTTCAAAAACATGACCTACCTCTAATAGATTTCTCTGGAACCTCATATGAATAATATATGTATGCACAGTCTAGATTACTAATCTAATTTAAATATATCTACACAGCAGAAGCCTTATACCCATGTAAAACGAACATAAAAAATGGTGGTTTGGGAAGTACATAATACTCTGTACTAGGTTGGTGTTTTATAAAGAATATTGTGTTTTCTTTGAAAATTATTAAAGGATGCTGTAATATAATTCAGAGTTGTGCCTCACTGTAAAAAGCCTCAATTCCTTAATGTATTTAACAAAATTGTAAATGGAACTAAACGCAAACTGCTAAATGCAGGGTTAAAGATTTGCAATTTATATCAGCCTTTCTTGCAATATACATCCCTGCCACAATGAAAAGACAAGACATTCACATTAGTAGTCCTAATTCAAACTTACAGCTTCCTGTATCAGCTCATTGGAAAGAGCTGGTGATACAGGTTTACTATCCAATGAGCAGGCTGGAAGCAGAGAGGTGGCATAGGTGTGTCATTTGCTCTCATATGATGGAGGTGGTATAAAATCAAAGCAATTAACAGGTTTTCTGTTTGCCTGCAGTACCTTTTAAATTACTCTCAATACAACAATTTTGACATAAAACATTGGATTGTGTGGTAAACAGCAAATAGTTACGAAATTGATATGAAACATCCTGTAGTATTTGGTAGTAGTTTTCTCTCAAAATCCAAGAAAATATAGGTAGGCCTATAGTTTTGTTTTTTTTCATATGCTTTCTATAAGCCACCAGTGGTCATCTCCTTTCCTTCACTATCTGGAGATTGTTGTACCTGGACCGATTGCCATCACTTGAAGGCTTTATTCAAAGTGTTTTTTCTTCACATGTTTGTGGGTAGTTTTTATCTGTTTTTATAAATAAATGTACTAAGGATAATGCACAAGGCTGGTGCGCCCTACTTTCTTTCTTCCTTTTTTTTTCCTAGAGTGTGCATGTGTGAAATGGACATTAGATTTTTTGGATGAGCAAGACTGATGAGAATGGCTCTTTGAACTATTTAAAGTGCTGCATAAAGTGATCACATATAATTTCTGGAAACAAAATAAGTGCACAGCATGGTTCTTTATAAATAATACTATTACGTCTTGTACTTACACATCCAGTCTAGTGTTGTTCATAAGATATTCAAGAGGATAGCTACAGGAATATAAATACTTCAGTTCAGGGCTCCGGGTGATAACGCCAACAATTGGATCTTTAGATTTGATTATTCCACTGATGTTAACATATTGGATGTTTGAAAAAGTTTCAAAAACTCCTTCACCTACAGTATCAATAATCTGTTTTGGTTTAAAAGAAAATAAAGAAAATAAAACTTAATGCCACACTGTTTAATTAGTCCATTAAAAAAAATATATATATTTTATTTATTCCTTGCATTCAGGTATAAAAACATCTTACCAATTGTGCCTCCCCCTCCCTAAACTGAGTTATCTCTCACTCCAATGCTGTGCCCAGCTGTAGCTCTTCTCTCCCCTATTCCTAGTCTCACAGGAGACTCAGGCAGTAGCGGGAGCCATTGGCTTCTTCTGCTGCCAGTCAAATCATGTGAGGAGGGATTGAGGGGCATGGTCAAGCTGCGCTGTATGTGTCCATGGACACACACAGCCCATATCGGAATCATGTCCACACATCTGTCCACATAGTACATGGCGTGCTATGGTGGCACATGCAGGGGAGGAGGAGTCAACAGCTCCGATGGAGAACACAAGAAGAGAAAGTAAGGGACCACTTTGTGCAATACCATTGGACAGAGCAGGTAAGTATTTTTTTGATTAAAAAAGTAAGTACAGTTTTTAGCAAAAAAAAGGCTTTACAATAGACTTGTGCAATAGACTTGTTTCGGTTCGTTTCTTGTGCACAACGGAAAAATTTGTTTCGGTTTGTTTCTTTTCGGTCCTGTTGATTCGTAATCATTCGTAATTTTGCTAGATGGGATTTTTCGTGTTCGGACTAATTCGTATTTTCGCAAGCGTCATTTTTCGTTGAATTTTTAGTTGATTTATAATTCGTACTTTCGGTAGAGTACATTGTTTTTCGTTGATTCTGGACACAACTCCTACTTTCGTAACTTTTTTGGGGTTTGTTGATTCGTAATTTTCCGTGTCTTTCTCACAACGACGCTGCCTATTATGCCTAATGTGCTTCGAATGGATTTGTACTTTTCTAAATACATAGCAGATATTTGTAACGATTCGAAATCTCGTATTTTACTCCCGTTTTTGACATGCGGCTATAGCCTCTGCCCCTGTACACCATTTTGAGAGGGAGTTCAGCACGGTGAGGGAGAAGCAGAGCAGAGTGAGTGTTATTGTGCTTCGTATGGATTCATACATTTGTAACTTTTTTCATAACGAATTATACCGAAGACATTCGGGCATTCGCTATTTGCGGTACAATTTTTTTCGGATTCGGTTTTATTCGTAATTGCTTTGTTCGGAAATTGGAATGCTTCCGAATGTTGCTAAATTCGGACGAATTTTGATTAGTTACTAAACAAATTGCACAAGCCTACTTTACAATCACTTTGTGTGATGAACGGGAAGGTAGAGGTGCCTGTATATACCTGAAGCAGCTTTCATTACCCACTTCTACGGCCAAATTCCAGGCCATTCTGAGTGGGCAAAGTTGACGAACTGCCAGGTACTAATGGAGCTTGCATTCCCCCTCCTTCATTCCTACTGTATTGATCAATGAGGTAGGTTTCCAAAGTCATGGATCAATATGAATGTGTGGAGGGTGGGGGACTGACTGTCAGTTTGGATGGAATTGTTGAAGCTTTATTCATTCAGCATGGCCTGGAATGTGAGTGTATCAGGGGACATTGAAATATTCTGAAGGTAAATGCATACCTAGGCATGAGCGTGCCTGATTGCATATTTTTAACATATGCCTGCTTCTAATGAGACTAGCTGTCATTTTGAAAGCTGAAGTGAGTGACTCACACATAGTATTAGTAGAGATCGCTGACTGCAGCTGCTGCTTCCCTGATTGCTGATATTTTGTTACATTGATAACTGATCAAAATAATGTAACTAATTTGTTAAGTATCACTTCTTTGTTACATAGTTTGATATTTGTTTGCTTTTTTATTTTTGGAATGTAATGCTACCAAATACAAGCCTTGTGTTTCTTTCCTTCAATAAAACATGTCTATATATAGCTTGGAGATTGTCTACCCCTTAAGCATTCCCGGTGCCATCAGTTCATTTATTACTGCCTATATAAAAATACCTCTTTCTTAGGCTGGGCAGCATGCTCCAGTCCTGATAAATGAGAATAACGTATTGCTTCTGGATGTCTGGCCTCAATCCACCTGCTGCTGCAGCTTGGAACCCAGCCTTATAAATATTGGAACTAAAATTTTATGTAAACTTTATCTCATCCAGTTAAACATAATAATTTTCAGATAAAAAATTGTAGTCCTTTTTATCATATGCTAAACTTTTTAATGTCTTTGCAGACTATGTGTTCAGGCAATGCATAATGGGTTTTTCTTTTTTTTACAATGCTTTATCATGTATCAAGGCAGCTCATTCATTTTTCATGTTCTGGAAACACACCTTAATGCACTAAAAATGGATCTGACCACAGATACTGTACACTGCAACTTGCGTTAATCTGCAGGCTTAAGGCTCATTTTAGCAGTGAAGCCTAATACATAGGAATCACACATTCAGAAATTATTCTGGTCGGTTCCTAGTCATTAGTGGAAATCCTAGCTGTCCGTGATTAAGAATCAACAACTGGGTGAATTGTGGGCAACGACTTCTCAAAGGGAAAGATTTTTATGAATTAATCGATAGTAGAGGACATTGTGCTGGGCAATGGTTTTAAACAGACTACAGGCCGCAAGGGGTTAAACTGATGTCTGTGTGTTTAGGTGAGTTTATGTAAAGTAAGAGTAAGATGAGTTCACAACTAGGCTAGGTTTGCACATACGCAGGCTGGGAAACGTGCTTATTGCATGTGTCCCTTGACCTGAAAGGAAAATGTACTGCTCTTTAGCAGATGCACAGGGGTGCCTTAAACCGCATGGTGCTGCATCACTTTTTCCATGTTTCCTGCAGGTACATCATCCTATTCAAATTAATGGGCTGCTGTGCCTGAACAAGCACGGCACACAGGTGCCTCAGTAGCCGCATTTCTTACCCGGATAGCCTTACATGAGTTTCCTCTTGTATGCTTAGTTTGGATTGGCTATGGTAACAGAATACGACTGTGGTGAGAGGTCTTAGGGTGATAATCAATATATCTCTGTGGATATACCTCAACAGGACCCGTTATTTCCCTTTATGTTTATGCACAGTACACAGGACCTGCACAAGTGTGAACCTAGCCTTAGGCAAGGTGTTGTACCCAATAGTAGAATATATGAGACTTAAAGAATAACTAAACTTTGATTTTAAAAAGAAAATTCTATTCAAGTATGTACTCTTAAAGTGCCACTAAACCCACATCATAAAAAAACTATCAATAAATGGTGTATCACATGCTGTTTATACTCAAACACAGAGATTCATTTTCTGTATTCTGCACAAAACCTGTTTAATCCTGCTGTTCTCTATCTCCACCTTCTGTCCATGTCCCCAATTCAGCTAAATATTTTACAGCTGTGGTGACAACTCTGCACATGCACAGTTCTCAGGGAGGAAATGCTCAGCATAAAAATTCACTATTACTTTTGAGCAGCCCATGTGTCACACGTGTGTGTGTGTGTGTGTGTGTGTGTGTGTGTGTGTGTATGTGTGCAGTGCTAAATGACAGCCCACCTCCTCCCTCCCCCTTCATTCCCACTAACCAGCCAAACACATGGGGGTGGAATTTTACATCTTAAATGATGATGGCTTCACCGCCCTGTTATTCTAAGACACAGGCTGGAGGGGCGTAACACAGCCT
Source organism: Rana muscosa (assembly GCA_029206835.1). NCBI lineage: Eukaryota > Metazoa > Chordata > Amphibia > Anura > Ranidae > Rana > Rana muscosa. The sequence goes on along the minus strand of CM055117.1, from coordinate 634,168,194 downwards.
GTGACTGGCAGAAATTCACCCACACCATATTGCCAAAATATAATAAAGATTTGCTTTAAAAAAGATATTTGTATTACAATTCAAAACAGTATATTGACATTATTTATTTTTCCTGTATTCCAAAGGCTGTTTTTTTTTTTTTTTTTAAACATGAGACCCGCAGTAGAGAACTAGAAGCTCCTCCTGCTTATGTTTTCCTGCAGACAGGCTGGGAAAGATCTTTGGTCATGTGACAGCTGTATATCAATTAGGAAAAAGGTACATGTAGATTTTTTTAAATAAAATAATTAGTGCCATCATCCATATACAAAAATAAATGGGGCAATGTAAATTAAACAGTGTGTGTTTAGTTTCACTTTAACTTAAAAAGTACCTTCTTTTTTTTTTTAAATAGATTTTATTGAAGGTATAAGTCATACAGATTACTACAGCAATAGAAGTAATTTTATTTTAACATATCAATAGTTGTGTCAAACCAGTAAATATGGTAAAATAAGACAATAATGCATAGATAACAATACGCATCCTAGGAGATAAAAGAGATAAAAGAATAAGGTCCCATGCAAGGGATGAATAAACAAAGTAGGAGGTAAGAGCTTTCAAAGCTAAACATCCCTATGTAAGGGGGGAGGATAAATGAATGGATCCTGGAACTGGGGAGGACCCTAGGAAAACTGGAGAGCAGAGAACAGAACAAAACAAAAACCGAAAAACCTAGGGAGAAGGAGAAAAAGAAAAAAAAAAAAAAAAAAGGGAGGAATGGGGGATGATGGGGGGGGGGGGGTGGAAGTAGACACCAAGCTACCATTATGAGAGGTAACAAGGAGGTAGACATCAAATTGCACTGGAAATATCTAGAGTGCATCTCACCATATAGATTTAGATTTAGTCCCATCAAGATAGGTCACCTGGGGGGGGGAGAGTAGAGACACTGGAGGTGATGGGAGGGGTGTCCCGTAATAGGAGAATGAAAACAGCTCGAGGTTTGCCCGGTCTTCAGGGGAGTGCGCATAGACCAAATATGCTTGCCATCTGTGGTAGAAACGATGTTTAGCAGTGTCAAGCGAGAAGTCTGTATTTAGTCTGTCTTTAAAAAGAAGCAGCAGAAGTTCCTTTTTGACTTGTGATGTATTCGGGGGTATATTGGATATCCAATTTTTCAAGATGGCTCTCCGGGCGAGTAGTAGGCATATCAAAGACCATTCTTTATGTGAAGGGGGGGCCTTCGGGGACCATGGCAGCAACAAAGGGTCCCAATAACAAAAGATGAGGAGGAGTGGGTCCTTAGGTAGTTTCATCAGGGTCACTTTGAAGATGTAAGCCAGGACTTTATCCCAGAAGACGGATATGTGGGGGCACGACCAGAAGCGATGCGTCAGGGAAGGTTTGAGTTGACGGCAGAGAGGGCATGAAGAGGAGGTTTGTGATTGGTTGGCATAGAGAAAGGGAATGTGAGCACGATGCATAATTTTCAGCTGAGTTTCCCTCCAAATTTCATTGGGGATCAGTTTATGTATAGTATTAAGACCCTGTAATAGTTTGTTGACCAGCTCTGTGTCTGGGAAGTCTTTGGTCCAGTTGGCCACTGATGAGGAGGCTAGGGATGACGTTGTTTTTAGTAGAAGAGGTCGATATATATCCAAGATCTTATACGAACCTTCCGAAAGAAGGACTTCCGTTATAGAATTTTTGAACCGTGTGTTATCGTGTCTACATGCATTCTTCAGGAAACTGACACATTGTCCATAGTGAAAAGCGTGGGAATGTGGAAGTGAGAATGCGTCAGCTAGGGATTTGAAATTTATGGGACGACCTGTCTCCGGATCACAGAGTTGTGAAAATTTTGCGAGTCCTTTCCGATGCCAGGTGGCAAAGGGATGTTGCTCTAGGCCTGGGATGAAACTCGGGTGGCCTTGAATTGGAAGGTGGCCGGATATGAAGGGCGAAAGATGTAGGCTTTTTCTGACTTCTCTCCAAGCAATGGCCGTGTCTCTTAGTAAAAGGTTATGTTGGAATGGTATTGGAACAGATTTCCACTTGCAGTGGAGGAGAGCTACTAGGGAGTATGGGTGTGCCATTTGAGTTTCCAAGGCATAATTGGAGTAGCGGGACGCTTGGGCTATCCAGTCTAGACCTGTCCGTAGTAGGCAGGCTAGGTTATAGGTTCTAATATTGGGAAGACTAATACCCCCTTCACGCCTGGGAAGATATAGTTTCTGGAGGGCTATACGCGGTCGCCTACCTTTCCAAAGGAATTTAGAGATAGCTGCATTGAGAGCTTTTGTATGCTTATGGTGTAGAAGCAGTGGTATAGTTTGGAGTGGGTAAAGTAAACGAGCAAAGCTGACCATTTTCACCAGGTGACATCTTCCCAAGAGCGAGAGAGGCAGATCCATTCAATTATCAAGTTCCTGAGTTATTTTCGTGAGTAGAGGGGGATAGTTGAGATGATAGAGAGAGGCAGGTGTTTTCCCTATTTTGATCCCTAGGTATGTGATATGTGAATGTGCTACCTTGAAGATAGAGTGATGCATCCATGGAGGGTCAGGGCGTGAGCCTATGGGAAGAATTTCACGTTTGCTATAATTTATACGAAGGCCTGAACATATTCTGAATTCATCGAATACTGATTTGATCGTGGGCATATCCAAAGATGGGTTAGAAGAGAAAATAAGGACATCGTCGGCAAAGAGGGAAGTACGTAGTTCGTGATCACCAATGTGAATGCCATGTAGTGGGGCCGTTTGGTTTAAAAATCGCGATAAGGGTTCTAATGCTATATTGAACAGGAGCGGGGACAAAGGACATCCCTGCCTAGTGCCTTTATGAAGACGAAATTCCTCCGAAAGAAGGCCCGCTGCCACCAGCCTAGCTGCTGGAGCGGTATACATGGACTCTATGAGGCGGTAGAAGGGGCCGGTGAATCCCATTGAGGACATTACTAAAGAAAGCCATTCGAAACTAACGTTATCGAAGGCTTTCTCCGCATCTAGAGTGATGATTGCAAAATCACCCCTCAGATTATTTTTGGCATGATCCAGGGCCAGCATCACTTTCCTGATATTTAGAGTGGCAGTCCTGCCTTTAACAAAACCCGATTGAGCGGAGTGGATCAAAGAAGGAATGATGGATGCTAACCTGGTGGCAATAATTTTTGAGAGAATCTTGACATCTAGATTTAGAAGTGAGATAGGCCGATAGGAACCTGGTTCTAGGGGGTCTTTGCCTTTTTTGGACAGCAATTTTATGGTGGCTTGGTTCCCTGTGGGTAAGTACGGGCCACCAGACCATATACAGGTATGTTGATATACCTTACATAGGGTGGGTTCCAATAGTGATCTTAGGGACTTGTAAAATTCGCCTGTGAAACCATCAGGGCCAGGGGCTTTAGAAGGGGCTAGGTTCCGGATGGCCAATGATATCTCAGAGAGGGATATGGGCAGGTTCAGGCTTTCTAATTGTGAGGTAGTGATTTTGGTGAGGGATATTTTTTCAAGGAATGAGAGTGCCAACGGTTTATCTATGGGATCGGCAGCGTATAGGGATGAGTAGTATTGGAGCATAGCTTCGTTGATGTCTCGCTGTGAGGTTCTGAGAGAACCCGTAGCGTCTCGGAGGGAGGAGATACATGTCGGGCGTTGAGGACCCCTGCAAAGTCTGGACAGTAGTTTCCCTGCTTTGTTCCCGAATTTATGTAGGGAGGCGTCAATGTGTGCTTTTTTCGTCAGTTCAAGGGTGTCTGCCCATGATTCAAAGGCTCGTTTAGCTACTTGCCAAGCCTTCCTATTATCAGGGGAGTCCTTTAAGTACAGGGATCGTTGGGTTTGGTGTAGCCGGGAGCTAGCCACTTTGTAATTTGCCACGGCATTCCTTTTGAAAGAGGCGGCATAGGATATGATCTGACCTCTCAGGAAGGATTTTCCAGCTTCCCAAAACAAATTAGGGTTATCTAGGTGCAGAGCATTGGCCGAGGAGTATTCGGACCATGATTTTTCTATGTACTGTAAAAAATCAGAGTTATTATGTAGGTATGTGGGGAATCGCCATATTCTGGGGTTTGGGTGAAGGTCGGGGATGTCGAGTGATACCGAAACAGGAGCATGGTCTGAGATGACAATGTCATGGATGTCAGATTCCGATATCATGGGGACAATGTCGTCAGAGCAGAAAATGTAGTCAATCCTGGTGAAAACATTGTGGGGGTTGGAGTAGAAAGTGAACTCTCTGTCAGCTGGGTGCCTGAGACGCCAAACGTCATGAAGTTGACGTCATGGAGGCAAGGAGGGTCGCGTCTCTGGGGGCAAATAGAGATCGGGGGCTTCTGGAGCAAGACCTGTCGTCAATAGGGTGAAGGATAGTGTTAAAGTCTCCGCCGATCATATGTGGGATAAGCGGATCTCGAAGGAGCCAAGTAGACAGTTCGCTAAAAAAAAGTTTGGGGGGGTTATTAGGGGCGTAAATGTTAGAGATAATGAAGTCTTTTACCCCTAACTGAACATGAATCGATAGGAGACGTCCTTGTGTATCTGAGTGGGTAGAGACCACCGTGCATGGAAGATTTTTGTGAATGAGTATTAGGACCCCTGCCCTGCGCCCCAGAGATCCGGAGCCGAGGACTGAGCCCACCCATAGTTTTTTCATGCGTGGGAAATCTGAAGTGGAGAGGTGGGATTCCTGAAGGAGGGCAATGTCTGTTTTGAGTCTTTTTTAGATGACGGAGAATCTTCAGTCTCTTATTAGGGGAGCGAAGGCCTTTAACATTCCAGGAGACTATTTTCATAATAGGGGGTCAATCGAGAGGAGTTGGGCCGGTGTGACAGGATTGGATCGAAGTAGGTAACGGAAGCGAGCTATGAGAGTAGTATGGGACAATGAGTTGTCTACGGTATAGGGAGGTGGTGATGAAGTGATCAGTGTTGGAAGCATAACTTGGCTTGGGTGAGGTAAAAGAAAAGAAGGATATCGGGGGAGGGGTTGTGAAAATAAGAACAAAAAAATATATCGTACGGACTTCACTTTTTTCCGCATGAAGTCGCTGTGTAGTCCAGCTCCCATTGCAAGACCCGAATAATGCAGCCTTGACAAAAGGAAAACCCACGTTTTCAGGGGTGGTCAATGGAGCAGATTCGGATCGTGTAAGGAGAGAGATAAAGGCTCTACGAAGGGAGGCCAGAGGGAACAAACATTTGTACCAGCAATTTAAAAGTGAGAGAGAAAAAAAGAAAAACATAATTATCATAAACATGTAAAGAGCAAGGAGAAAGGAAAGGACTGGCCTACCATCAAAATGCAAGTCTGGTTTTCAAAGTCTGTAGGAGAGACCGGTGAGGTACCTCGCCTCAGGGGTAGGGCTGATCGGTTGGGTCAGGCGTGGCTATAGCCGAGAAGATGGAAGAAGAGTATTAGTCGATTCAGCTGAGCATGGGTTGGTGTAGGTCTGGTTTCGAGGGCCTGAATCTTTTTGGAGGGTCCTTACGTGGGCTTCTTTGGTCGAGACCTCGGTTGATTGGAGGCGTCCTGGGTGAGGGGCTGATGTGAGGTCCCGAGTGAAGAGAGCGTAGGAAGGCTTCCGCTTCAGATGGGTCTTGGAATGATAGCTGGTCGCCATTGGGAGCTTTGAGCCGCAGGGTGGCGGGGAAGGCCAAGGTGAATTTTATTTGTTGGCGGTGCAGTTCCGTGCAGACTTGCTGGAAAGCCTTCCTTTTTTTTGATACTTCTATGGAGTAGTCCGCAAAAATTAAGATCTGCATTCCATCTATCTGGAGAGATCTGGATTGCCGGAATTTTTGCAGAATGGAGGCTTTGTCTGCGTAATTTAGATATTTGGCGATAATCAGTCGTGGCGACTTGCGATCTGAGTTAAAAAGACCCATGCGGTGTGCCCTTTCCACTGTGCAGGGGCCGGGGAGGCCTAAGGACTCTGGAATACGTCTTGCACATAGATCCGTGAGGGCTGATGGTTGCAGAGATTCTGGTATGCCAATAAAGCGCAGATTGCACCTCCTGGACCTATTTTCCAAATCGTCCAGCTTGTCTAATATGAACTGATTGGTTTTATCCTGAGCATGTTCCAGGGCCTGGGCTTGGTACAGTTCATCCTCCAAGGTAGATATGCAGTGTTCTGCCTCATTGAGCCTAGTGGAATGTTCTCCTAGTTGAGCCTTGAGCTGTTGCATGCCTGCACTGACAGCTTTCTCCACAGAGGAAGCTATCGTGGGGGTGAGGAGAGCTGCTACAGCCTGTGCAATCCTTTCTGTGGTGTTGTCCCCAGCAGGAGGTGAAGGAGGAGAAGGCTGTGGTGGGGAGGTGAGCGAATCACTGCTTACCTCCATTGCAGGCACTGTTTCCGAGGAGGGAGCCGAGTAGGCCGAAGCCGCGGACTCGATTTGCGGGTGTGCCTGTGGAGCCACCGCGGTCGCGTACGGGCGAATGCCGTTTTTTTCGACAAAACGGTCCATGGCGTGGCCGTGAATGACCAGGGGGTGAGCGGATGGTAAGGGTAGGCGTCCTATTGATTTATATGCTGGTTTTTTGGGGTCGAGCTGCGGAGCTAGTGAGGGAGGCAGCTACTCCATACGGCGCCGGAACCGGAAGTTAAAAGTACCTTCTATTCTAAGCCTCCTCCACATCCCTGATTTAATTATTTTTCTGCAGAGATATGACTTCCTATTAGAGGGTGGCTATGTTTGTTCTTCATGGTCCCACTGCAATTAAGACTATAGCTTCCTTCTCTTGCTCACTCCCAAGATGGACTATGGGACTTGGTATTTTGCATACTGCAGTGAACATGACTGCAACTAACATGCACTGCTTGTTCCAAACAAAGGAAATAAGTTGAAAAACAAAAAGTTTGGGAGCTCATGGACAAACACAGTAAAATGTTATGAAAAATAGATTACAGGACCATTAAAGGGGTTGTAAAACCTCATGTTTTTTCACCTTAATGCACCTTATGCATTAAGGTGAAAAAACTTCTTCTAGTGGCACCCTAGCCCCCCCCCCCCATTTTACTCACCTGAGCCCTGGAATTTCCCACAGGGGAGACGGACTCTTCCTCTGCCCGTTGTCTCAGCTCTTTATTGGATAGATTGATAGCGCAGCCATTGGCTCCCGCTGCTGTCAATCAAATCCAATGACGTGGACGCCGGGGGGTGGGGCCAAATCCTACATTCGGCGTCTATGGACGCCGAATGCTGGACTCTGGAGCGCATCCGCAAGGTAACACCCCGGAGGAGCACTTCTCCTAGGGGGTTATACTATGCGGAGAGGAGCCGCGAGAGCCTCTGAGGGACTCCAGAAGTCGAGGATCAGGGCCACTCTGTGCAAAATGAACTGCACAGTGGAGGTAAGTATGACATGTTTGTTTAAAAAAAAAAAAATTAAGCCTTACAATCACTTTAAGTAGAGGATGTGTATGGATTATTTTTGTAGAATAATGATATAATATAATGTACCTTTAATTAGTTCGCAGCAGTGGGCTGAAGCTATTAGAGAACGAAAATGACTTTAGAGTACATATGTTAGCAAGCTATAATTTTCACATTTACATGCATTGCTTGAAGGCAGCCAATTTAACAAAATCTGGATGTGAACCTTTTTTTAACATAGAGCACAACAGTTGAGCTGTGGTGCAACTATACTGCGTGTTGTATGCTATTCTAAATAAATGAAACTACAATGCACATACAGAGTGAGACTGAAAAAATAAAATCCAAGGAAGAAAAGTAATTCACAGAATAGTTAAGTGCTTGTTAAAAGATTAGTCTCATAATGTTAATTTTACATGGGTGCAATTTGAATATTGAAAAAAAAAACCTCATAAATAAGCAATTGTTTAGAGATAATCACTTGCTCTGATTCAAGTTTGTGTAAGAAACTTTAAAGAATACAATTTGACATTTCAGCTTCTCACAACCATGGTTGATCAGTTGCTAAATCTGGAGATTAAAAATCTCTTGTGTAGCTACTGTACTCTCTTTGAAAAGAATGTGATGCTAGCATTTCAATCGGTTATATCAATTGGAGAATCAGTTAGAAAAATTAAGTTGTCAATCCAGTGAAATGCAAATGTATCTAGAATATACACAATTCGTTTTTTTGAGTCTTCAAAACTGATTCAGATCCAACCTATCCCCATGCGATTTTTTACAGGTGATAGAAAAACTGATCACAATGTAATCAATACTATTCAATCATGCCCTGTCCTTGTTGAAGGTCCCTTTATTTCTCATCATCAAATGTACTCCATCTTAGCTAATTATGCAGGTTACTACAAAATATTTTATAAATCAGTGCTGATCTTTTAAGATAAATTGTACACCCAAAGCATAATTTTTTGCACAACAAATGGATTTATACATACAGTAGAGCATAAAAACGGCTTAGTCAGAGTGATGGAGAAATGCATGTCACAAATAAGAGGGCAAATACAATCTTTACTGGCCTTTAATAACAAGATCATAAATTTTCATTCTCAGGTTTCCTTGCAATGGACTATAAAAACATGTCTGTTTTGTCAAAACATGGAGAATTTTATGAACCTGGAAAACAGTTTTCAGTTGAAACAATAATAAGATTTTTATAAGATACTGTGCTTTGTGCAAAGTCCTGTGCAAAGTCCCCATTGACTGATCTCACAAAATCGTTTATCACTCAAGTGCAAATAATTAGTAGTTGGTAAGCTGGACTAAAATCTAAGATGAATCTTCAATGTGTGTGTGTGTGTATGTATATGTGTATTGTGACAGCAGGAAGGTAAAGTCACCTGGTTGCATCCAGGGGGGTAGATATATTTCGCCCAGATTCAGGCTTTACGCCGACTTATACAACTAGGTGGAGAGTTGTATAAGGCTAGTGGGCTCATGGATGACTCATACCTCTAGGGAGAGTGTGGGGCGTCGTGCAGACAGAGATGAGGAGACCAGCTGAACCTTGTCAGCTCATTTAGGCCTCTATAAGAACTCCCAGCTTCATTAGATGTTAGCTCATGCCTGGAACCAGACCTGTGTGGACTGTCTAGGGAGAGTGAACCCCTGTGCGGTGAGGCAAAGCCTGTGTGGCTATTTGTTTGGACTTTTACTAAACCAGGGACTTAGGGACTAGGACAGCACTAGGCTGATCCCAGTTGTTAGTTAGGAAACCTGTATGTTTAGTCAGAGGTCAACTTGACCAGGATTTATTTTGGTTATGTTTCTTTTGCTTTGCTGTGTTTTGTCACTGTAAATAGAAAATAAACCGCACCTTTTTTTGATTTTGAAAACCACAACCTCCGTTTGCTGGGCCTGTTTTGTGTGGGGAGCTCATCCCGGGGGTCACACACACCCGCTGCCGAGCTAACCCCCTCACAGTTGGTGGAGAACCAGTGGCAGTTTTTTTAAGCCAGCATGGAGGAGATACTGAAGCAGCTGGCTCTAGCAAATGCCAATCAACAGCAGACAAATGCAGGTTTGCAAAGGAGCCTTGCAGCCCAGCAGCAGACAAACGCAACTTTGCAACAGAGTCTGGAGGCTCAGCAACGAGCCCAGCAGCAATCTGAGGCCCGCTTCATAGACCTGTTGCAGAAGCAAGAGCAGAGACTACAACAACAGATGGAAGCAGTAATGCAGCAACGTCCGCAGACCAGTGAGGAAAGCCGTCCCACTAATACCGCGTCCTTTGGGGTGAGTCGTTTATTGACAAAAATGACTGGAGAGGATGATCCAGAGGTATTTTTGACCACATTTGAAAGGACCGCTGAAAGAGAAAAGTGGCCTGAGGAGCAGTGGGCTGGACTGGTGGCTCCTCTGTTAACTGGTGAATCGCAGAAAGCTTACTATGACCTAGAGCCTAACCAAGCAAAAGACTATGTGATGCTAAAAGCTGAAATATTGGCAAGGCTGGGTGTCACCCAGGCTGTCCGGGCTCAGCGTGTGCATAACTGGACTTTCCAGCTTGGAAAACCCCCCAGGTCTCAAATGTATGATCTCATTCACCTGAGCAGAAAGTGGCTACAGCCAGAGACTTTGTCCGCACCAAAGATTGTGGAACGTGTTGTAATGGATCGGTTTTTGAGAGCTCTTCCTACTGCCATCCAAAAGTGGGTAAGCCATGGAGACCCAGAGACGGCCGATGGTCTTGTGGATCGTGTGGAGAAATACTTGGCTACAGAGAACCTGACGGCCTCTTCCAGAGACACTCGGACTTTCCACCCTAAGACCAGACCATCCCCAGGGGCGGATAAGAGGATTCCAAGGGGTGAGGGTGGAGAGAGTGAGAGGGTGGGAGCTCTACCCCAAGTTTGGCGAGAACAGCCGGGGAAATCAGCGGCTCAAGAGGCGGCAAGAAGGATCGTTTGCTACCGCTGCCGGCAAGCGGGACATATTGCAGCCAATTGCCCGGTTGTGGAGGAACCCATGCAGTGTGACTTTCTGACGGGCAGACGTCAGTCGCTGTGTGCGACAGTCGCATGCACTGCCATTCGAGGAACTGAGAAACATTTATGCAAAATGTGTGTTAATGGTAGAAATGTTGTGGTATTGCTGGATTCAGGTAGCCTTGTGACCCTGATAAAGGCTGAGTTAGTTAAAACAGAGGTCTCTGGGAATAGCAAGGTAGCTGTTATTTGTGTGCATGGGGACACCCGAGAGTATCCAGTGACTACAGTGTGTTTCGAGACCCCCAAAGGTACCCTCTCTCATCCAGTGGGCTTAGTATCTCAGTTACCGCATGACGCCATTGTGGGAAGGGATTTTCCGAAGTTCTGGGAACTATGGGATGATCCTGAGCCCCTCACTGGTGCCCCTATGTACCAGGAATGTGATAGCCAGAACTCCCCTGAGAGTGGTGAGGACTCTCCGGAATTTCCCTTATCAGTATTGGCAGGGGAGACTCAAGAAACTGGAGAGGAGCCCACCTCCTCAGACGAAAACCTACCGTCTGTGGAGTTTTCTGATCTTGAGGTTCACAGGGAAAACTTTGCCACAGAACAGTTGAAAGACCCCGCCCTAATAAAGGCACGGGAAAACGTAGTGAAAATAGATGGTGAGTTAGTGAACCCAGATAATACCTGCACTTACCCATACTTCAGCGTAGAGAAGGACCTACTGTATCGGGTGGCAAAAAGGGCAGAAGAAACCGTTGAGCAGCTTGTGGTGCCCAAACCTTACAGGAAGTTGGTGTTGGAGTTGGCCCATGGGCACATTCTTGGAGGTCATCTGGGGACAGAGAAAACCCGAGAGAGGGTATTACAGAGATTCTATTGGCCGGGGGTGATGAAGGACGTAGAAAATTATTGTTCCTCCTGCCCTGTGTGTCAGAGGTTGGCCCCGATGCCACATTTCCGTAGCCCGCTGGTCCCTCTACCCATCATTGAGGTCCCGTTTGAGAGGATCGCCATGGATTTGGTAGGTCCTATAATCAAGTCCGCTAGGGGGCACCAGTACATATTAGTTATAATGGACTATGCCACCCGTTATCCAGAAGCGATCCCTCTCCGAAATACCTCGGCCAAAACCATAGCCAAAGAGCTATCTCTTGTTTTTAGCCGGGTGGGTATTTGTAAAGAACTGCTTACGGACCAAGGTACACCCTTTATGTCCCGGGTTATGAAAGAGCTGTGTAAATTGTTCAAAGTGACGCAATTGCGTACGTCTGTGTATCACCCCCAAACCGATGGGCTGGTTGAAAGATTCAACAAAACCCTAAAACAAATGTTGAAGAAAGTGGTGGATAGAGATGGAAAGGATTGGGACTGTTTACTTCCTTATTTGATGTTTGCTATTAGGGAGGTGCCCCAATCCTCTACGGGATTCTCCCCCTTTGAGTTACTGTATGGGAGACACCCAAGAGGGCTGTTGGATATTGCCAAGGAAACTTGGGAAAGTGAGAGTTCTCCCCACAGGAGTGTGATTGAGCATGTCGCCCTGATGCAAGATCGAATTGCACAGGTAATGCCCATCGTGAAGGAACATTTGGCCCAAGCGCAGTTGGCACAGCAGAGAGTGTACAACCGTGGAGCCAAGACCCGTACCTTTTCCCCGGGGGATAGGATATTGGTACTTGTCCCTACGGTTGAAAGTAAATTCCTTGCCAAATGGCAAGGCCCCTACGAGATAATGGAAAAAGTGAGCGAAGTGAATTACAAGGTCAGACAACCAGGAAGGCGAAAGCCCGAACAGATCTATCACGTTAATCTGTTGAAAGCCTGGAGGGATAGAGAGTCCCTAGTCGCAGACACTTGGTCACCAGCTCAAACTGGTTGCGTGATTCCTGAGGTTGGAATAGCAGCCACCTTGTCACAACCCCAACAACAGGAGGTTAAGGAGTTTGTGCTTCGCAACAAGGAGGTATTCTCTGAGCTGCCGGGACAAACATCTGGGGTAGAGCATGACATCATTACCCCGCCCGGTGAAAGGGTGAAGTTAAAACCCTATCGGATCCCAGAGGCTCGACGGGAGGCAATACGGGAGGAAGTACAGAAAATGCTGAACTTAGGGGTGATAGAGGAGTCCCAAAGTGATTGGTCTAGTCCCATCGTGTTGGTGCCTAAACCGGATGGGAGCTGGCGATTTTGTAACGATTTTCGTCAGTTGAACAAAGTTACAAAATTTGACACCTACCCCATGCCACGTATAGATGAGTTGATCGACCGGCTGGGAACAGCCCGATACATGACGACTCTTGACCTCACAAAAGGGTATTGGCAAATCCCCCTGGCCAAGTCGGCCAAAGAGAAAACCGCATTTGTAACCCCAGACGGGGCGTTCCAATATAAAAGAATGCCGTTCGGGTTACAGAATGCGCCGGCCACATTCCAGCGGAAAATGGACCAGATGCTGAGGCCCCATCGGAAGTATGCTGCGGCTTACCTGGATGACGTAATTGTCCATAGCACAGATTGGGCCTCACATCTGCCAAAAGTGCAAGCAGTCCTGGACTCTGTTCGGGAAGCGGGGTTTACGGCTAACCCCAAGAAGTGTACCATTGGGCAGGAGGAGGCCAAATATCTTGGGTACACCATTGGGAGGGGAGTAATAAAACCCCAACTCAACAAAGTCGAGGCCATCCAGAGTTGGCCACGTCCCAACAGCAAGAAGCAGGTACGAGCCTTTCTGGGAATCGCTGGGTATTATCGGCGATTCATTCCCCACTTTGCTTCTAAGGCTGTGCCCCTAACCAACCTGACGAAGGGGAAAGGGTCGGTCATGATTAAATGGACCCCCGAGGCTGAGGCAGCATTCCAATTCTTGAAACAAGCCTTATGTAGCCAGCCAGTGTTGTACTCACCCGACTTCTCTAAAGACTTTGTCGTACAAAGTGATGCGTCAGATGTGGGGTTAGGAGCAGTATTGTCCCAGGTCTGGAACGGGGAAGAGCACCCAGTCATTTACCTCAGCAGGAAGTTGAAGTCCCATGAGGTAAATTACGCCACCGTTGAAAAGGAGTGTTTAGCGGTGAAGTGGGCTCTAGATTCCCTTCGGTACTACCTGCTAGGTAGGCACTTTGACATGGTTACGGATCACGCTCCGTTAAAGTGGATGGCTCAAAACAAGGAAACAAATAGAAGAGTGAATAGGTGGTTCCTGGCCCTCCAGGAATTCAACTTCACAGTAAAGCATCGCCCTGGCGTTCAAATGGGGAATGTGGATGCTTTGTCTCGAGTACATGAATGCCTGATTGCTGGTGTTCCAACCCCGAGGTTAAAACAAGAGGGGGGGGGTATGTGACAGCAGGAAGGTAAAGTCACCTGGTTGCATCCAGGGGGGTAGATATATTTCGCCCAGATTCAGGCTTTACGCCGACTTATACAACTAGGTGGAGAGTTGTATAAGGCTAGTGGGCTCATGGATGACTCATACCTCTAGGGAGAGTGTGGGGCGTCGTGCAGACAGAGATGAGGAGACCAGCTGAACCTTGTCAGCTCATTTAGGCCTCTATAAGAACTCCCAGCTTCATTAGATGTTAGCTCATGCCTGGAACCAGACCTGTGTGGACTGTCTAGGGAGAGTGAACCCCTGTGCGGTGAGGCAAAGCCTGTGTGGCTATTTGTTTGGACTTTTACTAAACCAGGGACTTAGGGACTAGGACAGCACTAGGCTGATCCCAGTTGTTAGTTAGGAAACCTGTATGTTTAGTCAGAGGTCAACTTGACCAGGATTTATTTTGGTTATGTTTCTTTTGCTTTGCTGTGTTTTGTCACTGTAAATAGAAAATAAACCGCACCTTTTTTTGATTTTGAAAACCACAACCTCCGTTTGCTGGGCCTGTTTTGTGTGGGGAGCTCATCCCGGGGGTCACACACACCCGCTGCCGAGCTAACCCCCTCACAGTATATATAGGTGTGTGTGTGTGTGTGTGTGTATATATATATATATATATATATATATATATATATATATATATATATATTATTTTTGAGAATTTCACAGCATGCAGAGAATACTAAAATTGACTACTTATCTACTGGGGCAATATTTTTATTTTTCACACATGTTGCCCAGAATTTTTTGTTGGAAATGACCTCAAATGCTAGGTTTACATTTTGAAGTGGTTATAAAGTCATTCATGATAAAACATGTAATCCCCTCTCTTACATGAAGCTTTAATGTGCAGTATCTGTAGTTTTAAAAGATTCCGCAAAATACCTTATTTTACTACCAGTGACAAAGAACCATAGAACATACAATGTATATCCATACCTTTTTTAAATGATTAAAAGGGTATCAATTTATATATATATACTATTTTGTTGATAGCCCAGATCTCTTAAGGCAAATATGTTTTTGGAAATTCTGCTTTGTAAACAGCATGCCTCATGCATATATACAAATGTACTGTTTTTTATTACATATATAAAAAAAAAAATTGTGTACTAAAAATTCACATTTTATAAAGTTTGTCTACAGATAATAGACAATCTTCTGTGATTTTTAATAAAAATCATATTTCTTCATTAATTTAGGTCAATATGTATTCTATATATTTTTGGGTAAAAAAAAGAAATCTCAATAAGCGTATATTTGGTTGGTTTGCGCAAAAGTTATAGTACCTACAAATTGGGGGATAGATTTATGAATGAATGAGTGACTTGTATAGCGCTCACATGCGAACTGAATCGCCTCTAGGCGCTTTTTGCAGCCAGTGTCTGCTTGGCTGGTGCGGTCATTTTACCCCGTAGGATCTTGACGCACTTGGGACACACAGTCGTACACACATATATACTGGGCCAATTTGGACAAGATCCAATTAACCTACCAGCATGTCTTTGGAGTGTGGGGGAAACCGGAGTACCCGGAGGAAACCCACGCAGACACAGGGAGAACATGCAAACAAGGGTATGGATTTATGGCTTTTTTTTGCTACTGGTAATGGCGGTGATCTGCGACTTATAACGGGACTGAAATATTGTGGTAGACAAATTGGACACTGACTCCTTTGACACTTTTTTGGTGACCAGTGACATTAATACAGTGATCAGTGCTAAAAGTATGCACTGTCACTATACTAATAGCACTGGCTGGAAGGGGGTTAACATCAGGGGCGATCAAAGGGTTAACTGTGTGCCTTGCTGGTGTTCAGTGTAGTGGGGAGGTGCTTTTACTAGTGGATTGGTGTTCCTGCTATGCAGGAACATAGGATCCATGCCTTCTGTACTGACAGAACGGCAATCTGCCTTGTTTACACACTCATGCCCGATACCCAGAAGTGCAGGATCATGTATATACATATATAAGTGATCCTGCACAGCACGGCCACCCTGTAGCAGTTAAAGTTCTATGGGGCGGTTGGCAAGTGGTTAAAAAAATGTGCTAGGAGAGGGTCTTTTAATGGGCATCGTTGAAAATGCACAAATCCTTTGAATAACATGCTTAGGGGAATGTCTTAAAGCTGTACATTGTGTTTTAGAGCAGTACGATTTTTTTCAGTCATTCTCTGACACACAATATACTGGCAAAGCATATTTGGCTGTGGATCTGAATATTTTATAATAATCTTTTGTGTATATACAGCAGTAACTCAATCTGATGCATTGGACTTTTGAATGCAGTTCTTAAAAAAGGAAAAGAAAAGCTGTGTGGGGTTTTTCCTAAATTTCCACATAGACCATTAGCTAGGCATGCAACTGGGATGGGGGAGGAACAAGGGGCAATCTTTGTCCCTCAACATTAGGATAAGGGTAGTTTGCAAGGGGGGAAACCCCGAATGCCCTTGCAAGGTACCCCCCCCCCCCGGCATGTGCTGCATTCAAACAGGCACCACAGTTGACTGCCTAGGTGTTGTGCTATTTTGTGCTTTTTTTTGTATTTTCAATTTCCAGCTGCTCTTTTTGCGTCATTATAAAGGAATGCTGTTAAATATACTACAGTTCACCTCAAAAAACTTTTTGCCGGTTTCACTCACAAAGTAAATCATTTTGTGGAGATCGTAACTGGAGCTGCAGCTGTCTATGGGTCTTGAAGGAGATGCTGAAGAGGCTGTCAGGGAAAGAGCACCAGTGTCTTGGTGAAGTGCAGGGAGTTTGAACAGTGCTCCTTGTGATACACCTGGCAAATCTCCACTCGATGGCTAACAAAATGGTGAACTACTATTCAACATCAACAAAGATACTGAGTTATCAATGTTGGTTGCACTGTCCTGCACTGCAAAACCTGGCTCATTGATTCCATCCCAGACAACAAGAAACTTCACTATCTGAATCATGTAACAAAGATTTTAGGGAAAACAAAAGGAGGCAGAATGTGTTTCTTCCAAAGACCTGAATTAAATCACTGACTTTGTGACATCATACATTAGTTTTTGTATGGATATGTGTGTGCTTTTTTTTTTAGTTCAAAAATAAGCCCAGTGTACAGCAAAACTATAATGGCTTATGCAGGCAGCCTACAGAAATGTGGACATGCAGGATTGCGGCCTGTGAATTTTGTGATATTTGTTGGTAATAGTTGCCGGACTTGGCCTGGTCTCACGGTTTGATGTTGGAGGTCTTTCTTGGGAAGTTAGGTCAGATCGACTCCCTTATTACACGCTCTACACTCCCTTATTACACCCTCTGTTATAACAAGGATTGGTGCTGTATATTTTTCTTTTGCCGGGTATTGCTATTTTCACGTTGTCGAGGTAGAACTTTGTTCAAGTTAGATTTATCTATCCTCACATGAGTGTAAGACCATTGGAGTGTTGTAGTTTGGGATTTTTCGTGTGGAAATTCCACCGGCGTTTGTGGTTCCCTACGGCTATTTTCCTCAAGCTTCCCTGCAACCTGTAATGATATAGCCAGTCCACCTAGGTTTTTTGATGAAGAAAATGTTCCTGGATATAGTCCTGAAGAAGCGGCTATACCCCAAAATTAGTAGACATATCGGGACAAAGCAATTTGTGAAATATTTTAGTATCTTTTATATGATTTTTTGATATTTGTAATCATTTTGTATCAATAAAATTATGGATTTTAGGTGGTTGAATATCTACCTGGTGGTCATCCTCAAACCCACTTGCTTTTTTTTTCCTTTTTTCCTTTTGCTGCAAAGTTTTTTGGGGGTGATGACCCCCCCAGGTTATTATAGTGGTTTGACTTAATGTTGTATATCCCCCACATTAGATATAGATATGTGGATGTGTGTGCATACCAATTTCATTTAGATTTTTAGCAATAACAAGCCCAGTGTACAGCAAAACTAAGAGGAGGAAGGCTACAGAAGTGGGGACAGAATCATTTACAACTAGGCTACTCTGACAAACTAAAAACTAGTTTTTGGTATGGAGAGGCCTGCAGAACATTACAAGCTATGGGAAAGCATGACAAAATAAATCACAAAAGTTGCACCACTCCAGATGAAATGTGAGTTCTCTCCTGCAAAAACAATTGCTGGGTACCAGCCTTGGTCCACAACCAGAGCATAGATAGAGGAAAAAAAGTGGCGGCACTGACCAGCATAAAAATAGTAGTTTTATTTCAGATCCATTAAAAATGAGGACACGGCCTGCACACACACCTCATGTGGCTTCAGCAAACATGTTTCACACACCTGTGCTTAGTCATTGCAATGACTAAGCACAGGTGTGTGAAACATATTTTCTGAAGCTACAGGAGATGTGTGTGCAGGCTGTGTCCTCATTTTTAATGGATCTGAAATAAAACTACTTTTTTTATGCTGGTCAGTGGCACCACATCCTTTTTTCCTCTTTCTATGGGAAATCATGCCCACACATTGCAGAGAGCCATCAGCTGGCTAATGATCTAAATGTGTTGTATTCCACGTTGGATAACTGCCTATTTACATCCTCTACTAGCTACAGCTAAGAAATCTTCAACCATTCCAAAGGTTGAAGACCATGTGGAAGTCTTGCTAATCAGTTGGCACCCATCTTCACATATATCTTTAACAAAGTCCCCTCCTGCTTTAAATACACCCTAATCCTCCTTGTTCCTAAGAAACCCATCATCACAGGATGAAATAAATATAGGCCTGTTACCCTAATGCCAGTAGTCATGAAGTACGTTGAGAGACTTGTGTTGACCCATCTAAAGGACATCACAGGCTCACTGATTGTCTCCCTGCAGTTTGCTTATAGAGCAAATAGGTTGATGTTCAACACTATCATTCCAACAGAAAAGGGCAGGAATGCTTGTGACATAATTAACCTAATATGGACACAGACATAGTCGGTCAATGTCTTTACCTAATATGGCCATGTGGGGTTGGGAACGCTTTGCCTGCAGTGGATTGGCCAGTCATTGGCAAATTTTTTCTAGGTTCAGCCAAACATGAGTTTAGACTGAATGATGTAGTGAAATAACATCACTAGTGCCTTAACCTCCCTGGCGGTATTCCCGAGTGTGGCTCGGGGTGAGATTTGTTGTACCTAAAGCGGTAACCCCGAGCCACACTTGGGATTGCCTCGCTGGATCCTGGAAGAGGTGACTTACCTGGTCTCTGGGATCCCGCAATATATTCTCGCAGTGTACAGCGGCCGGACCTTCCGCCCGATGTACTGTGTGTTCCCCTGATTCCCTTCCCTGCGAGCGTCGCGACGCAGGGGGGCGGAACGGCGGTAAATTCAAAATGTATAAAGCACAAACACACTGATACAATGTAATCCTATTGGATTACAATAAAAAATAAAATAAAGTGACCTTAGATTGCCCCCCCCAGTGCTTTCTCCAGTGCCCTTGTCTGCAGTTTTACTGTACTTTGTGTCTGTAAACTGCACAGCGATCATGGCATCCAAAAAGCGCGCCTTCACCTCAAAATCACTATATGACCTGCTGGAAGTCAGCGACAGCGATACAGAATCGCTTGCAGAGGAGTTGAGTGACAGCGACTCGTACGGAAGTTCATCATTAGACGCAGAAAGCAATTTTAGCGACGACACTGCGACTGTGCCCAGCGATGTGCGGACTTGGTGCTCGATTGATTGCGGTACGGAGCACGTAGCGCCCCCAAGATTTCAGTTTACAGGAGCACCTGGGATCAAAGTGGAAGTTGAGGACGATAACCCCTTGGCATACCTCAAGCTCTTTCTGACTGAAGTTATTGCCAAAATTGTTATGGAGACGAATCGCTACCAGGAGCAACAAGCTGCTACCCATCATTGCTTTTCAAGGACCAGAAAATGGGAACCGGTAACCAGAGAGGACATATGGAAGTTTTTGGGCCTTATAATTCTACAGGGAGTGGTGGGGAAACCCCTGCAGAAATGGTACTGGACAACCAACAAATTGCTGGCCACTAGAGTTGAGCGGAAACCTGGATGTTCGGGTTCGATGGGTTTGGCTGAACTTCGGAAAAAAGTTTGAGTTCAGGACCGAACTTGACCCGAATTTGACCCCGAACCCCATTGAAGTCAATGGGGACCCGAACTTCTGAGGACTATTCGCGCTTGTTTCCCATGCTTAGCACTGTCCCTGCACAAAGTGTCATTTCTGAAGGAAAAAAAGTCATTTAAAACTCACTCGCGGCTATAATGAATTGTTGGCTCCCGGCAATACATAGAAAAGTCATTGATAAAAAAAAAAAAAGCGTGGGGGTTCCCCCAAATTCAATTACTAGGCCATTCAGGTCTGGTATGGATATTAAGGGGAACCCTGTCGCAAATTAAAAAAAAAAATTGGTGCGGTTCCCCCAAATATCCATACCAGGCCCTTCAGGTCTGGTATGGATTTTAAGGGGAACTCCACCCCAAATAAAAAAAAATGGCATGGAGTACCCCGAAAAGACCAGACCCTTTATCCGAGCACGCAACTTGGCAGGCCGCAGGAAAAGAGTGGGGGACGAGAGAGCGACCCCCCTCCTGAACCGTACCAGGCCACATGCCCTCAACATGGGGAGGATGTCCCCATGTTGATGGGGACAAGGGCCTCATCCCCACAACCCTTGCCCGGTGGTTGTGGGGGTCTGCGGGCGGGGGGCTTATCGGAATCTGGAAAATCCCTTTAACAAAGGTGACCCCCAGATCCTGCCCCCCCATGTGAATTGGTAATGGGGTACATTTTACCCCTACCATTTCACAAAGAAAGTGTAAAAAATTGTAAAAAAAAATACAGACACCATTGGGTCCTTAAAAAAAAAATAATAATAAAAAAAAAAAACATTCCAGCGATGAAATCCAGTGTCACGCGGCGATCCCGATGTTCAGCGCTGTCCAGATGAAATGTCATTGGCTGAGCCTGAGCAGACCTGATGGGGAACTTCCTCGGCAGTGTATTAAATGAATAGACCCGCCCCTTCTAAAGTTACCCATCAGGTCCGCTCAGCCAATGACGTAGGTGTAAGGCTGAGGACCTGATGTGGAACGTGAGAAGGGGTGGGTCTATTCATGTATTACACTGTGGAGGAAGTTCCCCATCAGGTCTGCCCCCTCGTATGTCAGACCCCGCCTACGTCATTGGATGAGCGGACCTGATGGGGAACTTCCTCCGCAGTATAATACATGAATAGACCCGCCCCTTCTCACGTTCCGCATGATGTGAGTTCTCATCCAGCTCCAAAGCTGAAAAAAATTGGGGAGATTTACCAACTTATTCTGAAGAATGTCCAGCAGACCTATGTGCCGGACAGAGATATAAGTATCGATGAGTCTTATGGCCTACAAAGGTAGACTTAGTTGGATACAGTTCATCGCATCAAAGCGAGCTCGTTTTGGCATGAAGTCATTTATGCTATGTGAATCCAGCTCTGGGTACATCTGGAATTCAGTCCTGTACACTGGGAAAGGGACCAAATTCAGCGATCGATTCAGCAGTTTTGGAATGGCAACCGCTTTGGTTCTTTCTTTGATTGAGCTATTGCTGAACCAGGGCTACTGTGTCACCACAGACAATTTTTATACGTCCCCAGAACTCTTTGAGTTCCTTCTCCTGAACAAAACGGATGCCTATGGGACCGTTAGGCCTAACCTGCGTGACATGCCGCCAACCTTTGCCAATAAAAACCTTGGGGCAGGAGAAATAGTTGCCTGGCAGAAAGGAAAAATTATGGCACTGAAATGGCGGGACAAAAAAAATGTGTGCCTTATGAGTACCATTCACAACACCTCTACTGTAATGGTACATACTAAAGGTGGAAAAGATGTCATGAAGCTACAGGTCGTGTTGGATTACAACAATACCATGGGAGGTGTGGACAGGGCTGACCAGGCCATGACCTTTTTATCCAGCCATGAGGAAGCAACAAAAAAAAATTATAAAAAAATATTCAGGCATCTTCTGGAACAGTGCCTGTGGAATGCTTTCATTCTTTTGAAAAAAAAAAGTGACAGGCCTATGATTCATGCGGACTTTGTGTGGAATGTTGCCAAACCCATTTTTCTAAAGCACCAGACGCCAACGACTGTAAACAAATCTGGACGTCGGGCTGCTGGCGTTGTGAACCCGGAACGCTTGACTGGTCGTCACTTTATGGACCACATTCCACCTAATGAAAAGAAGACAGCACCCACAAGGATGTGTGTGGTTTGCTGCTCCAAGCGTGACGACTCCGGAAGGAAAATCCGAAAAGAAACCTGATTCTATTGTCCCGACTGTGACGTTGGACTTTGTGCTGTACCTTGTTTTAAAATTTTCTATACCTGAGATGTTTACTGAAGCAATATGACTTCTAATATTGCACCCTTGTTTGACCAAAAAAAAATGTCAGTGTTTTTGATTATATTATTTACTAAAATGTATTGAATAAAAAGTATTATTATTAAATTATTATTTATTATATTA
This sequence comes from Rana muscosa, assembly GCA_029206835.1. Taxonomy (NCBI): domain Eukaryota; kingdom Metazoa; phylum Chordata; class Amphibia; order Anura; family Ranidae; genus Rana; species Rana muscosa. The sequence continues at coordinate 634,146,008 of CM055117.1, read as the reverse complement.
TAATTTATGATTTTGTGTTTCAAACTTTATCATACCCGAGATGTCTACTAGACTCTGGTTTGGACAGATTTAGTTGAGTTATTACTAAGAATTACAGGCCTACAATGTAAAACGCCAAATTTCCATGCAAAATAATGGTACAGCTTTCAGCACCTAAAATCTTCCAGAATCATACCGCCAGGGAGGTTAAGGAAGATCCTTTACCTAAGATATGAGCTCTTGCTACATCCTGCAGTATTCGTATACTGTGCATGTGCAAGATGAAGTGTATGATTTAATTTGCTTCATATTGTGCATGTGCAGTGCAGCCCTAAACGTAATTGTTTAAAAAAAAAAAAAACTCTCCCCTACATATCTCCCTTTGCAATATTTCAGGGAAAGGCTTTTTATTTTTTAAAACCGATTAATCTAATGTTGTACAACACATGTACGAGATGTACTCTGTTATGCAAATGCATGTAGGGACATACATTTTCAAAATGGTGGCATGGGAGCAGGGACACCAACTGCACAGAGGCAACCTGAAAAGAGAACAACAAGAAAAAAGGCAGAATGGACATTGACAAGTGTACCTGTTTATATTCACTCTATTACTCTATTACAGATTATTGCCATTTTCTTGCGGAGAGGGCATCCTTTTTAAGCAAACCAGCTTATTCTGTGCTTGCCTTATTCCTATGAATCTTAAAGCTCATTTATTTTTAAAATAATTAGATGAACAACTCAAAGATTACAAGGAATGTTTTGCTTCAAATACTGCTTACAGTGTTCTAGGGAATTATACTTATACATGCTAATATTCCTATGAAATATTCCTATGAAATGTTCTGAAGGTAAATTTGAGGCTTACCTGAAATGCACTGCCACAGGTTGAACTGTCATTGATTGAAAAAACATATTTCAGTATTGGAACTGTGCTGGATAATGTATCGACTCTTCCTTGGCAAGCCATGTTAGAAAAAATATCATTCATATAAAGCTGAGTCTCATTATAACCAGAGAAGTACACAGGGCACAGGTAAATAGACAGTTCAATTTCCTGTGCCCCACATGTCACAAAGATGTCATTAAAATCTGCAAGAAAAATGAAAATCAAATGGTAAAACAAGTGTTATTTTATGAAAAAAGGGCTATGCAAAACATGATTTTAGAAATCATAATAATAAGCAGATTGCACAGTAAGGCTGTTTATGCATTTGATGTGACCCAGGATCTCTGGCCCCTTTGTTTACACTGCAGAGGTGCAGGTAAGCTGTAAGTAGCAAAGAGAGTAGCAGCTGGGCAGCACTGTCAGAGTAGCTAGTTGTTAAGTTGACTGGTCAACACTGTCGGACATCGCTAATTGCAATTAACGTGGATCTAAAACACTGCACTGCATGGGAGGGGTACTTATATCTGGGGGGCCTCAAATATATTAAATACGTCTTCTAGTATTTGAGAAGTTCCCCCCTCCACAGGATTTGGGAATTGGGCTCTTGTCTCCATCAACATGAGGACAAGGTGCCTTACAAGGGGGATGAGGGAATTGGCAGCCCCACTTACAAGGTACCTTCCCAATGTTGAGGGCATGTGTCCATGGGAAGGGGAGCAGTGTAAGCTTGCTGGCTATGGGTCTCTTATATATTCTACTGGAATTCCACACTTTGTAAAAAAGACGAACACAAAAATGGCATAGTGTTCAAGATTTCTGTGCTGAGAGCATCACAGTGTCTGGTTTTAATCAAGAGCTTGTGGGAAGGGCTTCTGATTTGTGTATATGGTGACAGTCAGAAAGTCAATCCTTTTCCCCAGAGTAATAACCCAGCTAAAGGTTTGCCTGGAGGGGGGCAGAAGGGTTTAATAGGGTCAAGGGCCTCATGCCACATTCTGTCCCCTAAAAGATGTGTGAATCTGTGAGGGGACCTATCAGAAACGTACACATTTAAAATAAGCGGGGCCTCGTGATATCCAGACCCCTACATGAATGAGTACAGGGAACATTGTATCCTTTCTTAATCTTTCACAAAAATCGGAAATAATAAGTTCTGAGCCATAGAAAAAGTATTTTTTTTTTTTTTAAAAACGTGCCCCAATGTAAATCCAACAACAATCATGTCACCCAGTGATGTGGATTCACATAAACCATGATGAGCAATGCCTGATGGCATAGATCTGTCACCACGACAATGATGCCCCAATACTATTCCCATCATAAATGACAACCAGGATTCCTGCCAGCTTGTTTACTGCTGCCAAAAGGAGCTGACCGTAATCTGTCATTTAGAGGCAGCAGTATAACCAGTGTTACATAATGGACTTCCAGCTACGAAACTCACTAAATTTGTCCAGTTTGATCACCAAACTGCATACAAGCTGGATTGTGGTAAAATTCATGTTCAACCTGAACCTAAAGCTCATCCCTTTTGCAGACCATTGCTTAAATTACACTTGAAGTAGATTTAAACCCTGTTGCTAAAATCACATGTAGCGCCCACCCCATTTAGGGGTACTATATACCCAAGTTTAGGGGCTGGTCTGAGATAGTAGTTGGGCTCGGACCGTTCTCAATTTATAGGCTGTGCTACTTTATTTCCAGGTGGTATACTGGTGTGCAGTTCCCTGTGGCCTGTAGGTGGCACTGCCATAATGGGTCAGGGTTGAACCATCGGTATTAGTGCTGTGCCTTGGGGGGGTCCTCTCTCGGCAGCGGTGCAGTGGGCATGTTTGGCTTGCTGCGCGGATACATAAGGGGCAGGCGCCGCCTGGGAGGGGTCTTCGGAGGGGGAGAGGAGTCGGAGTCCAAGTGCGTGGCGCATGGCCCTCCAGGCCATGGGGCCACTTGTGCACCAGTCCCAGGCACCTTTGGTCCTGGGGCTGCGTCTTCAACACTGGGCCCACTACCTTTAGCTGGAGCCCGTTTCTGGGAAGAAGAATCCTAGGGTGTCCCTCGCGAGGGAGCCCGCTTCTAAGAAGAGGAGGCCGGGGGAGGACCTTTCTGATGGACCGGTGAGAGTTCACGGTGAAGGAAGGGGCCCGGTAACTTTCTGGAGGGATTCTTCTATCCACCAAGGGCCTGGTAATGTGCTGCTGCTGGCACCTGTCCTTGTGTACCAAAAGCTGAGGTTCGGGGTCTGATAGATTCTGTGGCAGAGAGTCTCCCTATCGCATCTAGGAAAAGAACCTGATCAAACGTTCGAGTATCACTTCGGCTGCTAGGATCCACTATGCAGGAGACTATCCGGGTGAGCTAAACCTACTCTGGGATAGAGTAGTGAATGTAAAATCCATTTGTGCCTGGACTAACCTCCCAAAACTTGCTGTCCTGTCTCTTATCCACCCTTTCCTATCTGCTGAACATTGAGAAAATAAACTCAACGTTGGAGTTTAAAGTTGTGTGGACATTGGAGTTACTTGGGGGGAAAACAGAGACTTGTCCCTATATCCTAAGAGACGAGAATCAACTGATGGAAGAACCTAGCTGTGGGACCCAAATACATAACACCGCTTAACCTCCTCAACTAGGAGGGTACGGGCATATAGTACGGTGTGCCTTTTTCCTGCAAATGAGCCAAAGCTAGGGAAAAGGGTCTGTGTGCTACACACATATAAGCTTTAACATGTTTTCCATCTTTTCACATATGCAGCTTTTGTAAAATACCTGGTAGCCCTGGAACTTTCTGTTTTGAAGGTGACAACTGTCTCCTAAGTGTACCCCTGTGTTCTCACTGTATTCTGTGTGCCTCTGGTGGACCAGAAAACCAGCCATGGTGACACACTTTGCACAAACATGATCTACCGTTGCCATTATCATGAAGTTGGCCCTGAGCTATATTGTGCACTTGATGCTGGAGCAAGTGTATGTAGATAGGAGTGGCTGAAAAAGGTTGGAGTATATCAGCCTCACTAACATTCAATCCAGTTAGGATTTAGACCTAATTCAAGCTTTCAGTCATTAGTCTGGTATATGAGGTTATTTCTGAGTTTGATCTCTTTTTGCCTCCAGTACTGTGCGAGTCTTTCTATTTATCTGACCTGTGCATCTTCTTTGTCTTTTTTGTTTTACCATCGTTACTCATCTTATTTCTGATATCTTATCAGCCTCCTTCTAAACATTAATACCTCTTCACATCTATGTCCAATACTTTTTAATTCCTACTGTTGTTCCTACATCTCACCTGTGTCTCCATCACTTATATCCCTTCCCTTTTTGTACCCAGTTTGTTAACCTATACACCACTGTGTAGTCTAGATTGTTTTCAGTAATTTTTTTTACTCTCTCATGCATCTCCTGAGTGGTCATTTAATATCCACATGTGTATAAATCTGAGAAAGAAGAGAACAACTTATGCTCAGACCTAAGCCGCAGTCAGTTTCCAATAATACAAGACAGAAAAGACAATTTGTCAATGGGGCTGAGCAAGAAATACATAAAATGTATAAAAATTACAAAATTTTATTTTGATTTGCTGTACATAAAAATCACACATGGACATTTCCACAGAGAATTGGATTTTTTATTTTATTTTTACCCGTGTACATTCCAGGTGCCAGCCTAGATGGTAGATCATTATCCTATTTACAGAAGCTGTAATCCCTATGCATTTTGTGGGACAACGCCAACTTCATCAGCAGACAGCCAAAGTTGTTTTATGTGTACATACAGCAGTGAAATAACATAGAAAACAAGGTCATATGGAAAAGAAGAAATTATTTCTGGACCTCAATGCTGTGGACACTCATAGCGGAGGTTTCCCCCAGGAGCTGAGGGTAGGTGGGTAACCAAAAGGCGGGTCATAGAGAACCCCCATTGCAGACCCCCTTATACCAAAAGGAATGATAAGAGGTTAGAAAAACACAGCATCATAGAGGAATTCTGCACATACAAATGATTAGACAACCTCCTCTTATTAGTTTTGGTATAAGGGGGTCTGCAGTGGGGGTTCTCTATGCCTCTCATTCTGGTTACCCACCTACCCTCGGCTCCTGGGTAGGGTAAGTGTCCACAGTGTCCTCCTGGGCAAGTGTCCACAGCATTGAGATCCAGAAAGAATTTCTTATTTTTTGGTTTTAACCATATGGCCTTGTTTTCTACGTTATTTCATCGCTGTATGTACACATAAACCAACTTTGGCTGTCTCCTGATGAAGTGGGTGTGCCACCATGAAATGCACAGAGATTACAGCTTCTGTAAATAAGATAATAATCAACCATCTAGGTTGGCACCTGGAATGTACATGCGTAAAATTGTATTTATATTTTTATAAAAAAGAAATCCCAATTCTATATGGAAATGTACATTTTTTTTTTTACTTTTTAGACATTTTATGTATGTCTTACTCCACCACTCAAAAGTCCCATGGGCAAATTGTCTGTTCTGTCTTGTATAAATAAATCTGGCCACCCAAAATATATTTTTTCAGTCTTTAGTATCATTCTCACACAATCTCAGAAATATGATTTAAATCTAGCCATAAATATTTAACAGCAGAAAAAAAGCCGAAATATGATTTTCGCAACTGATGCTTAATATATTATATTATATTAATTGTACCCACCCCTGTACCTCTATATTGTAAAAAAAAATGCAGAGAGGTTGACATGTATTTCTGAGCACTGCAAAAACACACAAGGACAACGAGTGCACCCATGCATGGTTGTGACCTGATCTGATCTCTTTTTCCAAAGACACTGGCAGTGAAATTTGTGCCAAGTGCCCATCTGTTGCAAATGTTGTAATGCACACCCTGGTTTTTAGATTGCCATTGATTTATGACATGGAAAATCCAGCGGGAGGAGTGAGAATCTGTGGTAGGAGGACAGAGCACAGAACCCAGGTGGGAAAGTCTGCCTGGTGTCTCCTATAATTAAAATTTTGGTCTGGTTTGCAGTGACTGTTTAACCTCCTCAATACTAGCAATTTAATTTTCAAAAGATTGTGGCAAAAAATAAGATCAATTTGGGGTGTCTACATTCCAAAATTATTTCTTTCTATGTATGTATATAGTGGCCTAGCATTTTATTTGATATGTTTATAGCAAAAAGTAAGTGGAACTTTTTTTTTTGCAGGCGAGGGCTTAAGTGGTTAAAAAAGCTTAAATGTCGTATTTAATAGGCTGACACTTTCAGTGGTGCAGTTATCTCTTCTTTATGAGAATATAGAACACAAAGCCACTTCCAAAAGTGGTACTTATCAATTTCTCAAACCCAGTCATTCTTTGCAATAAAAAATATTTTTCCTTAAAAATGTCTGCTGTTCTAGTCAATTGTAGCTAATTCCAACAGCCTAGCTATTCCACTGAAGCAGTGAGTTAGTTTACTGAACTCAGCTGAATGAACAGGGACAATGAAAGTCATATTTACAGAGTTTGAACAGCAGCTGATCCAAATATTATCAATATAACGTAAAATATAAAGGTGCATTAACTTTTAACTGCCAGCACCACCATTGACCATGCTGTGGAACATGTGTTGACAAACATTTCACATTTAAGTACAAAAATATACTAATAACCATACCTGGTGCCCTAAAGGTATCACCGCAACTGATTACATCAAGACATCTATATTCACGAGTAAGGTAAAGTAGCACAATATAAAAGAGTGTCTGTTTCGGTCCCTTTGATGGAAAAACCTAAAATGAAATAAAAAAAATAAAAAAAAATCAGCAATATGTACAAAACATTTCTTTTGCTTTTTACTGTTTATCACAAAAAACTTGAAAGAAAATGTTTTTGAATAAATCATCCTGATGAGAATGAATACAGCCAATATTTCTAAATAATTAAACTTGATAATAAACTGCATTGTCATTTCTCACAATATACCGGAAAGGCAAAAAAGTTCAATACTGCAAAACTTTGTAATACCCCTACATTTCTGTCTACTGATGATTTATTAGTAGAGAGAGTTGAGCTGATTTACTAAATGAGCTAAGAATCTTCAATAGATTTGGAACGGTCCGTCTCATTGGTTGGCGGTTCACACCATGCTAACTCTGGACCCACCCTTCTTATTCTTGGATGGAACAGTCACCTACCTGTTGTTTAGGGATACTCTGCCATATTGTATCACACTTTTGCTGGCCAAACGCCCACTCAAGTATTCCCTGCCTAATGCCTCGTACACACGTCCGGTTTTCCTGACATGCCAAAAATCGTAGTTTTTCCCGACTTGATTCCTCTCAAGCCTGCCTTGCATACACAGGTTCAAGCAAAAAAACGCTCGACCAAAGCGCGGTGATGTACAACACGTATGTGGGCACTATAAAGGGGAAGTTCCATTCAAATGGCGCCACCCTTTGGGCTACTTTTGCTGATCCTCGTAGTAGTAAACTTTTGGTGAGAGCCGATTCGTGCTTTTCAGCCTCGTGCTTTTCAGTCTGTTACAGCGTGATGAATGTGCTATCTCCATTATGAACACTAGTTTTACCAGAACCTTCGCTCCCATCTCATACTTGATTCTGAGCATGCGCGTTTTTTTTCCCCTGGGAAAAGCATACACATGACTGTTTTTCACGACGAGAAAAAGACTGACGGGAAACACGACGAGAAAAGAGAGCTGGTTTTAATTTTTTTGCGGGCAGTTTTTTCATCGAGAAAACTGCTAGAGAGCATACACACGACCGGTTTTTACGACCAATATAAAAAATGGCAGTTTTCTCGTCGTGTGTACAAGGCATAAGACTTGATATCCAGAATAAATGTCCAGTGCAGTTGCATTTTAACCACTTTACTGCATAGAGTTACTAGTGTGCAAGGGAACATTTAGACAAGGGATTTTAGCTTGTAAATGATTAGATAATTGCAATGATCACAGCTTCAATTTATTCTCTATAATATCAATTAAAATTCTATTTTTCTAAGTAACAATTCACTATTCCTTTATCAAATCAACCCCAATTTTAAACTTGATCTATTTTGATGAATTATTATAAGAAATATATACATTTGCTTTGCAGTTGACATACCTTTTAAGAATTAAGGGTAAAACAAATCGAAATGCCTAAGCCAATTTTGACTTGTGTTAGTAAAACCGTACATATCATCACAACTACTTTAGTGGATTATACCTTGTTTTGTTTAGGACAAATTGGGCTTTTATTTGATGGTAAATGCTAATGGAAATTTCCTGATTTTAATTTTTTTTTTATTACCAAAGAAATAATGGTCCAAAATGGTAAAAAAAATAAATAAAAAATGTTTAGTTTAACTGTATATTTCTTGCTACTACCATAATCTACCACTAAAGAACAACCCAAAATTATATTTTCTCCTCCTGACGATCACAGAAATACCACATACAGTGGGGAGAACAAGTATTTGATACACTGCCGATTTTGCAGGTTTTCCTACTTAAAAAGCATGTAGAGGTCTGTCATTTTTATCATAGGTACTCTTCAACTGTAAGAGACGGAATCTAAAACAAAAATCCAGAAAATCACATTGTAAGATTTTTAAATAATTAATTTGCATTTTATTGCATGACATAAGTATTTGATACATCAGAAAAGCATAACTTAATATTTGGTACAGAAACTTTTGTTTGCAATTACAGATATCATACGTTTTCTGTAGTTCTTGACCAGGTTTTCACACACTGTAGCAGGGATTTTGGCCTACTCCTCCATACAGAGCTTCTCCAGATCCTTCAGGTTTTGGGGCTGTCGCTGGGCAATATGGACTTTTAGCTCCCTCCAAAGATTTTCTATTGGGTTCAGGTCTGGAGACTGGCTAAGCCACTCCAGGATCTTGAGATGATTCATACTGAGCCACTTATTAGTTGCCTTGGCTGTGTGTTTCAGGTCGTTGTCATGCTGGAAGACCCAGCCATGACCCATCTTCAATGCTCTTACTGAGGGAAGGAGGTTGTTGGCCAAGATCTCGCGATACATGGCCCCATTCATCCTCCCCTCAATACGGTGCAGGCATCCTGTCCCCTTTGCAGAAAAGCATCCCCAAAGAATGATGTTTCCACCTCCATGCTTCAGGGTTGGCATGGTGTTCTTGGGGTTGTACTTATCCTCCTTTTTCCTCCAAACACGGCGAGTGGAGTTTAGACCAAAAAGCTCTATTTTTGTCTCATCAGACCACATGACTTTCTCCCATTCCGCCTCTGGATCATCCAGATGGTCATTGGCAAACTTTAGACAGGCCTGGACATGCGCTGGATTGAGCAGGGCGACCTTGCGTATGCTGCAGGATTTTAATCCATGACGGCGTAGTGCACGGATATGCAATTAGCGGACCTCCAGCTGTTGCAAAACTACAAGTCCCATCATGCCTCTGCTTCTGGGTGTCATGCTTGCTGCTGTCGGAGTCTCGCTATGCCTCATGGGACTTGTAGTTTGGCAACAGCTGGAGGTCCGCTAATTGCATATCCCTGGCGTATTGTGTTACTAATGGTTTTCTTTGAGACTGTGGTCCCAGCTCTCTTCAGGTCATTGACCATGTCCTGCCGTGTAGTTCTGGGCTGATCCCTCACCTTCCTCATGATCATTAATGCCCCATGAGGTGAGATCTTGCATTGAGCCCCAGACAGAGGGAGATTGACCATCATCTTGAACTTATTCAATTTTCTAATTGCGCCAACAGTTGTCTTCTCACCAAGCTGTTTGCCTATAGTCCTGTAGCCCATCCCAGCCTTGTGCAGGTCTACAATTTTAACCCTGATGTCCTTACACAGCTCTTTGGTCTTGGCCATTGTGGAGAGGTTGAAGTCTGAGTGTGAGGACAGGTGTCTTTTATACAGGTAATGAGTTCAAACAGATGCAGTTAATACAGGTAATGAGTGGAGAACAGAAGGGCTTCTTAAAGAAAAAATAACAGGTCTGTGAGAGCCGGAATTCTTATTGGTTGGTAGGTGATCAAATACTTATGTCATGCAATAAAATGCAAATTAATTATTTAAACATCATACAATGTGATTTTCTGGATTTTTGTTTTAGATTCTGTCTCTCACAGTTGAAGAGTACCTATGCTAAAAATTACAGACCTCTACATGCTTTGTAAGTAGGAAAACCTGCAAAATCGGCAGTGTATCAAATACTTGTTCTCCCCACTGTATGTGTATTTTGGTTGTTTGTACCCGTAGTACAGCCCAGAAACAATAGTGCACACTGACACTAATTGACACTGATACTAATTTAACCACTTCAGGACCACCGTACGACTATATATGTTGGCACTTTGAAGAGGGATATCTCTGTTATGGCAGCAACTATCAATCTCTTTAGGCTGGTGGCCAGTTCTTTTGCATATAATTCTATATCTGTATTCAATAATGATATCGGTCTATAACTAGAACATAAAGAAGGGTCACTCCTTTGGAATAATGGTAGTATATGCAGACATGGACTAGTTTCTCATAACAGCCTCTTTCACTCAAAAAGCTTATGTATAATCAAAGTTTTGGTAGTAACATATCTTGAAATCTCTTGTAATACCCTGTAGCAGTGATGGGGAACCTTGGCACCCCAGATGTTTGTAAACTACATTTCCCGTGATGCTCAACTACACTGCAGAGTGCATGAGCATCACAGGAAATGTAGTTCCAAAACATCTAGGGGGGGGGGAGAGCAGGGTTCGGCATCACTGCCCTATAGTGTACCCACCTGGGCCAGGGACTCTTCCCGGTTGCTGTGTAATCACTACCTCTAATGCCCCATACACACGATCGTTTTTCATGCCGTTAAAAATGCCATTAAAAAAAATGGCCATTAAAAATGATCGTGTGTAGGCTCCAGAGCATTTTTAACGATGTGAAAAACGGCCATTAAAAATTTCGAACATGCTCTCTTTTTTCACGTCGTTTTTCATGTCGTTTTTTTTAACGACGTGAAAAACGATAGTGTGTATGCTTTAACGACGTGAAAAAAAATGCGCATGCTCAGAATCAAGTATGAGACAGGAGCGCTCGTTCTGGTAAAACTAGCGTTTGTAATGGAGATAGCACATTCGTCACGCAGTCACGGACTGAAAAGCACGAGACTGAAAAGAGCGAATCGTCGCTCAACAAACTTAACTAACATGAAGGGTGGCGCCATTCGAACGGAACTTCCCCTTTATAGTGCCGTCGTACGTGTTGTACGTCACTGCGCTTTGCTTGATCATTTTTTTAAATGATCGTGTGTACACAAGACAGGCTTGAGAGGAAACATGAAAAAAAACGACGTGAAAAACGGCAAGAAAAAAAATGGCAAGAAAAACGATTGTGTGTATGGGGCATAAGTTTTCTTCTGATATGAGTTTTTCTAGGGATTCCAGTACATCCTCTGTTAATTTAGGTAACTGTGCTTTTTTCACATACAACTGTACCTCTATCACTCTTGTTTATTCTGTCCCCTGGGTCCCATCTGGCTTTACTGGATATAGTCCACTATAATATGTTTGAAAAAACCTTTTTCAATCTTTGCAGTTGTATTTACTAGATCCCCACCTTATTTTTAATATTAGCAATAACGTTTTTGACAATTTTTTTGCTTCCAATACCCTTGCCAGGAATTTCCCTGATTTATTCCCCATCGGTATCTTTCCTTAGCCACCATATTAAAAGCTCACTTTGTCCCCTGTTCCATAAGAACCTGCCTAATCTCTCTTTAAAACCAATTGTATATCTTGTTCTACTTTCTCTTTGCTTCAGTCTATATGCGAGGCGTCTTCAAAAGGTTTCTGCACTTTTTAATTTTCGCTGGAAATGGTTAGGGCGGGAGGAGTAGTAATTGGTCGTGTCTGAGAGTGTCATGTGACTAATCTGTCTGGCAGGCTGGCTGACCTTGCAGGTTAGTATAAGAGTTGTCATGCTGTAGTGAACAAGGCTATGTAAACTAAGAAAAAAAGTGCAGAAACTTTTTAAAGAAGACTAATATTTCTGTTACTAATGCTCTTTTTCCAGTCTGTTTTCCTCTGTGCTCCTATAGATATTAGAATTCCCCTTATAAAGTCCTTATGGGCCTCCGAAATGGTTGCCTGTGACATATATAAGGGGATTTATTCATCAAGAAAAAACAATTCTATTTCTGTCCTTATTCTCTCTTCACTCTCCTGATCTTGTATTGGCGTCTCATTCAATTTCCATAAACTTATTCTGTTCTTCTTCTCCCCTATATTAATCTTTATCTATACTGGAGTGTGATCTAATAAAAAGATTACCTTAATTGTGGTATTTATCAGGGACTCTAATAATCAGTGTTTTACAAACATATAATTGATTCTTGCGTATGTCCTGTGCACCAAGGAATACCATGTATAATCTTTTTCTCTTTTGGATGCTGAATTCTCCATGCATACACTAGTTGGCATCGGTGGAACGTATCTGATCCGATGACTAAACATCCTCCGTGCAAGGGACGAAGTGTCTAATTGTGCATATAAAAGCTAAAATCTCCTGTCTTAAACTCTGCGAGTTTCTTCAGAGTCCTCTTTAATCTGGTGGCTTCTTTTTCAGACAATAAATGTTTGCCAAATATGCTACAATGGATAGGGGCCTTATATCACCACCCCACAGAGAGAATACGAGTTTATGGAAGTTTATCAGAATCATTAAAATTATTTAACTGAACAAGACAGATGTTCCCTCATTCACCTCTGATTGTTCTGTCATTAGAACCTCTCCTGGCAACTATTCAGGCAAATGTGAATGTCAAAGAAGCGAGAGTGGGGGAAGAGGAACACAAAGTGGCAGCATATGCAGATAATATATTGTTTTATGTTGACAGTCCCAGGGTAACCCAAAAAATATATAATTAAGGAACCAAAAATATAGTGAATTATCCAATCTGAAAAATAACCCATTAAAATCCGAAGATCCTGAATATCTCAACAACTTATGAGGAGCAGTTTGCAATCTCGGTTATGGAGCTGATAGTGGAGGAAGAAAGGATTCAGCTAGCTGAACTAAGGAGTCAGAGGAGAGTGCAAAGTGTTTAGATTCCCTGAAAGAAGCAGAGGAATTTACCAAATGAATGACAAAGAACTACGGTACTTAAAAAAGAAATAGAAAGGGTTCAACATAATTTAAAGATAACCAAACAGTCGAAATGTAGGAGAGACCTACTGGACTTTGAAAAAGACCAGGTTTTCGACCTGTCTATAAGAAGAGGGCGAAGTAAGTACGCCAGAAGAGGTCAAAGATCCCAATCAAGGTCCAGACAAAGGTCACCAAGAGATTTAGATGAGGGATCTTCTCTAAAAACAGTGACTTTTTTAGAGAAGGAGAGGGCGGAAGATGCTGCAGACTGCCCCCTCTCTCAAGAAATATCACTGACACAGAAAAAACAGATCGAAGCCAAGAAAAAGGAAAAAGTCCAAAGAATGGGAAATGGTGGGTCGCGTACAATGAGTCAGAAGAGGTAGACTTGGAAGAGGCTGTGCCTACATCCATCCCGGATATGAAAGTAATTACCTCTCATTTCCCTTAACTCAAGCCACATCCAATTGCTTCAACGAGGGATGTCCTTCTCACCAGTGAGCAACATGAATGAGTTTACTGTATATTGGGATGTTGCCCTGTTTTTGGAAAAGATCTTTTTCAGATCACTGTATGAGACAGGAGATCCAGTAGATTATGCAGGACCTACTCTCGATACAGATGACCAGAAGGCCATATATATTCTCAATTCTCTCTTGGAAGAGAATGAGGACCCTCCAATAATTAGTTGCCCCACAAGGAGAGTCGCTAACCTAAAAATGTAATCCAAAAAAATGCTTCCACTTGGCAAGAATCGATGGTTAAACATGTTCCTACAAATGGTGCAGCTCGATTTGAGCAGGATAGCATGGAACCAAAATGGCCCGATAACTTAACACAAGCAGAAAGACGGGCCCTAAAAGAGCTTAAAGAAGCAAAGCACATTATAATTAATAAGCGCAATAAGGGAGGCAATGTTGTCCCATTGAATGAAAAATTGAGACAGAGGTTAAGTGACTACTGGGGGACCCCCTGACGTATTTCAGACTCGATCATGATCCTTTTCCAAAGGTGGTTTGTGAATTAAATAGGAAGCTTGATGAAGCAAGAGAAGTGGGTCTCCTGGAGAAACGTTAATGTGAATACCTTTCTGTGGCTGAGTTTAATGTACCCATCTTCTACATCATACCCAAAGTGCATAAATGCCTCAAAAACACCAGGGAGACCGATAGTGTCTGCGAAACAAGGCCCCCTGGAGAGGATTGGTGGGTACTTGGACTCTCTCCTCAAGGAGATGGTCAAAGACCTGAAATGCTACATACAGGTTACACACCATGTGTTAGCCAAAATTGTGAATTTGCAGGTAGGGGATAATGCCTGGTTGATAGGCATAGATGTGGAATCCCTATATACCTCAATCCCCCATGTATGCGGGATTGGAGCGATTTGGCCCACAGAACGAGTTCCTGGTAGAACTCTTAGAGTTCGCTCTATTGAACAACAATTTCAATTCTCTTATTACTATCAGCATATCAGGGGTACCTCCATGGGGGCAGCCTGGGCGCCATCGTATGCCTGCCTCCATTTGGGCCTTTGGGAGGAGGAGGAGGTCTTCTGCTTGCCACACTGAGGCACATAGACGATGTACTAATGATATGGACAGGTGAAATTATCGATTTGCACTGATTCATTGATCAGTTGAACGTCAACAAACGTAACTAACATAGGTTCAACCTATACTTTTGACCAAACCCAACTATCCTTCCTTGATGTGCAGATGGCAATTGAGAATGGTAAAATAAGTACTCGTACCTTCCGTAAGGAAACAGCGGCCAATAAGCTTCTGCAGGCACACAGCCATAATCCACCTTGGCAGAAAAATGGTATCCCATTTTGCCAATTTATGAGGATCAAATGAAACTGCTCAAAAACTGAAGAACTGCAGAAAGACGGGAAGGACCTTTATGCGAGATTCCACGAGCGTGGATAATCGCATTAACAGATCCGACATGCAAAACGTAGGGCTGCCACACGAAGCAGAGAGAGTTTACTTTCCTTGGAACCTAGTGTCAAAACAGGAAACCGGTCAGAACCAGGCCCTGTAAGATTAATAACGACCTACAGAGCCCAATGGGATCCTGTACTTAAAGTCCTTGAAAAATGCTGAGAAATACTAACAAATAGCACTGGCCTTGCGCATATTGTTGGAAACTGTCCCAAGATGGTAGCACGCAGAGCAAAGAACTTGGATCTTTTGATACACTCTGAGTTCACAAAGCAACCAAAGCTCTACATGGCTGTCCCCTGCAATAAATGTCAAATCTTCCCTTTTGTAGATGGAATTAATGTGTTCAAGGATGCAGTAGGACAGAACTCTTGAAATTAGGGATCTAATAAATTGCTCCACAACCAAGGTAATCTATATTATAACCTGCCCATGCCTCAACATGTACATTGGCAAAACCAAGAGATCCCTAAAAGGTAGTATAGGAGAACATTTACGGGATATCAAGAAAGAGAAGCAGAGAGACCCAGAAAAAGAGCAGGAAAAACCAGTAGCGAAACATTTCACTCAATACCATGAAGGAAAAACAGATTGTTTGAGGGTAAATGTTTGTGTGAACTTTAGAACCCTATTAAATACAATGGACTCGAACGTTCGAAATCTAAAGTGCTAATTATAAAGGCTTGTATGCAAGTTGTCCTAAAAAGTGTTTGGGGACCGGGGTCCTGCTCCAGGGGACATGTATCAATGCAAAAAAAAAGTTTTAAAAACAGCAGTTTTTTCGGGAGCAGTAATTTTAATAATGCTTAAAATGAAAAAATACAAGTGAAATTTTCCTTTAAATTTCGTATCTAGGGGGTATGTATGATATGCATGTAAAGTGGCGCATGTTTCCCGTGCTTAGAACTGTCCCTGCCTAAAATGTCATTTTTGAAGGAGAAAAGTCATTTAAAACTCACTCGCGGCTATTAATGAATTGTCGGCTCCCGGCAATACATACAAAAGTCATTGATAAAAATAAAACATTGATCTAAGCAGCAGCATCTGTGCAATCTCAATGTGGTGATTGCAGACTTCAGAATAGGAGCTTCAGATCTTAGGGCTTATTGACTGACGGGAGCAAATTCCACTTACCCTTCATTGACTCCAGTGAACGTAATACTGGCATATGTGGATATAGATGCTCCATGCAATCGTCTATAGTGTGTACTTCACGAATCCTAGTAATTGCTGCCTTTCTCATTGAGTATAGCATGATGTTTACAATTTAGTTTTCTTTCCATCCCTGGCCATACACACATTGATTGTCCAGATATGATTTTTCATTGGATTACATTTTTCCTAATCCAGCAAGCGGGGTTTCCCGCCAACGATCTCTGTGTGTATGGTGATTTGGCATCCGGACTTATTTGTTTGTAAACTTTTTTATGTGTTTGTATGTCCATTGTCTGTGTACCACACCCAATTTTTGTAGTGTGGGATCCTATTAATTTTTACCGGTGAAAATGTCATCAAACTTTTCAGTATACTGAGTATATGTTTTTATCTCTTAACTTTGAACTGAATAAACTGTTTAATTTTTTTATCAGCCTTTATTATTGCTCCTTGCTGCCTCAGTAGCCGCTTTTTACCTGGGTGATCTCACCTGGGGTCCCCCCCCTCCTTTTGTATGTGCAATACAGAGTCAGTCTTTTTTTACTTGGAAAAGGATGGAGCTAAAGTATTTAGGGGTAAAATAACACCATCCATTAAAAACGTATATCAAGCCAAATATATTCCACTATTAGCCCTGGTTCACACTGGTGCGATTTGACATGCGATTTGACATGTCAAATCGCATGTCAAATCGGCAAAATATTGCCGCAAATTGCGGGCAATGGCACCGTCCTAATCGGTGCGACGCCGCATCTGCGGCACTGCACCGATTACAAAAAGTAGTTTCTGTACTACGTTTTGCGATTTCAGACGCGATTTACATTGACATCTGTTTCAGATGTCTTTGAAATCGTGGCTGAAATCGGGACTGCCAGCGGGAGTGAAATCGTGCGAGTTCAGCTGTACTCGCAGGCTTCACTCCCGCAGCCCCAGTGTGAACGTGGGCTTGAATGAATTAAACAAATTGTCAGTAAGTTCAATTTCTGAGGTAGGAAAAATTAAGTGATTTATAAATTTTATATGCTCCCTATCCACTTACCATACACATTTTCGGATACTGCAGACACTCCTCTCAAAGTTTATCTGGTAGGGTAGAAAACCTAGAATTCCATATTCAATTTTAAGAACTAAACAGAGGGAGCTTTATCAGTGCCAGATCTAAAGAGATACTATCAAGTGGTGGCGATGACACAGATTGTAGATACATATTATTCACAAGAGAGGTGTTGGGTAAAAGAAGAAACACTGAGTGATGCACTGTGAGGAAGATGATTAGGGTTTCGCAACAGATGAGTGTGCTCTCCAAAAATATGTGCCCACTAACAAGCAATGTATTTTAATGTGGGACATTTTAACCTAGTACTTAAACTAGCCAACCAGGTGTGGTCATTATACTGCGGTAGGTCTGCTCTCTCCTGCAAATTGGCATAGCTGTACGTCGAACCTTTAAACAGTTATAGCAGGCACGCCTGCCGCTGGAGACGCCCGCTGAGCGGCAGGGGACCCGATGCATGTGGCTGACGGCCATGCGCGATAGTGGGCACGAGAGCCAGAACGGAGATTTGTGTGTGTAAACAAATGCCTGTTCTGTCAGGAGAGACAGATCGTCTGCTCTTACTAAGTAGGAACAGCAATATGTCTCCTCCTCTAGTCACTACCATCCCCCTACAGTAAGAAACACAAACGAGGGAACACATTTAACCCCTTGATTGCCCTCTAGTGATACCCCCTTCCCTACCAGTGACCTTTACACAGTAACCAGTGCATTTTTATAACACTGATCTTTGTATCAATGTCAATGGTCCCAAAAATATGTCAAAAGTGTCCGAAATGTCGCAGTCCCGATAAAAATCGCAGATCGCCGCCATTACTATTTAAAATAAATAAATAAAAAAATGCCATAAATCTATCCCGTATTTTGTAGACACTATAACTTTTGTGCAAACCAATATACACTTTTTGTGTTTTTTATTTTTTTTATTTTTTTACCAAAAATATGTAGAAGAATATATATCAGCCTAAACTGATGAAGAAATTTGTTTTTTTTTTTAAAATTGGGGGGTATTTATTATAGCAAAAATTAAGTTTTTTATTTTTTTTTCGCTCTTCTTTTTTTGTTAGCGCAAAAAATTAAAACCGCAGAGGTGATCAAATACCACCAAAAGAGAGCTTTATTTGTGGGGAAAAAAGGGCGTCAATTTTGGATGGGTACAGCATTGGACAACCACGCTATTGTCAGTTAAAGCGACGCAGTGCCGTATTGCAAAAAAATTGCCTGGTTATTAAAGGGACAAATCCTTCTGGGGCTGAAGTGGTTAAAAAGGATTATTACTCACCTTTGTTATTTTTTAGTGGAACAAGTTATCTTCTACCAGGGAATGAGGATTTTTTTTAGCATAGACAAAGGATAACAATTTGCAACTTAAGGATATTATGAAGGGAGGGAAGGTAAGCAGTATACATGAGTTGCCCCATTAGATGATTCCAAGCTTTGCCATTTGAAGCACTTTCTATCATTACCTCAGCTGAGAAATTGACAATTCACTTCCTTTTGAGAAGTTACTCAGTTCACAGGTTGCCCCAACACTCAGTATTTCTCAGATTTATCAGACACTGCAGAGGCGGAGCCAAGAACATTGCCATATATAGTCATATATTGGAAAATGGGAAGGAGAAATTGGGGTTGCCTTGACAAACAACATAAAAGAAAGGTACTGATAATCGCATGAGACTCCTCAATAGATTAATCATAAGTGTTTTTTGTGATGGTATATTACACCAATTAGAGCACAGAAATATCAAGCAGGAAAGTCACCATTATGTTGGCGGGGTGTGTAAAGGGGCCTATATTTCACATTTGGTGGGAATGTGTAAAAATACAAGAATTTTGGAAGGGGGTGGCAAGGATTGTACAGGAAATATTTGGCATTGACCTACCTAAAGATCCATCAATATATTTGTTCCATAATACTTCGAGTTCAATAACACAACATAGGAAATCACTCATTCCCCATATACTGAACTCAGCCAAGGGGCTTGCAGGAGTTCCCATCAATGGGAGATTGGCTAAGAAGGGTGGAATATATTTGTAATATGGAAGAATTATATCATTCAAGCGAGGATTTGATGGGAAAATTCTCCAATATGGGAGGGATGGTTCAAGTTGAAAAAAACAGAAATATATGTGGAGTTGATGGGTGCATAAAAAGAGTTCGAAAGGAAAAGGAAACATATACACAATTCCTTTTAAGCGCTACAAACTATCAGCCGTATACATAGGCATATAAGACCTGGAAAATATAAAATAAGCTAATACCCAGTGCAGCTGCCAACCTCTGGAAAAATGGATAACAGAATACAAAAAACAAGGAGCAGTGCTCAATGAGAAAAGCATAAATTACTTTTAAGTCTTTGAATAAGTAAAAAAGTTAATTTAATGCACTTGAAGTAGAATCAATAAAAACTGCAGCAACTGTCAATAATAAAAAATACTTTCAGAAGGTTGCAAAAACAGTCATAAAAGCATATAGCTAGATTAGATACTGGTAGAAAAATAATCAACGGTACCACTATAGAGCCCGGGTGAGGAAGGGTTAACAGCCAGTCAGCTTGCAGATGGAATGTGGGGAGAGATGTCACAACTCCTTGTGAGTGATGATGGTATCCCGGTGTATGAGAGTGGAGAATGGTACATCAACCCTTACATCTAGCAGGTGGTAGTGCTCCCCTGACATCCAAGCAAGGAATCACTAATAAGGGAAGCCCTCTTGTGAGCACAGCGAGCCCTGCCGTAAGACGTGGGCGGGAACCCCGCTGAGCCACTCAGCCGCTCACAGCGTCATACAGAGTCCACTGTAGGAGGATGGAGCATGGAAAGCCAAACAGGCTGGCTGGAAGACGGGCACGCTGGATGATGTCCGCATTGCCTCGGAAACGGGGAAACAGGAAGAGACAAGGGCCCGTCAGTAGTGGTGTACCATAAGCTCGGGGTAGTTGTGACTTGGCAGGGCTCGCTATGCTCACAAGAGGGCTTCCCTTAGTGATGCCTTGCTTGGATGTCAGCGGAGCGCGACCACCTGCTAGATGTAAGGGTTTTTATTGATTCTACTTCAAGTGCAATAAATTAACTTTTTTACTTATTCAAAGACTTACAAGCTAGAAAGGAAAAGGAAGATCTCTGAAGAGGTGTGGGATACTTGGAAGTGTGTACTATAGGTAGAAGTAATATGGTTTTTGAGTTTTTTTCATTGGGAGGGAGGGAGGGCGGGAAAGGTACTGGGTGAGAAATGTGTTTTTAGGGTTAATATGTTATAACAGTTTATACTTAACCACTAGCCGACAAGCTCATGCAGATATACTGCGGCAGGTCGGCTCTCCAGCGCAAATCTCCGTACAGGTACGCACACCACCGCCGGCGAGCTCTCACTCACGCAAAATGTAAAACTTTTTTTTTCAAAATTGTCGCTCTTTGTTTATAGTGCAAAAAAATAAAATCCGCAGAGGTGTTTAAATACCACTAAAAGAAAGCACTATTTGTGGGGAAAAAAAGGATGTCAATTTTGTTTGGATACAGCATTGCGCAACTGTCAGTTAAAGCGACGCAGCGCCGTATTGCAAATGGCTTGGTCATTAAGGGGACAAATCTTTCCGGGGCTGAAGTGGTTAATGTATGAATTTTCAGTAAGTTTGCTTTGATTAAGTCTCTTCTCTTTGTTCACAGCGTAAAAAAAATATATTTATATATTGTTGCCTGTATCTCCCATTGGGGAGATTTCACCTCACTTCCTGTTGCTCGTGATTATGTTTTACCCAGGACAGAACATAAAGGGATATCTACAAAAGGTACACAAACGAAAAAAAAAAACTGAATTTCTTTACTGTTTGTGGATTTTGGATTTTTTACCACTCTACTATAAAAAGTATTTTATTGCTGTTGTTTGGGTGTTAGATTACTGTTAGATACAATATTCTGATCACCTTGAATACCGAGTCATCTCCATATGCATTTCACATGGCTTATGAAGATCAGTAATGGTGCAATTTATATTATGTGGCTGAAAGAACTTTATTACCAGTTTACCAAGGAAGGGGGTTAGGTAGGCTGTACCCTCCCCCACAGAGCTGTGGGAAGGAACCCCCTATCTGAAGGCCCCCTAAAAGCACACTGGCAAAGTATTAGAGGAAGTTGGTTTGTATTAGATATCAGAACCATGTATAAAACAAATGTTTAGTAACTATGAATAGAACCAGCCTCATATTCAGCTGTAAAAGATTAATCCGTTTAACAATTTCTTACAGGACATTATTTACGGTACATCCTAAAGTTAGTGAGATTTTCCAGAAAATCTGCTCAGTTAATGTGCATGGTCTGCAACTAAGAACATTTTATTAAAATGTCCCCAGCTTTTTTTTAATCGTACCTTCAATTTATTTATTTATTTCTGATTAGTTCAATTTTCTAGCAATTTTTACACTTCTCTATTCAATTCTGAACCATATTTATCAGTGCCTAGCACCATTTATATTGCCAGTACCAGAAATTGTGCTTGCTGCATTCTGCTATATTTAGAGTTAAAGTAATTTGTAAAGTAAAAGGTGTGAATCCAGCAATCTGTAATATATTTTATCATATCATACAGTAATGCTTCCCAGTGACATGAAAGTAATGGAAATTTTATATCCTGCCATTTACTCTAAGTGAGTAAATAGTTATCATTAACAGGCTTTCTATGAATGCTGTCATGCTTATGAGTCACATAATGCAAAAACGATTTTCCATGACAACTATTAATCTTTTTACAAGTTTTAATGAAGACATTTTGCAGTTGAATTTTTTTTTTTAGCTATTGGAGAAACGTTTCACAGTGACCTATCATGTTTTACCTATTCTTTTCAGAAAAAAAAATGAAACAAGGAATTTTATCGGTTGCTTTGAACATTCATATAATTTTTTTGCATTCATGAGCCCCATAGCATAAAGATCAAAAATGTAATATTTACATAGCTTTTGAAAATGATAGCATGATACTGATACAGAGGCCAGGGTGTGGGTAAGTACAGCAGGGAGTTGTGAGAGAGCTGAGCAAGAGACAGATGCAAAAATTCCAGGATAGCAGCACTGCCAGAGTGAGCCAAGAGGCAGAGGGAAGCCTTTATATTGCTGTATAACATTAAGAGGGTTGAACACCCCCGCAAGGCTCACCTTTTTGTTGTATTGGATTTTAACTCTTTTTTTTTTTTTTCATTTTAAATAAACTTGGTCCAGCAAACTCTGAACTGTATTTCCCAGCTGGTATGAACTCACTGAGAAGCACTACATCTGAATGACCCCCCTGCAATTTCAATATATATATATATATATATATATATATATATATATATATATATATATATATATGTGTGTGTGTATATATATATACACATACACAGTGCAGGAAAAAAAAGGCAAAAAGGCTTGAAGGAAAAGTTCACGTATTATGCTTATTTAGTAAGGCCCCTTTCACACTGAGGCGCTTTGCAGGCGCTATTGCGCTCTAAATAGCGCCTGCAATGCGCCCCAAAAAAGCCTCTCAATACTATCCAATGTGAAAGCCCGAGGGCTTTCACACTGGAGCGTTGCGCTTGCAGGAGGCTCCAAACACTCCTGCAAGCCGCCTCTTTGAGGCGCAATAGGAGCGCCCTTGCCCATTGAAAAAAATGGGGGTAGCGCCTCGAATACGCCCGCAAAACGCCTCAGAGGCGTTTTTGCAGAAGTTTTTAACCCTTTTTCGGCCGCTAGCAGGGGTTAACATACCCCCGCTAGCGCCGGCAAAACGGGGCCAAATAAACGGTATAGCGGCGCTAAAAATAGCGCCGCTATACCGCCAGCGCATCCAGCGGCTCAGTGTGAAAGTAGCCTTAGATATAGCAAAAAAAGTACAAACTCTGTGTATTGTGCAGTAAACCAAGGCAACCAATCAGACTTCCAGCTACAGTAGTCAGATTGGTAGATTAGCAAATGCTGAAAATGTACAGTATAAGCCGAGGCACCTAATTTTACCACAAAAAACTGGGAAAACATTGACTCGAGTATAAGCCTAGGGTGTCCATCTGCATGCCTCACTGAGCCTCACTTTGCCTCACTGTGTCCATGTGCATGCCTCACTGTGCCCATGCCTCACTGTGCCCATGCCTCACTGTGCCCATGCCTCACTGTGCCCATGCCTCACTGTGCCCAAGGCACCCCTTCCATAGACTCCCATGTTAAACTGACGTTTAACATGGGAGTCTATAGAAGGGGTGCTCGGCTTTGAAAAACCGGTGCTCCCCAGCCGTAGGTCCTCCAGACAACAAACTTTGCACACTTATAGAGGAAGAGTAGGGCTACATGTGTGCCAAGTTTGTACTTGGTCCTCAAAGTCCGGGAGATCAGGCGCAAAAAGGTGCCTCGAGTATAAGCCGAGGGGGGCATTTTCAGCACAAAAAAAGTGCTGAAAAACTCAGCTTCTACTCGAGTATATACGGTAATTGGTTGCTATATGGTATAGCATTGTTATATATCCATTGTGCTGTGCACCCTTTGATAATGGTTTGATTGAAAAAAACAAAATGAAGATAGATGCACTATATTGTCAATAGTATTGGGACTATTGCCTTTACACGCAAATTTAATTTAATGGCATCCCAGTCTTATTCCGTCGGGTTCAATATTGAGTTGGCCCACCCTTTGCAACTATAACCGCTTTAACTCTAATGGAAAGGCTTAGGAGTGTGTCTATGGGAATGTTTGACCATTCTTGTACAAGCATAATTTTGAGGTCAGGCACTGATGTTGGATGAGAAGGCTTGGCTCGCAGTGTCTGCTCTTCTTCATCCCAAAGGTGTTCTATCAGGTTGAGGTCAGGTGCACAAAGCAAGGTCAATAAAGACACGGATGAGCGAGTTTGAGGTGGAGGAACTTGAATGGCCTGCACAGAGTCCTGACCTCAACCTGATAGAACACCTTTGTGATGAATTGGAATGGAGACTGTGAGCCAGGCCTTCTGGTCCAACATCAGTGCCTGACCTCACAAATGCACTTCTGGAATAATGGTCGAACATTCCCATAGACAATCTCCTAAACCTTGTGGACAGCCTTCCCAGAGAAGTGGAAGCTCTTATAGCTGCAATGGGTTTGCCAACTCAATATTGAACCCGACAGACCAAGACTTGGGTGCCATTAAAGTTCATGTGCCTGTAAAGGCGAGCATCCCAGTACTTTTGACAATATAGTGCTGATAGATAGATCTTTATGGTTTTTAAAATAGCAAATGGGCTGGACTATACAAATTTTATAGGTAATAATATTAACCATTAACAACCATTGAACACAGCAACTGTACTTTGTCATTCTACATAGTCAAAAGCTGAAATCATATTGACTGCTATGAATTACTTTACTTTGTACTATATCATTGCACTGGACCCTACCAAAATAAAGTAAGTGCATTAACATAGAGTATATAGAGCTTAAATCATAAACTGCCAACATTATGGGGTCTATTTATCAATGTTTTTACTCAAGATTCTCAGAAAGTTTACCCAAGAATCATATGTTTTTCTTATTGAATCTGATATGTGAAGTTGGGGTGAAAACAATGATAAAAAGGCCTCTGTATGCAATATATCAATTAAACATGTTGCATACTCCATGCTAGTATTTTATGTTAAAAACAGGGAAGAATACACTTACCATAGCTGTAGAAAAAGCAGAAAATTCTTGTCTGTGGATGTGTATCAAAATAAGAATCATCTGTGTGCTGAAACGCCTTATATATTTATATATTCTGTATATATTCATTTCTGACACAATACCTACGGTACTTAACAGTTCTTTTGTTATTAGAACTAACGTATTTCAGTCATAGATATGCAAGAACAAAGCAATTGTGTAGAGTAACAATGTATGTGTCAAAAATGACAGTCATGTCAATTGCTTAAATAATTGCAAAGAATACATACACTTCCTGACCCTGTAATTTGATAAAAAGGAGTCATCAGACCTAGGGGTTCCCTGCATTAAGAGTTCAAACAGACAGGATGCAACAAATATCATATTTCCTTTACTAAGTTTTCACTAAGGTATTTCCGAAAACAATTAAACAATAAATATAGTACGTAAAGCAGGTGGAGTTCATTCTAACCTTTATAGATAGTATTTCCTGGAAATATGTTCTTTAATTTGTATCATGTATTACTAGTGATGCAAAAGGTATTGAAAGGGTCAGAATTTTTGTGTCTGAATGCACAGCCTAAAAAGAAAAATAACAATGTTCCATAAATTTGTGGGCCTGTTTACAGTAAAATTATTATTTTAATTATACAGGATTTATATAGTGCTAACAGTTTACGCAACACTACAGTAATCCTTTTACACAAAATTAAATGTTATCCAGTGGTATCTAAAACATAATTTTTAGCTAGAGACCTGTCTTCAGCTGTGAGAGCTAATGTTTGAAAATTACAAGCTTAAAGGGAACCTCCACTTTCGTAGGAAAAAATATAGCAAACCAAAAAAAATAATTAAGCATTAACAATTGCTACACAAGTCACAATAAATTGAATGGTATTAAAAATGTTTGCAGCACTGTCATTTTATGTAAAATGTAATGCAATATGGCAACCTGGAGGCGTTATGTACATGGGGTGCAGAACCAAAAAGGCACCTTTCATTGTAAGGTAATGGGAATGCATTAAAAGAGCATCAGTGTCAAAGGACCCTAAACTGCACAAAAGCGCATCAGTGTGAAAGGGCTCTAATAAATGAGTTTGATATTTTAATAAATAGTATCCGTTTTTATGGAAAGCAGTATGAGTGGTATTTAAGATTTGCCTTAAAGTGGATGTAAACCCTTAGGTCCCTTTCACACGGGATGGATCCGTGAAGATCCGCCCCGTGATCCTCCGCTTGCTTAGCGGGGATCGCTTCGCTGATTCCCGCTTAGCCGGCGGATGACAGGGCGGTCCCTTCTCACTGTGCAGGGACCGCCCTGTCAGATCTCTGCTCTCACCTATGGGGGATCGGATGAACACGGACCGTCTGTCCGTGTTCATCTGATCCACTCTGCAGACGGATAGAAAAATAGACAAAACAAAAGTAAAAATGTTAAAATACACTCACATTTGAGCAGAGGTAATCAGGCATGTAAGGGGTTAAAAGAAGTTCATCCGCAGGTCCTCAGGTGTGATGGTGGTTTCACGGGCAGCTGGAATGGAGTCCTCAATCCTGTGTCTTTTTCTATATCCATATGCATGTATTTATTTATTAATCACTTATTAAGATTCCTACTGTATATGTGCAGGTATTTGCGTGTGTGTGCATATATATGTATGTATATGTACATATCCTCATGTACTTATTATTTTAGTGTATGTGTAGTCTCTACCCTATTAATCTACTTCCCTTAAAAACCACAGACTTGTATACCTATATGTGCATGTGGGCATGCACCTATATAATTATGTGCGGGTGATAGGAATCCATGCACATAGTCCTGTGTGTATGTATTGCGTATACACCATTAGTGCTAAATTGTCTTCCCAGTACCATATAGTCCATATCTCACAATCAGATTTTATAGTATATCGATTCTTATATATATATATATATATATATATATATATATTTTTTTTTTCTTATTATTATAATTTACTCTTATTATAATCCTGTCTACAACATTTTAAAATATTTTAATATTCTAATACATTTTTTTAAATAACCTTTCAATTTTTCTATATAGATATTATCACTGTTATCTACGATTCCTATTAAACTCCCAATAATTGGCCGTGAGTATCACCATAGAACCATAATATAATTTGTAATATGTAGTATATGACATTTAGTTTATAATATGTAATAACACATTAATATCACACAGCCCAAGCCATTTATCTTTCTGTTTGTCCTGTGGCATTGTCCTTTCCCTGTTGCCACGGTTGGATCAGCCCAGTATGATCTCCGCCGCGCACAGCACGTCCCAGCTTGCGCGGTTACCATGGTTGCCACACATCAACGAAACCCACCCACCCCTCATCCTATTGTGGTATAAATTACCATACGAAAGCTGGCCACCATACAAGCCTGAAGAAGGGACACGCATGTCCTGAACGCGAGTACCTTCCGCTTAGCTCTGACCCGGAAGTGATGACCCCACGACCTCACGGTGCCTCCACAGTCCATATCCAAGCTCCCAGTCAGCGCTGCTCTACACCCAGTGCAAGCAGGAAGAGACACAGGATTGAGGACTCCTTTCCAGCTGCCCGTGAAACCACCATCACACCTGAGGACATGCGGATGAACTTCTTTTAACCCCTTACATGCCTGATTACCTCTGCTCAAATGTGAGTGTATTTTAAATTTTTTACATTAAAACAGTTTTTAACTTGCTGCATTTAGAGGGCGCTGTTCCCTTTTGTTTGGTCTGTTACAAAGCCTCTTCTAGCTTTTAACCTGAACTGGCAGCCATCTAATTATCACAGCAATCTCGCCCTAAATTTATTTTCCACACATGGACATACATATGTATAAGTGAACTATCAATGACTGAGCCCACATAACCCTACCCAGTGCACAATTTCTCTTTTTTTATATATTTTTTTATTTATTATATATTTTATTATTTTTTATATATCCTTATACAGCCATCTCCAAAGTGCGCCATACCAAACCCACCTTTTTTGGTTAGAAAAATAGGATTTTCCTCCGTCTGCAGAATCGGAGGATTGCGGACCCGGATGAGATCGGGTGGTAGCGGATGTTCATCGGCTGACACCCGCGATCTCATAGGGACCAATGCATGTCCCTTTTTCATCCGTAAACGGATGCATGAAAAAGCAGACATACGGTCCGCTAGTGTGAAAGGGGCCTTACATATACCCAGTGAATTGAACAGCCTCAGATTGATACATGGATGAAAGAAATCTCCCTACATAAGTTTTACATGTATATCTGCTGTCTTCAGCTTTAAATATTCTTTAGAAAGTTCAGATCGTGTTAGATTTTCTCTTCCTGTTCAGCACTGCAGTGAAGCCTGGACATACAGCAAAGACAACTGATTGGAGGAAAGGCACACACCCCCTCTCCTCATAGGTCGAGACTTTCAGAACTGTTCATTAAATAATTCAGCGTGCTGCTAATCTATTTATAGCATCCTCCCCAACACAAAGATCAGGCTGCTTTTATCTCAGCTGACAGAACTTGTTAGAAGTTATCAGGCTGATAACAGAAGAACAGAGCAGGAGACAGCTACGGGACAGTGCTTAGAAGAGAGATAAGAAAACACTGCAGATATGTGCCCAGCTCAAATTTCATGAATCGGGTTTACATCCACTTTAAGTGACCAAATCTAGAGAGGCGATACAGAGGAGGATCTATTATCATGGAAGAATATTTATTTTAAATTTTTTGTCTGCTTTATTTTTTATACAGTATGTTTGTAAAAGGAGAGCAAAGCACTGCAATTATTAACCACTTAACGACCGCTCACTGTATATATACGTCGGCAGAATGGCACGGACAGGCACAATCACGTACCTGTATGTGCCTGCCTTCGTACAGTTGGGGGGGGTCCCATCGGACCCCCCTTCTATACAGCGAGCAGTGGTTATCGTTCTGGGAGCGATCCGTGATGAGGGGATGGCCATTCGTTTCCGGCCACCCCCTCGCGATCGCTCCCAGCGAATGAGAATCTTCCTCTGCCTGTGTAATGTAAACACAGGCAGAGGAAGTGATGTCATCTCTCCATGAGGTGGTCTTTTCGATCCGGCGCGAGGAGAGAAGACATCTCACAGTAAGTGCACCAACACTACACTGACACCAGTATACGTAGGCACACTTGCACCCCCCAGATCACCCCCAGTACCCCCAGTCACAGTGCACCGTTTGCAGTGGTCATTTTTTTACTGATCACTGCAATCAGTGTCATTTGTGACAGTAAAAAGTTGCAGGGCAGTTAGGTTTAGGCCCCTTTAGGTCCAGGGTAGCCCCCTAACCCCCCCCCCTAATAAAGGTTTAACCCCTTGATTGCCCCCCAGGTAACCCTTTCACCCCCTAACACCAGTGTCACTAAGCGATCGTATTTCCGATCGCTGTATTTAGTGCCGGTGGTGCCCTAGATAGCCAGTTATTTATTTTTAGGTTCGCCGCAGGTTTTTATAGCGTCAGGTACCCCCATATAATATTTTAACCCCCTGATTGCCCCTAGAGTTAACCCTTTCACCAGTGATCACCGTATAAGTGTCACTGGTGACACTGGTTAGCCAGTTAGTTATTTAGTTATTTAGGTTACCCGTCAGGTTTTTATATAGTGTCAGGTACCCCCATATATAACCTAATAAAGGTTTTAACCCCATGATTGCCCCTAGTTAACCCTTTCACCAGTGATCACCATATACGTTTTACGGGTGACGCTGGTTGGTTAGTTTGCTTTTCATAGCATCAGGGCACCCGCCGTATATAACCCAATAAAGGTTTAACCCCCTGATCGACCGGGGGCTGATATCAATTAGGTTTTAGCGCCAGAGAGGGTCTGCGTCGCCCCAGGCAGCGTTAGGTTAGTGCCAGTAACGCTAACACCCACGCGCAAAGCATACACCTCCCTTAGTGGTATAGTATCTGAACAGATCAATATCTGATCTGATCAGATCTATACTAGCGTCCCCAGCGGTTTAGGGTTCCCAAAAACGCAGTGTTAGCGGGATCAGCCCAGATACCTGCTAGCACCTGTGTTTAGCCCCTCCGCTCAGCCCAACCCACCCAAGTGCAGTATTGATCGATCACTGTAACTTACCAAACACAACACACATAACTGCAGCGTTGGCAGAGACAGTCCTGATCCCTGCGATCGCTAAGTTTTTTTTTCAAGCGTTTGATACATTTGCTGACAGTCAGGTGCTTTATTTACCTGTGAATCTTACTAGTGTACCCCTAAATTTAGAGCCCAAAATAACAAATCGAAGGTACACTAGTAAAGAGGCCTACGAGATTCTGAGCATGACAGATAGTGAAGAGGAGGTCACGCATCTGTCAGATTCAGGCTCAGAATATCTTCCCGTAGAAGACAGTGAAGTCAGCGGCTCCATGTCAGATAGCTCGGACGACGAAGATGAGGTCCCTGCTAAGGTCAGGTGTACCCGACCCCGATCTTCTGAGGTTGTTGAGGAGCAAGAACCGCAGGGCTCTCGTATCATGGAGCAGAGTAGTACTAGCGCCGCTATTCCTTCTGGTGAATTGGCAAGCACCAGCGGCCTAGTACAGCCTGGGCGTACATCCAGCACTGCAGTATCACGTGGTGACATGGCGAGTCCCATAAGTGCAGTTCAAGCTGGCGAGGTGGCAAGCACAAGTAGTGTCCCACTGCCACCAAGAAGAAGACAAAGGCAGGCCCGTCGTGCCCATAGTGCCCTTCCTGCAGAATTAGCCTATCCTGATTGGGTCCCCACCACTTCTGCAGAACCCGTACTTCCCCCATTCACTGCCCAACCCGTTATTCAGGTGGAAACAGCTGATTTTATGCCAATTGATTTTTATTCGCTGTTTTTCACGGAAGATCTCTATAGATCTATTGTGGACCAGAGTAATTTATATGCTGGTAAATTCATCGCCGCTAGTCCCCAGTTGCCTTCCATTGCCAAAGATTGGAAACCAATTACGGTTTCTGAATTTAAGACCTTTCTGGGCCTTTCCCTCAACATGGGCACACATAAATTCCCGTCATTGCGTGCTTATTGGTCCACGCACCCAATTGACCACATGCCCGTGTTATCTGCCTCTATGCCCAGGAAATGATACGAGCAGATTTTGCGGTTCATGCATTTCAAAGACAATGAACTTTGTCGTCCACGTGGAGACCCTGAATACGACCGGCTCTACAAAAATCGGCCCCTCATAAACCACTTCAACAAATGTTTTGCAGCCTTGTTTATTCCCGATCAAGTTGTCTGCATTGAGGAGTCCCTGATTAAATTTTCTGGCCGCTTGTCTTTCAAGCAGTACCTTCCCAGCAAGCGTGCCAGATACGGGGTCAAGTTCTATAAGTTCTGTGACAGGGCAACAGGCTATGTATGGAGCTTTACGGTTTATGAGGGAAAAGATAGTCAGGTTGAGCCGGTCAACTGGCCAGATTACATAGGGAGCGCTGGCAAGATAGTGTGGAACTTGGTGTCACCCTTATTCTGAAAGGGGTACCACTTGTATGTGGACAATTATTACACGAGCGTGGCACTGTTTAGTCACTTGTTTGATCATCAGATTGGAGCATGTGGCACTGTGCGTCCTAATCGCCGGGGCTTTCCCCAGAGGCTTGTAGATTCCCGTCTTAGGCTGGGGGAGAGAGCCTGCTTGAAGTGTAATAACTTGCTCGCTATGAAGTGGAGGGATAATAAGAATGTTTTCCTTCTTACCTCCCTTCATGCAGACACGACAGTCCAAATTCATACGGCGACTGGTGTTGTGGAGAAACTCCTCTGTGTCCACGAATATAACCAAAATATGGGAGGGGTGGACCTCAACGACCAGTTGGTGGCGCCGTATCTAATTGACCGTAAGGCGAGACGCTGGTACAAAAAAGTGTCTCTATCCTTATTCCAATTGGCTTTGCTGAACGCTCATGTACTATACAGAGCTTCAGGCAGAACGTTATCTCTCCTAAAATTCCAGGATGAGATAGTCACAGAACTCTGAGAGGCATTATCCGTATGTTCTCGAGAGTACCAATACACAACGAGCCACCCAAAAAAGATGTGTCTGTAGCAAGCGCGGATTTAGGCATGACACCCGTATTTTTGTCCACGCTGTCCTGACAATCCTGATCTTTGCATTGGTAAATGTTTTGAACGCTTCCACTCAAAAGTGAAGTTTTAGCGTAGGGTACAGCATTGCACAGAACAGGACACACTTACACAGGGTCTCCCAAGATGCCATCGCATTTTGAGAGACCCAAACTATTACAGTTGTTAAAGTTACAAAAAAAAGTGTAAAAAAAAAAAAAAAAAAACGTAAAAACAAAAAACTCAAAAAAAAATATATAAAAAAAAAAAAAAAAATTGTTGTCGTTTTATTGTCCTCTCTCTCTCTCTATTTTCTCTCTATTGTTCTGCTCTTTTTTACTGTATTCTATTCTGCAATGTTTTATCATGCTTGCTTTTCAAGTATGTAATTTTTTGTTTTCAGGTGCGCCATTCAGCTGCAGCGCGGAATTATTTATCTTGACAGCAACAGTGTTTGCTCCCACGATACATAAAGCCGTGACTCCAGTGCTGTAGGAGGTGATTTCACCACCACAGTTAAAAAAAAGAGCATATATGCCGAAGCATAGGGGCGGAGGAGCGATTTTGCTCCTAATGGCGCGTACATACGGTCAAAATTCCGACGGAGGCTTGCCCGTGGAAAAGTCCGACGTGTGTACGCGGCATAACTTTTTTTGCGGGAGGATGCCCACATGCTTCGGCATATATATATTTTAGGCACAGGTTGCGTTAAAAAAATGTTCTATTTTTTACTACTTTTTTTTTGGTATTTGCTTTGCAGGTATGGTATGGTAAGGTCTTACTGTTATACTGTAATGTTACTTTGTTTTAAAGTGGTTGTAAACCCACTTTTTAAACAAAGACCTACAGGTAAGCCTAGATTAAGGCTTACCTGTAGGTGCATGAAATATCTCCTTAACCTACACGGTTAAGGAGATATTTGTATGTAAATGCGGCGACGCTGACGTCACCCCATTCACAAATAAGGCTAGGGCGCAACATTCGACGACGTAGCCGAATTTGACAGCTCACGCGCGCATGCGCGGAGTCACGTCTTCGCCGCTCCGGCCAATCACAGCGCCGGAGCGGTGCTGTGATTGGCTGCAGTGGCGATACCCGGAAGTAACATTCCGGCTATCGCGGCAGCGATGGATGCGGCTAGAGGAGGGACACGGACGACTTCGGGGGCCCCGATCGAAGGTAAGTGGTACATAATGAGCTAGTATGCTAGTCATACTAGCTCATTATAGCTTTGTCTTGCAGGTTAGTAAAAAAAAAAAAAAGATAAAAGGGTTTACAACCACTTTAATGTTTACCATCATTTGCTTAGCAGGTACACCATTCAGTTGCAGCGCGGATCTATTTATCTTGACAGCAACAGCATTTGCTCCCACGATACATAAAGCCGTGACTCCAACGCTGTAGGAGATGATTTCACCACCACAGTTAAAAAAAAAGAGCATATATGCCGAAGCATGGGGGCAGCAGGGGCGGAGGAGCGATTTTGCTCCTAATGCCGCGTACATACGGTCGAAATTCCGACGGAGGCTTGCCCGTGGAAAAGTCTGACCGTGTGTACGCAGCATAACCTTTTATGCCACGTACATACGGTCGAAATGCCGACGGAGCCTTGCCCGTGGAAATGTCCGACGATGTGTATGCGGCATAACTTTTTTGCAGGAGGATGCCCCCATGCTTCGGCATATATAAATGGTGCATGTATGTCCATCATTAGAAGTGGGTGGATGAAGGGAGGTATTCTAATGGTGGGCATACCCACCGATCAATCTTTTTTTCATTCATCCAACAGGCTGCATGAAAAAAAAGATTACAATACATGTCCAACAAGGACCAGCAACGTACTGGTATGTTGCTGGACTTTGAATGGTTATACCAGAATGATGCCTGCGGGTTTAGGTATCATCTGGGTATCATAATTTCTTTTTCGTACATCACGGGACACAGAGCGACTTAGTCATTACTAATGGGTTATATAGTTTACCTTCAGGTGCTGGCACTGGCAACTTCCAAACCGGAAGTACCCTCCCCTATATAAGCCCCTCCCATCCGGGAGCACCTCAGTTTTTTGCCAGTGTCTAAGGTGTTGGCCAAAGAGTAACATGTGTTTTCACTGGGCTTGCGTACAGGTTCTTTTGGGCCTTAGTAAGCTGTTCCGGATCCCACCAAAAAAGCTTCATAGCTAAACGGTCGGTACCCGGGCCTTGCAGCAGAAGAGCAAGGTTTTGCCTGTAATGCCTCTCTTAGGAGGGCTGGACCCTGGGATCCAGAGCTCTGGTCATACCCACGACCAAGATGTTGTCTGTGCAGGGTGCTATACAGGTCCAGGGGAGTGGAATCCTTGGGAACCCGGTCCCTGAAGGTTTAATTACAATGCCTGCCATGATAGGTGAAGTTTGGGCTTCTGTGGACCAAACAGAGTCCTGCGGCGGGGATAAGGTAAGTGGGGGCCCCCAGGAACTTGGTTCTATTGGGGGAACCCCAAGCCTAATTTGTCTTTCTGTCTGTTACCTAACGGTATTCCCGCTAATATCTGTGTATGCCTGTAACTACTGAAAATGTAACATTTTAATAGTAGTCAAGAAAAAAAAAAAAAAGAGGACCGCGGTACCTGTGTTAAACCACTAGAGGCCGCTGTGGTCCATTTTTCTTGTCATGTGGATCTTTGGTTTTCTCAAGTCAAAAGAACCAGGCAGTTGGTAAGTTTCTCTGTGGGAATCCACTTCCTCTGCCCTGTTGCTGCGCTCATCCACCACACAGGCCCTCCGGCAAAAAGGGCCCTGGCTCCTAGTCCCTGTTTGATTTTCGAAAAGGGCGCCAATGGCGCACGGGCGCGCGCACGGGCGCGTGCACGCGCCTCCTATGAAAAAAAAGGGGCGGGTGGATGACGCTCGATGCGCCACGGCGCTTCTGCGCATGTGCAGGCGTCCCAGCTTGTATAAAGACACAGTACAAGTGTCAGCTGGATGCAAACAGAGCTAGCAACAAACAGTGGCACACAGAGGCGGTTGATGCAGGCATCCCCATAGAAAGGCACTTTAGTGGACACCAGCTGGTATATAGCAGCAACTGTGTTAGACTATTACCAGCAAAAATTGGTGTATGACGACGGGAATACCTCAGCTTTGTGCTTAAAGGATATGTCGTCCAGACGCTCCGGAAATAAGTCTTCCAGGAAGCCAAAGGGGTCTCCATCGGGCTCTGAGGATATTGGGCATGCTTGTACTGCACCAATCTCCCCTGAGAATTCAGAGGTCAGTAGCCGTAGAAACCCCGCAGGAGTGCCTGGTGCTGCGGCTGTCCCCAGTCCACCTGCTCCTGTATATATAACAGAGGAGGTTTTATCCTCAACTCTGGGAGGATTGGAAGAGAGATTAACAGCATTGATCGCTGCTTCCCTGTCACAGGGAAAGCGCGTCCGATCTCCGTCTCCTCCTTCAGAGTGCCTGTTAGTGGAGGAACAGCCCCACACAGAGATCGACCTACCTGAAGGGGATCAGGATGAGGTTGATTCAGTTATGGAGGAATCAACAGTGGAAGAACCTTTCTCAGCATCTCAGGCTGAAAGATTATGGGTTCAGTCTCTGACTAACATGGTCCGATCAGCATTTAAAATGCCTCTGGCGGAACCACCAACCACTACGGTTTCCTCGCTGGGGTCGCTAAAAGCTCCCCAGGCTGTCTGTTCCTTCCCAATCCACCCTTTATTAGAAGGGCTTATTTACCAGGATTGGGAGCATCCTGATAAAATATTTGCTCCCCCCAAGAGATTTCCGGTGATCTATCCCATGGAGGATAAGTTCATAAAAAAATGGAGGGTCCCTACAGTGGACGCAGCCATCTCTTCTGTGAACAAATCACTGACATGTCCAGTAGATAATGTTCCAATGTTCAAAGACCCAATAGATAAAAAATTGGAGTCTTTACTAAAATCTGCTTTCTCTACAGCAAGCATGGTGACACAACCTGCGGTAGCAGCGATTGGAGTCTGCCAAGCAGTGAAAGATCAGTTGAAACAAGTCTTAAGGGACTTACCAGATCAGCAGGCTCTTGCCCTAGCTGACCTGCCTAGAGCCTTGTGTTTTGCGGTGGACGCCATAAAGGATACAATCCAACAGGCCTCCCGCTTTACGCTGTCTGTAGTACATATGCGTAGGCTTCTGTGGCTCAAAAACTGGTCTGCTGAAGCTCCCTGTAAGAAACTGCTGGTTAGCTTCCCATTTCATGGAGAACGCTTATTTGGAGAAGATCTGGACAAATATATCCAGAAAATTTCTGCCGGTAAAAGTTCACTCTTACCGGTTAAGAACAAGAGTAGAAGTCCTTCTTTTAAGAGGCCTACTTCTCCAGTCCCGGGCACATCGGCTGTGAAGCAGTTCCGACGGCCTCCGCGGTCAAATTCAGGGGGCAGAAATCAGGGACAGTCACAGGGTAACAAGAAGCCCTGGATCAAGAGAGGTACAAAACCTCCCCCTAAGTCATGAAGCGTTGCCCCCACTCAATCGGGTGGGGGGAAGGCTTCAGTTGTTCACAGAGACCTGGCGGGACACCATCAGAGACAGATGGGTGCTCTCCGCAGTAAGTCTGGGATACAAGCTGGAGTTAAAAGGCACTCCTCCTGCCCAATTTATGAGGTCAAACGTGCCAAGAGATCCCCAGAAGAGAGGATCCCTCCTTCTGGCACTAGAACAACTATTGCTCCAAGGTGTAATCATGAAGGTTCCCCTGGAAGAAAGCGGATTCGGGTTTTACTCGAACCTTTTCACAGTCCCCAAACCAAATGGGGACGTGAGGCCCATATTAAATCTAAAAGGGCTAAACAAGTTCCTAAATATCAGGACTTTTCAGATGGAGTCGATCCGATCGGTGGCCACCGCCCTACAAGGGCAGGAATGGTTAGCCTCGATCGACATAAGGGATGCTTATCTGCATATTCCCATCTTTCCGGCCCACCAGAAATTTCTACGCTTTGCAGTAGAAGGGCGCCATTTTCAGTTCAGAGCCTTACCTTTCGGTCTGGCCACAGCACCTCGAGTGTTCACAAAGGTTCTGGCCCCACTATTGGCCAATCTAAGAACACAAGGTGTAGCGATAATGGCATATCTAGACGACCTGCTACTAATAGACCACTCAGTGGAAAAGCTGGAAGTAGCTATTCACAAGACAATCAAGTATCTGGAATATCACGGTTGGATTATCAACCGGGACAAGTCAGCTCTAAGACCAGTCAAAAGTCTGGAATACTTAGGGCTAAGGCTGGATTCAAATCAGAGAAAGATTTTCTTACCTCCAGAGAAGGTGTCGTCTTTAAAAGATTTGACCCACTTAGTGGGTACAAAAAGAAAACCATCCATACGCCTGTGCATGAGGCTGCTGGGAAAAATGGTGGCTTCATTCGAAGCGGTACCCTACGGTCAATTCCATTCAAGGAATTTGCAAAGGGCCATACTGTCAGCCTGGAACAAAAAAGTTCAGGCTTTAGACTTACCAATGTCCCTGTCCCCTTCCGATCGCAAGAGCCTCCATTGGTGGTTGGTGCCCCAGAATCTGGAAAAAGGGAAACCCTTCAGTCCGGTTTCTTGGAAGGTGGTCACTACAGATGCCAGCCTCATAGGCTGGGGGGCAGTACTGGAGCAATGGTCTCTCCAGGGCAAGTGGTCAGAAGCAGAAAAGGCCCTGCCCATCAATCTCTTAGAGATACGAGCAGCCCGGCATGCCCTAGTAGCATGGACATCCAAACTCCAAGGGTCCCCTGTCTGAATTCAATCAGACAATGCCACAGCAGTGGCATATATCAATCACCAGGGTGGCACCAGGAGTCGTGCAGCCCAGAGGGAAGCAAATTGCATCCTGGAGTGGGCAGAAAAATATGTCCCAGCCATATCCGCGGTTTTCATCCCAGGAGTGGAAAATTGGAGAGCGGACTTTTTAAGTCGCCAACAATTATGCCCGGGGGAATGGTCTCTTCACCCCAAGGTTTTCCAGGCAATATGCCAGCGGTGGGGAACACCGGATGTAGATCTGCTAGCATCCAGATTCAACGCAAAGGTGGACAGATTTGTGTCTCGCACAAGGGATCCCCTAGCTTGCGGCTCGGATGCCCTAGTGTTCCCTTGGGATCAGTTCAAGCTGATATATGCATTCCCACCGCCACAATTGTTACCGCGATTACTCCGCAGAATCAGGGTAGAAAAGAAACCAGTGATTCTGGTGGCTCCAGCGTGGCCCCGAAGGGCATGGTACGCGGAGATTGTAAAAATGTCAGTGAGGCGTCCTTGGACCCTCCCATATCGTCCGGACCTGCTGTCGCAAGGACCGATATACCACCCTTCCTTACCAGCCCTAGGTTTGATGGCCTGGCTATTGAAGCCCACATTCTGAAAAAGAGAGGGCTCTCTAATTCTGTGGTATCTACCATGATCAATGCCAGGAAGCCGGTATCCAGGCAGATCTATTATAGGATCTGGAAAGCGTACATTACGTGGTGTGAGGCCAAGAAATGGCATCCACGTAAGTACGTGATAGGGAGGATTTTGGACTTCCTACAGTGGGCTGTAGATAGGAAGCTGGCCTTGAGTACTATCAAGGGTCAGATTTCGGCCTTGTCAATATTTTTTCAAAGGCCCTTGGCTTCGCATTCACTAGTCAAAGCTTTCATACAAGGAGTGATGCGTATTAGCCCTCCGGTTAGTATTCCCATATGTCCATGGGACTTAAACCTGGTTCTGTCGGTTCTACAGAAACAACCGTTTGAACCATTGCAACACATTTCCTTGGTTCTTCTCACCAGGAAATTGATTTTCTTAGTAGCCATTTGTTCGGCTAAAAGAGTATCGGAATTAGCCGCCTTGTCCTGTAAGGAGCCATATCTGGTTGTCCATAAGGACAGAGTAGTATTACGTCCTCATCCAGCCTTTCTTCCCAAGGTGGTATCGAGGTTTCATTTGAACCAAGATGTGGTTCTTCCTTCTTTTTTCCCCAAACCTAGCTCGGTAGAGGAAAAGTTATTACATTCTTTGGATGTAGTAAGAGCAGTTAAAGCTTCTCTAAAAGCCACTGCTCAGATTCGCAGAACGGATACTTTGTTCATTCTGCCGGAAGGCCCTAGAAAGGGTCAGGCAGCATCAAAATCTACTTTAGCCAAGTGGATTTGACAGGTCATAATACAAGCCTATGGCTTGAGAAAGAGACCGCCTCCGTTCAAAGTTAGGGCGCACTCCACAAGAGCAGTTGGAACTTCATGGGCAGTGCATCACCAGGCCTCCCTGGCTCAAGTATGTAAGGCCGCAACATGGTCTTCGGTACACACGTTTACTAGATTCTACCAGGTAGACGTTAGAAGTCAGGAGGATGTCGCCTTTGGGCGCAGTGTGTTGCAGGCCGCAAAAGATCCTCATGCCTGATGGCGCCCAGCTTATGTATCCCTCCCCTCATTTGGCATTGCTTTGGGACGTCCCATTAGTAATGACTAAGTCGCTCTGTGTCCCGTGATGTACGAAAAAGAAAAAGGGATTTTTATAACAGCTTACCTGTAAAATCCTTTTCTTGGAGTACATCACGGGACACAGAGCTCCCACCCCTCTTTTTGGGACACTTATTGCTTTGCTACAAAACTGAGGTGCTCCCGGATGGGAGGGGCTTATATAGGGGAGGGTACTTCCGGTTTGGAAGTTGCCAGTGCCAGCACCTGAAGGTAAACTATATAACCCATTAGTAATGACTAAGTCGCTCTGTGTCCCGTGATGTACTCCAAGAAAAGGATTTTACAGGTAAGCTGTTATAAAAATCCCTTTTTTCAGCCAGTGGCCGGCTTTCATGTAAAAGCAATCCTAGCAGATAATTAGCCTCTAGACTGCTTTTACAAGCAGTGGGAGGGAATGTCCCCCCCCCCCCGGATATAAACAGCGCCATTGGGAAAGCATTTTATCACACCGATCTTGGTGTGGTCAGATGCTTTGAGGGCAGAGGAAAGATCTAGGGTCTAACCCCCCAATTTTTTTCAAAAAAAGAGTACCTGTCACTACCTATTGCTATCATAGGGGATATTTACATTCCCTGAGATAACAATAAAAATGGTAAAAAATAAGTGGAGTATTTTGCAGATCTCGCTTTTTGTCACAAAGTTTTGAAAATTGAAAAAAGAAAAAAAAAGTAAAAATGTACTTTCTTCATTTTCAAAAACAAATGAGAGCTGTAAAATACTCACCATGCCTCTCAGCAAATAACTTGGGGTGTCTACTTTCCAAAATGGGGTCATTTGTGGGGGTTTTGTGCTATCTTGGCATTTTATGGCCTTCAAAACTGTGATAGGTAGTGAGGAGTGAAATCAAAAATTTACGCCCTTAGAAATCCTGAATTCGGTGCTTGGTTTTCGGGGCCCCGTACGCGGCTAGGCTCTCAAAAAGTCCCACACATGTGGTATCCCTGTACTCGGGAGAAGCCACAAAATGTATTTTGGGGTGCAATTCCACATATGCCCATGGCATGTGTGAGCAATATATCATTTAGTGACAACTTTGTGCAAAAAAAAAAGGTTTGTCATATTCCCGCAACTTGTGGCAAAATATAAAATATTCCATGGACTCAACATGCCTCATAGTAAATAGCTTGAGGTGTCTACGTTCCAAAATGGGGTCATTTGGGGCGGTTTTGTGCTATTTTGGCATTTTATGGCCTTCGAAACTGTGATAGGTTGTGAGTAGTGAAATCAAAAATTTGCGCCCTTAGAAATCTTGAAGGAGGTGCTTGGTTTTTGGGGCCCCGTACATGGCTAGGCTTTCAAAAAGTCCCACACATGTGGTATCCCCGTACTCAGGAGAAGCAGAAAAATTTATTTTGGGGTGCAATTCCACATATAACTATGGCATGTTTGAGCAATATATAATTTAGTGACAACTTTTTGTAAAAGATTTTTTTTCTTTTTGTCATTATTCAATCATTTGGGACAAAAAAAATATTCAATGGGCTCAACATGCCTCTCAGCAAATAGCTTGGGGTGTCTACTTTCCAAAATGGGGTCATTTGTGGGGGTTTTGTGCTATCTTGGCATTTTATGGCCTGCAAAACTGTGATAGGTAGTGAGGAGTGAAATCAAAAATGTATGCCCTTAGAAATCTTGAAGGCGGTGCTTGGTTTTTGGGGTCCCGTACGTGGCTAAGCTCCCAAAAAGTCCCACACATGTGGTATCCCCATACTCAGGAAAAGCAGCAGAATGTATTTTGGGGTGTAATTTCACATATGCCCATGGCATGTGTGAGCAATATATCATTTGGTGACAACTTTGTGCAAAAAAAAAGGTTTGTCATATTCCCGCAACTTGTTTTAAAATATAAAATATTCCATGGACTCAAAATGCCTCTCAGCAAATAGCTTGGGGTGTCTACTTTCCAAAATGGGGTCATTTGGGGGGGTTTTGTGCTATTTTGGCATTTTATGGCCTTCGAAACTGTGATAGGTAGTGAGGAGTGAAATCAAAAATTTGCGCCCTTAGAAATCCTGAAGGCGGTGCTTGGTTTTGGGGGGGCCAGTACGCGGCTAGGCTCCTAAAAAGTCCCACACATGTGGCATCCCTGTACTCAGGAGAAGAAGCAAAATGTATTTTGGGGTGCAATTCCACATATAACCATGACATGTGTGAGCAATATATCACTTAGTGACAAGTTTTTGTAAATTTTTTATTTTTTTTGTCATTATTCAATCACTTGGGACAAAAAAAAAATATTCAATGGGCTCAACATGCCTCTCAGCAATTTCCTTGGGGTGTCTACTTTCCAAAATGGGGTCATTTGGGGGGGGGGTTTGTACTGCCCTGCCATTTTAGCACCTCAAGAAATGAGGTAGGCAGTCATAAATTAAAAGCTGTGTAAATTCCAGAAAATGTACCCTAGTTTGTAGACGCTATAACTTTTGCACAAACCAATAAATATCCGCTTATTGACACATTTTTTTACTAAAGACATGTGGCTAAATACATTTTGGCCTAAATGTATGACTAAAATTGAGTTTATTCGATTTTTCTTATAACAAAAAGTAGAAAATATAATTTTTTTTCCAAATTTTCAGTCTTTTTCGGTTTATATCGCAAAAAAAAAAAAATCGCAGAGGCAATAAAATACCATTAAAAGAAAGCTCTATTTGTGGGAAGAAAAGGACGCAAATTTCGTTTGGGTACAACATTGCATGTCTGCACAATTTAGAGTTAAAACAGCGCAGTGCCAAATTCTGAAACCACCTCTGGTCTTTAAGCTGCATAATGGTCCGGGGCTTAAGTGGTTAAGTGACCATAAGGTTGAGGACAGAGTGACTTGTGGTGCATAATATATGTTATCACAGAAGAATGTTTTCCAGCACAAAGGACAATTTTTTTTCCTCTTGATATTATTTATATGTTTGCAAAAATAGCACAAAGGTGGATGGGCATTTGAGGATGTAGTAATTTGCTTAGTAATACTATTCTAGGATGATATTTATTGATTTATCTTTGGTATTTTTTGTACAGTTTTAAATTGTAGCAATGCACTTATTGATTTGATTTAACTGTGATTTACTTATGTGGGAAGAACATAACGTGTAAGTGCTACTAACTACTAGGACAAAAAAAGAGCTAGGGAAGCAGCACGGGGGTGTGTACAATGTACAGTATTTGGTTATTGGCAGGGTAGCCTTGTGCTCTGTGGAGACTCTAATCTAACCTTGATTATTAACCTTGATAATAAAAAGGCCTCCTCTGCTAGTCCTACAGTATCTCATAGACCAGCCTGCTTTGACCTATCTTTACTTAGATGGTCATTGTGATCTGGTAAGCTTCATATGGTGTCACCTGGTGGAGGATTTTATCAACTGTACACCAGACATCATCCTTTTGTATCAGTGATTTGAATCCCACACTTAACTTTCTACTATTCACATTAGGACTGCACTTTTCATTTTCTTTTGCACTTAGCTATTCATTTTAATGAGCATATTGATTACATCCTTCTATCAGTCTTCTTTTTAATCCTATGATGTCCCATTCCATTTAGGCATAACATAAGGTATTCAGGTACACTTTTGCTCCAGGATGGGACTCTCCTAGAAGTTATACCTGGTGCTTACACTCCAACTTTGAATCTATAAAAGATCTATACACAATACAGTCTAGATAAATATTTTGATTCATACAAATGAAACATTATCCTTCACCCCTTTTGCCACAATCATACCCCCGCCCATACAGCCTGCTGCATTCCAGCATATCTGTAATAAGCCCCCCCCATACCCCAGAGATTATTTCAAACATCTATCTACAGTAGCTCACAATAGTGAGTAC
Organism: Rana muscosa; assembly: GCA_029206835.1. Classification (NCBI taxonomy): domain Eukaryota; kingdom Metazoa; phylum Chordata; class Amphibia; order Anura; family Ranidae; genus Rana; species Rana muscosa. The sequence goes on along the minus strand of CM055117.1, from coordinate 634,102,875 downwards.
ACCCCTCATATTTTTGTATATATTTTATTAAACCTTTTCATGTGACAACACTGAAGAAATTATCCTTTGCTACAATGTAAAGTAGAGAGTGTACAGCTTTTATAACAGTGTAAATTTGCTGTCCCCTCAAAATAACTCAACACACAACCATTATTATCTAAACCGCTGGCAACAAAAGTGAAAATGTCCAAATTGGGCCCAATTAGCCATTTTACTTAGGTGTCATGTGACTTGTTAGTGTTAAAAGGTCTCAGGTGTGAATGAGGAGCAGGTCACTGGAAGTTCAACATGGCACCTCATTGCAAAGAATTGTTGCTCTATATAAAGATGGCCTAGGCTATAAGAAGATTACCAAGACCCTGAAACAGAGCTGCAGCACGGTGGCCAAGACCTTATAGCAGTTTAACAGGACAGATTCCACTCAGAACAGGCCTCGCCATGGTTGACCAAAGAAGTGGAGTGCATGTGCTCAGCATCCTATCCAGAGGTTGTCTTTGTGAAATAGACATATAAGTGCTGCTAGCACTGCTGCAGAGGCTGAAGGGGTGGGGTCAGCATTTCAGTGCTCGAACCATATGCTGCACACTGCATCAAATTGGTCTGCATGGCTGTTGTCCCAGGAGGATGGCTCTTCTAAAGATGATGCACAATAAAGCCCACAAACAGTTTGCTAAAGACAAGCAAACTAAGGACATGGATTACTGTAACCATGTCCTGTGGTCTGATGAGACCAAGATAAACCTATTTAGTTCAGATGGTGTGTGGCAGCAACCAGTGGAGAAGTACAAAGACAAATGTGTCAAGCATGCTGGTGGGAGTGTCATGGTCTGGGGCTGCATGAGTGCTGCCGGAACTGGAGAGCTACAGTTCATTGAGGAAACCAAGAATGCCAACATTGTACTGTGACATACTGAAGCAGGGCAGGATCCCCCTCCCTTCGGAGACTGGGCCGCAGGGCAGTATTCCAACATACGGACACCAAACACCTTCATGACGACCACTGCCTTGCTAAAGAAGCTGATGGTTAAGGTGATGGACTGGCCAAGCATGTTTGGGTCTGATCATGTAGGTCCTTTACAAGATAAATTTGAGTTGGTGATTGGGGACAAAGAGAAGGCAAATTCATTAACTACTCTTTTCAGAAAAATGGGAGAGCCTTTAGGAATAGTAATGGCATAACTCCAAATGACTCTCAACCACTCAAATTTAATATGGTTATGGTCCGGAAACAGACAAAATAAAGATGAATAAGGTACCTTTAGCAGATGACTTACACCCACAAGTGTTGAGCATTGTTATTTCTAAGCCATTGTTTCAAATTTTTAGAGACTCTTTAATGACTGACATAGTAACACTGGATTGGCATAAGGGATTTTAATAAGGGATCAAAATCTTTACCTACTGTAGTTACTAGACTGGTTAGTTTAACTTCTATACATGGAAAGATACTTGAGAGTTTGATAAAAGACCACATAGATGATTTTTTGCTAAAAATATTTTACCTCTTGCTGACCATATACTGTATATATACGGTGACAAGGGAGCTCTCCTGCGCAGGAACACGTATCTAGTACGTGATTCTGCACTTCCAGGTCTGGGGCACGTACACGCACCGCCGGCGACCCACTCTCGCTATGATTGGACACAGCGGGTGCCGATCAGCAGGACCTGTGGACTCGATATCCGCTGCCACGCGTCGATCGTTCGGGACACAAGCAGAATGGCGGTCTGCCTATATAAACAAGGCAGGCTGCCGTTCTGTCGGTAGGGAAGGTATTGATCCTGTGTTTCTGCAAAGCGGGAGCACGGATCTCTGCCTTCCCATAGTACAAGCACCTCACTATGGTTACACTGCACTGCTCTACTGACAAAAAGTAAATAAATAATTGTAATACCTATATGAAATTGGATCCAATGTTCAAAGGTTTCATTCATGAAACCTTGTTTATTACTGTGATGCTGTGATTAGTCACAGCTATCACATGGTACAGGGCCACTGTGCTTGGTCTTGATTCCATGTGATCTCTGTGACCAATCATGGAGATCGCACAGTTTTAAGTAAGGCATCCTGAATGACAACCTTGCTTATTAATGTAACTGTGATCACTGTGATTGGTCAGGGTAGCTCTGGTAATCCGGTGGACACAGCGGTTACAAATCGTGCCACTGCATGCCCCAGGGGGAGTGCACAATGTGCAGTTCTGTGGGGACATACGTTTATGTCCTCCAGGAACCCGAGAGCTTCTGCCCGGCAGTTAATCTACATTGGCTGGGCAGAAAGTTGTTACCGTATATACTCGAGTATAAGCCGACCCGAATATAAGCCGAGGCACCTAATTTTACCACAAAAAAATGGGAAAACGTATTGACTCGAGTTTAAGCCTAGGGTGTCCATCTGCATGCCTCACAGTGCCTCACTTTGCCTCACTGTGTCTGTGTGCATGCCTCACTGTGTGCATGCCTCACTGTGTGCATGCCTCACTGTGCATGCCTCACTGTGTGCATGCCTCACTGTGTCCATGCCTCACTGTGCCCAATCTTCCTACCTGATCTCCGGCGCTGTGTGACTAGACTGACCTTTAACATGGGAGTCTATGGAAGGGGTGCCACGGCTTTGAAAAATCGGTGCTCCCCGCCGTCGGTCCCCTGGACAACAAACTTTGCACACTGGTACAGGGTCACCAAAATCACCAGAGAAATTACCATTTAACATTGGAGGGTCTGTGTCACGAGGATGCTATACACAGACATCCAATACAGGTGGTCAGATCATTGGGCTGCACATTAAGGAATCAGGAACAGAGTAAGTGAAAAATATAAATATTTATTAAAGATGAAGACACACGTGTAAACAAAACCACAGCAAACCATAAGCAAGAAACGAATACAAAATAACACAACAAACCCCAAAAACAACCAAATCTAACTAGCTAACTAATATGTACAAAAGGGAACACACATACATGAACAAGGCAGGGATGAGAGACAAGGGGAGCAGAAGGCCAGGTACTGGGAGCAGTCAGCAAGGGGAAGCTGGTATCAGGGGACAGGTCTCAGTGGACAGGGTACAAGGATCAGAGCCCAGGACAAGGCAGGGAACAGATCAGGTTCAGGATCAGGTAACAGATCAGGTTCAGGTTCAAGCAGGGACCAGGCTTACAGAAGGAATTCTGGAGCAATGAGCTTGGTTAAGGGCGGGCTTATATAGTCCAGCAGACCCAGATCAGGTGTGCTTGATGGCTGGTGGAAAGTCTTGGTGAGGAGACACCCGCTGGTGGCCACCAGAACTACACCCACTGGTGCTAAAAGCAACAGTGCCACCAGCAGGTGAGCCCAGTAATGACACCATTCCTGACAGTTCCCCCCCTTAAGGAGTGGCCTCCGGAGACTCTATTCAGCCCTTGGTTTGGCAGTCCGAGTGGATGCGGAAACATCCTAAAAGGCTTCCATACTGAGTCTGCGGACTTCTTCGTATTTTCTAGGCCTGAGTCCTTTAGTCCACTGGGGGACGTGCCACTAGAGTCTGAAAATAGGACACGCATCCCACCACCAGGGTCAGGAAGTTTAGATTCAGAAATAAAAATTAGCAGGGCAACGGGCAAGAACCCATCGGAGGCAGACCACGCAGGGGCATCCATCAGGAAGACATCAGCGGCCAGCTGGGTATCAGGAACAGGTTTTAGCAGGGACCATATCCTCAGGCTGGGCAGCGGTAAAGGAACCACCAGGCAGAGTATCAGGAATGGGACCATCAGGAACTGGATCGTGAGGCTGGATACCAGGTACAAGGTCACTAAGCAAGACAGTAGGCTCTGGGACATCAGACTAGGCAGCGGGCACCGGAGCAGCAGACAGGCACATCTCAGGCTGGGCAGCAGACGGGCACATCTCAGGCTGGGCAGCAGACAGGCACATCTCAGGCTGGGCAGCAGACGGGCACATCTCAGGCTGGGCAGCAGACGGGCACATCTCAGGCTGGGCAGCAGACGGGCACATCTCAGGCTGGGCAGCAGACGGGCACATCTCAGGCTGGGCAGCAGACGGGCACATCTCAGGCTGGGCAGCAGACGGGCACATCTCAGGCTGGGCAGCAGGCGGCAACATGTCAGACTGGGTAGTAGACTCCACATATTGAGAAACGGGCATCATACCCTCAACCCGGGAAACGGGCACCACAACCTCAAGCCGGGAAACGGGCACCACAACCTCAAGCCGGGAAACGGACACCGCAGCGGGCACCACAACCTCAGGCCGGTAAACGGGCACCACTATCACAGGCCGGGAAACGGGCACCACAACCACAGGCCGGGAAACGGGCACTGGATCTTCCGACTGGGACACCGGATCTTCCGACTGGGACACCGTCATCAGGACTTCTGTTTGGAAGGCAGGCACATGAACTTCAAGTTGGCAGACTGGCACGAGAACCTCAGGCTGGCAGGCTGGCACAAGGTCCTCAGGCTGGCAGGCTGGTACAAGGTCCTCAGGCTGGCAGGCTGGTACAAGGTCTTCAGGCTGGCAGGCTGGCACAGGGTCTTCAGGCTGGCAGGCTGGCACAGGGTCTTCAGGCTGGTAGGCTGGCACAGGGTCTTCAGGCTGGTAGGCTGGCACAGGGTCTTCAGGCTGGCAGGCTGGCACAGGGTCTTCAGGCTGGCACAGGGTCTTCAGGCTGGCAGGCTGGTACAGGGTCTTCAGGCTGGCAGGCTGGTACAGGGTCTTCAGGCTCGCAGGCTGGTACAGGGTCTTCAGGCTGGCACGGGAACTTCAGGTTGGCAGGCTGGCACGGGGTTTTCAGGCTGGTACAGGAACTTCAGGCTGGCACGGGGTCTTCAGGCTGGCAGGCTGGCACGGGGTCTTCAGGCTGGCAGGCTGGTATGGGGTCTTCAGGCTGGCAGGCTGGTACGGGGTCTTCAGGCTGGCAGGCTGGTACGGGGTCTTCAGGCTGGTAAGGGGTCTTCAGGCTGGCAGGCTGGTATGGGGTGTTCAGGCTGGCAGGCTGGCATGGGGTCTTCAGGCTGGCAGGCTGGTACAGGGTCTTCAGGCTGGTACAGGGTCTTTAGGCTGGCAGGCGTGTCACGGGAACTTCAGGCTGGTACGGGAACTTCAGGCTGGTACGGAAACTTCAGGCTGGCAGGGAACTTCAGGCTGGCAGGCTGGCACGGGGTCTTCAGGCTGGAGCAGATTGGTTGGTGTGGAGGCAGGTTGGGATACCGGTAAGATGGTGTGGGTTGGAAAGTGTGATGTTTGTGCTGGAGCACTGTGACCCTTCACCTTTTTCTCCTGATGCATGCTGGGAAGGGGCTGTACCAGGAAGTAGTGAGAGTGGTGTGTGGAACTGGGAAGCAGCTGCATGATGCACAGAAGGGATTACATCTGGTAATGACAGAATCCTGTTGTGTTAGGACTCTATGTAACAAGTCATCATGTTCTGAGTGAGTAATAAACCCTTCCATGGTTAAGAAGTTCATCTGGCCTGTGTGTAACTTGCTGGGCAGATACCGACAGCATTGCTAGCAACACTCTGAGAGACCCCGTGTCTAAGGGACATAACAGTGGCGACGAGGATTGTGGATTTTAGCACACATGGCCTTCATAGGGTTTATTCAACCATTTGATCCTGCTACTGAATCATGGGTAGAGAGGCTGGAGCAGTATATGGAAGCAAATAGTGTGGCTGCAGAAAAGAAAGTTGCAGTTTTCCTCACAATATTGGGTCAAGCTGCATATGGCACTCTCAGAGACCTAATTTCTCCAGACAAGCCGGCCTCTAAGCCCCTGCCTGAGTTAATTCAGGAGCTACTTCTCAGTCGATAACCAGTACTATAGAAGGGACGGACTGCACCTAAATGAGGAGGGTGCAGATCAGCTGGGAATGAGGATGGCCAAAAAGTTAGAGGGGTTTTTAAACTAGGTGACGGGGGGGAGGGTCCAGAGATAGTGAGAGTCAGCGGGGAACATATTCTAAAGGGTAGTATTAGGGGCATTAGTGGTAGGGTAACCAAAGCACATAAACCCAAGGTAAGTATAGTAGCAAGTCCTAGTTGCAATCTGGGAACACCCAAGAGGATAGTATGTGACCGGTCAAAATATATTAATGCATTAAAGTGTCTGTTCACCAACGCCAGAAGTCTGCCAAGCAAAATAGGTGAGTTGGAAGCTCTGGTGCATGAGGAGAGCTATGATGTAATCGGTATTGCTGAAACTTGGCTTCATTCCTCACATGACTGGGCTATTAATATTCCTGGCTATGCACTCTTTCGGAAAGACAGGGTAAAAAGGAAGGGTGGAGGGGTCTGTCTCTATGTGAGAAGTGATCTCAAAGCGAGTGTGAACGAGGACCTGGTGGATGGAGAGTGTGATGAGTCTGAAGCATTATGGGTGGAGATGTGCGTAGTTCAAAGCTAATCATTGGAGTTTGTTATAGACCACCCAATGTTAATGTGAGTTAGAGACTCAGCTCCTTGCACAGATGGAAAGGGCTGCAAGGGCTGGGACGGTGATAATAATGGGGGATTTTAACTACCCAGAAATTGACTGGAGTAATGGAACTGCTGGGACAGTTAAAGGGCAAAAATTTATAAACCTATTGCAGGACAATTTTATGGTCCAGTTTATTGAGGCCCCAACTAGGAATGATGCTCTGTTGGACCTGGTAATCTCAAACCATGCAGAACGTATTACTAATGTTCAGATAAAGGAACACCTGGGTAGCAGTGACCATAACATGATTTCATTTGATGTTAGTTGTAAGCAAAAATCACATACAGGAAAGATAAAAATACTTAATTTCAAGAGAGCAAATTTTCCAAGGATGAGCGCTGCTCTCCAGGTCTTAGACTGGGAAGGAATATTGGCATCAATGGGCACAGAACAGAAATGGGAATTCTTCAAAAAGACTGTTTGTGAACTCACTGCAAAGTATATTCCCATGGGCAATAAGTTTAAAAGGCTAAAAATAAAACCTATGTGGCTCACTGCCAAAGTTAAAAAAGCTATAAACTATAAGAAAAGAGCTTTTAAAAAATATAAAAATGAGGGAACACTAGTGTCATTTAAATGTTACAAAGAATATAACCGGATATGTAAAAAGGAAATCAAGGATGCAAAAATTCAAAATGAACGACAGATTGCAAAAGATAGTAGGACAAACCCCCAAAAATTCTTCAAATATATTAATAGTAAAAAGGTCAAGTCTGAGCATGTAGACCCTTTACAAAATAATCTAGAGTGGGTGACTGGGGACAAAGAGAAGGGTAATTTATTAAATACTTTCTTCAGTTCTATGTATACAAAGGAGCATGGGGGAGCTCATGTCCAAAATGGGGGTGGTAGTGACACAGCCCCAAATCCACAATGGCTCAAAAGTGATATGGTCCAGAAATATTTAGATGGAATAAAGGTGGATAAAGCACCTGGACCAGATGGCATACACCCACGGATCCTAAAAGAATTGAGCTCTGTAATTTCAAAGCCATTGTATTTAATTTTTAGGGTCTCATTAATGACAGGAATAGTACCACTGGATTGGCGCAGGGCCAATGTGGTGCCTATATTTAAAAAGGGAATTAAGTCTTTACCAAGTAACTATATACCTGTTAGTTTAACTTCTATAGTTGGGAAAATACTGGAGAGATTAATAAAAGACCACATAGATGAATTCTTGCTGGAAAAAAACTATTTAAGCAACAGACCGCATGGATTCATGAAAGACAGAAGTTGTCAAACAAACCTGATTTCTTTTTATGAAGAGGTAAGTAAGACCTTAGACAAAGGGGTGGCTGTGGACGTGGTATACTTGGATTTTGCAAAAGCGTTCGATACAGTTCCCCACATACGGCTCATGTGTAAGGTAAAGTCTACAGGATTGGAAATATCAGTTTGTAAATGGATAGAAAACTGGCTAAAAGACAGAATTCAGAGAGTAGTGGTTAATGATTCTTACTCTGAATGGTCCAAGGTTATCAGTGGTGTACCCCAAGGTTCAGTGCTGGGACCCTTACTTTTTAATATGTTTATAAATGATATTGGGTCTGAGATCAAAAGTAACATTTCTGTCTTTGCAGATGACACCAAGCTATGCAGTGGAATAACGTCCTTACAGGATGTCGCCAATTTACAAGCCGACCTCAATGCTCTGTCTAATTGGGCGACTATGTGGCAGATGAGGTTTAATGTTGATAAATGTAAAGTTATGCACTTGGGGGCTAATAATATGAATGCATCATACATACTAGGGGGAGTACAACTGGGGGGGATCCGTAGTGGAGAAGGATCTGGGGGTTTTGGTAGATCATAAGCTGAATAATGGCATGCAATGCCAAGCTGCGGTTTCCAAAGCGAGCAAAGTCCTTTCTTGTATTAAGAGAGGTATGGTCTCCAGAGAGAGAGATATCATTTTGCCCCTGCCCCTGTTCAAATCATTAGTAAGACCTCATCTGGAATATGCAGTTCAGTTTTGGGCCCCAGTTCTCAAAAAGGATATTGGGGAACTGGAGAAAGTGCAGAGAAGGGCAACCAAACTGATAAGAGTCATGGAGGAGCTCAGCTATGAGGAGAGATTAGAGGAACTGAATTTATTCTCTCTTGAGAAGAGGAGATTAAGGGGGGATAGATCAACATGTACAAATATATAAGGGGTCCATATAGTGAACTTGGTGTTCAGTTATTCACTTTACGGTCAACACAAAGGACAAGGGGGCACTCTTTGCGTCTAGAGGAAAAGAGATTTCACCTCCAAATACGGAAAGGTTTTTTCACAGTAAGAGCTGTGAAAATGTGGAATAGACTCCCTGGCCAGCTCAGTAGATTGCTTTAAGAAGGGCCTGGATTCTTTCTTAAATGTACATAATATAACTGGGTACTGACATTTATAGGTAAAGTTGATCCGGGGAATATCCGATTGCCTCTCAGGGGATCAGGAAGGAATTTTTTCCCCTGCTGTAGCAAATTGGATCATGCTCTTCTGGGTTTTTTTGCCTTCCTCTGGATCAACTGTGGGTATAGAATTGGGTATATGGGATTGTACGATATATATATATTTTTTTTTTTTCTATGGTTGAACTGGATGGACTTGTGTCTTTTTTCAACCTGACTATGTAACTAACTATGTACATGAGCACTACAACCCAAAGCCATTAGAGATTGCAGAGCGGTTTAAATTCTACAGTAGAAGGCAGCATGCCGGGGAGGACATAAAGACTTGTATCATTGCTTTACCTAAACTAGCTGCCACTTGTCAGTTTGGAGACTACCTGCAGACGGCTCTCCGTGACATGTTTTGTCATGGGACTCTGCGACCCAGCCATACAGAAACGCTTACTCACAGAACCCGACTTGACTCTGATGAAAGCCACTGACCTTGCTACGGTCATGGAGTTGGCTACACGGGACGCCACCCTACTGAAGGCACCACCTGAAACTCCTGCAAGCCAGGGAGAGGAAATATTCCACTCTATCACCCGACACCCAAGGCGGTCGTCCTCAAATCTGCCTAAACCTCGCCACCCTAATTCTTCTGTCTCTAGGACACCAACTTGCTACCGTTGTGGTAACACTACTCACAGTGCACCTGCTTGCACGTTCAAGGATGTTGTTTCTTTTCTTTGTGGAAAGACTGGCCATATTGGGCGTGTTTGCCGCAGCTCACGCTCTCCGAACACTACCACAAAAGTTAGACGTAAACAGACATTTCATATAGATACTGACAATCACGGCTCCAGCTCTGATGAGGAAACCTGTGTCCAGCATGTTGGACTGTTTTGGGTAGCTGGGAGTACTCCTGCGATAAAAGTGGATGTCACACTCAATAGCTGTCCTGTCTCCATGGATGTTGATACAGGGGCGGCAGTGTCTGTCATTTCATGGACTGATTTAAAGGCATCGGGTCTGTCCCTACCGCTCCAACCTACAAATCTCACACTACAAACCTACAGCAAGGAACTACTACAGCCCTTGGGTTATGTGAAACCCCTTGTTACATTAGGCAACCGCAGTCAAACTCTACGCCTTTATGTTGTCAATAAAGGAGGTCCTCCGCTGTACGGTAGGGACTGGATCAAAGCCCTGGGCATGCCTCCTTTTGCCATTGCCCAATGTACATTGCTTTCTGAGGTAGACCACTGGGTGGAATCCCTGAAGTCACGCTTTAAGGGGGTTTTTGAGGACTCTTTGGGCACAGTAAAAGGAAAAATGGCCCACCTCCTCTTGAAGCCTGGTGCTACACCTCGTTTTTGTAAGGCAAGATCAGTACCTTTTGCCTTGAGAAAGAAAGTGGAAGCAGAGCTGGACCACCTATTGGCTGAAAAGATCATAACTAAACTTAATAGAAGTGAATGGGCATCGCCAATTGTGCCTGTCAAGAAAAAGAATAGAGACATTAGAATTTGTGGAGATTTCAGGGTTGCCCTGAACAACCAACTTCTTGTGGATCAATATCCATTGCCACGACTTGAAGATCTATTTAGCTCACTGGCTGGGGGGCAAAAGTTTACAAAAATAGACTTAAAGCAAGCTTATCTGCAACTGCAAGTACACCCAGATTCACGCCATCTGTTGACCATTAACACTCAAAAAGGATTATTCCAATATAACCGCACGGTTTTTGGCATAGCCCCAGCTCCAGCCATCTGGCAGCGAATCATGGATGAGGTCCTGGCAGGCATACCTTTCACTCAATGTCTACTAGATGACATGCTCATCACTGGTCCCACTGATGAAGAACACAGAATGTTGAAGCTGTGCTAGAGAGACTCCAAAGGTATGGTTTACGTGTCAATCTTTCAAAATGCGAATTTCTAAAGTCTCGACTGGAATTTTGTGCCCACACTGTGGACCGACATGGGTTACACACTACTGAAGAAAAGGTTAAAGCCCTTACCCATGCCCCTACTCCCCAGAATGTCACACAGCTCAGGTCCTACCTTGGCCTCCTAAATTACTACCACCGTTTCTTGCCAAACCTAGCACACCAGCTTTACCCATTACATCGCTTACTGGATGCAAGAGCTAAATGGATATGGACAGCCAAATGTGAAGAAGCTTTTCGGCTTTCTAAAGAACTCATTCTGTCTTCTCAAGTTCTGGTCCACTATGATTTAAAGAAACACGTCACCTTGGCTTGTGACGCCTCGCCTTATGGACTGGGTGCTGTGCTTTCCCATGTCATGCCAGATGGCACAGAGCGCCCCATTTCTTTTTCCTCCAGGTCTTTAACCTCAGCAGAGCAAAACTACTCCCAGATAGACAAGGAAGCTTTGGCCATTGTATGAGCCACAAAAAAATTTCATACGTACATCTATGGTCGGGAGTTCACACTTATCACTGACCAAAAACCTCTGTTGTCAATACTGAACCCTCAGGAATTTCTACAACAACCGCATCTCGCTTACAAAGGTACGCTTTATTCTTGGGAGCTTATACTTATTCTATCAGATACCGCTCCCATGATGCCCATGGCAATGCAGATGCATTTTCCAGATTGCCAATTGGAGACCACTCACCAAGAGACGTACGCATAGTGGAAATACACAGGCCAAAATCCTGCATGTCCACCTCCTTAATTGCCAGACATACAGTCACAGATCCTTTCTTGTCTCAGATATTCTCATATGTTCAGGCTGGATGGCCAGAGAAAGTCCCAGGTGAATTTCATCCGTACTTTGCCAGAAAATGTGAGCTTGTGACTAATGCTGGTTGCCTACAGTGAGGCAACAGAGTGATCATACCTCAGTATTTGCAACCAACAATGCTAAGGATACTGCATGAGGGCCATCCTGGCGTGGTGCGCATGAAGCAACGAGCCCGGAGCTATGTTTCGTGGCCACAAATGGACACAGCAATTGAAGATTATGTGGCTCAATGTCCTGGGTGCTGTCAAGCTCAGCGACCACAAAAGAAAGGAACCCTGCTACCTTGGCCATGGCCGACAGAACCGTGGTCAAGACTCCATCTTGATTTTGCTGGCCCAATCCAGGGTAAAATGTATTTGATCGTGGTAGATGCACATTCAAAATGGCCAGAGGTTTTTCAAATGCCTTCTGTTACCTCAGCTGCTACCATTCTAGTCTTAAGGAAACTCTTTGCTCAATATGGCTTGCCAACAGCCATAGTCTCGGACAATGGGACTCAATTTACATCGCATGAGTTTCAATCCTTCCTCAGTGGCTTGGGAATCCAACACTACAGAACAGCTCCTTATCATCCAGCCTCAAATGGGCTGGCAGAACGGTTTGTGCAGATGTTTAAGAAGCACTTACTGTCCACTATGGACCAGGTCAGAATGTCAGAGGAGAAGCTGCTGGAGTTCTTGACCATGTACCGAAACACAAAACAAGCTACTACTGGGCTGTCACCAGCTTTTCTTATGTTTCGCAGGCATCTCCGCACCAAAACAAGCTACTACTGGGCTGTCACCAGCTTTTCTTATGTTTCGCAGGCATCCTCCGTGAGGCCGTCCTGGATTCCGTGCTGGTGATCTTGTATGGTTTCGGAATTAGAGTTTTGCCTCATTGGCTTCCTGGCATTATTGATGGACCTCTTGGACAACGAATGTACCTTGTTCGCCTGGAGAATGGCGTGTGTGTTCGAAGACACCTTTCGCAATTGAGAAAGCGCATTTGCCTGCCAGTACAAACAAACCCGACCTCTCTTTCTACCCAACCACCAGAGTCTACTCAGGGCTCTACTGGTGACATATGGCATGGTGTCTGGCATGATCCCACAAGTTTACAACCAACCCCTGAAGCGGTTGGTGACCATATTCCTGAGGAGCCTGGACATGTGACTGGAGTTGCAGAGACTGATTTGTCTGTTGGACACCCACTGACACCTCCAGAACCTTTGACAGACTCTACCCCTCCTAGTGCTGTGCCATTTCGTAAGTCTGCCCGCCAAAGACATCAAACTCCTCGTTGGCAAAGCACTGAAATCTTACGGGACACTTTGGAGGTCAGGAAACAGAGACAAAGGGCTCATAACGTGATGCGGGAGCCACAGAACTGAGTTGGAGATACTACTTGCTGAACTGATCCTGCTTGCCTTGTTATTTTATGTGTTGAGTATTTTGTTCTCTTGTTATGTTTGTTTGTTTATTTTTTCTTTCTCCTATTTTTTTTTTTTATATGGGAAAAAGAGGAGATGTGATGTTTGTGCTGGAGCACTGTGTGACCCTTCACCTTTTTCTCCTGATGCATGCTGGGAAGGGGCTGTACCAGGAAGTAGTGAGAGTGGTGTGTGGAACTGGGAAGCAGCTGCATGATGCACAGAAGGGATTACATCTGGTAATGACAGAATCCTGTTGTGTTAGGACTCTATGTAACAAGTCATCATGTTCTGAGTGAGTAATAAACCCTTCCATGGTTAAGAAGTTAATCTGGCCTGTGTGTAACTTGCTGGGCAGATACCGACAGCATTGCTAGCAACACTCTGAGAGACCCTGTGTCTAAGGGACATAACAGAAAGTACTTCCGCTTCTTTTTGGGCTTAGTCACTGCAGGTTTGCAAGTAACGGGGGGAATATATGAAAAGGTTGGGATTGGGCAAATGGAAGAAAATGGCAGAGGTGCAGGGACAGTGGCTGGAGGAGGTTCTTGTAGATTGGCTATGGATAGGAGGGAAGAAGCAGGTGGATTGAAGGCAGGGTAGGTGCAACAGGTAGAGACGGGGTAGTAGTATTTGGGGGGCTGAACACACTGGACGGTAGCTGGGGTTGCCATAGGTGACGGGCAGATATATTCTTGGGAAGGCAGGTGATTAATGGCAGGGTTGAGTTGTTGTGGTTTAGCTAGATACAGGAGATCAGACCAGGCCTGAAGCACAGGCTGAACAAAATAAGGTTTGCACACTGCTTGTCTGACCAGAGACTGCACTGAATCAATGCATGCTGCAAGCACCTGTTGAGGACAAGCAGAGTAGTGCTCATGGAAAAAGGCTGAGTCATCTTCCAACAGCCACACCAAAGATTCTACTTGAGCTTCATCAAAAGGAGGTGTATAATCATCTGTTCCACTATAGGCATCAGACAGGGCCAACTCTGTACAGATACAGATCAAAGCTTGCACATCCTCAAACAAAAAATAGCCCTGATCCACAAAAATGTGAGTTATGCGGATGTATTCCAATAACTGCTCTCTAGTGTATTCTTTTAGTGTCTGATAACAGAAGTCTCTGTCATCTGTCGCCAGGAGCGAAAGATAAAGAATATCGTCCACCTGCATCTTGGTAATTTTAACAAGTGCTCAGATCCAATTCCCAGGTGCAGCCGATCTGATTGTATGGCTCCAGAATTCTGTCACGAGGATGCTATACACAGACATCCAATACAGGTGGTCAGATCATTGGGCTGCACATTAAGGAATCGGGAACAGAATAAGTGAAAAATATAAATATTTATTAAAGATAAAGACACACGTGTAAACAAAACCACAGCAAACCATAAGCAAGAAACGAATACAAAAGAACACAACAAACCCCAAAAACAACCTAATCTAACTAGCTAACTAATATGTACAAAAGGGAACACACATACATGAACAAGGCAGGGATGAGAGACAAGGGGAGCAGAAGGCCAGGTACTGGGAGCAGTCAGCAAGGGGAAGCTGGTATCAGGGGACAGGTCTCAGGGGACAGGGTACAAGGATCAGAGTCCAGGACAAGGCAGGGAACAGATCAGGTTCAAGCAGGGACCAGGCTTACAGAAGGAATTCTGGAGCAATGAGCTTGGTTAAGGGCGGGCTTATATAGTCCAGCAGACCCAGATCAGGTGTGCTTGATGGCTGGTGGAAAGTCTTGGTGAGGAGACACCTGCTGGTGGCCACCAGAACTACACCCACTGGTGCTGAAAGCAATAGTGCCACCAGCAGGTGAGCCCAGTAATGACACCATTCCTGACAGTCTGGTATGGATATTTTTGGGGAACCCCACGTCGTCTTTTTTTTTTTAAATTTGACGCAGGGTTCCCCTTAATATCCATACCAGACCTGAAGGGCCTGGTAATTGAATTTGGGGGACCCCCACACATTTTTTTTTTTTTATCAATGACTTTTCTCTGTATTGCCGGGAGCCGACAATTCATTTATAGCCACGAGTGCTTTTAAATGCCTTTTTTTCCTTCGGAAATTACACTTTGTGCAGGGACTTTTCTAAGCACGGGAAACAAGCGCTGCTTTACAGGCATACTCTAGACACACACCCCCCCCCCCCCAGGTACGAAATTTAAAGGAATATTTCACTTTTATTTTTTCACTTTAAGCATTTATTAAAATCACTGCTCCTGGAAAAACGGCCATTTTAAAACATTTATTTTTGCATTGATGCATGTCCCCTGGGGCAGGACCCGGGTCCCCAAACACTTTTTATGACAATAACTTGCATATAAGCCTTTAAAATTAGCACTTTAGATTTTTTATGTTCGAGTCCCATAGACTTTAACGGATGTTCGAACAAATTTATTGCCTGTTCGCAAGTTCTGGTGCAAACCGAACTGGGGGGTGTTCGGCTCATCACTACTCTCTAAATATAATCTTTTTAGCCAGTTTTCCATACATTTACAAACTGAATTTCCTGGGGAACTGTGTCAACCGCTTTTGTAAAATCCAAGCATCCTATATCTACAGCCATTCCTTTGTCTAAGATTTTGCTTACCTCCTCATAAAAAGAAATCAGGTTTGTTTGACAACTTTGGCTTTTCTTGAATCCATTTTGACTATTGCTTAACCTCCCTGGCGGTATTCCCGAGTCTGGCTCGGGGTGAGTTTTTACTACCTAAAGCGGTAACCCCGAGCCAGACTCGGGATCGCATTGCAGTATCCAGGGGAAATTACTTACCTTGTCCCCTGGATCCTGCGATGTCTCGCCGCTGTGTCTGCGAGCTGTCATCTCGCTCGGTTCACAGTGCCGAGCTCTGTTCCCTGCAGGCGTTGCGACGCACGAGGGCGGAGCACGGCGCCAAATAAAAAAAATTAAAAACACACAAATACAGTACACTGTAATCTTACAGATTACAGTACTGTATAGAACAATTACACATCACCTTTGTCCCTAGTGGTTTGTCCAGTGCCCTGCATGCACTTTTATATTATAAATAGTTTTTTCTGCCTGGAAACTAATTAGAATCACTTGCAGAATTGAATGATAGCGATTTGTGGGGAAATTCGTCATCAAACACTAAAAGTAATGACAGCGACAATTCTGCAACTAAGCAAATTTCAGTGTTTTTGATTTGATTACATTATTGAATAATTTTTATTATTATATTATTTGTTATAATTATTTATAGTTATTTATTATATTATAATTTATGATTTTGTGCTTCAAACTTTATCATATCCGGGATGTCTACTAGACTCTTGTTTGGACAGATTTAAGTGAGTTATTCCTAAGAATTGCAGGCCTACAATATAAAACGCCAAATTTCCATGCAAAATAATTGTACCGCTTTCAGCACCTAAAATCTGAAATAATTATACCGCCAGGGAGGTTAACCACTTCAGCTTCAAAAGGTTTACCCCCTTCATGACCAGGCCATTTTTTTAGATATGACACTGCGTTAATTTAACTGACAATTGCGCGATTGTGCTACACTGTAACCAAATAAAATGTATGTCCTTTTTATCCCACAAATAGAGCTTTCTTCTGGTGTTATTTGATCACCTCAACAAAGATAGACAATTTTGAAAAAAAATAAAAATATTTTTTTACTTTCTGCAATGAAACACGTCAAATATTTTTTTTTAAATCTCATTTGTTCATAAGTTTAGGCGAATATGTATTCTGCTACATATTTTTGTTAAACAAAAAGTGTATATTCACTGGTTTGCGCAAAAGTTATATGATCTACAAACAATGGGATATATATATTGAATTTTTTATTTTTTTGCTAGTAATGCCGGCGACTTTTATAGTGGGTCTGCAACATTACGGTGGACAAATCAAAACTAAGACACTTTTTTGGGAACCAGTGACACTAATACAGTGACCAGTGCTAAAAATTTAGAGAGAAAGGTATATTGTAATGTTGTCCCTATACAAATCATTAGAGAAAATAAAAAGAAAGAAAAGGTCTGGTGTCACCAGTGACACGCCTCCATCCCTAAATTTACATGAAAAAAGGAAAGGTTCGCCCGTGAGACTTTGAGTGAGGTGAGCACTGTTGAGCCAATGAAACTCGCAGGGATAATTGCAGTGTATATTTATTCAAGTAAAAAACAGTACATACATTAATGTCATGGACATGAGCCAATTCATACAAAATACAAGACCAATAAAAAGTAGGTAAAATGATATTGCAAGTATCTGACAATAATCATGTAAACACACAGTCATCAAGTGTACCCGACGCGTTTCGCGAGGCTTGGCTCGCTCTTCAGGGGTAGATGCACGTAGTGTACCTAAAATGAAATATTGTATGATGTGAAGGCACGGGGGGGGGGCCTTGAATAAGGAAAACCCCATACTCACCACTGGACATTGCCAAAGGGCAGCGGAGGTGAGGCTCTCAAAAGGCAGCAGCGACTGTCTCACCAGGGAGCCGAGGAGGCGGAGCCAACCGAGACTCCAAATGGGGCCAAACGGAAAGAAAGGCACAGCATGGATGGAATATGTGTATCCCCACGAGTATCAATGAATCCATAAGGAATGTTGGCTCTGAAAGTAAATATGTATATTAGATAATTATAATATAGGAGTAAATGAGTATATGGTGACATATATATATATCTATGCGTAGATAAAAGACCTGAGCCAAGGATGGTAAAAGTATGGAGACTGAGGGGGAGAGTGAAATTTTTTTTTCCAGATTGGCTGGTGTGATTAAGAAAAGATCAGAGAGGAAAGCAGTAAGTAAAAGAGAGTGTGAATGAAATGGAGTACAGGTGTGTGGTGAGGACTGTGATGAAAAAACAAGTTGCACATAAATGCTTGAAATGAGTGATATACAAACACATAAAGGTGTATACATATTTACATTCAGAGCCAACATTCGTTATGGATTCATTGATACTCTTGGGGATACACATATTCCATCCATGCTGTGCCTTCCTTCCGTTTGGCCCCGTTTGGAGTCTCGGTTGGCTCCGCCTCCTTGGCTCCCTGGTGAGACAGTCGCTGCCGCCTTTTGAGAGCCTCACCTCCGCTGCCCTTTGGCAATGTCCAGTGGTGAGTATGGGGTTTTCCTTATTCAAGGCCCCCCCCCGTGCCTTCACATCATACTATATCATTTCATTTTAGGTACACTACGTGCATCTACCCCTGAAGAGTGAGCCAAGCCTCGCGAAACGCATCGGGTACACTTGATGCCTGTGTGTTTACAGGATTATTGTCAGATACTTGCAATATAATTTTACCTACTTTTTATTGGTCTTGTATTTTGTATGAATTGGCTCATGTCCATGACCTTAATGTATGTACTGTTTTTTACTTGAATAAATATACACTGCAATTATCCCTGCGATTTTCATTGGCTCAACAGTGCTCACCACACTCAAAGTCCCACGGGCGAACTTTTCCTTTTTCTATACAAATCATTAGTAAGACCTCATCTGGAATACACTGTTTAGTTTTGGGACCTGTTCACTAACTGCACAAAAAGACCGAAATATTTTATTTTTCCACTAATATTCAAAGGGTGGTTGATATTGGTTACCACTGGGACTACATAAATTGCACCGGTTGATTGGAAGATTTTATATGATTAAAATGAATATTTATTTAGTGGTTCATATTAATTCTGCTAAATTTCATGCACTTCTTTGGAATTACATATTCAATGTAAATGTTTGTGTAGCGCCCCACCCAAATATTGGGACGCTATGTTAAGTTTGTGGGTAGTCTGAGCCAGTAGTTGGGCTCAGACCAGCTGATTGTCCTGAATTTTGCTTCTGCCCTGGGTGTGATACTGCCTGGCAGTTGTGTTCCCTGTTCGCTTGTAGGTGGCACTGCCACCACCGGCCCAGGTTGAAATACAGGGGTATCACAGCACATAAGGTGTCCTTTCCCGGCAGCCATGCAGTGGGTGTGGTTATCCTGCTGTGCATGCTGGGAGGGGGGACATAAGGGGCAGACGCCATTGATCGTGGTTGGTGTGCGTGCCTCGTGGGCCGCATGGCACAGGGTGCGTGCGTGCGTTCCAGCCTCGGGAACCTTCAGCCTGAGGCTGCATCGCTGCCTGGTAGGCCCAGCTCCGCTGGCTGGGGCCTACACTTTTGAAGAGGATCCCATGCTACCCATCTTCGGGAAGTCTGCTCTTGAGGAGGAAAGCCAGGGGGAGGACCTTTCCCCAGAGGAGACTGGCGATGGTACTGCTGTCTCGGGAGAGGCCTGGCAACCTACTCAAGGAGGGATCCAAGAATTTAAAGGCCCTGCAATACGCCAAGGAAAAGGAATATACTGCGCTTAATAAATTAAATTAAATAATCTTAAAAAAGACTAAAGGACCTAAGTGAAATAGAATATGACCCCTAAATATGCAGCAAGCTCAAAGTGTATAGACAAACTACTAAATTAAGGAACAAAGAAAGAAAGCTGCGCAAAAAATATTAAACAAAAAATTAATGTGTGCATACATGTGAAATGATCATCATATATCGGACGATTGGTGTAAGTGACAAATAAATGACAATAAAGTGAACACCAATAAAATTGATAATTAGATGAACACCGATAAAAAACTAAATGAACACCAATAAAAATCAATTAATGTGAAATGTCCATAAAAAAATCCATAATAGAATCCATGATGTAAATCTTGAAATGGAGATGTGAATGGAGAAGAAAAGGGTGAACTTCAAAACTCGCACCAAACTGCACACGTGCACCACCACCACCAAATCAATGCGCTTACCAAAGGCAAGCTAATTCCAAGCAAAACACCTGAATAGCTCACTTCCTCGCAGTGGATGAAGGACCCAAGGATGGAACACTCCAAAGGCAGGGACTCCGTATCCAATGGTCATTTTCCAGAAATGGAAAAAGAGAGGCACATAGTGTGCATCGTCTAAACAAACTGGTTTATTGAAATAAAAATGGCAACTTACAGAAATGCTGAAATTTCGAGCATAAAATAGAGGAGAGCCGGCCGGCATGCAGTCTCCCGTCCAGCAGCGATGACGTCAGCGCGTCAGCCTCCCTGCAATACACCAATCTGGCATAAAGGTTCTCTCTTATTGCTTGGCTAGGAGGTTTGGGACTTTGAAAATCCTGTGGCAGAGGATTCCTGAACGCATCCTCAGATTCACCTCAGGGTCTGTAACAGAGACCCTTAAAGATAGATCCGTGCATCATTACGGCTGCTAGGACCGAAAGAAACTGCACTATCCGGGTAAGCAATACCCACTCAGGCTTGAGTGGCGACGTTGACAAAATTCTGTGTGCCTTTAGTGCTGCGTGCCTGAACCTTCCCCTATACTTCTCTCGTTTTCCTGCTTTCTCTACAAGTTCCCACAGTAAAAGGAAAATAAAGCCTTCCGGTTTAGGTTTTACATTTGTGTGGACATTGACTTTTTCTAAAGACTTTCTATACCCTGACAACGGAAGCCTTGGAGGTAGTTTGCATGACCCAAAACAAAACCAGCCGGTCCCTTAAATGGGGGTAAGTGCTACATTTACATTGCACATATGTTATTTATGTATTTATTAAGTTAAGTTGTTTAAGGTAGAATTTAGGCAATGAGCACTTTTTGATTTATACCATCAAAAGCCTTTTTTAAAACTGAAATGAACCAGACTGTATATAAGCCAAGCTAATTGTAAAAAAAGTTAATCTCACGGCCAAATATGCTCGTCTCAGTGACAGCATATACTGGAATATCTGTGAAAATAATCTTCTGTAACACCAAGTACATTTTTTTTTTTTTTTTTATATACGAGCGCTTTTATTTCGAAATGAAAAAAAGCAAGAAAACCAGCAATCAGGATGCAATTCAAATATGGGAATAACAACATATGTGGTACAGATGTTTGGCACATAATCCATGATACCGAATACAATTTAGAATCTATAAAATATGCATGAATTCAGTCTTGGACTATAAAGGGATAGTATATAGCAAGTCTGAAGTATAAATCCATCCAGCTCCTAAATTCAGAGAGGGTATCAATACCAATCTTGGGTACATCCTATGTAGAAAGGTTCCGAAAAAGAAGAAAAACCCAGAGCAAACCAATAAGGTTTGAAAGAATAGAAATCCTATAGAACCAACTAAGAATAACAACCATAAAAAGTAATTGGCAGTTTTAAAGTGACGACATATGTCACCAGGAAAAATATCATATTATTATCAGTTTCCCAGGTAACTACCGTATGATGTCCAGTTTGCTCATTTGCATTAAAAAATATGCACGGTTTCAAAGATGGTGTGGTGGATACGCTTCATCAGTTTTATGACCTCCATTCTGTGAAGCACCTGGGTCCAGGGTACCATTAGGTGAGTGCCAATTAAGAGCAATAGCCCATAAAATGGCACAGAAAAATGTATAAGCTAGTTTTTGAGCTTGGGCTGGAACATCTGGTAGTGGTGCAAAAAGTAGGCATATGGGTAAGGTCAAGGTAATTAGAGACCCAATCATTTGGGCTGCCTGCCTCCAGACCGGTTTAAGGCTTGGGCAGCTCAAGAATATGTGGAGGAATGAACCTGAAATATGACGGCCCCTACAGCAGGTATCTGGGACATTTGGATAGAACTTATGTACTTTATTAGGGGTGAGATACCACCTTGTGTGAAGTTTCACTACAGTTTCCTTAAGAGCCGTGGAGTGTACATTTATGCATATTCAATAGCATGTCTGACCATTCTTCAGTGGAGAACTCTTGTCCTATGTTTGTCTCCCTTTGAGCCAATAGCTGAGGATTTCTCTGGTAAGTTTAACCCATTCAGATAACTATAAAACTTTAAAATGACCCCTCTTTCTCTAGGGGAATTGTAACAAATTGACTCAAAGGCAGAAAATCTGGGCCAAGCAATAAGGGAATATAACGATTTAAAAAATGCCTGATCTGGAGATATTTGTAGAATAGATTTCGGTATATCATATTGGTTCTGGCTGGAGGTGTGAGAAGGAGCAAAACTGTGACCCTTGGGTTAGAGTGTTAAGTGTAGTTAGGGTATTCTTCTCCCACCAGAGAAAATTATTGGTGGAGATAAAGGCTGGGGTAAAACTCATATCT
Source organism: Rana muscosa (assembly GCA_029206835.1). Lineage (NCBI taxonomy): Eukaryota > Metazoa > Chordata > Amphibia > Anura > Ranidae > Rana > Rana muscosa. The sequence continues at coordinate 634,080,719 of CM055117.1, read as the reverse complement.
CCCATGAATGAGGAAAAGGGGGGTTAAATAGTGATCGACGGTTATATTTGTGGTGGTACAATGACCAAAAATTTTGTGTTTGCCAAACTATATTATGGGTGACCATAGTAGGCCTAGGAGGTATATTGGGCGGTTTGAGATGCATTTGAATTGGAGCCAAGGGATCTGTGATGGGGAGGCGTGCCATTGGGTCGTTTGATCCAATCTAGCAGCTAAATAGTATAGCCATATATTGGGCAAACTCAGGTCCCCCTGAGAGGGCCTGTGGGTCAATAATTTACATTATCTAGGTTTCTTACCTCTCCATATAAATGTATTTATGGCTCATTGGATCAATTCAATGGTGCAGTGGGAGACATAAACAGACAAGGCTCTAAAGAAATACAGTAGCTTTGGCAAGATGGACATCTTAATGGCTGTAACTCTACCCAAAAAGGACATGGGGAAGGTAGACCATAATTGTGGCCATTGCTTAACCTGGGAAAAAGCCTGTGAATAATTTGCGTTATACATAGCACGTAGTGAAAGAGCCAGGCATACGCCCAAATACTGAAGGGTGCTATCCGTTAATGAAAAGTCAATTGGTTCTTTAATGTTGGCTATTGTAGCATGGGGGATGTTAATTGGTATAGCAGAACATTTTGTCAGGTTAACCCCTAAACCAGAAAGGTCATGGAACCCTTGTAGAATAGAAATCAGGTTTGTAAGAGACCACTGGATGTGACAGGATCATCTGCATACATGCTTAATTTAAATTCCTCCTCACCCTTTTGGTAGCATTTATTGTTTGGGTCGGCATTGATTGCCCTAGCCAAAGGCTCTATTGCCAGTGCAAAAATCTAAAGGCGATAGAGGGCAGCCCTGTCTTGTGCTTTTGCCCAGAGGGAAATAATCGGAGGACCATCCAGGCAGCTTGATTTGGGTGTGGGGATTATGGTAAAGGTCTTAAACCCAAGCACAAATTCACCACAGAACCAAATTTTGGCAAGGACAATATCCATATATTACCATAAGACACTGTTGAACGCCTTGTAAATGTCGAGGCCTAGTATTGGCGCACTGCAGGAAAAAAGATCAGCGTCTTGAATGAGGTTAGTAGCTAGGCGGATGTTATCTGTAATTTGTCTTGTGGGAATGCAACTCGTCTGCTCTGGGGCTATTAAGGTGGAGATAATAAGTTCCAGTTAGTCGGCTAATAGATGGCCCAATATTTTCAGGTTATTATTAAGGACGGATATCGGTCTATAGTTTTGGGGAAGGGTATGGTCTTTAATTGGTTTGGGGATGAGTGTCATGTTGGCGTAAAAACATTTCATCTGGGAGTTTATTGCCTTGAAGAATATGATTAAAAAGGCAGGAGAGTTTAGGGGAGGGAATGCATGCAATTTTTTTATAGTATGAGGGTGTATATCCATCAGGGCTGGGAGCCTTAGGATTTTAAGGATTTGATAATCAATATGATCTCTATTTAATGGTGTTAATTGACCATTAATATGATAGTTTATTCAGCTCTTGGGTGAGAGCGCTGATCTCAGCCAACTTTTGATGTTTTCTAATGGTGGCCATCTCTATTAAATAGCCTCTCAGGACGTCTTATGGGCTGCCCATAAAATGGGGGGGTTTCCTTGACATCGCTCAGTCTAAAATATTCTTGCAACCAGTCTGCTATTTGTGGAACTATTTCTGGATCCGTGAGGAGGGAAAAGTTTTTAGTCTTCATGTAGCTTCCATGGGGGAAATCTCTATTTGGGATGTATGAAAAGATACTACGTGTAGCAATACCCCTGAAGGAGCTTCTTTTTGTTTGTTCAGTCTGTTACTCTGCCTCTCAATAACAGCCTCAGCCCCCTCTGGCACACCTGGCAATAGTGTAAATGCAATGATCAATGAGAAACACACACGTTATGATAAAACACAGAAATTGTCTTTACTGCAATATTTCTATGGAAGAATAACAGACAGTAACAGTATATATTCAAGTAATCAACTGGAGAGCAATAACTGAGATTTAAGTGCAATATAGCACTATACTATATTCAGGCTGCTTTCAGAGGATTCCAAACCTGAGAATAATTCAAGAGCAGAGGCACACTTAAATGGCAAATCACAACGTGACACTTTATATCAAATTGGTTACCTCTACTTCGAATGTGGCTCTAGGTCCAGGCAGAAGGGGAGCAGAAGACTGATCCTCTTTATGTCAGACCCCTTTCTCCTGTCTCCTGACACCACTGGCCCAACTACAAACACTGTATTCAAATCAACATGCAATTGCTTTACCTCCTAGATAAACTGTCCCGCACACCCACTACATATACAGGGTCTTGAGTATGTGTGTGCTGGTCTCTATGGCTAGTAGCTTCCGTCCCTTTGAAGAATGATAAGGGTTTGTATCTTCAGCTAGCCACTCTCGTTGGTGCACTTAAACTCCAGAATAGCAGGGCCAAACAACACAACTGGACCGGAATATAAAGTAAAGAATGCAGGATCTTCCTCAGCAAGGTGAAAGGGAAATGGCATCTGTATACAGTGCCTCTGTGTCTAAATGGCTTTGTCCTGTGACACTACAGGTGTCAGCAGAGCGACTAAGAGCAATGATGTCAGTATACAGTGTCCACACAACTATGTGCAGTGTCCTTGTTTTCTGCAAATGAGCAAAAGCCCTCTCATCCAAATCCTGCAATCAAGGCCCAAACAAACGTCCTGGAACAGGCAGGCTTTTATAGTGACCCGACTGGTCACCTCACACCGGAACGCTTAACAACGTCGCAGGTGCATCTGGATATGCACCTTGAGATCCCCCTCTCTGAGGCTGGATGTCTTGACTGGCTGTGGATGCCTGAAATCATGGCCTAGGAGGCAGCCCCTCTCCCTAGGTCTTATCTCTTCCTCTGCATCATGTAGTCTGAGTTCCCCTCAGGAAATCAAAATGGAGAATCTCCTTTCCTGCCAGCAAAGCATGCTGGGATTTTAGGTCCTGCTTCTTTAAAAGTCAGTGAGGCCACTCTGTGCTGAGACTTCATATTCCAGAGTCATTCGCAGCTGCTTCCTGCAGTTTAGTACAGTCCCTCTGGCTGCTGTAACTCTGCATTTAATTGGCTCCTCTCACATGTGAGGAAGGCAGTGTGTGGGCAGAACAGTCAGTGTCGATGAGGAGAAGGAGGTGGGGGGGAATCCCTGCAGACATGACAGGCGCTCTTCTCCCTGTTTTTATTTGATAACAATGAATATTTAGTGGTTTATATTTATTCTGCTAAATTTCATGCATTTCTTTGGAAATGTTTACCGTAAATGTTTACATTGCACATATGTTATTTATGTATTAAGTCAAGTTGTTTAAGGTAGAATTTAGGCAAAGAGCACTTTTTGGTTTATACCCTCAAAAGCCTTTTTTAAAACTGAAATGAACCAGACTGTATATAAGCCAAGCTGATCATAAAAAAAAAAGTATAAGGCCCCTTTAACACGGAGGGTCCATTCAGGTCCGCCTGTCAGTTTTTTAAGCGGACCTGGATGGACGCTACATGTAGCCCTATGGAGCCACGGATGTCAGCGGTGACATGTCCGCTGACATCCGCTCTGCTCCTCTCCGCCAAAGTGTGACGGAGGAAAACCCTATTTTTCCTTCCGTCGGCGGAGCGGATTGGATGAACACGGACAGACTGTCCGTGTTCATCCGATTCCCCCATAGGGGAGAGCAGCGCTCTGACAGGGCGGTCCCTGCACAGTGTGCGGGGACCGCCCAGTCATCCGCCGGCTCAGCGGGGATCAACTGAGCGATCCCCGCTGAGCAAGCGGAGCTTCACGGGGCGGATCATGACTGATCCGCCCCGTGTGAAAGAGCCCTTAGTCAGATTAAAGGAGATTTGTTGTATTAATCAATAGCTTGTAATTTTTGTTGCTATTTTAGGTATGCAAAGCTTTTATTTATATATATATATATATATATATATATATATATATATATTTGTTCATGATTTATATAGCGCCAACAGTTTACGTATCGCTTTACAATGTATTTGGGGGACAACACAATTGCAGTACAGATAAATACAAAAGATACAGGAGGGCCCTGCTTGTAGAGCTTACATTCTAAAGGGAGGGGGTGGTGGTACAAAAGGTAATAGCTGCGGAGAATGATTTGATGGGGGTGGCTCTGGGACAGTTGTTAGGTGGGTGTGGGATAGGCTTCCCTGAATAAATGAGTTTTCACGGATCTCCTAAAGGTGGAAAGGTTAGGGGCTGATGGGACATACTGGGGCAGGGAGTTAAAGAGGATGGGAGAGGCTCTGGAGAAGTCCTGAAGGCAAGCATAGGAGGAGTTAACAAGGGAGCTAGAGAGCAGGAGGTCCTGAGAGGAGCGGAGGGGACGATTTGGGCGATATCTGCAGATGAGGTTGGTGATGTAGATGGGGGCGATGTTGTGAATGCCCTTGTATGTTATGGTTAGCATTTCGAATTTTACACAATGAGGTAGCGGAAGCCAGTAAAGGGATTGGCAGAGAGGAGCAGCAATCATGGATCGCTTGGTGAGGTGTATTAGTCTAGCAGCATAATTCATAATAGAATGAGGGGGGGATAGACTGTTTAAGGGTAGTCCGTTTAGAAGAGAGTTGCAGTAGTCAAGGCGGGAAATAATCAAGGAGTGAATAAGTTGCTTTGTGCTGTCATTAGTCAGGAAGGGTCGAATTCTGGAGATGTTGCAGGGGTTAAGGCGGCAGGATTTAACCAGTAATTGGATGTGGGGGCTGAAGGAGAGGTCAGAGTCAAGGATTACACCCAGGACCCTGGCATGTGTGGAGGGACCAATGGTTGTGGTGTTGATATTAATGGTAAAGTCACAGGGGGGGACCGTGGAGGAGAAAATATAACGAGCTCCGTTTTAGAAAGATTGAGTTTGAGGAAGTGGTGTGATATCCATACCGATATGTCATTCATAGGGATGAGCTTCGTGTTCGAGTCGAACATACGTTCGACTCGAACATCGGCTGTTCGATCGTTCGACGAAGATCGAACGATTTGGGCCGTTCGCGCCAAATTCGAGTGACGCGAACGGCCCACAATGCACTACGCCATCGCAGTGTCATCCAGGCGCTGTGATTGGCCAAGCATGCACTGTGACCCCGCATGCTTGGCCAATCACAGCCCGGCAGCGAGGAGAGCAATGATTGGCCACAGGCAGGATGCCTGTGGCCAATTATTGCTGAGGGTGTTTAGTACACGCCCCACACTATAAAAGGCCGCCAGCACGGCGGCCTAGTGTAGTCTGTTCCGGAGCAGGGAAAGAGAAGCATAGGCAGGGACAGTGACATTTATTTTTTTCTTGCTTAACCTGGATTCCTTTAGTTTAGGGAAAGGGAAGGATAGGTAGGGAGAGTGTCAGTGTGTTTTACTGTGCGAATCCTTGTTTCTAGGGACAGGGAAGGACAGTGAGGGAATTCTCCTTGTGCTATAGTGTGCTTTAAAAAAACATTTTTTCTAGGGACAGAAAACTATAGGTAGGAAGAGTGTCAGTTTCTTTCACTGTGATAATCCTTGTTTCTAGGGACAAAGAAGGAAAGTGAGGGAAATTCTCCTTGTGCTATAGTGTGCTTTAAAAAAACATTTTTTCTAGGGACAGAAAACTATAGGTAGGAAGAGTGTCAGTTTCTTTCACTGTGATAATCCTTGTTTCTAGGGACAGGGAAGGAAAGTGAGGGAAATTCTCCTTGTGCTATAGTGTGCTTTAAAAAAACATTTTTTCTAGGGACAGAAAACTATAGGTAGGGAGAGTGTCAGTTTCTTTCACTGTGATAATCCTTGTTTCTAGGGACAGGGAAGGACAGTGAGGGAAATTCTCCTTGTGCTATAGTGTGCTAAAGCATTCCTCATCAACCATCTTTGAAATCCTTGTTTTTTTGGACAGTCAGGGAAATTGTCGTTGTGCTATTCTGTGCAAAAGCAATCATCCTCAACCATATTTAGAAATCCTTAAGTAAAGGGACAGAGAAGGACACCTGAAGGTAGCCCTTATTGCTTTTTTCCCATCTCCCTGCAGGCCATCTATTAGAATGTCTGGAAGGCAAACAAGGAGAGGCAGACAGTCAGGAGGCAATAAAAGAGGGCAAGCAGGCTCTGTGTCTGGGGGCAACAGTGCTGGTCGTGGACGCGGTGCATTGTCATCAGCACATGGCCATGGGACACGCTTGTCCTTCTTTTCGGCAGCTGGACATGTTGAGCCACATCATGCCGAAGACTTGGTAGAGTGGATGACCAAGCCCTCCTCCTCCTCATCATCCTCTCTCACCCAGGCTCAGGGTACTGGAAAAGCAGCTGCCAAAGCGTCCTCTTCCCTGGTATCAATGTCAGACTCATCATCAGTCACTCCTTCCCTAGACCCACCATGTCCTCCTCCTGAGGAGTCCCCCGAACTGTTTGAGCACAGTGTTGGGTACATGCTCCAGGAGGATGCCCAGCGTTTCGAAGGGTCTGATGATGAAACCCAGCTACAGGAAGGCAGTAGCGTGAGAGCAGACAGAGGGGATGCTCAAGAAGGACACCAATCTGGCAGTCATGTTCCAGCAGCTGCAGCATACTGCCAGATTGGCTCCAGTGATGAGGAGGGAGGGGATGATGAGGTCACTGACTCCACGTGGGTGCCTAATAGGAGAGAGGAGGAGGAGGCACATCTCCAATGAGGCAGGATGCCCTTTGGTGGCCAGCGTAAGGGCAGTAAACCGACGGAATCACACCGCAGAGCTCCGCCTGTGCAGGGCGCTGCCTCTGGTAGTCATTCAAAAAGTTCTTTCGTGTGGGCCTTTTTTGAGGCTAGTGCATCAGATCGCACAGCTGCTGTTTGCAACATATGTCTCAAGCGTATATCGCGTGGCCAAAACATCAGCCGCTTGGGTACCACATGCCTGACCAGACATATGTTGACCTGCCATGCAGCTCGTTGGCAAGCCTACCTCAAAGACCCACACCAAAGAACAAAGCGGACCTCTCCTTGCACCGCATCAGCTGGGATCTCCAACCCCACTATAACTTCAGTCCTCTCTGAAACATGCACTGAGAGGAATGAAGGTGTAGAATTAGGTGTGTCACAGCCAAGTACTTGCGGCCACTCTGCTAGCAGTACACCGACGTCCGATTCTAGCAGGCAAATTTCCCTGCCCCAGCTGCTGGACCGTCGAAAGAAGTTCACTCCCAGCCATCCACATGCCCAGCGGTTGAATGCTAGCTTGGCTAAATTGCTAGCGCTTCAACTGCTGCCTTTTCAGTTGGTAGACTCGGCCCCCTTCCGTGAGTTTGTGCAATGTGCAGTTCCTCAGTGGCAGGTTCCCAAACGCCACTTTTTCTCATGGAAGGCTATTCCGGCTCTCTACCGGCATGTGGAAGGCAATGTCTTGGCCTCGCTGGACAGGGCGGTCAGCGGTAAGGTGCATATTACCGCTGACTCATGGTCCAGCAGGCATGGACAGGGACGTTGCCTTTCTTTCACGGCCCATTGGGTCACTCTTTTGGCAGCTGGGAAGGATGCAGGACAAGGTGCAGTAGTGTTGGAGGTTGTTCCACCGCCACGCCTCCAAAATGCTACTACTGGTTGTGACACACCTCTCTCCTCCACCCCCTCCTCTTCTTCCTCCATGGCCTCTTCCTGTGGTTTGTCCTCGGAACCAGCGGTGCTCCGTAGGCGTTCAAGGGGCTACGCAAGTACGCAGGCAAAAAGATGCCATGCCGTGCTTGCGCTGGTGTGTTTGGGGGACAGAAGCCACACTGGGGCAGAGGTCCTGTCTGCTCTGCAGGGCCAGGCCGAGAGGTGGTTGACGCCACACCAGCTTAAGCCAGGAATGGTGGTTTGCGACAATGGCACCAACCTCCTCTCCGCCCTCCGACAGGGACAACTGACCCATGTGCCCTGTGTGGCTCACGTCCTTAACCTGGTGGTGCAGCGGTTCTTGGGCAGGTACCCAGGCTTACAGGATGTCCTGAGGCAGGCCAGGAAAGTCTGTGTGCATTTCCGCAGATCTTATAATGCCAGTGCTCGCCTGGCTGAGCTGCAAAAGGAGTTGAACCTGCCCAAGAACCGCCTTATATGTGACATGCCCACCAGGTGGAACTCAACGTTGGCCATGCTGCAGCGGCTGCACACGCAGCAGAGGGCCATCAATGAGTACCTGTGCGACTACGGCACCAGGACAGGGTCAGGGGAGCTTGTTTTTTTTTCTCCACGCCAGTGGGGCATGATCAGGGATGCATGCACTGTCCTGGCACCATTTGAGGAGGCCACGAGGATGGTGAGCAGTGACAGTGCATGCATCAGTGACACTGTACCTCTTGTCCACTTGTTGGAGCACACGCTGCGTGGAATAATGGACAGGGCACTTGAGGCAGAACAGAGGCAGGAAGAGGAGGACTTCCTTGCCTCTCAAGGCCCCCTTTACCCAGACAGTGTTCCTTCTGTCCCACCCATCGCACAGGAAGAGGAGGAGGAGGAGGAGGAGGAGGAGGATTGTGTCAGCATGGAGGTGGAGGCTGGCACTCAGCATCATCAGCAGCAGTCTTTTAGGGATGATTTACAGTCCCAAGAAACCAGTGGACTTGTACGTGGCTGGGAGGAGGTGGCTGCGGATCATGTCGTCCTTAGTGACCCAGAGGACTCCGGAGCGAATGCCTCAGCAAACCTACGCTGCATGGCCTCCCTGATCCTGCAAAGTCTGCGGAAGGATCCTCGTATTCTTCGGATCAAGGAGAGGGACCATTACTGGCTGGCCACTCTCCTTGATCCACGGTACAAGGGTAAGGTTGCGGACCTTAGGTTACCGTCGCAGAGGGAGCAGAGGATGAGACAACTCCGGGAGGCCTTGCAGAAAGGTCTGTGCAACGCGTTCCCAGAGACTGGGAGGTTACAAACTCCTGGTCCTGGACAACGAGTTGCTGAGGCTTCGGCCAGTCAAAGAAGGAGCGGTGGGGAAGGTGGCCGTCTGACCGATGCGTTCAGACAATTCTTTAGTCCGCAGCCCCAAAGTATGATCGGTTCCAGCAACCATCGCCAGCGTCTGATAAACATGGTGCAGGAATATCTAGGGGCAAGGTCAGACTTGGACACCTTCCCCACCAAAAATCCTCTGGCTTACTGGGTCTTGAGGATGGATCACTGGCCAGAGCTTGCACAGTATGCAATTGAGCTACTGGCCTGTCCTGCATCCAGCGTTCTTTCGGAACGCACATTCAGTGCTGCTGGAGGATTTTTCACGGATCACAGGGTGCGCCTGTCCACCGACTCGGTTGATCGACTGACTTTCATCAAGATGAACCAGTCTTGGATCACCACCAGCTACCACACACCTGATGCTGATATAACAGACTAATTGATTTTAACATGTCACATCCCTTCAAGACTGATGCTGATGCTGAGTGCCTGTGCTGTTATGTTGACTGGCTATCCTCCTCCTCCGAGTCCTCAATGATACGATTGATGATGATAGCTTGGAAGATCATTTTTGTTTATGGGTGCCGCCACCAGTGGCTAAGGCCCAATTTTTCAGCCCCTGTTTAACAGGGGCGTGTCATTACAATTTTTGAAGCAATACTTTGCAACAGGGCTCATTGCTGTGCTCCAAGTACAGTATCTGTGAGGGGTTGTAGTGATGTGCCACCAGTGCCTAAGGCCCAATTTTTCAGCCCCTGTTCAACAGGGGCATGCAATTACAATTCTTGATCTAATAATTCACAGCAGGGCCCATTGCTGCACCCACCAAGAGTAACTCTGAGGGCTTAGTGTTGTGGCAACGCCACCACCACCACCACCACCACGAAAGGCCCAATTTTTCAGCCCCTGTTCAAAAGGGGCATGTAATTACAATTCTTGATCTAATAATTCACAGCAGGGCCCATTGCTGCACCCACCAAGAGTAACTCTGAGGGCTTACAGTGTTGTGGCAACGCCACCACCACCACCACCACCACGAAAGGCCCAATTTTTCAGCCCCTGTTCAAAAGGGGCATGTAATTACAATTCTTGATCTAATAATTCACAGCAGGGCCCATTGCTGCACCCACCAAGAGTAACTCTGAGGGCTTACAGTGTTGTGGCAACGCCACCACCACCACCACGAAAGGCCCAATTTTTCAGCCCCTGTTCAACAGGGGCATGCAATTACAATTCTTGATCTAATAATTCACAGCAGGGCCCATTGCTGCACCCACCAAGAGTAACTCTGAGGGCTTACAGTGTTGTGGCAACGCCACCACCACCACCACGAAAGGCCCAATTTTTCAGCCCCTGTTCAAAAGGGGCATGTAATTACAATTCTTGATCTAATAATTCACAGCAGGGCCCATTGCTGCACCCACCAAGAGTAACTCTGAGGGCTTACAGTGTTGTGGCAACACCACCACCACGAAAGGCCCAATTTTTCAGCCCCTGTTCAACAGGGGCATGCAATTACAATTCTTGATCTAATAATTCACAGCAGGGCCCATTGCTGCACCCACCAAGAGTAACTCTGAGGGCTTACAGTGTTGTGGCAACGCCACCACCACCACGAAAGGCCCAATTTTTCAGCCCCTGTTCAAAAGGGGCATGTAATTACAATTCTTGATCTAATAATTCACAGCAGGGCCCATTGCTGCACCCACCAAGAGTAACTCTGAGGGCTTACAGTGTTGTGGCAACGCCACCACCACCACCACCACCACGAAAGGCCCAATTTTTCAGCCCCTGTTCAAAAGGGGCATGTAATTACAATTCTTGATCTAATAATTCACAGCAGGGCCCATTGCTGCACCCACCAAGAGTAACTGTCAGGGCTTACAGTGTTGTGGCACCAGCACCACCATCAAAGGCCCAATTTTTACTACCACTGTTCAACAATTATATGTAATTAAAATTCCTGATATAATAGTTGACAGCAGGGCGTTCCAGCACCAACCAAGAGTAACTGTGAGTGCTTACAGTGTTGTGCCAACACCAACAACTAAGGGGCCTATTTCTGCAGAGTATATACGGCAGGTCCCTACTTTCAAACATCCAACTTACAAACGACTCCTACTTGCAAACGCAAGAAGACAACAGGAAGTGAGAGGAAATCTACCACTAGGAAGGAAAATTCTCTCCTGTAAGAATAAATATGGGAGAAAGGTGTCTCCTCTGTACTGATGCTTTATCAGCAATCCTTGTTTCAAGAAAAACACCACATTTCAAAAACAGTTGTCATTGGGACGGAAAGTGAGGTGAAATGTTCTGAACAGGGGCACAGACAGCAAAACAAATGTTACAGGGGTGATAACCCTTGCCTATGTTTTCCAAAAAGTTTAAAAATAGATTTTTGGGCTGGAGCTACACTTAAACAATGTACCTGTTCAAAATTACAAACAGATTCTACATAAGAACAAACCTACAGTCCCTGTCTTGTATGCACCGCCTGTATACGGCTGTTCAGAGTATATAGGGCCTTTTTTATTTTATGTGCGGGGTTCCCCTTAATATCCATACAAGACCCAAAGGGGCTGGTAATGGGCTGGGGTAGGGGGGGGGGGTCATGGGGTAGCTATGCCATTTTTCTTAAAGATTTTCATCCATATTACCGGGACCAGACATTACATTAAAGCCGCAAGCAGTTTTAAATGGCTTTTTTTTCCTTTAGAAGTGTCATTTTGTGCAGGGACAGTTCTAAACACGGGAAACACGTGGCACTTCACAGGCATACTTTAGACACCCCCCAGGTACGATATTTAAAGGAATATTTGACTTTTTTTTTTTCACTTTATGCATCATTAAAATGACTGCTCCCGAAAAACGACCGTTTTTAAAACTTCTTTTTGCATTGATACATGTCCCCTGGTGCACAACCCGGGTTCCCAAACCCTTTTTAGGACAATAACATGCATAATAGTTGTTATAATTAGCACTTTAGAATTCGAACGTTCGCATCCATTGTATTTAATAGGGTTCTAATGTTCGTACGAACTTTCGGTCCGTTCGCGGGTTCTGGTGCGAACAGAACCCGGGGGTGTTCGGCTCATCACTAGTCATTCATATGTTTGAGATCCGTGAGTAGATTGAGGGGTTGAGTTGAGGAGTGGAGAGATAGATCTGGGTGTCGTCGGCATATAGATGGTATTGGAAGCCATGGGAGGTTATCAACTGGCCCAGAGAAGAGGTATAAAGTGAGAATAGGAGAGGCCCAAGGACGGAGTCTTGGGGTACCCCAACAGAAAGAGGAAGAGGAGCGGAGGAGATGGAGTTGTAAATGACACTGAAAGTGTGCTGAGATAGGTAGGAGGAAAACCAGGATAAAGCAGAATCACGGAGGCCAAGGGAGTGTAATTATGTACATATACACACACAGTGCTCAGCATAAACGAGTACACCACTTTTGAAAAGTAAGATTTTCATCAATATCTCAATGACCACAAGAACAATTTCCAAAATTTTGACAAGTTTTATAGAACATTTGTTTAGCTCTTGTCAGTTCATCTGAGTTGCCAGGTGACAGATGCACACCGTAGGTGAGGAGTGCACCACAAGGTAGTGAACCCTATGGCTGACTGCTGCGGATGGAACACTGGGTGGTTAGGGAAGGTAGATCCACTGGAGCACAAACAGGGATCCCACAGGGAGCTAGAGCCCAAGATTACCCAGGGCGCGGAGTCTAAGATCCAGCAGGTGTTCACCAGGGCTTCTAGTGGTGAGGATGGACTAAGCTGCAACTGGATCCAGGTCGCAGCCCCCAGAGTCCCCTAGCTCACGCTCCGTAGGGTATAGAGGCTAGAGGGGAAAAAGCATCTCAGGATACAAGAGATAGTGAGGGGATAAGCCAAGGTCAGGGGCGACAAGCAGACAAAGATAAACAAAGGACAAGCCAAAGGTAAAGGACACAAGCAGACAGGGATAGTCGAGAAAAAGCCAATATCGTTGACACAGAGACAGACGAAGCACACGGCAAGCAGGAACCCAAACACACAATGCTTAAAGAGGAAGTAAACACTCGTATATATTTATTTTTTTCAAAAATAACCTGCAAGAGAAAGACATAATGAGCTAGTATGCACAGCAATACTAGCTCATTATGTGTCACTTACCTGAGATCGAAGCCCCCGCAGTCCGCCACGATCCCGTCCACCGCCGTCGCCATGTCCCCTCGTCGCTAGTTCCTGTTTTCGCCGCTCCGACGCTTTGATTGGCCAGAGTGGCGATGTTTTCGCCACTCCAGTGCTGTGATTGGCCAGAGCGGCGATGACGACACTCCCGCGCATGCGCGCGGGAGCCGTCAAATCAGTCATTGCCGAATTTATGAATGGAAGCTCTGTGAGCCTGCGCCATTATCTATGGCACACATGCGCCCTAGACAACCATGCATTCTTAATGACAAATATCTCCTAAACCATGTAGGTTTAGGAGATATTGCAAACACCTACAGGTAAGCCTTAATCTAGGCCAGGGATATGCAATTAGCGGACCTCCATCTGTTGCCAAACTACAAGTCCCATGAGGCATAGAGAGACTCTGACCGCATCCAGCGTGACACCCAGAGGCAGAGGCATGATGGGACTTGTAGTTTGGCAACAGCTGGAGGTCCGCTAATTGCATATCCCTGATCTAGGCTTACCTGTAGGTGTTTGTTGTCAAAGTGGGTTTACAACCACTTTAACAAACAACGTTGATCAGCAAGGCAGGCTTGCAGTGCACAGGTTAATATAGAGTTCTCGGATAGGGCCTGGGGTGGAGCCTTGCTGGGAGGAGAGATTATAAAAGCAGCCAGGTGAGTGTCTGGCCTCTAAGGTGAACACATGTATAGGGAGGTAAGCTGACAGACAAACATTACTGCATATCCATGACAGCTCCATACATGAAAGTAAGGTAAATAATATAACTTGGATAACAAAATCTTCAGTTTTACTAAAATTAGTTGGTGCAAAAATAAAATACACCCCACAACTACTACTACATCTAATATTTTGTATGACCTCCGTGATTTGTAAGTACAGCACCAAGTCGTCTTCCTAGGCATGAAATTAACAAGTTGGTGACACATTGCAACATCTATCTTTCCATTCTTTAGGAATTATCTCTTTTAGAGCCTGAATGCTGGATAGAGGGTGATGCTCAACTTATTATACAAGATTTATATAGCGCCAACAGTTTGAGCAGCGCTTTACAACATCAGGGAAGACAGTACAGTTACAATACAATTCAATACAGTAGGTATCAAAGGGCCCTGCTTGTTAGAGATTACAGTCTAGAAGGGAGGGTCAAGTGGAACAAAGGGTAGTAGCTGTGGGGGATGATCAGATGGACAAAATTAAAATACAGTTGTTAGGTGTGGGTAGAATAGGCTTCTCTGAAGAGGAGGGTTTTCAGGGATCCTCTAAAAGCTAATAGAGAAGGAGATAGATGGGAAGATTGGGGTAAGGAGTTCCATAGGCTTGGAGAGGCTCTGGAAAAGTCCTGGAGACGAGCATGGGAGTGGGTGATGAGAGAGCTAGAGAGCAGGAGGTCTTGAGAAGAATGAAGAGAACGATTAGGTTGGTATTTAGAAACTAGGTAAGTGATGTAGCTGGGAGCAGAGTTGTGGATGGCTTTGTAGGTAGTGGTTGGTATTTTGAATTTAATTTGTTGGGTGAGCGGAAGCCAGTGGAGGGATTGACAGAGAGGAGTAGCAGACACAGAGCGGTTGGTAAGGTGGATGAGTCTGGCAGCAGCATTCATGATGGACTGAAGGGGAGATAGAGTATGCAGAGGTAAGCCAATGAGGAGGGAGTTGCAGTAATTGAGGCGAGAGATGACCAGGGAGTGAATTAGGAGCTTTGTTGCGTCGTTGGTTGGAAAGGGGCGTATTTTGGAGATGTTGCGGAGGTTGAGACTGCAAGATTTGGACAGTGATTGTACGTGGGGCTTAAAGTAGAGTTCAGAGTCCAGGACTACTCCTAGGACCTTGGCATGTGGGATGGGCTGATGGTTGTGCCATCAATTTTGAAAGCGAGATCAGGGGAAGAGGCACGTAGGGGAGGAAAAATGATAAGTTCGGTTTTGGATAGATTGAGTTTGAGGAAGTGGTGTGACATCCAAACTGATATATCTGATAGTAAATTAGTGAAGGAGCGAGTTGAGGGGTTTCAGAATTCCCCATAGGTGTTCAATTGGGTTCAGATCAGGAGACATACTTGGCCATTAAATCACTTTCACCCTGTTCTTTAGAAATGCAACAGTGGCCTTAGATGTGTGTTTTAGATCATTGTCATATTGGAAAAGTGCAGAATGACCATAGAGCAGTATATCTGTGAATTCATGATACCATCAATGAAGTGCAGCTCTCTGACACCAGCGGCACTTGTGCAGCCATACAGAAGGACACTGCCACCACCATGTTTCACTGGCACAACGCATTTTTCCTTGTACTCCTCACCTTTTCGACGCCATACAATTTTGAAGCCATCAGTTCCAAAAACATTTATCTTGGTCTCTTCACTCCAGAGTGCAGAGTTTCAGTAGTCGTCTTCTTTACAGCATGGGCCCTGGCAAATTCTAGGAAAGCTTTTTTGTGCCTGGGCTTTAGGAGAGGCTTACTTCGTGGATGACACCCATGCATGCTATTCCTCTGCAGTGTATGCCATATTGTGTCATAGGAAACAATCACCCCAGTTTGGATTTCTACTACTTTACCAAACTGCAGTGAACTTGCATGGCGATTTTTTTTTTTTTTTCAACCTTTTTCATCAGAAGGCGCTCCTGTCGAGGTGTTAACTTCCGTGGATAGCCTTTATGTATCACTTTTGCTACAGTATTCTGACTGATAAGTAAAGCTTTGCTGATCTTCTTGTAGCCTTCACCTTTCTTGTGTAAAGAAATTATTTTCTTTCTCGGGCCTTGTGATATTTCTCTTCTATGTGGTGCCATTGCTGACTGCATGAAATGGAAGGGGTTTTCTTTGTTGAGAAAACTCCCTTTTTTGCCAGACACCTGTGTAGCGGGGTCTCCTTTAAGGCCCCGGGACTACGTTACCCAGAACCCCGTTCGGCACCCAGAGTGCAGTTAGCCACCGCAGAGACTCATGGGAGGGGTTATTTAAGGAGGAGGCGAGGCGGAGCTCGGTCTCTTTGGACACCGCGCTGCAAGCAAGAGTTTCTTCCTGTGCGGATCTGCTGCAGTGCAAGGCCTGAAGCCTGGGCCTTGCGCAACTTCCAAAGAGCCTTCCACCCCACTGCGGAGCCTGGGTGGCATCTGACTTGTCGAGTGAGGACATCAGTTGGATCGGGGACCCGATCGTTAGACGCTGTGTACGGAGACACAGCAGGTGGAAGTCCCAGACTGGGATCGCGCCCGGAGTGGTGAGCGAGCACTTGCTCAATCAAATAGACTTTACAGATTCTAGGCCTATAGACTGCCGTGCCTCACCGATTGTTTGCTTATTGTTTCACTGGGGGACCGGTAGCAGGACAAAGTTGAAGTGTCCCCCCAGCATAGTGTTCTTAGTGATTGCCAGTTTGTGGATTATAAATACTATTCATCAAGTGCACCACCGAAAGTTTGCATGCAAAGAAATCCCTATAGGAAGGACTGAGATTTATTCTGGGTCAGGCCTGGCCAGGGTGGGGAGATAGGATATTGTTTAGTGCGCCACAGGGCGTGTATACCATAATAGCTACGCGTGGTTAATTACCGCGCAGCACCATTATTGTGTGCTATATTAATTGCTGCAGGGCTCTGCAAGCCAGTTGTGTGTATTATATCCTGTTTAAGCCCTTTTACAACAAAAGTAAAACTGTTATACTTAATCTTTAACATTTGTGTGTTGTCTTACTATAAAGAGGGTGCCTTTATAATACCAATTGATTATGATAAAAATATAACCCCTAGACTAACTGTGCCAGGGTGGGTCGAGCAGATTGCTGGGGGTTGGTGGTGCTGTAAACAGGGCCCGAAATCAAACCAGCGGCTCTCTTAACTGGGGGTAGCGCTACACCTGTTTAATGAATAATTAGACTCACCTGTAGTTGAATCCTTGTTAATTAGGATTTTGCTGTCTAAAATGTAACTTTGCTTCTAATGCCGTGTACACACGATCATTATTCACGGCGGTTAAAAAACCGCCGTGAATAATGTCATTTAAAACGGGGAACAGCTTGTTCCCCACACACGGTCGTTTTTCACGTCATTTTTTCTCTTGACGAGAAAAACGACCGTCTGTGGGCTCCGCGGCAGTGTTTCCCTATGGGAAACACTGCCGCGGAAAACATGTCGAAAAAAACGACGAGAAAAATTAGAACATGTTCTAATTTTTCGCGTCGCTTTTAATGCCGTTTTTCTCGTAGAAAAAAACGACAGCCCACAGACTATCGTTTTTCTCGTCGAATGGGAAAAATGCCGTTTTTTTCTACGAGAAAAACGGCCGTGTGTACGCGGCATTAGACTTTCATTGGGGTGTATTCATTTTTGGTCTTGAATAAATTTGTTAGGAAAACTACTTTTTTTTTGTGTGCATTTGGTAGTAAAGCGTCCCACTGAAAATTTTGATTCTGAAAGGAACATTTTTCTGACAAACCTGTTGGGGTGTACTCATTTATGCTGAGCAGTGTGTGTGTATATGTATATATGTGTATATTTATATATATATATATATATATATATATATATATACACACACACAGTATCTCACAAGAGTACACCCCTCACATTTTTGTAAATATTTTAATATATCTTTTCATGTGACAACACTAGAGAAATGACACTTTGCTACAATGTAAAGTAGTGAGTTTACAGCTTGTATAACAGTGAAAATTTGCTGTCCCATCAAAATAACTCAACACACAGTCATTAATGTCTAAACCCCTGACAACAAACGTGAGTACACCCCTAAGTGAAAATGTCCAAATTGGGCACAATTAGCCATTTGCCCTCCCCAGTGTCATGTGACTCGTTAGTGTTAAAAGGACTCAGGTGTGAATAGGGAGCAGGTGTGTTAAATTTGGTGTTATTGCTCTCAATCTCTCATACTGGAAGCTGGAAGTTCAACATGACACCTCATGGCAAAGAACACTGAGGATCTGAAAAAAAGAATTGTTGCTCGACATAAAGATGGCCTTGGCTATAAGAAGATTGCCAAGACCCTGAAACTGAGCTGCAGCACGATGGCCAAGACCATACAGCGGTTTAACAGGACAGGTTCCACTCAGAACAGGTCTCGCCATGGTCGACCAAAGAAGTTGAGTGCACGTGCTCAGCGTCATATCAAGAGGTTGTCTTTGGGAAATAGACCTATGCGTGCTGCCAGCATTGCTGCAGAGGTTGACCGGGTCGGGGGGTCAGCCTAACAGTGCTCTGACCACACGCCACACACTGCATAAAATTTGGTCTGCATGGTTGTCATCCCAGAAGAAAGCCTCTTCTAAAGATGATGCAAAAGAAAGCCTGCAAACAGTTTTCTGAAGACCAGCAGACTAAGGACATGGATTACTGAAACTATGTCTTGTGGTCTGATGAGACCAAGATAAACTTTATTTGGTTCAGATAGTGTCAAGCGTGTGTGGCGGCAACCAGGTAAGGAGTACAATGACCAGTGTGTCTTGCCTACAGTCAATCATGGTGGTGGGAGTTTCATGGTCTGGGGCTGCATGAGTGCTGCCAGCACTGGGGAGCTACAGTTCATTGAGGGAACCATGAATGCCAACATGTACTGTGACCTACTGAAGCAGTGTGTGATCCCCTCCCTTCGGAGACTGGGCCTCAGGGCAGTATTCCAACATAACGACCCAAAACACACCTCCAAGACTAACAGTGCCTTGCTAAAGAAGCTGAGGGTAAAGGTAATGGACTGGCCAAGCATGTCTCCAGACCTAAACCCTATTGAGCATCTGTGGGGCATCCTTAAACAGAAGGGAGTGAAGCGCAAGGTCTCTAACATCCACCAGCTCCGTGATGTCGTCATGGAGGAGTGGAAGAGGACTCCAGTGGCAACCTGTAAAGCTCTGGTGAACTCCATGCCCAAGAGGGTTAAGGCAGTGCTGGAAAATAATGGTGGCCACACAAAATATTGACACCTTGTACCCAATTTGGACATTTTCTCTTAGGGGAGTACTCCCTTTTGTTGCCAGCAGGTAAGACATTAATGGCTGTGTGAGTTATTTTTAGAGGACAGCACATTTACATTGTTATACAAGCTGTACACTCGCTACTTTACATTGTAGCAAAGTGTAATTTTTTCAGTGTCACATGAAAAGATATAATAATTTGTTTACAAACTTGTGAGTGGTGTACTCACTTTTGTGACATACTGTACATAAGTGGTCCATATAGTGAACTTGGTGTTGAGTTAATCTCTGTAAGGTCATCACAGAGGACAAGGGCACACTCTTTACGTCTGGAGGAAAAGAGATTTCTTCACAGTAAGAGGTGTGAAAAAGTGGAATAGACTCCCTCAAGAGCTGGTTCTATCAAGCTCAGTAGATTGCTTTAAAAAGGGTCTGGATTCTTTCCTAAATGTACATACTGTAACTGGATACGAACGCTTGTGTGTAAAGTTGATCCAGGGAATATTCTATTGTCTCTTGGGGTCCAAAACACATTTTTTTGGCCCTTCTGGAGAAAATTGGATCATGCTTTGGTTTTCTCCATCCTCTGGATCAACTGTCGGTATAGGATTGTGTATATAGGATTGTATGATTTTTTTTTTCTCCCTTATATTGGTGCCTATTAAGAATGAGCCGAACACCCCCAGGTTCGGTTCACACAAGAACTTGCGAACAGGCAAAACATTTGTTCATACACGCGAACACCGTTAAAGTCTATGGGACACTAACATGAAAAAGTAAAAGTGCTAATTTTAAAGGCTTGTATGCATGGTATGAATATTAAGGGGAACCCTGAACCAAAATAAAAAAGGCGTAGCCCCCCCCAAAATCCATACCAGACCCTTATTCGAGCACGCAACCTGGCAGGCTGCAGAAAAAGAGGGGGGGACGAGAGCGCCCATCTCCTTAACCATACCAGGCCACATGCCCTCAACATGCCCTTAAAGGGGGCTTCCAGATTCCGATAAGCCCCCTGCCTGCAGACCCCCACAACCATTGGACAAGGGTTGTGGGGATAAGGCCCTTGTCCCCATCAACCTGTGGGCAAGGTGCTTTGGGGTGGGGGGGCGCAGAGCCCCTCTGCCCCAAAGCACCCATCCCTTATGTTGAGGACATGTGGCCTGGCACGGTTTAGGAGGGGGGTGTACTCTCGTCCCCCCTCTTAAACTGTGGTCTGCCAGGTTGCATACTCGGCTAAGAGTCTGGTTTGGATTTTGGGGGGCCCCTACGCCATTTTTTTTTGGCGCAGTTACCCTTAAAATCCATACCAGACCTGCAGGGTCTGGTATGGATTTTGGGGGGACCCCTACGCCATTTTTTTTTTTATTTGGCGCAGGGTTTCCCTTAATATTCATACCAGACCCAAAGGGTCTGGTAATGATGAACTGGGGGGAACCCATGCTGTTTTTTCAATGAGTTGTATCTGTATTGCCGAGACCCGACAATTCATTACAGCCGTGATCTGTTTTAAATGACTTTTCTTCCTTTTAGAAATGTCATTTTGCTGCGGGACTGTTCCAAACACGGCAAAAATGCACCACTTTACAGTCATACTATAGACACCCCCCAGGCACGATATTTAAAGCAATATTTAATTTTTATCGTTTCACTTTAACCACTTAAGGACCAAGTCACTTTCTTTCATTTGGTGTTTACAAGTTAAGAAAATGTTTTTTTTTTTGCTAGAAAATTACTTGAAAACCCCAAACAAAAAAAAATCACTTTTTTAATAAAAAAATAAGATAACAGTAAAGTTAGCCCAATTTTTTTTCATATTGTGTAAGATAATGTTACACTGATTAAATTGATACCCAACATGTCAGGCTTCAAAGTTGCGCCCGCTCGTGGAATGGCGACAAACTTTTACCCTTAAAAATCTCCATAGGCAACGTTTAAAAAATTCTACAGGTTGCATGTTTTGAGATACAGAGGTGGTCTTGGGTAGGGATGAGTCGAACCCGTGAACGGACCGAAAGTTTGCACGAACGTTAGAACCCTATTAAATACAATGGATGCGAACGTTCGAAATCTAAAGTGCTAATTATAACGACTAATATGCATGTTATTGTCCTAAAAAGGGTTTGGGAACCCGGGTTCTGCACCAGGGGACATGTATCAATGCAAAAAGAAGTTTTAAAAATGGCCGTTTTTCGGGAGCAGTCATTTTAATGTTGCATAAAGTGAAAAAAAAAAAGTCAAATATTCCTTTAAATATTGTACCTGGGGGGTGTCTAAAGTATGCCTGTGAAGTGCAATGTGTTTCCCGTGTTTAGAACTGTCCCTGCACATGACATTTCTAAAGGAAAAAAAAGCCATTTAAAACTGCTTGCGGCTTTAATGTAATGTCTGGTCCTGGTAATATGGATGAAAATCTTTGAGAAAAATGGCATAGCTACCCCATCACCCCCCCCCCCTACCCCAGCCCATTACCAGCCCCTTTGGGTCTTGTATGGATATTAAGGGGAACCCCGTACACAAAATCGAAAAGGCCCTATATACTCTGAACAGCCGTATACAGGCGGTGCATACAAAACAGGGACTGTAGGTTTGTTCTTATGTAGAATTTGTTTGTAATTTTGAACAGGTACATTGTTTAAGTGTAGCTCCAGCCAAAAAATCTATTTTTAAGCTTTTTGGAAAACATAGGGAAGGGTTATCACCCCTGTAACATTTGTTTTGCTATCTATGCACCTGTTCAGAACATTTCACCTCACTTTCCATCCCAATGACAAATGTTTTTGAAAAGTGGGGTTTTTTTGAAACAAGGATTGGTGATAAAGCATCAGTAGAGAGGAGACACCTTTTTCCCATATTAACTCTTACAGGAGAGAATTTCCCTTCCTAGGGGTAGATTTCCTCTCACTTACTGTTGTCTCCTTTCGTTTGCAAGTAGGAGTCGTTTGTAAGTTGGATGTTTGAAAGTAGGAGCCTGCCGTATATACTCTGCTGAAATTTGCCCCTTACATGTTGGTGTTGCCACAACACTGTAAGGCCTCACAGTTACTCTTGGTGGGCGCAGGATTGGGCCCTGCTGTGAATTATTAGATCAAGAATTGTAATTACCGGTACATGCCCCTGTTAAACAGGGGCTGAAAAATTGGGCCTTAGGCACTGGTGCCACAACACTGCAACCCCTCACAGATACTGTACTTGGAGCACAGCAATGAGCCCTGTTGCAAAGTATTGCATAAAAAATTGTAATTACACGCCCCTGTTAAAATGGGGCTGAAAAATTGGGCCTTAGGCGCTGGTGCCACGACATTGCAACCTCTCCCAGATATTCTAGTTGGAGTGCAGGAATGAGCCCTGTTGCAAAGTATTGCATAAAAAATTGTAATTACATGCCCCTATTAAACAGGGGCTGAAAAATTGGGCCTTAGCCACTGGTGGCGGCACCCAGAAACAAAAATGTTCTTCCAAGCTATCATCATCAATCGGATCATTGAGGAGGAGGAGGAGGATAGTCAGTCAACATAACAGGACAGTCACTCAGCAACAGTCTTGAAGGGATGTGACATTTGAAAATAAATTAGTCTGTTATATCAGCTTCAGGTGTTTGGTAGCTGGTGGTGATCCAAGACTGGTTCATCTTTATGAAGGTCAGTCGATCAACCGAGTCGGTGGACAGGCGCACCCTGTGATCCGTGACAAATCCTCCAGCAGCACTGAATGTGCGTTCTGAAAGAACGCTGGATGCAGGACAGGCCAGTAGCTCAATTGCATACTGTGCAAGCTCTGGCCAGTGATCCATCCTCAAGACCCAGTAAGCCAGAGGATTTTCAGTGGGGAAGGTGTCCAAGTCTGACCTTGCCCCTAGGTATTCCTGCACCATGTATATCAGACGCTGGCGATGGTTGCTGGAACCGATCATACCTTGGGGCTGCGGACTAAAGAATTGTCTGAACGCATCGGTCAGACGGCCACCTTCCCCACCGCTCCTTCTTTGACTGACCGAAACCTCAGCAACTCGTTGTCCAGGACCAGGAGTTTGTAACCTCCCAGTCTCTGGGAACGCGTTGCACAGACCTTTCTGCAAGGCCTCCCGGAGTTGTCTCATCCTCTGCTCCCTCTGCGACGGTAAGATAAGGTCCGCAACCTAGCCCTTGTACCGTGGATCAAGGAGAGTGGCCAGTCAGTAATGGTCCCTCTCCTTGATCTGAAGAATACAAGGATCCTTCCGAAGACTTTGCAGGATCAGGGAGGTCATGCAGCGTAGGTTAGCTGAGGCATTCGGTCCGGAGTCCTCTGGGTCACTAAGGACGACATGATCCGCAGCCACCTCCTCCCAGCCACGTACAAGTCCACGGGTTTCTTGGGACTGTAAATCATCCCTAAAAGACTGCTGATGCTGAGTGCCAGGCTCCACCTTCATGCTGACACAATCCTCCTCCTCCTCCTCCTCTTCCTGTGCGATGGGTGGGACAGAAGGAACACTGTCTGGGTAAAGGGGGCCTTGAGAGGCAAGGAAGTCCTCTTCCTGCCTCTGTTCTGCCTCAAGTGCCCTGTCCATTATTCCACGCAGCGTATGTTCCAACAGGTGGACAAGAGGTACAGTGTCACTGATGCATGCACTGTCACTGCTCACCATCCTCGTGGCCTCCTGAAATGGTGCCAGGACAGTGCATGCATCCCTGATCATGCCCCACTGGCGTGGTGAAGAAAAACCGAGCTCCCCTGACCCTGTCCTGGTGCCGTAGTCGCACAGGTACTCATTGATGGCCCTCTGCTGCATGTGCAGCCGCTTCAGCATGGTCAACGTTGAGTTCCACCTGGTGGGCATGTCACATATAAGGCGGTTCTTGGGCAGGTTCAACTCCTTTTGTAGCTCAGCCAGGCGAGCACTGAAATTATAAGATCTGTGGAAATGCACAGACTTTCCTGGCCTGCCTCAGGACATCCTGTAAGCCCGGGTACCTGCCGAAGAACCGCTGCACCACCAGGTTAAGGACGTGAGCCACACAGGGCACATGGGTCAGTTGTCCCTGTCGGAGGGCGGAGAGGAGGTTGGTGCCATTGTCACAAACCACCATTGCTGGCTTAAGCTGGCGTGGCTTCAACCACCTCTCGGCCTGCCCCTGCAGAGCAGACAGAACCTCTGCCCCAGTGTGGCTCCTGTCCCCCAAACACACCAGCACAAGCACGGCATGGCATCTTTTTGCCTGCGTACTTGCGTAGCCCCTTGAACGCCTATGGAGCACTGCTGGTTCCGAGGACAAAGCACAGGAAGAGGCCATGGAGGAAGAAGAGGAGGGGGTGGAGGAGAGAGGTGTGTCACAACCAGTAGTAGCATTTTGGAGGCGTGGTGGCGGAACAACCTCCAACACTACTGCACCTTGTCCTGCATCCTTCCCAGCTGCCAAAAGAGTGACCCAATGGGCCGTGAAAGAAAGGTAACGTCCCTGTCCATGCCTGCTGGACCATGAGTCAGCGGTAATATGCACCTTACCACTGACCACCCTGTCCACCGAGGCCAAGACATTGCCTTCCACATGCCGGTAGAGAGCCGGAATCGCCTTCCGTGAGAAAAAGTGGCGTTTGGGAACCTGCCACTGAGGAACCGCACATTGCACAAACTCACAGAAGGGGGCCGAGTCTACCAACTGAAAAGGCAGCAGTTGAAGCGCTAGCAATTTAGACAAGCTAGCATTCAACCGCTGGGCATGTGGATGGCTGGGAGTGAACTTCTTTCGACGGTCCAGCAGCTGGGGCAGGGAAATTTGCCCGCTAGAATCGGATGTCGGTGTACTGCTAGCAGAGTGCCCGCAAGTACTTGGCTGTGACGCACCTAATTCTACACCTTCATTCCTCTCAGTGCAGGTTTCAGAGAGGACTGAAGGTATAGTGGGGTTGGAGATCCCAGCTGATGCGGTGCAAGGAGAGGTCTGCTTTGTTCTTTGGTGTTGGTCTTTAAGGTAGGCTTGCCAACGAGCTGCATGGCAGGTCAACATATGTCTGGTCAAGCATGTGGTGCCCAAGCGGCTGATGTTTTGGCAACGCGATATACGCTTGAGACATATGTTGCAAACAGCAGCTGTGCGATCTGATGCGCTCGACTCAAAAAAGGCCCACACCAAAGAACTTTTTGAATAATGGGCAGAGGCAGCGCCCTGCACAGGCGGAGCTCTGCGGTGTGATTCAGTCAGTGTGCTGCCCTTACGCTGGCCCCCCGAGGGAATCCTGCCTCGTTGGAGATGTACCTCCTCATCATCCTCCTCCTCCTCTCTCCTATTAGGCACCCACGTGGAGTCAGTGACCTCATCATCCCCTCCCTCCTCATCACTGGAGCCAATCTGGCAGTATGCTGCAGCTGCTGGAACATGACTGCCAGATGGGTGTCCTTCTTGAGCATCCCCTCTCTCTGCTCTCACGCTACTGCCTTCCTCTAGCTGGGTATCATCATCAGACCCTTCGAAACGCTGGGCATCCTCCTGGAGCATGTACCCAACACTGTGCTAAAACAGTTCGGGGGACTCCTCAGGAGGACATGGTGGGTCTAGGGAAGGAGTGACTGATGATGACATTGATACCAGGGAAGAGGACGCTTTGGCAGCTGCTTTGCCAATACCCTGAGCCTGGGTGAGAGAGGATGAGGAGGGCTTGGTCATCCACTCTACCAAGTCTTCGGCATGATGCGGCTCAATGCATCCAGCTGCCGAAAATAAGGACAAGCGTGTCCCATTGCCACGTGCTGATGACGCTGCACCGCGTCCACGACCAGCACTGTTGTCTCTAGACACAGAGCCTGCTTGCCCTCTTTTATTGGCTCCTGACTGTCTGCCTCTCCTTGTTTGCCTTCCAGACATTCTAATGGCCTGCAGGGAGATGGGAAAGCCAGCAATAAGGGGTAGCTTCAGGTGTATATTTTGCAGGAAGCACACTACGCCCACTGTAAGTGCTGCAGATGACTGTTAGTGTAACACACCAGGAAAACACAGCACTACGGGCTAGCTTCAGGTGTATATTTAGCAGGAAGCACACTCCGCCCACTGTAAGTGCTGCAAATGCCTGTTAGTGTAACACACCAGGAAAACACAGCAATACAGGCTAGCTTCAGGTCTATATTTAGCAGGAAGCACACTCTGCCCGCTGTAAGTGCTGCAAATGCCTGTTAGTGTAACACACCAGGAAAACACAGCAATACGGGCTAGCTTCAGGTGTATACTGTGCAGGAGGCTTAGCAACAATGACACTGACACTGTCCCCTGCCTATCCTTCTCTCTCCCTGCACACAAGAATAGCACAAAGAATAGCACAATGACACTGTCCCTGCCTAGCCTTCTCTTTCCCTGCGCCGGAACACACTACACAAGGCCGCCGCACTGGCGGCCTTTTATAGTGTGGGGCATGTGCTAAACCCCCTGAGCTATAATTGGCCACAGTCAACCTGCCTTTGGCCAATTATGGCTCTCCTAGCTGCCGGCGCTGTGATTGGCCAAGCATGCGGGGTCACAGTGCATGCTTGGCCAATCACAGCGCCGGGATTGCACTGCGATGGCGCAGTGTATTGTGGGCCGTTCGCGTCACTCAAATTTGGCGCGAACGTCTCAAATAGTTAGATCTTCGTCGAACGATCAAACAGCCGATGTTCTAGTCGAACCCATGTTCGACTCGAACACCGAGCTCATCCCTAGTCTTGGGCTAGAATTATTACTCTCGCTCCAAAGATCACGGTGATACTTCACGTGTGGTTGGAACACCGTTTTTATTTGCGTTCGCTGCTCGTGTATGCGTTTGCTTCTGTGCGCGAGCTCATCCCTAGTGCCTATCTGTATCTGTTCAAATTCAAACATCCTGTAGTCAGTTAAACTTCCAAGGCAGGCTTTTTTTTTTGTACTGAAACATTGTTAAATTGTGCATCCTGTGTATGAGTGACAGCAAGGATTTTTCAATGGGTGGACATTGAGAACTACTCTCTACTACTAAATCACAAGCAAAAAAAAAAAAAATAGGCTCTTCGGTCATCACAAATTGCTCCCAATATGGTATAGAGTGCACTAGTGTATTACAGTAATACCTAGATGCAAAATAAAGTGTTGGTAAGCTGTATTTCCTGTGTGAATTTGAATCCCATACTTTGTTTTTACTGGATTGTACTTTGAAATATGTTCATATATTTGTATAGTTATAGTCATTGCTTTTCATATATGTCAGCACAAAAACATTAAATTATACTGTATTTCTGTCAAAATTACAGTGAATGAATTAGACACAGTCCTTAATTGTAATATTGCTATGCATGTTCACCATATGAAAAATATTAATTTTAGGTGGTTTTGCATGCAGTAAGAAATCATTGAGTGCTTATAAAATAGTTCACCTTACAGACATTAAATAAATATTCTACTGTAGAGATTTTTAAATTACCCATTTGAGTTTTTAATTATCAACCCAATTGGGAAAATGATGTCCAACTTTTTCTTCTCAGTAAGTTCCAATGTTGACTGGTTTCAGGTTTGGTCTTTTCATGCTTCATGATGCTACTCTCACTCGCACTCTTTGCTTCACTATCCAGATTTGCCCTTTTGAAGGCTGCACAGTGTAGGATCTATACCCAGAGGTCAACAATATTTGGGTGCACTATGCGGTAAAGCAGAAAAGATGGGAATGAGACACTGCCATGCATTCTCTATTACTTATACGGTTTTACTGGTACCACGTCCTTTCAAATCAGACACTCAAATATCATAAATCTCTAACAAAAACCAAGCTAATAAGACTTTAAAGGTACCACATCATACATTTAAAATTTTTTATTTTTTTTTGCAAAGAAACTTAAAGGTAAAACAGATATTTCAAACACGTAGGCATCAGTGATAAAAGAACTGAAATTGCATATAATGCCAGTAGTCAATCATCAGACGTAGCCCCAGATGATCATTCAGGGTGCTTCATTGACAGTTTCCAATGCGTTTCACTGGGACAAAACCCTTTTCCTCAGGGGAAACAGGCGTTAAACTCTGTCATGAATTTTAAAAATGCATGCAGCTTCGACTAGGAAATAAAAAAAGGGCAGATAAAACTAACCATCGTGTAATAGGTGAGGCCATCCTTATAGAGATATCTACATTGTGGTAGAGGGAAATATAGATGTCCCCTTAAATAGACTGAAAATTAAAAAGTTGAAAGCCAACCGGGGTCCAGAAAAAGTATTTAGTCTTCTCAGGTTCTATTCCTCTAAGTTGGACCCTCCAGGTGTCCTCATTAAAGATCTTGCACCTTTTTCCTGTAGAGTCTTACTGTTTGTTTACTAGTGTCTACAGGTGGAAAGCAAGGCAAGAATAAAAATGTATGGGAGGAAACTGCAATAGTTAAAATAGTGAGGTATATACCAGTTTGCTAAATTGTTTTTATAAAAAAATAAAAAAAATCTTATACATTTTCAGGGGGTTCAGTTACTTTAGACTTACATCCTGGAAAATAAAAACAGCTATTGTACCATCTATTCAAGAGCGCTAAATTGATCATCTTTCCTAAGTGAAAACGATGGGTGTCAATACCTGCTGCTATCTTCAAAAATGCTAGTTGTCTGCTTGTCCTTTTGAGCCTCTTGTGGATTTACTAACTTAGAGCAAGTATACAGATAAGGGTTCATAATTTTACTCCAATGTCTCTGAACTGCTTAAATGTTAGGTCAGTGACTCTTGTACAAAATGTTTATTTGTTTAGAGAAAGGAGAACAAAATATTACCAAGCATGGGTCAACGCACAAAGATGCATAATACAGGTAAGTGACTCAAGGCACTTAAGTGGGGGAACATAACATAGGAACATAAGTGCAACAAAACTTGACATTCCAGGAGATCAGCAATAACTGCTACCAATTCTCTTCGGAAACAGTCACTTTAAAAGAGTGGCATGTATCGCACAAAGCAGGAAATCAATAAAAACACACAAACACGTATTGGATAAAAGAGTGTTACTTTCATGTTTCTAGAAGATAGACTCTAGAGCCAAAATGTGAAAACAAAATAAAGTAAAAAAAAATAATTATATAATATACAACACAGTAATTTAAAACCTTGAATGGTTTAATATTAAAATTCTGTGAATTGTGCTACATACTATAGTGTGAGACACATACTAAAGTAATAGGTAATGATATCACAGCTTGTTTATTAAAAAACATGTTGACAATAATAACAATCTAAAAAGTACAGGTATACCTGCTGACACTGTATTGATACATTTATGGGACAGCGATTGTTATATTTTAAATAGCCCTCTTTGGTTCTAAACATGTAAGTTAACTGGTAATTGTCAATTGAATTAAACTGCTTTTAAAATAATATTTATATAGTGCTAGTTAATCTGGTATAACAAATATCACTACTTTTACTGCATTTTTTTATATAAAAAGGATGTGTTCAGTTTAAGAATTTACAGGCAATGCATGAACACAAAAGATTGCTACAAATTGCTGCTATAAGTAACCTTCGGTTATTCACGCTACTGTATTTTTTTACTTCTCAGAAGTATACTTTTCAAGAACAAAATGAAGAATTTATATAAAAGCAGTTAGTAGTTCTCCAAAGAAGACTTTTTTTATAGGAATTTGAAAAGTTGGTGCAATTTGACTTTTTTGCCATTAGATGCATCTGCTCATAATGATCCACATTGACCCTGATGTACTAAATGAGTAGAGCGTGTTTACTGCCAAAGTGAATTTTCATTTTGCAAAGTGAGTTTTCACGTATCCTAAATTGTATCTAAACTCAAAAGCAAGATGCTATTTTGCAGCGTGCCAATCCTGAAATGGTTATAAAGCTCTGAACTGAAAACGGAAAAACTGCTTGCTCTATAGTGTGTAGTGGCCTCAATCCAAAGCACCTAGGTGTGTTTCCTTTCTGCTATCTCTTCCATCTGTTATCTGCATGAGTCACTTCTGACTGAGTCACTTGTTATCACCACAGAATCCTGGGGGATGGCCCTGACCCTCCTCCAGCACACAGAAGTGGGATGACAGCCGGTACATGTTTCCATATGAGACACACACACATGCCTTCTGAAGCTCAGAATGTTGTGTAATTGTGTGCCTTAGAAAGCTGTAGAGAGAAGGGCTGCTGATAAAGATAAAACATATGTAGGTAGGAGAGATTTGTTTCATTTCTGTATATCACTTTTTTTTTCTTCAGTGGGTATTTGTAAGGGTTTACAACCAATTCAAATGTGGGGGTTTCATTAACTTTCTTATTTAAATATTTTACTCCTTTATTTTCACTTGGGTACCAGCCAGTAGGCATGTTGTGTGACAGTAGGAGCTACTGTCACGGTAAAATGGACAGTTTGCTGGACACAGGGTCTGCACATTTGCAAGGTGCAAGACTACAGAGCGTAGATGTGGACTGGAGAAGACTGCTTTCGCAGCTTTCTCCAGGTTTTGGTATTCTGGAAAGGGGCTTTGTAGTTTGGAGATTCAACTGTGTCTTGGGAGGGATGGGATCTCCAACCCTGTGTCCAGACTTTGCTGATTACCAGCAGGGTGTGTGCTCAGGTGAGCACAGCCCTTAGAATGAGTGTATGGGAAGACCTTATGGCTCCCAGTTGGAGACGGCTCCACACCAAGAGACAGGAGGTCTTCAGGAGTCAGAGAGGCTGTAGGTGACAGCCAGAACATTGGTGACTGCAAGAGGCATAGCTGTGGACGCTTAAGGGAAGCCGTCTACTTTGAGGAGTCCGGTGGTCTGGGTGACCAGGAAAGTGCAGAAGTACTGCTACAGAGAGCCAGGTGGGCTAGCATTTTCTGTTATGTGTATTTGATGGAGAATAACCCGTGCATGGGAAACCTTTGTTTGGACTACCATGCCCTTAAATATAGTTCCTGACTGGCTTGAATCGCTGGGAAAACGCATCTACCACTTGAGCTAAACAACCCCCATCTCACAGTTGTTTTTCAACTTCCTTTACCAGTCCAAGCTGTCCATTAAAAGTGTCAGCTAGAGGTTTGAGACAAACCATATAACACTGACAGAGGTGTTAACAATGGTTAGTTATTATTCATGTATGTAAAACCTTTATGCCAACAGAAAAAAATTCTGCTGAAAACTGTTTGCTAAAGTTAGGGTTTAGTTAAGTCTATCAAAATTTGCTGGCGCATTCAAACTACCATCCATCTCTACATGTTGAAAATGCTGTTGTCCAAGAGTGGCTCTATTGCTTCTTTAGCTGTCCATACACTGTTCACGTTTTGGCCTGTTCATCAGGTTCTAGCTGGACAAAATTCACTATATGAAAGGCCTGATTAGCCTTTTCCCAACATATATCATTTTTTGCTTGCACATGATTGGATTATTAAAGTCAGCATAACTTAATCTCATTCACTAATAAACATGTCATACGTACCTGCCCTGTGCAGTGGTTTTGCACAGAGCAGCCCAGATCCTCCTCTTCTTGGGCTCCTCTTCAGTGCTCCTGGCCTCTCCCTCCTGTTGAGTGCTCTCACAGCAAGCATCTTGTTATGGGGGCACCCGAGCCGCAGCTCTGTGTGTCCATTCACACACAGAGCCATGGCCTGACCCCACCCTCTTTCTCTCCTCATTTGCTGACTGACTTTAATTAACAGCAGTGGGAGCCAATGGTGCCACACTGCTGTCTCAGTCAATGAGGAGGGTATTCCTCAGCAGCCGAGAAAATCCTGAAACATCACACGTCCTAGAGGGGGCTCAGGTAAGTATTAGGGGGACTGAGCGGGGCTGCTGAACACAGAATGCATTAAGATAATAAAACTTCTGCCTTTACAACCACTTTATGGAAAAATTCACTTTGGAAAGGGGAACATCATATAGCCTAGTGAAAGAGGTGAAGTTGTGCTGACTTCCTTAATATGATTGTGTATGTAATAGATTCAATTACCTGTTGGAGAGTAAAAAGAAGAGTTCATATGCAAGAAAGGTACTTGTTGCACAAAGATTGTATCCAACCTCTCAGAAAATCCATAGGTGCCCATATGCCAATTGGTCTCTTTTTTGGAGAAAATTTAATTAAAGGGTAACACGACTTTCATGATTAAAAAAAAATATCAAATAAATAATATAGTGTATACAGTTGCAACTCAAGTCATATTGTAATTGAATGTTACTAAAAATTAGCTTTTCTTTTTCAATATGCAGCGCTGTAATTTATTGTAATATACAATGCAATATGGCTACCTGGAGGCGTTCTGTACACAGGTGGTGTACTGGACGCCCCCTGAAAATTGTATTTCCTTTTTGTGAGATTATCTTACTGATTTTCCCCGAAGTCTGCACTAACATACAAATCAGATTTTTGGCATTTCCTGCATTTAATTTCTGGTGAGATCCTCCCAATGGGAAATTACATTTAAAGTATTGTAGACCTTGCCAATTTCCTTATTAGAGCCCTGCAGGTACAGCAGCTGATTGATAGTTATAAAACAACTCCCATACAGATTCACTCTGGATACAGACAAACTACTATTTCTGTAGAATAACAAAGGTAGGGATCTTCAACAAAGTTTAACATGCTCGCAATGTACATATATCACCCAGAGGGGAATGTTATTTCCTCAACAAAAGTGGAGTTGCTCTTTTAAGCTTTTACTATTCAGTATGTCATCTAAATTACATTGTGTGGAGTCCTAACATTCCAACAGCAACCGAAAATATAACAAGCAGATATCTTATTGCCATTTGTTATTGATATTGCATCTGTTCATTGATAGCCAGCCCCCTGATCACTCTTTGCATCTATTTTATGCAAGAAGCTAACAAGTAAGCCAACCAAGAGTGTGAGAGGAGCAGGGGTCACTCTGTTCCCTTTTAGTAAGTAAAATTGTTTTGTATTTTGAGCTTGGTATTGTTTGGCACACTACGCAACATATAAATATTTAATGGTAGTTCCTATATACTTTCAGTTTTACTTCTGGTACTATCAAAATACTTAATATGGAAACATTGTATATACCCGTATTTATCGGCGTATAACACGCACAGGCGTATAACACGCACCCTAACTTTAAGAGGGAAGTTTCAGGAAAAAAACATTCCACAGCCCCCTGCGTATAACACGCAGGCAGAGTTTACCCTCTATTTTCAGGGTAAAAAAGTGAGTGTTATACGCCAATAAATACAGTACTTAATTGCAAAATAAAGCCATCTACTTTTAAAATCCAATTGTAACTTTCAGCTTAAAGCGGAGCTCCGCTGAAAATAAAATATTAAAAGCCAGCAGCTACAGCAGCTGCTGACTTTTAATATTAGGACACTTACCTGTCCTGGAGTCCAGCGACGTCTGCAGCAGAGGACGAGCAATCACTCGTCACTCTGCTGCCCCCACCGCCATCCTCGTGAGGGAACCAGGCAGTGAAGCCTTGCGGCTTCACTGCCCGGTTCCTTACGGCGCATGCGCGTGTCGCGCTGTGCTGTTCTGACTGGTCCCTGTGTGTTCTGGGAGCCGAGTGTCTCCCAGAACACAATGGGTACTCTGCGGGAAGTGACGTGCTTCCCACAGATTTCCCACAGAGAGGACTCCCGGAAGTGGGTGAAAATACCTGTCTTAGACAGGTATCTTCACCCCCCTCCCTCCTGAAAGGTGTCAATTGTGACACCTGAGGGGGGGAGGGT
Source organism: Rana muscosa (assembly GCA_029206835.1). NCBI lineage: Eukaryota > Metazoa > Chordata > Amphibia > Anura > Ranidae > Rana > Rana muscosa. The sequence goes on along the minus strand of CM055117.1, from coordinate 634,047,090 downwards.
TCCGATGAGTGGAAGTTCCAGTTTAGGGTGGAGCTCCGCTTTAACACAGATAAATACATTCCAAGTCATGAAAAACAAAAAGGAGTGCAAATTCTTAGTTTCATATTTCTTCAGAATGCAGCCACAGCCTGAGTAGAACAGCCTGCCTCCTGCTAATAAGCTGTAGAAAATAATTATTGCTTTTTCTGTGGAAGCAGTGGTCTTTCTGCAGAGGTAAAACATGCCTCCTGCTGAGTCAGCCCTATGGTTGGGCAATCGGCAAAGCTCATGCTCCCTGCTGATTAGAGAACTATAGGTTTGGTCTCATGCACCTGGAGTGTATTTAGCTATTTTAAACTGAGCTTCTTTTTTTTTTTTTTGCGGTTTAAGCGAGTCCCTGCGCACAATACTGATTTATGAATCCTGCATTTTCCATAAAAGTCTTGCCCAAAAAATGTAAATATGGTCCATAGAGTGTACATATTTACCTGCATAAAATAAGGTTATTCCACAATGTTTTTAATAGGGCAGGTATGATTTATGCAGGCATTTGCACATATTTGCATATATGAAAAGAACTATGAGTAATACAATTTTTTACTAATCTAAACGCATCACTAATTTACTGATATTTATGTGCATGTATGTGCAGGCCCATTAAAAGCTATGGTCTGCATTTAGATTAGTAAAAAATGTCTAACAGTGTTTTTGGTGAAAGGGCTTTAGGATATGAGCATTTTGTGAATTTTGCTCAAAAAATAAAAGGCTTGGGAGTATAATGTACATTTGCAAGAACAGAGGCAAACTATATATGTAGAGTTAATACATCCATTACAATTTAGAATGGCTATGTTTCTAAAACTTCAATACAGGCTTGCTAAAAAACTAAATACCTGACATTTTAATTAAAATGATTATGATAACCCTTTAACGGATAATTGTTACTGTAATTAACATCGTACAGACATATAATAAATAGTTTTTATAAATACCAAGGATTGTCTGATATATAAAGGTATACGTCATGTTACTGTTAATCAAAACAATTCCTTAGTTTAGGCAGGCTGTAGTGTAGACAGATAAAACACTCAGGCAAAACACTTTCAACATTAAATGATAAATCACATGTGTTACTTAAACTATATTTGTTTCTCAGTCAATGCATTCATTAATACAGTGCACATGCTAAGTATAAAAACATTAAAAAAGCATTAGCTTGATATTGTAACATGTTATTGAAACATCCATACACTGTACATTTTCAGTACACAAAGATTTAAAATTTATTTTAAAAAGAGTGCAATTTTTTTCATTAGTTGAAAGCTGGGTTTCGTACGCCACATAAAACCAAGCTGTTGTTCTTCCTTCTGTTCAAGAGGACAAGAGAAATAATAAAAAACCCAAAGCTGGTGACACCAAGAATTACTACTCCTGAGATGAGGGCACTGGTCACTGAGTTCATTTGGAACGAAGGGTTTTGCGGTTGAGCTGCAAAATAAACAAGTAAACAGTGTATATAATAAGAATACATGAACAATGCTGACTATACCTGCTGTCATGACCATTATGTTTCTGGCAGTGGATGTAGTTTGCCATTGGTGGCCTGTTATAGTAACACCCCTAATTTATTGGTATAAGCATCAATGCCAAACATTGAGTGAACTAAACAATTTACCCTAATTTCCCAATGCACCTACAAAGTAAGTGAGTGCAGGAAGAGGAAAAAAATTCATTGGAAATACATTTCTCCATGAAGCAGGGAGGCATGCAATTGCAGGATTGTTAGTTGGGCATCATTAACTTATATGTTGAAATTGTTAAATTTATGAATCTTTTATAAATGTATCTGAATATACAGTGCATTAGGTTTTATTCAGGATGGAACCTCAATACTTATTCTTAGAAGGTGTTGTCACCCTTGTAATGACCTTTTCCCCCTACTAACCTTAACTCCGATTTGCATAACTTGAACCAAACCTGCTTTCTATGGAGCCGGTTCACATATATGCGGTGCAGCGGAAGTGTGAATTTGCTGCAAATTTAAAAAGAATCCTGTGCGTCTTCTGAGCACTGCAGTGCGATTCAGATGTGAATTCCAGGCTCATTCCCTTATATGGGAACACATCTGAATCACACATCTCATCAGTTTTGAACACAAATTCAATCAGAAAAAAAAACAGCACGGGGGTCTCCCCTCAATCCATACCCGGTCCTTTTGGGTTTGGTATGGATTTTAAGGGGGATCTCATGCCGTTTTTTGTTTTTTCATTTTGTTGTGGGGTTCCTGTATGGATTTTGAGGGGAACCAAGGACCACGGCTATGGAACGCGCTACCCACGGATATCCGTATGGAAGAAAACCATCGGGCCTTTAGGAAAAAACTTAAGACCCACCTCTTCTGATGGATCATGAAGCTACTGGATGCTAAGCGCCTTGAGGCAATTTAGTTTGCATTTGTTAGCGCTATACAAGTTTTTCAGTCACTCACTCAACACCAAGCCAATTTTTTTTTTAATTACGTGGGGCTCCCCCTAAAATCTATACCAGACCCTTATCCCAGCATGCACATAAATTAAAACAAGAAACCACTCATGCACTGCCATACATAAAAATAAAATAAAAAAAACCTTTCTGACAACACCCCTCTTCAGCTGCTGCAATCACCTAGGTGTGTGTTCCCCACCAATCTCAATAAACAGGTAATTATGCCATGTTGCGCTGCTGAGCATATTAAATAACCTTATATATTCACTTCACCACAGTGTCTCAATATATTATTCTTACCCACAAGCAACACATTCTGCACATGCTTGTACACCGTGATAACAAATCCAAGTGAAACCTCAAAAGACAGTGATGCCAGAATCCCAGTGCTGCAAGCACTCTTCAAATTGTGTACACCCCCTCACAATAAGTAAAGGTGTGTCGGCACCTTAATCTATTGACCTATAAGTAAAATAATGGTCTCAATGTGCTTCTCCCTGTCTGGGAACAGTTTGGATACCCCTTGTTTATGACAGACACTCCACTTGCCCACTCTGTTTCTGGGTCACTGGGTTTGAAATACTAAAGCTGGAGAGTGCAAAATTTGGTGCAGCTCTGCATAGAAACCAATCAGTTTCCAGGTTTTTTGTCATAGCTTAATTGAACAAGCTTTTTTTTTTTAGGAGAAGGGAGGGAAGGGTCACCTCAAACACTAAAGTAAGTAGACCAAAACACACACACTAAATATAGTGATCGGACTGAAGGTCCGAACATATTATATTCACATATTATAAATGTGAGGAAAGGTGGGGGAGGGAGGGGGGCCGAGGGGTGTTTTTTTTTTCTCTTTGTAAGGTGAAGGAACTGAAGGGTCACTCCATGCACTAAATTAAATAGATATAAATGCACACAACTAATACAGTATGGAGAGTACAGTAATTAGATCGAGTGGTAGGAGCACATGATATTCACATATTACAGATGCAAGGTTTTTTTTTTCCTCGTCAGGTAAGAGGGAGGAGAATTTCCCCCCCTTTTATGTTTTTTATGTTTTATGTGAGAATATGAATTGTAATATGTTTTGTTTAAATGCCTTGAATATTATATGAAAAGAAAATTTCAAATAAAATCTGAATTATAAAAAAAAAAAATTGAACAAGCTAAAATTAGAAGCCAATTGGCTACCATGCACAGCTGCACCAGATTTTGCACTCTCACATTTTAGTAAATCAACCCCACTGTTCCTTTAACCCTCCACTGCACTGCTGTGTGTCTCTATAAAGTTGACTCAGAGCCACATAGGAACCACCATAATGCGGTAGTTAAAGATTACCATAAAATTTATTAAAATTGCATTCACATAATAAAACAATAAAACCCGTATTAATGTAGAGCAGATGTTTGGGACAAATCACCTTACTCCCATCACACTTCTGGTTCTTGGCTCTGGCATCATGTAGCTCAGGGGTTGACCAACCCTGATGAAGTCACATGATTAGTGACGATACGCGTGGGGTGGAGCCAGGTGACGTCAGAGCCGAGGACTGGAAATCCAGCTGGAATAGGGTGTTTTGTCCAGAGTATCCGCTCTACATTCATACAGTTTTTACTGACTTGTAGCTTCTAATGGACACTGGAAGAAGCTTGCATTGTGCACTGAAATCAGTCAAGCAATTTCAGTACAGGAGAAGTCTGTACAACTGTGCTAGACTGAAGGTAAGGCTTTAAACTTAACTCCTTAATATCTCTTAGTCTTAGTTTTTCTATAACTTAACATTTAACCTAGTTAATCCTAAAACGATTGATGATGATCCTGAATGATTACATAAACTATGGGGGTTAATTTTATGCATTGAAAGTACTGATGCCCAAGCAGACCACTATCATGTACTACCAGTACTAAAGCTGCAGTACCTAAAACTCTTGATCTGTTTGAAAATTGCTATTTTAGTAAAATGCCTTTTAAAACAATACTCCAGGCAAATATAAAAAAATATGCAGTTTTTTTGTTTAACCACTTAATCCCTGGAAGATTTGGCCCCTTAATGACCAGGCCATTTTTCGCGATACGGCACTGCGGCACTTTAACTGACAATTGCGCGGTCATGCGAAGTTGTACCAAAATAAATTGATGTCCTTTTTTTTCCCCACATATAGAGCTTTCGTTTGGTGCTATTTGATCACCTCTGCGATTTTTTTCGCTATAAACAAAAAAAGCGACAATTTTGAAAAAAAACTGTTTTTTACTTTTTGCTATAATAAATATCCCCAAATTTTTTTAAAATGAAATTTCTTCCTCAGTTTAGGCCAATAGGTTTTCTTCTACATATTATTGGTAAAAAAAATCACAATAAGCGTATATTGATTGGTTTGTGCAAAAGTTAGTGTCTAAAAAATAGGGGATAGATTTATGGCATTTTTATTATTATTATTTTTTTTTACTAGTAATGGTGGTGATCTGCGATTTCTATCGGGACTGCGATATTTCCGCAAACGGATCAGACCCATTTGACACTTTTTTGGGATCATTGACATTTATACAGCGATCAGAGCTTAAAATGGGCACTGATTACTGTATAAATGTCATTGGCAGGGAAAGGGTTAACACTAGGGGGTGATCAAGAGGTTAAATGTGTGTCCTAGGGAGTGTTTCTAACCCTGGGGGGATGAGACTGCCTGGGGGAGGAGACCGATCCGATTGTTTAGGAACAACTGATCAGTCTCCTCAGCCCTGACATAATGGAGATCTGTCTATTTACATTGACAGACCTCCGTTCTTTGTGTGGCGCAATCGCGGGTGCCCAGCGGACATCGCAACCGCCAGGCATGCACATTGGCTCAGTCGTCACGCCCCTTGTAGTCTTTAAGTGTCTGATGTACAGCTACGACGGCTCGCCCAGCGGATCCAACCTGCCACAGTATAACTGCGGCGGCTGTTTGGGAAGCAGTTAATAAAAAAAATGAAGGGCAAGTTCACATCAGAATGTCGTGCGGGAAACCCACGTTTACCGCACAGCATTCAAAACGCTTTGCAGTGGGTATCAGTGGTAACTTAACAACGCCCCAAACGCAGGTCGCAAACACAGTAAATTTGTCTGCACTGAAACACATGATACAGTTTTCATGATGTTTTACAACAACAATGATATACTGACTTACCAAGCTGGGAGTTGTTTGTTGGAGTCTCATCTGTAATAAACAAATATTTGCTGTTTAAACATTCACAATAAAGAAAAAAATGGCGAATGAAGCACAGAGTAGTGCATATTTTTCAGTCTTTGGCTTAAAACTGAACTCCAGGTATGATCCTACTTAAATACTTACATTGGTCAAACTTGAACCAATGTATGTATGTACATCTCATAACAGATGGGACACTGGGGAAGCTGGAAATAACTATAGTAGTCAATGCTACTACAGTGATAGCTGATTGGACAAGGTAGAGAGGAGGAGGGGTGATGTCACAATTTACTGAAAATTAAAAAATAATAATAGTGGCAGTGTCGAAAGAGCTACCCCCTGTGGTCAGTGTGCAGTGGGGCAGCCCCTCAGCACAGGACCCAGAAGATTGTGGAGATCACTGTAGTAACTCTGCATACTACAGACATTGTTGGCTTCCACAGTGGTCACTTAGGTATGAGATATGTGTACTTACATTCGTCCAACCTGAACCAATACAAGCATGCAATTAAGGTCATACCTGGAGTTCAGTAAACCTGTAATTTGATCTTACAAGGCAAAGCAAAAAGTTTACCTAACTTTGCACACCCTGTTTTCCTTGCTAAGCTGAATACACTCCTAGTATGATATTTATCATGCAAGTCTAAACAGTTTTTTTTTTCCTTTTTATTTAATACATTTTTTATTAGGTTTTTAACGCAAAGAAACATTTACCAGAATATCAATAGACAGTAGTGAATAATTGTCAAGTCGCCAAACCTCTGAAGCAGTGTTTTGATTTCTACAGTTTAGATATCATTACTAAAAGTAATACCTGTTACCCCATTTGGGGTCAGACTGTAAACCGGTTATATACATATAAATTCAGTAAATATAGACAGAGGAGATTAGAAGCTACACAATAAGTATGTCTCAATGGAAAACATTTAGAGAATGCATTTAGTAATGCATCGAAAATTGCTCTCTAAAATATTTAAAAGCTTTAGGATGTCCAAGCCATGTTTGCCGGAGTTTCATAAAGGTTTTAATGTTATAATTCTTATAGGCCAACATTAACTCCGTCCTTTCCTTGGGCCCTTCCTATTCTCATGCTATACCTCTTTCCTGGGCCAGTTGATAACCTCCCATGGCTTCCAATACCACCTCTATGCCAACGAAACTCAGATCTTTCTCTCCACTCCTCAACTCACCCCTCGATCTCCTCACGGAGCTCAAATATACTGAATGACATATCGGTATGGATGTCACACCACTTCCTCAAACTCAATCTTTCTAAAACTGAGCTTGTTATATTTCCTCCTTCCTGCCCCCCCCCATGACTTTACCATTAAGATCAACAACACAACCATTGGTCCCTCCATACATGCCAGGGTGCTGGGTGTAATCCTTGACTCTGACCTCTCCTTCATCCCCCACATCCAATTACAGGCTAAATCCTGCCGCCTTAACCTCCGCAAAATCTCCAGAATTCAACCCTTCCTGACTGACAGCACAAAGCAACTTATTCACTCCTTCATTATTTTCCACCTTGACTACTGCAACTCTCTCCTTAATGGCCTACCCTTACGCAGTCTATCCCCCCCTCTTCATTCTATTATGAATTCTGCTGCTAGACTAATACACCTCACTAACCGATCCATGACTGCTGTTCCTCTCTGCCAATCCCTTCACTGGCTTCCCCTACCCCACCGTATAAAATTCAAAATGCTAACCAGAACATACAAGGCCATTCGCAACATTGCCCCCATCTACATCACCAACCTCATCTGCAGATATCGCCCAAATCGTCCCCTCCGCTCCTCCCAAGACCTCCTGCTCTCTAGCTCCCTTGTTACCTCCTCCCATGCTCGCCTCCAGGACTTCTCTAGAGCCTCTCCCATCCTCTGGAACTCCCTGCCCTGGTATGTCCGATCAGCCCCTACCCTGTCCACCTTCAGGAGATGCCTGAAAACTCACTTATTCAGGGAAGCCTATCCTACACCCACCTAACTGTCCCCGAGCCATCCCCAGCAAATCATTCTCTGCAGCTATTACCTTTTGTACCACCACCCCTTCCCTTTAGAATGTAAGCTCTATGAGCAGGGCCCTCCTATACCTTCTGTATTGAACTGTATTGTAATTGTGCTGTCCCCCTTTACATTGTAAAGCGCTGCATAAACTGTTGGCGCTATATAAATCGTGGATAATAATATAATAATTAACTCAAATTGACCTTGAGTGTTCAATCTTTTGATAATAGTAGATAAGTTGGGGGGTAATATTAAATTTCTAATGACTCACTGGGGTGAGACTTGCTGCAATAAGAATATGTTCCACAACTATTCCATAATGAATAGGATAGATGTTTAAATTCAGACCTAATAGCCCCATAGCAGGCATAAGATAAAGTTAGATTAAGTACATTTCCCGTAAGAAATGTTAAAAAAAGCAGAAACTGAATTCCAAAAGCTGTGTAAATTTTTACTGCTCCACATAATATGGAATAAATTCCTGATTTGTTCACCACATCTCCAACAATTAGGAGCATTATCTTTCTGGATAAACAAGGCTTTTTTAATTCTGTGTATCTGAATTCTGAAAAAATGGGCATTGAGACCATGGGACTCAATTTCCTTCTTCCCATGATTTCTTCCCATGGCAGATAGAGTCCTTAGTCCTGTGTAAGCTAATGACTAGTGTTGAGCGGACCCGAACTGTAAAGTTCGGGTCCGTACCGAATTTTGGCGTTTTCCCGACCCCGGACCCGGACCCGGATTTTGCGCTAAAGTCCGGGTTCGGGTCCGGATTCGGGAATTTAATGGCGCAGTTAGAAATGCTTCAGGGGCCAGCCAATCACCATTTGATTAGCTGGTGTGCCCTTAGAAGCCATCATAGCCATGCCTACTAATGGCATGGCTGTGATTGGTCAGTGCAACATGTGACCCAGCATGTGACCAGCTTCTATATAAGCAAGAGGCTCACAGCACAGATCGTCACTCTGCTTTTAGACAGTGTAGGGAAAGGATCCTGGCTGCTGTTGCTGTGAGGGAGAGAATTATATGATAGGAGTTAGTCCTGATTCTGCAATCTACTGATAGAAAAGATAGAGAGACAGTGTAGTGTAGTGTAGGGGCAGGATCCTGTTTGTGCTTTCAGGGAGAGAGATTTAGATAGGAGTCCAGATTGAGAGATATAATAGCTCAGCGATCTGCATAGGTTTATCTGTTTGTGTTGCAAGCTCAGTGCACCAGCACTGCATTACGTTGAGTGATACACCTATTCCATACTGTGGCTGTATTGTGCTCTTGCTAAAAGACCCATTTCGGGCAGAAAAAAAAAAAAAAGACACTTTATTGTGCTTTTGCTAAAAAGACCCATTTTTGGGCCCCAAAAAAAAAAAAAAAGGCACTTTATTGTGCTGTTGCAAAAAACAAAAAAAGGCACTTTGTTGTGCGCAAAAAAGACCTATTTTTGGGCAAAAAAAATATTTTGCAGTGTATATCTCTAGTTGTGTGAAATAACCAATTTCTATATATTTTTCTTGTACTATGCTATACTAAAAAAAAACAAAAAACTTTTTTTTGAATAGCATTCTCTGCAGCTGTGCGATTCAGCGGTTATATACTGTGGTTGTGTTGTGCTCTTCCAAAAAACGCCATTTAGGGCCACAGAAAATAAATTGCAGTGTGAAATACACATGTGGAGGTGTGTAAAATAAACAATTTCTATATATTGTACAGTGCTATACTAAAAAAAACAACATTTTTTTTTTAATAGCATTCTCTGCACTTCTATAGCTGTGCGATTCAGTGGTTAAATACTGTGGTTGTGTTGTGCTCTTGCAAAAAACGCCATTTAGGGCCACAGAAAATATTTTGCAGTGTGAAATACATATCTGGAGGTGTGTGAAAAAACAACATTATTTTTGAATAGCATTCTCTGGCCTCTGCAGCTGTGCGATTCAGCGGTTATATACTGTTGGGGTTGTTGTGCTCTTGCAAAAAACGCCATTTAGGGCCACAGAAAATATTTTGCAGTGTGAAATACACATGTGGAGGTGTGTAAAATAAACAATTTCTATATATTGTACAGTGCTATACTAAAAAAAACAACATTTTTTTGAATAGCATTCTCTGCACTTCTATAGCTGTGCGATTCAGTGGTTAAATACTGTGGTTGTGTTGTGCTCTTCCAAAAAACGCCATTTAGGACCACAGAAAATAAATTGCAGTGTGAAATACACATGTGGAGGTGTGTAAAATAAACAATTTCTATATATTGTACAGTGCTATACTAAAAAAAACATTTTTTTTTTGAATAGCATTTTCTGTAGCTGTGCGATTCAGCGGTTACGTGCTGTGGGTGTGTTGTGGTCTGGCAAAAAACGCCATTTAGGGCCACAGAAAATATTTTGCAGTGTGAAATACACATCTGGAGGTGTGTAAAATAAACAATTTCTATATATTCTTCTTGTACAGTGCTATACTAAAAAAAACAACCTTTTTTTTTTTGAATAGCATTTTCTGCAGTTCTGTAGCTGTGCGTTTCAGCCATTACGTACTGTGGGTGTGTTGTGGTCTTCCAAAAAACGCCATTTAGGGCCACAGAAAATAAATTGCAGTGTGAAATACACATGTGGAGGTGTGTAAAATAAACAATTTCTATATATTGTACAGTGCTATACTAAAAAAAACATTTTTTTTTTTAATAGCATTTTCTGTAGCTGTGCGATTAAGCGGTTACGTGCTGTGGGTGTGTTGTGGTCTGGCAAAAAACGCCATTTAGGGCCACAGAAAATATTTTGCAGTGTGAAATACACATCTGGAGGTGTGTGAAATAAACAATTTCTATATATTTTCCTTGTACTGTGCTATACTAAAAAAACAACCTTTTTTTTTTTGAATAGCATTTTCTGCAGTTCTGTAGCTGTGCGTTTCAGCCATTACGTACTGTGGGTGTGTTGTGGTCTTCCAAAAAACGCCATTTAGGGCAAGATCCTAAATTTGGAAAATATGAGGAGAAGGTCAAAGGGACGTGGTGGCCCCGGTCGTGGTGCTGCTGGTGGAGCTCCTGTTGCAGGGAGAGGACGTGGTGGATCTGTGCCAGCTACACGCACAAGTGAAACACCTTCCTCAGGTGCGAGTAGGCGACCGAGCCTGCGGCGGTATTTTGTCGCGCCTAATGAGGCTGTACCAATGTTTAGGCCAGGACAAGTACAGGCGATAGTAGATTGGGTTGCTGACAGTGCCTCGGGTTCCTTCACATTGTCTCCCACCCACTCTTCTGATGAAAGATTAGAGTTGGCACCTGAAGCCCATGTCCATCAGTCTTTCACCTCACCCCCTTGCAAATCAGCCAAGCAGTCTGAGCCCCAAATCATGCAGCAGTCTCTTCTGCTTTTCGATGACTCTGTTAGCAGGGTTTCCCAGGGCCATCCACCTAGCCCTGCCCCAGAAGTGGAAGAGATTGAGTGCACCGATGCCCAACCACTTATGTTTCATGATGGGTACATGGGAGGACCATCGCAGCACGTCTCGGATGATGACGAAACACAGGTGCCAACTGCTGCTGCTTTGGCAATTGTGCAGACAGACATGGAGGGCAGGGGTGAAGACTGGGTGGAAGATGATGTGGAGGACGATGAGGTCCTCGACCCCACATGGAATCAACGTTATGCAGGTGACCAGTGTAGTTCGGAGGGAGAGGCTGTGGTCGCACAGAGCCACCAGCACAGCAGAAGAGGGAGCAGGGTGCAAAAACGGAGCATTCGTCCCCTACACAGTACATCTGCTACTGCCCAACGCAGCAAGGGACCGAGCACACCAAAGCCAGGTCCAAGGACTTCCCTAGCGTGGCAGTTCTTCACACAGTGTGTTGATGACAAGACACGAGTGGTTTGCACGCTGTGCAATCAGAGCCTGAAGCGAGGCATAAACGTTCTCAACCTGAGCACAAGCTGCATGACCAGGCATCTAAGTGCAAAGCACGAGCTGCAGTGGAGTAGACACCTCAAAAACCAAGAATGGTCTCTGGCTCCTCCTGCTTCCTCTTCTGCTGCAGTCTCGGCCTCTTCATCCACCTCTGTAGTGACAGTGGCACCTGTCACCCCGCAAACAGAGGATCTGCCAGCAACACTACCACCTGGGTCACCAACCATCTCCACAATGTCCCATGGAAGCGTTCAGCTCTCTATCTCCCAAACATTGGAGCGGAAGAGGAAGTACCCCCCTAGCCACCCGCGATCCCTGGCCCTGAATGCCAGCATTTCAAAATTCCTGGCCTTTGAAATGCTGTCATTCCGTCTGGTGGAGACGCAGAGTTTTAAAAGCCTGATGGCATTGGCTGTCCCGCAGTACGTCGTGCCCAGCCGCCACTACTTTTCCAGGCGAGCCATCCCTTCCCTGCACAACCAGGTGGGGGACAAAATCAGGTGTGCACTGCGCAACGCCATCTGTGGCAAGGTCCACCTAACTACGGATGTGTGGACCAGTAAGCACGGTCAGGGACGTTATATCTCCCTAACAGCACACTGGGTAAATGCAGTGGCGGCTGGGCCTGAGGCAGATAGCGGTTTGGCGCATGTCCTTCCACCACCGAGGATTGCAGGGCGCTTCAGTTTGCCTCCTGTTGCTAACTCCTCCTTCTCCGCTTCCTCATCCTCTACCGCCTCCTCATCCATTCAGCGTAACACCTTCACCACCAACTTCAGCACAGCCAGGGGTAAACGACAGCAGGCAGTTTTAAAACTTTCCTGTTTGGGGGAAAATCCCCACACCGCGCAGGAGTTGTGGAGGGACATGGAACAACAGACCGATGAGTGGTTGCTGTCAGTGAGCCTCAAGCCCGGCCTGGTGGTGTGCGATAATGGGCGAAATCTCGTAGCAGCTCTGGGTCTAGCCGGTTTGACGCACAAACCTTGCCTGGCGCATGTGCTGAACTTGGTGGTCCAGAGGTTCCTTAAAAATTACCCCAATATGCCAGAGCTGCTGCAGAAAGTGCGGGCTGTCTGTGCGCACTTTCGGCGTTCTCACCCTGCTGCTGCTCGCCTGTCAGCGCTGCAGCGTAACTTCGGCCTTCCCGCTCACCGCCTCATATGTGACGTGCCCACAAGGTGGAACTCCACCTTGCACATGCTGGCCAGACTGTGCGAGCAGCAGCAGGCAATAGTGGAGTTTCAGCTGCAGCAATCACGCGTGAGTCGCTCTGCGGAACAGCACCACTTCACCACCAATAACTGGGCCTCCATGCGAGACCTGTGTGCCTTGTTGCGCTGTTTCGAGTACTCCACCAACATGGCCAGTGCCAATGACGCCGTTCTCAGCGTTACTATCCCAGTTCTATGCCTCCTTGAAAAAACGCTTCGTGCGATGATGGAAGAGGATGTGGCACAGGAGGATGAGGAGGAGGAAGCGGGATCATTTCAAAGGCTTTCAGGGCAGTCTTTCACAAGTGGCTACGAGGGTGGGTTCCTGCACCAACAAACGCCAGGTACACAATTGTCCGGCAGAAAGGGCACAGTTCTGGAGGATGACGAGGTGGAGGAGGAGATGGAGGAGGAGGAGGAGGAGGAGGAGGAGGAGCCATGTTCACAGCAGGGTGGCACTCAGACCAGCTCGTGGCCATTACTGGTGCGTGGCTGGGGGGATACAGAGGACACAGACGATACACCTCCCACAGAGGACAGCTTTTCTTTGCCTCTGGGCAGCCTGGCACACATGAGCGATTACATGCTGCAGTGTTTCCGCAACGACAGCCGAGTTGCCCACATTTTAACTGGTACTGATTACTGGGTGGCCACCCTGCTGGATCCCCGTTACAAGGACAACGTACCGTCCTTAATTCCCTCACTGGAGCGGGATCGTAAGATGCGCGAGTACAAGCGCACGCTGGTAGACGCGCTGCTGGTGGCATTCCCACCTGACAGCGGGCGTACGGTGGAAGCACAAGGCGAAGGCAGAGGAGGAGGAAGAGGTCGCCAACGCAGCCGGGGCACCGGCAGCACCTCATAAGGCAGGGTTAGCATGGCCGAAATGTGGAAAAGCTTTGTCAGCACGCCACAACAACCAGCACCACCAGCTGAGATGGAACGTCTTAGCAGGAGGCAGCATTTCACCAACATGGTTGAGCAGTATGTGTCCACAGGCCTACACGTACTGGATGACGGGTCTGCCCCCTTTAACTTCTGGGTCTCCAAATTGGGCACATGGCCTGAGCTTGCCGTTTATGCCTTGGAGGTGCTGGCCTGCCCTGCAGCCAGTGTATTATCTGAACGTATATTTAGCACGGCAGGGGGCGTTATCACAGACAAGCGCAGCTGCCTGTCCAGAGCCAATGTGGACAAGCTCACGTTCATTAAAATGAACCAGGCATGGATCCCACAGGACTTGTCCGTACCTTGTGCAGAATAGACATGTATACCGGTGTTGTGACAAAAACTGTCCGGCCATCGGATTGTGCCCGGCCCGTACTGTGCAGGCGCAGCGCTTGCGCAGTACAGAGGACAAGGAGATTCACAAAATCTCCGAAGATGAACGGCGCCTGCGCTGTGAGTGCAGGTTCAAGCCCCACCATCCAAGAGGACATACGGTAGCACATAGTAACAGGGCCCCTCACGGGCTCGCTTCGATCGCGGCCTTGCTTGGCTCGGCTTGAACCACGGATGGTGTGGCCTTCACCTGAACTCAACACGCAGGCGCCGTTAGTCTTGGGAGATTTTTGAAATCCCCTTGTCCTACATACTCAGCAAGCGCAGTACAGGGCGGACACTATTCGACAGGGGACAGAATTCGACACATCACCGGCCTTACCCAGCCATTGTTGTATTTTTGAACCAGTGTTGGCTACCTCGTCCTCCTCCACCGTCGCTTCCACCTACACAGCCACATCCACCGCCACCTCAACCTCCTACTCCATATGGACCTCGTCCTGCTAGGCCAAGATTAAAATTTTTATTTTCTTTTTTTGTAGCGCACAGATCCTTTCCCCCTTACCTGCCTTTATGTTGTTGGCTCTTCGCAGGAGGGAGAAAGGCACACCGCACTACCAGCCCGTATCCTCCTATATAAAGAGGTTGAGCGGTGTACTTGACGGGCCGTGTCCACAGCCGGAGTCAAAACTCCTCCAGAGGATGATTCTCACCTCTACTGTAGGTAGAGGCAAGTCCTTTAATTGCCAGTAAAGTCAATGTCCACACCAGCTGAAACTCCAACTCTTATTCTCTCATGGCAAAATAAACTGTACTCAGATAGAAAAGGTTAGAGCAAAGAAACAGGACAGCTTAAGGTGTGGAGGAGGTCCAGGCACAAACGTAGCACATTCACTTCACTGCTTAGGTTTCTCAAACAGTTTTTGGCGCACGGTCTCTGCCACAGACATTGAGGTTGGTCTCTGCCACAGACCGGGTGTACAAGGCCCCTGCCACGGGCCTGGAGAACTTTGGTCTCAGCCACAGACCAGGGTGTATAAGGCCCCTGCCACGGGCCGGTTGAATAAGGCCTCTGATACAGTCAAGGTGACCTTGAGCTTCTCCTTCTACGAACCTAGCCCATATCAAGGGGAAGACATCTCTCCAGGGAGTCAACAGACCATTCCTTCACCGTGACTCCCGCATCGGTCCATCAGAATGATCCTCCCTTCCCTGGAACAGGGTCCCCTACACGAGGCGGCTCTGGACTCCAGGCTTTACTCCCGCCCCTAGGCCTCCATACCCAGGGCAGCAAGAACTCCAGGATAGTACCTTACCCCGGGCTAAAGGTGCCCGAGATGGAACAGGAACACATGCACCCAGGCCGAAGGCACCTGGGCGCGGACCCCACTGGACATCAGCCCCCAGGCCAAAGGTCTGCCCCTTTTATATGCTCTCCCGGCATGCACAGCAGGTTCCCCGCCCCGCTGTACTACTGCCAAGAGGGGACACAAAAGGCGTCACCTGTAGGCCGCAGGGAACTGCACACCAATACTGTCCCCCGAGGACAAAATGGTCCATGAATCCTACAGAATTAGGGTATTTGAGCCTATTTACCACTCAAACACTTTCCTTAAATTTAGCACCCCGCTACATTTTTATTTCAAAGTATTTTATTTTCCCACTAGCTTATCCATTAAATTAAATAATTTATTCCAGAAAGGGCGTATTCTGGGGCATTCTCACCATATGTGTGGCATTGTGCCGTTGAGTTTCTGAGGTTCTTAATGACTTCCTGTACCTCTTCTGCTGAAAAGGGGGCCTCCAGCATATTTATTTTTTAATTTTTTTTATGTTCTTTTAAGTTATTTCCTATCCACATTTGTTTGCAGAGCACTTGCCATGTTCTTAACAACATTTTGCTGCCATTTGCAGCCCTCTAGCCCTTTCCATTACTTTTTTAGAGCCTTTTTAGTCGTCAGAAGTCCGGGTCCCCATTGACTTCAATGGGGTCCGGGTCCGGGTCCGGGTTCGGGTTAAAGTTCGGTCCCGAATCCGAACTTTTTTCCGAAGTTCGGCCGAACCCGCCGGACCCGAATATCCAGCTACCCGCTCAACTCTACTAATGACCTCAATGACCTTTTTGTTTTCTAATGAAGTGGCAGGGGAGCAAAAGGCAGGGAAAAACTAATAGCAGTAGGGAAGGTGTGTTAGAAGTTAAAGCTTAGATGAATGTTCCCCATGTAATGCAAGACAAAACATTTGTATACTCTGTGTATGTATGTAAACATATATAAGTCTGAACATTGTAGGACAGTAGGACTGATCTCCCAGCACAGCCAGAAAACTGACCACACTGGGATAGATATGCTTCTTTACTTAGAATGGTCATTTTAAAACCTGGAAAGAAGGGGGACTGTCGGGTATTTCACACAAACAAAAAAAAACAGAGAACAGGGTACTTATTAACATAGTACAACAGATACATACCGGGAATATGAAATGTTGAGGTAAGATACACTTTACGTGAACCTATTACTTTGCCCTGCTTAGGCAAGACACATGTTCGCTTTAAGAAATTTCTCTTTTTCTAGTATATGCTTAATATAGAGTGAGTATATTCTAATATAGTGCTCCTTTTAGATGCCAAGCCCTGCCATGTACCAATCAGGGAGAAAGGAAGTGCACCACCAATGGTACATAGCTTGTACTTTGAGAAGTAGTGTACTGTATAGCAAATTTGAAATAACAGCCATGGCATAACACACTGCATATTAAGTGGAAATTGGAATGAAACAATTTACCTAAGTTACATTAATACTTATATCAATAAGGACTCCCCGTAATTTTAAATGCAATTTGAATCTGAGATTTTCACATTTCTATACTTTTTTGCAAGTATAGTTCTTAGTCATATCATGTACAGCAGCTGAAACTTCAGAAAGGTCAGTATTTTGTGGCTTTAGGGAGCAATGCTTTGTACCAATTGCATGCCCTTTTCACAAATGGAACATTGTAATAATGATTAATCTGTCCTCAATGGAACTAAATAAATTGGAAGATGGGCACTGTCTGTTCTGAGACAGCAAACCGATGACAAGGCCATGTGCTGTGCTGTTTCAAAATTATTTCTCAACCTGTATGGTGTATTTTCCTGGATGGATGGTTATATTATGTCCAATATACTATGAGAGTCTCCCTTTACAGATATAAACATATATTGTTTTATTTATTCCCATACGTCTAATGCCAACTCCTTTGTGACATATTATAGGGAATACGGGAACACAAATATTCAGCCTGCTCCACTATTTTAAATTAATTCAGAGCCATACATCAGTAAACAAGAAGAGGAAGCTGCATAAATTCAAAAATGATTAGAAAGCTTTAAAAATAGAATCTCTAAAATCTACATAAAAAGTATACCTCACATGTACTCCCAAATATACAGTATGTACCAATATACTATATAGATAGAAAGATAGGTAGCTATAGATCAATATATATTGCATATACTATAGCAATAATAATGGTAATATTTAATATAAAACATGCATATGTAGTCATATATAATATGGTAAAATAAACAAGAAAAATCAGTCTATTGTGCAGTACCTCATTTCAGGCCAACCATTTGATAATAATCTACTGGTACAGCAGACTTGAAAGGTTTTGTTTGCATTTTATTCAAGTGTAAATTTTCTTGGCTCTTTTTTTACAATTATTTTTTAACTGAACATTGTGTGTTTGGAGCTGCACAGAGCAGTATATTGTCTCCCTAGTCCTCAAAATAAATATGTACACAATTGCATACATTTCCTTAAACTCGCTACATTGTTTACATAAATATAGCTGTGCTTACGTACATCACACAAAATAATATTAATAATACATAGTTCCCTGTCTTGAGAAACCCTACTTTTCTATACATTTTTCCTAAAGTATCCCAATGTTTAACTGGCATAGCTGGTTTTGTTTTTGTTTGAGCTCTCCTGAAGCTTTCTTATTCCCCTTTATTAACAAAAAAATGGAAAAAAAAGAATGCATCTTTTCTTGACCTAAGCTGGCCATACACTGTACAAATAGTACTCAGTTACTGAGTTTGGCTCCTGCCGGACATCCTTTAGTTGAAAAGTCAAAGGAGCAGGATGGAAAATTGGCCAAAAAGCAGGTGCATCTGATCAGAAGCAACCACATGTTGGGTACTTTGACAGCTGGCAAGGATGGCTTTCAACATACAATAGGCACAGAGGGAGATTTGTCAATGCAGGCTGTGTAGCTTTTAGCCCCCGTTTACATCTGGCCAATTTTCACGCCATTTGACAGGTAAAATTATGCTACATTGGAGCCTATTGCCGGCATCGGCACCCTCTGAATCGGTGTGACGCCGACTTTGCGACGCCTCACCGAATCCCAAAAGTAGTTCCTGCGCTACTTTTGGTGACTTTGGGTGTGGTTTCAATAGACATCTGTGCATGAACCCCTACAGATGTCTTTCAAATCAGCCACGAACTCGCAATAAAATGCAGCTTTTGAAATCGTGCGAATTCGACTGGCCTTGCGCGATTTTAAGCCCGCCTCCAATGTGAACGAGGGCGGATGGAGGAATCTGTTTAGCCTGACTTTTTTTTTTTTAGCATCCAGCCTATACTATAATTGTATAGCCAGCTTTACTCCACAGGTCCTGTTTTCTCACTTTTAATATCAGGTGAGATAATTCCCTTATTTACCTAAGA
Organism: Rana muscosa; assembly: GCA_029206835.1. NCBI lineage: Eukaryota > Metazoa > Chordata > Amphibia > Anura > Ranidae > Rana > Rana muscosa. The sequence continues at coordinate 634,028,328 of CM055117.1, read as the reverse complement.
TCTATTATGCCCAAGTCTGCTTCATCTTTCCTACAACTTTGCTCTAACAATTTAGCAAAATAACAATGGAGTAAACTACAGAGACATCCTGTTGCATGTTGATGAATTCTGTATTGACAATTCCTATTTTATTTGTATTTGCTGATGCTTATTTATTGGGATTAGTTGACAAATTATCTTCTTTACAGAAATATTCCCAAGCTATTGTTACTTTTTGATCTGTAAACTGTTTATTTCTGTTTTCTGTATGGGCATGTTTTAAAATTTATAATAGTCAGGATTTTGGCTCATCTAAATCCAATAGTTATAAGGTTCCTATTTCTCCAGTCCAAATGGGCTTATGGTATTTGTTGAATCATTTAGCTTTGGAGCAGCAACATTAATTACAATGGACTGTGCATTTTTCCTGCCAGTTCTGTGTACGTACCAATTTTTGTCACTTTAGTTTTTATACAATCTAATCATCCTAAAAAATAAATACCACACTGAAACAGCAGGACAGGCTATAAACACACCTAGTGACATTAAAATGCACTGGTTGTAGGCTTTAATTAAAAGTGCCTTGTCTGTTATCTTTGCTGGTCTGCTATAAAGTGTTTTCCACTTCAGACGAAATATCTGTTAAGAATTCATCTTCTGGAGAAATGGTAAGAGCACTTCATTTCATAAGGACTTGTTTGCTGGATTATTGATTAGTGGCTTAGAGCGTTATCGTCAGAGATACTGATGGATCTGAGGGATGCTTTCCAAAGTAGTTCTGCCTTGGCGTGGAAAAGGTGTTAGGTTTTTGCTCATCAATTGTGCTTAAATTTAAAGGGAACTCTGTCATCAAACAAAAGACCTCAAAAATAACTAAAATGTACACATCACATACTAGTTTTGAAGAGGTGAAGCAAAACCTATTCAGTTAGTTACTGCCTTGGAACTAATATGGGATACATCATTTATAGAAATGTTGATGTGTGACCGTGTCTTTTTAAAGCAGAATGCCAGGTAAACAATTAAATATACATATGGAATTGCAAACCGCACAGAAGCTTGGTAGCTTGCACTCCTGCCTTGCAGTAATGGTCCAAAACCCAACCACAACACTACCTGCATGGAGTTTGCATGCTATCCCTGTGTTTGAATAGGTTTCCTCCCACACTCCAAACATAATGTTAATTGGTTATGTGTATGTATGCATGTGGGGTAGGGACCTTGGACTGTAAGCACATTGAGAGCAGGGACTGATGTGAATGTCTAATATATGTAAGCATGGCATGTAATGTGCAGACATGTCTTGCCCCTCAAAAGTGAGGCCTGACCACAACTTTGTCCTATGGTTTCAAGATCGGCTCACCCCTCCCTAGCTGCGTGTGAGCAACAGTCAGAGTTCATAGCTAACCCTACCACAATGCAAATTCGAACCTTATCGCTATCTCAGTCTTATCTTTTCACCAACGCATGCTAAAAATGGTCCACTAATGAGAATTTTTAGTCTGAAAAATAGATTTTTTTTTTCTTTCAAATACATATTTGCTGAGGTCATGTGTAACATTGCTCATAGACAAAATCTACTACCAAATAATTTCTTTGGATATCTGAAAACATCAAATAGTCAGTTAAAGGAAGTTACATGTTTGTTAACAAATCACCTGCTGCAAGTGCTCTTCCTGAAACAAGCGGCACTTAAATATGATTTGTTAATCAGTGTTAGGCTGGGTTCACACTGGTACAACATGACAGTCATACAACTTTCATCCTACTTTTCTCTGCGACATCAGTCCTACATTGGTCCGACATCCATCCGACTTTCATGAACAGGATACTACTTTGATCCGACTTTGTGATAGGCTGACTTGTCCTTTGACCAATCAAAGCAATCCCAGGGTGAGATAAATTCCTTTTACTGCTGCTGTAATCACCATGTCGGATGGTTAGGACAAGGATCCTACTTTGATCCGACTTCAATGATATTCAATGGGATGAAGTAGGATCAAAGTCGGACCAAAGTAGTACAGGGAGCATTTTCAAAGTCGGACCGACTTGTGTCGGACCAGTTAAGACAGCTCTCATAGGGAAACATTGATTTTTACACGTCATGCGACATAAGTTCCCAATGTCGAAGCGTTTGTCGTACCAGTGTGAACCCAGCCTTAAACACTGGTTTTAACTGATCAGTGTGCATGTCTATGTGTACTACAGACAGCCAGACACAGTACTTTCATGCAAGGGGGATATGCTGTGTGAGGGAAAAAAAATTGAACCCTTCCTTCCCATATGATTGCATAAGTCAGTGGAAGCTCATAGGCAGTCAATTTTACTATAAGGACATAATCTGTGCCGTTGACATTATTGTACAAATACATTTTTGTTCTAGTCAATTTATCAGTCTGCTGGTGGTACTTCATCACATCTATCAAATGCAATGCCACCTTAAAGTGGTGTTCCACTTTTGCAGTCACATTTGAAATACCCCACTAGAGGCGGTTCCCAGGTTACAAACAAGATAGGATCTTTAGGTTTGTTCTTAAGTTGAATCTGTAAGTTGGAACAGGTATGTTTTTTTTAAGTGTAGCTCCAGACAAAAAAAAAGCTTTTTAAGCTTTTTGGATAGCATAGGGAAGGGTTAACACCCACGTAATGTTTGGTTTGCTGTCTGTCCCCCTGTTCAGAAGATTTTACATCCCTTTCTGTGCTAATGACAATTGGATTTTGAAAATGTTGGGTCGTTGTGGAAATGAACCTTGGTGCTAAAGCATCAGTAGAGACACCTTTTTCCCATGATAACCCTTACAGGAGTGAATTTCCCTTCCTAGGTGTAGATTTCCTGTTGTCTCCCTCCGTTTGTCAGTAGGAGTCGTTTGAAAGTCGGATGTTTGTAACTAGGGGACCGCCTGTATATGATTGTATTCCCATTCACACAGCATACCTAGAAACAATTAAAAATATATTTATCACCCTTCCAGCTGTTTCTTTGGAGCAAGTTTATACATAGGACTGTAAGCTATTTTAAACCATTTAAGGGAGTAGAGGGACAAACTTGTGATGCACTGGAAGAAAGTGCAACAACATACAATGCCTCACCCATGCCTTGAGAGCTTTATTTTTTTTTTAAGACTGACAATGTTCAAATTTAGTTTACAACTAATAATGCGATCTGCCATCACAGTACAGAAATGGGCCAGCCGCTGCAGTTGTACTGCGGCAATGTGGCTGGTACCCACGAATCGCCGTCATTGTACATTGGCTCGTACATGACGATTTGTGGGCGCTCGCCCATTGGCCAGCGGGGGAGCCAATCAGCGGGTGAGGTGGACTCTGTCCAGCCACCCGCGATCATTCCCCGCAGTGAGAGAATGGGGATTTGCCTGTGTAAACAAGGCAAATCTCCGTTCTTACAGGGAGATCACACGGATCCTGTCTTTCTGCTATGCAGGAAGACAGATCTGTGTATTTCCCCAGTCACACAGACCCCCATACAGTTAGTAAACACACTGAAGGGGGAACACATTTAACTCCTTGATTGCCCCTAGTATTAACCCCTTCCCTGCCAGTGTCATTAGTAAAATAACAGTGCATATTTTTAGCACTGATTACTGTAATGTCACTGGTTCCCAAAAAAGTGTCAAAAATGTCAGTTGTCCAATCTGTCAGCCGCAATGTTGCAGTCTTGCTAAAAATCACTGATCGCCGCCATTACTAGTAAATAAATAATAAAAATGCCATAAATATCTTCTCTATTTTGTAGACGCTATAACTTTTGTGCAAACCAATTAATATATTCTTATTGCAGTTTTTATACCAATATGTAGAATACAGATTGGCCTAAACGGATGAAGAAATGTAGTTGTTTTTTTTTTTAAATATGGATATTATAGCAAAAAGTAAAAAATATTGTGTTTTTTCAAAAATGTCACTTTTTTTGTTTATAGAGCAAAAAAAAAAAAACGCAGGTGTGATCAAATACCACCAAAAGAAAGCTCTATTTGTGGTAAAAAAAAAAAAGGGAATTCATTTTGTTTGGGTACGTCGTCTCACGCCTGCGCAATTGTCAGTTAAAGCGACCCAGTGCCGTATCTCAAAAAATGGCCTGGTAATTTAGGGGGAAATCTTCCGGTACTTAAGTGGTTAAATTAGTACTAAAGGCTATTTTTTTTTATAAAAAAAATAAAATAACAAACATGTTATACTTTCCTGCTCTGTGCAATGGTTTTGCACAGAGCAGCCCAATCCTCTTTTTTTGGGGGGTACCCCACCTGTGGTCCTTGCATCTCCCCACAAGCCTTTTGCTATGGGGGCACTTTAGCAGGCCCGCTTCCAAGCGGTATTCCTGTTAATGGACATTGTCTTTTCACACACAGAGCATGGCTTGGTCCCACCCCCACTCTCTCCTATTTGGCTCACTAGCTGTGATTGACAGCAGAAGGAGCCAATGGCTCCCACTGCTGTATGAGACAATAAGGAGAGATCTGGGAGAGCCTTGCTCTCATACTCATTGCAGGATCAAGATGGGGCTATAAGGCATTAAGGTAAAAAAAACTTTTGCCTTTAGAACCACTTTAACCCCCCAGCTTCCTGTCCTATCTTTGCACAGAAGGGGACATCTTCAGTTTTGCATTCAGAAAAGATCAAGTAAAATATAAGCAGGACCTTTTTTTATATAAACACACACACACACACACACACACACACACACACAGTGCCTTGAAAATAATTCATACCCCTTGAAATTTTCCACATTTTGTCGTGTTACAACCAAAACTGTAAATGTATTTTATTGGGATTTTATGTGATAGACCAACACAAAGTGGCACATAATTGTAGAAAAATATTAATGTTTTTCAAAATGTTGTACTAATAAAATTTTTAACAGTGTAGCGTGCATTTGTATCCAGCCCCCTTTACTCTAAAACCCCTAATTAAAATCTAGTGGAACCAATTGACTTTAGAAGTCACCTAATTGGATAGTCGACCTGTGTACAATTTAATCTAAGTAAAAATACAGCTGTTCTTTGAAGCCCTCGGAGGTTTGTTAGAGAACCTTAGTGAACAAACAGCACCATGAAGGCCACGAAACACACCAGGCAGCTCGAATAACGTCATGGAGAGGTTTAACCCTAGATTCAAATTGCTGTGGGTTAGAAATCGTGTGAGTTCAGCTGAACTTGCACGATTTCAACCCGGCAATGCAGTCCGACTTCGGGGGCGATTTGACAGACATCTGTGTGGGTTCCTGCACAGATGTCTATACAAATCACCTCCCGAAGTCACCAAAAGTAGTACAGGAACTACTTTAGGGAAATGGTGTGGCGCCGCAAAGTCGGCACTGCATCAATTCGGATGGTGCCATTGCATGTTAAATTGCATAATTGTACCAAAGTGAACCTAGGCTAAAGCAGGGTTAGGTTATAAAAAAAAAATGTTTTAACTTTGGACATCTCATGGAGCACTGTTCAATCCATCGTCCTGAAAATGGAAAAGTATGGCACAAGTGCAAACCTTCCAAGACATGGCTGTCCACCTAAACTGACAGGCCGGGCAAGGAGAGCATTAAACAGAGAAACAGCCAAGAAGCCCATGGTAACTATAGATGAGCTGCAGAGATCCACAGCTCAGATGGGAGAATCTGTCCATAGGACAACTATTAGTTGTGCACTCCACAAACCTGGCCTTTATGGAAGAGTGGCAAGAAGAAAGTAATTGCTGAAAGAAAGCCATAAGAATTCCCAGTTGCTGTTTGCGAGAAGCCATGTGGGGGACACAGCAAACATGTGAAAGAAGGTTCTCTGGTCAGGTGAGACCAAAATGTTACTTTTTGTCCTAAAGGCAAAACGCTATGTGTGGCGGAAAACTAACAATGCACATCACACTGAACACACCATCCCGACCAAGAAACAAGGTGGTGCAAGAATCATGCTGTGGGGATGCTTTTATTCAGCAGGGACAGGGAAGCGGGTCAGAGTTGATGGAAAGATGGATGGAGCCAAATACAGGGCAATCTGAGAAGAGAACCTGTCAAGAGTCTGAAAAAGACTTCAGACTGGGGCCGAGGTTCACCTTCCAGCAGGACAACGACCTTAAATATACAGCCAGAGTTACAATCGAATAGTTTAGATCAAAGCATATTCATGTGTTAGAATGGCCCATTCATAGTCCAGACCTAAATCCAATTGAGAATCTGTGGCAAGACTTGAAAATTGCTGTTCACATCCAACCTGACAGAGCTTGAGCTTTTTTGCAAAGAGGAATGAGCAAGAATTTCACTCTAGATGGGCAAAGTTGGTAGAAACATACCCAAAAAGACGTGAAGCTGTAATTGAAGTAAAAGGTGATTCTAGAAAGTATTGACTCGGGGGCTGGATACAAATGCACGCCACAATTTTCACATATTTATTTGTAAAAAATTTGGAAAGCCATTCATCATTACCACTTCCATTTTCCTTCCTTCCTTCCACACAATACATTTAAGTTTTTGGTTGTAACATGACAAAATTTTCAAGGGGTATGAATACTTTTTCAAGGCACTGTGTTTTTTTTATATATATATATATATATATATATATATATATGTGTGTGTGTGTATAAAGTGCGTCCAATTTAAAGGGAACAAATAACACCTATTAAGTGGGTGTTATGCCCAATTTGGCCGCAATGGTGTAAATATACTTTAGGCCAGCTTTGTCCATATTCTATCAAAAGTTTAAACATTTGAAACATTTAATATTTTTCTGAAAAAGCAAATATTATTCTTTTTGATTCACTCATAACTGAAAAAAGAACAACATGTCTACATCATCATCACAGCCTGAGTCAGAGCTCACAGATAATTGTAGCTAAAGCAAGCCCTGCATAGTGCCTCTGATGAAAAAAAAAAAAAAAACTAGCACAGTCTGTATTTGTTATATAATAGCATTATTATCTAAGCAGGAACATATGCATTACTGTAAGATAATATGAAGGTACGGTTTCTCAGTTGCAAAAGCAATTTATTGATAGAATTTCCTGTCAGTATTTTAATAGGCCCTGCAGGCTTTTGTATACTGTGGTTGATCTGAATCAATAAATTATCATACAATCTTTAACCTGTAGCTTCCAAAGTCACTTTTAATTTTCTTAAAGTGGATGAAAAGCCTAACTATAACTATTCCTAAAATTCAGTTTAGCAAAAGGTATGTCCCACAAGCCGAACTTCAATGCAGACCCGCTTGTAGTGAGGTGAATGGTAGGCTCAGCCTGGGCTTCCACTAGGCCACTTCCCCAATGTGTTTCGCTCCGCCCCTCAGAGCTTAATAATGGGAAAGGAAACTCCAAGAAGAGGGGGGGGTGGTTAAATGCATCATCGGCTGCCACTCAATGGAAAAATGGATGTCAGGTCTGTATGGGACTAGTCGTAAAAATTCATGTGTGCGAGATGCGCACAGACACATGGATCACAGAAGATCTGTGGTAGCCAGCACCATGAGTGATGTATCAAAAAACAAATATAAGTAATTGAATGTTAAGCCTAAAATGCAAAAACCCCATCATAAAAGTTGAAACTTTTTTTTAATCCTAAATAAAAACAAATGAAAAAATAAAAATTTGAGAAAAAATGAAAATTCAATTATGTGAAAATCTGAGTCATCTGCAAATTAAATAAAGGGAATCCCTCATATCACTCAATCTTCTGGTTGTCCTGCCCATGTATTGAATATTGCACTTATTACACGTGACCACATATATAACAAACTTAGTTTGGCAGTTTACCAATTGTGCAATAGTTGGAGAAAAGCCGCTGGAGCATGAAGGGACAGTATGGTATCACCCAGATGGCAAAAACATGAACATCTTGCAGCTCCACACTTATACATACCGATGGTGTTTAGCCACGTGGCGGATTTGATACGTACAGACTTGGGAACACCATGTTGTCTTTGATGCGTGCCTTCCTGGCCTAGTACCTAAAGCCACAACCTAATACCACCCTATAACTGTCATTACTATATAGGATGGGGTGGTGTCTAGTAGAGATGGTCGAACAGTTCAGGCCAAGCAAAAGTTCGGCCCGAACATTGCCTGTTCGCCCGTTTGACAAATGCCTGAATTTGCAGGACATTCGGCCGGTGTTCGCCCCGCTAAACACCCTGCAATGCACTGTGTTATGCACAGTAGATTCTAAGCCCCGACCGGGCAAAGCTTTTACCAATCGGGGCCCAGTGAATAGCTGGTTGTTAAAAGGATAGTTCCCATTTACAAAAACCCTGCCTATGCAGGTAAGGGGTGTTTATAGATTAAATCGAACTGTGCAGCTCTGGCTAAAGATGAATAATACCCTTACTATAGGTATAGGCCATTTACGTACCTTATGAAGCCTGAATTGAATACTCCCAGGACATTGCCAAGTACTCCCAGGACGTTGTGAAGTGAGGCTTAGTCAATACTGCTCACCTCCACCATCACAGGAGTGAGCTCTTTCTCTGATTCAAACCCCTTCCCATACTCTCTCTCCCATGATGCAGTAGCTCTGAGCCCAACATTTTTGAGCTCACTCTTGTGATGGCGGAGGATGACTAGGCCTCACTTAGCAATGTCCTGGAAGTACCTAGCAACATCCTCGAAGAATTCCAGTCAGGTTTCATAAAGTATGTAAATGGCCTACACCTATAGCAAGGGCATTATTCAACTTTAGTCACAGCTGCATAGTTTATTTATATCTATAGATGCCCCTTATCTGCATAGGCAGTTTTGTGGTAAAGGTAAACTATCCCTTTTAAGGAGCGGGGCCGAGAAGCCGGCCGCCATGTCCTTAACAACCGATGAGTCATCAGCTGTCAATGGGCTTCCCCTCTGACAGCTGAATAAAAAAAAAACAAGCAATATAAAAATGAAACAAAAATGGCGTGGGGGTCCCCCCAAAAATCCATGCCAGACCCTTAACCGAGCATGCAGCCTGGCAGGTCAGGAAAGGGGGGGTGAGCGAGTGGGGGCATGTGCCCTGGTATGGTTCAGGAGGGAGGGGGCCACTTACTCACTCCCCCCTTTGCTTACCTGCCGGTCTGCATGCTTAAATAAGGATCTGGTATGGATTTTGGGAGGGGACCCATGCGTTTGTTTTTTACATTTTTCTATTGCCAGCAATGATGTTGCTTTGCCGGAAATTTTAATGTCATTTCATAATTACATTTTTTTCTTTTAAAAATTTCAGTTTTGCTGCAACAGGTTTTATACACGGTACAGATGCAACACTTTTCAGGCAGACTAAGGGGACCCCCAGGCAATAAATTTAAAGGAATTTTTCATTGTTATTGTTGCACTTTAAGCAGCATTACAATCACTGATCTTTTAAAAAAAATAATTTGCAAGGATACATGTCCCCCAGGGCAGTACCCAGACCCCATACCCTTCTAATGGCCAACAACTTGTATATGAGCCTTTAATATGGGGACTTTTTGTTTTTTCAAGTTCAGGTCCTAAAGACTTCAATAGGGTTTGCAGTTCAGGTCAGAACCTTTTTTTCTGTTCAGGAGTTCAAATCCTCCAAACAGGAGGATGTCCGGCCCATCTTTAGTGTCTAGATATGATGCATTTTATTTCTTGAAATTATGAGCTGTATTGGGTGGAAAAAACAGGCAGATCATTAGTTCTATCTTGCTTGGAGGATTAGTTTGACAGTAGGGCAGTCCTACTAAGGTTCCTGGCATATACTGTAGACGAGCTTGTTTAATACTGGATCTTTTGTAACCCAGTTCCCAAAATCTCTGTTCCAGTGAGGCAGCCTCCATATCAAAATCGGTCAAACTGGAACAATTTCGTCTGACTCTGATACACGGTTCCCTTTGGATTGCTTTAGTAGTGTGAGAAGGGCAGCTGGGTGCATGTAAGAGTGCGTTTTTTTTAAGTAGGTTTTGTATACCCACATCTTGTTTACCCCTGGTCTGTATGGGGTAAAAATCTGATTTAAGATTGGAAGAGATGGCAAGACTGTACAGTGGCCTGATTTTATCATTAATATGGATACGTGAGTATCCAAAGTGCCTTGGATCAAACAATAATCTTGAAAATCAAACTCTGTAAGCGGAAGAAGATAGTGGGGAAAATAAGTAATGCGACAAGCATAATTAACGTCGACTAAAGTGGGAAAAAAGTTCAAAGTTGTTGGTTGGTGCAAAATTTAGTTTATGAGATAGGACATTCAGTGCTTCTTGTTATATAACTCGATCAAAAAAGTTCAAAACATTTGAAACCTGAGAAAAAGCAATCGGGCTACACCGACAGCGTTTCTTGCCTCTTCTTTTTTCTTTTTTGTGTAAGTTGTTGTGACTACCTTTCCCTTTGGGGGTTCATTACTTTTTTGATGAGTGTAAGCTGCCGTCATCAGAAAAGGCATCCCTAAGTTTCCGTGTTAGTTGTGATAGTGTTTGTTGTGTACAATGTATCAGCCACAATTGCTTTTATGGATATATATATATATATATATATATATATATAATTATATATAAAGATGGGGTGTTTTAATCCAGCAGATCTTTTTCTCTTAGTGTTAGAACCAATCCCTCAGTGTAATCTGATTTATCTCTCAGGAGCTTAGATCTCTTTGTGATCTCCTCTTCAAGTGTGCCAATGACATTTTTGAGATGTTCTTCGTTTAATCTAAAGTCCAGTAAATGACAAAACCTGTCTAGATCCTGTTGTATTTGACTGATTTCTGTTCTCAAGTGTCCATGCGTGCTTCTCCAAACCTGATTCTTCACACTACTGCGACTTCAAAGTCGCACCATTTTACCGTGATATCACGACCGCGATTTCAGGGAATGCCTGTGTAAGTGGCATCAAAATTGGACCAAAGTAGTGCAGGGACTACTTTGAAGTTGCAACGACTTGAAATCGTACTAATATGAATGGTTGTCATTGTAAATCATGGGAAACTACTTGTCGTGCTACTTTGCCATCACAAATCGTGGGACAAGTCGTATAAGTGTGAAAGGGGCCTAATGCTAGGTTCACACTGCTGCGATTTTTCCGCGATTTCAGGGAATGCCAGTCTATAGAGCTGAATTCGCATCGCACACGGATCAAACTCATTCAGGACCCTTTTTCTCGCAGCTTAGATTCGCAACGCATTGATGTGAACGGCACTAATGTAAAACAATGTTATTTAAATGACTTGTGAATTTGAGCAGTGTGAACCTAGCCTTAGAGTCTCATCAGTTCTTTGGAGGCTTCATCTAAAATGCCAGCCCACTGAGATTGAAATCTTCATCCTCTACTTAAAAGGAAGGACATTTTTTGATTCTAAATCCCCAGGAATTCTTCTAAATACTCCTCCAAAAATGCTGTATACCACAAGAGATGAGTTTCTGCTGACATAAGTCTGTCTAGTTTATGGAACAGACTATTGAGGGTTTCTTTGTCATTCGCCTGTTCTGTAGAAAAAAACTGACTTGCTCTTATTAGCTCCCTCTGAGTCTATTACAGTGTCTATCGTAACTAGGTGGCAAGGGGGGAGACTGTGCATTGACTCAACTTTAAAGGGCCTGATACCAGACTGAGATAGATAAATAACAAGTGAGGAATCCGTGATAAAATACAGTGGATGTTAAAAAATGGTTTGGTAGGACTAACAATACAAAATCATATATCTATATAGATATAGATATAGATATAGATATATATCTATATATATATATATATATATAATTTTTTTTTTTTTTTTTATTGAGAATTGTATATGTATTAACCACCTCGCGCCCACGCTGTAGCTATGATATGATATCCTTCCCTTTGCATGCTCCCCGTGCATGTGGCACCGTGAGAAAGAACAGGAAGGGCTTTCCTCATAGGATCGTCAATATGAAGTTAGGAAGAGGGAAGACAGAGAGTCTGCGAAACAAGTAAATTCTGTCAGTGAAGTGGAGGGACAGAATGGATGTCTACATGCTGTCCTAAATCCACAATAACCCATATATGGAAATCCCCAGAAGGAATGCCCCCATCCAAAAGTCCACAAATACAATTTGTTCATGGGGGGAGTCGACTTCAACGACCAAATGCTCAAACCCTATCTTGCTACAAGACCAACATACCATTAGTATAAAAAAGTGTAAATAATTTTTTTCATTAGGCTGTATACAACTCCTTTATTATTTACTGCAACTCCACTGAAAGCCCCCAACCCTTCCTTTCGCTACCAGGAGGAAATGATCACTGCCCTTATATTCCTGAACGGCCCCACAAGAAAACATTCTCTCCAATGTTCTTAGTAGACTCTCTGAACGCCACTTTCCCAATTAAAATCTCTCCAAAACCAACAAGCCAAAGACGTCAGAAAAGATGTAAGGTGTGTACCAGTGGAGAAGTTAAAAGCGACCCCTCTTATTATTGTCCCCAGTGCCCTTCCCAACCATGCCTCTGCATAGGTGACTGTTTCCGCCGTTTACTATACTTCAGTAAATTATTAGTCAAGTATGGTAAACGTAATCCTCAGTTCCTATCATTTACCTTAACACCCCTTATGCACTGCCTGCTCCGGAACTGACCCTGGCTTGTTATTCGACCATGCTTCTGCCTACCGCTTATGTACATACCTATGCCTGATCTGGAACTGACCCTGGACTTTTTGACAATGTTTTTTGCCTGCCTCTTGGACTGATCTTGTACCCTGCTACTGGACTAGTGAGATTTATAATACATGGGTCTCACATATGTGAGGGGATCCAGAATTGTTTTTCTGGATGAAGAAAACAATTTTTTTGTCTTCTCATTCCTAGATTAGGGACTGGAGGCTTCAAAGAGATTTGGGTGGGAGAAACCTCTACCCTGTCCCCATTCTGTCCTGAATGAGGCCCTACTTCTGCCTGCTGCCTGTAGGACTTACTGCCATCGTGCCTCTTCTTGTCGCATGAACTGACCACACCACATGGACCATGTTCCTGCCTGCTACCAGGACCAGTATTTTGGCACTGCTGACAATATCTCTGCCTGCACTGACCCTGGACTATATATGGACAGTATCCCTGCCTGCTGCCTGTACTGACTATGGACAATAGTTCTGCCTGTTGCATGGACAATTGCGTTCACTGTTGCTGACCAAGTGCCTGCCTGCTGCCTGAACCAGTGCTATTCTCCTGTGGACAACTGTGCTACTAAAACCACAGGTAATCTTTTTTGTTTAGCCTTTGCTTAGCAAAATGTATTTTGGGGTGTAATTCATGGTATGTGCATGCTGTGTCCCTAGAACACATGACGTTATTCCTTGCATGTTGGGCCTCTGTATGTGGCCAGGCTGTGTAATTGCCATACTCGGGAAGAGTAGCAGAATGTATTTTGGGGTGTCATTTTTGCTATGTACATGCTATGTGTTGGAAATATCTTATAAATGGACAACTTTGTGTAAAAAAATAGTGTTTCATTCTTTTTCCACATTTTACAAAAGCTGCTGCAATAAATTGAACCATTCAAAGGACTCATTATGCCACATAGATTATATATTGGGGTGTTGGCTTTCCAAAATGGGGTAATTTTGTGGGCGTTTCCATTGTACTGGTGCTCCAGGGTCTTCAAAAATGTAATAGGTGGTTGAGAAATGAAATGTGTAATTTATGCGCCTAGAATGCCTGAAGGTGCTACTTCAATGTTGGGCCTCTGTATGTGGCCAGGCTGTGTAAAAGTCTAACACATGTAGTATCGCCATAGTCAAGAGGAGTAGTAGAATGTAATTTTAGGTGTAATTTTTGCTATATACATGCTACGTGTTGGAAATATCTTATAAATGGACAACTTTTGTGTAAAAAAAAATGCATTTTTATTTTTCCATATTTTCCAAAAACTTAAAAATAAACCTTTCAAAATACTCAATATGCCTCACAGGTTATATGTTGTGGGGTTTTCTTTCTAAATTGGGGTCATTTTGTAGGTTTTTCCATTGTCCTGGTGCTCCAGGGCCTTCAAAAGTGTAATAGGTAGTCAACAAGTAAGATGTGTAATTTATGTCCCTAGAACACCTGATGGTGCTCCCTGTATGTTGGGCCTCTCTATGTGGCTAGGCTGTGAAAAGGTCCCATACATGTGGTATTGCCATGCTCAGGAGGAGTAGCAGAATGTATTTTGGGGTGTCATTTGTGGTATGCACATACCATGGGAGAGAAATAACCTATTACAATGACAATTTTGTGAGAAAAAAAATCTAATTTTGCAAAGAATTGTGGGAAAAAATGACAACTTCAAAAAACTCATCATGCCTCTTACTAAATACATTGGAATGTCTACTTTACAAAAAGGGGTCATTTGGTGGGCATTTGTACTTTTCTGGCTTGTTGGGGTCTCAAGAAATAGGCTGTCAGTACATCAGGTGTTATCATTTTTTTTATGATTTGCACCATAGGCTTCTGGACTCTCTAACTTTCACACAGACCAAATAATATCCACTAATTTGGGTTATTTTTTTTACCAAAGATATGTAGCAGTATAAATTGTGGCCAACATTTATAAAGAAAAATTACTAATTTGCTAAATTGTATCACAGAAACAAAGAAAAATGTGTGTTTGTTCCAAATTTTCTGTCTTTTTCATATATAGTGCAAAAAATGAAATCCCCAGTGGTGATCAAATACCAGCAAAAGAAAGCTCTATTTGTATGAAAAAAGGACAAAAAAATAATTTGGGTACAGTGTTGCATGACTGAGTAATTGTCATTCAAAATGTGAGAGCACTGAAAGCTGAAAATTGATCTGGGCAGGAGGGGGGTTTAAGTGCCCAGTGGGCAAGTGGTTAAAAATTTGCCAAATAAATATGAAAGGCAGTCATTTTAAATGTAATCCCCCAGGTATTAATGAGACTGCAAAAAAATCTTAAAATTGTTCCTTTCCCCCTCCTCCCCACTATTCCACCTATCCTGTATAAAAAATGGCACCTGTGTGCTTACCTATTTTTAATTTGCTCCAGTCTGGTCACATGATCCTGCAGATCTGGCTCCCTATATCAATGAGCAGCCTCACTAAAGTCCACCAAGGCTAGAGCAGGCCACAGGAAACACTGCCTCAGCGCACAATGTATCTCCTAAACAGCTGACAGCTGCAAGCGTGGCAATATGAGTAGGGCCCTGATAAATGCAAATTCCATTTATCAACTATTGTACAGGTAAGCCATGGGGCCTTGGTGGACTTTAGTCAGACACCTGAACCTTTTAAATGTTGGTTAATACATTTCATATGTAACTGTAAATCAAAAAAGTTAGAAATATTGCAAATTGTCGCTCCTATTTTTGTTTATAGCGCAAAAAATAAAAACCACAGTGGCGATCAAATACCACCAAAAGAAAGCTCTATTTGTGGGAAAAAAGGACGTAAATTTTGTTTGGGAGCCACGTCGCACGACCAGGCAAAAGCGACGCAGTGCCGAATCGCAAAAAGTGGTCTGGTCTTTGGCCAGCGAAATGGTCTGGGGCTTAAGTAGTTAAAGGACTTGTCCCAAGCTGTGTGTTTCTTTTTTTACCTTTTTTGTCACTTTTTTAGGTGCAATGGTAGGGGTACAATGTACCCAGTTACCAATTCACATAGGGGGGGGGGCGGCATCTGGGGGTCCCCTTTGTTAAAGTGGTTGTAAACCCAACCACACAACTTGCACCTACAGGTAAGCCTAGATTAAGGCTTACCTGTAGGTGCAAGAAATATCTCCTTAACGTACGCGGTTAAGGAGATATTTTCAGAAAACACTGCACCGATGTGTACGGCGCATGCGCACTGAGTGTTGCCGGTTTTCTCAATGGAGACGGCCGGTTTTCTCAGTGGAGAAAGCCGACCCCGCGCGCACATGCGTGTGACGTCATTGCCACTCCGGCCAATCGCAGCGCCGGAGCGGCGATAACAGGAAGACGGTCGGAGTGGACATGGCGGCGGAGGGGGACGAGGAGTGCTTCGGAGGCTTCGATCTGAGGTAAGTGCCACATAATGAGCTAGTATGCATAGCATACTAGCTCATTATGTCTTTTTCTTGCAGGTGTCATTTTTTTTTTGAAAAGTGGGTTTACAACCACTTTAAAGGGGGCTTCCAGATACCAATAAACCCCCACAACCACCGAGCAAAGTTTGTGGGGATGAGGCCCTTGTCCCCATCAACATGGGGACATCCTCCTCATGTTGAGGGCATGTGGCCTGGTACGGTTCGGGAGGGGGGGCGCTCTCTCGTTCCCCCCTCTTTTCCTGCGGTCTGCCAGGTTGCGTGCTCGGATAAGGGTTTGGTATGGATTTTTGGGGGGAACCCCACACCATTTTTTTTGACTCGGGGTTCCCCTTAATATTCATACCAGACCCGAAGGGCCTGGTAATGGACTGGGACGGAACCCATGTCGTTTTTTTCAATGACTTTTATCTATTTCTGGGACCCGACAATTCATTATAGCCGCGAGTAGTTTGGTGTGCGCAGCCTATTGCATTAGGGTGTGCACCAAAGCTCAAACACACATGAAGGCCACCTGCTGCCACATGGAGGAAGCTCTGATGGTGGGAGACAGTTGATTGGGAGCATATTATGCTACACTCTAAATACAAGTGTAGTGTGTTCCTCTGGTTGAACCTAGCCTTTAATATAATAGGAGCATTTACACTGACCACTGGTGCCACTACTGTATAATGCTAATGCACATGGGGTGATTAGGGTGTGCCCAGGCACACCCAGCACACCCTGTGCGCACACCTATGGCTGTGATATATAAGTGTGCCTTAAAAGTCCCATTGGAGTAATGAAGAAAATAAATTGTGTTGATACGTTATACAGGTATGCTGACAAATATATAGCTCTGGCTAGCTCAGACTCATTTTGTTTCTCAAATATACATGATGCTTTAGCAAAATAAATGTAATTTACATTTTATAATGCCTTCCAGTCGCTCTGCTCAATACTCCAATGAGTTTTTAAAAGGATTTAGAAGAAAAAGAGAGCAACTTCATGGTGCATTAAATAGTGGTAGTTTATTCCAAAATCTTCCCTAAGCAGTCGATGCTTGTTACATGAAAACGCGTCAGTTGGAGAGAATCTTGTGACATCACCACGCACCAGCTGGCAGTCTGATAGCTTGTAGCTGTGTGCTGTATTGTATTTCTTCGTTGTGCTTAAGGAAGATTTTGGAATAAACTACCACTATTTACTGCACCATGATGTTCCTTTTTTTTCTAAATCATTTTACAAACTCATTGGAGGAGTATCGAGCAGAGCGACTAGAAGGCTGGAAAGTTATTTAACCATCTTGCTGTCCTGAACGGGGGAGAGCGGCTATTCCTCTTTGGAGCGGACCGGGCAAAACATCACAGCTAACTACTGCTGTTATCAGGTGAGGTTGACCCCTATAATTTGGGGTCCATCGAGTTCGATAAGAGGCCATCTGGTTTTTTTAAGCTTGCTTCTCTGTCCGGATATTAAGCATTGACCAGTCACCATTGCAGATTGTGAGGGGCGGCATCAGAAGTTGCCTTTACTGTTACCCTATTCCTAATTCATCTCAGTTTTTTTGGGACAGTTTAAAACATATCGATTATAAGTTGTCCTTCTGGATTTTCTATTTTAAAGTTTATCCTGTTTTTTTGGGATTTTTTGGGGGACTTTTTCAACATGATTGACTTATATTGATTTATTCACTCACATGTTATATGTTGTTTTTGCATGATTATTTATTAATGTGTTTGCCCCGTAGGCACAGTCTATAGTAAATCTTTTCATGCCTGTGTTAGCAGGTTATTTTTGTGTTCAAACATGCAATATGGCTCTGTATAGATTAATTCATGACCTCTAAGAATTTCCTGTGAAGAAACTATATATCCCACAATCCTCGGTCTCTAAGTCTAGTGTTCTGCAGGTAAAAACTAGTAATTAGATCTGAAACAGGTGCAAGCATGCAAAAATGAAGGGAAGAGATGTGTTTTCGTCACATTAGCACTCCCAGATATAGGATTAATTACAGAGGAAATGGTAAAGCCATGATTGGATGCTGCATGACCTGGAAGAAAGTTACCCCAACTTTTGGTGAATATAGAAAACCTAGGGGAATGAATACATGGATATATGGTAATCAATCAGCCACGACACCACAAACAGCAACCACAACATGCAAGCCCATCATTACAAGGTAAGGAAAACAAACAACATAGGGAATATAGCTACACTAATACTTCATTAATACAACCAAAAAAAAAATGTAAGCGTGCAATGCCCTTGCGTAAAAAAAATGTGCTTTGTAAGGACAACAGGAATTTCCATAGTTTGCAACCAGTGCAGTTTTGTTACAGATAAGCATGCCTACCTCACAAAAGTTCTACTATGCTTGCTTGTAGAAAATATCACAGATCAGACTTGCTGTGCATTTTGTTGAACTATAAAGATTTCCAAATTCAATAATGACTCTATAGTCAATACTGAAAATAATAACTTCCTACAAATGTGACTTATTTCAGTGACAGAACATTTGTTTTATATCTCTAACCAAATCTATAAATAAATATTGCCTTGTATTTGCTTCGATTAAATAGTGTTGCCATGGCAATTGTGTGCTGTCTACAATAAATACTACTACCTAGATACTTTTTAGAGCAAATATCTGTATTCATTAAGGGTGATAGCACGCATGTAGAAACATAACAACCCAGACTTGTCCACAGCCACCTGCCACTAATACTATTCTTAGGCATGGCAAGAGGGGGTGTCGGTATTTGGGAAGAACCCCAGGGTCTAGCCTCTGAGGAGGACATGAGCAGCAAATGCCTTTTCCTTGATCACTGCAGTGCTACTGTACTGGTGTGGGGAACTGCCCCTGCATATCCTGGGTAGAGAGGAGTAGGTTGAGGCACCTAGATGCTTTGTCCATGTATTTTACACATTCTAAGCCTGAAAGTTCTGTACCAGAAGACAGATAAACCTACAGTGGCTGTAAAGGTAGATGATTTTTTTTTTTTTTTTACCTTACTGCATTCTATGCAGCAAGGTAAAAACACTTAATGCATGCAACTCTCTCTGAAGGCCCCCCCCCCCCAATACATACTTGAGCCTGATCTCAATCCAGCAATGTGCACAAGAGCCAGGGCTCTCTCCCTCCTCATTGGCCCAGATAGATCAGCCATTGGCTCCTGCTGCTGTCAATCACATCCAGTAACAAGGGAGTGGGGGTCTTTTGGACACACAGAGCAGGGCTCAGGGGCGAGCATGCACATGTACACCTATAGCAAGCAGGGGTAATGATCCAGGAGTGCCGGTAGGGGACCTGAGAAGAGGAGGAGCGGGGCTGCTCTGCTCAGAGCAGGTAAGTATAACATATTTGATTATAAAAAAAATAATCGCACCGTGCCCAATAAGCCAAATTATCCATGTGAAAAAAAACATAAGCCATTATAAAAATGAAATGTGTAAATATAAATCCCAATAATAGTTGCCCCTTTAAAAATATTTAAAGAAACTTCAAACAGTGTCTGAAAAATGTATATATAGTGACACAAGGTGGTGCTGCACTCTACAGAAATTGCAATATTTCATAGATGTACTCAATCTATACGAATGACAATTGTCAAAAGTGAAATAAAGCAAATAACAGAAGAAATTAAGA
The DNA here is from genome assembly GCA_029206835.1 of Rana muscosa. Classification (NCBI taxonomy): domain Eukaryota; kingdom Metazoa; phylum Chordata; class Amphibia; order Anura; family Ranidae; genus Rana; species Rana muscosa. Next base: position 634,008,782 of record CM055117.1, on the reverse strand, counting down.
TTAGTCAAAAATATTGAAAGTCCACCACATAAATGTGTATTAAAAGTTCCACCATTAGTGTCCACAGATCATCCACAAGATGTCTTTCAATGTGCAGTGCTCATGATTGCCACTCCCAAAGTGTAATTTATCTCACTCACCAAAAATCAATGCCTCACATCAAAGATGATCAGCATAAAACACTTTAATATGGTTATCTCCAACATTCCATCGATCTTCCTGCTCCAAGTCATAATATTTCTTTAAACACCCTTCTCCTGGCAACCGTCCATAAGGAAATCAAGCAGGAAAAGCGTTGCAGGAACTGATCACTATAATATTGACCCCAATCATAAATCAAGGTCAAAATATACTTTTTCCCCTTCTTGGGCTATAATATACACAGATCCCTGGACATCAGTTTGGGGATGTGTGGATTATTATTGCCCAAGAAGAAGCAAAAGCACAATTTGACTTTGAGTGGGGTCAATATTATAGGGCTCAGTTCCTGCAACTCTTTTCCTGCTAGATTTTCTTATGGATGGTTGCTGGGTGGAGAGTAGACATGTGCATGACGAAAAAATGTGTTTTGATTCGTTAATCTAGTATTTTAGTTCAGTTAAATTTGGTTGATTCGTTAGTTTGCGTAATTCATTTTCTGAATTTGTATTCGTAATTTTTGAGTTTTCTTAGGATTTACAGATTTTTTCGATTTGAAACGATCAATTTGATACATTTTCGAATCGGTCGAAATTAAAATGTTATATTGTTTTCGATTCGAATGCAACAAAGTGAACAAACAAAAGAAAAATCTTTATCAAATAATTACAATGACTTTTTAAATCACCTTTGGCTTATCAAAAACAGCATTTCGAAATGGTACTCTAATAACACACACAGTCTTTGATTCCAGCAATATGTGTAGTGAGAATTTGACTGGAGTTCAATGTAAATTTGGATTCGAATTTCAGTCTGAATTTCCTAAATTTGGACGAATTTCATTACGTTATTTTGAGCATTCAGTAAAATTTGTTTATATTGTAATTCGGGTATTCCGATATCTCCAAATAATGAATAATGTTTGGAACAAAACGAATCCCAACATGTCTAGTGGAGAGTGTTTAACGAGGTATTACTACTTGTAGTAACTAAGCGATATTGCGCTAAGTGCATATAGAGTAAAATAAATTATGTAAGTGACACGGATGATCCGTGACCGACAGCAGCTCTCACAACAATACACTTAATAACAAAAATTAAAAATGTGTAGTGCTGTCAAACCATGACCTTAATGATCAAAAAAGTGCAAAAAAAAAACATCTAATAGAATGCAATAACGATGAAAATGTGTAAAAATTAAAAAGAAAAATCATTATTAATAGTCCAAATGTCCCAATTCCACATTCATAAAGTGAACTCAAAACGTGTGCTGATCCAATGTTCAATTTGTGAAGACACTCAGTGCTCCCCACAGGATAGACAGGGTAAGAATATCTGCTTACCAGATTTTAAGACCCTCCAGGGTCTATCTGCGAATTAGTGAGCTTTCACCCCTGACTATGGGCTCGACCTCATCCACTACCCAGCCTGCTTAATTGGATTACACAGGTGTATATTCCACAGTTGTCATCAGTTAAGGAAACTACAGAGTCCGGTCACACATTCATCATATGAAAGAGGAAGATAAACTCATTGCGCAACCTTCTTTTAAAAGCACACAGGAGTTTATTGAAAGTTCTACTTACAACAAAAACGATAAAATTAGGTTCAAAATGTTAACATTTTTTGGTCCAGCACCCTCCACGAGTGTTCAGAGGTCACCACTGCTCCGTGCCTAGCCTGACGTACGTTTCGTCCAATGGGCCTCACAGAAGAAGTGGAATCCAACTAAGCAGGCTGGGTAGTGGATGCAGTCGATGCCCATAGTGAGGAGTGAAAGCTCACTAATGTGAAGATAGACCCTGGAGGAGGGTCTTAACATCTGTTAAGCAGATATACTTACCCTGTCTATCCTGTGGGGAGCACTGGGTGTCTTCACTAATTGAACGTTGGATCAGCACACATTTTGAGTTCACTTTATGGATGTGGAATTGGGACATTAGGACTATTAATAATCATTTTTATTTTTCCCTTTTTCCCTTTTTTTTATTTTTTCACATTTTCATCTTTATTGCATTATATTAGATTTTTTTTGCACTTTGATCATTAAGGTCATTATTTGACAGCGCGACACATTTTTTATTTTAATTACTACTTGTAGCATGAAAATGTATGTTATGTTGGGAGCTGACCATATACCAAACCATAACAAAGTGTTTTGTGCCGATTATCTTTGATGTAAGGCATTGATTTCTGGTGAGTGAGATAAAATTGTACTTTGGGAGTGGCAATCATGAGCACTACACAGTGGAAAATATCTTGTGGATTATCTGTGGACACTAATGGAGGAACTTTTAATACACATTTATGTGGTGGACTTTCATTATTTGGGACTAATCTAAATTTATTCCAATATTTTTTTTTTTATTTCACCTTTGGCAACTGTCATTTGCATAGATTGAGTACATGTATGAGATATTGTTGTTTTTGAGTACAGCGTCATGTTGGGTCTGTATATCTTAGTTTTTCAGACACTGTTTTATGTTTGTTAGTACAACTTAATTTTTTTAAATAAAAATATCACTTTAATAGACTTGTATAGCTTACATGCACTATACAGAGAGCATGGGTGTCTGGGACCCATGGACACACACAGAGCTCTGTTAAAAAAGTGACTCCTTTAAGATTTGATCTAAATTTTATTCAAATTGTTTTTTTAAACTGTAACTCTAGTAAGAAACAGTAAGAATTTTTGTGCGTTTTTACAATGGTTTGTGGCCAGTTCCTGTCCTGCGATAAGTCTTTAGGTCAGGTAGTGAGGACATATTTTTAAAGGTAAATGGGTAGCTAGAAGAGTGAATAAACAGAAAGCCTGAGGAACAATACTTCATTATCACATCATAGAAACCCAGTGTAACAAACGTGTAACAACCATGTAATTAGATTACCTACCTTTCGTATTTGCCACATCTGATAAACATATGCACTTCTCTGTGCCTGTATTGTCATTTTTGTTGTTTTTGGATACATGACCAGATATACTTTGACCTCATATACAGTAAAAAATGTTTTATTTGATAAAAATTTTCCTGAAAGCTGATGAGATGTTAAAACACCGTATTTATCAGCGTATAACACGCACTCTGACTTTAAGAGGGAAGTTTCAGGAAAAAATCTTTCCACAGCCTCCTGCATATAACACGCAGGCACAGTTTACCCTCTATTTTTAGGGTAAAAAAGTGAGTGTTATACGCCAATAAATGCAGTATACAGCAGTCTGTCTCCACCTTAATTTTTTTCACAAATCTGAACTTGATTGGAAGGAAAGAAATAATATATAACTAGAAAGAGAGACAGAGCGATAGATAGACTTACTGGTTGAATGAAAACATTTTAATTTGAAGGAATGACAAAAAATGTATTACCACTTGTTGTGATGATTGGCCCAGCAGATACAACAGCATTTCCAGAGAGACTCTGGGGTGCTAATGTAGTCTTTGTATGTACATCTCTTCTTTCTCTGTTATGGCAGCTCTGTGGGGGTTAAATAGCATACACCATTAACTATCACATATTCTCCTGAAAATCACAGTATTTTTACAGAAGTTTTTTTTTTGTCTTGCTGTTTCGAAATAGCAATCAATATGACTATGAATATAATAAAGTAACCTAAGTTAAAAAAAAATATATATATATATATATATATATATTTTTTTTTTTTTATAAGAGGTTATGTATTAAAGTGAGATTAAGGTTTTAATGATAAAAAGAAAATGAATCCTAATGTGAAAAGAAAATGTTTTACCTGCACTAAATGCTATACCTGCCAGTGTACATATAAAAAGTTATACAAGGAGTAGTGTACAGAAAAACAGGATGACAATGGATGGCAAAAGAGGAACAAGTACACCACTTCCATACCAGGCCCATTCTGGCATTCCTCTCCTACATGTAAAAATATTTTTTTTGCTAGAAAATTACTCAGAACCACCAAACATTCTCTTTATTTATATATATATATATTAGCAGACACCCTGGGAAATAAAATGACGGTAGTTGCAATTTTTTATGTCACACGGCATTTGCGCAGCAATTTTTCAGGAAAAAAAAATCCCTTTCATAAATTAAAAAAAAATCCCCTAAAGTTGGCCCTATTTTTATGTATAACGTGAAAGATGATGTTACTCGGAGTAAATAGATGCCTAAAATGTCACGCTTTAAATTTGCGCGCACTCGTAGAATGGCACCAAAAATCTTCATAGGCTAAGCTTTATTTTTTACAGGTTACCAGTTTAGAGTTGTAGGAGGTCTTGTGCTAGAATTATTGCTCTCGCTCTAACGTTTGTGGCGGTATCTGTGGTTTGAACGTCATTTACATATGTGGGCACGACCTACGTATGGGTTTGCTTCTGCTTGGAAGCACGAGGGGACGGGGGCACTTTAAAAAAAAAAAAATTATTGTGTATTTTATTTTTATTTTTTTAGCACTTTTATTCCTATTACAAGGAATGCAAACATATCTTGTAATAGGAATAGGGCATGACAGGTCCTCTTTATGGAAAGATCATGGGGTCCCTAAGCCCCCAGATTTATCCTCTATGCTGGAAAGTCTGAGATAAAAAAAGTTTCCCAGCAAAAAAATGGCAGTGTTTACATCTGCCGGCACCAGAGAGACATCATGACGTCCCTTCCAGCCTCTGACAGTCATAGAGATGGCCAGGGACTATCTGGTCCACAGCCAGCTCTATGGTAAACCGCAGACTGATTCATTCTCTGGTTCCTTGATCACACGGGCGAGCCAGGAGAAGCACTGGAGGGTGGCAAGGGCAGGGACGTCACCTCCTGTAAAAAGCCGCTATGATGACTTTTACTTTGCAGGGAAATCGCCTACTGAAAAAAAAAATATCTGAATGATGCCTGCAGCTGCAGGCATCATTCTCAAAGTCCAGGACGTCCTACGGACAGGAAGTGGTTAAAGACAGGTCCTGTCTAAAGCCGACAATAGTGATTTGTTTTAATGATCACACTTCTGATTCTCTTTTGTGGAAATCACTAAACAATCAGACATAAACTGCTGATTTTAATAAACCACAAAGAGTGGAATCGAAATGACCCCAATCAAACATGGCCAAAAAACTTCAGTTGAATTCTGTATTTTGCTCATCCAAAGGAGCATTCAATTCAAGACCAGTTTTAACTTCACAACCGACTTCAATCTGGTGGATCAAACTCATGGATGATAGATTAGTTCGTTTCTTGGGCTTGTACACTATAGTCCCAGTTAAAAATGATTAAAAATTGCACCAGTCCACCGTGCACGACAAGACACCAGGGGAAGAAATGGGAGGAAGCGGATATGGATAAAATATACTGTAATTATATATTTGCCCAAACAATAAATAAAATTGCATTTGCCACATCCCCTATTGTTAAACCAAATAATCGCTAACATTAGTGATGTGCGTTCCCTTAAATAATATACTTTAAAGAACAAAGAGAACATACGCGCACTCAAAAATCAGAAATATTTATTATCAAAAATATGGATACTCCTTACCAATAGAACAAACTATTCTCCCCCCTATTATAATTAGTGATACCATGTTGCATGTATCCAGGAGATAATATATACTGTATGTATTTCAAGCCTCCATCTACTGGATGATTCATGCTAAACTGGACACCTGTATTGTACAAGACAAATTGACAGATATGTGGACTAATCTGCACACCAAGGCAATATAACATTCCCTGCTTTGAGGGTTAAAGTTATTTATTAATTTGCTTGCTTCCCATGTTTTCAATACAACCAATCTCTATTTAATATTTTTTTTTTTCCTGAGCTCCATTACTATAGTTTCTGCAGAAGCTTACTTTTACTACAACTGGCCTTCTAAGCAAAGTCATATTAACCATTTAAGCATTAAGGATATCTGGATCTTTTTCATGGTGAGAGGATTGTGTGAAAAACTGTTTCTGCTTAAACAACACATTGTCCATTTATTACAAAACAGGCCTATTAGAAAATGCTTAAGTCCCTGAGAAACATAAATAACCTTAGCATGAATGGTTTCAGCTTGTGACCTGCACTTGACAATTGGTTGCCTCCACTAATATTCCTGCTCTCTTTTTCTGAGCAATATCATGTATTAAATCGTTTTTAATTGCATTCTACAAACTGGCATAATTTTTAAATTTTAGTGGGTTGATGAATATTTTTTTTTTTACTCTTTTTTTTTTATTTATTTTTCCCAACTCAAATTACATGCATAAGCTTTATGTTTATCACATTAAATTATGTTTCATTTCAATATAGCTTGGCATAGTCAAAAGGATGGCAAGCTAATAAGTCTTCAATGGATTAAAATGGTGAAAATAAAAGTGGAAACAGAAAATATAAACTGTACAAACTAATAACAACTGTAAACAGGTAAACCAATCCGTTAGCATTATCCATTTCCATTATAATATAAGCCATCAGTCATTGGGCTATAGAATGTTCCAATGTATCCTGTCATTACTGAAAAAAAAATTCAATTTATTATTTATCCGAGCTGTGGTGTTCAAGCTGTCAGTTGTTGTAAATTCATATAACAGAGTTATAGCAGGGGTGAAGGATTTTCCAGAGCATGCCTAATAGGCAATTTACTTTAATAAGGATGTGGTTTATGAGCTGCTGTACCTGGTTTTGAAGATAATCTAAAGGCATAGCTAGTACATGATGGAATATGTCTAATTGAAACTGAGTGGCCCTATTATTGGGTATACTAATCTGTAAACCTCATTCCAAAAAAGTAGTAAACTTTAAATGGCTTAAAAATAAGGTTTATATCACATATTGTATTCAGAAACTATGATTACACCAACATATATTGTGAGCAAAATTTTTTTTTGCCTAGACACAAAATTCGATTTTATGGGTGTTTTGCAATAACGCCACTGGTTTACAGTTAAGTTATGAAATATATATATTATATATATACGTTTTGTTAAAGGACACAATTGGATGCACCAACACTAAGATACCCTAGGAAATGTCCCAATTCAAGCAAGCTCTGGTACTGGTGAACAAGGGATGGTAGCAGCGAACAGTCACTAAGATCCTACACTCAGGTCTGTACTCACATTGCCCCTGAAAACTTGGATGCCTCCATCTAATGTCCGCCAGACATTTCTCCCTTGAACTGTCCAGACTGGATCCAGAATTAAATCCCCTAATCAGTTCCAGATGCTTAATCAAGACAGGCCCACTAGCTCTAGCATAGATTGGACCTTGATGAGTACAGGTAGAACCCAGCAGTAGGGAGGGGCCGAACACCCCCCGGTTCGGTTAGCATCCAGAACATGCAAATAGGCAAAAAATTTGCTCGAACACTGTTAAAGTCTATGGGACACGAACATGAAAAATCAAAAGTGCTCATTTTAAAGGTTAATATGCAAGTTATTGTCATAAAAAGTGTTTTGGGACCCGGGTCCTGCCCCAGGGGACATGTATCAATGCAAAAAAAAGTTTTAAAAACTGCTGTTTTTCCGGGAGCAGTGATTTTAATAATGCTTAAAGTGAAACAATTACATTTCATACCTGGGGGGGTGTCTATAGTATGCCTGTAAAGTAGCGCATGTTTCCCGTGTTTGACAGTCTCTGAACAAAACTACATTAATAAAGGAAAAAAAGTCATTTAAAACTACTCGCGGCTATAATGAATTGTCGGGTCACGGCAATACAGATAAGTCATTGAAAAAAAAATGCATGGGGGTCCCCCAAAATTCCATTACCAGGCCCTTTGGGTCTGGTATGGATATTAAGGGGAACTCCATGCCAAAAGAAAAAAAAATGGCGTGGGGTTCCCCCAAAAATCCACACCAGACCCTTATCCGAGCACGCAACCTGGTAGGCCACAGGAAAAGAGGGGGGACGAGAGAGCGCTCCCCCTCCTGAACTGTACCAGGCCACATGCCCTCAACATGGGGAGGATGTCCCCATGTTGATTGGGACAAGGGCCTCATCCCCACAACCCTTGCCCGGTGGTTGTGGGGGTCTGCGGGCGGGGGGCTTACCAGAATCTGGAAGTAGAAAAAAGGGGGCGTCCAGATCCCGCCCCCCTATGCGAATTGGTAAGGGGTACATTGTACCCCACCCATTTCACCCAAAAAAGTGTCAATATTTAAAACCACAGGAGACGGCTTGGGACAAGTCCTTTTATTAAAAAAAAAAAAAAAAAGAAGAGATTCCAGCGATGTAATCCAATAAATCCATCCTCGATCCCCAGCGATGTAATCCAATTCTCGATCTCCAGCGATGGATGATCTCCAGCGAGGAACACGCACACGATCCTCGGCGAATGACACAGCTTCAGCTTGACAGCTCTTATGTAGCTGAGGGTGGGGCCACCCTTTGCGTGATACCGTTCCCCTCTGACGCAAGGGGAAACACTGGGGTTTCCCAGTGAGGTGTTCGGGTGACCCCGCCCCCTCTGATGCAGCGGGAAACCTGCGTTGCATCAGAGGGGGCGGGGTCAATCCATACCAGACCCCCTAAAGGGTCTGGTATGGATTTTTGGGGGGATTTTTGGCGCAGGGTTCCTCTTAATATCCATACCAGACCTGAAGGGTCTGGTAATGGAATTTGGGGAGACCCCCACATATTTTTTTATTTTTTATTAATGCCTTTTATCTGTATTGCCGGGACCCGACAATTCATTCATTATAGTTGCGAGTAGTTTTAAATTACTTTTTTTCCTTTAGAAATTTCATTTTGTGCATAGACTGTTATAAACACGGGAAACATGCGCTACTTTACAGGCATACTATAGAAACCCCCCAGGTAGGAAATTTAAAGGAATATTTCACTTTTTATTTTTTCATTTGAAATGACAGCCTGGCAGGCACGACAAGTGAGACACTTTTTGGTATCCCTTGGCCCAATGGAGAAATATTGTAGATCACGTACAAAGTTTGAGATATACTGCGAAGAAAAGGAACCGATCTCCCATGTTATATCCAAAATATACGCTCTTCTGGTAACACCTCCAGAGGAGTATAAAATAAAAAGTCTGAGTAAATGGGAGAGGGACCTGAATCAAAGCTTTTCATCAATACAGAGTAAGAAAATAGAACAGCTAGCCCTGAGTAGTTCTAGATGTACCAAGATACAGGAATCCAATTATAAACTGTTAACTCGATGGTACTATAAACCAGCAGCTCTAAATAATTTTTTTCCAGCAGAATCAGATAGATGTTGGAGGAACTGTGGCGAACGGGGGACTATTTTTCATATCTTTTGGCAGTGCCCAGTGATTAGACGATTCTGGCTGGAGGTGCAGAGAGTAACGCAAATGTTCACGGAATATCAAGTTCCGGATGACCCAGCCTTCTTTTTGTTACAGAGCTCTCAAATCCCAATAAAAAGGTATAAGAATTTGATAATATGCCACATGGTGAATGCAGCCAAAAGCTGCATATCTCTGTGTTGGAAAGAAACTCGAACACCCCCTATTCCTATGTGGCTGGAAAAAATAAGACGAGTGTGGATAATGGAAAATTTAGGGCCCAGCACATTAGGAAGAACGGAACAAATTAATGAGATATGGACACCATGGGAAGAATTTGTAAAGTCGGAAGAGGGTAAAAAATTATTGGGAGAAGACAGATTGGGGCTCTGAAGCCCCCTAGGAGAGAGGTTGATCAAGTCCGGCGGGCAGAGAGAGAGTGGGAGGGATTTAGAGAGAGAATGCATTTATCTATTTATTTAATTCCCTTTTTTTTGTTTTGTTTTGTTTTTTCGTGTTACTGTTTCCGGGGTGTAAGGGGTTAGGGTAGAAGAATGGGAGGGAGGGAAGAGTAAGTAGAGAAATAGACAATTAATATTTATTTTTCGTACATCACGGGACACAGAGCGACTTAGTCATTACTAATGGGTTATATAGATTACCTTCAGGTGTTGGCACTGGCCAATTCCAAACCGGAAGTACCCTCCCCTATATAAGCCCCTCCCACCCGGGAGCACCTCAGTTTTTTGCCAGTGTCTAAGGTGTTGGCCAAAGAGTAACATGTGTTTTCACTGGGCTTGCGTACAGGTTCTTTTGGGCCTTAGTAAGCTGTTCCGGATCCCACCAAAAAAGCTTCATAGCTAAACGGTCGGTACCCGGGCCTTGCAGCAGAAGAGCAAGGTTTTGCCTGTAATGCTTCTCTTAGGAGGGCTGGACCCTGGGATCCAGAGCTCTGGTCATACCCACGACCAAGATGTTGTCTGTGCAGGGTGCTATACAGGTCCAGGGGAGTGGAATCCTTGGGAACCCGGTCCCTGAAGGTTTAATTACAATGCCTGCCGTGATAGGTGAAGTTTGGACTTCTGTGGACCAAAGAAAGTCCTGCGGCGGGGATCAGGTAAGTGGGGGCCCCCAGGAACTTGGTTCTATTGGGGGACCCCCAAGCCTAATTTGTCTTTCTGTCTGTTACCTAACGGTATTCCCGCTAAATATCTGTGTTTGCCTGTAACTACTGAAAATGTAAAATTTTAATAGTAGTCAAGAAAAAAAAAAAAAAAAAGGGACCGCGGTACCTGTGTTAAACCACTAGAGGCCGCTGTAGTCCATTTTTCTTGTCATGTGGATCTTTGGTTTTCTCAAGTCAAAAGATCCAGGCAGCTGGTAAGTTTCTCTGTGGGAATCCACTTCCTCTGCCCTGTTGCTGCGCTCATCCACCGCACAGGTCCTCCGGCAAAAAGGGCCCTGGCTCCTAGTCCCCTGTTGATTTCGAAAAGGGCGCCAATGGCGCACGGGCGCGCGCGCGGGCGCGTGCACGCGCCTCCTATGAAAAAAAAGGGGCGGGGCGGGTGGATGACGCTCGATGCGCGCCGCGGCGCTTCTGCGCATGTGCGGGCGTCCCAGCATGGTTAAAAGTCACAGTACAAGTGTCAGCTGGATGCAAACAGAGCTAGCAACAAACAGTGGCACACAGAGGCGGTTGATGCAGGCATCCCCATAGAAAGGCACTTTAGTGGACACCAGCTGGTATATAGCAGCAACTTTGTTAGACTATTACCAGCAAAATTGGTGTATGACGACGGGAATACCTCAGCTTTGTGCTTAAAGGATATGTCGTCCAGACGCTCCGGAAATAGATCTTCCAGGAAGCCAAAGGGGTCTCCATCGGGCTCTGAGGATATTGGGCATGCTTGTACTGCACCAATCTCCCCTGAGAATTCAGAGGTCAGTAGCCGTAGAAACCCCGCAGGAATGCCTGGTGCTGCGGCTGTCCCCAGTCCACCTGCTCCTGTATATATAACAGAGGAGGTTTTATCCTCAACTCTGGGAGGATTGGAAGAGAGATTAACAGCATTGATCGCTGCTTCCCTGTCACAGGAAAAGCGCGTCCGATCTCCGTCTCCTCCTTCAGAGTGCCTGTTAGTGGAGGAACAGCCCCACACAGAGATCGACCTACCTGAAGGGGATCAGGATGAGGTTGATTCAGTTATGGAGGAATCAACAGTGGAAGAACCTTTCTCAGCATCTCAGGATGAAAGATTATGGGTTCAGTCTCTGACTAATATGGTCCGATCAGCATTTAAAATGCCTCTGGCGGAACCACCATCCACTACGGTTTCCTCACTGGGGTCGCTAAAAGCTCCCCAGGCTGTCTGTTCCTTCCCAATCCACCCTTTATTAGAAGGGCTTATTTACCAGGATTGGGAGCATCCTGATAAAATATTTGCTCCCCCCAAGAGATTTCCGGTGATCTATCCCATGGAGGATAAGTTCATAAGAAAATGGAGGGTCCCTACAGTGGACGCAGCCATCTCTTCTGTTAACAAATCACTGACATGTCCAGTAGATAATGTTCCAATGTTCAAAGACCCAATAGATAAAAAATTGGAGTCTTTACTAAAATCTGCTTTCTCTACAGCAAGCATGGTGACACAACCTGCGGTAGCAGCGATTGGAGTCTGCCAAGCAGTGAAAGATCAGTTGAAACAAGTCTTAAGGGACTTACCAGATCAGCAGGCTCTTGCCCTAGCTGACCTGCCTAGAGCCTTGTGTTTTGCGGTGGACGCCATAAAGGATACAATCCAACAGGCCTCCCGCTTTACGCTGTCTATAGTACATATGCGTAGGCTGCTGTGGCTCAAAAACTGGTCTGCTGAAGCTCCCTGTAAAAAACTGCTGGTTAGCTTCCCATTTCATGGAGAACGCTTATTTGGAGAAGATCTGGACAAATATATCCAGAAAATTTCTGCCGGTAAAAGTTCACTCTTACCGGTTAAGAACAAGGGTAGAAGTCCTTCTTTTAAGAGGCCTACTTCTCCAGTCCCGGGCATATCGGCTGTGAAGCAGTTCCGACGGCCTCCGCGGTCAAATTCAGGGGGCAGAAATCAGGGACAATCACAGGGTAACAAGAAGCCCTGGATCAAGAGAGGTACAAAACCTCCCCCCAAGGCATGAAGCATTGCCCCCACTCAATCGGGTGGGGGGAAGACTTCAGTTGTTCACAGAGACCTGGCGGGACACCATCAGAGACAGATGGGTGCTCTCCGCAGTAAGTCTGGGATACAAGCTGGAGTTAAAAGGCACTCCTCCTGCCCAATTTATGAGGTCAAACGTGCCAAGAGATCCCCAAAAGAGAGGATCCCTCCTTCTGGCACTAGAACAACTATTGCTCCAAGGTGTAATCATGAAGGTTCCCCTGGAAGAAAGCGGATTCGGCTTTTGCTCGAACCTTTTCACAGTCGTCAAACCAAATGGGGACGTGAGGCCCATATTAAATCTAAAAGGGCTAAACAAGTTCCTAAATATCAGGACTTTTCGGATGGAGTCGATCCGATTGGTGGCCACCGCCCTACAAGGGCAGGAATGGTTAGCCTTGATCGACATAAAGGATGCTTATCTGCATATTCCCATCTTTCCGGCCCACCAGAAATTTCTACGCTTTGCAGTAGAAGGGCGCCATTTTCAGTTCAGAGCCTTACCTTTCGGTCTGGCCACAGCACCACGAGTGTTCACAAAAATTCTGGCCCCATTATTGGCCAATCTAAGAACACAGGGTGTAACGATAATGGCATATCTAGACGACCTGCTACTAATAGACCACTCAGTGGAAAAGCTGGAAGTAGCTATTCACAAGACAATCAAGTATCTGGAATATCACGGTTGGATTATCAACCGGGACAAGTCAGCTCTAAGACCAGTCAAAAGTCTGGAATACTTAGGGCTAAGGCTGGATTCAAATCAGAGAAAGATTTTCTTACCTCCAGAGAAGGTGTCGTCTTTAAAAGATTTGACCCACTTAGTGGGTACAAAAAGAAAACCATCCATACGCCTCTGCATGAGGCTGCTGGGAAAAATGGTGGCTTCATTCGAAGCTGTACCCTACGGTCAATTCCATTCAAGGAATTTGCAAAGGGCCATACTGTCAGCCTGGAACAAAAAAGTTCAGGCTTTAGACTTACCAATGTCCCTGTCCCCTTCCGTTCGCAAGAGCCTCCATTGGTGGTTGGTGCCCCAGAATCTGGAAAAAGGGAAACCCTTCAGTCCGGTTTCTTGGAAGGTAGTCACTACAGATGCCAGCCTCATAGGCTGGGGGGCAGTACTGGAGCAATGGTCTCTCCAGGGCAAGTGGTCAGAAGCAGAAAAGGCCCTGCCCATCAATCTCTTAGAGATACGAGCAGCCCGGTATGCCCTAGTAGCATGGACATCCAAACTCCAAGGGTCCCCTGTCAGAATTCAATCAGACAATGCCACAGCAGTGGCATATATCAATCACCAGGGTGGCACCAGGAGTCGTGCAGCCCAGAGGGAAGCAAATTGCATCCTGGAGTGGGCAGAAAAATATGTCCCAGCCATATCCGCGGTTTTTATCCCAGGAGTGGAAAATTGGAGAGCGGACTTTTTAAGTCGCCAACAATTATGCCCGGGGGAATGGTCTCTTCACCCCGAGGTTTTCCAGGCAATATGCCAGCGGTGGGGAACACCAGATGTAGATCTGCTAGCATCCAGATTCAACGCAAAGGTGGACAGATTTGTGTCTCGCACAAGGGATCCTCTAGCTTGCGGCTCGGATGCCCTAGTGTTCCCTTGGAATCAGTTCAAGCTGATATATGCATTCCCACCGCCACAATTGTTACCGCGATTACTCCGCAGAATCAGGGTAGAAAAGAAACCAGTGATTCTGGTGGCTCCAGCGTGGCCCCGAAGGGCATGGTACGCGGAGATTGTAAAAATGTCAGTGAGGAGTCCTTGGACCCTCCCACATCGTCCGGACCTGCTGTCGCAGGGACCGATATACCACCCTTCCTTACCAGCCCTAGGTTTGACGGCCTGGCTATTGAAGCCCACATTCTGAAAAAGAGAGGGCTCTCTAATTCTGTGGTATCTACCATGATCAATGCCAGGAAGCCGGTATCCAGGCAGATCTATTATAGGATCTGGAAAGCGTACATTAAGTGGTGTGAGGCCAAGAAATGGCATCCACCTAAGTACGTGATAGGGAGGATTTTGGACTTCCTACAGTGGGCTGTAGATAGGAAGCTGGCCTTGAGTACTATCAAGGGTCAGATTTCGGCCTTGTCAATATTTTTTCAAAGGCCCTTGGCTTCGCATTCACTAGTCAAAGCTTTCATACAAGGAGTGATGCGTATTAGCCCTCCGGTTAGTATTCCCATATGTCCTTGGGACTTAAACCTGGTTCTGTCAGTTCTACAGAAACAACCGTTTGAACCATTGCAACACATTTCCTTGGTTCTTCTCACCAGGAAATTGATTTTCTTAGTAGCCGTTTGTTCGGCTAAAAGAGTATCGGAATTAGCCGCCTTGTCCTGTAAGGAGCCATATCTGGATTGTCCATAAGGACAGAGTAGTATTACGTCCTCATCCAGCCTTTCTTCCTAAGGTGGTATCGAGGTTTCATTTGAACCAAGATGTGGTTCTTCCTTCTTTTTTCCCCAAACCTAGCTCGGTAGAGGAAAAGTTATTACATTCCTTGGATGTAGTAAGAGCAGTTAAAGCTTATCTAAAAGCCACTGCTCAGATTCGCAGAACGGATACTTTGTTTATTCTGCCGGAAGGCCCTAAAAAGGGTCAGGCAGCATCAAAATCCACTTTAGCCAAGTGGATTCGACAGGTCATAATACAAGCCTATGGCTTGAGAAAGAGACCGCCTCCGTTCAAAGTTAGGGCACACTCCACAAGAGCAGTTGGAACTTCATGGGCAGTGCATCACCAGGCCTCCCTGGCTCAAGTATGTAAGGCCGCAACATGGTCTTCGGTACACACGTTTACTAGATTCTACCAGGTAGACGTTAGAAGTCAGGAGGATGTCGCCTTTGGGCGCAGTGTGTTGCAGGCCGCAAAAGATCCTCATGCCTGATGGCGCCCAGCTTATGTATCCCTCCCCTCATTTGGCATTGCTTTGGGACGTCCCATTAGTAATGACTAAGTCGCTCTGTGTCCCGTGATGTACGAAAAAGAAAAAGGGATTTTTATAACAGCTTACCTGTAAAATCCTTTTCTTGGAGTACATCACGGGACACAGAGCTCCCACCCCTCTTTTTGGGACACTTATTGTTTGGCTACAAAACTGAGGTGCTCCCGGGTGGGAGGGGCTTATATAGGGGAGGGTACTTCCGGTTTGGAATTGGCCAGTGCCAACACCTGAAGGTAATCTATATAACCCATTAGTAATGACTAAGTCGCTCTGTGTCCCGTGATGTACTCCAAGAAAAGGATTTTACAGGTAAGCTGTTATAAAAATCCCTTTTTTGTTTCATATGTAGATCAGGAAAACATAACTGATGTATAATATGTAATATGTTTTGTGAGATGGGCGATATTATGTTGTTGCTATTGTCTATGGGGAAGGGAAAAAAAAGTTATGGAAATAAAGAATAAAAAAAAAAAAAAAAACCCCCAGGTACAAAATTTAAAGGAATATTTCACTTTTATTGTTTCACTTTAAGCATTATTAAAATCACTGCTCCCGAAAAAACGGCCCTTTTTAAAACTTTGTTTGCATTGATACATGTCCCCTGGGACAGGACCCAGGTCCCCAAACACTTTTTATGACAATAACTTGCATATTAACCTTTAAAATTAGCACTTTAGATTTCTCCCATAGACTTTTAAAGGGTGTTCCGCGGCTTTTTGAATTTGCCGCGAACACCCCAAATTGTTCGCTGCTCGGCGAACGGGCGTGCAGCCAATGTTCGAGTCAAACTCATGTTCGACTCGAACGGATAGCCCATCCCTACCCAGCAGGACAGAAAGCCTACAGTTTGGTAACTTCTGCTCCTGGACAAAAACAGGGCTGCCTCGTGCCCCATGCTATTTATGTTCTTCCCAGCCACATATGGGGCACCCTCCCCCAGTGATTGGCTGAGACAACATAAATATTCTGGCTGTCGATTTACTTCTTCCAACCCACTACATTCTAAAATCCTCCAGAAAGCAGAAGAAAGCAGTCAAATTTGCAACCAGTGAAGCCTAAAACAGCCAAGAGCAATCACAAACTGCTCCACTGGGTACAGGGGAACCAAAATAAAACTAAATTCACTTTGCTTTTATAGCAGCCTATCTAGGAGGGTGCTACAAGTAGAATATTAAGCTTAGAAGCAAAGTGAAAGCAGAGAAATGCTGGAGGGGCTGAGTAAAGCCTCGTACACACGGTCGGACTTCCATCGGACTTTTCCGTGGATTTTTGTCTCAACGGATTTGCCCGGGCACACCCATAGCATAAACACCACAGGACTTTTCTGCAAACTTTCCCAAAACTTTTTCCAACATCACGTGGTTTTTCTGCTCTTTACCACCACCCTTTGGTCAACTTCTGCTATTGTTGAATGATTTTAACATTATTTGTTTTGTCCATCGGACAAAAGTCCGATGGTTTTCTGTACACACGGTCTGACTTTGCTCCATCAGACTTTTGTTGGCCAAAAGTTTGTTCATTTGCAGACCTAACTTTTGTCCGATGAAAACCAAAAAAGTTTGTCCGATGGAGCGTACACACGGTCAGATTTTTTGGCAAACTTGCTCAAAATGAAGTTTGTTGGCAAAAAGTCCGACCGTGTGTATGGGGCTTGACAGAAGTAACAGAAACAAGTGTTTGATGTGTGTCTACATTCTGTTCCTATGTGCATTTAGCATAAGATGAATGTATTATGCTAGATTAACCACTTGACCTCAGGAAGATTTTACCCCCTTTGTGACTAAGGCTTTTTTTTTGCTATTCCGCACTGTGCTACTTTACCTGGTCATTGCACTGTCATGCAACACTGTATTCAAATGCAATTTATAAAAAAAATGTACACAAATGGAGCTTTCTTCAGGTAGTATTTGATCACCACTGATTCTTTTTTAGTATATGAACTTTATTTATTGAATTTTCTTTATAAATTTAAACCAAAATGTATTCTGCCACATGTCTTTGGTCAAAAAAAAAAAAAAGCGTATCAATTGATTTGTGTGAAAGTTATAGCGTCTGCAAACTATGGTATATATATTTGACGTGATTGTAGTCGTATTGGTATATATATTTATAAATTAATCAATCCTGATGTACTGACTGCCTGTCTCATTTATTGAGGCCACAAAATGCCAGGACAGTACTAATACTCCCCAAATGACCCATTTTTTGGAAGGACACAGTCCAAGGTATTTACCAAGAGGCATGGAAAGTTTTTGAAGTTGTAACTTTTGTCACAATTTTTTGGAAAATTAAGAAATTGTTTTTTTTTCACAATTTTTCTTTTACATACGGTCACCAGTGCAGTACAGTGTCATCATATGATATATATATAATGTTTTTTTAAAACTTTTATTTTTTACATCTTGTAAAAACAGACATTGTACTGCTCTGGAAGGGTGATCAGTTTTTTTTTTACATTGTTATACAGTAATGATCACCAAATAAGCAATCGTTTCGGATATATTTTAGCTAGGCGTTCGGGAGAGAAGTACGCCCTGTGGAGAAAATTTACCTGGATGAATCTATCTCTGGCAGAGACCACCAGGGTGAGGTATTGCTGAATGCCCTCCTCCCAATCGTCATCGGCCAGAGTGGGGATATCTGCCTGCCATACTGAGAACAGCTGGGAGACCTTAGAGGTGTCCAAACCTATGAGTAGGGAGTACAAGGCGGACAAGGGTTTGGTGTCCCCTGTCATCTCCAGCAATCGCTCAACACCCGTCGTTTCCAGTACCAGTGGCCCAGAGAACTGGGATCGGAAAGCGTGCCGGAGCTGAAGGTACCTAAAAAAACATATCGATGTGGTGTGGCGGAGGGCTCCTTCTTTCATGTTGTGTGGTCCTGTCCGCTGATGCAGCATTTTTGGAGGGGGGTGGTTCACATTATCTGCTCTGTGAGCAACCTCACTTTACCCTGCGACCCAATCCCACTGCTGCTCGGCATAGTTGATACGCTGGAGGGCCCCCAATCAAAAAAATTATTTGTTTTTTACGCGGCCTTCTATGCCAGGAAGGCCATTCTGCTGCGGTGGAAGGCCCCCCCCCCCATCCATACCACAGTGGAGGGCCTTGATTAACGCTGCCCTCCCCCTTTACAAGCTTACCTATTTGGGGCAAAACTGCCCCAAAAAATTTGACAGGATCTGGGCGGCATGGGAGAGCGCTGAGCAACAGGCCATGGACTAGGAGCTAGGCTCTCAGATTTGATCGCGAGACACTCTATGAACGCTGTATCTGTTTGCCTGGTGGGGACATATTGGAGCCTTCTTTAGAGCTGCGTTGTTATACCCCGGTCATGCAACCATCGTTTGATGACTCCCCCCCCCCCATCTGCAATACCCTGTTTCATGCCCTGGTCAGGGCCTCCCATCCCAGAGCAGTATGATAACCCCCCGGTTTTTATTTATTTAATTTTTTTTTTTCCTTCCCATCCCCTGAAGCTGGGCGGGTTCTTTTTGATCCTATTTCTCTTCAGTTGGGGGGTAGGGGTGGGTTCGACTAATCTGACTGTTTATTGATGATGTTGATTCATGTTTGCTCTGTAATGATTAAGGGTCTCCCTGTCTGTACGCACAACTGCTTCGACTACTAACTTTTAATGTATTATTTCTGAAGACTATGTATGATCACTGCAATTTTTGTACATATTGTTTTGTTTATTTTCTTTTATAAAATAAAAAACTTTTCTGTTAAAAAAATAAGCAATCGTTTTAGCTGTCATGAATAGGCTATCCATTCATGAGCAGCTTGCTTATGTTTGTGATCTGTGATTGGCTACAGCTAATCACATGGTACAGGTAGCCAGGTACCAAGTGATTCCTGTGGGCCAATCACAGATGGAAAGCTATTTTATGACAGATCTGCAAAAGCATCCTGGGGGTTTTTACCCCTTCGCGCTGACAGTACACATATATGCAGCTCCACTGGACTGGGCTTTTTTTTCCGTGAGGTCGCATATATGCTTATCTATCTTTGTGCTGGCATCACACCACACTGCCTGCTCCCAGCACAGATACCAGGGTTTCATCGGGGCCCACAAGTTTCATGTTAGTTTAGAACCCAGAACTCCCGGGTCACTTGAAAGCTGTGGTAGCCTATGATTTGCCATCACAGTGATCAGTAACTGTGAAGACTGCCTCTGTGCTTCTTTCACTGTAAATAGAGAGGAAAGATACATTGGGGTTGATTTACTAAGGGCAAATAGACTGTGCACTTTGCAGTTGCACTCTCTGCTGAATTGCTGCTCTGCTGACTTGCATCATCCAATCATGTGCAGGCAAAAATGCTGTTTTTTCATTTTCCTTGCACATAATTGGGTGTTCTTTGCAAAGTGAAGCTTGACTTCATTTACTAAGCTCTGGGGCACTGCACGTACACAGTCCAACAACACTACGCAAAGTGCATAGTGTATTCACTGTTGCCTTATGAGGAGTTTGAGTAATCTCCATTAGCAACTGGGAATATTTGTGTGTGTGTGTATATATATATTTAGTTTAGAATAACCCTTACAGAAACAATATTACATACACACAAATCTTATTTCCTAATTTGTCTAAGGATATCTAAACCATTTGTAAGTTCCCTCTTGACATGCAAGAATGAGGATGTGCTAAGGGAGATGCTCTGCTGTTTACCTAGCTTAACCACTTCAATACCAGGCACTTACGCACCTTCCTGCCCAAGCCAATTTTCAGCTTTCAGCGCTGTCGCAATATGAATGACAATTGTGCGGTCATGCTACACTCTACCCAAACAATTTTTTTATCATTTTGTTCCCACAAATAGAGCTTTCTTTTGGTGGTATTTGATCACCTCTGCGATTTTTATTTTTTGCGCAACGAATAAAAAAAAACGAAAATTTTGAAAAAAAATGTTTTTATTTGTTTGTTAATTTTTTTGTAAATAGGTTTTCTTCAATGATGGGCACTGATATGGCTTCACTGACGGGCACTGATAAGACAGCACCGATGGGCACCAATGAGGTGGCACTGATAGGCGTCCCTGATGGGCACTGATAGGTGGCACTGGTATGTGGCACTGATGGGCACTCATAGGCGGCACTGATGGGAACTCAAAGGCTACACTGGGTACTTATGGGTGGCACTGATGGGTAAATATGGGTGGCACAGATGGGCACTGATGGTCACTGATAGGTGGGCACAGAATGGGCACAGAATGGGCACTGATAGGTGGCACTGGTTATTGGTGGTGGCATTGCTGGGCATCACTTTTTTTAAATGCCATTATGGTGCCAGTCAGTGCCCATTTGTGGGCACTGATTGGCACATGTTGGGCATGTTTTAAAACATGTGGATGGCCATGGGGGATGTACCTGGTAATCCACATGTTGCCCGCCTCCCTGGTGGTCCAGTGTGGGCATCTGAGGGGGGCTGCGCTGATTAACAATCGGCCCGAACCCCCTCAGTCAGGAGAGCCGCCGATTGGCTCTCCTCTACTCGCATCTGTCAGACGCGAGTGAGGAAGAGCCGATCTATGGCTCTTCCTGTTTACATTGTGATCAGCCGTGATTGGACACGGTTGATCACGTGGTAAAGAGCCTCCGCCGGAGGCTCTTTACCGAGATCGGTGTTGCGGTGTGTCAGACTGACTGACACACCGCTCCACTGATCACCGCGGTGCGCCCCCCCTCGGTGTGCGGCGGCTGTTATCCTGCAGGACGTCAATAGACATCCAGTCAGGATAACTAAACCACTTTCCGGACGTCAATTGTCTATTGACCGGGCGGGAAGTGGTTAATATTCAAAGGCCAGGAAGAGATACCATCGGAGTGTGTAGTCTTTACGGGGCCAAATTCATTAGCTAGATAAAGGCTTTTGTATTCCTCCGTGTTAACCAACCATTTATCCATTTCAAAGGGTGTTTGATATGCTGAGAACATTTCTTTCATCTGTTCAGGAAGGGACAATTTGCCTCAGCTATTACCATGCATAGTTAAGTGCCCCATTCAAGAGAAGGTGATGACTTTCGGTTTAATTAAGTTCTCTTCAAACTAATTATCACTAATCCAAGAAGAGGATGTGCTATTGAGGGGAAATTTATTTATGAGGGAATTATCCAATCTGGGAGGAGATACGCCCGGAGCTAGGAGAGGGCTAACAGAATTACCTATCAGAGTGGCCCTGTTCAAGTCTAGGGATGAGCTTCGAGTTTGTGTCGAATCCATGTTCAACTCGAACATTGTCTGTTCGGCTGTTAGGTGAATTTCGAACATTATGGGCCGTTCGCGCCAAATTCGAGTGGCGCGTCACGGCCCATAATTCACTGCGGCATTGCAGTGCATTGCTGGCTGATGATTGGCCAAGCATGCACTATGACCCGCACGCTTTGGCCAATCACAGCGTGGTAAGAATGGAGAGTCTTAATTGGCCAAAGCCAGGGTGGCTTTGGAAATCATGGCTCAGAGGAGAAGGTACACGCCCCACACTATATAAGGCCACCGGCTTGGAGGCCTTGTGTAGTGTGTTGGTTAAAGAGAGAGCTTACACAGAGAGAGAGAGTGTCATTTATATCGAGTTAGATAGAGAAGGCAGGCGAGTCAGTTAGCTGCAGTTAGTGTGTAAAGGATATATAAGCATCCTAGGTGTTGTGTATATATATTTATACACTGTATTCAGTTTAGCTAGATCCGTTCCTGTTATTCTCTATACTGTGACAGGCAGGCAGGTGATTGTGCTAGCTGCAGTCAGTGTTTCACTTAGTGTACTGTGCTTTGCATAGCGTTCACCTAAAGCTTACCTGAATACAGTTAGTGGTGTTCTCATAATAAAACCACAGGCAGGGAGCTGCATTAATTTCATGTAATGTACTTCTGTCCTTTGCACAGCGTTCACTTAAAGGAACCTGAATACAATTTGTGGTGTTTTCTTATAATAAAACCACAGGCAGAGAGCTGCAAGTATTTTCAGTTAGTGTACTGTGTCCTCTGCACAGTGTTCACCTAAAAATAACTGAAGACAATTGCTGCTTTTCTCATACTAATACCACAGCAGGCAGTTGATTCTGATAGCTGCATTATAATCAGTATATATATAGATATATATATATATATATATATATATATATATATATATATATATACATCCCACTTTTGTGCAGCTACATCTCACTACAGGCCATTAGTATGTCTGGAAGGCCAACAATAAAAAAAACAAATTTTCAAAAAACATTTGTCATTGGGACGGAAAGTGAGGTGAAATGTTCTGAACAGGTGCACACTGCACAGAAAGCAAAACAAATGTTACAGGGGTGATAACCCTTCCCTATGTTTTCCAAAAAGCTTAAAAATAGATTCTTTGGCTGGAGCTACACTTAAAAAATGTAGGGATGAGCTTCGTGTTCGAGTCGAACCCATGTTCAACTCTAACATCGGCTGTTCGCCGAATTGCGAACATTATGGGCCGTTCGCGCCAAATGCGTGTGGCGCGTCAAGGCCCATAATTCACTGCAGCATCGTAGTGCATTGCTGGCTGATGATTGGCCAAGCATGCACTATGACCCGTATGCTTTGGCCAATCACAGCGCAAAAAAAAACAGAGCCGTAATTGGCCAAAGCCAGGGTGGCTTTGGCCAATTATGGCTCACAGGGTTTAGTACACGCCCCACACTATATAAGGCCGCCGGCTTGGCGGCCTTGTGTAGTGTGTTGGAGTTGTTTAATGAGAGATTACAGAGACAGACGGTGTCATTTATATTGAGTTAGATAGAGCAGGCAGGCAAGTCAGTTAGCTGCAGTTACAGTGTGTAGAGGATATATATGCATCCTAGGTGTTGTGTGTATATATATATTTATACACTGTATTCAGTTTAGTTAGATCCGTTCCTGTTATTCTCTATACTGTGACAGGCAGGCAGGTGATTGTGCTAGCTGCAGACAGTCAGTGTTTCACTTAGTGTACTGTGTGCTTTGCATAGCGTTCACCTAAAGCTTACCTGAATACAGTTAGTGACTAATAGTGGTGTTCTCATAATTAAACCACAGGCAGAGAGCTGCGAGTATTTTCAGTTAGTGTCCCTCTCTGCACAGTTTTCACCTAAAACTAACTGAATACAATTGCTGCTTTCCCCATACTAATACCACAGCAGGCAGTTGATTTGGATAGCTGCATTATCAGTACAGATATAGAGATATAAATATATCTATATATATATCTATATATCTATATATTGTGAGGGGGTTAACTCGGTAGCGGGTGTGTGTGACCCCCTGGTTGGGCTCCCCACACAAAAACAGGGCCAGCAGACGGAGGTTGTGGTTTTCAAAATCAAAAGGTGCGGTTTATTTCTCTATGTACAGTGACAAAAACACAGCAAAGCCAAAAAGAAACAAACAAAATAAATCCTGGTCAGTTTGACCTCTGACTAAACATGCAGGTTTCCTAAACTAACAACTGGGATCAGCCTGGTGCTGTCCTAGTCCCTAAGTCCCTGGTTTAGTAAAAGTCCAAACAAATAGCCACACAGGCTTTGCCTCACCGCACAGGGGTTCACTCTCCCTAGACAGTCCACACAGGTCTGGTTCCAGGCATGAGCTAACATCTAATGAATCTGGGAGTTCTTTATAGAGGCCTAAATGAGCTGACAAGGTTCAGCTGGTCTCATCTCTGTCTGCACGACGCCCCACACTCTCCCTAGAGGTATGAGTCATCCATGAGCCTACTAGCCTCAGCTGGGCTTATACAACTCTCCACCCTAGTTGTATAAGTCAGCATAAAGCCTGAATCTGGGAGAAATATATCTACCCCCCTGGATGCAACCAGGTGACTTTACCTTCCTGCTGTCACAATATATATATATATATATATATATATATATATATATATATATATCTATATATATATATATATATATATATATATATATATATCTATATCTATATATATATCTATATATAGATATATATATATATGGATATATATCCCACCTTTGTGCAGCTACATCTCACTGCAGGCCATTAGTATGTCTGGAAGGCAAATAAGGAGAGGCAGACATTTACGAGGCAATAAGAGGGCAAGCAAGCTCTGTGTCTAGAGGCAACAGTGCTGCTGGTCGTGGACACGGTGCATCCTTATAAGCACGTGGCCGTGGGACACGCTTGTCCTTCTTTTCGGCAGCTGGACATGTTGAGCCGCAACATGCCCTAAACTTGGTAGAGTGGATGACCAAGCCATCCTCATCCTCCTCGTCCTCTCTCACCCAGGCTCAGGGTACTTTGTCTGGCAAAGCAGCTGCCAAAGCGGCCTCTTCCCTCGGCTCAATGGCATCAGTCACTCCTTCCCTAGCCCCACCATGTCCTCTTGAGGAGTCCCCCGAACTGTTTGAGCACAGTGTTGGGTGCATGCTCCTGGAGGATGCCCAGCATTTTGAAGGCTCTGATGATGAAACCCAGCTGGAGGAAGGCAGTAATGTGAGCCCAGAGAGAGGGGGTAGTAATGTGAGCCCAGAGAGAGGAGGTGCCCAACAAGGACAGCTATCTGGCAGTCATGTTGCCCCAGCTGAAGCATACTGCCAGATTTGCTCCAGTGATGAGGAGGGAGGGGATGATGAGGTAACTGACTCCACGTGGGTGCCTGATAGGAGAGAGGAGGAGGAGGCACATCTCCAACGAGGCAGGATGCCCTCCAGGGGCCAGCTTAAGGGCAGAACACTGACTGCATCAGATCGCAGAGCTCCGCATGTGCAGGGCGCTGCTGTCTCTGCATGTTATTCCAAAAGTTCTTTGGTGTGGGCCTTTTTTCAGACATGTGCCGCAGATCGCACCATTGTCATTTGCAACATATGTCTAAAGCGTATCTCACGTGGCCAAAACATCAGCCGCTTGGGCACCACGTGCTTGACCAGACATATGTCGACCTGCCATGCAGTCCGTTGGCAAGCTTACCTAAAAGACCCACACCAAAGAACAAAGCGCACCTCTCCTTGCTCCTCATCAGCTGGGATCTCCAACCCCACTATACCTTCAGTCCTCTCTGAAACCTGCACTGAGAGGAAAGAAGGTGTAGAATAAGGTGTGTCACAGCCAAGTACTTGCGGACAATCTGCTATCGGTACACCAACGTCCGATTGTACCAGGCAAATTTCCCTGCCCCAGCTGCTGCACCGCTGAAAGAAGTTCGCTCCCAGCCATCCACATGCCCAGCGGTTGAATTCTAGCTTGGCTAAATTGCTAGCGCTTCAACTGCTGCCTTTTCAGTTGGTAGACTCTGCCCCCTTCCGTGAGTTTGTGGAATGTGCGGTTCCTCAGTGGCAGGTTCCCAAACGCCACTTTTTCTCACGGAAGGCGATTCCGGCTCTCTACCGGCATGTGGAAGGCAAAGTGTTGGCCTCGCTGGACAGGGCGGACAGCAGTAAGGTGCATATTACTGCTGACTCATGGTCCAGCAGGCATGGACAGGGACGTTACCTATCTTTCACTGCGTATTGGGTGACTCTGCTGGCAGCTGGGAAGGATGCAGGACAAGGTGCAGTAGTGTTGGAGGTTGTAACGCCACCACGCCTCCAAAATGTTACTACTGGTGATTCTGACACACCTCTCTCCTCCACCCCCTCCTCTTCTTCTTCCTCCATGGCCTCTACCTGTGCTTTGCGGTGCTCCGTAGGCATTCAAGGGGCTATGCAAGTACGCAGGCAAAAAGATGCCATGCGGTGCTTGAGCTGGTGTGCTTGGGGGACAGGAGCCACACTGGGGCAGAGATTCTGTCAGCTCTGCAGGGGCAGGCTCAGAGGTGGTTGACGCCACCTTAAGCCAGGAAAGGTGGTTTCCGACAATGGCACAACCTCCTCTCCGCCCTCCGACAGGGACAACTGATCCATGTGCCCTGTTTGGCCCACGTCCTTAAAGCAGAGGTTCCGCGGCAAATCTTTTTTTTTTTTTAGCTTGCATGCAAAGTATTTGTAGATCACCAATTAGTACTCACGTGTTTGGTGATTTTTAACCTCCCCTGTCTTTTTTCTGGCAAAAAATGCACTTTTAAAATCAGCCGTCAGAATTTTCCATTTTGCTTGCACTGACTTCCTGGTAGCGGTGGACGGTGTTCTGCAGAAAAAGTTCCCCGGCAGATAAGGTTCCCCCCCCTGTACTGCGCTTGCGCGGCACAAACCTCAACGGAGTTTCCGAAAGTAGCCGAACATGTAGAGCTGCGAGTTAGCTCTACACGGCGCCTGTGCAATGACTAGGAGCCATGTAGAGCTGACTGCGCAGGCGCCGTGTAGAGCCGACTCGCAGCTCTACATGTTCGGCTACTTTCGGAAACTCCGTTGAGGTTCGTGCCGCGCATGCGCAGTACAGGGGGGGGGAACCTTATCCGCCGGGGAACTTTTTCTGCAGGACATGTCACATCTGGGCGAACTCCCAGATTACATTGCGGGAGAATAGAAACGCCTACTCCCGCGGGAGTGAGCACCCGGAAGCCGGAATTGAAATGACAATAGTACGGTATGTACAGAAAAAAAAAAAAAGTGGCTACTGTACATGTTTGTAGTGTAAGGAGTGTGGTCATATATGGATGTTATTTTGGGTGGAACTCCGCTTTAACTTGGTGGTGCAGCGGTTCTTGGGCAGGTACCCGGGCTTACAGGAGGTCCTGAAGCAGGCCAGGAAACTCTGTGGGCATTTCTGCCGGTCATATAATGCCAGTGCTCGGCTGGCTGACCTGCAAAAGGATTACAATCTGCCCAAGAAATGCTGTCATCTGTGACATGCTCACCAGGTGGAACTCTACGTTGGCCATGCTGCAGCGGCTGCACACGTAGCAGAGGGCCATCAATGAGTATCTGTTGCAACATGGCACCAGGACAGGGTCAGGGGAGCTTGGATTTTTTTCCCCACACCAGTGGGCCATGATCGGGGATGCATGCACTGTCCTGGCACCATTTGAGGAGGCCACAAGGATGGTGAGCAGTGACAGTGCATGCATCAGTGACACTGTCCCTCTTGTCCACCTGTTGGAGCACACACTGCATGGAATAATGGACAGGGCACTTGAGGCAGAACAGAGGCAGGAAGAGGAGGGCTCCTTACCTCTCAAGGCCACCTTTATCCAGACAGTGTTCCTGCTGGCCCGGCAATCACACAGGAAGACGGTGAGGAGGAGGAGGAGGAGGAGCCTAGCACTCAGCATAAGCAGCAGTCTTCAAGGGATCATTTACAGTCCCAAGACACCCATGGACTTGTACGTGGCTGGGAGGAGGTGGCTGCGGATCATGTCGTCCTCAGTGACCCAGAGGACTCCGCACCGAATGCCTCAGCAAACCTACGCTGCATGGCCTCCCTGATCATGCAAAGCCTGCAGAAGGATCCTCCTATTCGTGTGATCAAGGAGAGGGATCATTACTGGCTGGCAACCCTCCTTGATTTACGTTACAAGGCTAAGGTTGCGGACCTTATCTTGCCGTCGTATAGGATGAAGCATCTTCGGGAGGCCTTGCAGAAAGGTCTGTGCAACACGTTCCCAGAGACTGGGAGGTTACAAATTCCCGGTCCTGGACAACGTGTTGCTGAGGCTCCGGTCAGTCAAAGAAGGAGCGGTGGAGAAGGTGGCTGTCTGACCGATGCGTTCAGACAATTTTTTAGTATGCAGCCCCAAGGTATGATCACTTCCAGCAACCATCGCCAGTGTCTGGTTTACATGGTGCAGGAATACCTAGGGGCAAGATCAGACTTGGATACCTTTCCTCTGGGTTACTGGGTCTTGAGGATGGATCACTGGCTAGAGCTTGCACAGTATGCAATTAAGGTACTGGCCTGTCCTGCATCCAGCGTTCTTTCAGAACGCACATTCAGTGCTGCTGGAGGCTTGTGGTGTGCATGTCTACCGACTCGGTCGATCGACTGACCTTCGTAGAAATGAATCAGTCTTGGATCACCACCAGCTACCAAGCACCAGATGCTGATGTAACCAAATAATGTTTGGGGAAATGTCAGATCCCTTCAAGACTGCCTATGCTGATGCTGAGTGACTATCCTGTTATGCTGAGTGACTATCCTCTTTCTCCTCAATAATCATGCTGATAGCTTGTAAGAACATTTTTGGTTCTGGGCACCGCCACCAGTGGCTAAGGCCCAATTTTTCAGCCCCTGTTCAACAGGGGCGTGTATTTACAATTTTTGATGCAATGCTTTGCAGCAGGGCTCATTGCTGTGCTCCAACTACAATATCTGTGAGGGGTTGCAGTGTTGTGGCACCAGTGCCTAAGGCTCAATTTTTCAGCCCCTGTTCAACAGGGGCATGTAATTACAATACTTGATCTAATAATTCACAGCAGGGCCCATTCCTGCGCCCACCAAAAGTTACTGTGAGGGCTTACAGTTTTGTGGCAACACCACCATCACCACCACCACCAAAGGCCCAATTTTTCTGCCCCTGTTCAACAGGGTCATGTGATTACAATTCTTGATCTAATATTTCACACAGCTGGGCCCATTCCTGCGCCCACCAAGAGTAACTGTGAGGACTTAGTGTTGTGGCACCAGCATTAGCACCACTACCAAAGGCCCAATTTTTCCTACCACTGTTCAACAATGGCATGTAATTACAATTCTTGAAATAATAGTTCACAGCAGGGCGTTCCAGCGCCCACCAAGAGTAACTGTGAGGGCTTACAGTGTTGTGGCAACACCAACACCTAAGGGCCAAATTTCTGCAGAGTATATAAGGCAGGCCCTTACTTTCAAACATCCAACTTACAAACGACTCCTACTTGCAAACGGAAGGAGACAACAGGAAGTGAGAGAAAATCTACCCCTAGGAAGGGAAATTCTCTCATGTAAGAGTTAATATGGGGAAAAGGTGTCTCCTCTCCACTGGTGCTTTATCACCAATCCTTGTTTCATGAAAAACCTCAAATTTTCAAAAAACATTTGTCATTGGGATGGAAAGTGAGGTGAAATGTTCTGAACAGGTGCACAGACAGCAAAACAAATGTTACAGGGGTGATAACCCTTCCCTATGTTTTCCAAAAAGCTTAAAAATAGATTCTTTGGCTGGAGCTACACTTAAAAAATGTACCTTTTCCAAATTACAAACAGATTCTATTTAAGAACAAACCTACAGTCCCTGTTCTGTTTGCACCGCACCACCTGTATACTGCTGTTCAAAGTATATAGGGCCTTTTTTTTAATTTGGGTGCGGGGTTCCCCTTAATATCCATACAAGACCCAAAGGGGCTGGGTGGGGTGGGGGGGTACCTATGCCATTTTTCTCAGTGATTTTCATCCATATTGACGGGACCAGACATTACATTAAAGCCGCAAGCAGTTTTAAATTACTTTTTTTTTCTTTAGAAATGTCATTTTGTGCAGGGACAGTTCTAAACACGGGAAACACGTGCCACTTCACAGGCATACTTTAGACACCCCCCAGGTACGATATTTAAAGGAATATTTCACTTTTTTTTTCACTTTAAGCATCATTAAAATCACTGCTCCCGAAAAAACTGCAGTTTTTAAAACTTTTTTTTGCATTGATACATGTCCCCTTGGGTCAGGACCCGGGTCCCCAAATCCTTTTTAGGACAATAACTTGCATATTAGCCATTATAATTAGCACTTTTGATTTCGAACTTTCGCGTCCATTGTATTTAATAGGGTTCTAAAGTTCGTGCAAACTTTCGGTCCATTCGCAGGTTCTGGTCCGAACCGGGGGGTGTTCATCTCATCCCTATTCAAGTCAATGAGAGATGGGCCTATATTAACAGTTGTCCCAAACAGAATAGTGAACGGTATGAATCTGACCTGGGCCCAGGACCATTAATAGAGGTAAATATCAGATCATCTCCCAGCACTTAAAGGTATACCTGCTTGTCATATGTTTGTTTTCTATTTGTAGTGTGATGAATGTACTCTGTATTCTTGTATTTTAACCTACTATTTCCTCCCTTGCTTAAGACTATAGATAGTTTTTGTGTATTAGATGAACTTTTTAATGATACTCTAATACAGTGTTTCTCAACTCCAGTCCTCAAGGCGCCCCAACAGGTCATGTTTTCAGGATGAAACGGCTGTGGTAATTACTAAGGCAGTGAAACTGATCAAATCACCTGTGCAAAATAATGGAAAGCCTAAAAACATGACCTGTTGGGGCGCCTTGAGGACTGGAGTTGAGAAACATTGCTCTAATACATGTTATTATGTTATCGCTTTCACTTCTGGTCAAAATAACTCTTTTAACCCATATCATATCTTTGAGATATTAAATCTTAAATATATATTTTAAAGGTTAACATCGCCTTTAGTAAATCAAACCCATTTTATCTCTCTCTCTCTCTCTCTCTCCCCCTTTCAGAGAAAAAAAAAACTGTGTAAAAAAAATAAACAAAATAATAATATTAAATAACATATAAAGAAAAATACATAGATCAAGGTTTGATCTAGGTCAGTGCCAAGGTACAGCCCGTTCTAACATACACATATGTGGTATCTTTGTGATTGTCCAGAGCAGTATAATTGATTTTTGTTTTTTTTGGTGGTAGATTATGGTAATAAGAAATATACAGCTACATTTAAAAAAAATTTTTTTTTTTTTTCTTTATTTTGGGCCAGTTTTCTTTTGATAATAGAAAAAAAATCTGAATATATCCATTACCATTTACCACCAGCTGGAAGCCAAATTTGTCCTTTAAACAACCTATAATCCACCTGGATGCACAAAGTAGCTGTGATGATATGTACTGTTTTACTAACACAAAGTTGCAAAATTGTGCTTATGCATTAACATTTGTTTTACCCTTAGGCGCCAAGAGGTTAAAATTAAGTACAAGCTTTCAAAAGTGATAAAAGTTGTATATGCTTTGGCAAATCATCCTCTAGGCAGTTAGCAAAGTATCATAGCTTTCAACAATGTACATTTTATTCATAGTAAACATTATATTTAATAACTTACAGGTGTAAGAAAAGGGCAGTCATCTGATCGGCACAGCTTTGTTACACAATGCAAGAAAACTGTGGACATTTTCTGGTTCTTGTGCTTGACAAATCGGAACACTTCAAAAGAAAATCTTCCCATCTGGCTTTTACCATTTTCAAATATTGTTGTCTGTGGGTCTTTATCACAGCTTTGTATTAAAAAAAATGAAAATATAATCAAAAAATGTAAAATAATATGACTAATTCAGACAAATATTAGAACAGTTGTATAACAAACTAATTTGAAACACTGCCTGATACATGAATTTTCATGAGGTATTTAGGTAATAGAGAAGGATTAATGACTAGCTTGTGACATTTTTTAACTAGTTGTATACAACCTTTCAACAAATTAATGAAGAAAAGCAAGTTCCGTGGGATTGCTTTACTAAAGGCAAATTGCACACTTTGCAACTGCAGTTGCACTCATTTTCCCCAGCGCTTAGTGAATCTGGTGACGCTTCACTTTGTAACGAATACCCAATCAGGTGCAAATGAAATAGAATAATTTCATTTTGCTTGCACATGATTGTGGTGAAACTCTGCTGATTTCCATCACCCATTCAAAAATAATGCAACTGCAAAGCGCAGAGGCAAATGGGGTGTGCAAAGTGCACAGTCTATTTTCCTTTAGTAAATCAACCCCAGTGGCTACTTTACCAAGTACACCATGAATTTAACTGGTTACCGCCCACCCACCTTCATATGATGGCTGAGCGGTGCAGCTATTGTTCTGGGCGGACGTCATATAATCTCTTTGCCTTCTCGGCCAATAGAGGGCGAGCGCCCGCTGCGTCACTGGGGACCCGATGCGCGTGCCCGGCGGCCGCGATGTCCGCCGGCCACCCGCGATTGCCGGTGACACAGCCGAGGACGGGGATCTGTGTGTGTAAACACACAGATCCCCATACTGTCAGGGAGAGGAGACCGATGGTGTGTCCCTTGTACATAGGGACACCAATCGGTCACCTCCCCCAGTCAGTCCCCTCCCCCCACAGTTAGAATAACTCCCTAGGTAACACATTTAACTCCTTGATCGCCCCCTAGTATTAACCCCTTCCCTGCCAGTCACATTTATACAGTAATCAATGCATTTTTATAGCATGGATCACTGTGTGAATGTGAATGGTCCCAAAATTGAGTCAAACGTGTCCGATATGAACGCCGCAATATCGCAGTCACGATAAAAATTGCAGATCGCCGCCATTACTAGTGAAAAGTAAACAATAAAAATGCTACAAATCTATCCCCTATTTTGTAGACGCTATAACTTTTGCGCAAACCAATCGATATACGCTTAATGTGATTTTTTTTTACCGAAAATATGTAGAAGAATACATATCGGCCTAAACTGAGGAAAAAAAATGTGTTTTTAAAAAAAATATATATATATATTTATTATAGCAAAAAGTAAAAAATATTGTGTTTTTTTCAAACTTGTCCCTCTTCTTTTGTTTATAGCGCAAGAAATAAAAACCACAGAGGAGATCAAATACCCCCAAAAGAAAGCTCTATTTGTGGGGGGAAAAAAAGGTAAAATTTAATTTGGATGCAACGTCGCCTGACCGCGCAATTGTCATTCAAAGTATGACAGTGCTGAAAGCTGAAAAATGCCTTGGGCAGGAAGGGGGTGAAAGTGCCCTGTAGGCAAGTGGTTAATCATGTATATTTAAAAAATTGATGACCTTAATAAAAAAAAAAAAAAAATCAGGTAAGTGATATTTCTGTGATCTAATGTAATAAGAGCTGTTGTGACCAATCACAATTTCCAATTGTTGACAAATGTATGCACGCCGCCTAAATTTATGCATGTTAAGTGTGTTTATATATGTTACTCTTTCCATTCTTAACACATAAATAATACTTTTAGGCCCCTTTCACACTGAGGCGTTGAAAAAACGCTTAAAAATAATGAAATTTTTTACCGCGATTTTACCGAACGCGGTAAAAACGCGGTAAAAACGCATAGGCGTTAGCGCTATTTTTTAAGATAACGCTTATGCCTATGCGTTTTTACCGCAAATCCCATTCATTTCAATGGGGATAGGCGTTTTTACAGCGCTATTTTATGCGCCCTAAAGTTGCTCTAAAAAAGCTGTTTGCAGGATTTTTTTCAACACCCAGCCAGCAAAACGCCTCAATGTGAAAGCCCTCAGAGATTTCACATTGAGAATGCTGGGGCAGGATTATTTCAGGCGTCATTACAGCGCTATTTTTACTGCGAAAACGCGGTAAAAACGCCTCAGTGTGAAAGGGGCCTAAGACTCCATTGGGTTATCCAAGCTGCATTCACTACCCTACGTATACCGTGCTTTTGAGATCAGAGCTGTGGCGCTCCGATTTACATGTTTTTTGTTTACATAACTGTTGTAGGCACAGGTAAGACCCATTTTGGTCCCCCTACTTTCTAAATAGTGCATTTAAGTGCCATTTGCGTAGACATGTTATTCTGTGTAACCTGTAAAAATCTCTAAAACACAAATTCCGTACCAATAGAATGAGCTCCAGTCTAAATTATAGAAGAGCCAAATTTATTTTATTGGTTTGCATTAAAAGCAACCACACAGCCAATGTGTTTCAGGAGCCAGAAAACACCCCTCCTTCATCAGGCATTTGGTTACATTCAGAAGCTTGAATAGACTCAAAATAGCGCTTCCTTGTGTAAATCTATGTAATGTTAATTGCTGGACCAGAAGACTAAGTAGCTAGCAACATATGCATGAGCAGCAGTAAATGGAAAAATGTTGTCCAAACAAATGCAGGCAGAGGGCAAAGTACCTGTCACTGATATTGCCAGCAGTCCTCCTGCAACTAAGCTTTTCTTCACTACTGACTTACCACACCTTGTTCTGCATCATGTCTTTGCCTGGTGACAACCATCTTGCTAAAATCATAGCTTTGCTGTCTCAAGACAGTCTCCAAGCAAAGGAATAGTGAGCAACAAAATAGTGACATCACCAAATCACACTCAAAGCTCCTTAGACCAACAGTCAATTTTTGTAAGTATTGAAGTAACTGAATCAAAACTTAAAACCACTTTACAATTACTGCGGTGCTTTGATATCTATTCTCAAAGGCTTTCATTCCTCTGGATTAGTATCAGTGATAGAAAACTGCCCCAGTACTTTAAGCGGAGTTCCACTCAAAGGTGGAAGCTCTGCATGTTTTCTTCCTCCCCTCCTCTGGTGCCACAATTAGCACATTTTGGGGGAGGGGGAACGGGAACGCAAAGAGATATGGCGAGTTCCCCCGGATGTTCAGCACCCCTCCTTCTGCCACCGGACCAGTTAGAAAGCGCAGCATGCTTCGCACATGTGCAGTAGGGAACCGGCCGCGAAGCTGAGAGGCTTCGCTGCTGGTTTCCCTTACCATGAATGGCAGCCGCAGCACCCGAGAGCCAATTGGAAATTCAGCTGGGGTACTGACATTGTGGGATCCCTGAACAGGGAAGTGTCCTAATATTAAAAATCAGCAGCTACAGTATTTGTAGCTGCTGACTTTAAATTTTTAGAGAGGGGACTGGAGCTCCACTTTAAACAAACTACAATGTATGTGTCCTTTTTCAACATTTTTAAAATACATTTAAAAATATTTAGAAATAAGTATAGATATAACAATTTAGAAATAAAAATGCAATCACTGCACCATGTATTTAAATATACAAAGATTTACCATATCGATTTATTTAGCAGCCATGCACAGATAGTGTAAGGGCATTAATAAATTATTTTCTTTCTACTGGCCACTAAAACAGTATACTCCCTATTTTGTGTTGAAGTAAGATATTGTGAAGTGTGATATGCCTTCTGTTTTAAAAAGTCTCTACTGTGCTTTATATTGGTTCAGCGGGGTTAAGTCCACATTACCTTCTTACCATCTTCTTAGGCCCCATTCATAATTTCAAATGGAGCCATTAGCAGTTAGATGCAGGAGACCCAGCAGTAGTTCCCAGCAAATGGCTGTAGATGGGAAGCCCCATGGAAAGAAATAAGAGGCTGATAGTTCCTACAACTATTTGTGACCACTAGCATGCAATCTCTATGGCAGTGATTGCCTGCAAATTATTATCCCTGACACAGAGAGTTTGCGTTCAGTGCCGATATTTCACAGGTAATTGCTGGTTGGATGATTACACACGAGTGGGCATGAATTACTGCGGGAGTTGTCTGCCATCCCAACTAATTGTCGGGAACACCCACTGGGTCTAATTGCTAATGAACCCGTTTGCAATTGTAAACGGGGACTTTCTCTTTTGCTTAAGTGTCCTACATCATAGAAGCTATGGTTTCAACACACTGCAATGAAAATTGTAAACAGGCCCGAAAGCTGTATGCATTTTGGAAGTTTGGAATGAATGGCTCTGTAATATTAGGCTGTATCTCTAGTGTAAACCAGCAGGTTGGAATGCATTGTTGGATCGGTATATAATGGAATGATTTAACTGTCTCTTCCCATTGGTCAAACATGAGGAATAAACTTTTTGTTTTAATGGTTCTCTTCTGTGTTTGGGAGGTTTACAAATAAATGGTAAGAAGACCTTCTTTATTTTACTCAATAAAGATAGCATAGAGAGGAAATTATGTACCCCATAGCAACCAATCAGAAATCGCCTCCTTACTGATTTATCTAAACTGAAATCTGATCACTTGCA
Source organism: Rana muscosa (assembly GCA_029206835.1). Taxonomy (NCBI): domain Eukaryota; kingdom Metazoa; phylum Chordata; class Amphibia; order Anura; family Ranidae; genus Rana; species Rana muscosa. Next base: position 633,972,679 of record CM055117.1, on the reverse strand, counting down.
GTGGGCCCATTTTCATTGCTCTTTGTTGTACTGTAAAAGCTGGAATGACATAAATAATACAATCAATGAACCATTAAAAAATCGAAATGATCTTAGTTCATTGTATTCAGTTCATCTGTTACTCTGAACTCTCTGGATTCAGTATTTTCTATTTACATTTATATTTCCATATTACATTTTCAGAGCTCAAAACTTACCATAGTTTTAAATAAATAAAAACCTTGCAAAGACTTTTGCCAGTGTTGTACATTGATGTTTATACAATCAAGTTTCTCGATGTTCTATAGAATAGTTTTTACTAGACAGAAAAAATGTTTTTTAAATGCGCTGCTCTGGGTTATTTTCCTATTAAAGCGGGGTTCCACCCACAATTTATTTTATTTTTTTAAAGTCGGCTACAAACACTGTAGCTACTGACTTTTAATAAGGACACTTACCTGTCCTAGTCGCCCACGATGTCTGTCGCCCGAGGCCGATCCCTCGATCTTGGCAGGTCCCGGCGCTGCTATCCTCACTAAGGGAATCAGGCATTGGAGCCTTGCGGCTTCACTGCCCTTTTCCTACTGCGAGTCGCGCGGCGCTTTGTGAATGGGCGGCTGCTCTCTGGGATACACACAGTTCCCAGAAGGCAGCGCACCCCATTCACCAGAAGGCACCGCGAGTAGGCAGAGGAAGAAGACCTGCCGAGGACTAGGAAGAGGCAGATTAGGAACATCCGCATAGCAACCGCCTGTTCTGGTAAGTACATTTTTTTTCTATTTTTTTTTCTATATTTTTGCAGGATTTTCGTGTATTTTTAGTTTTTTTAGGGTGGAACTCCACTTTAAGTAAGCCTATTTATGTATCATAATGAGGATATTTATCGATGTATATACCATTCTTTTGCCTAAAAGTACATATACAAATAATAGTACAATTAAGACTTAAACAAAAACCCTACAGTGTACAGCTTCTTCAAGCATGATGTACTTTGGGTACCTTCAAAATCTTTATTACAGACATATTACCTGAGGAACAGATCATATCTGATGTCATCAGTTGGATTTCCAGATGGGGTGGTGTAGCAGTAGTCCATTAAAACATTCCACCTATATCAATAAGTAGTCACTTGGTCAGTGTAATCCAATGAAAATGATGATTAACTTTCCTAGTAAACATTTTATATACAGTTTATGCAATATGTGAAAGCTGTAATCAAGCAGTAAAGGACAGATGATGCCTCTCATACATCAGAGAACCCCTCCCTGGGACTCTGTGATGTATTGAAAACTGGAAAATGAAAATAGAAAAAAGTTTACTTCCTCATTAAAAGTCCTTCCCTTCTATTAACCCCGTGTTATTCCTAACTAGCCCTAATTAACACATTCCACTCCCTGGCCTCCTTATATATTGTTTTGACAATTTTTTTAAACTTTTCATATGAAACTTTTTTTTGTATTTTCTGTTAATTTGTTCATTATTTGTGGCATAAGCCTTAATCAAACTGTTTTTAAAAAAATGCATTTTTATATTTTATTGGTTTTCACTTTTAAAATATCTGTCTATAAAGTTAGAAAAAGAGAAAGGGACCTCTACCCGTGCCACATCCAAATTTTCTAGTACATGTACAATTTTCAAGAACCAGTTTTGCTGATAATGGACTTCACTGGTACCCACATGAGACAGAATCCAATTTTAATGCCTCACTAATGCATTGCTCGTTATTTTTAAAGTGTTGTAAATAAAAATTGATCTTTTATGAATTGGATTCTGTCTCATGTGGGTGCCAATAAAGTTATTTTTTAGCAAGACTGGTTTTGCAAATTGTACATGTCTATAAAGTTAAATAAATCCTTTAACTGCAATATCAACCAAAGCCTTGTTTATTCCCAAAAATATGCCTTATTTTTGTATCACAAGTAGAGTTGAGTGGACACCTGGATGTTCGGGTTGGACGGGTTCGGCCGAACTTCGGGAAAAAAGTTTGGGTTCGGGACCAAACTTTAACCCGAACCCCGTTGAAGTCAATGGGGACCAGAACTTCTGAGGACTATTATCGCTGTTTCCCGTGCTTAGAACTGTCCCTGCACAAAGTGTAATTTCTGAAGGAAAAAAAGTCATTTAAAATTCACTCGCGGCTATTAATGAATTGTTGGCTCCCGGCAATGCATAGACAAGTCATTGATAAAAAAAAATAAAAAGCGTGGGGGTTCCCCCAAATTCAATTACCAGGCCCTTCAGGTCTGGAATGGATATTAAGGGGAACTCTGCCGCAAATTAAAAAAAAAAAATGCGTGCGGTTCCCCCCAAATATCCATACCAGGCCCTTCAGATCTGGTATGGATTTTAAGGGGAACTCCACCCCAAATAAAAAAAATAGCGTGGAGTGCCCCCAAAAATCCAGACCAGACCCTTTATCCGAACACACAACCTGGCAGGCTGCAGGAAAAGAGGGGGGGACTAGAGATCGCCCCCCCTCCTGAACCGTACCAGGCCACATGCCCTCAACATGAGGAGGATGTCCCCATGTTGATGGGGACAAGGGCCTCACATCCCCACAACCCTTGCCGGTGGTTGTGGGGGTCTGCGGGCGGGGGGCTTATCGGAATCTGGAAGACCCATTTAACAAAGGGGACCCCCAGATCCCGGCCCCCCCTATGTGAAATGGAAATGGGGTAAATTGTACCCCTATCATTTCACGAAGAAAGTGTTAAAAATGACAATAGCCGGTTTTTGAAAATTCCTTTATTACCGTATATACTCGAGTATAAGCCGAGTTTTTCAGCACATTTTTTGTGCTAAAAATGCCCCCCTCAGCTTATACTCGAGTCACCTTTTTGCGCCTGATCTCCCAGACTTTGGGGACATGGTACCGGCCGGCAGTAGGTTCCCTAGACCCCAAACTTGGCACACATGTAGCCCCACTCTTCCTCTACAAGTGTGCAAAGTTTGTTGTCCGGAGGACATACGGCCGGGGAGCACTGAATTTTCAAATCCGGGCACCCCTTCCATAGACTCCCATGTTAAACTGTAATTTCTCTGGTGAATTTTGGGACCCGGTACCGGCGGATCGTAGGTCCCCTGGACCCAAAACTTGGCACACATGTAGCCCCATTTTTCCTCTACAGTTGTGCAAAGTTTGTTGTCTGGGGGACCTAGGGACAGGGAGCACCGATTCTTCAAATCTGGGCACCCCTTCCATAGACTCCCATGTTAAACGTCAGTCTAGTCATGGACACAGTGAGGCATGGGCACAGTGAGGCATGGACACAGTGAGGCATGCACATGGACACAGTGAGGCATGCAGATAGACACCCTAGGCTTATACTCAAGTCAATACGTTTTCCAATTTTTTTGTGGTAAAATTATGTGCCTCGGCTTATATTCGGGTCGGCTTATACTCGAGTATATACGGTAATGTCTTCTCTTTTCTTCCATCTTTTTACATCTTCTTCTTTTCTCCATTCAGGTTTCTTCCTCTTCATCTTCATCTTCATCTTCCTCTTAATCTTCATCTTCCTTTAGTGTTCTCGTCCGCATCTTGCTCCGGCTTCTTCTTCCCTTCTTCTTTCTTCGGCCGCTCCGTTTGAATTGGAGGTTCCCGCTGTGTGACGCTTCAGTTCTTCAGTTCTCCTCTTGGTCTGCTGCCACCCGGTGACCCTGCCCCCTCTGACGCACATGGATTTCATGGGGACTTCCCCCGTGGTGTCAGAGGGGCGGGCGGGGCCACCGGGTGCCAGCGGACCCAGAGGAGAACTGAAGAACTGAAGCGTCACACAGTGGGAACCTCCAATTCAAATGGAGAGGCCAAAGAAAGAAGAAGGGAAGAGAACCTGGAGCAAGATGCGGACGAGAACACCGAAGGAAGAAGGAAGATGAAGATGAAGAACAAGATGGAGGAAGAAACCCGAATGGAGAAAAGAAAAAGATGGAAGAAGAAAGAAGAAGCATGTTGAGGGCATGTGGCCTGGTACGGTTCAGGAGGGGGGGCGCTCTCTCGTCCCCCCTCTTTTCCTGCGGCCTGCCAGGTTGCGTGCTCGGATAAAGGGTCTGGTCTGGATTTTTGGGGCTGCTCCACGCCATTTTTTTTTTAAATTTGGGGTGGAGTTCCCCTTAAAATCCATACCAGATCTGAAGGGCCTGGTATGGATATTTGGGGGAACCGCACGCATTTTTTTTTATTTGCGGCAGGGTTCCCCTTAATATCCATTCCAGACCTGAAGGGCCTGGTAATTGAATTTGGGGGGACCCCCACGCTTTTTTTTTTTATCAATGACTTTTCTATGAGTGCTTAGAACTGTCCCTGCACAAAGTGTCAATTCTGAAGGAAAAAAAGTCATTTAAAATTCACTCGTGGCTATTAATGAATTGTCGGCTCCCGGCAATACATAGGAAAGTCATTGATAAAAAAAAAAAAAAGCGTGGGGGTCCCCCCAAATTCAATTACCAGGCCCTTCAGGTCTGGAATGGATATTAAGGGGAACCCTGCCGCAAATTTAAAAAAAAAATGCCTGCGGTTCCCCCAAATATCCATTCCAGGCCCTTTAGATCTGGTATGGATTTTAAGGGGAACTCCACCCCAAATGTAAAAAAAAAATGGCATGGATTACCCCCAAAAATCCAGACCAGACCCTTTATCCAAGCATGTAACCTGGCAGGCTGCAGGAAAAGAGGGGGGGACGAGAGAGCCCCCCCCTCCTGAACCGTACCAGGCCACATGCCCTCAACTTGGGGAGGATGTCCCCATGTTGATGGGGAGGATGTCCCCATGTTGATGGGGACAAGGGCCTCATCCCCACAACCCTTGCCTGTGGTTGTGGGGGTCTGCGGGCGGGGGGCTTATCGGAATCTGGAAGACCCCTTTAACAAAGGGGACCCCAGATCCCGGCCCCCCTATGTGAATTGGTAATGGGGTACATTGTACCCCTACCGTTTCACAAAGAATGTGTAACAAATGTTAAAAATGACAATAGCCGGTTTTTGAAAATTCCTTTATTAATGTCTTCTCCTTTCTTCCATCTTCTTCCTTCTTCTTCTTTTCTCCATTCGGGTTTCTTCCTCCATCTTGTTCATCTTCATCTTCATCTTCCTTCGGTGTTCTCGTCCGCATCTTGCTCCGGCTTCTTCTTCCCTTCTTCTTTCTTCGGCCGCTCCATTTGAATTGGAGGTTCCCGCTGTGTGACGCTTCAGTTCTCCTCTGGGTCAGCTGGCACCTGGTGGCCCCGCCCCCCTCTGACACCACGGGGAAAGTCCCAGTGAAATCCATGTGCGTTTGGAGAAAATGGCGAACTAACGCAGCTGTTCGCATCTACAGACGCCAATTACCAACAAAGCACTTTCTGGCCTAAAGGCAAATAGCCTGTTTTCCCTCTGCAAGAAATATTCCCCTTAGCTTAGTGAATGTGCTAAAAATCCTTTTACATAGAAGTCAAGAGAGCTTCACCTCATTCATTTAGGCAAAATGAAAATTATCTTGCAAAGTGAAAAGCCTATTTGCTTTTGTTCAACACAGTGTGCTTGATTTTGCAATCTTGTGCCAGATTAGGGACTGGTCATAGTGTCTGCAGGGAGGAATAGTTTTGTTGAGGACACTGTAGAAATAGATAGATCACATGTTTCTGCCATACAATATAGTGTTGCTGAAAAGTTCTATATTTAGATTTAGTTTGTGTGTTTAAATACTGTGCATGTAGTCCCTAAAATATTTTGAAGATTTTCTTGCAGAAAAAATACATTTAAATGTTTTTTTCTTTATTAAAAGCTGTCTAGTGTGGGTCCTGTTCAAAATATGGCCTAGTAAGAATCTTGTCCCATATATTTACAGTGACTGGGCAGGACAAGAGTTGTTCTGGGAAGACGTAGTCGGCAGCAGATCACAGATCGGGTACAGGGCTGCTGTGATTGGCCCTGGTGCCATGTGATCACTATGATCAATCACAGTGATCACATAACCAGTAGTAAGCAATGGCTGTCATTCATGACGCTGTTGTTTACTACTGTGATCTCTGAAATTTGTCCCAGCAATCACATAGTAAAGGTCAAATCACAGTGGCCCTGTACCATGTGATAACTGTGGCCAGTCACAGCTATCATAGTACTCAATGGCTGCATCAATGCAACCAAATAGTGTCAAAAAGTCGTGCTTATACTGCCATCATGTCAGTAAAAACAATAAATAAAACACTAATTTCTCCATTTATAGATCTATCTGTTGTCGCCTTGTGAAACTGTGACCTACTAAAGCACCTTCAAACTAATGTACTGCAATGCACGCCTTACACCCAAAAACCTTAGATGGTTGCTACAGTGAATGACGGATGGTGCCACAAGCAAATAAATTCCAGAAGCAAAGAGACCACTAACACACCATTAACCACTTGCTTACTGGGCACTTAAACCCCTCTCCTGCCCAGACCAATTGTCAGCATTCACCGCTGTCACACTTTGAATGACAATTGCGCAGCCATGCTACACTGTACGCAAATGAAATTGTATTAATTTTTTTCCCACAAATAGAGCTTTCTTTTGGTGGTATTTGATCACCTGTTTTTTTTTTGTTTTTTTTAGATGAAAAAAGACTGGAAAAAAATACAAAACTGTTTTATATTTTGTTATAAAATGTAGCAAACAGGTAACTTTTCTCCTTCATTGATGTACGCTGATGAGGCTGCGCTGATGAGCATTGATAGGCTGCATTGATGGGCACTGATGAGGCGGCACTGAGGTGGCACTGATAGGTGGCAGTGATGGGCACTGGTAGGTGACACTGATGGGCTGCACTTCTAGGTGGCACTGATGAGGCATTAATTGCCACCACTGGTGGGCATTGATAGGTGACACTCCTGGGCGTTGATAGTTGGTACTGATTGGTGGTACTGATAAACATTGGTGGACACTGATATGCACTGGCAGGCGGTACTGGTTGGCACAGATGAGGTGGCTGTGCCTCTTCCTTTTCGGGACCAATGTCCCTTACACAGAAGCCGGCGATCGCCTTTTTTTCTCCTCACACTGTCAGCGTGAGGAAAAAAAAACGATTACCGATCTTCTGTTTACATCAGATGATGAGCTATTGTTGGCTGACCGCTGATCAGGTGATCACAGCGCGTGCCCTGCATGGGGCACGCGGGGAGAGTGCAAATGGGAGGACGTTTATTGACGGCCTCCCGGCAATGTAGGTCCGTGCTGTAGCCGTCATTAGACTATAGCGTGGATGGGAACAGGTTAATATCAATTTAATATTTCACTCTTTTACTTGATATTGCACATAGGATATCTTACAACCTTCACCTAACCCTAAGTAGCTGGCATTTGAAGTGATTTTTTTTTATTGTTCAGTTGTTCTGGCTAGAGCTGGGCCAAACACCCCCCTCCCCCAGTTTGGTTCCTGACAGAACTTTTGAACACCGCAAAAGTTTGGACTTGAACCGCAAACCCTATTAAAGTCTATTGTACCTGAACTTGAAAAATCAAAAGACTGCATTTTGAAGGTTTATATGCAAGTTATTTGCCATAACAAGGGTATGGTGGCCTGGGTACTGCCCTGGGGGACATGTACCAATTTTAAAAAAAACGTTTAAAAAAAATAGTTTTTAACCGGTTCCCGACCGTCTCACGCAGATATACTGCGGCAGAATGGCTCTCCTGGGCGAAATCCCGCACATATACGGCTTTACCCAGAAGAGCAACCAGAGGGCGCGTGAGCGCCATGAGAGGCACACGCGCGCCCGCTGCACAGCGGGGAACCCGATGCACATGGCCAGCGGGCGCTATCGCCGCCGGCCATGCGTGATCACGTGCACAAGCGCCAGCACGGGGATTTGTGTGTGTGTAAGCACACAAATCCCTGTGCTGTCAGAGGAGAGGAGACAGATCGTGTGTTTCTACAAAGTAGAAACAGTGATCTGTCATCTCTCCCAGTCACTCCCCTCCCCACACAGTTAGAACACAGTGAGGGAACACACACTTAACCCCTTGATTGCCCCCTAGTGTTAAGCCCTTCCCTGCCAGTGACATTTATACAGTAATCGGTGCATATTTATAGCACTGATCGCTCTATAGATGTCAGTGGTACCAAAAATGTGTCAAGTCTCTGATATGTCCCTTGCAATGTCGCAATACCGCTAAAAATCGCATATCACCGCCATTACTAGTAAAAAAAAAAAGCATAATAAAAACGCCATAAACTTTCCCATAGTTTGTAGACGCTCTAACTTTTGCGCAAACCGATCAATATACACTTATTGCGATTTTTATTTTTTTTAACAAAAATATGTAGAAGAATTTTTTTAAAAACATTTTTGGGGATATTTATTATAGCAACTATTGCGTTATTTTGAGGGGGACAGCAAATTTAAACTGTAATATACAAGCTGTACATTTACTACTTTACATTGTATCAAAGTTTAATTTCTTCATGAAAAGTTAATAAAATATTTACAAAAATGTGAGGGGTGTACTCACTTTTGTGGGATACTGTATGTTGCATTAACCGCTTGCCGGCGGCTGCACGGCCATTTAAGTCGGCAGAATAGCACGGCTGCGCAAAGGGACATACCTGTACGTCCCCTTATAAATTGCAGCATCGGGGGCATTCCCGCTGCGAGCTCCGTGAGTTTTACCACGGGTCCCGTGGACTTTATGTCCGCCGGGTGCCCGTGATTGTGTTACGCAGCTGCAGAACAGGGAGATGCTTATGTAAACAAGGCATTTCCCTGTTCTGCCTAGTGACAGGAAAGTGATCTACTGCTCCCTGTCATTGGGAGCAGTGATCACTGTCGTCACTTGTAGCCCAGCCACCCCACAGTTAGAATCACTCCCTAGGACACAATTAACACCTTCATCGCCCCCTAGTGTTTAACTCCTTCCCTGCCAGTGTCATTTATACAGTAATTAGTGCATTTTTATAGCACCGATCGCTGTATAAATGACAATCTTCCCAAAAAAGTGTCCGATGTGTCCGCCATAATGTCGCAGTCACAATAAAAATTGCAGATCGCCGCCATTACTAATAAAAAAAAAAAGCCATAAATCTATCCCGTATTTTGTAGACGCTATAAGTTTTGTGCAAACCAATCAATATACGCTTATTGCGATTTTTTTTTTTAACCAAAAATATGTAGAATACATATTGGCCTAAACTGAGAGAGAAATTAGTTTTTTATATATTTCTTGGGGATATTTATTATAGCAAAAAGTAAAAAATATTGCTTTTTTTTTAAATTGCCGCTCTTTTTTTTGTTTATGTCACAAAAAATAAAAACCGCAGAGGTGATCAAATACCACCAAAAGAAAGCTCTATTTGTTGGGAAAAAAATACGTAAATTTTGCAACATCGCACGACCTCGCAATTGCCAGTTAAAGCGACGCACTGCCGAATCGCAAAAAATGGTCCGGTCATTGGGCAGCAAAATCTTTCGGGGCTGAAGTGGTTAATGGAGCACAATAATATATTTTGATATGGAATATTTGTGTTATATAAACATGTTTTTAAAGTGATATTAAAATATTGTATTCTCTGACGTCCATGGACTGACACAGCATCTAAAATCTTGACAAAGTGGGTTATGTTCCTGCTCATAGGAGAAGACTAGGCAGAATGTTAGATGTTTTAACATACATCCCATTACCAGAGCTGAACAGCCCCACCCAGGGGGCGGTACCTCCAGACATAACCCTCCTACCTGCAGCCTCAGTTTTTTTCTGCCTAGCAGAGGAGAGGACGTGGCTCTCTTCGGAGCCAGTCTCTTGAAGAAATATATATATTTTTTTTTAACTTTTATTATTTTATTTTTGTGATTCTTCTATCAACTGTTGGCTGGGCAACAGGTTGGGTAGTTGTTATCCTCGTAGTCTTCCCAGTCCGACCATCGAGCGCGCTGATCCTCGCTCTGCATGAGATCAGTCCACTACATACCCCATGGCTCCAGGGGTGGCCGGTGAGCTTTTTGCTCCAGGGTCCACATACGACTGAACAGTTTTGCTGTATCTTTCACGGTGGACCGGGCCGACAGCTACTCAGTATTTCACTAGCGGTGACCATACGGGTTAGTGTTAGGCTAGCAGTGGGTGTTTGCAAAGTGTACTTTCTGCTTGTGTCTAGCTGTTTATTACCTTACCTGTATGATGGCGCATTTTCCACTTGGTACACCATGGCGCACAAGCGTTCGCAGGTCCGCCGCTGTATATTTAGTTGTTTGTTTGGTGGCCATGGCACACGCAGCGTCCCCGCACATGTGCAGTGGTCTTTATTCTGGCGCACGGAGATTTGCGTCATACACAAATACAGCTATGCCCTTCCGCCGGGGCCGAGCATGTGCGTGCGCACGCACGCATAGAACGTCCCGGCGCACACTCATCTTATTTAAGCTGGGAAGCCAAGCATGTGGGACAGCTGTGGGACACAGAGCAGGCTCTGAACAAACACTTGCAGTAGTTTATTTTCTTCTTACCCGGGTCACGTGCTTAGCACGATTGTTTCATAGGGGCTTGGTAAGCCTTATTAAGGGGTCTCCCTTCAAAGGGGTGTTGTCGCACACACCCAAGTACTCTTTGTGGCTATCATTTCTTCCAAAAAGAGCACTAACACTACAGGGAAGGGCACACATAGGTCATCAGTAGTTCCTGATGAACGTAGTCATATCCCTAGTGCTGTATCCCCTGAAAGACCAGAGGCTTCTAGGCAATCTGAACCACTGCGCCTATCTGGTATTGTGCTTACAGTCAATGCTGTTGCTTCACCCTTTATCTCTAAGGGTGAACTGTCCTCAGCCCTAGCCGGGTTAGAGCACAGGATTGCTGATATGATCGCAGGGTAGCAGGAAGTGTGACAAATCTCCCTCCCCGGAGCCTCCTAGTCTGGAGCAGGAATGGATCGAGAATGGGGAAGAGCTTAAAGTTCAGGACTTTATGGAGTGCCCGGCAGATAAGTCTCCTTCCGAGCAGTCTAGACAAAAGGACATCAAGCTGATGTCTGCCTCTTAATCACAGAGGCTTCTCATCCAGACCTTGACCGAAATGGTCCGTTCTGCATTTACGTTGCCTCTTACAGAGGTTACTGAGCCCCCCGGGTCCGTTTTGGGATCTCTGAGACCTCTCCAGGCCACACAGACTTCCCCCCTACACCCCCTGTTGGAACAGGAGGTGTATGCCGATTGGGAACATCCTGATAGGATCTTTTTTCCTCCTAGATGGTTTTCCCTTTTATATCCCATGGACGAAGGGTTTGTTAAAAAATGGAGCATGCCAGCAGTTGATGCAGCTGAGTTATTAAAGGCTTCCTTTTCTTTGACCAGTGCAGCTATTCAGTCAGCTGTTGCAGCAATTGGTATTTGCCAGCCGTTAAAGGATCATATCAAAAGTTTTTAAAGAGCTTAGGCTGGATCATAAATACCGAAAAGTCAAACTTGAGAACAGCATAGAATTTCAAGTATCTAGGTTTGATCCTAAACACAGTCCAAGCAAGAGTATTGTTAACACCAGTAAGGATCTGTGCCCTAAAGAATCGGGTACAGCAGATAAGGGGCAACAGACAACCCTCCATTCGGCTCTGTATGAGCCTTCTAGGGAGGATGGTATCCTCTTTCGAGGCAGTACCCTATGCCCAGTTCCACTCCAGGCCCTTACAACAAAGCATTTTGTTGGCTTGGAACAAGGGAAGAAAAGCCCTGGATTATCCAATGTGTTTGACCCCTCAGGCATCCTTAAGCCTAAATTGGTGGCTGCAAGATCAGAACCTGCAAAAGGGAAAATCCTTTCTCCCAGTAACCTGGAAAGTACGGACTACAGATGCCAGTCTCTCAGGCTGGGGAGCAACCCTAGATGGGCTATCAGCCCAGGGGAGATGGTCATGAACAGAACAGATCCTGCCCATCAACATCCTGGAATTACGGGCAGTAAGTCTGGCCCTACATTCCTGGACTCTGAAACTTCAGGACTATCCTATCAGAGTCCAGTCCCACAATGCCACTGCAGTGGCATATATAAACCACCAAGGCAGTACCAGGAGTTGTTCAGCTCTAAAGGAGGTGAACTACATACTTGCCTGGGCAGAAAGATATGTGCCAATGATATCGGCAGTCCATATCCCGGGAGTAGAAAACTGGAAGGCAGATTATCTCAGCCACCAGAAGATCTGCCCGGCGGAATAGTCCCTACACCCAGAGGTGTTTCAGGAAATTTGCCAGCATTGGGGAGATGGCCAGAAGTCGACCTACTGGCATCCAGATTCAACAACAAACTACAACAGTTCGTCTCTCGGACAAATGATCCTCTGGCAATTGGAGTGGATGCTCTGATAGTTCCATGGAGCCAGTACTCCCTGGTTTATGCTTTCCCTCTGAACCCTCTCCTTCTACTTTTGTTGTGCAGGATTCTAAGAGAGGGGTCCCAGTCATTCTGGTAGCACCAGCCTGGCCCAGAAGGCCCTGGTTCCCAGAGATTGTCAGACTGACAAAAGACAAACCATGGATGCTTCCACAGTGCCCCGAGCTACTGTCTCAAGGTCCTATATTCCACCCCAATTTACAGTCTCTAAATTTGACGGCATGGCTATTGAAGCCAGGGTGTTAAAGGACCAGTGATATCTACCCTAGTGAATGCTAGGAAAGCTGTCACTAGAAAAATCTATCATAAAGTCTGGAAGACTTGTATTGCTTGGTGTGAAGCCAAAAGATGGCATCCACGAAAATACGTGATTGGGAGAATTCTCTCTTTTCTACAGTCGGCTGTAGAAATCAAACTGGCTTTGAGTACAATCAGAAGTTGTTTCAGCCCTATCGGTATTCTTTCAAAGGCCTTTAGCCTCCCATTCACTGATTCAAAACTTTATGCAGGAGGCAACTCATTTGCTTCCCCCTATTAGGTCACTGACGTGTCCTTGGGACTTGAACTTGGTACTGTCTGTATTACAGAAACAACCATTTGAACCTATTAAGGAAATTCCATTAGACTTGCTGTCACGTTTAAATCAGGACATTATTTTGCCGCTTTTTTTCTCTCAGCCTCGTTCGGTGGAAGAGAGACGACTGCGTTCTTTGGACGTTGTCCAGGTAGTCGAGGTTTATTTGTCTAGATTTGCGGAAATCCGAGGATAATACTCGTTTTTTTTTTTGTTTTTTTTTTGTTTTACCGAAGGGACCCTAGAAGGGGCAAGCAGCTTCCATTGCCAATTGGATCCGTCAATTGGTCATTCAAGCCTACGGTCTGAAACTTAAAGATCCCCCCTTTTCGGTTGAGAGCTCATTCTACCAGGGTTGTAGGAACCTCCTGGGCTTTTCACCATCAGATATCTGTGGCTCAGATTCGTAAGGATGCTACATGGTCTTCAGTGCATACGTTCACAAAATTTTATCAAGTGGATGTTCGGGCAGCCAAGGATTCGGCTTTCGGCCGCAGTGTACTGCAGGGTGCCGTATAAAGTTCTTATGGCTATTATTGTTTTGTCAGGGTGTATCCCTCCCTTAAAGGCTTTTACTCTGGGATGTCCCAGCAGGTAATGAATATTAGCCTGGCCTCTGTGTCCCATGATGTATGAAAAAGAAAATAATTTTTTTTTCGTCATCCTTACCTGTAAAATCCTTTTCTTTAGAATACATCATGGAACACAGAGGTCCCTCCCCTCTTTTTTTTTTTTTTGAGGACTCGCTAAAAAACTGATGTGCTTCCCATATGGGAGTGGTTATATAGGGAGGGGCACTTTCTGTCTAAAGATCTTTGATCTACCAGTGTCGTTCACCTGATGATGAAGTATAACCCAGCAGGTAATGAATATTAGCCTGGCCTCTGTGTCCCATGATGTATTCTAAAGAAAAGGATTTTACAGGTAAGCATGAGGAAAAAATCCTATTTTGTGTTTGGTTAATTCTCCTTTAAGGGAGTGTGGCGGGGGCATGTCCTATACATACATACATTTGCTAGTAGGTGTCCCTCATTTCTAATTTAAAATGTTGCGAGGTATGCCCCAGCAGGTGAAGCATTCACAGTCATACAGAGAGCTCACTTATGCACCCGGGAGATTTGTTTCATCACATTAGCACTCCCACATTTGTGATGCAACGTAGAGGGGATGGTGAGGCATGCATTGGACACTGTGTGATTTAGAACAGAAAGTTTTCTTGTCTCCTAGCTGCAGCTATGCTTTGACACAAGGGAATCGATCAGCCATGACTTTGCAAACTGCCATTACAACATGTGAGCCCATCATTACAAGTAAAGGCAAACAATCAATACACGGAATATAAGTACACTAATACCTGGTTAATACAATAAAAATATCTGAAAGTGTACACTACCTTTTAATACAATGTACAGCTAAACTGTGAGAGTTATAAAGGTTATGGTTTTGTAAGCATGTTTTAAACCTTTTACTGCCACCACAGCAAGTATTATGGTATGGTAGTATTAGAATGCACTATAACTAAATTAATTGGGCTATGGATGACCCAATGGGGAAAAAAACACAGCACTCAACTCCTGCTCCCTAATGCATGAAAAAGTTAAATAATAAATAAATAATAATTATAATGATAAAGGAAAATAATAATAGGCACATTCTACATATGATCCCAAGGTTAATAGTTTGATTAAGTGAGAATCAAGCACTAGCATGAAACAAAATAACGTGGGTAGCCCAAAAATCTAATCTGCCATGATCTAACTATGAGGGTGTTTTTTTGTACCAGAGTGGGTGCTCTCTTAAATCACTGAAAAACAAAAGGAAAGACCAGCACAAAACCCCATAGTTAGCCTATTAAGCAGAAAGCATTTATTAACTGGATAAAATTGCACTCACAAAATAATGGGATGTTCTAGGCATAACAGTCTTGGTTGCTTGGAAGTCGGGAGTGATGAACGGTGAACCCAGACCCTTGCCTTGGATCCTCAGGACTGAGGAATAAACTTGAAGCTTGGAAATTAGTACCTGTATTATACTCTGCATGTGAACATCGGCTTCATTGGGCAGCCTCCACTTCCATGGTTGTGCATCGGTGATAGTGTTCCTTCATTGACAGCAGCTTTATTCCATCACATGTGTGCTCTCACACCCTTTCCATCTCAAGTGCACTCTCATAACCTTGCCAGTGGCCAAGGCAGGGGTCCCAGTTCACACTTCATCACTCCTAGTTTTCAGGCGACCCAGACGGTTATGCCTAGCACATGCCATTTTTTGTGAGTGCAGTTTATCCATTTATTAAATGCTTTCTGCTTAAAATACTACACTATGGGGTTTTGGGCTCTTGTCTTTCCTTTTGTTTTTCAGTATTGGAATGCAAACAAACTCACGGCTGCAGACACATTTGTTTGTTTTACAGAGTCAACTTTGGGCTTTCATAAAAAAGTGATATAGACCGTAATAAAACCATCTGACCATTTCTAAAGCTCACAAACAATACACCCCCCATATATGTCCCAGGTCCCCCTGTGGTCACTGTGAGCCCAGGATAGCCATTGCTGTTTTCAGGATAGAAAGTAGAGGGGAGACAAACATCTGGTTCTGGGGTTAGAGCTGTCTGATCCCAGCTCATTCAGCTGGAAAAACAATGAACTGAGCACAGTCTATACTTAAAGGGGTTGTAAAGGTTCGTTTTTTATTTTCTAAATAGGTTCCTTTAAGCTAGTGCATTGTTGGTTCACTTACCTTTTCCTTAGATTTCCCTTCTAAATATTTTTTTCTTTGTTTTCTTTGTCTGAATTTCTCACTTCCTGTTCCTCCTCAGTAAGCTGTTCAGTAAGCTGTTCTGGCTGACTCAACACCACTCGGATGATGGTGTGAAGTTTAGTGAGGAGAAACAGGAAGTGAGAAATTCAGACAAAGAAAAAAAACATTTAGAAGGTAAATCAAAGGAAAAGGTAAGTGAACCAACAATGCACTAGCTTAAAGGAACCTATTTAGAAAATAAAAAAACAAACCTTTACAACCCCTTTAATCTGGTAAGGTGAAATGCAGAAGAAGAATTAGTTAAGTGTAAAAAAAATAAAATGAAGTGTTAAAATATTTAAATATATTAATTTTTTTTTAAAGCCCCCTGCCCCATATGCACATAAAAATACAAATGCACACAGTTGCATAAACGACAACTGCATGGCACATATTAGGTATGATAATGCATGCCATAGTGAGAGGAATATTTTCAAGAAAATGAGTTGCATGTAGCACTAAATTGATGAGATGTAAGAGTTTTTAAAGTGTTACCTATGGAACATTCTGGGTATCATAGTTTATCACCATTTTGTGACTACACACAATTTTATGTATTGACATATCTGTCATCTATTTATTCAACTCGTATTTCATAATTAACAAATATTTAGAGATTTTACTGTATTTGTTAGCACTAAAATACATTTTACTGATAATATTAATGCAACTGCTTGCAAATCTATATTATCTGATATAAAAAACTCTTACTATATTGTGTCCCCTCCCAACTTGCAAAAAATGTTCCGGGCTCCTCTCCTCTTTGCTTTAGGGGATGTGACCATGTCGGTAACCTATTTCATACTTGCTGGGAATGCTCACGAATTAGGGGTTTTTGGAATAAAATCTTTTGTTTGTTGCGCAAGGTCACCGGCCTTACAATCCCTAAAACTCCAGAAATCGCATTGCTGAATGTCCAGCCACCCGAAGGCTCGAAGCATCTCCTAAAACTCATTCACTTTATACTGCTGGGAGCCAAAATTACTTTGGCTCAAGCTTGGAAGCAACCATTGGTGTAAGTGAAAGCAGCTAAACGAAAGATTTAATGGATAATGGTCCAGGAAAAGACAGTCAGCATTCTCATGGACACTTCCAAAACATTCGAGACAGTGTGGAAACAGTGGAGCACATATTCATTAACTCCTGTAAACCTCCTTACTGAGGTCTAATCTGTGAAAATCCCTGATGCACACATTGTCTTTAACCTTTTTACTCACTTTATCTGTCTCTACCTCATCTCTAGGTCTTTCTTTTATTTCTCTCCCTTCCCAAGTTCTTCTTGATCACCCTTATTTGTTTTGAAGATTGTTGTTAGGTCATGTATCTGGAAAACTAGGACAGGCTTATATCCTACCTACATTAATCCTACTAGGATGATGACATATTTGTAGCGGAAGGAAATATTTTGTTAATAACCGCACCAGTTAGCCGCTCTCTTACTAACACTATGCTAGATTTATATTTCAAGTTGACATCTTTGGTTGATATATATTTTTTGATATCTCTAAAGTGACATATGCAATGGTTAATTTGTGCAGAAAACAATAAAATGGCTCTAAGCCCTAAGCGGATACACAGACCAGAGACTAGCTATAACATCTTGGAAGGAGACATAACCTGATGGTTACAGTTACTGAGGAATCTGAGAAGCTTGACGGCTTGAAACACATTATTGTAAATAATGCTTTTTTGACTACTTCACTCAGGTAGTCCAACGCTTAGGGTAAGGGTCAGTGTGTGTCTTTCTCATCGGTGGTGGTTCTTTACTGTGACACACATTGTTTGTATTATCATCACTGGACTTATAATGAAATTTTATGATTCATGATATTATGGACTACATTTATATCTAAACATTGTATTCATTTCTTTCTCGTACATCACGGGACACAGAGCGGCATAGTCATTACTATGTGGTTATATAGTTTACCTTCAGGTGCTGGCACTGGCAACTTCCAAACCGGAAGTACCCTCCCCTATATAAGCCCCTCCCATCCGGGAGCACCTCAGTTTTTTGCCAGTGTCTAAGGTGTTGGCCAAGAAGTAACATGTGTTTTTCACTGAGCTTGCGTACAGGTTCTTTTGGGTCTCAGTAAGCTATTCCGGATCCGACCAAAAAAGCTTCATAGCTAAACGGTCGGTACCCGGGCCTTGCAGAGAAGAGCAAGGTTTTGCCTGTAATGCTTCTCTTAGGAGGGCTGGACCCTGGGATCCAGAGCTCTGGTCATACCCACGACCAAGATGTTGTCTGTGCAGGGTGCTATACAGGTCCAGCGGAGTGGAATCCTTGGGAACCCGGTCCCTGAAGGTTTAATTACAATGTCTGCCGTGAGAGGTGAAGTTTGGGCTTCTGTGGACCAAACAGAGTCCTGCGGCGGGGAAAAGGTAAGTGGGGGCCCCTCAGGAACTTGGTTCTATTGGGGGACCCCCAAGCCTAATATGTCTTTCTGCCTGTTACCTAACGGTATTCCCGCTAAATATCTGTGCATGCCTGTAACTACTAAAAAATGTAATAATTTTAAGAGTGGTCAAGAAAAAAAAAATGGTTAAACCGCGGTACCTGTGTTAAACCACTAGAGGCCGCTGTGGAACGTTGTTTTCTTGTCATGTGGATTTTTTCTTTCCAAGTCAAAATCCAGGCAGATGGTGAGTTCTCTGAATGGGAAACTGTTTCTTCTGCCATGTTGCAATGCTCATCCATCCCCCAGCCCTGTGGTAAACAGGGGCTTGGCTTCTGTCCCTAGTTCCTTTTCAAAAAGAGCGCCGAAGGCGCACGTGTCTGCGCGTGTGCGTGCCTCTATTTATAGAGGTGAGCTGGAAAAAGGGGCGGAGCTTGGTGGATGACGCTCTGTGCGCGCTGCAGCGCTTCTGCGCATGTGCGGGCGTCCCAGCATGTTAAAAAGCACAATTAGGTGTTGTCAGCTGGTTATGGAAGGCAGAAACAGAGCTGGCAACATTTAGAAA
The DNA here is from genome assembly GCA_029206835.1 of Rana muscosa. Taxonomy (NCBI): domain Eukaryota; kingdom Metazoa; phylum Chordata; class Amphibia; order Anura; family Ranidae; genus Rana; species Rana muscosa. The sequence continues at coordinate 633,954,039 of CM055117.1, read as the reverse complement.
GGCATACAGCAGGCGGTTGATGCAGGCATCCCCATAGAAAGGCACATTAGTAGACACCAACTGTTTATATAGCAGCAATTGTGCTAGACTATTGTCAGTAAGTGGTGTATTTCGGCTGGAATACCTCAGCTTTGGGCTTAGAAATATGCCGTCTAAAGTCTCCGGGACTAAGAATCCCAGGAAGCAAAGGGGGTCTCCATCGGGCTCTGAGGATCTTGGGCATGCTTTGGCTGCACCAATCTCCCCTGAAAAATCAGAGGTTAGTGACCGTAGAGCACCCTCAGGAGTACCTGGTACTGTGGCTGTCCTCAGTTCACCTGCTCCTGTGTATATAACAGAGGAGGTTTTTTCCTCAGCTCTGGGAGGACTGGAAGAGAGATTGACAACATTGATCGCTGCTTCCCTGTCAGAGGAAAAGCGCGCCCGATCTCCGTCTCCTCCCTCAGAGTACCTGTTAGCAGAGCAACAGTCCCATACAGGGATCGACCCACCTGAAGGGGATCAGGATGAGGTTGATTCTGTTGTAGAGGAATCAACAGTGGAAGAGCCATTCTCAGCATCACATGCTGAAAGATTGTGGGTTCAGTCCCTGACTAACATGGTCCGATCAGCATTTAAAATGCCCCTTGCGGAGCCATCATCCACTTCTGTCTCCTCGTTGGGGTCGCTAAAAGCTCCCCAGACTGTTTGTTCCTTTCCAATCCATCCTTTACTGGAAGGGCTCATTTACCAGGATTGGGAACATCCTGATAAAATATTTACTCCTCCCAAGAGATTTCCGGTGGTCTATCCCATGGAGGATAAGTTCATCAAAAAATGGAGGGTCCCTACAGTGGACGCAGCCATCTCTTGTGTGAATAAATCACTGACATGTCCAGTAGATAATGTCCAAATGTTCAAGGACCCAATAGATAAAAAATTGGAGTCCTTATTAAAATCTGCTTTCTCTACAGCAGGCTTGGTGACACAACCAGCAGTGGCAGCTATTGGGGTCTGCCAAGCAGTGAAGGATCAGTTGAAACAGGTCTTAAGGGACCTGCCAGATCAGCAGGCCCTTGCCCTAGCTGATCTACCTAGAGCCTTATGCTTTGCGGTTGATGCCATAAAGGATTCAATCCATCAGGCCTCCCGCCTTACGCTGTCTGTAGTACATATGCGCAGGCTTCTATGGCTCAAAAACTGGTCTGCTGAAGCTCCCTGTAAAAAATTGCTGGTTAGCTTCCCATTTCATGGTGAACGCTTATTCGGGGAAGACCTGGACAAATATATCCAGAAAATTTCCAGCGGTAAAAGTACACTCTTGCCGGTTAAAAACAGAGTTAGAGGTCCCTCTTTTAAGAGGCCTGCTTCTCCAGTCCCTGGGACATTGGCTGTGAAACAGTTCCAACGGCCTCCTCGGTCAAATCCCGGGGGTAAAAATCAGGGACAATCGCAGGGTAACAAGAAACCCTGGGTCAGGAGAGGTACAAAACCTCCCCCAAAATCAAATGCATGAAGGGTTGCCCCCACTCAATCGGGTGGGGGGAAGACTTCAGTTGTTCGCAGAGACCTGGCGGGACACGATCAGAGACAGATGGGTGCTCTCCGCAGTAAGTCTGGGATATAAATTGGAGTTAAAAGACTCCCCTTCTTCCCATTTTATAAGGTCGAATGTGCCAAGGGATCCCCGGAAGAGAGGATCCCTCCTGTTGGCACTAGAACAACTATTGCTCCAAGGAGTAATTATGGAGGTTCCCCTGGAAGAATGCGGGTTCAGGTTTTACTCAAACCTCTTTACAGTCCCGAAACCAAACGGGGACGTGAGGCCCATATTAAATCTAAAAGGGCTAAACAAATTCCTACATATCAGAACTTTCAGGATGGAGTCGATCCGATCGGTGACCACTGCCCTACAAGGGGAGGAATGGCTAGCCTCGATCGACATCAAAGATGCTTATTTGCACATTCCCATCTTTCCAGTTCACCAAAAATTTCTACGCTTTGCAGTAGAAGGGCACCATTTTCAGTTCAGAGCCTTACCCTTCGGTCTGGCCACAGCACCACGAGTGTTCACAAAAATTCTGGCCCCATTATTGGCCAATCTAAGAACACAAGGTGTACCGATAATGGCATATCTAGACGACTTGTTGCTGATAGACCACTCAGTGGAAAAACTAGAAGTGGTTGTTCACGAGACAATCAAGTATCTGGAATCTCACGGTTGGATTATCAACCGAGACAAGTCAGCCCTAAAACCAGTCAAAAGTCTGGAATACTTGGGGCTAAGGCTGGATTCAGACCAGAGAAAAAATTTCTTGCCTCAAGAAAAGGTGTCGGCTTTGAGAGATTTGATCCACCTAGTGGGTACAAAAAGACAGCCGTCCATACGCCTGTGCATGAGGCTGCTGGGAAAAATGGTGGCATCATTCGAAGCAGTACCCTACGGTCAATTCCATTCAAGGAATTTGCAAAGGGCCATACTGTCAGCCTGGAACAAAAAAGTTCAGGCCCTAGACTTGCCAATGTCCTTGTCCCCTTCCGTTTGCAAGAGCCTCCGTTGGTGGTTGGTTCCCCAGAATCTGGAAAAAGGGAAATCCTTCAGTCCGATTTCTTGGAAGGTGGTCACTACAGATGCCAGCCTTATAGGCTGGGGAGCAGTACTGGAGCAATGGTCTCTCCAGGGCAGATGGTCGGATGCAGAAAAGGCCCTGCCCATCAATCTCTTAGAGATACGAGCAGCCCGGTATGCCCTAGTAGCATGGACATCCAAACTCCAAGGGTCCCCTGTCAGAATTCAATCAGACAATGCCACGGCAGTGGCATATATCAATCATCAGGGTGGCACCAGGAGTCGTGCAGCCCAGAGGGAAGTAAATTGCATCCTGAAATGGGCAGAAAGATATGTCCCAGCCATATCCGCGGTATTCATTCCAGGAGTGGAGAATTGGAAGGCGGACTTTCTAAGTCGCCAACAATTATGCCCAGGGGAATGGTCCCTTCACCCCGAGGTTTTCCGGACAATATGTCAGCGGTGGGGAACACCGGATGTAGATCTGCTAGCATCCAGATTCAACGCAAAGGTGGACAGATTTGTCTCTCGGACAAGGGATCCCCTAGCTTGCGGCTCGGATGCCCTAGTGTTCCCTTGGGATCAGTTCAAGCTGATATATGCATTACCACCGCCACAATTGTTACCTCGATTACTCCGCAGAATCAGGGTAGAAAAGAAACCAGTGATTCTGGTGGCTGCAGCGTGGCCCCGAAGAGGATGGTACGCGGAGATTGTAAAAATGTCTGTGGGGAGTCCTTGGACCCTCCCACATCGTCCGGGCCTGCTTTCACAAGGACCGATATACCACCCTTCCTTACCAGCCCTAGGTTTGACGGCCTGGCTATTGAAGCCCACATCCTAAAAAAGAGAGGTCTCTCTAATCCTGTGGTATCTACCATGATCAATGCCAGGAAGCCGGTATCCAGGCAGATCTATTATAGAATCTGGAAGGCGTACAACGCTTGGTGTGAGGCCAAGAAATGGCATCCGCGTAAGTACGTAATAGGTAGGATTCTGGACTTCCTACAGTGGGCTCTAGATAGGAAGCTTGCCTTGAGTACTATCAAGGGTCAGATTTCGGCCTTGTCAATATTTTTTCAAAGGCCCTTGGCTTCGCATTCACTAGTCAAAGCCTTTATACAAGTAGTGATGCGTATTAGCCCTCCGGTTAATATTCCCATATGTCCATGGGACTTAAACCTGGTTCTGTCGGTTCTACAGAAACAACCATTTGAACCATTACAGCACATTTCCTTGGTTCTCACCAGGAAATTGATTTTTCTAGTAGCCATTTGTTCGGCTAAAAGAGTGTCGGAATTGGCCGCTATGTCCTGTAAAGAGCCATATCTGGTTATCCATAAGGACAGAGTAGTGTTACGTCCTCATCCAGCCTTTCTTCCTAAGGTGGTATCGAGGTTTCATTTGAACCAAGATGTGGTTCTTCCTTCCTTTTTCCCCAAACCTAGTTCGGTAGAGGAAAAGTTATTACATTCTTTGGATGTAGTAAGAGCAGTTAAAGCTTATCTAAAAGCCACTGCTCAGATTCGCAGAACGGATACTTTGTTTATTCTGCCGGAAGGCCCCAGAAAGGGTCAGGCAGCGTCAAAATCTACTTTAGCCAAGTGGATTCGACAGGTCATAATGCAAGCCTATGGCTTGAGAAGGAGACCGCCTCCGTTCAAAGTTAGGGCGCACTCCACGAGAGCAGTTGGAACTTCATGGGCAGTGCATCACCAGGCCTCCCTGGCTCAAATCAGTAAGGCCGCAACATGGTCTTCAGTACACACGTTTACTAGGTTCTACCAGGTGGACGTTAGAAGTCAGGAGGATGTCGCCTTTGGGCGCAGTGTGTTGCAGGCCGCAAAAGATCCTCATGTCTAAGATAGCACCCAGCTTATGTATGGTGTATCCCCCCCCCTCATTGGGCATTGCTTTGGGACGTCCCACATAGTAATGACTATGCCGCTCTGTGTCCCGTGATGTACAAGAAAGAAAATAGGATTTTTATAACAGCTTACCTGTAAAATCCTTTTCTTGGAGTACATCACGGGACACAGAGCTCCCACCCCTCTTTTGGGGACACTTATTGCTTTGCTACAAAACTGAGGTGCTCCCGGATGGGAGGGGCTTATATAGGGGAGAAAACTTCCGGTTTGGAAGTTGCCAGTGCCAGCACCTGAAGGTAAACTATATAACCACATAGTAATGACTATGCCGCTCTGTGTCCCGTGATGTACTCCAAGAAAAGGATTTTACAGGTAAGCTGTTATAAAAATCCTATTTTTATACACTATTCACCTGGTGGATTCTGTTTCTACCAGAATAAGCGCTGCAATTTTATTGATTACTGTATGTTATGGTTTTCCCAGGAAACTTTTTTGCCAGCTGCTTTTATAAGTAATTTATTTAATAAACCTTTAACGAGCTCAGGCATTTTGTGGTTTCTTTTAATAAAATGGCTCTGTCAGACAAAGAGTTAAAGACCTTAATTTTTCATTTCAGAGTGTATTTTTTTTGAGGCATGTCCTTGTTTACATTTTAAATATCTTTATACATTCTTTATCTATGGAAAGTTAAAAAAAAATTGAAAAAATCCTTGTTTATAAATAAACTATTACAATACAAGATCAGAGCATGAAACACAAGCAAGGGCAGTAATATTCTGTTTCAAAATACCGTCCATCAAGGTTGGTTGCTCTCACTGCTGCATATATTTTTGTTTTCAATGGCAGTCCAGTGCTTGGTATCAGCAACTGCTGGCTGTAGGTTGAATCCTGTAAGAGTAAGAAGTGATGCAATGAATTGCTGCCTGGAACTATTACTGTATTTATTGGCGTAAAAACACTCACTTTTTTACCCTGAAAATAGAGGATAAACTGTGCCTGCGTGTTATACGCAGGGGACTGTGGAAAGCTTTTCCCCTGAAACTTCCCCCTTAAAGTTAGGGTGCGTGTTATTTGCCTGTGCGTGTTATACGCCGATAAATACGGTAGTTTAGTTTGGTGAATTTAATTCATAGCTTTATTACAATACCAGAATCAATAGGACAAGATTTATGATTTGAGAGTGAAAACAACAAAAGCATATACAATATACTGTATATAATTACATAAGTATTTATTGGGGGTTAACTTAAAGGGGTTGATTTACTAATGGACATACAGACTGTGTACTTTTGAAAGTGCAGTGGCACTGTACAAGTGCAGTTGCTCCAGAGCCTAGTAAATGGGCAGATGCTCTGCTGACTTGCATCATCCAATCATGTGCAAGCAAAAATTCAGTTTTTTTTTATTTTCCTTGCATGTGATTGGGTATTCTTTGCAAAGTGAAGATTTACCTCATTTACTAAGCTCTGGAGCAACAGTCTATTTGCCTTTATTAAATCAACCCCAAAAGTGTTACTAAACCCAAATTATTAGATGTGGTAGCTGCATGTGTTTTTCTTATTTCAACGTTTTTCCTTCCGTTTTCACCTGGCAATCTGGCCAGTAACACACCTTCTGTATTAGAGTGCCCAAACTCTGGATGAATGAGCACAGGGGCCTTTTGGACAGCAGCATTGTCAGTCTAGGGGGAGAGGGTAGTGTTAAATGTACTAGCAGATTTAGAAACATAAATAAATTGAAGCCAAACTCCAGCTAACACTTTATAAGCAGCTACAGCAGTTTTTTTTTTTCTTTCGGGCTAAAGGTTTTATTGAAATAAACAAAAGCTGATCATTTAAAGAACCCCTGTCTTGGTAAATGGTTTGTTTGAACCCTATAACTGTTACATCTCGAAGATGTAACAGTTGTTCTGTTGGAAAAACAACAGGTTTACTGGCGGGATCACCAGATGAAACTAAAAGAAAACAAATTTAGTCCACGCATCTAACAATTGGTGAACTGCAATATAACAAATGTTTGCTTTTGGGTTTAATACCGTTTTAAGGAATAGAGAATGTTCACTTTGCAAAGGTAATGTTAATTTGGCTTAAATCATAAGGTAAAACTGTTCTTGCTTCAAACAGCCAGTTGAATACTAACAAAATACATGGTTTTTCCCTTGCACACTAGGCAAAGTGTATTTAAATCTTTACCTTTTTCACCAAGTTAAGTGAACATTCAGTTTACAGAGTGAACATGTGCATTGCTAAGTGAACAGTCTATTTAAGGTATTACAAATGTGAGCTTTTAAGACGAGCAGGAAAACAAACATGATGTGTTTTCAAAGCTTGCATTTTCAGCCTTTTGAGTTAACCATAAAATCACACTCTTCCAAAACCCACTGCTTTCATTGAACGCTGATTAGAAATGTTAAAATACATTTTCTAATTTACATACAGTAATTACTGTGTATAAGTAAGTAAATATCAATTTATAACCAAAAACAAAATTATATTATTTATATCTTCATAGGCTCTTTTGCTTTAACCACTTCAATACTGGACCCTTTTTTAGCTTTCAACGCTGTCAATGAATGACAATTGCGCTGTTATGCAACGCTGTACCTATATGACATTTTTTATCATTTTTTTTTACACAAATAGAGCTTTTTTTCGATTGTATTTAATCCCCTGGGTTTTTTACTTTTTACTAAATAAACAAAAAAAAGACTGAAAATGTTGAAAAGAAACATGTTATTCTTTGTTTCTTTTATAACATTTGGCAAATAAATAAACTTCCTAAATTTAGGCCAAAATGTATACTGCTACATTTCTTTGGTGACAATAACCCAAATCAGTGTATATTATTTAGTCTGTAGGAAAGTTAGAGAGTCCACAATCTATGGTATATACAGTATATCTGAAAATCGATCAATCATGATGCACTCATTTCGTGAGGCCCAAAAATGCCAGGACAGTACAGATGTACGCCAAATTAAAAAAAAAATTGGGAAAGTAGATATTCTAAGGAATTTAGTAAGAGGCATGGCAAGTTATTTGAAGTTGTAATTTTTTTCAAAATTTTTGGGATAATTTAGCCTTTTTTTTTCACAATGGTTTTAAAAAATGTCTACAGTACAGTGTCATAATATAACTGGTGTGGCAGTGACCAGGGACACTGGTGACCGTATGTAAAAAGGGGGAAGGTTTAAGGGAAGCTTAGCATTAGGGCACCAGTTACTAAGAGGGTGTGGGAGCAAGTTTAAGCAGGTCATAACTCCTGCTGAAAACTAGCAACATTGATCTTCCAGCACTTAAAGGTAAAAGGGATACATTTCCTTATTAATAAAATAAAAATGTAGTGCACAGGACAGTTGTATTATTTTTACTTACATTATAAAGGAGTAAATTCAATGTGCTGATAAATGTACCATTTCCATCTCTCACAGAAATAGCAGCTGAAGATCTACAATGGTAAATTAGAAAATTTATTACAGCAAAAGCCCATTAATATTGACGCATTATAATTATAACTATGTACCTGGTGTTTTTCTATGTGTACAGGAAACACATCTGATATACAGTATATTGTAAATAAGTGGTAATGCAAATAACAGTATGACAAAGTTGAAAGTGTCAGTCCATGCAATATGTTTTAATACATGTTGGAAAGTTAAACTAACCAACAGTTTCTTATTTCACCTGGAAACACCGTTGGTGAGATCTCTGCATTTGAATTCCTAGGTCTGAATTCCTGCTCTGCTTATTATGATGGGGGTTCTACTCTCCCTGTTGATTTTGTTTTTTGGTTTTATATTACGGAGAAAGCAAAAAAAGGTGTTATAAGAGGAAAAGATGAGCAGAATATGTATTCGATTATTTTCCCCTCAGAAATGTTAAGAGTCTAAAGTAAATATTAATTATTGCTTAATAAATATTACATACAATTGTGTACAGTGCTGCGAAAAATGGTGGTAGAGTAAAACATTAATGATATTTAGTCAAAATGCCAATGGAGGGCCTGTAAAAAAATCCCCAAAATGCAGTAGGAACAAGCTCTTAACCATCTGAAGACCTTGGGCATATAAGTTATGTACTAAAAACCTTTATTCATTACCTACATCTTTTTGTATGCCAACCACCTCCCCATGGCTACTGTTCCTGGTGCAATTATTAGGAAGGTATGTCAGCCTGACAACAGGGTCTCCGTTTTTGTTGCAGGAGCACTAATGGATGACCCTGTGTAAACAAGGTTGGCAAACAGCGTTTTCCAGCTTCATCGATAAATAAGTATAATAATATTATTTAAATTAGTGGTTTTATGTGCAGATCAAAAGAATGTCCTTTGATCTGGACCTATCATCAATTAAAGTAACCCCACAAATTAAAAGCAGTATCCCTTTTTTTTAATAAAAAGTGTTCATAATGAATCTATTAACACTTTGCAAACCCAAACTTTTCCATCTCCTCTACTTTACATTTTATTTTTATTTTTTTAACATTTTGTACTATCTAAATTTAAACATTTTTGTTTTATTTTTTATTTTTTTACATTACATTGTATTAAACTACACCTAAAAATAAAACGTTGAAAATAATTAACCCATCAAAGAAAAAATAAAACCAGCTTTTGCTGCAATATTCATTTTCAATCCAGTGATATTCCCTGCAGTACTCTTTTTCTTATGCCCTTGTTTGCTGGCCCCAACACCAATCAACCCATTCATGGACCCAACCACCACAGCTTGTAACTGGATAATGAAATGAGAAGCAGCACAGTTATCAGTTCATTTGTCTGTCACTCTGTGTTCTCGTCCTATTGGCTCCTTGTACATAAACTAATTGGCTCCTTGTACTGCTTCTCTTTCTCACACTAAAATCTGCTATGTAGGGATGGCAAGTGGCTGATACCAGGTCAAATTCAGGTATTTACACTGCTTGTATTTAAAAAATTATTTTATAGATTGTATGAATGACTTAATGAACTATATGTGCCTTTTGCCTAGAATTTAGCTTTAAATAAAAACTCTAAGAGTATTTTGTTTAAACAACATTGTAAAAAAGGGGAAATGCCATAATGTCCCCTGAAAACTCAATTTAACATGAGAAGGTTATTAATAGTAGAGGTAATGCTAAATTGATAATAGCTATAATTTTACATCTATCCATATTAAAAATGAATTAATATTTATCATTGTAACAGGTAATGAAATGATGTATTGAAGACAACGCTGCTTTATTGCTCTTGCTTGTAGCATTACCTTTTTAACCCAAAACCCCATAAGCAACACATGCTTAAATTGAGTATTGCATTTTACAGCAATTATAGCAAACGCACTATTTTCACACTGCTCTATCATTGCAGTTGTCACTGCTAAGAACTTTCTGCAGTGTAATAAACAAATTTGACATGACTGAATACCCAACATTGATAAATCTACCGCAAACTACCAATTATAGATGTTTAGGGGAATTGTAATTGTAAGAATGGGAATGCTGGTTGCAATAGGAGTAGAGAACTGGGTTACTTTACAACCAGGTAATCAGCAAAAACACAAAAAAAAAATCTTTGCCTTATTCAAATAGAAAATAATAAATATTACATGCAGCACAAGCTGGTAAAACGATGAGGTCTGAAACACTTATAGTATAGAAAATGACAAATTGTAAAGATTTATATTATTATTATTGTAATCATGAGAATAAACACTTTCTAATCAGTTACATTGGCACACATGCTAATAGGATTTCTTTTGTTTCATACAAAGTTTTAAGTTACTTTTTTAAGTCGGCAAAATCCGCAATGCTTACAGTTTGCAAAAGGAAGTATTTATTTGAAAGTGAAAGTGGATATAAAATATTTATGCAAATGTACTTGATAACTTTTTTTTCTCAGTTCATATTTTTATACATGCTTACATTTTGGGGGGTTTATTTAAAATGGTGCAAATGAACAAATATGATCAAAGCACAGTATCTTATATCACCATTCAGATTTACTTATCTGTCTACTGCATGCAGACCAGTGAGGGATGAAGTCTGATTGACTGCTACGGATTGCTACAGTTAGCAAATTTTATTATTAAATAAGCATTTTTGTTTGTGATCCACAGAACAGATGATTAGAAGGGTGGCTCAATAGTTTGACTCCTATGGTTCTAAAGGAGGAATTATTTGGAAATACATCTATATGGTGTTCCGGCTGATTGTTGCCTTGCCACTTTTTATACTTTTAAAAATAATTGTAGTGTATACTTACGAAGCCAGCTGAGTGTTGTTTACCAGATACTCCAGGGGATAACTGCAGCTAAATTTGTATAAAAGTCCAGGCAGATAACTAATAATGGTAGGAGGGTCTGGAGTATCTATATATCCGGAAATATTTCCTATTTGTACCACTGACGCATCCCCGTATGCATTGACTCCAGGTAGAGTTGACACCTGTTAAATATTCACCACAAAATAAATAAAGAACGCAATCTATACAGGAGACACAAGTGTATAATAGATTATAGTGAAATTATAATTCCTTGTATTATTTTTTATGGGATTACATAACAAAGAAATATAATGAATGAAATAATAAATACGATAATGAAACACATGGCAGACATTTTGCCAGTCCAATCCAAAAGCCTATGAAGCCTACCTCAAAATGGGCCTCCAAGTAACACACCATTTTACAGCTTGTTGAGAAACAAAATCTTTATTAATAAATAAAGTTAGAGATGTGAGGCAGGTGCAGCCCAGCTGACCATGCAGCTCACACAAGAACTGGAATATTGCCTGGTCTAGAGTAGGCCACAGCATTTGGAAGTTGGTAATCAAAAGTAACACTAATAAATATTTCATTGAGGTATTTAATGAATGTGGAAAATGGTGTATAGGATCACTTTAAATAATGAATGGATTTAACTAGCTAAAGTATGTGGATAATTCAGACAGTGGAGAGATGTGTAGGCATACCCAACCTCAATCACCTTTCATTAACTAGCTCAAAAAAGCTGGGTTAGGATGAGCATTCATATTAATTGAAATGGAGAGAATAGGGGAAAGGAGAGTACATGCTACCACAGCGTGCCTTGTTGGGCAAACAAACTGTTTGACAAATTATCTAACATGTTTGAAATGCTTCTCGCCAAAAATGTTTGGCTGGCATGTATTTGGCTTTCTCCATGGACATGAGATCAACCAAATAGAACAGCTATTATCTCCTGTCTATTAAAAATATTTTAGAAGACAGACTACTTTGCTACTTCATTGCTTTTGTTTAACAAAGAAGGGTCAGGGTACCCAGAATAGCAAACTGTAATACATATTTACTTACCCTTTCCCTTCTTTTCAGTCCACAGCCTCTTTTTAATAAAAAAGCCACGCAAAACAAAAAGAAACCCTAAAAAATAAAACAAATATTTTTAAATCCACATGTTTATTTTTTCTTGATCACAACACAAACAGGTTTATTCAGTAAGGCATTGCAAAGATAAAAATGTATGTGCAAATTTCAGTAGCCCATCAAAAACATAAATTAAGTCTTAATTGATTTGACTATAATAAACAAGTCGAAATAAATGGGTTACTGCAGTTTACACATCATTGTTGCTCTGCCTTGTTGAATAAGCCCAATAGTTTATTTAATCCACATCTTTTTCCTGAGTCTTTAAAGCAGTTCAAGACAATAAATAAGTATCATATAGACCTGGCTAGTTTGTATTGGAAGCACAGTGCAACTTAGTAACAGTTTATTATATAATGGGGCAGCTCTAGCAGTTATGGAATTCCTTATGATTTTTAATCTTTGTAGTACAGGACTTAAAACGTGTTCATAACACATAGTAAATAAATGCTGCAGAAGCCTGCTAATACCTGATAACGCTGCTTTACTTTTATGCTATACATTTGTTTTAGCAGCCAAGTAACTTATTTTAAGCAAATGACACTTTTAAGACTCCATCAAAACTGAGTGCCCCTGGAAGAAGTAAGTTTTTATGAAACGGACGTAGGGCGGAGCGACGCGCTGACGTCACCTCGAGCTCCATACGATCGCAAAGGGACGGGTATCTGTATGTGCACCGGCCGACGCATCGGATTTAAAGGCTGTCTTTTTATCGACCCAATTGTACGTGCAATGTGTTAGATTTTTAATAAAGTTTTTAAAACGTTAATGCACTATGTGGAGTGTTTCATATCTTTTCCATATTGGATGTCTGCTGATGACCTGTTGATTGGGCATTACCTAATATCACGTATCTGCATCTGCTGATTGGTGGGGAGAGTGGACCTGTTATATGCGGTTTTTGATTCTCTGTTATGGGGGATCAACACCAGCTGGTAAGAGGCAACTTCTACTAAATGGTGGTGGATCTACACGTTTATTTTGGATGCAGTCACTATATGGACAATTTCTTCACAGAGCACTGATGTTTTGATCATAATTTGAATTCTGGACATTCCTTGCTGTTTCTTATTTGGACACTGTTTTGTTGCTCACTAATGAATTTACACAAGCTTTTTTCCATTATATGTTAACCACTGTTCATCAATGGTACGTTTTCACATGTGGTAAATACTAACTTAAGGTATTTAGTGTTGATCAAATTTTTGGTTTACTCACTGGTGTTATAATTTATATATCAATTTTTAAGTTTAAACACCATTGTAGAGGTCTATGGGATAGCGCGATTGTTTTCTTTTTTTATCAAAACTAAATATCCTAAATTTGTGGGGTTTTTTTTTTTTTTGCTCCAAAAATATATCAAACTTTAAACAGAAAATGTGTGATTCCTTTTAACTAAATTGTTAAACTTTTAATAATTTCAAAGAAATAACTTGAGATGTTGGATCAAGAAATAAAATCACATGGACTTACAAATATTTGTAAATTGTAATAATTTCCAAAATATTAAAAGGGCTTAAAGAACAGAAATAATGAAGGGAATGAGCATGTAAATAAAAACAGTAAAAAACAGAGTAAGTTCCTTTCATGTTGATTTTGATATTTATCATTTATCATTTCCCACTACTAATTATACAAATGTAGGAGAACTCAAATCAATAAGAAGTGCCAATAAACATATTTCAGGTTATATACACATTTTTATGTTTTTATTCTTGGGCTTTTAAAGCACCCTTGTTACCATTATAACATTGACCAACAAAGTAGCCACTTTTGGATCAAGCAGCAGTGTATAATGGCTAATTTGTTGTTCCTGACCAAGAAATAGGAAAAATAGAAGTCTCAGCTGCACATCAAACATTACTAATGGACTAGTTGAAGCAATGGGGTTGCTGTAGTAATTGGAGAGCTGTCACTATCAGTTTTGAACAATAGATTATGTATCATTAGCACATCAAATCTAACTGTATTGTTAGTCACAAGTAGAAACAACAAGAAAAAAATTTTCAGGCAGACAGAGACACTGAGAAACAGGACATTACCTATTTTGTTCTTTTGGTACCAAGTTTACTTTGAAAAACATTATAAATTAATTTTTCTTTGCATGGAGTTCTCCTTTAAACTCACTGCAATTATTACCTTCATTTAAAAAAAATGTTTTTATTGGCTAAATAATTTGCTAACAAACAATTAGTGTCTAAAGTGGCTCATTGACCAGAGAAAAGATAATAGGCAAAAAAGTAACTATCATAACTATTTCTTTATCATCTATTAAACGCAGTAATGTAGTAAATTCTTAGACATATGGAGCATACTGTTCCCTTCAGGAAGTTGAGACTGGCAAAAAAAAGAAACTTTTAAACTGGTCCCCATTTAACTCTTCCTACAAGTGTCATGCCTTTTTTTTCTGCAGCTCCACTGTGAAAACCTCTAACTATATTTTTGTGAGTTTTGTTCTTATTTTATTCTTCATTCAAAATACTCTGTAGTAAAAAGGAAATAAATGCGCTACCCAAAAACACATAAATATTAACAACCCTAAAGAGGGAGGTGAAGCAGCTGTACTGGAATGTGACAAATTCAAACAAAATGGAAAGTAATAGTGCAGCGCTACATATAGACCAGTAAAAACTAAATTGTAACTCAAATGTGACCATAAAAAGAAACACAAAAAAGAAGGGGCAGGTTGAACAGCCAACCCAATATATAAAGTGTCCACAACACTAAACAAAGTGATAAGTGTCCAAAAAGGTGAATAAATGGCATGGAGTGGATGGAGTAAACATAGAGAGAAGACATTGTTGGAAGTGGCAGCGGAGGAGGATCCAGAAAGCCAACCTTTTGGGAAGACCTCCAGCCTTGAGGGCATTGAAGATTTGAGAAGTTTTCGATCCATCTGGTTCCATCCAGGATTGAGGTCATCTGATTGCCTAGCTGGTACATTTCATCATCCATCAGTGATTCGGTGACGTTCCTGTGGACAGCCGTTGGGCATACTCTTAAGCTCGATTGATCCACTGTCGTATGACATTCGGGTCCAACATTTCCGGTAAGCACACATTTATGTCATCATTCACGTGAAGATTCGTGCAAGAATTACTCCATCCACTCCATGCCATTTATTCACCTTTTTGGACACATCACTTTGTTTAGTGTTGTGGACACTTTATATATTGGGTTGGCTGTTCAACCTGCTCCTTCTTTTTTGTGTTTCTTTTTATGGTCACATCTGAGTTACAGTTTAGTTTTTACTGGTCTATATGTAGCGCTGCACTATTACTTTCCAAAATACTCTGTACACTATAAATAATTTTATGTTGGTGACTTCCATCAAGACTTCAAAAATGATGCATGAGCTAAACTTTGCACAGCAGCTGTCCAGATCTTCCTATCTTTAGCAGCAGGAGGCTGTACCTTGACCCTGCTGGACTGGAAAATTGTGGGGCTAACCTGGGCTTGGAATTTTGATGCTTTCCTGACCTCTGTATATGGCATAAGGTAGGCAAAGAGGGGTCTCTAGGTCCAGGAGCCATGGCACAACCTTTGGTGTGGCCCAGTCTCTGAAGATTCTTGTAGTGAGTAAGGTCTGTTGGGAAGAAGCACTGAAATCTACCTCACAGCTGGTACTGCTGAGCGTGATTGTAAATATTCCTTTCACCACCATCTTACAGCAGCAATGTTTTAGGCAAGGGAAACTGAGCGCTAACATTATCCCTTTTGTTTGTCAGTGTCTTTGACTTAAGATTGTTCAATTAGAGTTGTCTCCAACTCCTATGGTCTTTGGCTGTCCGACATCCCTACTTTTTCTTATTGCTATTCAAATAGGAGTCTGAGTCAGATTCAAAATTGTACTGCTTAATGAAAAAATAATTTATTATTGGTTGCTATTGATAGCAGTTTTATTTTGTGTTAATTTTCTTTTTACCAGTCTTAATGACTGTAGGTAGAATTTACAATGTTCAAGTAGGCATTTCAGTAGCCCTTGATTTTTTTTTTTATATGGTCACTACAGGAAAAGCAAACTCTAAGGTATGAAAATGCATTGGTTACTTAAATATTTATTGTTCTGCATATGAGTTGGGACACAATCAGAAGTAAAAAAAAATACTTCACATAGTTCTAGTAACTTGGCAACAACAATTTCAAGTGGCTAAGGAGCTTTCCAATTTGGGTCAGATTCCATAAGTAAGCCACTTCTATACATTTAATCTGACCATATCCTTAGCCAGCAATGTTATCTTTGATGCAGGTAGTTATTCTTACCTTCTTTATATATTTAAAAATATGTAGCAACATTGTGACTATTGGGCATTGAGGTTTGGGACTGAGTAGAAGTATTTTAACAGGCTCAAAGAATGAAAGGTTTGAGGACTTATTACAGTTCTGTATATAATTCATTGGGACTTAATGCTAAACTCCAGGCCAATATCTAAAAACACATATGAAATGCATATACAGGAGTTGTCTTACCTGCCAATGAATTTGCATTTTTATTCATTCAGTTGTGAGATTGACACAGCTTTACAAATTGACCCTTTGCCCAGGCTATTCACATTAAAATGTTAACATATTCTGTCAGTCAAAGCCTATGAAGACAGAACAGGGGGGGGGGTATAAGCTGCTGATAGTGTGTGTATATAGACTCAGAATCGAGCCTGCATGAGTGCCCCCATAGTAAGCAGCTAGCTTGCCTCCACTTGGAGAAAGGGAAGAGCCAATAGCACTGGTGGAGGACCCCGGAAGAGAAGGTTCAGGGCCACTCTCTGCAAAACCATTGCACAAAGCAGGTAAGTTTAACATGTTTGTTATTAATTTTAAAAATCACTAAGTAAAAGTACTACAATGATGGAATTATAGTGCAGCCAATACAGAATAATAATTTCATACTAGGTATAGTTTTACTTACCACTAGGTTATTTGCACAGGATTCCAAGGTGCTCAGGGTAATGGTAAAAATCACCACTGCAGGAAATGTGTTATTGTTTATAAATCCTCTGCAGTGAGCGTCTCCATGTTTTCCATTAAGTGATAAGTCACTTTCTGAATAACCAGAAAAGAGAACTGTGCAAAAATTTATCTTCATTGTAATTGTCTGCACTCCACAGTAGACGTTGATATCTCTTTCAGCTGAAAATGAAAAATATATACTGGTTGTTGTAGAATTTTCTAAAAAATTGTAAACTGAAATGTAAGCTAGAACTTATAACAGAATTTTGAAGAAATATACTGTACTTGTAAATGTACATATCAAGCATGGCTGTCTTAAGCTTTGAACAGACCAGAAAGAAAAGAACAGTTTTTCAGATCTACACTAACTTGCTAAAAGGGGATTTATGAAAATATATGTTAAAATTGCTCTCATGCAGTGTGGGGATTGTGTTGTATAGCTATGCACTCTTCCTCCCTCACCCATACAAAGCTTTTAAACAAATTCTGGAGTTTAGGTTTAATATGCATATATATTAGGTCACATGATCTTGAAGTGATTCTGGTAGTTTTGTGGTAGTACTTGTGTATGGTGTTTTGCTTTAATTCAATATTTGTCTTTGGTTGTGCTGCTTTCTTCAAAGAAGTAAAGATGTTTACACAAAATAAAGTGTAAAAATTTATATTTTGACTAAATCAACAATATAAAAGGGTGTAAAGGAAAGCCGAATAGCCTAAAATGCACACTAGTGAATCTAGCCAAACACATGCATTTACACATACAATGAATCTTAAACTATCTACTTACTTTCTTATACTCACTCTCTATTTAGTAACACCTTTTATTAGCTTAAATGAGACACTTTTAATCAGTTCTTATGATTGAAGCTTACTTCTGCTACTACTTCATGGTCTACATTGAGTTACTGGCTTGTCAGGGAGCACAGACGTGGCTGTTTACTCTTTCTTCCAGTCTGTAGCATAGAGGGGTTGATTTAATAAAACTGGAGAGTGCAAAATCAGGTGCAGCAGGTAGCCAATCAGCTTCTAACTTCAGCTTATTCAGTTAAGCTTTGACAAAAACCTGGAAGCTGATTTCTATGCACAGCTGCACCAGATTTTGCACTCTCCAGTTTTAGCAAATCACCCCCTCTATGCTACTCATGGGGCTGCACTGATAATGGGGCAGTACTGACACGCAGCTAAATCCATCTCCACCATCAGGAGCTCTGGTGAACATTGGTTGGTACTTAGACTCCACACCTCAGGTGAGCCTGTGTCATCTGCCAGGGTGACTGCCTGTGTACCTATCCCGCTGGTCGGTGGTAGTCCTGCAACTGCTATAGCAACTGGTCTTCGAGCCTGATGCCTAAACGTGACAATCAAATTGGTCTGCATGGCTGTCATCCCAGAAGGAAGCCTCTTCTAAATATGATGCACAAGAAAGCCCGCAAACAGTTTGCTGAAGACAAGCAGACTAAGGACATGGATTATTTGAACCATGTCCTGTGGTCTGATGAGACCGAGATAAACTTATTTGGTTCAGATGGTGTCAAGCGTGTGTGGCGGCAACCAGGTGAGGAGTACAAAGGCAAGGATGTCTTGCCTACAGTCAAGCATGAGTGCTGCCCGCACTAGGGAGCTACAGTTCATTAAGGGAACCATGAATGCCAACATCTACTGTTAAGAAGGGTTTTGGAGAAGCACAATGTATGTATGAAATGTCATCACCCCTTGGTCCGTTGTTTTAGTCCTGGTGGCATTCTTTCAATAAACCTGTTGGATGGATGTTGGTGTGCAGCTAATTTTTCTCACTTGATCTACATGTTCAGGGTTGCGAGCCAGGGCTAGCACCCAGCCCTTCTTTTTTCTGTCTAATTTCTCATGTACTGTGACATACTGAAGCAGAGCATGATCCCCCTCCTTTCGGAGACTGGGCTGCAGGGCAGTAATCCAACATAACGACCCCAAACACACCTCCAAGATGACCACTAACTTGCTAAAGAAGCTGAGGGTAAAGGTGATGGACTGGTCAAGCATGTCTCCAGACCTAAACTCTATTAAGCATATGTGGGGCATCCTCAAATGGAATGCGGAAGAGCGCAAGGTCTCTAACATCCACCAGCTCCATGATGTCATCATGGAGAAGAGGAAGAGGACTCCAGTGGCAACCTGTGAAGCTCTGGTGAACTCCATGCCCAAGAGGGTTAAGGCAGTGCTGTAAAATGATGATGGCCACACAAAATATTGACATTTTGGGACCAAATTGGACATTTTCACTTAGGGGTGTATTCACTTTGTTGCCAGCAGTTTAGACATTAATGGCTGTGTGTTGAGTTATTTTGAGGGGACAGCAAATTTACACTGTTATACAAGCTGTACACTCACTACTTTACATTGTAGCGAAGTGTAATTTCTTCAGTGTTGTCACAGGAAAAGATATAATAAAATATCTACAAAAATGATAGGGGTGTATTCACTTTTGTGAGATACCGTGTGTGTGTGTGTATATATGTATGTATATATATATATATATATATATATATATATATATATATATATATATACACACATATATATATATATATATATATATATATATATATATATATATATATATACACACTGTATTTATTGGCGTATAACACTCACTTTTATACCCTGAAAATAGAGGGTAAACTGTGCCTGCGTGTTATATGCAGGGGCTGTGGAAAGTTTTTTTCTGGAAACTTCCCTCTTAACCACTTCCATACTGGCCACTTATACAGCTTCCTGCCCAGACCAATTTTCAGCTTTCTGTGCTGTTGCGCTTTGAATGACAATTGCGCGGTTGTGCTACACTGTACACAAACTAAATTTTTATCATTTTGTTCCCACAAATAGAGCTTTCTTTTGATGCTATTTGATCACCTCTGCAATTTTTTTTCTTCCTGCTAAAATTTTTTAAAAAAGACCGAAAATGTTGAAAAAAAACCTTATTTTTTTTGTTTGTTACAAAACTTTGTAAATAAGTAAGTTTTCTCCTTCACTGATGGGGCTGCACGGACGGGCACTGATAAGGCGGCACGGATGGGTACCGATAGGTGGCACGGATGGGCAACGATAGGCAGCATGGATGGGCAACGATAGGCAGCACGGATGGGCAACGATAGGCGGCACAGATGGGCACTGATAGGTGGCACTGTAATGTGGTACTAATGGATGCCAATCAGTGCCAAACAATGCCTGCCAATCAGTGATACCCATTGTGGGCACTGATTGGCATCCATTGTGGGCACTGATTGGCATCCATTAGGGGCACAGAATGGCATCCCTGGTGGTCTAGGGAGGCATACCTGGTGGTGGGCATCCCTGGTGGTCCGGTGGTATCCCTGGTGGTCCAGTGGCATCCCTGGTGGTCCAGTGTGGGCATCCTCAGGGGGGCTGTGCTGATAATCAATCAGCAAACCCCCCCCTGTCAGAGGAGCAGCCGATCGGCTCTCCTCTACTCGCGTCTGACAGACGCGAGTGAGGAAAAGCCGATGATCTTGATCAGCCGTGATTGGACATGGCTGATCACATGGTAAAGAGTCTCAGTCGGAGACTCTTTACCTAGATCGGTGTTGCGGGGTGTCAGACTGACATATGATCATATGACGTCCAGTCAGGATTTTGAAACCACTTTGCCGCCGTCAATCCGCTATAGGGCGGGCGGCAAGTGGTTAAAGTTAAGGTGCGTGTTATACGCCTGTGTGTGTTATAGGCCGATAAATATGGTATTTACTGTGGACTCCAAACCTCTCAAGCCCCTCTCACTTTGGGGTAATTTATACATTTCCCACATACATTTGTTAATATCTTCTAATCCTTAGCTTATATGGCGGCCACCCTTATTACCCTTATTATAAATCAATAAATAACTTCCTTCTACTAAAGCAGTAGCCATGGGCATAGCATAAGGGGTTGCAGTGGTCCCAATCGCAACCCCGCCCCTAGCTCCAGGGGGCCCCTGCAGCCCCCTGTGATATTATCATGTCCTCCACAAAGTCCAGCTCCGAACTGCCATAGGGCCCCACAGCCATGCTCCAGTACTGGGCTTACACTTTGCCTTCCACAGTCCACATCTCTCCGTTCTTATTTTCTGGGGAGAAGCTGTGAACCATTTCTTGAATGGAGAGGAGCACAGGGTGAGAACAGCCCAGAATGTGGAAGTGTCTGTGCTGTGTGTTAGCAACATGGAATGGTAACAGAGTTCAGTGAGTTAAGAGGGGGAGAGTGCCCTCCTGTAGCCACGATGGAACCACTGTCACTGTTGAGGTAAGAAACCGCTCTTGTCCCCTAGTCACCAGCTGGGATTCTCTGTACCCCCCCACCTGGGGATGGCTGCTTACACTACTTCCCTGACAACTGGGGAAAAGACACACACCTCCAGGAGGTGACCTTCCCCCAACACCTGCCAACACTGACAGAGAAACCTTCAGAAATTGCTAAAAACAAATCCCTTAACACCTCCTGAGAGGCACCTGAGGGGCTGCAGATTCCAGATTTTATGTCACATGGCTTTGCCCCCCCAGATATAAGTTTCTCCCCCCAAAGCCCCCTGACCTCCCCCTCCACCCTGGATGCTATGCCCGGCTGCTGATCTACTTTTCTATTACATCACTCTATACTGCACCTCCTCCACAGGGCTGAAATAACATTCCTTTACAACACAGCCAGTTAGCTACGATCTGCACACGGTGTATCTGCCAACTGCAACTACACTGCCGTCCGACCAGAGAATTTCACAGGTCAGAACGGCAACATAAAAGCCAGAAAAACCCTGTGAAGATTTTGCCTGACAGACTTGTGTAAAGGAATGTGATTTCAGCCCTGTGTAGTGTGGGGGGGGTGGAGCTGTATACAGTGCTGGGATGGGAAAGGAGCTTTGCCAAGTGACCTGCCAGGGGTGATCCCTGTCCTCTGATTCTCCAGCGGTGATCCCTGTCCTCTGATGTAAGGAGGAACTCAAAACTCTTAAGCAACTTTGAGTATCTTTTCGTGCGGTGAGTCTATCTGCACGCACGGTGGAAGTGGGGGGGGGCAAAGGTCAACTTTTGCATCGGGGCCCACAAACATAAAGCTACGCCTCTGGCATTAGCTGCAAATTAGTAAAGTGAAACAGATTTTGTTTTCGATTATAGAAAACTCTAAAGAAAACGTTTGTGCTATCCAAAGGTAAGTGTTGGCGAAAACCCGTTTTTAATAACAAAAATGAGTACCATGGTTCATAAACATATGCTCTATAAGCAAGAAACTTCACACATTGTGCATCATTAGAGTGAACTTCCGAAAATGTGAATAAAAAAAAAGTCTGCATTTTTAAAGAAAAGTTTGTGATAACACTGCAAACAACAATCCCAGTGTTCCAGCACTTTGTAGTAATGATAATTCGACTGGATGCGACTCCCTGCTGGTTGGTTGTCTCATGAGAACCTACAGCAGTTTCAGAAAACAAGTATGGCCACAGACATAAGGAGGAAGCAGACCTAGTGTGATACCATTTAAAACTGCCACTTTATTAGATCAACAGTTCTTGAATTCTGAAGAAGTCCCCTGTGACAAAATGTGTCATTACTCCCACTGGGTGAGGTGGAAAATAGTTTACAGGCTTTTACTCGTTAGTACTTGTTTGCAAAGACTGCTGTGGGTTCCCATGAGACAACCACCTAAGCAGGGAACTGAATCCATTGGAATTATTATTACTACAAAACACTGAGGACCTCAACTATTGGAGGTCACATTCATCTGGAAATGAGATTAGGGTGGTGGAGCACTGAATGGGACACAGAGCAGTTGATTTACTAAAACTAGAGAGTGCAAAATCTGGTGCAGCTCTGAATGGAAACCAATCCGCTTCCAGAGTTTATTTTTTGTTAAAGCTTAATTGAACAAGCTGAAATTAGAAACCGATTGGCTACCATGCACAGCTGCACCAGATTTTGCACGCTCTAGTTTTAGTAAATCAACCCCAGATTGTTGTTTGTAATATAATTAGGGTCTTTTCACTCAAAGTGTGGACTTAATTTGTTCAGTTTTGGAAGTTCACTCTAATGATGCATGTGTGAAATTTCTTGCTTATGGAGCACATGTTTTGTGAATCATTGTACACGTTCTTTTGTTATTGAAAAATGGTTTTCACTGACATTCTAAATGAGTTGGCGCACATGTTTTCTTTTTAATTTTTTATGATTGAAGATAAAATAATCTGTTTTACTATACTTGTTTGCAGCTACTGCTTTTGTAGAAGTTACTCATTTATTGATTCACACTAAGGATGGCTACCACATGAGTCTACATATTTATGAGTGCTGCTTTCTCATGTTTACATAGAGTATCACTTTCTTCATTTTCTTTATTTGAAATCCTAACCTTAAAAAGTTTTCAGATAAATACTGGTGCTTTTATAAATAATGAGTTTTTCCGTGTGTTTTATTTTTATTTGTGGCCTTCAGTTAATTAGGTAATATCTATATATCAACAAAAAGCATATGCTTCCTGCACAACCTTTGCTTTTAAAATGCCTCATTCTTGATAAAGAAAATTAAGTTGCCCTGGTGATAGGCTTTCTACATCAGTATTTGTATTCCTGTGAACCACACTCACGAGTAATTATCTGCATTGCTAGGATCTGACATATTCTTTTCTGTCACAAGACGAGCACCTATTTCAGCCATGTTTGCATACTTTTTTTAAATTTATGTTTGATTTATTATCTGATTTCTTTAATAATCATACATATACACATGTGTAGGATATTTTATAACTAACAATTTTGGTATCGCTTTATCCATTTCTTTAAGACATCAAGCTTCATGTTGTTGATGAAAGGGTTCATTAGAATGTTAAAATCATAAATCAAGCATTCCGACAAGTATATATACATGAAATAATGCATATTAATATTTTATATTCTCATTTTGATCCAGGCTGCCAGTGTGCTTTTTTAAGATAAAGTTTGCTATATACATAACTCAGTGGGGCGATTTCACTGAGTTCACTTCAATCAACCAATCAAATGCACACTAAGTCCTGTTTTTTTTTCTCTCGGCCATTTAAAGTCAAAACTGTTTCATGTCATATTTTCTGTCTACTATTACATCATACTTACTAAGTTTTACATAGTAAAACTACACTGTACAAAGTGAGTATTCCCTCTGCTAATTGAACAGCCTCTACTTTTTTAGGAATCAACCCAAATTTGCACACACACAAGTGAATTAGTCAAAGCAATAATTCATCACTTTTTTTTTTTTTTAACAACAAGGTTGGTCTTTATTAATGAATGGTACGTGACACAATCCAGGTATCAAAAGATACAAAAGAAACTATACATAAACATATGAGACAAGCTGAGGGTTAAGAGAGCAAATAAAGCAAGATATGTTATGAAAAGAAGAATCAATCCCAAAGGGAACTCCAGATGTCCTAGTAGAGAAATGGAAGGAGGAAGGGAAGGAGGCGGAGGGGGGGAGGAGGAAGGGATAGGAGGGGGGGGGGAGAGAAGGGGGGGAGGGAAGCGTACCCAGTCAATTAAGGGATACATCAGTAAGCACAATGTTAAACGGGGTTAGTCCACGGGCCCCACACACGTTCATACTTAATAGGACACCCTCAATATATGTTAGTTTGTAGAGAGGCAACACAGAATTGATCAGATCCATCCACGCCCCTATCGTAGGAGGCGCCCTAGAGGTCCATTTTAACAAAATCTATTTTTTTGCATAAAACAGCAGCATTGAAAGCAGGAGTTTAGTGTAACGAGGCCTCTGGTCATCATCTTGTATCCCCAGTAGAGCCAATTCAGCAGATACTGGGAGATCCAAGTGGAGACGTATGTTAATGAACTTGAATATGGCGGACCAATATACCGAGAGTCTGGGACAGGACCAAAACTTATGAATATATGTACCGGAAGCAGAGTGGCATCGCGGGCAGTTCAGAGAGCTTTGCGGATAGATACCATGCAGTCTCTGGGGCGTGAAGCACACTCTATGCAGAAACTTGGACTGTAGCAACTTGTCCCTAGAGGATATCACCAACTTATAGCTATCTTCAAAGCACTCCTCCCATGACTCCCTGTTTAGGGACGGGATATCCCCCACCCACTTCCTCCACAATGAGTCCATTTTCGGAGAGTCCTACCGAATAATCGTCAGAACGTAGAGAGGGGCTTATCTAGAGAGCTCTGGGCCAGCAAGTCCTCAACCGCGTCCGCCTGGAGGCTAGGAGGCGTCAGAAACTGGGCCCGAAATGCGTGCCGCAACTGATAGTAGCGAAACAGCATCCAGGGCGGAAGGTCAAACCGGTCGGACAGGACCCGGAAGTGGAGCAGGGACCGATTGAAGACCATATCCCTCAGCAACTTAATACCACACCGGGCCCACAACTGCGAATCCGGAATGGATCGGAAATGTGCAAGGGAAGGATTCCCCCACAGCGGGGTGAAGGGGGACCATCGATTGGGGGACAAGAAACGACGCCTAGCCATCCCCATACTCGCAGCGTAGTCCTAGTTGGAGCAGGCAAAGAGGGGTACGCCGAGGAACCCCTATAAACCAAATTGCTGAGTTCAGTAAGCGAGCCCACTATCGCTGCCTCCAGGCAGACAGCCGCATTGGCCCTGGACTGCTTGAACCACCACCGCACGGTGACCAATACAGCCGCCCAAAAATACACCATCAGGTTAGGGAGGGCCAGTCCCCCCACAACCAACCGGTAGCTGAAGGGTCGATCTAGCCATGCTGGGAGAGGAACCTCGCCACAGAAAAGAGCCAATGCAACCGTTAAGATCTTTAAAAAAGGAAGGGGAGATCCACACAGGGCAGTTCCTAAAGATATAATTAAACCTAGGTAAGTATATAATCTTTAGAACATTAATACGTCCCAATAGATTAAGTGGTAGATTGGTCCAACGGGAACAGTGGTCCTTGAGGCGGCTAACAATTGGCTGTAAATTGCGGTGGTGAAAGGAGTTAAGATCTCTAGAGACCTTATTGCCCAAATAGGTAAAAACCTCTACCCATTGTAACGCGGTCCGCGGGGCCACATTACCTACCGCAGCATCTAGGGGGAACAAGACAGACTTGCTCCAATTAATACATATCCCTGAAAACTTACCAAACTCATCAAAGATCTCTAGGGCTGCAGTCAACAAAGTATCAGCATCATGCAAGTATAGAAGGGTGTCATCTGCATAGCGCGATATCTTCTCCTCCAGAGGACCGACTCGAAGTCCAACAATCCGGTCCGAGTGCCTGACCAAAACTGCCAGGGGCTCCAGGGCCAGAGCGAATAAACTAGGAGACGGGGCATCCCTGTCGAGTCCCCCTCCGGAGGAGAAAGTAGTCTGATAGGAAATCGTTCACTCTGATCCTAGCTCTGGGGGACTTGTAGAGCATACCCAACCACTGCAGAAATTTAGGCCCAATACCAAACTGCCTCAACACCTCCCAGAGATACTCCCATTCGACCGAATTGAAAGCCTTCTCGACATCGAGAGAGGCTATGACTCTAGTACCTCCGTTGTCATGGGGCGTGGCCAGGTTCAGGAACAGACGATGGATATTGATGTCTGTGCCCTTATCCGGCATAAACCCGGTCTGGTCAATGTGTATAAGGTCCTCAATTACCTTACGAAGTCTAATGGCCAAAATTTTTGCGAGGAGCTTGGCATCAGCATTAATTAGGGAGATAGGCCTGTAGGAGGTACACTCCTCAGGGTCCTTACCGGGTTTGGGCACCAACACCACTATAGCGTCAGACATAGAGTCCGGGAGGGAACCAAGGGTATAGAATTGTTGCAACATCAATGTAAGCCTGGGAGCTAGAAGCTCTTGGTATGTCGCGTAGAATTTGATTGGAATCCCATCCGGCCCGGGAGTCTTCCCGGACTGAATGGAATGTAGAGCCTCCTGCACCTCCTCCAGGGAAATATCCGCATCAAGTTGCCGAGATTTCTCCTCATCCAAAGAGGGGAGCGAAATCCGATCTAAGTATTGAAGTAGCTCAGAGCAGTCATAACGGACCCTAGAGGAATACAAGGCCTGATAGTACTCCAGGAATCTGGCACCAATGTCCGCAGGGGACGTCAGCAAGCCACCATCCTGGGCCCTCAACCTACCAACATGGGTCACAGCCTGCTGCCCCCTGGCAAGCCAAGCGAGCATCCGACCGTTCTTGTCACCGTATTCAAAGACTCTCTGGGAACTCTCAAGCATAGACTTCTTGGTGAGGTCCACTCTAAGCAAAGACAAGTTCCTCAGGGTATCCTGCCAGGGCACATACTGCACCGAGTCAGGCGAATGCACATAAGCCGCTTCTTGCAATTTCGCTTGGTCCTCAAGATCCCTCAGAGACTGCATAGACTCCCGCTTGCGCACCGCTATCCGAGCCATATAGTCTCCCCTGAGCCAGGTTTTGAAAGCATCCCATTCCATCAGTGGGTTAACTGTGTCCGCATTGTTCGTACAGAAGGTACAGAGAGCCGCTGGCATCTCTTCCTGTATCTCGGGGTCCATAATCCAGTACCTGGACAGCCTCCACAACCTCACACCCACCACCTGAGAGAGCTGGATATTAACAGATAGCGGAGCATGATCCGAGATACCCCTGGAGAGGATCTCGGCAGTGATCACCCTCCGCACAAGTGGGGGGGAGGCAAATGCCAGGTCAATGCGGGACATGGTCCAATAATAATTCATCACTTTAAAGAATCCCTTATACAGTGGGGATCGAAAGTTTGGGCACCCCAGGTAAAAATGTGTATTAATGTGCATAACGAAGCCAAGGAAAGATGGAAAAATCTCCAAATGGCATCAAATTACAGATTAGACATTCTTATAATATGTCAAAAAAAGTTAGATTTAATTTCCATCATTTACACTTTCAAAATTACAGAAAACAAAAAAATGGCGTCTGCAAAAGTTTGGGCACCCTGCAGAGTTAATATCTTGTACTGCCCCCTTTGGCAAGTATCACAGCTTGTAAACGCTTTTTGTAGCCAGCCAAGAGTCTTTCAATTCTTGTTAGAGGTATCTTTGCCCATTCTTCCTTACAAAAGTCTTCCAGTTCTTTGAGATTTCTGGGCTGTCTGTCATGCACTGCTCTTTTAAGGTTTATCCATAGGTTTTCAATAATGTTGAGGTCAGGATATTGTGAAGGCCATGGCAAAACCTTCAGTTTACGCCTCTTGATGTAATCCCCCGTGGATTTTGAGGTGTGTTAAAGATCATTATCCATTTGTAGAAGCCATCCTCTCTTTAACTTCAGCTTTTTCACAGATGGCATCAAGTTACCATCCAAAATTTGCTGAAATTTTATTGAATCCATTTTTCCTTCTACTCGTGAAATGTTTCCTGTGCCACTGGCTGCAATACAACCCCAAAGCATGATTGATCCACCCCCATGCTTAACAGTTGGACAGAGGTTCTTTTCATTAAATTCTGTGCCCTTTCTTCTCCAAACGTACCTTTGCTCATTCCGGCCAAAAAGTTCTATTTTAACCTCATCGGTCCACAGAACTTGTTTCCAAAATGCCTCAGGCTTGTCTATATGTTCATTTGCAAAGTTCAAACTCTGATTTTTATGGTGAGGACGTAGAAGAGGTTTTCTTCTGATGACTCTTCCATGAAGACCATATTTGTACAAGTATCTCTTTATAGTGGAATAGTGTACCACAACTCCAGTGTCTGCCAGATCTTTCTGGAGGGATCGTGCAGTCAACCGTGGGTTTTGAATTGCTTTTCTCATAATCCTGCGAGCTGTTCTGTCTGATATTTTTCTTGGTCTTCCAGATCTTGCTTTAACTTCCACTGTTCCTGATGACTGCCATTTCTTAATTACATTCCGAACAGAGGATACTGACATCTGAAAACGCTTTGCTATCTTCTTATAGCCTTCTTCAGCTTTGTGAGCGTCAACTATTTTCAGTTTCAGTTTTCTAGACAACTGCTTAGAAGAACCCATGGTGCTGATTGTTGGGGCAAGGTCAGATGAGTCTGGCCATTTAAAACCTTTGAGATTGACATCACCTGCTCTTCCCAGACGATGATTGAGAACAATCCATGACACTGGCAGGTCTCAGCTTTGCAAAGGGGGCAGTGCATGCTATAAATTCTGCAGGGTGCCCAAACTTTTGCAGACGCCATTTTTTTTGTTTTCTGTAATTTTGAAAGTGTAAATGATGGAAATAAAATCTAACTTTTTTTGACATATTATAAGAATGTCTAATCTGTATTTGATGCCATTTGGAGATTTTTCCATCTTTCTTTGGCTTCGTTATGCA
Organism: Rana muscosa; assembly: GCA_029206835.1. Taxonomy (NCBI): domain Eukaryota; kingdom Metazoa; phylum Chordata; class Amphibia; order Anura; family Ranidae; genus Rana; species Rana muscosa. The sequence continues at coordinate 633,925,019 of CM055117.1, read as the reverse complement.
CATTAATGCACATTTTTACCTGGGGTGCCCAAACTTTCGATCCCCACTGTAAAACAGCTCAATCCTAAATTCCAATCCTATAAACCACAGCCTTAAAACAAGTAGCTGTGATCTCCCTTTAACCCATATTGTTCTGGTAATTGCTTGAAATGTATTGCATGGTAATTTGTAAAACAAAGAAAAACAAACAAAATAGGAATGACAATAGAACAAAAGTTTGTAAAATAACAATTCATAAATGTTTGCAAGCTAAATGTTTACAAAATAAAAATAACTCCCAAACCTTTACTTTACTATAAGGCCTCATACACACGGACGTTTTAAAAGCGTTTTTTTTTTAGCTTTTTTTGCTGCTTAAGAACGCCACTCCATGTTATTCAATGGGCTCATACACACCATAACATTTTTGAGCTGTAACAGGCATGGTCGTTTTTAAGCTGCAAAAAAAACCAAGGACCAGCACTTTCTGAGGCTCCAGCGCTAGAGCTGTTTTGACGCTGATGCCAAAAAAAGCTAAAAAACTTGAATTAGCGCTATACCGACGTTTTTTTGCATCAGCGTTTTTAAGCTGTAAAATGTTTATTATGTGATTGGTCACTGTATGTAAAGAAAAACAGGAAACTCCCATGTGAAATTACCCAAAAGTCCCTTGCACACCTGGGGGATTGTGGGAAAGATAAAGTGGAGGAAGAAGGAAGAACACATGGCCAGCTTAGTGTCACAACCATCTCTCTAATTGCGGCTGTGGAGGCCCATCCAGAGCTTTGGGACCTTGCTCACCCACAGCATGGGGACCACATTCTGAAGAACAAAGTATGGATGGAGATCAGCGCATCGATCACCCGGGGTGGAAAGACATGTCACCTGGAACTCAAAAACAAACAAGTAAGTCTATGTTCATGGAATGCATGCTCTTCTTGTTCTGTAATGTCATAAATGTAGAATGCATAATTAACCCCTTCCTTTTTGACTTTTCTATTCTTGTCCACTATTCTTAGGCAAAGTCCTTCAGCGGCGCTGGAAATCCCTCCGTGATCGTGTGAGGAGGGACCTCACGGAAGAGGAAAAGGCAGCCCGATCCGGAGCGGCAGCCCCCAAAAGGAAGCCTCATGTGTACCACCAATACCTGGCCTTCGTAAGGCAAGCCATGATAAACAGCACCAGAGAGTAACTTATTGTGTTCTTTTTATATAATTAACCCTGTGCATTTAATTAACCCTGTGCATTTGTTTGCAGGTAACATGCATTTTCCATGTAAAATGTCAACTAACTATTTAATTCAATTCTTTGTATGACAATCTCCAATATTGGAGAGAGAAGGGAGGAGGCAGTGGAAGCTCCTGCAGTGGACAGACCCACCACCAGTGCCACGGACAGCTCAGCCCACTCATCTCCCCGTGACAGCAGTGTTGAAAGCCACGCTGAGGAGACAACACATGAGGTAACTGTCCTTCCATTATGTCAGTCTGTCTATGTCTATCTACCTACATGCCTGCCAATTTCTATATTTTTTTCTTTTGCAGGAGTCCAGCGTCAGCCTACATGGAGAGGTGTGTGGTCGTGCAGGTGTCCGTGGCCCTAGTGTCCGTGGCCCTGGCCGTAGGCGTAACCTGCGGCAGAGGATGGGGGATTGCGTTTCTGAGACTGGGAACCGGTTGCTTGCACTGCTGCAGGAAGTGCGGCAGGAGAGGCGCAGCTTTGATTCCTTCCTCGACCCTAGCAACAAGCGCGCCTGCTTCTGCCGCCATATATACAACATTATGGAGGACTTGGGTGGAGACCTGGAGATACAGTGTATGGATCGATTGAACACCATCAATGTTCAATTTAGACAGGCAAAATACAGTGGTGTGCCACCTCCACCTTCAGTCGATCCATACACTGTATCTCAGGATCCCTCAATGACCCCCGGGACCTCAGCAGTGCAAGCACACCCCCCTCAGTATCAGCCCCCTCATCTCCGCCAGCCGCCACCCACCATGCCCCAGACCCCATTATACCCCCCACCCTCCTACGAAGATTATACACCGCCATCATGTCATTACAGGCGCCATCCTCAGTCCTTCCCCCGCCCCCAATCCCCACATCCCCAAGGTAACCAGGCATCCCAGCCAACCTATCACCAGTTGTAATTATTGTAACCATCAATAAAAAAAAATCCTTTCTTGATAAAATGTTTGTTTTTTATTTTTTTTATAGGATGCACAACAGTAGTCATTTGCACTCTACTAGAGACAAACGCATGCTGAGCTTGAATAGGGCCAGCATGCGTTTGTCCCAAGCAGATTGAAAAGAGCACCTTTCTGTCTGCTTGAGAAAAATGCATGCTCAGCCCGAATAGGACGAGGATGCGTTTGCCTCATGCAGAATGTAATGTACTTGAGGAACAAAAGAAGAAACATGAACACAAAAAGAAGTATCATGAATATTATGTGTTTTATTAAATGAGAAAAGACCAAAATCTAAGCTGATTTAATCAATGTCAACATAATTTTTTTAAATATGGTCATCTTGCCATGACACCACTCCATCAGGCGATACAAAATATTGGGCAAATTGGTTGCGGATTGTCATGACTTGTGCCGTGGACCGCAAGTCCATAAATTGAACACGATGTGTTGGGTTGCTGGGCTCCGGATCCACATTGCCCCTATCATTGTTCCTCATAAAATTATGAAGGATGCAGCATGACAGGACCACCTTGATTGCATTCTCCACATCCAGTTGCATGGAGTACAGCAAAACCCTCCATTTGGCCGTCAAGACACCAAACGCACACTCAACCACACGGTGTGCACGGCTGAGCCTATAATTAATTCTTTGTTCATGGCTCAGTCCATATCCACTGTATGGCCTCATAAGGTTTTCAGCAAATCCAAAAGCCTCATCCGCAACCATCACCAATGGCAAACTTGGTTCTTCAGTGCAGGGTAGATGCCTACTGGCTGGTATGTTGAGGCGTCCCGAATGCAGACTCTCTGAATATGCGGGAGTCACCTTGGCTGCCGTAGGCTCCCACATCCACGGCAAGGAATTTTAGATGGGCATCAGTCAATGCCAGGAGTACCACGGAAAAATATTTTTTATAATTGAAATAAGATGATCCGGAGTGGGGAGGCTTCTTCACCCTGATGTGTTTCCCATCCAGGGCACCGATGCAATTAGGAAATTGTGTTTTTTCCCAAAATCCATCCACAACAGATTCCCAGATTTCTTCGGTCGGCTCCGGTATGACTGAGTCGTGTAGCTCCTCCCAAATTGCCACACATGTTGACCTCGTTACTGCAGAGACCGTTGCGACACCGAGGAGGAAATAATGGTGAAGGGACACAAAACTTTGTCCAGTGGCAAAGAACCTAACAAGCAAATAAAAAAAATATTAATGAAAACGGCACATGAAAAACTCCTACCCCTAAGCATAACACTATCTAGTAACCCCTTAACCCTTACCCCCTACCCCTAAACCCTAACACCAAACTTCAATTGCCTAAACCCTACCCCTAAACCCAACCCACTATTACATATCCCAAAAAGCTTTCCCTTAGCCCTAACCCATATGAGTACTTATTTCACTTACCTCTGGGTCACTAGCAGCCGTTTCGGTGACACAGAGCGCCGCATGACAGTGTACATCCTGGTCAATCTTGGTCAAAGTCTTTCCAAGAGGTCTTAAAAGAGTGTCATGGACATCCTGGTAAAGTTGTAAAACTTTTCCGGGTGTATGCGCAGTTCTGCATACATCTAGGGGAAGTACCCCACTGACAGCCGCTGTGAAAACAGTGGATGGGTCCAGAAGCGTAGTCATCTACTGCTTCTATCCTCTTCCAACTGTCTCCTTCTACAAATCCTCTGCAAGATGATGAGCAGGATTGCTTCATCGATCTTTTGCACAACAGGATCCATAATTCAAAAATCCAAAGAAAACGCACGCAAAAACTGTAAAAATACACAAAACAACTCAGACTATCGCTCTACTCTCTCTCTCCAACCAAAATGGCCATGTCACATTATATTTCACAATGTTTTACACTTTTCCTTTGCATTGTGGGTAATTTGGGAGTGGAAAATAGCACAGGGGTATTTTTTTTTAAAAACGCGTCTTAGCGATAACGCGTACAAACAACGTTTAACGCACATTGACGCCATGTCAAAGCGCTTATAAAATCGCGTTTTTAACGTTGCTTATTTCCTGGCGTCCTTACTAGCTTTACAGCCCGTTTTTCAAGACGTCTGTATGTATGAGGCCTTATCAATAAAGATTACATCAAAAAACTTTTATTTAGCTGTGTCCGCTATTAGCCCATGTAAAATCACTATAAAATAATATAATATAATATATATATATTAACAAATTAAGCTGATGTGGAGACTTGCCCAATCGGAATATCTAATAATACCTCCTACTTTAAATATATAAAAAACGGAAATAAAATGAAATTTCACACTAACCTTTTACTGTATGTCTATCCTATTTAAGTATGTAGAGGGATTGGTGCACTTTGGATGGTTGTGCAAAGGCATCTAAATGCAAACTTGGCAGCAACTGTATACATGCTTTTTTTCAAATCAAATTACATTTTTATCACTTGGAATAAAGATATTTTATTTGCAACTCTAAGCAAAGACCTCAATTGCCCTTGTGTATGAATAGGTCGGCTTGTCTAAGTCCATCTGACACAAAATGATGTGCCATGTCTCAAAATAAATATTATTTCTGGGTGCATGCCAGCTTCACATGGGAAGATCTCTAATTAAATGTATCCCCCACTGGGTTTTAAAAAGTGATTTATCTATCTGATTTAGAGAGAAGTACTACAACAGGGAACATTTCAGACATCTCCTGATTTATACTTGGACTCCCAGTTAAGTCACCTTGCTATCACTAACCAGAAGTGCAAGCACCGTGCTAAAGTATAAACCTCACTGTCTAATATACAGTATGTATACTGTATAATATATGTATAAGGCAAAATTTAAAGGGAAAAAAGCAATTTTTTTAACTACTATTGTAAAGGAGAAATAAGTCAGACCTAGGAAAGACCGGTACAGTACATTTTGGCAAACTTGATTTTTCTGTAAAATTGCTAATTTTTCAGTCACCAAAATTTTGACAAAATTGCCCCTGATTTTTTCCTTACAGCACACCACTGCTTTAAAATGTCTGATTTCCTTTTGGGGCTATGTATCTTTTTGCTTTTTAAATGCCATCATGTGTGATTATACTCAGCGATCATTATCATGCATTTTGTGAAAGAATAAAACACAAAACTATGGCATGCTAAACCACCCTGTTGCTCAGGTCTCCCTCACATTTCATTCCAGGGGTTTAAAATGGGTTTTTGGAGGCTGACTGACCACCTTTTTTTCTAAAGCAACCTGAGAACCACCACCATGGGACAACGCAGGAATCTGGAAAGTAAATATAAATTAAATTGGCATCAATAAAATTATTCTTACACTACATTTATATTTTGTTAAACACTGTTGACCCTAAAAATAGGGCATTAATTAGAACCCCTAAAACCAATTCACCTGGGAGGGGAGAGCCCCTATCCCCCCCCCCCAAGGGGCAGGGTGGTTGCGTATAAGCCCCCATTTGCTGTCATTCCCACCTGGGCACCAGAGATGACAAAGACCTTGGTGTACATCAGCATCAAATAAAAGTACAGTACTCAAGGGCATATGAATATGGCAGGGGGGTGCACGCTAACTGCCTGATGCTATGGGAATACCAGCTGGCAGGGCATGTTTTTAATTTAATATAATAAAAATAAAAACTGAACACTCCTAGAGTGTTAAAACATAGTTTCAGGGGGGAAAATCGTCCCTGTCGCTTGCAGCAATCAAACATTTCACAATATAGCTACAAACACTTTATTTTTACAATATTGCTAAAAGCTCTACACCTAATTGACTGTTGGGAGGCACCGCATGCCACATATACAGATTAAGTTACTAATCTAAAATGCATTTACTCTAGATTAGACTATCCTTACATTGACCAATATTATCTACCTACTGCAAATGCCATTGATCAAAACACAATATCTGACCAATAAGTGGTAACTCTGACTCTTAATCCCGCTTAGTTTAGTAGTAAAGACTGGACCTAGAGGTTACACTGTACCCTTTTAGATGATGCAACAGTTAATGCCACTTCACCTTTGCCTTTAAGGAAAATTTTACTCTTAAGCCTTGTACACATGATTGGATTTTCCGTGGACAAAGCGTAGGACTTTTGTCCGAAGGGCATTGGCCATGAACTTGTCTTGCATACAAACGGCAAAGAGTTGTCGTCCAACAAGCATGAAACTACGTGGTTTTTCAGCTCTTTAGTGCCACCCTTTGGGCAACTTCTGATAATGTTGTCTTATGGTTAGCATTGCTTCCGAGCATGCGTGTTTGTACTTTGGATTTTTTTCCGACTGACTTGTGTACACACGATCGGATAATCCGGCATCGCACAGTTGTTGTCGGAAAATTTTAAAGCATGCTATCCAACATTTGTTGTTGGAAAATCTGACAATTGTCCAATGGAGCATACAAATGGTCAGATTTTCCGTCAAAAGTCTGCCATCACACAATTCCCATCGGAAAATCTGATTGAGTGTATGGGCCAAGGCCAAGCCACACATGCTTGCACTGCATTAGCAACATTAAAGCAATACAGCTCAGAATTAACTAGCAGCTGGCAATATAGAGCGAGTGTCTTGTTTTATTGTTATACATGTCTTTTATTACTTTATGTTAATTTTTGCAAAATAGATTTGTGTGTGGCTGTTGCAGAAATTGTTTATAGTTTTTCACATTATTTGTATAAATATTGTTTTTTTGGTGCTACATTTTCAATTTGAACATTCTTTTGGGTTTCAGTATGTCAAACCTTGACGTTAGCTGCCTATATATTGAAATCCCTAGCACTGATGTTTATTATTTTATTTACTCAATAGATAAGACTATATTTATAGCACTTTACAAAAGTCTGGTCTGGCCACATCTGGATTATGCCATCCAATTATGGTCACTATTCCTCAGGAAGGATGTACTGGAGCTGGAGAGATCCTTAAAGTGGAGCTCCTGACTTTTTATTTTAAATTACCCCCATGATAGTCGCAGCTTTTTCAATGTAAATTGGCATATGCTGCATATGGAAAAGCTTGCTGTCTTAGTTAATTTATTTTTACTCACTGTACTCTCCGGATCCAGTAAGCTTCCATCCTTAGTGTGGGAATCTGAAGCCTGCTCTGAGTTTTTTCGAGGAAATGGTGCAGCTGGCTACCCAGTATGCACCTCCTAATCTTGTGCCTGTGCAGTGTGAACAAAGTGTGGTGCACTCGTTTATTGCAGGTTGTGTCAGAGAAAGTTTCTGTCCCGTTCTTATAGCAACTTGCCAATCAATGTAGCAACTTGGAAGGAAGCTAGCGTAACACACTATATACAGTACTTATATCCCAGGAGCCAATGGGTGGCAGGCAGGGATAAGCCGAACACCCCCCTGTTCGGTTCGCACCAGAACCTGCGAACAGACAAAATGTTTGTGTAAACTTTAGAACCCTATTAAATACAATGGACTCGAACGTTCGAAATCTAAAGTGTTAATTATAAAGGCTAATATGCAAGTTATTGTCCTAAAAAGTGTTTGGGGACCTGGGTCCTGCCCCAGGGGACATGTATCAATGCAAAAAGAAGTTTTAAAAACGGCCATTTTTTCGGGAGCAGTGATTTTAATAATGCTTAAAATGAAAAAATAAAAGTGAAATATTCCTTTAAATTTCGTACCTGCGGGGTGTGTATGATATGCATGTGAAGTGGCGCATGTTTCCCGTGCTTAGAACTGTCCCTTCAAAAAATGTCATTTTTGAAAGAAAAAAATGCATTTAAAAGTGACTCGCGGCTATTAATGAATTGTCGGCTCCCGGCAATACATTCAAAAGTCATTGATAAAAAATAAAAAAAAGCGTGGGGGTTCCCCAGAATTCAATTACCAGGCCCTTCAGGTCTGGTGTGGATATTAAGGGGAACCCTGCCGCAAATTAAAAAAAAAATTGACATGGGGTTCCCCCAAATATCCATTCCAGGCCCTTCAGATCTGGCATGGATTTTAAGGGGAACTCCACCCCAAATTTAAAAAAAAATGGTGTGGAGTCCCCCTAAAAATCCATACCAGACCCCTTATCCGAGCACGCAACCTGGCCGGCCGCAGGGGAAAAGGGGGGGACGAGAGAGCGGCCCCCCCTCCCTCCTGAACCATACCAGGCCACATGCCCTCAACATGGGGAGGATGACAAGGGCCTCATCCCCACAACCCTTGCCCGGTGGTTGTGGGGGTCTGCGGGCGGGGGGCTTATCGGAATATGGAAGACCCCTTTAACAAAGGGGACCCCCAGATCCCGGGCCCCCCCTATGTGAATTGGTAAGGGATACATTGTACCCCTACCATTTCACGAAGAAAGCGTAAAAAAATGTTTAAAAAAAACACACAAACACCTTGAAAAAGTCCTTTATTAAAAAAAAACATTCCAGCGGTGAAATCCAGTGTCCCGCGGCGATCCCGATGTCCAGCGCTGTCCTTCATTGGCTGTGCCTGAGCGGACCTGATGGGGAACTCCCTCTCAGTATTTTAAATGTATAGACCCGCCCCTTCTAAAGTTCCCCATCAGGTCCGCTCAGCGGACCAGATGCGGAACATGAGAAGGGGCGGGTCTATACATGTATTACCAAAGTGAGAGCAGTTCCCCATCAGGTCCGCCCCCTCGGTATGTCGGACCCGCCTACGTCATTGGCTTGAGCGGGGAACTTCCTTCACTATGTAAATTTAAATTACACAGTGAAGGAAGTTCCCCGCTCAAGCCAATGACGTAGGCTGGTCCGACATACCGAGTAGGCGGACCTGATGGGGAACTGCTCTCACTTTGGTAATACATGTATAGACCCGCCCCTTCTCATGTTCCGCATCTGGTCCGCTGAGCGGACCTGATGGGGAACTTTAGAAGGGGCGGGTCTATACATTTAAAATACTGAGAGGGAGTTCCCCATCAGGTCCGCTCAGGCACAACCAATGAAGGACAGCGCTGGACATCGGGATCGCCGCGGGACACTGGATTTCACCGCTGGAATGTTTTTTTTTTAAATAACGGACTTTTTCAAGGTGTTTGTGTGTTTTTTTAAACATTTTTTTACGCTTTCTTCGTGAAATGGTAGGGGTACAATGTATCCCTTACCAATTCACATAGGGGGGGCCGGGATCTGGGGGTCCCCTTTGTTAAAGGGGTCTTCCAGATTCCGATAAGCCCCCCGCCCGCAGACCCCCACAACCACCGGGCAAGGGTTGTGGGGATGAGGCCCTTGTCCCCATCAACATGGGGACATCCTCCCTATGTTGAGGGCATGTGGCTTGGTACGGTTCAGGAGGGAGGGGGGGCCGCTCTCTCGTCCCCCCCTTTTCCCCTGCGGCCGGCCAGGTTGCGTGCTCGGATAAGGGGTCTGGTATGGATTTTTAGGGGGACTCCACGCCATTTTTTTTTCAATTTGGGGTGGAGTTCCCCTTAAAATCCATGCCAGATCTGAAGGGCCTGGAATGGATATTTGGGGGAACCCCACATCAATTTTTTTTTAAATTTGCGGCGGGGTTCCCCTTAATATCCATTCCAGACCTGAAGGGCCTGGTAATTGAATTCTGGGGAACCCCCACGCTTTTTTTTTTTATCAATGACTTTTGTATGTATTGCCGGGAGCCGACAATTCATTAATAGCCGCGAGTCAGTTTTAAATGCATTTTTTTCTTTCAAAAATGACATTTTTTGCAGGGACAGTTCTAAGCACGGGAAACATGCGCCACTTTACATGCATATCATACACACCCCCCAGGTACGAAATTTAAAGGAATATTTCACTTTTATTTTTTCATTTTAAGCATTATTAAAATCACTGCTCCCGAAAAAACGGCCCTTTTTAAAACTTCTTTTTGCATTGATACATGTCCCCTGGGGCAGGACCCAGGTCCCCAAACACTTTTTAGGACAATAACTTGCATATAAGCCTTTATAATTAGCACTTTAGGTTTCTCCCATAGATTTTTTGAATTTGCCGCGAACACCCCAATTTGTTCGCTGTTCGGCGAACGGGCGAACAGGCAATGTTCGAGTCGAACATGAGTTCGACTCGAACTCGAAGCTCATCCCTAGTGGCAGGATATGACATACCTCTTGTGTGGTATGCAGCAGAGGAGGAGATGTTTATTGACCCTAAAAGGTAATATGCTTTGAAAGAACTAAAAAAAAATGACGAACATTAATGGTATGGCGATCAGCAGCGCCAGGGGTGGACGAAGTTCAAAAATAGGGTAGAACTCCACTTTAAGAGGAGACATGATGGCAATATACAAATATCTCAATGGTCTTTTTAACATTGGGAGGAAACTATTCAGTCTCAGGGCACTTAAGAAAAGACACAGCCACTCAATAAAGTTGGAAGAAAAACAGTTTACCTTAGACTGCGTAGGGGATATAAATAATGTTAAAAGAAAAATTATAGGGGTTCTTTACTGTCAGAGCAGTAAGGATGCTCTGGAACGTTCTTCCACAAAAACGAGTGAACACAATATATAGAGATATGGGAAATGGTATTGCCATAATCACACATATACCCAGATAGGTTGAACTGGATAAACTGATGTTTTTATACAAGTTTTTTTAACTATGCTACTATGTATCGATGTAACTATGAAACAATAACATTTACACAAAACAAAAATACTGTTTAAAATCTGTTAAAGTAGAAGTGCAGCCAAAGTTTGTTTGGCTGTACTTCTCCTGTGGATCATAGGAGTGCAGTTCATTCTGCACTCCTGTGACCCGTTTCAGCAGACTGCAGGCAGAACCCCACTGTTGGCTGACATCATTGAGCCAGTCCAGGCTTGGGAAAGATCACGACCATATGTTTGGGATCTGCCCACATGCCTGCACTGGCTTCCCAGTGAGCCGCTGGCTGCTCCCGCCTACCCCCTCCACAGCCCAGCACTCCCGTGATCTGGGGGGGGAGTGCAGAGCAGAGAGCCAGTCACAGTCACCTGCTCTCTGCTCAAGGAGCCCTGAGAAACGAGCTATCAGTGGTGTTAGATTATTCGGTTCTGTTAGAACCAATGGGGAACAGATGCAGCATCCACCTAGGTATGTATGATTCCGAAAAACAAACAAACCCCACACTTCTCTTTTAAATGACAGCTCCCTGCCAGCTTACTTTTTTAGTGAAAAACAAAAACAGGATCAGGACCCATGCTAAACACTAAATATGCTAAACCCTTAATATGAGCTTGTGGCTCAGAAAAGGGAGATGAACATGCACCCCCCTCCCGAACTATATAAGGCTACATGCCCTAAACATGAAGGAGTAACTTGCCAGGAGGAACTCCTCCTGACAAAGCACCTTGTCCTAATGATGATAACAAGAGCATCTTCCCCACAACCCAGGCTCTTTGAGCTCTCATCGACATATGGGAAAGGACAGGGGTAGTTGTGACATCATTGTCTAAATATAGCCATGGCTATATTTGGTCAATGTTTTTGCCCTGTGCCCATATTTAAGCAATGGTGTAACCCCCTATCCCCCACTCGTTGCTTATGTGGCTGGGGATTTCCATTCATGTAAGCAAATAGTGCAAGAAAAATCCGGATGGCTGCAGATCAATGATCCAATTTATTGAAATATTAAGACCAAAATGATAGGTGGTACAGTAGAGGATTGATAGGTAAGCTACCTGTCAGTCCTCTACTGTACCTGCACCACCTGTTATTTGGTCTCAATAGTTAAGTAAAGTGGATCATTGATGTGCATTTGCATTTTTATTGTCCTACATTGTGCAGCATACCAGCTGGGCTGGCACCCGTCTGGAGGAGGTGTATGGGGATGTACCAGAGGTAAAGCCACCTGGAGCAGTGACACAGTGTAAGCACATGGGGCCTTGTGATGTTTGTGGTTGCTGAGGATACACCATTCACTTACATATGGGCCAGGTCATATCAGTGGTTGCTAAGGAGGTGGAAGGTGCAGGAACTCGCTGATTTCTTGGCAACCAATGACAGCAGGAAGCTGTCATATTCATGCGGACCAATTCAGACTGAACACTCAGATTATCCCTTGTGGTGGTGGTCTTTCCGTAATTAATTTGGCATCGTTTTTTCTCATTTAACCAGTTGCTGCCCGGCCATCGTACATTTACTGCGGCAGGGAAACATGGACAGACTGGATTATGTACATGTACATCATCCAGCTGAGGGGCATGCAGCGCAATCCCTGAGGTACACAGCAAGCAGCTCCAATGACCACTGTGTCTTGTGACATATAAATTGCAGTAGCCAAAATGTAAGTGAACATTATAGAATTATTTAGTGAAAGTAAAGTGCTGCCTTAGAAGGTGTTAGAAAGAAGGGTTGATTTCTAGGAATGAACGAATCTGGCTGACCTAATTTATTAACAGTTTCACAAATCTTGCTTGAAGCAGGATACTGCAGTATTTCTATCTAGAAAGAATCTCCCCAAAATGAGAGTAAGGGACTTTGTAGGCAACCAGATTGAATGAAACACTTTGATCGATAGATTAGTATCATTTAATGAAAAAATTTAATTTTGCCTGCCTGTGCCATTCTGCCGACGTATCAGTGTGCGGCGGTCGGCATGTGGTTAAATAAGGTAAAGTGGAGCACAATATTCAAATGCTGTACGTTTCACTTATCCAAAATGAAAGCAAAAAGGGGCCCTGGATCCACTCATGTCTTGAAGCGGCCATGCCCAATGCCCTCTGAAAATGCCTGCTGTACTCTAGAATCTCCAAAATATGCGAAAATCCCATCACAAATGAACAGGTGTCTACATTGGAATACCCCCCTTCCTGTGACCACTCTAAAATGTTGAATTGCCCTTGGTACTGGAGGCAGTGGTCACTAAAACAAACAGAAGGGCTGAATGGGTCAAAAAATGTGTTTCTACTGGGAAGATGCCTACACAATACCTTGAAACAAGATATACCATAAATGCAAAACAAACACGTGTGGCACTATAAGATACTGTCAGATATAAATAAGCAATAAATCACATACATAAAAAGCATATACGTATGTGAAATAAGTCCCATAAATGCAAAAATTTGTGTCAATTAAAGGCTTGACAATGGTTTTAAGGAGAAGTCCAGCCTGAGCTTTTTAGGCTGGGCTTCTCCTATGGGTCACAGGAGTGCAATTCGTTTTCAGCAGAGAGCGGTCTGAAGTCCGCTCTCCACTGACGTCACTGCCATAAGTCAGGGCAGCGCGTCATCCCGACTTCCAAGTCTGGATCCGCCAGCTGCCCTGATTGATGGCTATCTCAGTGAAACGCTGAGACTGCCGCTCCCTGTCCCTCCACTGCTCAGCACTCCAAAGAGCACTGAGAAGTAGAGCAGAAGCGATGCTGACTGGCAGTCAGCATCGCTCTGCTAGAGCAGGAGTGAGAACCGTGCCATCGGCGGTGTTCGGTGGCTCGGTTCTCAGTGCAGAGATGCCGGGGGACAGATGCAGCATCAGTCTGATGCTCCATCCACCAAGGTAAGTATGCATAGGGGAAAAAAAACATACTTCTCTTTTAAACACTTCCATACTTTGTTTTTGTATTTTTAAATAATGTTTTGGCTTTATATATTAATATATACTGTATATACTCGAGTATAAGCCGACCCGAATATAAGCCGAGGCACCTAATTTTACCACAAAAACGTATTGACTCGAGTATAAGCCTAGGGTGTGCCTCACTTTGCCTCACTGTGTCCATGCCTCACTGTGTCCATGACTAGACTGACGTTTAACATGGGAGTCTATGGAAGGGGGTACCCGGCTTTGAAAAATCGGTGCTCCCCGGCCGTAAGTTCCCCGGACAAGAAACTTTGCAAACTTATAGAGGAAGAGTGGGGCTACATGTGTGCCAAGTTTGGGGGCCAGAGGACCTACGACCGGCCGTTACTGGGTCCCCAAAGTCACCAGAGAAATGACCGTTTAACATGGGAGTCTATGGAAGGGGTGCCCGGTTTTGAAAAATCAGTGCTCCCCGGCCGTAGGTCCCCTGGACAAGAAACTTTGCACACTTGTAGAGGAAGAGTGGGGCTATATGGGGCTCCCCAAAGTCCGGGAGATCAGGCGCAAAAAGGTGACTCAAGTATAAGTCGAGGGGGGCATTTTCAGCACAAAAAATTGTGCTTAAAAACTCGGCTTATACTCGAGTATATACGGTATATATTTTTTTCTAAAATTCATATCTAAATGTTACAATTTTGGACCTCTCATATACCTCAAATATGTGAGAAAGGGCTGCTGCCTGAAATAAATATGTATCTGCTCTTATCTTTCCATGGAAAGTGAGAAAAAGGGTGCATGTGAAAAAAATGTATACCTATTTACAATCTTCTGGCAGCTTACGTGAAAATGGAGAATATTTCCAGTTGCAACCTTGAGTTGTGACAAGACTATACATTTACAGGTGCACCTTACATGTCTTACAAATGTCAAACTATAATAAATATATGGCATTACTGTACAGCAATTCCAGAGAGGATGTAAAAAGCCAAAAAGAGAAATATCATTGGTAACCACAAAAGGTAACTTTTTATAGCATTTTTATTACAATCATAAACACAGGCATGACATGTGAATGTATGTAGAAAATCTGGAACCTATTCAAGCAAAGCTAGAATTTTTTTTTCCTGACTAGCAGAAAACGATTTAAACAAGCATAAAGGCTACTTTTTTTATACACCGATTTTATGTATATGTGTGTGTATGTGTGTGTGTGTATGTGTGTATATATATATATATATATATATATATATATATATATAATTTATTTTATTTTTTTACACACCCCTCACATTTTTTAAAATATTTTATTATATCTTTTCATGTCACAACACTGAAGAAATGACACTTTGCTACAATGTAAATTAGTTAGTGTACAGCTTGTATAATAGTGTAAATTTGCTGTCCCCTCAAAATAACTCGACACACTGGCAACAAAAGGGAGCACACCCCTAAGTGAAAATGTCCAAACTGTGTCCAAAGTGTCAATATTTTGTCAGCCCTCTTGGGCATGGAGTTCACAAGAGCTTCACAGTTTGCCACTGGAGTCCTCTTCCACTCCTTCATGATGACATCATGGAGCTGGTGGATGTTAGAGACCTTGCGCTCCTCCACCTTCCATTTGGGGATGCCCCACAGATGCTCAATAGGGTTTAGGTCAGGAGACCTGCTTGGTCAGTCCATTACCTTTACCCTCAGCTTCTTTAGCAAGGCAGTGGTTGGCTTGGAGGTTTGTTTGGGGTCATTATCATGTTGGAATACTGCCCTGCGGCCCAGTCTCCGAAGGGAGGGGACCATGCTCTGCATCAGTACATGTTGGCATTCATGGTTCCCTCTATAAACTGTAACTCCCCAGTGTCGGCAACACTCGTGCAGCCCCAGACCATGACACTCCCACCACCATGCTTGACTGTAGGCAAGACACACTTGTCTTTGTACTCCGCATCTGGTTGCTGCCACACACGCTTGATACCATGTGAACCAAATAAGTTTATCTTGGTCTCATCAGACCACAGGACATGGTTCCAGTAATCCATGTCCTTTGCCTGCTTGTCTTCAGCAAACTGTTTGCAGGCTTCTTGTGCATCATCTTTAGAAGACTCTTCCTTCTGGGATGACAGCCATGCAGATCAATTTGATGCAGTGTGCGGCATATGGTCTGAGCACTGACATGGTGACCCCCCCACCCCTTTAACCTCTGCAGCAATGCTGGCAGCACTCATTTGTCTATTTCCCAAAGACTAACTCTGGATATGACACTGAGCACATGCACTCAACTTCTTTGGTCAACTTCTTTGGTCAAGGTCTGTTCTGGAAACTGTCCTGTTAAACTGCCGTATGATCTTACCCACAATGCCATAACTAAGTTTCAGGGTCTTGGCAATCTTCTTATAGCCTAGGCCATCTTTATGTAGAGCAACAACTCAGAGTTCATTGCCATGAGGTGCCATATTGAACTTCCAGTAACCAGTATGAGAGAGTGAGAGCGATAACACCACATTTAACACACCTGCTCCCCATTCACACCTGAGACCTTGTAACATTAATGAGTCACATGACACTGGGGAGGGAAACTGGCTAATTTTGGCCCAATTTGGACATTTTAACTTAGGGGTGTACTCACTTTTGTTGCCAGCGGTTTAGCCATTAATGGCTGTGTGAGTAATTTTAAGGGGACAGCAAAATTACACGGTCATACAAGCTGTACGCTCAGTACTTTACATTGTAGCAAAGTGTCATTTCTTTAGTGTTGTCACATGAAAAGGTATAATAAAATATTTACAAAAATGCGAGGGGTGTACTCATTTTTTTCCATGCCCTGGTGTGGTCGGTTTGCAATAGGAAAGCAGGGACTGGCAGGGTCACCAGGTAATGAAGACACATATGAGAAATCTGAAATATTGGTGTAACATTCATTTTAACATTAAAAAAAATAAAAGAATAGTGTTGCATCTTTATGTATTATCCACACACACTGGTGCACTGGCGAAGGGTTAAGGGGGTCCTTTTTTTTTAGGAGATATTCTCTCAGAGAACCCCTCCAATATGTAAGCTCATGTGAGCAGATATCATCATAAGAGGTGGGCACACTTGCTGCTCCTTTGCTATGCAAATATGAGCCTGCATGCATGTAGTCCAGGTTAGTTTGAGTTTTCTTTTTTTTTTGCACTAATAAAACCGCTGATCAATGGTACTAACCTGCACCCATTTCATACTAAGGTTGATAGAGCTTTGATGTGGAAAGTATTCACCTAATGACTGCATTCCTCACAGGTCACAGGGAGGCATAGAGAATAGGGGATTTGCTGTATAATACAAATTGTATCATACACTGTGAGTAGGAAGCTAACTATTGCCAATAATCAGCAGATTTTTTTAATCAATGGGTTCTATTCTGCAAAAAAATAGAAGTATAGTGAGCCTGAAGCAAAGTGTGAGGAAATTATTATTATGGGGCTTAGCAGTGATTTCATAAGCCAGGTGGTAAGTCTGTCATGAAGACAGTAGGCTGTACAGTGCATGCCCAGGATCTTGGGCAAGTGAAGCTACCAAGAAGAGATGACCAGGTGCTTTTTAAAGATAACAAATCCTTTGGGAGAAGAGCTTACCGTTGCTTGCTACATTGCGGGCTGACAATTTGCAACTGATCATAAAATAATAATATAGGTACTATTTTATGGATACAACTCCTGGGGACTACCGTATATACTCGAGTATAAGCCGACCCGAGTATAAGCCAAGGTACCTAATAATATTACCCCAATAAACTGGGAAAACGTATTGACTCGAGTATAAGCCTAGGGGGGAAATGCAGCAGCTACTGTAAGCGGAAAAAAGGGTCAACAATGCCCATTTGCACGCCTCACTGTGTCCATTGCCACCTCACTGTGCCCAACCTTACTGTGCCCATTGCCAGCTTACTGTGCCCATTGCCAGCTTACTGTGCCCCATTGCCAGCTTACTGTGCCCAACCTCGCTGTGTTCATTGCAGCCTCCCTGTGCCCGAGTCAGTGTACCTGAAAATATTCTTAGACTGCGAGCGGCGTCCATTGTTTAAATACCGTGGCTTCCTCCTGGACTTGTTCTGTGATGGGCGTTTCCAGAAAACACTGTGTTGAGTGTTCCTCCTATCACGGAGGTCCTCTCATTCTCTGAATCCGTTTCCCAGCAGACACTGTGTTGAGTGTTCCGCCAATCACGGACATCTTTTCATCCTTGGACAAGAGAACGTCCATGATAGACCACTGAACACAGTGTCTGCTGGGAAACGGAGTCCGAGAATGAGAACATCCGTGATAGGCGGAACACTCAACACAGTGTTTGCACGAAACGGGACCAGGAGGAAGCCGCGATATTTAAACAATGGACTCTGCCCGCAGTCTAAGAAGATTTTCAGGTACACTGACTCAAGTATAAGCCGAGGGGTGTATTTTCAGCCCTAAAAAAGGGGCTGAAAAACTTGGCTTATACTCGAGTATATACGGTAATTGAAATTTAAAAGATGTGGCTGGGTTTGGTTGTTCTTCGAGCATGTCTTTGCTCTAGTCAATTCACCTACCCCTGAGTAACAGGTCACATTAAGCAGCTCAAAACAATAGCATTTTAAATCGTTCTACAAAAGCCAGCAGAACAAGGATACATATCAATGCAAAGAAGATCCTGGATTCTAATTGTCACTTTTTTTCTATTTCTTTTTATGATTTTTTTTTCCTTTTAGTAAATTAAGTACGGTAATCAACTTTAACAACATCTCTCAAAAAAATGTATCATGGGTCACTTCTAGTTAATAAATGATGATGTTACAATATCATTTGTACTATTTTATTAATATCATAACATTTCTGTTAATTCAATGTTGGGCAAACAGGGAAAAAGCATTCCTAAAACAAGGACAGTGCTAAGCCCTAGTACACATCCATTGGTAAAATAAAAATAAAATCTTTAACTCTAAATTAAAGAGTCTTAACGACTGAACAGATTTGGATGTTCCATGTTGCTTCTGTCATATAGATTAATATTCTGTATAAACAATGGCCCACCTATGTGGCCTGGTCTCATAGTTGCTTGCCTAGGTTTCACTCTGATTCACTCTGATTCCAGCTGAAATAGGAGCCATCACTTACCTTACCTAAGGCCTCATGCACACTGGATGTGTTTGGATGTTTTTACAGCTGCTGTTTTTGGCTTCAGACGTTTTTTTCTACAGTCAATAAACTCTCCAGCATGTTATTCTGTGTCCATGCACACATAGGCTGTCATCAACTGTTTTTGGCTGGGGCGTTTTTTGGCTGGCAAATCAAATCTTTATTATTTTTTGGCAATAACATGGTGTGGGGGTGGATTTCTGCCAGTCACAGACTGTGTCACATCCCTCCAGCCCATGTCTTAGAATAAGAGGAAGATGAAGCCCCTATTGATCTACATGTAATATCTCACCTCATTTTGTTTAGCTGGTTAGTGGGCATGGAGGTGAAGGGAGGGAGTGGGCTGTCATTTACCATTGTGTATACACCCACATGTGTGAATCTATAGTCACATGGGCTGTTCAGATGCAATAGGGAGGAAATGCTCAGCATAGAAACTCACTGAAAACTGAGCATGTGCACAGCTGCCACCACAGCTGCAAAATCCCTAGGTGAATTGAGGACATGAACAGAAGGTGGAGATAGAGAGCGGCAGGATAAACCCGATTTTTTACAGAAAACAGATCTCATAGTGACTGAGTATGAACAGCATGTAATACAACATTTATTGATCGTTTTTTATGATGTGGGTTTAGTGATTGGTGTCTTTCTTGTGCAGCCTACCAAAAGTGCTTCAATAGTGTTTATGTACAGTAGTATTAAATATGCTCTAATGTGGATTTTTGGATTAAAAGCAAGGTCTTTAACCACCTCAATACCAGACACTTTCACCCCCTTCCTGCCCAGGGCAATTTTCAGCTTTCCGTGCTCTCACACTTCGAATGGCAATTACTGAGTCATTCAACATTGTACCCTAATTAAATATAAAACATTTTTTGAGACAGAGTTTTCCTTTGGAGTTATTTAATCACCATTGTTTTTTTTATTTTTGCTATATAATTGAAAAAATACCAAAAATTTTGAAAAAAAACACACTTGTCTTAGGCCCCTTTCACATGATAAGCCCGCTCAAGTCCACCTGTCTGTCTTTTAGGTGGATCCGAGCAGGCCACCCATTGACTCCTATGGGCAGGTGGGTGTCAGCGGAGATGATACATTCAGCCATCCGTCTGGCGGATGGATGAAAATGGAAATGCTGTCCGTTTTCATCTGATCTCCCCATAGAAATCAGCGGGGCTCTGACAGGTCCCTGAGCAGAGAGGGACCTGTCATCCGCCGGCTCAGCAGAGATACACAGAGTAATCCCCCCCCCCCCCATAGCTGGTGGACTCCGTTGGGCGGATTCACCCCCGTGTGAAAGGGGCCTTAGTCTCTACTATAACATTTTGCAAATAATTTTTTTTTTCATAAATATAGGCCCAAATGTATTATGCTACATTTTTGAATAACCCAAATCAGTGTATATTACATAGTCTATGTGAAAGTGCCATGAATGCAATGCTTTGCTGTGGCAGGAATTATACCCCCTGCAATCCCTCCAATCATCACCCATTCAAGTGAATGAGGTTGCTTGTGTGGGGTCCAGGGAGTTGAAGCAGGTGGTGAGGAGGGGGATACAATGCCTCCTCACTGCCTATCAAATGCTCACTGAAGAACGATCTGAACATGGATAGCTCGTCAGAGAGCATCGTACATGTGAAAAAATCCTTATGGTGACACAGTGACTGGTGTGACGGTGATCAGGAACACTGTAACTGGGTTCATCTGTATGCTGTAAGTAACCTAATGTCATTTAAATTGCAATTAACCACTTCAGCCTCGTAACGATTTACCCCCTTAATCAACAGGCCATTTTTTGCGATACGGCACTGCGTTGCTTTAACTGACAATTGTGCGGACGTGCGACGTTGTACCCAAACAAAATGTGTTTTTTATTTTTTGCGCTAGAAACAAAAAAGAGCGACAATTTTGAAAAAAATACAATATTTTGTACTTTTTGCTATAATTGAATATAAAAAAAAAAAAAAACGAATTTCTTCATCAGTTTAGGCCGATATGTATTCCTCTACATATCTTCTTAGTAAAAAAAAAATCGCAATAAGTGTAAATTGATTGGTTTGCACAAAAGTTATGGTGTCTACAAAATAGGGGATATATATATGGCATTTTTATTTAATTTTTTTACTAGTAATGGCGGCGATCTGCGATTTTTATCAGGACTGCGACATTGCGGCGGACAGATCGGACACTTTTGACACTTTTTTGGGACCAGTGACATTTATACATAAAACAAAACAGTGTTGCGCTTCCTAAATACAAAATAACTCCCCATAATCCTTAAAGTGATTAACTTGTGTGACAGAGCATCCCAGAGAGAGCTTGGGAAAGTCCTGTTCGGGGTTTATACATCCCCCAGGCTCCTCTCATATACATTCAGGGATCTCTGAGCCAGGATCCACTTCAGGTGTTGGTTCTCTCCACCAGCTTAATTAAAAGCTCACCTGAGCAGACAGCCTTTGCTCAGCCTGGGAAACACAGACAACGTTGGTTTGTGAGAGCAAGAAGGTTGGTAAAACTTGTTACTCTGTGAATGTGGAAGCTGACAAGCGTTAGGCTTGTCCAGCCTGGTAGTGAGGGCCTGTACATACTGTGTAGTTAGAGCCGAGACACGGCTAGGCTTTTGTTTAGCTATTTTTTCTTCTGTTTGTTTTCACCACACTGTACAGCACCTGTCATTGACTTTGTATATAGCACCAATAAACCCCACTGTGTTTTCACTGATCCAATGGACTTGGTATCTGTGCCTGCTCATCCCAGGGAGCTTTTGTACCTACTACCTGCCCCCCAGGTTACATATGGTGGAGAATGCAGGCAGCTGTAGTAAGTTACTACTTAAAAGGCCAGTACCTAAAGTGACAACATGGAGGACATCCTCAAACAAATGGTGTTAGCAAACGCTGCACAGCAGCAAACTAACGCTACATTGCAGCAAGCAAACGCTGCACAACAGCAAACTAACGCTGCATTACAGCAAGCCAACGCTATCGCACAGGAGCAAACCAAGGTGCTGTTCCAACAGATTCGTGCTGTACAGGAGCAATCGCAGAGGCTGTTTGAACAGCTTGCCACTGCTGCAATAGCGGATAGAAAAACCCTTACTGAGGTTGTGGAGACGCTAGCACAGGGGTCACCTGCGATAATGAAGGATATTGGAGACAAGCCCTCAACCATCCATGTGGGTCGCTTTCTTTCAAAGATGACGGCAGATGATGATCCAGAGGCTTTCCTACTAACATTTGAACGGACCGCTGAGAGGGAAGGTTGGCCCCAAACCCAGTGGGCAGGACTGATCGCCCCCTTACTTTCTGGAGAAGCGCAGAAGGCCTACTATGATCTGGAGTCAGCAGAAGCGGGAGATTATGAGAAGGTCAAGCGGGAAATCCTGGCACGACTCGGTGTCACCTTGGCTGTTCGAGCTCAGCGGGTCCACAGCTGGTTCTTCCAAGATAAGAGGCCCCCAAGATCGCAGATGTTTGATCTGATCCACCTGGTACGGAAATGGCTACAGCCGGAGTCCCTGTCTGCGCCACAAATAGTGGAGCGTGTGGTCATGGACCAATTCCTGAGGTCACTGCCAATTCCCCTGCAGAAGTGGGTGAGTCAAGGAGACCCCAAGTCAGCAGACAACCTGGTGGAGCTCGTTGAGAGGTACTTTGCTGCAGAGAACCTGGTCACCACCCCTACAGCCGCACGGACTTTTCACCCAAAGCCACGGTCTCCCCAGGCAACCGGTAAGACTGTTCCAGGGGAAGTGGGTGGTAAGCATGGCAAGGAAATAGGGGGGAGGATTTTTGGTGCCAGGACTGAAGTTTGGCGGCCCAAACAAGGGAAGCCACTGCCTGTCAGCAAACCAAACTGGGGAAACATCAGGTGTTTTCGTTGCCAAGAACTGGGACATGTTGCAGCAAACTGTCCATTGACAGATGAACCAATGCAGTGTGATCTATCTTTTAGAAGGCAGTCTATGTTTGCTGCTGTTTCATGCGCTGCAATGCCAAATGTGGGAAAACACATGTGTCATGTGACTATTAATAATAAGCCTATTATGGCCTTGCTGGACTCTGGAAGTCTGGTTACTTTGGTTACAGCTGAGATGGTTGAAACTGTGAATTTTCATGCAAAAAAGGTTGCTGTGATCTGTGTACATGGGGATACCCGCGAGTATCCAATAGCCACTGTTCAGTTTAAAACTGGCTTAGGTACGGTGACCCATTCGGTCGGACTGGTGCCCCACTTGGTGCATGAGGCTATCATTGATAGGGACTTCCCTAAGTTTTGGGAACTGTGGGATTGTCCCGACCCAGTCGCAGTACCTAACTCAGTCGCAGAGCCAGAACTCGTGGCCATTACTGACCTTGTGAGTTCAGGGGACTCCTCTCAGGGCTCTCCGGGTGATCCTTTCTCAGTAATGGCAGGAGAGCTGGGGGAGCCGGAAGAAGTCCCCACAACCAGTAGAGCTGGACAGCCGCCTGCTGAATCTGAGCCTACGTTAGAGTTTGCCAATCTTAATGTGCACAAGGAAATTTTTGTACGGAGCAGAGAAAAGACCCTACCCTTGCCAGGGCCTGGGAAAATGTAATAGTGATTAATGAGGTACCTGTCGAACCAGGGGACAGGCTCTGTTTTCCATATTTCTGCAGCAATGAGGATTTACTGTATCGTGTATGTAAATCTAATGATGAAGTGGTTGAACAGTTGGTAGTCCCTAAGTTATACAGACGGGTGGTGTTGGAACTTGCCCATGGGCACTTGCTAGGAGGCCATTTAGGGGTTGAGAAAACCACTGAAAGAGTGTTGCGCAGGTTTTACTGGCCTGGGATACGGAAAAACATAGAAAATTATTGTCAATCCTGTCCTGTGTGTCAGATGTCAGCCCCCCAACCCCACTTCCGAAGTCCGTTAGTGCCCTTGCCCATTATTGAAGTGCCTTTTGAGAGGATTGCCATGGACCTTGTGGGTCCACTCCCCAAATCTGCCCGCGGTCATCAACATATCCTCGTGATCATGGATTACGCTACCCGTTACCCTGAGGCCGTTCCCTTACGCACTGCATCTGCTAAAAACATTGCCAAAGAGCTGTTTATGGTGTTCAGTCGGGTTGGCGTCCCGAAAGAAGTCCTTACAGACCAAGGTACCCCATTCATGTCACGAATAACTAGGGAGCTCTGCAAGTTATTTAAGGTGACGCAGTTGAGTACCTCAGTGTACCATCCTCAAACGGATGGCTTGGTGGAACGCTTCAATAAGACATTAAAGAGTATGTTAAAAAAGGTTGTTGATAAGGATGGGAAAAACTGGGACTTCCTGATACCTTACTTGATGTTCGCCATCAGGGAAGTTCCCCAGTCCTCTACGGGGTACTCTCCATTTGAGTTGCTTTATGGGAGACACCCTCGGGGACTCTTAGACATAGCCAAGGAAACTTGGGAGGGGGAGCAGACACCTCACAAAAGTGTTATTGAGCATATCGCTCAAATGCAGGATAGGATTGCAGCAATCATGCCGGTAGTAAAAGAACATTTACTGCAGGCCCAAGCAGCCCAACAGAGGATATACAACAGGGGGGCCCAACTTCGTGTTTTCTCACCTGGTGACCGGGTCCTCGTGTTAGTTCCCACTGTTGAGAGCAAATTCCTGGCTAAGTGGCAGGGACCCTTTGAAGTAATTGAAAGAGTTGGGGAGGTCAATTACAAGGTGTATCAACCAGGTAAAAGGAAGCCCGAACAGATTTACCACATAAACCTGTTAAAACCCTGGAAGGATAGACTGGCATTAACTGCGAGGTCCCTCCCGGTAACCCTTAAAGGTACTGAATCCCCTCTGATCCCTGAGGTCACGATTCCAGACACCCTGTCATGTTCCCAGAAACAGGAAGCTAGAGAGTTCCTGATGAGGAATAAAGAGAAATTTTCAGAGTTGCCGGGCACGACTTCAGCAGTTCAGCATGATATTGTTACTGAACCTGGAGTCGGTGTCAAGCTCAAACCATACCGAATTCCCGAAGCTAGAAGAAAGGACATCGGTGAGGAAGTTAAAAGGATGTTGGAGCTAGATGTTATTGAGGAATCCAATAGTGACTGGTCTAGCCCCATTGTATTGGTCCCAAAACCGGATGGCACTTGGAGGTTTTGTAATGACTTCAGAAAGCTTAATGCGGTAACAAAGTTTGACACATACCCAATGCCCAGGGTAGACGGGCTTATAGACCGACTTGGCAAGGCCCGCTATCTGACCACTTTGGACTTGACCAAAGGATATTGGCAAATACCCCTGACTGGTAGTGCCAAAGAAAAGACTGCATTTGTGACCCCGGAGGGGTCGTTTCAATATAAGAAAATGCCTTTTGGGTTGCAAAATGCCCCTGCAACATTTCAGAGGGCTATGGACAGGACCCTAAGACCTCACCGACAGTATGCTGCAGCCTATCTGGACGACATAGTGGTGCATAGCACTGACTGGGAGTCTCACTTGCCCCATGTCCAGGCTGTCCTGGATTCCCTCTTCAAGGAGGGGTTTACGGCAAATCCAAAAAAATGTGCCATTGGGCTAGAGGAAGCCAGGTATTTGGGCTACACTATTGGCCGGGGTGTCATAAAGCCCCAGGTGAATAAAATAGAAGCCATCCAGGAGTGGCCACGCCCTGCAAACAAGAAGCAGGTCAGGGCCTTTCTTGGCATTGCGGGGTACTATAGAAGATTTATCCCAAATTTCGCAACTATAGCTGCCCCACTGACAGACCTTACGAAAGGGAAAGCCTCCGTAATGGTGAAATGGTCTCCAGTAGCAGAAGAGTCTTTTCAAGTCCTGAAGAAGGCTCTTTGTGCACAGCCAATCCTATACTCCCCCGATTTCTCCAAAAACTTTTTGGTCCAGACAGATGCGTCTGATGTTGGTATCGGGGCAGTACTTTCACAGGTACACAATGGGGAAGAACACCCTGTGGTGTACTTAAGCAGAAAGCTCAATGACCATGAAAAGAAGTACGCAGTCATTGAAAAGGAGTGTCTGGCCATAAAGTGGGCCGTGGACGCGCTCAGGTACTACTTGTTGGGGCGCCAGTTAATAACTGACCATGCTCCCCTGAAATGGATGGCCCAAAAGAAGGAGACTAATAGGCGGGTGAACCGGTGGTTTTTGGCCCTACAAGATTACGCCTTTACGGTAAAACACAGGCCAGGTGTTGAGATGGGGAATGTAGATGCCCTCTCCCGTGTTCACTCCTGTTGGGCTACAGGTGTTCCAACCCTGGGGTTGAAACAAGGGGGGAGGATGTGTGACAGAGCATCCCAGAGAGAGCTTGGGAAAGTCCTGTTCGGGGTTTATACATCCCCCAGGCTCCTCTCATATACATTCAGGGATCTCTGAGCCAGGATCCACTTCAGGTGTTGGTTCTCTCCACCAGCTTAATTAAAAGCTCACCTGAGCAGACAGCCTTTGCTCAGCCTGGGAAACACAGACAACGTTGGTTTGTGAGAGCAAGAAGGTTGGTAAAACTTGTTACTCTGTGAATGTGGAAGCTGACAAGCGTTAGGCTTGTCCAGCCTGGTAGTGAGGGCCTGTACATACTGTGTAGTTAGAGCCGAGACACGGCTAGGCTTTTGTTTAGCTATTTTTTCTTCTGTTTGTTTTCACCACACTGTACAGCACCTGTCATTGACTTTGTATATAGCACCAATAAACCCCACTGTGTTTTCACTGATCCAATGGACTTGGTATCTGTGCCTGCTCATCCCAGGGAGCTTTTGTACCTACTACCTGCCCCCCAGGTTACACTTGCAATAACTAGACCCCTTGCTGAAGAAGTCATTCGACGTAACGCATATAGGGGGGAAGGAGTCGCAGTGGCTACGTCATCCCGTAAGCATCTTGTTGTTTCTATGCATCCTGAGCCCGCACTGCTTAAGTGCTGCATTTGTCAGTAATGTTTTAAAGTTTTAATGAGCATATAAACCGTTTTTATAATCAGAGAGCACTAGATTTTGCCTTTTCTATTCCTCTGTGCACCGGACCCCATTGAGGAAATCTGTACTGGCTAGTATCAATCTAATCAGCCGGAGGCAGCACGAAGGGAACAGGAGCTCCATGGCCAGTTGATCCGTTTATATCCCTGAGAGGGAGCCTGCTTTTTCTGACCTGCTGGTGAAACAGGGGTCAGAACGTGAGGTGAGCGGCTAGGATATAGAGGTGGAGGAGAGCACTTGCATTTTCAACATTCAGGCACTAGTGGTGTGTTGTGCGTTTTTATGCAGAAGACTCTGAATACTTGTGCATTCGGACTCTTAATTTATTTTTAGTGTGTGGACTTTATTGTTTTATTTTATTGTTCAATATTCCCATTCAGGGAACACCTATTTTTCATTTTTGGTTTACTATTCCCAGTCAGGGAACACGAATATTTGATTGTGCACTCAGTATCTTGCTATATTGCAAGTTTATCACTTATTCTCATTTAAGGATTATGGGGAGTTATTTTGTATTTAGGAAGCGCAACACTGTTTTGTTTTATATATTCTACATGTGAAGTGAACGCATTTTCTGTGTGTGCAGCAGCCAGGTGGGGGGGGGGGGTATTTTTTCAATTTTTTCACTGCTTGTTTTTTTGTGGGATTTTGCTGAATCACCCACTACACATATCACTATTTAGTGAATAAGGACATTATTCTATTATTTTTTGCGCTGATAGAAATGTGTTTTATTGTTTGAAATTTATACAGCGATCAGAGCTCAAAATAGCCACTGATTGCTGTATAAATGTCACTGGCAGAGTAGGGGTTAACACTAGGGGGCGATCAAGGGGTTAAATGTGTTCCCTCACTGTGTGTTCTAACTGTGGGGTGAAAGGACTGACTGGGGGAGGAGACATATCGCTGTTCCTACTTAGTAGGAACACACGATCTGTCTCTACTTTCCAGACAGAATTGGGATTTGTGTGTTTACACACAGATCCCTGTTCTGGCTCTGTCAGGAGTGATCGCGGGTGCCACTTCAGCCACACGCATCGGGTCTGTGGATACGCTGCAGGCGTGCCCCTCTGGTGGCGCACGCTTGCCATAACTATTTAAAGAGCCAACGTACATTGATGGCGATTCACGCAGCCGAGCCAACCTGCCACAGTACAACTGCGGCGGCTGTTCGTCAAGTAGTTAAATGACAGTTCTGGCTACCTTTATTCTGTTTTTGGTTTTGGTGGAGTTTGGTAAAGTTTAACTTTAGTTTTCCTCCATATATGTTTATTGCATTCTATCTAGGAAATCACCATCTAGTTTTGCAGACTCTGAGCTCCAGAGAAGTCAGTTAGGTTGGATAGGGGTGAGATGATTTTTTTTACATCTAAGACCAGAAAGTGGACCAGTACACCAGTTATCCCAGATGACCTGTATAATACAGCAGTATTTGAATACAAAGTGGGTCCCTAGAACCCTTTGTTATCCGAGTGTTCATAGAAGCCCTCTGGAAAACCTGTGGTGTTTATATTTTGTGGTGTGTCTTGAAAATGCGGCCTACCACAAAGTGTTTAGCTACTATTTATGGAGTCAGTACAATGTTCCTTTATTTGTATTTTTTTCTGTGAAATACATACACTTTAATGTGGATTTTTGAGCTGATAAACTGCATGCTGTATATCATCCTCAAAATGTGGCCTACCCAATGTGTTTACATAATGTCAATGGAGTCTGTACAAAATTACTTTTTTTTGTGTGTGAAATATAAATGGTTTAATGTAAATTTTTGGGATGAAAACCTTCATGCTGTGTGTCATTTTTAACCACTTCAATACCAGGTTAAAAATGGACACCTTCCTGCCCAAGCCAATTTTCAGCTTTCAGCGCTGTCACAATTTGAATGACAATTGCGTGGTCATGCTACACTGTACCCAAACAAATTTTTTAATCCTTTTGTTCCCACAAATAAAGCTTTCTTTTGGTGGTATTTGATCATCTCTGCGATTTTTTTATTTTTTGTGAAACAAATAAAAAAAGATTGAAAATTTTGAAAAAAAACATTTTTCTTTTTTTCTTTAAATTTTTTTTGTAAAAAAGTACCTTTTCTTCTTCAATGACTGGCACTGGTTTGGCTGCACTGACGGGCACTGATAAGGTGGCACCAATGAGGTGGCACCGCTGGGCATTGATAGGCACTCGTATGTTGCATTGATGGTCACTCGTAGGTGGCACTGATGGGCACTCGTAGGTGGCACTCATGGGCGCTCATAGGGGGCACTGATGGGTACTTATGGGTGGCACGGATGGGTACTGATGGTCACTGATAGGTGGGCACTGATGGGCACGGATGGGCACTGATAGGTGGCACTGATGGACACGGGTGGCACTGATGACACTGATGGGTGGCATTGCTGGGCATCACTAATTTTATTTGTGCCATAATGGTGCCAGTCAGTGCTCATTTGTGGGCACTGATTGGCATATGTTAGGCCTAAATTTGCACATGTGGATGGCCATGGGGGACTTACCTGGCCATCCACATGTTAGGTGCTTCCCTGGTGGTCCTGGCAGCTTCCCTGGTGGTCCAGTGTGGGCATCCGAGGGGGGGCTGTGCTGATAATCAGCCCAGACCCCCCCTGTCAGGAGAGCCGCCGATCGGCTCTCCTCTACTCACATCTGTCAGACGCGAGTGAGGAAAAGCCGATCAAAAGCTCTTCCTGTTTACATCGTGATCAGCCGTGATTGGACACGGCTGATCACATGATAAAGAGCCTCTGTCGGTAACCGAGATCGGAGTAGCGGTGTGTCAGACTGACACACCGCACCACCAATCGCTGTGATTCACGCCCCCACGGGCACGCGGCAGATGTTAGCCTGCTGGACGTCATATGGCGTCCAGTCAGGATAACTGAACCACCACCTGGCCATCATTTTGCTATAGGCTGGGCGGAAAGTGGTTAAAATGCAGCTTAATTCAACTGTTGCAAAGCTATGTATGGAGTTTGCACAATACTCCTTGTTTTTCTTTTGTGAAATGTATACACTTTAATGTGCTATTTAAATGAAAACTGCATGCTGTGTGTCATCTTTAAAATGTGGTCTACTCTAACTTCTTCAATGCTGTCTATGGAGTCACTCTAAATTGTATTTCAGTTAAAGTCCACTTCTTTCCCTCTTCAATTGCAACCTAGAAAAACTGCTTGCAGTATATACTCGAGTATAAGCCAATCAGAATATAAGCCGAGGCACCCAAATTTACCACAAAAAAATGGGAAAACTTATTGACTCGAGTATAAGCCTAGGGTGTCCATCTGCATGCCTCACTGTGCCTCACTTTGCCTCACTGTGCCTCACTGTGCCTCACTTTGCCTCACTGTGTCCATGTGCATGCTTCACTGTGCCTCACTGTGTCCATGCCTCACTGTGTCCATGCCTCACTGTGTCCATGCCTCACTGTGCCCATGCCTCACTGTGCCCATGCCTCACTGTGCCCATGCCTCACTGTGCCCATGCCTCACTGTGCCCATGCCTCACTGTCACTGTGCCCATGCCTCACTGTGTCCAATCTCCCTACCTGATCTCTGGAGCTGTGTGACTAGACTGACGTTTAACATGAGAGTCTATGGAAGGGGTGCTTGACTTTGAAAAATCGTCTGTAGGTCCCCTGGACAACAAACTTTGCACACTTGTAGTGGAAGAGTGGGGCTAAATGTGTGCCAAGTTTGCAGTCCAGGGGACCTACGGCTGGCCGGGATCAGGTGCACAAAGTTGATGATGGACACAGACTCGAGTATAAGCCAAGGAGGGCATTTTCAGCACAAAAAAATGTGCTGCAAAAACTCGGCTTATGCTGCGTACACACGGCCGTTTTTAATGTCATAAAAAAAAAAATGTTTTTCTCAAAGTGATTCTTCTCAAGCCTGCCTTGCATACACACTATCATTAAAAAAAAATCTCGAGCAAAGCGCGGTGACGTACAACACGTACGACGGCACTATAAAGGGGAAGTTCCATTCGGATGGCGCCACCCTTTGGGCTCCTTTTTGCTGATTTCGTGTTACCGCGTGTTAGTAAAAGTTTGGTGAGAGGCGATTCACGCTTTTCAGTCTCCGTGCTTTTCAGTCCGTTACAGCATGATGAATGTGCTATCTCCATTACGAACGCTAGTTTCACCAGAACGAGCGCTCCCGTCTCATAACTTGCTTCTGAGTATGCGCGTTTTTTCACGTCATTTTTCACGACGAAAAAAACGAAGACGTTAAAAAAGACAAGAAAAAATAGAGCAGGTTCTAAATTTTTAATGGGCCATTTTTCTCATTGAGAAAAATGCTCTGGGGACAACACATGACCGTTTTTCATGACCAATTTAAAAAATGGAATGTTTCTCGTCATGAAAAACGGTTGTGTGTACGCGGCATTATACTTGAGTACATACGGTACATAATTTACAGCGACTATACAATATTTTCGAATTCTGTTTCTGAAACGCACCCTAAAACTTCCTCACCTCCTATCTCCTACATTATTTGCTTTCCAGCCACTTTACTATATGGGTGGCTATCAAAATCAATTATACATATAAAATATGTGATACCAGAATACAGGGCTGCTGATGCGGTCAGTGAGAATCCTACTGTTCTGTAACACCACATACAGATTAAAAGCATTTCTTAAGCACGTAATTGAAAGAATGGTTGTTTTTTTCATGCCCTGGAACAGCAATATAACTGTAGAACACAATAATTCATCTTTTTATGTATATCTTAGTGTTACATTTTTCCTTTTAAAAGTGCAGCATGTTGCATTTTTCATTCTAAAACTTTTCATCTTTCACATTGTAGTAAATGGGAAGCAGATGAGAAATGTAGTGTCCACTTGAATTCAAATGTTATTCTTTTAATCTGTCTTCTCAAATTTTGTATAATGAGAAGTACGGCAACTACAAAACAGCTAAAAATGAAACGCAGAAGGCAAAATTAAACCTGATAATGGTTTAACATTTAAAACCCAAAATGTTAATACCCTACCCTAATCTCAGTTGAATCATTTCAGGAATCTAACCATGCACCTAGCTATGAATTTGTTTGCTATCTACAGCTTATGTTAAAGCCAGATCCATCTTCCTAACCATGGGAGATATTGAGTAAAGGTGCAATAATGATGCCCATGCTACAGGGTTTATATCTTCTTTCTTCTATTTTTTTCATTCAGAAGATATAATCAATGCAAGATGAAATGGGAATACCTGAAAAATAAATTATTGGAAGAGGACTGAACCAACATTTAGTAGTGATTGGACTAACATTTAAACCTACACAGCCAAAAGGACTTATATTGTGCTTGTCCTAGAGAACGTCTACAAGGTGCTAGGTATTGCTGCAAGGATAGCTAAATGTGCACCCTCTAATAGTTTAAATCTTATTATGTCAGTATCTTACTGATATTGTCCTAAATCCTCCAGTTCCTTTTGAGAGTGTAACAAACGAGGTGCCATGTTGCGCAATTAGTTCACTTACCCCACGGAACAACAACTATTAGGAAGAGTATGTCAATTTAATTATCAGTTCACAGCCTTTAAAGGGACCCATGGAGATCCCTTATAAATGGACAGGTCTTGGACCTCTGGAAACAAAAACTGTCTTTTATCACAGATATTATTATGGTAACAGGGGATTGCTCGGCAATCCTATGCTTCCTAATAGTTTAAAATCAATGGAACATGAATAAAAAGCCCAAGGGAATTCTTTTAGACACATTTAAGGGTATTGCAATTTTGATTTGCTTGTTTACATCCAAAAGACATGACTTCCAAGTTAACAACATTGACCTTCCACCACTAGCCTGGTGGTGGCCACACATAAAGGTTGGGGATTGGTTACTTTCTTTCCATCCTCACTATTTTCTACTTCTCTTTGCTACATTCATTCATCTCCCACACACTTTTTACTCCTATATTTCCTTGTTCAGGCCCCCACACCATTATTCCCCACAAAGATCTTTTCCTTTCTGCATGTACTCTATTTTTAAATACATTGTGTTTTTTTTTATTTTTTTTTATAATTTTAAACAGAGAGCAATATGAAGTCAATATTATATATATATAATATATAAAAGGGAAAAATAAAATAAATTCAGACCTACAATCTTTAAATATTATATTAAATATGAGTTACTGTGTCCTACTAATGTCAGAGAGCTGAAGATTTTATACTAGCATTCAGAATGGAAACTGAAATGGGTTATCATATAAGTTAGAGGACATAGAATTATAGTCTGTATCAGTATTTTACCAGTCTAGCCAAGTTTAATAGAACTTTATACAATTCTCCAATTCCCTATGTTTCTTTTCCAAATAGCAGAAGTTATCAACCACTGTAATTCTATTCCTCAATAAGGGCGATTTATCATGATTTAATACCTTGGAATCAAAATCTTGTAAGAACACAGGAAAGGTTAAACATGTACACTTTTTGAACTTTAGCTATGTGTTGGAATACAAGTTCAGTAAAACCGTTTCAGGTGAAAACTTTATATTAGATTCCATAGTAATATTGTTATATAAAGATTGACTTTTCATAAGTATATATTTTTTTAACAATACCACCACATATGTAGATGAGAATCTGATTCAGCTTGACATCTCCAACAAAACCTTCAAGTATAATCAAAGACAAAACTTTTTGTTTAGTTTTGGATAGAGGGGAGAGAGATTAGAACGCTTGCCAGTTTTTATTGCTGTCTGTGCCCCACGTTAAGGAGATTCACCGTCTCCATTTGTCCTGTTTATTATTATCATTGAAAGAATATCACTAATTTAGTGTTGTCCCTGGAAAAGTAATTGAGGGGAA
The DNA here is from genome assembly GCA_029206835.1 of Rana muscosa. Lineage (NCBI taxonomy): Eukaryota > Metazoa > Chordata > Amphibia > Anura > Ranidae > Rana > Rana muscosa. The sequence goes on along the minus strand of CM055117.1, from coordinate 633,891,489 downwards.
ATCTTCCTATGAGGACACTAGTTCTAAAGACCTGGTGGTCCCCAAGTCATTCTCTTAATTTGCAGGAATTTTCTCTCACTTCCTGTTTGGCTATGGGACAGGAAGTGAAGGGAAATCTCCCAAATGGGAAACAGATGGCGAAAATAAATCTGACAGGGGCTATAACCCTCCCTATCCAAAATGGAAAAAAAAAAGTTTTATAGTTTTACTATCTTTAAAATAGTGAATGAATACTAGAGGGTTTTTTTTCTTGTCTGCAGTCTAGATCAGTCATGTTTCACAGCTGTAGTCTATTACTACTATGGTTTCTGCATTGATGCTTATAGTGAAGGCATATCGGTGTACATTATGCAAGTGTCATAATATTATGCACTTGAACATTCACTATTGTTCCAGTTTTCAAAAACAATACAATTTTTTTTTTAAATCACAATTTATGTAAAATTACCTGAAAGTTTAAAAAAAAAATTGAAAAAGAACTAATATCGGCCAACTAGCCAATGTTTTTGTTATCTGGCAAAACTTTAGTTTTGATAAATCCATCCCATTTTTTTTTTTTAGAGTAGACTATTCCTTTTCAAAGTAAATGCAAAATACAGTATTTAATGTAAAAAATTACAGTGATCTGTATTACAGTTCTTTTGAATTGGTAATTATTTGGGGAGCGTGGGGACAATGTATTCAGATCTTTTTTTTTTAAATGTATTAAATAATTATTTGATATTTTTCCCTTTTAATTATAGCAATAGGAATGTAATTCAAAATCATTGGACTGTAGAATGCTGTGGGTTCTTTTTTGACAAGGAAAATAGATTTAATGAATTTAGTCTTACAAGTTGTCTGATTTTAAACCAACATTTTCTGAGTACAAATCCTCCAAACATCTCTTACCTGGAAACCTGCTATGTTGAGTCGCATCGCAGTTGTATCCATTAAACTGTGCATCCACTGACATCATGTAAGCTGACAACAGCAGTAACAACCATATCGATTCCATGGCCAAGCCTATCAAAATATAATCAGCGCAAAAATTATCAGACCACATCATTATTTAATGGTTGGTTACTTTAATTTATTACAGTAACAATAAGCTGTTTCTCCATTGATCTGTGTTTACAACACTACTACTTTCTAATGCAATTATCAATACAATAGATTACCAAGAGCTGTATTAAACACTGTGCACATGATCAAATGCATTTTGTTTCTAAGCATCTCTATATTAAAAAAAAATACAATATATTTTAATAATATATTTGATAAGTAGGTAAAGACTGGTCTACAAATAAAATGATGCAATAACATTTAGTAGCATTGTCATTAAATGAATTGCAATTGTCTGTTAATTCTCGAGTGCATATGTTTGATAGTCTCTTACATTTAACATTATTACATTTTCTAAGTACTGGAGTTCACTGAGGGCCAGGGAAGCAATTTTTCTTAGTTTTTCATATCCCCACCTGGGCACCAGTGGTGCAAAAGAACCTGACAGCAATGGCTTTTCTGAAAACAAGATCCTTTTTTAGACCCCAGATGCTGAAGGGGATAACAGGTGGTCTACACATTCATGGTGCTCTTACTATGGATATTACAGCCCATATGCAACGGTTAAGAGCCCTGAGCTTTAATGATAGGTTGGACCATTCAATCAATTATTCAAGGTTTTCTTATTAAATCTCCCAAAGAAATGAATTGCTAAGCTGCAACTAGTTCAAAATCAGGCCGCTCGCCTGATTAAAGGACTAAATTACCGAAAACACGTCACAAGCTCTCTTCAAGAGATTCACTGGCTACCCATTGCTAAAAGGGCCGAATTCAAGGCCTTCTGCCTTGTTTTTAAGGCATACTGGAGTCAAGGTCCTATTTATCTAGTATAGTTTCCCACTATACTCCCACAAGATCTTTACGCTCGGCGAATCAAAACCGCCTTATGCCTAAACCATATAACTTTGCAGCAGCTGGTGGAAAAACTCTCCAAGTCTTTGGTGTATTTTTATGGAATAATCTTCCTGAGAATATGCGAAAAATCAACTCGCTAACTTTCTTTCGTAAGGTACTGAAGACTCATTTACTTTCCAACGTATATGGATAAGGGACGTCTGCTACCTATTACTTTCCAGCTGATTAGCCTGCCCTGACTTGTTGCTGCTCACCTAAATGTCGACTGTTACTCTGTTTCTTCTATTTTTTATTTATTTTCCCCTTTGCTGTTATTCTTTTATTAACTTATTTTGGATGTGATATTTGTTGTGCTCATTTTTGAAGGTCAGTATATGTATCTGGTTTATCTAGCGGTTAGGCGTAGTTCATGAACTGTATTTGGTGCTTTACAAATAATAAATCAATCAATCAATGTGACCAAAGTAATCCAAATAAATACAAATCATAAAACTAAGACCCTTGATTTGATTAATTTAAGCTCCTGATTGATTTCTACTTTGTCAAAATGATCGATTGTGCTGAAAGCTATGCACCGTAATATAAACAGAGGTGGAAGATGTTGGATCAAAAGTGAAGGAGCAAAGTCATTATTGTAAGTACACCTGAAAACATTAGGGATTTATGAGTAACTAATGCAGCAGAGCCAAATAATCCCCTCTTCCTGGGGCCCCTGACCTTAATCTTTAACTGGGCAGATGTACAAAAGTGGCAGGTCTTCTGATCTGCATTTTCATTTTAGACAGTCCCTTCCAGTTTCCAAACTCCATTGTATTTATTAGACTTGTGCACAACGGAAAAATTCGTTCCGTTTCGGTTCGTTTCTTTCCGGTCCTGTTGATTCGTAATCATTCGTAATTTTGCTAGACGGGATTTTTCGTGTTCGGACTCATTCGTATTTTTGCAAGCGACATTTTTCGTTGAATTTTTTGTTGCTTTATAATTCGTACTTTCGGTAGAGTACGTTGTTTTTCGTTGATTCTGGACACAACTCCTACTTTCGTAACTTTTTTTGGGTTCGTACTTTCGGTAGAGTACGTTGTTTTTCGTTGATTCTGGACACAACTCCTACTTTCGTAACTTTTTTTGGGTTCGTTGATTCGTAATTTTCCGTGTCTCTCTCACAACGACGCTGCCTATTATGCCTAATGTGCTTCGAATGGATTTGTACTTTTCTAAATACATTGCGGTTATTTGTAACGATTCGAAATCTCGTATTTTACTTTCGTTTTTAACATGCGGCTATAGGCTCCGCCCCTGTACACCATTTTGAGAGGGTTCAGCACGGTGAGGGAGAAGCAGAGAGCAGAGCAGAGTGTTATTGTGCTTCGAATGGATTCGAAATCTCGTATTTTACTTTCGTTTTTTACATGCGGCTATAACCTCCGCCCCTGTACACCATTTTGAGAGAGAGTTCAGCACGGTGTGGGAGAAGCAGAGAGCAGAGCAGAGTGAGTGTTATTGTGCTTCGTATGGATTCGTACATTCGTAACTTTTTCATAACGAATTATGCCGAAGACATTCGGGCATTCGCTATTTGCGGTATAATTTATTTCGGATTCGGTCTTATTCGTAATTGCTTTGTTCGGAAATTCGAATGCTTCCGAATGTCCGAAAGTTGCTAAATTCGGACGAATTTCAATTCGTTACGAAACGAATTGCACAAGCCTAGTATTTATAGATGAATCACAAAATGATTAAGGTAATTATGAAAATGTAATCTTCACGTGCTATGGCAAAAACTGAAGACACCACAATTACACATACATTATTCTGAAGTGCTGGTATTGTCAAATTTTCCATCCAACATTGTTTACTTATTTGTTTTTTTGCTGAAAGAACTAAAAATAACTTTTTTTTTTGTTTCAATCCTAAAACAATATGTTAAGAAAGAAAATATAGAAAACCACCATGTATTACCTTTGAACTAGCGAACGTGGTATACATAAACACTCAAAATATTTAACTACATTTGTAAAAACATATTTATTACCATGAGTGTGTGTCATACGTGTGGGGAATGGCATCTGCTAAACCACACACCAACATACAGTAAATTATATCCATACAGAATAAAGAAACACCAATGGATAGAACACATCATGAACACATTCTTATAAATGAACCTCGAATTACCCATATCACACTTGATTAAATTTTCATACACACTATTACCACGTTCACAGTCAGCAGTATTTAAGATTGAAAGTCTTGTGTCATATTTTGGCATTCTATGTACAAATCTCAAAATGAGCAAACTATAGTAGAACAATATCAATGATTCACCAATGAAAATAAATGAATGCAATAGCACTGAGAGAATTTAAAAGTGATTTTCTTTCAGGAGTCTTGAAAAGATTATTCAGCATTGCCTGCTGGAACATTTTCAAATTAAATATGTTACTGGACGAAGAAAAATGAAGACTAAATTAAATTAAAAAAGAAGCAAAATTAAAATGAACGTTTATCTTCATCTTTAAGAACAAGTAGATAGATCTTTGGATGTGCTGAATAAGACTTTGGATTTCATGCGTGTGCTACAGTATAATTCTTCACCTTGTCTAAGTAAATGAAGTCTTCACTTACATTTTCATCACAAACATCACAAAAGTAAACAAGATAGCTATATTCTATTAAAATTCCCAGCATGTGTGATTCCAAATCAATACCATCCTATTAGAATGTTGTTCCAGGACTTGGTTTCATTAGTGGAAACTGTCTCTTTGGAACATGTAATGTAAGATTCCCAGACACTGTAAAGAGACTGCTACACATACAGTTACAGATGTATTGATCTAAATTGTCATCAAAACCAGCCAAAGACCAGAAGGTAGCCTTCTAGTAAATAGCCAAGCATTACATGTCTCTGGTGACATGTAAGCTGGTGACAAATATCAATATGACAGCTATAAATGTTATCTTTTTTATTGCATGATGCCACACTATTTATAAAGTTAGAGTATATCCAAACTCAAATACAAAGGGCCCATTTATAAGAAAAAAAATTGCTTTGCCAATTTCTAAAAAACAAGTCAAAAGTTATACTTGTAATGGTTGTCATATGTGTGAAATTTCAGTTTCTATTTGCTGCCTTTCACATATTGAATTCATAGTAAATTTAATCCTAAGAAAAAAAATAAAAGAAACATTCGTCCAAAAGAGTTAAAGTGGAACTTTACTCTAAAGGGGAATTTCGGCTCTATGCCTCCCCCCTTCTTTTGAAACTTTTTTTTTTGGGGGGGGGGGTAGGCTACCTGGTGTTGACAGGTATGTGCTCCTACTTCCGGTGGGATAACCTAGGTGATTCCACCAGAAGATCCCTCCCCCTCACCCTGTCCACAGCCTTCTGGGACACACAGGTTCCAGAAGGCAGCAAGATCATTCCCAAACCATACCACACCACAGCTCATGCATGCACAATGGGGAGCCGGCTGTGAAGCTGCTAGGAGTCACAGCTGGCTTCCCACAGTTAACATGCTGGTGCTGGGGACCAGAAGACTGGCAAAGAACCAGCCTAGGTGAGGACAGCGCTGGAACCCTGGACAGGTAAGTGTCCTTTTATTAAGTCAGCAGCTACAGTATTTGTAGCTGCTAACTTGAAAAGGATCTTTAACTTCATTGATTTTTTTTTAACCACATGCCAACCTGCTTACACAGATATACTGCGGCAGGTCCGCTCTCCTGCACGAACTTACGTACCTGTATGTCAGTCCGTACAAGTAAGATAGCGGGTGCCGACGGCCCGCGATCGCCTTGTACACAGGCAGAACGGGGAACTGCCTATGTAAACAAGGCATTTCCCTGTTCTGCCTAGTGACATGACAGAGATCTTCTGTTCCCAGTGATCGGGAACAGTGATCTGTCATGTCCCTGGTAGCCCATCCCCCCTACAGTTAGAACACACTGAGGGGACACACCTAACCCAGTGATCGCCCCCTAGTGTTAACCCCTTCCCTGCCAGTGTCATTTTTACAACATTGGTCAGTGCATTTTTATAGCACTGATCAATGTAATAAGGTCACTGGTCCCCAAAAAGTGTCATTTGTGGTCAGATTTGTCTGACGCAATCCCATTAAAAATTGCTGATCGCTGCCATTACCAGTAAAAACAATTAAAAAAAAGTCCCTAAATCTATCTCGTAGTTTGTAGACACGATAACTTTTGTGCAAACCAATCAATATACACCGATTGCGATTTTTTTTTTATTTTTTTTTATCAAAAATATGTAGAAGAATATATATCAACCTAAACTGATGAATAAATTTGTTTTTTATATTTTTTCGGGGGGGATATGTATTATAGCAGAAAGTAACAAAAATAATTTTTTTCAAAATTTTCTTTTTGTTTATAGCGCAAAAAAAAATGCAGAGGTAATCAAATATCACCAAAAGAAAGCTCTATTTGTGGGTAAAAAAGGAAGTCAAGTTTGTTTGGGTACAGCATTGAATGACCACGTAATTGTCAGTTAAAGCGACACAGTGCCGTATCGCAAAAAATGGCCTGGTCATTAGGGGACAAATCCTTCCCGGGCTGAAGTAGTTAAAGAACATTCTACCAATGGAGAAAATAGTCTAACACTATAGGTTAAAATAACCTAACATAAGACTGTTTTCTTTATTGGATGAATGTCCTTTAACCCCTCTAGTCAAATGTTCTTGATGCCCCATACACACAATCGTTTTTCATGCCGTTAAAAATGCCATTTTTAAAAATGGGCATTAAAACCGATCGTGTGTATGCTCCAGAGCATTTTTAACGACGTGAAAAACGGCTATTAAAAATTTCGAACATGCTCTATTTTTTCACGTCGTTTTTCATGTCGTTTTTTTTGACGAAGTGAAAAAAAAGATGGTGTGTATGCTTTGACGAGGTGAAAAAAAACGCGCATGCTCAGAATCAAGTATGAGACAGGAGCGCACGTTCTGGTAAAACTAGCATTTGTAATGGAGATAGCACATTCATCACGCTGTAACGGACTGAAAAGCAGGAGGCTGAAAAGCGCGAATCGTCGCTCAACAAACTTTACTAACATGAAGGGTGGCACCATCCAAACGGAACTTCCCCTTTATAGTGCCGTCGTACGTGTTGTACGTCACTGCGCTTTGCTTGAACTTTTTTTAAAATGATCATGTGTACGCAAGACAGGCTTGAGAGGAAACATGAAAAAAAAACGACGAGAAAAACGTTGGTTTAAAAAATGGCATGAAAAACGATTGTGTGTACGCCGCATAAGGCTTTTTTCTCTTAGGATCTAATGTTAAGAAATATACCCTGCAAAAGGCAACAAATGGAAACTGCCACTTCACACATATTACAAACATTACAGGTATTATTCGTGGCTATTGCATTAATGCTGAGATATTGGCAAAGTTTGTTTTAAATAAATATACTCCTTAAGCTACAAAATGTTGTTGCACATGTTAACAAAATGACAAAAGGTTTAAATCTATTTTTATATGTCCTTATTCTAAGTAAATTATACCAACAAGGTATGTGCGTTCTTGCCATTAACTAGTTAAGTTTGGCCATGTGGACTTTTATGGTACTGCCATAGACACTACAGTAGACCTGCACAATTAATCGTTAAAAAATCGTGATCTCGATTCAACCCCCCTGACGATCTCCAATGCAGAGTTTGCCGATTCTTTCATATAACAAGTGGAGATACTTATCAGCTGTTAAAAGAAAATATCCAGGCAGTCTGCCAAGTTTTTAACAGGAAACATTGTAACTAACGCTTCCTTCTTAGATCAAAGGGATAAACTTCTGTGTGTAAAGAAGAAATCGTCAGTCTGCCAAGTTTGTAACAACATGAAACATTGTAACTAACTTCCTTCTTAGATCAAACTTCTGTGTGTAAATGCAGGAAGTTTAACCACTTAAAGTCTAAATCTTATTCTGACACTTGTTCCTTAAGTTAAAATCAAATTTTTTTTTGCTAGAAAATTACGTGGAACCCCCAAACATTATATATATTTTAGCAGAGACCCTAGGGCAGTGATGGCGAACCTTAGCACCCCAGATGTTTTGGAACTACATTTCCCATCATTCTCAACTACACTGCAGAGTGCAATGAGCATCATGGGAAATGTAGTTCCAAAACATCTGGGTTGCCAAGGTTCGCCATCCCTGCCCTAGGGAATAAAATGGCAATTGCTGCAATATTTTATGTCACACTGTATTTGCCCAGCGGTCTTCCAAATGCAATTTTTTGGGAAAAAATACACTTCAATGAATAAAAAAAAAAAACGTAAAGTTAGCCCAATTGTGTTTGTTTTAATGTGAAAGATGATGTTACGCCGCGAAAATCGTGAGAGAATCATGATCTATCTTCTAAGCAAAAAAATCGTGATAATCATTTTAGCCAGAATCGTATAAGCTCTACACTACAGCATATAAATTGAAAATTAAATTACTTTATTACAGCAATCAAATAAAACACATCAAATGATACTGTGCCAAAAAGAAAGGCACTAAAAGCTTTCTCATAACTGGGTCGTACTGATTAGTACGATAGACTAGGTAATACAATCTAGAACATAGAGTTTACCCAGTTCTTCGCAACATGTTTTGCGGTTCTCTCTGCTTCTTCAAGAGTATTTAAGAGAGCAGGGTATCCAAAACCCAGGAGGGAGCCAGCACACTGAGGAGCACCGGAAGAAAAGCCTCCCCGACCAGTATATAAACAAGGGGTTTGATTTGAAAAAGTACCACATTCGAGAGGGGTTCTAAATTATTCCAAAAGTTCCTAAAGGGGTCAATGGACAATAACCCTAAACCATGACACAAGTCAAATGTAGCAGCTCCATAGCATTGTAACTGCCATTGTATAGGTATCTCTATCAAGAGCAAAATGTAGTAAGCTCAACAGTAACAAGGGGTCAGCGGTGCAGAGAATGAAATCCCAAACAATAAAAATGTATATGGAGTCAGAAAACCCTATGGTTTATAAGATGTGACCCTGGAATTCCTTAAGGATCATAATACATGTACTCATCCATCGCCACCTGTGGCATCAGCGGATGGACAAGTACATGTATTATGATAATATATGTAAAAAACCTTAAGGCTTTACAACCATTTTCATTTCCCCTTAAACCTATTTCAGTAAAACTAAGAAACAAATGCCATTACACTAATATGCTCCCTTTTCCATGCTAAACCACATCTGCTTTGTCTGTGACATTTTTGTGGTGATTTTGTGGTAATACATTTTCTTTTAAATCCCTTAAAAAAATGTTTTAACTTGTTTTATTGAAAATGTGCACAAAATTTAACATACATTCACAATATTGTGTTGCTGTCTTGGAGACAATTCAGGAGCAAGAGATAACACTGTATAGATCCAACCATATAAAGTAAGGCAACAGAAGATATGCCTTGCACAAGTGAATTTAAAAAAGGATTATACCATTATCCCAGAACTAAACAGAACAAACCTGTACAGTGACTTTAAGCTAATTATGCAGTGTCACTGTGTTCACCTGAACTGGAACAAAGTACTTAAACTAAAAACTTGCAGTACCACTTCATTATCTTAAACATGGCACAATCATAGTCTATATTTAAGATAATATTACATAATACATACGATTCTTATGGCTCAGGGTCAGAAATCAATCACTAGTATCCTGGGTAGCCAACGAAGGACCCCAGATCTTAGGAAAATTCCTTGTGTAACCTTGTGCCTCATACTGTACGTTAGTTTATATAATAGTACATTTTGGTTGATTAATCTCTTCCACATACCAATATGTAGAGGTACATTGTGAATCCACTGAAAAGCTATAGTTTTCCTTTAGGTCACTGTGGGGAAAATGCCGAGCAGGCACCACTTGGGGCTACAAATGTCAAGCATAGCAAAAGTAGCAGAAATAAGACCAGAAAGGCCTAACCTTGACACAGCGCCAAACCATGTGTAAGATGGTACCTGGTTCAGTTTCATACTTATGGCAGATGGCGGTAGCCCTCTTATGCAGTTTAAACAGGTGTTGTGGAGTGTAGTAGACCCTGTGTAGATATCATAATTGAATGAGTCTGTCTTTAGCAGAAATCACTGTACCAAAGTAGGAATTGAACAATTTCTGCCAATCTCTCAAAGAGAGGTCAGGGATGTCAGTGGACCAGGGGGTTTGCATTTTAAGAAATTGGAAGGATGGTTTGCCATGTGTAAGGAGTAATAGTTAGAGATAAGGCATGTGTGGTCTGGACAGAGGGCCTGCTCAAGTTTAAAAGTAGTAAGCTATAAATGATGAAATTCAAACTGTGTCTGAGCTGCACGTATCTAAAGTGCCAAAGGGATGGGATTTGTAGCTCTTGACATAACTGTGAAATGAATAGTATAATTGGTGGAAATATGTCCCACCCCGTATTGTCCATCACAGACCAGCAGTAAGGATGAAAAAGTGGAGCAATCTAGAGTTGTACCATAGGGCTTGGTTGGGTGAGTGCAGGTGGTTAGATTTAGACAATGACGGGGAGGATGAGGACATGATGACGTAACGCTCTTCACGGAGGGAGGGGCCTGATCGTGCCTGCCGGAGTGCGAGCGTAGACCCGGGAAGAGCCGTGGTAGACCCGTAGCATGAGAGGCTGCGTTGTCTCTGCAGATGACACCCCCCCGAATCTACCCGGAACCCACACACCATCAGGTGGATCAGCCAGCGCACCAATGCACGGGAGGATGCATTCCTGAGACCCACCGCTCCCCCCCTCTTTGACCTCCGCATGCCTCAGCCATCTCTCCCAGGTCCCCAGTGATTATTTGTCAGACACGCAGCTCACGGGAGTGAGAGGAACCGCAAAGCAGGCTGGCTGAGGACCCTCTTGAGAGCTACAAACGGAGACCAGCTGGACAATGGGAATAAAGCAGAGGAGCAGGAAAAGGAAGGTACCCCTATATATAACTCTGTACCCCTATATAGAACTTTAATAAGCACTGTTTCCAGAACCTGCTATTTTCCCATAACTGCCTGCCTGCACCCTGCTCTATCTGTACCACTGTCAGTAGACATTTCAGGTAGCATTTGGTGGTGCAGTGAGATTTTGCATGTGTGATGCCCCCCAGAACTTTTATGAGAAACCACAAGTTGGTCTGCTTGCGGAGTTGAACTGATATATGTCAATAGCTGTTGAGTTACAAAAAGTTACAAAAATGACTTACACGCACGTATGCTCACTTATGCATTAAGTTGCTCTACACCTGATCTCTTTACAAAACCCTGGATATGGGATCCAGCCTGATAGACCCGAGACACTGAGAGCAGAGTGAAAACCTCCACCAGGTTTTAAGCCTCTATCCTGGACTACATGACTTATTTGATTGTCTGTACTGGCACTGGCTCATGTATATACAGTACTGTATGGTGGATAAATATATAGAATCGTTGCAAATTATACCCTTCAAACCATACACCTGTCTTTATATAAAACAGTAGCCCTTTGACTACATGGAGGAGGACTAATTGCTAGCAATGTGTCACTGAATTAAATCAAAGACTATATACATCCCCTTTTATTGGGTCCCTTTGTGGATGCTTATCTGTGCTCTTATTGGAACTGTCTGCAATTACACTTAGTCCCTGAGCTTAGGCTGACCGATTTATTTTTTATTTTTTTGTGAGGTTGAGACTGATGGTGGGGACACTGGGTTACTTTTACATCCACAGGTTTACACTTGATGCAGAGTATGTTAATACCCGGGATAGACATCATCTAGCCTGTAGTTCTATCAGACAGCGTACACGCCTGGTGACCTAAATACCCAGCAGTACTCTAGGGGAATGAAATAAAAACCTGTATAGAAATACTAGTTGATTATTTCCCGGGACAACTGAGTTGATTGATTTACAATCAGTACGTAACCCTGAGCTGGAAAAAGAGGGCAGTCTGAATATACGAGCAATGCTGGAATTTTATCCCCCCACTCCTTTTTCTTTTGTTTCTGTGTGTGGGGATTCTCACCCTCAGAAATAAGCGCCCTTGTTGTGGACGCGGGTTAAGAGAAAGACAAATCAAATAAGAAGGAGAGTATAAAGTAAAACAAAGTGGAGAAAGGAATAAGAGGAGTGAAGAAAAGTACTATGAGTAAAGCTACGAGTAAAACCGCAAAGGGGGCACCCCTAAAACTCCTAAAGATAAAGCAATGACTAGTACGATCAAACACTATATGACCCAGGCGCCCAGCCCAAAAAGCCCCGGACTAGGGAAACAGCATCTAGCTAAAACGGACAAGAAAAAGGGCACAGGTAAAAAAATAGGGGAGGTACCAGACCAATCCAGAGATGACTTAACCACAGAGAGCGAACTTGAGATAAGTAGAGTGGATGAACAATGTGCAGAGGCTCAAATTCCAACAAAAGGGGAAATGACGGCGATGCTCCGGAGATTAGAAAATGCAATCAAAGCAGATATAAATACATTAAGAGCAGACCTGGGACATCTGTTGACAAGAGTGGAGGTGATGGAAGAGAGAACAGATAAACATGCCCAATAATTATTGAATTTAAAGGAGAAAGTTAAACTAACTCAACAAAACCAGAGGAAAATTCTCTACAGACTAGAAGATCAAGAAAATGAAATAGAAGACAAAACTTGAGAATTTGTTCACTCCCAGAGGAAAGAGGAGAAGACTTGAGAAAAATGATAAACATAATATTCAGCCCTCTTTTGGATAAAGAAGCAAAAGACTTCCCCAAAATAGAGAGGGTTCACCGGGTCGGATAACAAAAAAATACAGAAGCTGATTGGCCACGTGACATAATAGTAAGATTCTGGTTCTACGAAGACAAAGCAGAAATCTGGGAAAAGATGAGGGGAAAAGCACCCATGCAGTACGAAGGGTCTGAGTTACAAATTTTTACAGACCTGGCACCTGAAACACTTGCAAGAAGACGATCCTTGAAACCATTACTAGAACAGATGCGGGCACATAACATTAAGTATAACTGGGGATTCCCAGCATGTTTAATAGGCCAGAAAGAGGGAAGATCAGCTAGACTAAGATTTCCTGAAGAACTGGTTGAATTTTGCAATAAACTTGATTTACAAGTGCCAGAGCTGCCAGGCTGGGCCGAAAAAGAAAAGGAGCTATAGTAAAAGATCAGGGGCAACAAAGTGCCAGGGCTATAGAATAAAACTAGGGCTGAGCGAACCCGAACTGTAAAGTTCGGGTTCGTACCGGACTTTTGGGTTTTTGGTCCCCTAACCCGAACAATGTCCTGTATGTTCGGGTTCGGGTTGGGTGTTCGGCAATGTAATGGCGCATTTTAAAAAGCTGCAGGGCAGCCAATCAACATTCGTTTAACTCGTGTGCCCTTAGAAGCCATCACAGCCATGCCTACTAATGGCATGGCTGTGATTGGCCAGTGCAGCATGTGACCCAGCCTCTATATAAGCTAGAGGCACATAGCACAGCACGTCACTCTGCTTCAGTTAGTGTAGGGAAAGGTTGCTGCTACTGCTGATTTGAGGGAGAGAATTAGATAGGAGTCCTGATTCAGAAATCAAATTACTCAGCAATCTACCTTGCTTTTGTTGTGTGGGTGCAGTGCACAATCTTTTTATCCTGCCCTGAGCCCAGTGCCAGAGAAAAGATAACTTTTATCCGTCTGTTAGGTTGGCTTTGGCGGGCATTTTATGCAAGCTCGGTGCACCCAGCACTGCATATGTTACTGTGAGATTACACACTTTAGATACTGTTCTATTCTGCTATTCAAAAAATAATAATTTAGGGCAAAAAAATATTTTTTGGTGCATTTTTTGCATATCTGTACATGTGAGATACACACTTTAGATACTGTTCTCCTATTCTGCTCTTCAAAAAAATAATAATTTAGGGCAAAAAAATAATTTTTGGTGCGTTTTATGCCCAATTTTTTTTTTTGGGTGCATTTTATGCATACCTGTATGCATGAGATACACACTTTAGACACTGTTCTCATATTCTGCTCTTCAAAAAAATAATAATTTAGGGCAAAAAAATGTTTTTGGTGCGTTTTCTGCATATCTGTACGTGTGAGATGCACACTTTAGATACTGTTCTCCTATTCTGCTATTCAAAAAACACCCATTTAGGGAAAGATCCTACATTTCAGAAATATGAGGAGACCGTCAAATGAGGGATGTGGCGCTGCTGGTGGAGCTCCTGTTGCAGGGAGAGGACGTGGTAGATCTGTGCCAGCTACACGCACAAGTGAAACACCATCCTCAGGTGCGAGTAGGCAACAGAGCCTGCAGCGGTATTTGGTTGGGCCTAATGCGGCTCCACGAATGTTGAGGCCAGGCCCAGGACAAGTACAGGCGATAGTAGATTGGGTTGCTGACAGTGCCACCAGTTCCTTCATATTGTCTCCCACCCAGTCTACTGCTGAAAGATCAGAGTTGGCACCTGCAGCCAATGTCCATCAGTCTTTCACCTCACCCCCTTGCAAATCAGCCAAGCAGTCTGAGCCCCAAGTCCTGCAGCAGTCTCTAATGCTTTTTGATGACTCTGGTAGCAGGATTTCCCAGGGCCATCCACCTAGCCCTGCCCCAGAAGTGGAAGAGATTGAGTGAACCAATGCCCAACTAATGTTTCAAGATGAGTACATGGGAGGACCATCGCAGCACGTCTCGGATGATGAAGAAATACAGGTGCCAACTGCTGCTGCTTTCGCAATTGTGCAGACCGACAAGGAGGGCAGGGGTTAAGACTGGGTGGAAGATGATGTGGAGGACGATGAGGTCCTCGACCCCACATGGAATTAACGTGATGCAGGTGACCTGTGTAGTTCGGAGGAAGAGGCGGTGGTCGCACAGAGCCACCAGCACAGCAGAAGAGGGAGCAGGGTGCAAAAGCGGAGCGTCCGTCCCCTAGACAGTATGTCTGCTACTGCCCAACGCAGCAAGGGACCGAGCACACCAAAGCCAGGTCCAAGGAGTTCCCTAGCGTGGCAGTTCTTCACACAATGTGCTGATGACAAGACACGAGTGGTTTGCACGCTGTGCAATCAGAGCCTGAAGCGAGGCATAAACGTTCTCAACCTGCGCACAACCTGCATGACCAGGCATCTAAGTGCAAAGCACGAGCTGCAGTGGAGTAGACACCTCTAAAACCAAGAAAGGTCTTTGACTCCTCCTGCTTCCTCTTCTGCTGCAGTCTCGGCCTCTTCATCCACCTCTGTAGTGACAGTGGCACCTGCCACCCCGCAAACAGAGGATCTGCCAGCAACACTACCACCTGGGTCACCAACCATCTCCACAATGTCCCATGGAAGCGTTCAGCTCTCTATCTCCCAAACACTGGAGCGGAAGAGGAAGTACCCCCCTACCCACCCGCGATCCCTGGCCCTGAATGCCAGCATTGCAAAATTCCTGGCCTTTGAAATGCTGTCATTCTGTCTGGTGGAGACGCAGAGTTTTAAAAGTCTGATGGCATTGCCTGTCCCACAGTATGTCGTGCCCAGCCGCCACTACTTTTCCAGGCGAGCCATCCCTTCCCTGCACAACCAAGTGGGGGACATAATCAGGTGTGCACTGCGCAACGCCATCTGTGGCAAGGTCCACCTAACTACGGATAGGTGGACCAGTAAGCATGGTCAGGGACGTTATATCTCCCTAACAGCACACTGGGTAAATGCAGTGGCGGCTGGGCCTGAGGCGGATAGCAGTTTGGCGCATGTCCTTCCACCACCGAGGATTGCAGGGCGCTTCAGTTTGCCTCCTGTTGCTAACTCCTCCTACTCCGCTTCCTCATCCTCTACCGCCTCCTCATCCGGTCAGCGCAACACCTTCACCACCAACTTCACTACAGCCAGGGGTAAACGACAGCAGGCAGTTTTAAAACTTTCCTGTTTGGGGGAAAAATGCCACACCGCGCAGGGGTTGTGGAGGGACATGGAACAACAGACCGATGAGTGGTTGGTGGCAGTGAGCCTCAAGCCCAGCCTGCTGGTGTGCGATAATGGGCAAAATCTCATAGCAGCTCTGGGCCTAGCCTGTTTGAGGCACATCCCTTGCCTGGCACATGTGCTGAATTTGGTGGTGCAGGGGTTTCTTAAAAATTACCCAGATATGCCAGAGCTGCTGCAGAAAGTGCGGGCCGTCTGTGTATACTTTCAGCGTTCTCACCCTGCTGCTGCTCGCCTGTCAGCACTGCAGCGTAACTTCGGCCTTCCCGCTCACCACCTCCTATGTGACGTGCCCACAAGGTGGAACTCCACCTTGCACATGCTGACCAGACTATGCGAGCAGCAGCAGGCGATAGTGGAGTTTAAGCTGCCGCGCGCGTTAGTCGCTCTGCAAAACAGCGCCACTTCACCACCAATAACTGGGGGCCTCCATGCGAGACCTGTGTGCATTGATGTGCTGTTTCGAGTACTCCACCAACATGGCCAGTGCCTATAACGCCATTCTGAGCGTTACTATCCCAGTTCTATGCCTCCTTGAAAAACGCTTTGGGCAATGATGGAAGAGGATGTGGCACAGGAGGAGGAGGAAGAGGGATCATTTCCAAGGCTTTCAGGGCAGTCATTCACAAGTGGCTCCGAGGGTGGGTTCCTGCACCAACAAACGCCAGGTACACAATTGTCCAGCAAGGGCACAGTTCTGGAGGATGACGAGATGGAGGAGGTGGAACCATGTTCACAGCAGGGTGGCACCCAGACCAGCTCATGGCGGTGCGTGGCTGGGGGGATGCAGAGAACACAGACGATACACCTCCCACAGAGGACAGCTTTTCGTTGCCTCTGGGCAGCCTGGCACGCATGAGCGATTTCATGCTGCAGTGTCTCCGCAACGACAGCCGAGTTGCCCACATTCTAACAGGTGCTGATTACTGGGTGGCCACGCTGCTGGATCCCCGTTACAAGGACAACGTATCGTCCTTAATTCCCTCACTGGAGCGTGATTGTAAGATGCGCGAGTACAAGCGCACGCTGGTAGACGCGCTGCTGGTGGCATTCCCACCTGACAGCGGGGGCACAGTAGAAGCACAAGGCGAAGGCAGAGGAGGAGGAAGAGGTTTCCAACGCAGCCGGGGCACCGCCAGCACCTCAGAAGGCAGGGTTAGCATGGCCGAAATGTGAAAAAGCTTTGTCAGCACGCCACAACAACCAGCACCACCAGCTGATATGGAACGTCTTAGCAGGAGGCAGCATTTCACCAACATGGTGAAGCAGTATGTGTGCACACGCCTACATGTACTGAATGACGGGTCTGCCCCCTTCAACTTCTGGGTCTCCAAATTGGGCACATGGCCTGAGCTTGCCCTTTACGCCTTGGAGGTACTGGCCTGCCCTGCAGCCAGTGTATTATCTGAACGTGTATTTAGCACGGCAGGGGGCGTTATCACAGACAAGCGCAGCCGCCTGTCCAGAGCCAATGTGGACAAGCTCACATTCGTTAAAATAAAACAAGGACTGGATCCCACAGGACTTGTCCGTACCTTGTGCAGTATAGACATGTATACCGGCCTTACCCAGCCATTGTATTTTTGATCTCTCTCACTTTTTTGGTGGTGTACCCTAATTTAACAAATAATGGGAAGGGGGGATATGGGAGGAAAGGAAGTACTACCTCTTATACTTTACAAGAAAAAATGGAAATGCTCCATGGTGGGTGGGGGCCCCAGCAAGGGGGACGCTAACTGCTGAGGTGTGGAGAGGTGGGGTCCTTCTGCGGGAGCACCACATTCATCGGCGGCCAGGTAAAAAAAAAAAAGGAAGTACAGAAGAAAATTAGTAGATGACAACAATAAATTTCATGACTTATAATGTCCGGGGATTAAAC
Source organism: Rana muscosa (assembly GCA_029206835.1). Taxonomy (NCBI): domain Eukaryota; kingdom Metazoa; phylum Chordata; class Amphibia; order Anura; family Ranidae; genus Rana; species Rana muscosa. The sequence goes on along the minus strand of CM055117.1, from coordinate 633,873,783 downwards.
ATTTCCACTAAACGATTTAAGATTCTTAAAGAGTTAAAACATTATGGCGCCGATGTGGTGTTCCTCCAGGGGACCCACCTCTCACATGACCTAAATGTGAAAATATACTCCCCAGACTTTCCGATATGGTACTATGTTGACTCAGCAACAAAGAGAGCTAGGGGCGTGGCAATTGGATTTGCCAAAATTATGCGGTTTAAAATAGAGGATAGGATGACGGACCCGGAAGGTAGATGCCTCTTCTTGAAGGGTAGACTGGGTGAAACTGAATGTACACCTGCAAACATTTACTCCACCAATAGGAACCAGATTAAATATCTGAAAGAGGTAATGGGGAAACTGATGGATTTTAAGAAAGGAGATGTGATAATGATGGGTGACATAAACTTCTGTATGGACCCTGCTGTGGACTGTACGTCCCGGGCACAGGAGAAGAATAATGTACAGTTAAAGCAGATCAAACAAAAAATGCACCAGTGTCAAATGGTAGACGTCTGGAGGGTCCAGCATCCAAAAACACAAGACTATACATTTTACTCTCCTGTGCACGGGACGTATTCTAGGTTAGATTACATACTGGTAGGTAGAGCATAGGTTATTGGAGAGAATAAACAAAACCAGTATTGAAATAGCTACGATATCCGACCATGCCGCTGTGAGAATGAAAATGACAGTCTCAGGATCTCATAGACAACCTTATACATGGCGAATAAATTAAGAACTATTACAAGATAAGGAAGTAGAAGCAGTAGTAAGAAAATAAATAGAACAATATTTCACAATAAATGACACAGAAGAGATATCTGCAACCACTCTGTGGGGCATTTAAATAGCCATAGGGGCAGGGAAGAAAAAAGAGTACAAAAAAAAATCAAAACCCTAACGGAAGAAATTTATAAATTAGAACAAGAACATAAAAAACAGCAGGGGCAGCACCAGGAGCTATACCAACTATTAATAAAAAAGAGAGAGGAATTAAAGGACCTCATGGACCAAGAGACAAAAAAGGATATTTAATAGAATAGCAAAAGAAAGATACCAATGGGGGAATAAAGCAAGTAAACACTTAGCTAGAATGTTACAAAAGAAAAAAATCAACAAATTACCGTATATACTTGAGTATAAGCCGACCTGAATATAAGCCGAGGCACCTAATTTTACCACAAAAAAAATGGGAAAACGTATTGACTCGAGTATAAGCCTAGGGTGTCGATCTGCATGCCTCACTGTGCCTCACTGTATCCATGTGCATGCCTCACTGTGCCCATGCCTCACTGTGTCCATGACTAGACTGATGTTTAACATGGGAATCTATGGCAGGGGTGGCCGGCTTTGAAAAATCGGTGCTCCCGACCGTAGGTCCCCCAGGGATAGGAGCTACATGTGTGCAAAGTTTAGGGTCCAGGGGACCTACGACCGGCCGGTACCGGGTCCACAAATTCACCAGAGAAATGATTGTTTAACATGGGAGTCTATGGAAGGGGTGCCCGGCTTTGAAAAATCGGTGCTCCCCGGACAACAAACTTTGCGCACTTGTAGAGGAAGAGTGGGGCTACATGTGTGCCAAGTTTGGTACTGGGTACCCAAAGTCCGGGAGATCAGGCGCAAAAAGGTGACTCGAGTATAAGCCGAGGGGGGCATTTTCAGCACAAAAAAATATGCTGAAAAACTCGGCTTATACTCGAGTATATACGGTATATAGAAAAAATCCAAGACAACAAAGGGGCAATGGTACATTCGACTAAGGAAATAGCGGAAACTTTTAAGGACTATTATGGGACTCTGTACTCCAGAAAGGATATCCTTCAAAGGGAAAATAGGAAAAATAAAATAATTAAAAAAAAATGCCAGATTACCTAAAATACCCAACATCGATAGGTTAATGCTTGATAAACCTATAACTGAGGAGGAAATTAATAAAGCATTAAATGAGTCAGCCCCGGGGAAAAGCCCAGGACCCGACGGGTTTACAACATTCTACCTCAAAAAATACAGAGAGATTCTGACCCCAAGGCTGTGCCATTATATGAACGGATTGAGGGCAGATTACGAGATGAGTAGGGAGGCCCTCCTGGCCCCGATAACAGTAATCTGGAAGGAAGGGAAGGACGAGACGCTTTGTTCAAGCTACAGGCCTATATCGCTGCTTAATGCGGATACAAAACTGTATGCTAAAATTTTTGCGGGACGGATGAAGGACCTGATTACCACCTTGGTCCATCCCGACCAGGTAGGGTTCATCCCAGGAAGAGAGGGGAGGGACAACAGGGTGAGAATGTTGCTCCTCCTACAGCAAATAAAACAAACGGAAAAAGCATTTGACAGGGTAGACTGGGGACTCATGATACAAACGCTGGAAAACATTGGAGTTGGTCTAAGAATGATCCAGTGGATCAAAGTACTGTACCATTACCCTATGGCATCTATAAAAATTAATGGAGTGTTATTCCCTCTCTTCGAGATGAAAAATGGGACGACACAGGGGTGCCCCTATCCCCCCCTCTTATTTGTTTTGGCCCTAGAGCCATTGCTCGCAACAATACGAAACAACCCCGATATATGAGGCATAAGTGCAGCAAAAGAGGAATACAAATTGGCAGCTTATGCCAACGACGTGCTGTTCTACATATCTAAGCCGAGAACCACAATGCCTATTCTATTAAAAATGCTAAAAGTATGGAGAACTTTCTAATTTTAAAATCAATTTAAAAAAATCTGAGATTTTGAATATCAATATAAATTAACAGGAAGAACAGGCCCTGCAGAAAGAATTCTAATTCCCATGGAAGAAAGAGTTAAAATACCTAGGAATAAAACTAACTTAACAAAGACAATATATAAAATCAATTACATACCCCTACTGGATGAAATAAAAAACAAAATAAAAAGAATAACAAATAGATTTCTATCCTGGTTCGGTAGGATTAGTGCCTTGAAGATGGTATTGTTACCGAAAATAATGTACAAGTTCCAGATGATACCGATTTTAGAACTACCGCAATACTACTTTAAGGCCCCATGCACACGAGACGCAGGTGCAAACTCTGCTGAACACCTGTTTTTAAACGCTGAAACCGGCGTTTAAAAACACGCGTTTTGCCGCATTTTACTGCGTTTGCGTTTATAAGCGTTTCATCATAGACCCTCTCTAAGCTCAAAAAATAGTAAATTTTAACCATTTAAGCCAGTTTGTGAGACCAAAGTGAGTAGCAGCAGCTGAGAGAGCAGCAGTGTACTTGTATTTAGCGTATCACTTGCCACATCACCTGCCACAAGTTGTGGATTGTCCACTTGCCACGTCACCTGGCCACGTTACCTAGCCACGTCACCTGCCACAAGTTGTGGATTGTCTACTTGTCACGTCACCTGGCCACATCATGTGCCACGTCACCTGGCCACGTCACCTGCCACAAGTTGTGGATTGTCCACTTGCCACGTCACCTGGCCACGTCACCTGCCACAAGTTGTGGATTGTCCACTTGCCACGTCACCTGCCACGTCACCTAGCCACGTCACCTGGCCACGTCACTTGCCACAAGTTGTGGATTGTCCACTGGCCACGTCACCTGGCCACAAGTTGTGGATTGTCCACTTGCCACGTCACCTGCCACAAGTTGTGGATTTTCCACTGGCCACGTCACCTGGCCACGTCACCTGCCACAAGTTGTGGATTGTTCACTGGCCACGTCACCTGCCACAAGTTGTGGATTGTCCACTGGCCACGTCACCTGGACACGTCACCTGGCCACGTTACCTGACACAAGTTGTTGATTGTCCACTTGCCACGTTACCTGTCACAAGCTGTGGATTGTCCACTTGCCACGTTACCTGCCACAAGTTGTGGATTGTCCACAATGCAATGCAAGCAATTATTTTTCTTTTATATTTTTTAATAGTTTTTCATCATTTGCCATCATTTTTTAGATTTCTAATGTTAAAAAATAGGTCACCTTTAAAAACGCTTATAAACGCAAACGTGGCAAAACACCGGTGTCACGTTTAGCGGTGTTTAGCGTCTGAAACGTGGAAAACGTTTGCGTCTGGACCCATTTTTTTGCTTCTGGAAAAACAAGGTTAAACTCAACTGCATATAAACGCCAATAAACGAGACTGTGTGCATGGACACACAGGATAACATTGGGTTCAGGGGCAGTTGAAAAAAGTGTCCAACTGTCTCTGAACGTGTGTTTAACAGCGTCTCGTGTGCATGGGGCCTAAGGCGCTAACAACCATAATAAGGAATTTCCTGTGGCTAAACAAAAAAAACTGAATCTCACTTTCACTATTAAAACAAGGGAAAAAGCAAGGGGGGTTAGCAGTATTTGATATTAAAATAATATTACAACGCGGTAGTGCTATCACGAGTGGTGGAATGGACTAAGGGAAAATTTTTAAAAAGATGGGTTAACATAGAAAACACAATGAGTAACACAAAATTAAGTAGTATAGTGTGTAACCCACCACAACTCAGAACACTAGATGTAAATACACATGCACTGACACAAAATTCACTTAAAGTATGGGACGCAACGTACAAAGCTAGTAAGGGCAAATATAACTCACCTTTAATTGCACTAAAAGAAAATGATTACTTTACACCAGGCAAAAAGGCAATAGGAGGAAATTGGATAAAAAGTGAGACTGCACAATTAAGAGATGTAGTTAAACGGGGGGAAATTATACCTTTTCAATAGTTGAAACACAACACTAATTTAGTGGTAATAAATGAGTGGCGGTACCTCCAGTTGAGTCATTTTGTTGAACAGTTACCCCAACCAATAAGAACAGGAGATGATTTAACATCACTGGAACGGCTATATATAGCAGAATATACAAAAAATATTTCCCGGATATATAAAATACTATCAGCAATAGACCAACCGGAGATCCCGCCAATCATAAAAAAATAGGAAAGAACTGGGGTCACAGAGAGATAGTCACTATCGGAAAGATTCTGCAATTAACCCACAGTTCCGCGGTTGACACTAAAACGGCAGAAGTTAACTACAAATGTTTGACAAGCTGGTACGCAACCCCCGACAAAATTAGTAAATTCCAACCAGGAAAATCAGCAGATTTCTGGCGAAGATGTAAGGTAACAGGAACGATGGCCCATCTGTGGTGGGACTGTCCAAAAATTTTAATATTCTGGAAAAAGATCCTACAGTTAATAAAAGTAATTACTAAAAAGGAAATTTCTGAGGATCCTTGGTTTGTGTTGCTACATGGAATAGAAGGACCGGTAAAACAATATAAAGAATCAGTAATCCCACATTTACTGAATGCAGCAAAAAGACTTCTCCCTAAAAATGGCAAGAGGCGGAAGGCCCTACAGTACAGGAATGGATAATTGGCATAGGGGAGACATACAGATTGGAAAGCCTGAAGCAGGGCCTAGAGTAAAAAAGCGAGGGGTCTATAGATAAATGGGAGTGCTGGAAAGGTTTCAAAAAGTCCCACAGGTATTCTGCGGAAATAAGACCCCAGATGGTGGGACCTCATCCATAGTGGGAGCAAAGGATAAATATTAAACGACAAATTCTGTAAGTTAAAAGATAGGAGGAAGGGTCACTAGGATGAAAACAGATATAAAGGGGAAGATAACAGGGCTTATAGGAGTGTTTTATTTTGTATTATATGCATACGTATCAATTCAACCTTTTATATTTGATAAAATAAAAATATTTAGACAATGACTATATATCTTTATGGACATACTCAAAATTATGAAACCATTGTAGTGTCAAGGGAGCTCCTCTAAATGAGATTTGTCAAGGTTTCATATGAGGAGACTACAGCTGCATTGTCAGTATTATTGAGTTGTGGAAATAACCACCAGTGTATGTATACTAATTGTGCAGCATAATAGTTGAACCGGAGGCCAGCCAGTGCTAGACCTTCTCCTGCGATAGGGATTTGTAAGGTCTCTAACGACAAGTATAAAGGGAGTTTATACCACTGGATTACTATAGTACGGAAAGAGGAAATGCAAGGTGAGGGGTTATTATCATGTTGAGGGCATGTGGCCTGGTACGGTTCAGGAGGGGGGGCGCTCTCCCGTCCCCCCCTCTTTTCCTGCGGCCTGCCAGGTTGCGTGCTCGGATAAGGGTCTGGTATGGATTTTTGGGGGGACCCTGCATCATTTTTTTTTAAATTTTGGTGTGGGGTTCCCCTTAAAATCCATACCAGACCTAAAGGGTCTGGTATGGATTTTTGGGGGGGGACCCCACGCCATTTTTTTTTTATTTTGGTTCCCTGCGCAAAATGTAATTTTTGAAGGAAAAAAAGTAATTTAAAACTGCTGCATCTATTAATGAATTGTCGGGTCCGGCAATACAGATAAGTCATTGAAAAAATGGCAGGGGTTCCCCTTAATATTCATACCAGACCCAAAGGGGCCTGGTAATGTACTGGGGGGGGACCCCTGCCGTTTATTTCAATGACTTTTCTCTGTATTCCTGGGGACCCAGGGATTCATTATAGCCGCGAGTGGTTTTAAATGACTTTTCTTCCTTCAGAAATGACATTTTGTGCAGGAAAAATTCTAAACACGGGAAACATGCGCTGCTTTACAGGCATACTTTAGACACCCCCCAGGTACGAAATTTAAAGGAATATTTCACTTTTATTGTTTCACTTTAAGCATTATTAAAATCACTGCTCCCAAAAAAACTGCCTTTTTTAAAACTTTTTTTTGCATTGATAAATGTCCCCTGGGGCAGGACCCGGGTCCCCAAACATGTTTTATGACAATAACTTGCATATTAACCTTTAAAATGATCACTTTAGATTTTTCATGTTCGTGTCCCATAGACTTTAATGGTGTTCGTGTGTTCGAACAAATTCTTTGCCTGTTCGCATGTTCTGGTGCAAACCGAACCGGGGGGGGGGGTGTTCGGCTCATCCCTAGTGTGCATGTGTTTATATGTATGTGCATTTATATATGTGTGTGTTTATATATGAGTGGGTGTGTGTTTATATATGAGTGTGTGTGTATTTATATATATATATATATATATATATATATATATATATATATATATATATATATATATGTGTGTGTGTGTGTGTGTGTGCGCTTATATATACAGTATATGTGTGTGTATTATGTGTGTGTGTGTATATATATATATATATATATATATATATATGTGTGTGTGTGTTTTAAATATGTGTATGTCTGTGCGTACATGTGTGTATGTATGCACATTTTATGTATGCACTTTATTCCTGACCCCCTATATGTGTACAATCAGAACTGATTTATTTTTCCCACTTGTTCATAGTACCAGCAAGAAAATACTGTATCTCTGAAGAGCGATCCATGTTTTAGATTGCTTTTCAGAGGCATGTGATAGCCGATAACGAGGCAATATGTTGCCTCCTGATTGCCTGTTTGAACCCCCTAAATGCATCATCACTATGCTGCAACTGTGTGCAATGCTCATAGTTGCCGGGTGGTTGCAGTGCAGCCCCATTTACCTGGGAGTATACTTTAAGGGTGCCCTGACTGGAATAAGATTGAGAAAAACTGGCATAGAGGAACTGATCTCTACATTTTCCTCCTGCAGCCGCTGAATGCTTGCAGGAGGAGCAGGGGGGGGGGGAATTGAGAAATTGGTTCCTTTTATATGCAGCCACCCACTTGCGACCAGGCCCTGGCGTTCCACCACCGGTCTCGGAGGAAAGGGCCCTATCCGGGGGTCAGGGGGGCCGTCATGGTTTCTTGCATCGATGCCCTGAAGGTTATAGCTATGCCACTGACACTTGTTTAATATTATATGTAGGTTTATGTGCACATGTATATTTTGTGACACAAAAGATGCATTGGTTCGCTTTGATTGGTTGGTAACTAATCAACAGGGCAACATATTTTTTATACAAATTGAAACAGGTGTGGCCAGTTTATGGAATAAAATGCCTTGTGGGTAGGGATGAGCTTGGTGTTCGAGTCGAACATACGTTCGACTCGAACATCGGCTGTTTGACCGTTTGGCGAACATTGAACGATTTGGGCCGTTCGCGCCAAATTCGAGTGACGCGAACGGCCCACAATACACTGCGGCCTCGCAGTGCAATCCCGGCGCTGTGATTGGCCAAGCATGCACTGTGACTCCGCATGCTTGGCCAATCACAGCGCCGGCAGCTAGGAGAGCCATAATTGGCCACAGGCAGGTTGCCTGTGGCCAATTATAGCTCAGGGGGTTTAGCACACGCCCCACACTATAAAAGGCCGCCAGCGCGGCGGCCTTGTGTAGTGTGTTCCGGCGCAGGGAAAGAGAAGGATAGGCAGGGACAGTGTTGATATTCTTTGTGGTATTCTTGTGTGCAGGGAGAGAGAAGGATAGGCAGGGAGAGTCAGTGTCATATTCTTTGCTAAACCTTGTGTGCAGGGAGAGAGAAGGATAGGCAGGGGACAGTGTCAGTGTCATATTCTTTGCTAAACCTTGTGTGCAGGGAGAGAGAAGGATAGGCAGGGAGAGTGTCGGTGTCATATTCTTTGATAAACCTTGTGTGCAGGGAGAGAGAAGGATAGACAGGGGACAGTGTCAGTGTCATTGTTGCTAAGCCTCCTGCACATTATACACCTGAAGTTAGCCCGTATTGCTGTGTTTTCCTGGTGTGTTACACCAACAGGCATTTGCAGCACTTACAGCGGGCGGAGTGTGCCTCCTGCACATTATACACCTGAAGTTAGCCTGTATTGCTGTGTTTTCCTGGTGTGTTACACCAACAGGCATTTGCAGCACTTACAGCGGGTGGAGTGTGCCTCCTGATCATATTACACCTGAAGTTAGCCCGTATTGCTGTGTTTTCCTGGTGTGTTACACCAACAGGCATTTGCAGCACTTACAGCGGGCGGAGTGTGCCTCCTGATCATATTACACCTGAAGTTAGCCCGTATTGCTGTGTTTTCCTGGTGTGTTACACCAACAGGCATTTGCAGCACCTACAGCGGGCGGAGTGTGCCTCCTGCACATTATACACCTGAAGTTAGCCCGTATTGCTGTGTTTTCCTGGTGTGTTACACCAACAGGCATTTGCAGCACTTACAGCAGGCGTAGTGTGATTCCTGCAAAATATACTCCTGAAGCTAGGCCTTATTGCTGGTTTTCCCATCTCCCTGCAGGCCATTAGAATGTCTGGAAGGCAAACAAGGAGAGGCAGACAGGAGCCAATAAAAGAGGGCAAGCAGGCTCTGTGTCTAGAGACAACAGTGCTGGTCGTGGACGCGGTGCATCGCCATCAGCACGTGGCCATGGGACACGCTTGTCCTTCTTTTCGGCAGCTGGACGTGTTGAGCCGCATCATGCCGAAGACTTGGTAGAGTGGACGACCAAGCCCTCCTCATCCTCCTCATTCTCTCTCACCCAGGCTCAGGGTACTGGCAAAGCAGCTGCCAAAGCGTCCTCTTCCCTGGTATCAATGTCATCATCAGTCACTCCTTCCCTAGACCAACCATGTCCTCCTGAGGAGTCCCCCGAACTGTTTGAGCACAGTGTTGGGTACATGCTCCAGGAGGATGCCCAGCGTTTCGAAGGGTCTGATGATGATACCCAGCTAGAGGAAGGCAGTAGCGTGAGAGCAGAGAGAGGGGATGCTCAAGAAGGACACCAATCTGGCAGTCATGTTCCAGCAGCTGCAGCATACTGCCAGATTGGCTCCAGTGATGAGGAGGGAGAGGATGATGAGGTCACTGACTCCACGTGGGTGCCTAATAGGAGAGAGGAGGAGGAGGATGAGGAGGAGGAGGCACATCTCCAACGAGGCAGGATGCCCTCGGGGGGGCCAGCGTAAGGGTAGCACACCGACGGAATCACACCGCAGAGCTCCGCCTGTGCAGGGTGCTGCCTCTGCCCGTTATTCAAAAAGTTCTTTGGTGTGGGCCTTTTTTGAGTCAAGTGCATCAGATCGCACAGCTGCTGTTTGCAACATATGTCTCAAGCGTATATCGCGTGGCCAAAACATCACCCGCTTGGGCACCACATGCTTGACCAGACATATGTTGACCTGCCATGCAGCTCGTTGGCAAGCCTACCTTTAAAGACCCACACCAAAGAACAAAGCGGACCTCTCCTTGCACCGCATCAGCTGGGATCTCCAACCCCACTATACCTTCAGTCCTCTCTGAAACCTGCACTGAGAGGAATGAAGGTGTAGAATTAGGTGTGTCACAGCCAAGTACTTGCGGGCACTCTGCTAGCAGTACACCGACGTCCGATTCTAGCAGGCAAATTTCCCTGCCCCAGCTGCTGGACCATCGAAAGAAGTTCACTCCCAGCCATTCACATGCCCAGCGGTTGAATGCTAGCTTGGCTAAATTGCTAGCGCTTCAACTGCTGCATTTTCAGTTGGTAGACTCAGCCCCCTTCCGTGAGTTTGTGCAATGTGCGGTTCCTTAGTGGCAGGTTCCCAAACGCCACTTTTTCTCACGGAAGGCGATTCCGGCTCTCTACCGGCATGTGGAAGGCAATGTCTTGGCCTCGCTGGACAGGGCGGTCAGCGGTAAGATGCATATTACCGCTGACTCATGGTCCAGCAGGCATGGACAGGGCCGTTACCTTTCTTTCACGGCCCATTGGGTCACTCTTTTGGCAGCTGGGAAGGATGCAGGACAAGGTGCAGTAGTGTTGGAGGTTCTTCCGCCGCCACGCCTCCAAAATGCTACTACTGGTTGTGACACACCTCTCTCCTCCACCCCCTCCTCTTCTTATTCCTTCATGGTCTCTTCCTGTGCTTTGTCCTCGGAACCAGCGGTGCTCCGTAGGCGTTCAAGGGGCTACGCAAGTACGCAGGCAAAAAGATGCCATGCTGTGCTTGCGCTGGTGTGTTTGGGGGACAGGAGCCACACTGGGGCAGAGGTTCTGTCTGCTCTGCAGGGGCAGGCCGAGAGGTGGTTGACGCCATGCCAGCTTAAGCCAGGAATGGTGGTTTGCGACAATGGCACCAACCTCCTCTCCGCCCTCAGACAGGGACAACTGACCCACGTGCCCTGTGTGGCTCACGTCCTTAACCTGGTGGTGCAGTGGTTCTTGGGCAGGTACCCGGGCTTACAGCATGTCCTGAGGCAGGCCAGGAAAGTCTGTGTGCATTTCCGCAGATCTTATAATGCCAGTGGTCGCCTGGCTGAGCTGCAAAAGGAGTTGAACCTGCCCAAGAACCGCCTTATATGTGACATGCCCACCAGGTGGAACTCAACGTTGGCCATGCTGCAGCGGCTGCACACGCAGCAGAGGGCCATCAATGAGTACCTGTGCGACTACAGCACCAGGACAGGGTCAGGGGAGCTCGGGTTTTTTTCACCACGCCAGTGGGGCATGATCAGGGATGCATGCACTGTCCTGGCACCATTTGAGGAGGCCACGAGGATGGTGAGCAGTGATAGTGCATGCATCAGTGACTCTGTACCTCTTGTCCACCTGTTGGAACATACGCTGCGTGGAATAATGGACAAGGCACTTGAGGCAGAACAGAGGCAGGAAGAGGAGGACTTCCTTGCCTCTCAAGGCCCCCTTTACCCAGACAGTGTTCCTTCTGTCCCACCCATCGCACAGGAGGAGGAGGAGGAGGAGGATTGTGTCAGCATGGAGGTGGAGCCTGGCACTCAGCATCATCAGCAGCAGTCTTTTAGGGATGATTTACAGTCCCAAGAAACCAGTGGACTTGTACGTGGCTGGGAGGAGGTGGCTGCGGATCATGTCGTCCTTAGTGACCCACAGGACTCCGGACCGAATGCCTCAGCTAACCTACGCTGCATGGCCTCCCTGATCCTGCAAAGTCTGCGGAAGGATCCTCTAATTCTTCGGATCAAGGAGAGGGACCATTACTGGCTGGCCACTCTCCTTGATCCACGGTACAAGGGTAAGGTTGTGGACCTTATCTTACCATTGCAGAGGGAGCAGAGGATGAGACAACTCCGGGAGGCCTTACAGAAAGGTCTGTGCAACGCATTCCCAGAGACTGGGAGGTTACAAACTCCTGGTCCTGGACAACGAGTTGCTGAGGCTTCGGTCAGTTAAAAAAGGAGGGAAGGTGGCCGTCTGACCGATGCGTTCAGACAATTCTTTAGTCCGCAGCCCCAAGGTATGATCGGTTCCAGCAACCATCGCCAGCGTCTGATATACATGGTGCAGGAATACCTAGGGGCAAGGTCAGACTTGGACACCTTCCCCACCGAAAATCCTCTGGCTTACTTTGTCTTGAGGATGGATCACTGGCCAGAGCTTGCACAGTATGCAATTGAGCTACTGGCCTGTCCTGCATCCAGCGTTCTTTCAGAACCCACATTCAGTGCTGCTGGAGGATTTGTCACGGATCACAGGGTGCGCCTGTCCACCGACTCGGTTGATCGACTGACCTTCATAAAGATGAACCAGTCTTGGATCACCACCAGCTACCAAACACCTGAAGCTGATATAACAGACTAATTTATTTTCAAATGTCACATCCCTTCAAGACTGATGCTGAGAGACTGTCCTGTTATGTTGACTGACTATCCTCCTCCTCCTCAATGATCCGATTGATGATGATAGCTTGGAACAACATTTTTGTTTCTGGGTGCCGCCACCAGTGGCTAAGGCCCAATTTTTCAGCCCCCGTCAGGGGCATGTAATTACAATTTTTTATGCAATGCTTTGCAGCAGGGCTCATTCCTGCACTCCAACTAGAGTATCTGGGAGAGGTTGCAGTGTTGTGGCACCAGCACCAGTGCCTAAGGCCCAATTTTTCAGCCCCTGTTTAACAGGGGCGTGTAATTACAATTTTTGATGCAATACTTTGCAACAGGGCTCATTGCTGTGCTCCAAGTACAGTATCTGTGAGGGGTTGCAGTGTTGTGGCACCAGTACCTAAGGCCCAATATTTCTGCCCCTGTTTAACAGGGGCATGTAATTACAATTCTTGATCTAATAATTCACAGCAGGGCCCATTCCTGCGCCCACCAAGAGTAACTGTGAGGCCTTACAGTGTTGTGTCAACACCACCAGCACCACCACCAAAGGCCCAAATTTTCAGCCCCTGTTCAATAGGGGCATGCAATTACAATTCTTGATCTAATAATTCACAGCAGGGCCCATTCATGCGCCCACCAAGAGTAACTGTGAGGGCTCACAGTGTTGGGGCAAATTTCAGTTGAGTATATACGGCAGGCCCCTACTTTCAAACATCCAACTTACAAACGACGACTCCTTGCAAACAGAAGGATACAACAGGAAGTGAGAGGAAATCTACCCCTAGGAAGGCAAATTCTCTCCTGTAAGAGTTAGTATGGGAAAAAAGTGTCTCCTCTCCACTGATGCTTTATCACCAATTCTTGTTTCAATAAAAAACCCAAATTTTCAAAAAACATTTGTCATTAGGACGGAAAGTGAGGTGAACTGTTCTGAACAGGTGCACACTGCACAGACAGCAAAACAAATGTTACAGGGGTGATGACCCTTCCCTATGTTTTCCAAAAAGCTTAAAAATAGATTTTTTGGCTGGAGCTACAATTAAACAATGTACCTGTTCAAAATTACAGATTCTACATAAGAACAAACCTACAGTCCCTGTCTTGTATGCACCGCCTGTATACGGCTGTTCAGAGTATTTTTATTTTGTGTGCGGGGTTCCCATTAATATCCATACAAGACCCAAAGGGGCTGGTAATGGGCTGGGGTAGGGGGGGTGATGGGGTAGCTATGCCATTTTTCTTAAAGATTTTCATCCATATTACCGGGACCAGACATTACATTAAAGCCGCAAGCAGTTTTAAATGGCTTTTTTTCCTTTAGAAATGTAATTTTGTGCAGGGACAGTTCTAAACACGGGAAACAGGTGGCACTTCACAGGCATACTTTAGACACCCCCCAGGTACGATATTTAAAGGAATATTTGACTTTTTTTTCACTTTATGCATCATTAAAATGACTGCTCCTGAAAAACGGCTGTTTTTAAAACTTCTTTTTGCATTGATACATGTCCCCTGGTGCAGAACCCGGGTTCCCAAACCCTTTTTAGGACAATAACATGCATAATAGTCGTTATAATTAGCAGTTTAGATTTCGAACGTTCGCATCCATTGTATTTAATAGGGTTCTAAAGTTCGTGCAAACTTTCGGTCCGTTCGCGGGTTCTGGTTCGAACCGAACCCGGGGGTGTTCGGCTCATCACTACTCGTGGGTATCCAAGGATACCAAAGCTCTAGGAACATGAGGTATTTGTCATCTGAAAGTTCATGAGTTTTCAGAGATTGATATTTGTGGACTGACCAGGAATGCAGGGCTTGTGAGTGAATGTGCATGAGTGCCCCCATGGGAAGTGGCTTCCCATGGGGGCACCGGGCAGATGAGGAGGAGCCAGTAGCACTGGCGGGGGACCCTAGAAGTGAAGAGGAGGTTCAATGCCGCAGGTAAGTTCAGAGATGTTTTTTTATTTACAATCACTTTAAATAGTCTTAGCATTATTGATCTTTTTTCCATTATACTCAACAATATTACTCAATGCCATGCCCTGTATGTGTCGGCCCATTCCTGAAATGCAGGCCAAAGTAATAAAGGGATTGTAAAGGCTGAAGGTTTTTACCTTCATGCATTCTTTGAATGAAGGTAAAAAACCTCCTGTGTGCAGCTCCCCCCAATACTCGCCTGAACTCCCTCTCCATTCAGTGATGTACATGAGATCCTCGGCTGCCCCAGGCATCCATCTCTTTATTGGCTGAGACAGCAGCGGGAGCCATTGGCTCTCATTGCCATCAATCACAGCCAGTGAGCCAATGAGGAGAGAGTGGGGGGGGGGCACAGCCGAGCCACAATAATTTGTGTATTATGGACGCATAGAGCAGGGCTCAGGAGCGAGCACACACCAGTGCCCCCATACAGGTGGTTTGCTATTGGGAGAACTGTTAAAGAGGGAGGAGCCAAGAGCACTGGCGGGAGACCCATGAAAAGGAGGATTGGGGCTGCTCTGTGCAAAACCACTGCACAGAGCAGGCAAGTATAACATGTTTGTTTTGGGGGGTTTTTTGTTTGTTTTTTAAAGCCAAACCTTTAATACCACTTTAAGGCTACAATATCCTTTGGAGTTTTCTCCGCTTAAAGCAGAATGTGATTGAAGCCATCACATGACTTTGACAGGTCATGTGACCAGGATCCCATCCTGGTGTTTTTTTTTATTTTTTATTCAAACTCCATTAATTTTATTGGTGCTTAACTGGCTTGGAGTTCCAAAGCAGGGATATACTGCTTAGACCATAGATCTTATGTCCAGCCTTCTGTAGGCTGCTTGGGAGCAATGGTGTTTATTCATGGCTATTTTTTTTTACTCACAATAATAGGATTTGGTAATGCCGATGTGTGCCCTATCGACTTATGTGATTGTGTGCATTTTAATGGTAGGTTGATTTTATCCCCTTCATAAAGGGTAAAACAAATCTTATTGTCTGAACACAGTTTTGCAACTTTGACATGCTCTAGTAAAACTGTACATATCATTACAACTAGTTAGTATATCCAGGTGAGTTATACCTTGTTTTTTTCAGGACAAATTTAGCTTTTTTTTTTTTTGTGGTAAATGATAACAGATATCTTCAGATTTTTTTTTTTTTTTTTTTTTTATACCATCAACCAAAAACTGGCACAAAACTGTCAAATTATAATTTTTCAAAAATGTGCTGTATATGTCTCACTATTATCATAACCTACCACCAAAGAACAGCCCAAAACAACATTTTCCTGTTTCTGGTGATTGCAGCAATGCCACATATGCATATTGTTTTCTTGTTTGTACCTATAGTATACTAACTGACACTGATACTGAATGTAAAAATGTTTTTTTTAATCCCACCTAAAATACACTGACCCTGACCTTTGACCCCAACCTTTAAACCTGATTTTTTACTTTGACCATGTACTTTGACCCTAACCCCAACTGTGCTCTAGATCAAACCCTGATCTAGCTATCTTTTATTTTTATTTTTTTACACACACTCAATCAAGGAGAAAATTATTCAATATATATTTTTCTCCATTCAAGAGGAGAAAAAACACAGGGATGGGCTGAACAGTGACTATTAAGACCATTGTGAGCCCAGTCTCTGTGCTGTGAGGATGCTGTGCAGCGTGCTTCCAACAGAAATACAGGTATGCATATGCAGCTCCACAGGATGAAAGTGATACTATAGGTTCAGGTTTTTTTCTTTTAAAATAACAAACATGTCATACTTGCCTTCACTGTGCAGTTTGTTTTGCACCTCCTCTTCTGGGGTCCCACGGCGGCTCTCACGGCTCCTCCCTGCAATAGATAACCCCCTCTGGGAAGCTCTCTCCTGAGGGGGTTACCTTGTGGGTGCACTCCCGTGTTATACACTCAGCGTCCATAGTAGCAGAGTGTATAACTCGGCCCCGTCCCCCGGCGGATGCATCATTGGATTTGATTGACAGCAGCAGGAGCCAATGGCTGCACTGCTATCAATCTTCCAATGAAGAGCCGAGAAGCAGTAAGGAGAGCGACGTGGGATCGCGCCCACGGAAATTCGGAGCTCAGGTAAGTAAGGTGAAAAAACACGAAGGTTTATGTAACCGGAGGGCCCGTGGAACCCAGAATCCCTTGGAAGGTATGAGATGCCCTTGCTTCATCTCCCCATGCACCTCTTATGTCTAAATCACCATGTCCATTAGGGGCATAGGGTGACTGAGAAATTATATCTTGGACTACTTAAAATGGGACAGAAATATTCATTAATATCTCTCAAGAAATATGAAGATGTTATCCCCTGTACACTGTGAGGGCTATGCCCAGGAAGTATAACTCCTTATTTGGGTATTCCAGGAAGTTCAATGTAAATGGTGTCTAGGATGGCTTCTGAGGATCCTTCATTGTGGCTTGCGCGAATTGACCCTGTAATTGTGTGAAGGAGTCCTGTGATAATGTGTATTGTAGTTTAGGAGACAGCCAGTCTAGGAAACTCAAAGGTCATGCTATGAGTCACCTATGCTGTCTAAGGGATTAGTTAATGAACTCACCTGTTGTCTGCTAAGGGATGTATTGACACTCAGAATAATGTGTATTGGGGGCTCGTTATGTAACCATTGTGTGATGTTGTGGGTGGATCAGGGTCATTGTTAATGTGGTTACTGCAGTATTCTCAAGTGTATATAAAGAGCCTGTATTCCTTCCAATAAAGTTCATATTCCTGTTTGACCCTCAACGCGGAGCCTCGTCTCGTATTTGGGGGAGAATCATTCGTATGGGTTTCTTGTCCGGCTGGTTGGAGTGTCTGGTAGCTGCCTTGGTGTTTCGGAATGGAATATCCTAACCTACTTTAACCCCTCTCATACTCTGGGTGTCGTTACAGTTTACAACCCCTTTAAGACCCAGTTCTGTGTAAGTGAGTATACTCAGGAGGGAATGGGTTAAGAAACCACAATAGGGAATTTACTGAAGGGAAAATACATCTGCAGTATCAAAAATCTTAATATAGAGAATACTTCCAGGAAATGTGCTAAGTGTTTCTCAGCATTACAAAGTGCTCTTGTGTTGGAGTGATAACAAAGCTGTACACATTGTTAATATTATTCTGTTTTTAGCTGAATTTTAGCTTTATACTTAATTAAAGTGTATCTATCCATCAATTTGTGATAAGGAAGATGATGTTTTGGAACAAATACCACACATGGGGCCACAGCCAAGTACCCAAACGGTTTCTTACAATTTTTAATTTGACATGACAGCAATGCAAACTTTAAATTTTCCAAGAGATCATCTCCATGTTTTTTAAAGACATGCTTCATTCTCTGCTGCAGACAGACATTGTTTTCTAAATCCCTTTGCATTTCAGTACTGCGGCAAAGAATTAGTCATTCGATCGCTTTTTTTTTTTTTTTTTTAATACATAGGAATATAAAATCACATAATTATTTGTTTTCTTTATAATTGAGCCAAATGACGATTATTATATTAACTGCAAAATCTGACTATAATAAAATGAAAGGTTAAAATTATTAAAATTAAAAAAATAAGTATAGTGTGAACAGTTGTTTTTTTTCATAAATTATTATTTAACCATCTCAGCACTTGAATATTTAGCCCTTTTCATTAACCACTTTACCTCCGGACCATTATGCAGCTAAAGGACCAGGCCACTTATTGCGATTCGGCACTGCGTCGCTTTAACTGACAATTGCGCGGTCGTACGACGTGGCTCCCAAACAAAATTTACGTCCTTTTTTTCCCACAAATAGAGCTTTTTTTTGGTGGTATTTGATCACCTCTGCAGTTTTGATTTTTTGCGCTATAAACAAAAATAGAGCGACAATTTTGATAAAAATTCAATATTTTTTACTTTTTGCTATAATAAATATCCCCCAAAAATATATAAAAAAAAACATTTTTTTTCCACAGTTTAGTCCGATACGTATTCTTCTACATATCTTTTGTTAAAAATATCGCAATAGGCTTTTATTGATTGGTTTGCACCAAAGTTATAGCTTTTACAAAATAGGGGACTGTTTTATGGCATTTTTAATAATTTTTTTTTTTTACTAGTTTTGGCGGCGATCAGCGATTTTTATCCTTACTGCGACATTATGGCGGACACATCGGACACTTTTGACACCATTTTGGGACTATTGTCATTTTTACAGCGATCAGTGCTGTAAAAATGCACTGATTACTGTGAAAATGACACTGGCAGTGAAGGGTTTAACCTCTAGGTGGCGCTGTAGGGGTTAAAGGGGTTGTAAAGGTTCATTTTTTATTTTCTAAATAGGTTCCGTTAAGCTAGTGCATTGTTGGTTCACTTACCTTTTCCTTCGATTTCCCTTCTAAATGTTTTCTTTCTTTGTCTGAATTTCTCACTTCCTGTTTCTCCTCAGAACACTTCACACCATCATCCGAGCGGTGTTTAGTCAGCCAGTACAGCTTACTGAGGAGGAACAGGAAGTGAGAAATTCAGACAAAGAAAAACAAACATTTAGAAGGGAAATCAAAGGAAAAGGTTAGTGAACCAACAATGCACTAGCTTAAAGGAAACTTTTGAGTGTTCCCTAGGAAGTGATTCTTACTGTAGGGGGGCGTGGCTACACGTTACACGTCACTGATCGTCTGTTCCGATGACAGGGAACAGACGATCACTGACATGCCACAGAGAAGAACGGGGAAAGGTTTGTTTACACTCACCTCTCCCCGTTCTTCAGCTCTGTGACCTGATCACGGGACACCGCAGCGAAGGCGACGTACCTGTACGTGCTTGTGTCCAGCCGTGCCATTGTGCCGACGTGTATGTACAGGCGGCGGTCCTTAAGTGGTTAATAGGTTATTTTAGTTTTCAGCAAATTAAACATATGGCTTCCTGACTTCTGAAGTGACAGGACAGTAGAAACACCCACACAATGATCACATTTTGGAAAGCAGACTCCCCCTAGGTGAGTGTTAAAGATTATTTTTTTTTGCCTTAAGTTTTAATTTTTTTTGGTCATTTAGCAGGTTGTCCAGGCTGGTACTGGCTGTATCAGGCACTGGCAGATTGTGAGCTATAATGCTTGTACACAAATAGGCACTGATAGAAGGCTGGTACATGCTGTGATCAGGCATTGTTCATGGGCTGGTAAAGATGTGATCTGAAACTGTGTCACATGCTTCCAACAATGGCTGTGGTCAGCAAGTCTCTCCCACTCTCCTCTCAGTGCTGATCAGTGTTTGAGAGGAAACAGCTGGTTGGCATAGAGTGCTTACATTATATTAGTGCATAATAATAGATTACAGCAATCATGTGGTACAGAGTCACTTTGATTGGTTTTGTACAATGTACCTTTTGCCTGTGATCCGATGTTCAATCACAACATGCACACAGGACAGCTAAGTTTCAGAAAGACGTACTGTTGGCATGCTCCAGTTAATTATGTGGGTTGTAGTGATCTGGAGCTATTTTTCTGGATGTTTCTGGGCTTCCCTTCTCCCACAAACAGAGCTTTCTTTTGGTGGTATTTGACCTCTGGGGTTTTTATTTTTTGTGCTATAAACAAAAATAGAGTGACAATTTTGAAAAAAATGCAATATTTTTTACTTTTTGCTATAATAAATATCCCCAAAAATAAAAAAAAATTTTTCCTCAGTTTAGGCCGATACGTATTCTTCTACATATTTCTGGTAAAAAAAAATCGCAATAAGAGTTTATTGATTGGTTTGCGAAAAAGTTATAGCGTCTACAAAATAGGGGATAGTTTTATGGCATTTTTATTAATATATTTTTTTTTTTACTAGTAATGGCGGCGATCATCAATTCTTATCGTGACTGCGACATTATGGCGGACAAATCTGACACTTTTGACACCATTTTGGGACCATTGTAATTTTTACAGCGATCAGTACTATAAAAATGCACTGATTACTGTAAAAATTACACTGGCAGTGAAGGAGTTAACCTGTAGGGGGCGCTGAAGGGGCTAAGTGTGACCTAGGGAGTGATTCTAACTGTTAGGGGGCGTGGCTTGCCGTGACACGTCACTGATCGCTGTTCCCGATGACAGGGAACAGACGATCAGTGACATGTCACTAGGCAGAACGGGGAGATGTTGTGTTTACATTAACATCTCCCCGTTCAGCTCCATCAACCGATCGCTAGACATCGGCGGACATGTAGTCCGTGGGTCCCGCGACCACGGTCACGGAGCTCGCGGCAGGGTCGCGAGCACGGCGGCGGCGCTCGCGCCACCACCCGGCCGCAATTTGACATTCTGACGACGTAAAAAGTCGTGCGGCTGTCGGCAAGCGGTTAAAGAGACAGTGTAGCCATACAGATCATGGTGAAAATGTAATTAACAAGCCCTCATTCTAATCAGTGCACAGCACAGTAAAGCCTTTTTTTGAACAGAAGGCATTCACCTTTCTCATTCCATCAAATATTCCAAAAGTTATAGTTTATCTAATTTCAGGACAGTAGGCGTAAGCCATGCAAATAATTATGTTATAGAGACATTTATTCCAAACTGTATATTGCTGGTTCATACATTTTGGCCATCATCAATGCAGACTTCAAAAAAAATTAGAAAGCCTAATATGGTTTAAGCTGTCTTTCAAAATATTTTTGAGTGTTGTAATAATGAACTTGTTAACCTATATGGATGAATGCAATCAATAAAGGTAATGAAAACAAAATTTCTATTCCTCCCAGTCACAGCTGTGCAGGTAAAATAAAAACACTGAATAGGAAGAATGAACAAATGTGTTTTTTCATAGACAGTTTGCTGGGTAACTAAATAATTGTAACAAATGCATCTGGGCCTTTATGATGTACTTTGCAGACTAATTGAACAATATAACTATGTACTATTCTTTCAATGGATCCTATTATGAAAATGTTTTTCTGTGTAAAAAAGTTCTAGTCATCATGACCATTATACCAAAGTCACTCTGCCATTAAAAATAAGTGAATAATGGACAATTTGCTCCGCCCTGTAATTTGACAGAGTGGACCATTTATTCTCAATATTTAATTTACAGTATTGTTAGCTGACAAAATTGTACTAGCCAGTTCACTAAAAACAGAACATACAGTGGACTCCCCCATAAAGGAAGCCTGAGCTAAAATACAGCATACGTTCCCTATACCTTTGGTGACCACAGCAGGATCCATTGAAGATCATTCTTAGGGTTTATGAGGTAAGAATACCACCTGCTGTGATGTAAGTGGCTCATAAAAGAATTAGTACACTTCTTATTTTTTGGGGTTAATCTAATGATGTGTTTTTGTTAGGGTAGTGATGTCACACTGGAAATTCTTTATTGGATCCTGTCCTTTCTTAAAGCATGGATTATCTGTTAGGGACCCAGAGGTATCTGCACATACCTGCCCCCAATATTCAGAACATTCTGCTTTGGTCATTCGGGCAAGGGTTATGGGGATGAGGCCCTTGTCCCAATCAACATGGGGACAAGGTGCTTTGGGGGGACCCCAAAGCACCCTCCCCATGTTGAGGGCATGTGGCCTGGTACGGTTCAGGAGGGGTCTCTCGCCCACCACCCCATTTCCCTGCATCCTGCCAGGTTGAATGCTCGGATAAGGGTATGGATTTTGGGGGGACCCCACGGCATGTTTTTTTTAAAAGCACGGTGTTCCCCTTAATATCCATACCAGACCCAAAGGGCCTGGTAATGGATGGGGGGACCCATGCCATTTTTTTTGAAGGTTTTTTTTATGTATATTGCCTGGATTCGACAATACATTACAGCCGCAAGCAATATTCAATTACATTTTTTCCTTTAGAAACTTCATTTTGCAGCGGAACTGTTATAAACATGGGAAAGAGGCATTACTTTACAGGGAGACTTAGGGGCCCCCCAGGCACGATATATAAAGGAATATTTTATTTTTATTGTTTCACTTTAAGCATTATTAAAATCACTGCTCCTGAAAAAACATCTGTTTTAAAAACGTATTTTTGCATTAGAACATTTCCCCTGGGGGAGTACCCGGGTCCCCAAACACTTTTTATGGCAATAACTTGCATATAAGCCTTTAAAATTAAATTATTTTTTTCACATAGACTTTAACGGTGTTCGCATGTTCGCACAAATTGTTTCTGTTCGCATGTTCTGGTGCGAACCGAACCGCAGGGTGTTCGGCTCATCCCTAATTAGTAACACTATGACAAATAAACAATGTGGAATTTTGAGTACTATGCATGTACAATAGATGGTAGTGATTCAAGATAGCACAAAATATCTATATAAATTTTGATTCATTAAACATGAGCTTCCACTAAAATATCTGGGGGATAAAAGCTCATGACAAAATGTTTAAAGTCTGTTGCTCCATGTTTAATCTATCTAATTAATTGCAAAATTAAGTATATCTATTTTAATTAAAAGCAGTTAAATTAGGCTGAATGAATAAAAAAGTAACTTTTCAGTTCTGTAAACAGAATAACAATTAGTGTAGTAACGAATTAGTTGCAGATGACATGCTAGGGTAAACTAATGAGCATAGAGTGTTCTTAAAACTTCTCGTTAAGTATATTAAAAACACTTGTAAACACCTTGGAATTTGAATGTCGTTACCCCAAATAATTAATTAAAGTTGCTGATTATATTAAATATAGTAGTACTAATTTTGTTCAATATTTGTTTTGCAAAAAAAAAAGAAAGAGAAACTACAGCATTAACCATTTTACACACATTTATAATCTTAAAACCCTTTGACCTCCTTCAACCTAGCTATACTAGTAAATAAGGAATTTGTTATCAACATTATAGTGTTTAAGATCATATTAATTTTGCTTTTTATATACAGCATGTGCATATTTCTTTTGTAAATTTCTTTTTAAGCATAAATGGCTTTTGAAAATTGACATATCAAAATATTGCGAATAATATACATTAGACTCTATTCAATAGGTTATAAGGTTTACTCTTTACAATAAACATCATGATTTTAGCAATATATTATTTTCAGCTCCCTTTGGATCTCATTGTTGAAAATAACCCTCATTTTAGAAAATATGGATCATTATTGCTTAGTGCGTTATGTCTATTATTATACTGTAATATATATATATATATATATATATATGGTATATTACACCATAAGTGTACGTTAGTAAAGGCAATTGTAGTACACAGCAGATAGGTGTTTGCAAACAACTATTAAAGTTCTTTAATAGACAAAGGGAACAATAGGCTACATGCAAAATAATAACAGCAGCCATAATGACAATGTGATATAGCTGTCATAGAATAACTTAGGGAGTGCTGTTGATAAAGTGCATAGAGAGTGTAGAGCTTGTAGGCAGTGGGATTGTAACCCTACCTGAGTGTCATGTAGATAGCTAAATGCTGTGTTTCTTGGAGAATTTGGGGGTGGGGAGTGGGAGGGGTTTTTACCTTTATTATTTTTCTTTCATCTTAACCACTTAAGGACCGCCTACCGCTGATATATGTCGGCAGAATGACACGGCTGGGCATATTGGCGTACAGGTACGGCCCCTTTAAGAGCCCAGCCGTGGGTCGCGCACGCACCGGCGGCGCACTCGCGACCCGATGGTGAGCTCTGTGACCGCACCCGCGGGACCCGATCGCCGCCGGTGTCCCGCGATCGGGTCGCAGAGCTGAAGAACAGGGAGAGGTAAGTGTAAGCAAACCTTTCCCCGTTCTTCCTAGTGAGACTGTCACTGATCGTCTGTTCCCTGTCATAGGGAACGACGATCAGTGATATTCACACGCCAAGCCACGCCCCCACACAGTAAGAATCACTCATTAGGTCACACTTAACCCCTTCAGTGTCCCCTGCAGGTTAACCCCTTCACTGCCAGTGTCATTTTCACAGTAATCCATGCATTTTTATAGCACTGATTGCTGTAAAAATTACAATGATCCCAAAATGGTGTCAAGTGTCCTATGTGTCCGCCATAATGTCACAGTCACGGTAAAAATCGCTGATCACCGCCATTGCTAGTAAAAAAAAAATATTAATAAAAATGCCTTAAAACTATCCCCTCTTTTGTAGACGCTATAACTTTTGCGCAAAGCAATCAATATACACTTATTGCAATTTTTTTTTAATCAAAAATATGTAGAAGAATACGTATCGGCCTAAACTGAGGGAAAAAAAAAATTTATATATTTTTTGGGGATATTTATTATAGCAAAAAGTAAAAAATATAGATTTTTTATCAAAATTGTCGCTCTATTTTTGTTTATAGCGCAAAAAAGAAAAACCGCAGAGGTGATCAAACACCACCAAAAGAAAGCTCTATTTGTGGGAAAAAAAGGACGTCAATTTTGTTTGGGAGCCACATCGCACGACCGCGCAATTGTCAGTTAAAGTGACGCAGTGCCGAATCGCAAAAAGGGGCCTGGTCCTTTAGCAACAAAATGGTCCGGGGCTTAAGTGGCTAATTGTGCTACAATTCTTTAGTCTGTCTCTGTTCATGTGCATTAAAAATATAACGGGCTGCAACTAGAGTTGAGCGGACACCTGGATGTTCGGGTTCGACGGGTTCGGCCGAACTTCGGAAAAAAGTTTGGGTTCGGGACCGAACTTTAACCCGAACCCGGACCCGAACCCGAACCCCATTGAAGTCAATGGGGACCCGGACTTCTAAGGACTAAAAAGGCTCTAAAAAGGTAATGGAAAGGGCTAGAGGGCTGCAAATGGCAGCAAAATGTTGTTAAGAGCATGGCAAGTGCTCTGCAAACAAATGTGGATAGGGAAATAACTTAAAATAACATAAAAAAATTAAAATAAAAAATAATAATCTTGACCTAGGAGGACGAGGTCCATATGGAGTAGGAGGTTGAAGTGGCGGTGGATGTGGCTGTGTAGGTGGAAGCGGCGGTGGAGGAGGACGAGGTAGCCAACACTGATTCAAAAATACAACAATGGCTGTGTAATGCCGGTGATGTGTCGAATTCTGTCCCCCGTCAAATAGTGTCCACCCTGTACTGCGCTTGCTCAGTATGTAGGACAAGGGGATTTCTAAAATCTCCCAAGACGAACGGCGCCTGCGTGGTGAGTTCAGGTGAAGGCCACACCATCCGTGGTTCAAGACGAGCCAAGTGAGGCCGTGCCCGAAGCGTGGCGATCGAACCGAGCCCATGAGGGGCCCTGTTACTATGTGCTACCGTATGTCCACTTGGATGGTGGGGCTTGAACCTGCACTCACAGCGCAGGCGCCGTTCATCTTCGGAGATTTTGTGAATCTCCTTGTCCTCTGTACTGCGCAATCGCTGCGCCTTCGCAGTATGGGCCGGACACAATCCGATGGCCGGACAGTTTTTGTCACAACACCGGTATACATGTCTATTCTGCACAAGGTATGGACAAGTCCTGTGGGATCCATGCCTGGTTCATTTTAATGAACGTGAGCTTGTCCACATTGGCTCTGGACAGGCGGCTGCGCTTGTCTGTGATAACGCCCCCTGCCGTGCTAAATACACGTTCAGATAATACACTGGCTGCAGGGCAGGCCAGCACCTCCAAGGCATATAGGGCAAGCTCAGGCCATGTGCCCAATTTGGAGATCCAGAAGTTAAAGGGGGCAGACCCATCATCCAGTACGTGTAGGCCTGTGGACACATACTGCTCAACCATGTTGGTGAAATGCTGCCTCCTGCTAAGACGTTCCATCTCAGCTGGTGGTGCTGGTTGTTGTGGCGTGCTGACAAAGCTTTTCCACATTTCAGCCATGCTAACCCTGCCTTCTGAGGTGCTGCCGGTGCCCCGGCTGCGTTGGCGACCTCTTCCTCCTCCTCTGCCTTCACCTTGTGCTTCCACCGTATGCCCGCTGTCAGGTGGGAATGCCACCAGCAGCGCGTCTACCAGCGTGCGCTTGTACTTGCGCATCTTACGATCCCGCTCCAGTGAGGGAATTAAGGACGGTACGTTGTCCTTGTAACGGGGATCCAGCAGGGTGGCCACCCAGTAATCAGCACCAGTTAAAATGTGGGCAACTCGGCGGTCATTGCGGAAACACTGCAGCATGTAATCGCTCATGTGTGCCAGGCTGCCCAGAGGCAAAGAAAAGCTGTCCTCTGTGGGAGGTGTATCGTCTGTGTCCTCTGTATCCCCCCAGCCATGCACCAGTGATGGCCACGAGCTGGTCTGGGTGCCACCCTGCTGTGAAAATGCCTCCTCCTCCTCCTCCATCTCGTCATCCTCCAGAACTGTTCCCTTTCTGCCGGACAATTGTGTACCTGGCGTTTGTTGGTGCAGGAACCCACCCTCGTAGCCACTTGTGAAAGACTGCCCTGAAAGCCTTTGAAATGATCCTGCTTCCTCCTCCTCCTCCTCATCCTCCTGTGCCACATCCTCTTCCATCATCGCCCGAAGCGTTTTTTCAAGGAGGCATAGAACTGGGATAGTAACGCTAAGAACGGCGTCATTGGCACTGGACATGTTGGTGGAGTACTCGAAACAGCGCAACAAGGCACACAGGTCTCGCATGGAGGCCCAGTTATTGGTGGTGAAGTGGTGCTGTTCCGCAGAGCGACTCACGCGTGATTGCTGCAGCTGAAACTCCACTATCGCCTGCTGCTGCTCGCGCAGTCTGGCCAGCATGTGCAAGGTGGAGTTCCACCTTGTGGGCACGTCACATATGAGGCGGTGAGCGGGAAGGCCGAAGTTACGCTGCAGCGCTGACAGGCGAGCAGCAGCAGGGTGAGAACGCCGAAAGTGCGCACACACAGCCCGCACTTTCTGCAGCAGCTCTGACATATTGGGGTAATTTTTAAGGAACCTCTGGACCACCAAGTTCAGCACATGCGCCAGGCAAGGGATGTGCGTCAAACCGGCTAGGCCCAGAGCTGCTACGAGATTTCGCCCATTATCGCACACCACCAGGCCGGGCTTGAGGCTCACTGACAGCAACCACTCATTAGTCTGTTGTTCCATGTCCCTCCACAACTCCTGCGCGGTGTGGGGTTTTTCCCCCAAACAGGAAAGTTTTAAAACTGCCTGCTGTCGTTTACCCCTGGCTGTGCTGAAGTTGGTGGTGAAGGTGTTACGCTGACCGGATGAGGAGGCGGTAGACGATGAGGAAGCGGAGTAGGAGGAGTTAGCAACAGGAGGCAAACTGAAGCGCCCTGCAATCCTCGGTGGTGGAAGGACATGCGCCAAACTGCTATCTGCCTCAGGCCCAGCCGCCACTGCATTTACCCAGTGTGCTGTTAGGGAGATATAACGTCCCTGACCGTGCTTACTGGTCCACGCATCCGTAGTTAGGTGGACCTTGCCACAGATGGCGTTGCGCAGTGCACACCTGATTTTGTCCCCCACTTGGTTGTGCAGGGAAGGGATGGCTCGCCTGGAAAAATAGTGGCGGCTGGGCACGACGTACTGTGGGACAGCCAATGCCATCAGGCTTTTAAAACTCTGCGTCTCCACCAGACGGAATGACAGCATTTCAAAGGCCAGGAGTTTTGAAATGCTGGCATTCAGGGCCAGGGATCGCGGGTGGCTAGGGGGGTACTTCCTCTTCCGCTCCAATGTTTGGGAGATAGAGAGCTGAACGCTTCCATGGGACATTGTGGAGATGGTTGGTGACCCAGGTGGTAGTGTTGCTGGCAGATGCTCTGTTTGCGGGGTGGCAGGTGCCACTGTCACTACAGAGGTGTATGAAGAGGCCAAGACTGCAGCAGAAGAGGAAGCAGGAGGAGCCAGAGACCTTTCTTGGTTTTTGAGGTGTCTACTCCACTGCAGCTCGTGCTTTGCACTTAGATGCCTGGTCATGCAGGTTGTGCTCAGGTTGAGAACATTTATGCCTCGCTTCAGGCTCTGATTGCACAGCGTGCAAACCACTCGTGTCTTGTCATCAGCACATTGTGTGAAGAACTGCCACGCTGGGGAACTCCTTGGACCTGGCTTTGGTGTGCTCGGTCCCTTGCTGCGTTGGGCAGTAGCAGACATACTGTCTAGCTGACAGACGCTCCGCTTTTGCACCCTGCTCCCTCTTCTGCTGTGCTGGTGGCTCTGTGCGACCACCGCCTCTTCCTCCAAACTACACTGGTCACCTGCATAACGTTGATTCCATGTGGGGTCGAGGACCTCATCGTCCTCCACATCATCTTCCACCCAGTCTTCACCCCTGCCCTCCTTGTCTGTCTGCACAATTGCGAAAGCAGCAGCAGTTGGCACCTGTGTTTCGTCATCATCCGAGACGTACTGCGATGGTCCTCCCATGTACTCATCATGAAACATAAGTGGTTGGGCATCGGTGCACTCAATCTCTTCCACTTCTGGGGCAGGGCTAGGTGGATGGCCCTGGGAAACCCTGCTAACAGAGTCATCGAAAAGCAGAAGAGACTGCTGCATGATTTGGGGCTCAGACTGCTTGGCTGATTTGCAAGGGGGTGAGGTGAAAGACTGATGGACATGGGTTTCAGGTGCCAACTCTGTTCTTTCTTCAGAAGAGTGGGTGGGAGACAATGTGAAGAAACCCGAGGCACTGTCAGCAACCCAATCTACTATCGCCTGTACTTGTCCTGGCCTAAACATTCGTACAGCCTCATTAGGCGCGACAAAATACCGCCGCAGGCTCGGTCGCCTACTCGCACCTGAGTAAGGTGTTTCACTTGTGCGTGTATCTGGCACAGATCCACCACGTCCTCTCCCTGCAACATGAGCTCCACCAGCAGCACCACGACCGGGGCCACCACGTCCCTTTGACCTTCTCCTCATATTTTCAAAATTTAGGATCTTGCCCTAAATGGGTGTTTTTGGAAGCGCAGAACACACCCACAGTACGTAACCGCTGAATCGCACAGCTACAGAACTGCAGAAAATGCTATTCAAA
The DNA here is from genome assembly GCA_029206835.1 of Rana muscosa. Classification (NCBI taxonomy): domain Eukaryota; kingdom Metazoa; phylum Chordata; class Amphibia; order Anura; family Ranidae; genus Rana; species Rana muscosa. The sequence goes on along the minus strand of CM055117.1, from coordinate 633,844,519 downwards.
AAAAATGTTGTTTTTTTAGTATAGCACAGTAGGAGAAAACTATATAGAAATTGTTTATTTCACACACCTCAAAATATGTATAACACACTGCAAACTTTTTTTTGTGCCCCATAACTGCGTTTTTTGCAAGCGTACATTAAAGTGCAAATTTTTAATTTTTCCCCTAAACGGGTCTTTTTTTGCACGAGCAAAATAAAATGCTTTTTTTTTGCCCTATGGGTCTTTTGGAAAAGAGAACAATAAAGTGCCTTTTTTTTTCCCCTAAAAGTTAGATTTTCTCTGACACTGGGCTCATGGCAGTGTAAAAAGACTGCACTGCAACACAAATAGGTAGACCTATGCAGATCGCTGATTTTAATCTCTGAATCTGGACTCCTATATAATATTCTCTCTCCCTGAAAGCACCAACACAGGAACCTGGCCCTACACTACACTATCTCTCTATCTTTTCCCTCAGATTGTAGAATCAGGACTACCTCATCTATCTTTCTATCTCTCCCTAAAAGCAGCAGCAGCAGCAGACTAGATCCTCTCCCTATCTATTCTGAAGCAGAGTGTCATGTGTGCTGTGTGCCTCTAGCTTATATAGAAGCTGGGTCACATGTTGCACTGACCAATCACAGCCATGCCATTAGTAGGCATGGCTATGATGGCTTCTAAGGGCACACCAGCTAATCAAAAGGTGATTGGCTGGCCCCTGAAGCATTTCTAAATGCGTTATTAGATTGCCGAACCCGAACCCGGACTTTTGGGCAAAGTCTGGGTTCGGGTTCGGGAAAAAGCTAAAGTTCGGTACGGACCCGAACTTTACAGTTCGGGTTCGCTCAACACTAGCTGCAACCATTTTATTAAGGCTTTTTTTAAAGTTGACCTTTCCAAAAAATGTATGGTCCTTTCTAATAAAAGCCCTTATTTAAGTAAAATTGCCTGCAAAGGTGTTTTAAAAGTAAAGCTGTTGCTAAAAGAAAAAAATAAATATTGGCCCTGGCTTCTGATGCTTCCAGAAAGCGTGGGCAATATCATTATGCCTCATTGTTGCCTTCTTAGATGGTTAAATTTGCGAGAATCAACTCTATCACATTGCAGGGGAGGTTATTCTTGTGGGATTTGGAGTTCCCAGCTATCTTAGGAGGCAGTGGTGAAGCACTGTGGTGGCTTTAAATAATATATTAATAATAATAAAACACACATTCCATTTTCATGGAAAGTCCATTTAAACGACTGGCAACAGTTAAATATGCTTGGCCAATGTGCATCAGCACCGAAGCTTACCGTTTCCTTTTGGAGAGCATGTGACCAGGTTATTTACCGTATTTTTCGCACCATAAGACGCACCTGACCATAAGATGCACCTAGGTTTTAGAGGAGGAAAAACAAGAAAAAAACATTCTGAACCAAATGGTGTACTCAAATATTTTCCAGTGCCCATAGAAAATGCAGAGTGACCATTGCCCATAGAAAATGCAGAGTGACCATTGCTACAAAGCAGCCTTACCTGATGTTATCACTTCCGCCTTCTTCTGTCTCGGGAACCAGCCGGAAGATCGCCTGGCGCCCACAGGGGTTTGGAAGTCTGTCCCCCGCTCTCTTGCCTCTCTTCCGGTGGTGGCGGCGGGAGGCGATGCGAGCTGTGGCGGGGGGCGGTGCCAGTGGCGGCGGTGCCAGCGGGCACAGCCATACTGCATGCTATAAATTGCCCAGAGTTCTGCTTTAACAGTCCGTAGTTGTCGTATGGTATCTGATTTAGATTGCCCATGGCCAGCCATATGCCTTGACCCTGAGGCCTATAAGACGCACTTTTTCCCCCCTCTTTCTGTCCAAAAGCGAACTTTTATCCTTGCGTTTTGATGCTGCAGCTGAGCAGAGCCCACACAGGCCCCATCCCACCACCCACCACTGTGCTGTGTGGGCTCTGTAATGCACATAGACCTGTGTGGGCTCTGCTCATTAGACCTGTGTGGGCTCTGCAGCTGGCCAATCACGATGATTGCTGGCACTGGTCAGTATGACCAGCTCGTCCATGTGTCCCCTCACAGCCGCCCTCCACGTTCTGCTAAACGAACTTCCCGCCACGGACGCCGCGCTGCACACTGGGTAGCCCACACGGAGCTTCGCTCACCTCAGCCCGCGTCACCGTCCGTCCAGTCCTCCACTGACTTCACCCCGAAGCTGAGAGAGCGGACAGGGGGGAGGAGCCGCCAATGGTGGGCGGGAACGTGAGAGCGGCGTGATGTCTAGACGGCCGGAAGGGATGTGAGAAGATTGGCTGGTGTACACTGTACAGAGTTCGTACACAGTATGTACACAGTATGTTGTCTGTATGACAGGTCCTCCTCACTGTACTCCATGTGGAGTGTGTATGACCTGGGGCGGTGCGGGCGGCTTAGCCAGCGGCGGCGGGGGGCGGTGTCGGCGGCGGCGGGGAGGCGGTGCCTGTCATCTATTCGCACCATAAGACGCAGGGACATTTTCCCCCATGTTTCTGGGGGGAAAAAAGTGCGTCTTATAGTGCGAAAAATACGGTATATGTAGGAACTTGTGGTAAATGGGCAGAATGTTGTCACTCCATAATATTTTTGAATTGTTTTATGTTCCCTGCCTGTGTGCACAGATCTGTTCACCCAAAAATACCTTTAACTACTTCAGCCCCGGAAGGTTTTACCCCCTTAATGACCACGCCATTTTTTTCCGATACGACACTGCATTTTTTTGTTTTTTTTTTTGTTTTGTTTTTTTCTTGTTTCAATAGTTTTTATTGAAGGTATTGATAATAAAATGAACAGTTAGTGTCATACATCACACTTGATATTGGATATATGTTGAGGAATATATACATCATGTCAAGTTGTCAAAAATGGTTAAATTGCATGACTATAATAGATGGTGAAGGTAAGGTGGTCTGTGAGGTCCCAAACCCCTAGACACCCCTAATGGGAACATTCTGCATCTAGGGGTAAATAACGAAACTCCACCCTCCAGCAGTGTCGGTGAAGGTTTAGGAAGTAGCTCATACAGCAAAAGCGTTATTAACAACCTGTGGTGGGATATGGAAGTAAAACAACAATAGAGAATGTAGAACTGTCAAGTATGAGTTTGTGCATAAGAGGAATGAGGGGAAGGGAGGGGAGGGGAGTAGAGAGCAATATGGTAGGTCTATCAATCAGGAGTGTATCAGGTAAGCTTTTTAGCGTACCATTGAGTCCAGGGGAGCCATAGATTATAGATTTTAGAGTATGATGACTTCCCCTTTGAAAATATTGATTCATAAGCGTAGTGAGAGTGGACCAATGCTATGACTTCATTCGAAGTTGGGGAGACATTAGTTTTCCAGTTTCTGGTTATGAGTAGTCTGGTTGCTAGGAGTATGTGAGTAATTATTAATCAGAGATGTGGCGGTAGTAATTCGGTATTTATATTCAGTATAGCTAATTGTGGAGTAAGTGTAAAAGGGATATGGCATATATCTTGTATGATGCGTTCTACTTCGGTCCACAGTGTTGTTAATCCTGGACATGACCATAACACGTGGAAAAGAGTACCTAACTGGTTACAATTCCTCCAGCAGTTGGGTGATGAGTGGGATCGAAATTTGGCCATTCTCTGTGGTGTCAGGTACCATCTTAGATGGATTTTATGAGTTAATTCCCATAGAGAGGTGCAGCTAGTGGATTTATAGATTGACTTCAAGGCTGTTTGCCATTGTCGATCAGAAATCTGTATGTTCAAATCTATTTCCCAGTCCGTGTATGGTTTGGATTTATGGAAGGTATTTTTCCCCTGCAGTGTAGAATAGATTAGGGAAGTGCCTTTGGTAGGTGTAGTAGTGTAGAAGAAGTAGTTGCACAGTTTGAGTGGTAATTCTCCTTCTAAGTTTGGGTGTGCTGTGAGACATTGTTGAATCCTATAGCAATTGAAGAAATCTAGATTTGGTGCGTGTAATGTTGATTGGATTTGGGCAAAGGTTTTATGTATAATCTTAGTCCTAAGGTCTGCGGTGTCTGTTGTTTAAGTATCCATTTGGGTATAGTCAGGTCGGGCGATAATAGTTTTAGGGTTTGGACAGGTATTTGTAGTCGTTTGGTAGGTATATGATACCATTTTGTGGAGTGTAGTGTTTTCCAAGCCTGAACCGATGCTCGGATAGTCGGTGAGTACAAGTGAAGGTGAGGTTGAGTTATTGTGGAACTGAATAGCCAGTCTTTGAGGTTATGTCCAGGGGTCATAATGTTTTCAATGTTACCCCATAACGTGGTTGGGCGATCGGCGACCCACTCTGTCATTTGAGACAAAATGGAAGCCAGGTAGTAATCCTTGATATCTACGTATCCTATTCCTCCTGCCAGTTTGTGTTTGATGGCTTTAGGGTGACTATATCTGGGTTTTTTACCTTGCCATATGAATTGTTGTATAACGGATTGGAGAGATTTAAGGTATGAGGAAGTTAGTGGAATAGGAAGAGTGCGGAATATGTAAAGCAACCTAGGAAGAATGAGCATTTTAAAAGCAGCTAATCTACCAGACCAGGAAAATTCAAATCTTGATAGTTTAGTAGTTTCTGTAATCAGCATTTGTTTAGCTTCAATGTAGTTACTATTGAAAAGAGTCTTGGTAGATTTAGTAAGTGTTATTCCCAGATACGTTATACCTGTGACTGCCCATGGGTACGGGTAGAAATTCCGCAGGAGGTTGCTGGTGATAGCATCTAATCCAAGGTCTAGAATGTGGGACTTTGTTTCGTTCACCTTATAATAAGAAATATCACTGAATTTTTGCAATACAGATTGCACCGAAGCCAGGGAGGATATAGGGTTGGTGACCATGAGTATAACGTCGTCGGCAAATAAATTTATCTTATGTTCTAATGAACCAATTTTAAAGCCAGAGATGGAAATGTTTGCTCTAATATGTTCGGCGAGGGGTTCCATCACTAGATTAAAAATAAGAGGTGATAGGGGGCAACCTTGGCGGGTTCCATTCGAGATCGGAAATGGTTTAGACAGCATTTCAGATGTGTACACCTGAGCTGAAGGTTTTGTGTGTAGGGCCATTATTGCAGAGAAAATGTGCCCTTGAAGGCCAAACTTTCGGAGTGTGGCTTGGAGATATGCCCAGTTAACTCTATCGAACGCCTTCTCTGCATCCAGTGACAGAAGCAGAGAAGGCGTTCTGGCAGAGTCCGCGTTGTGGATTATATTAATGATTCTACGGGTTGCATCAAATGTTTGCCTGCCTTTCGTGAATCCAGATTGATCTGGGTGGATCAGTGATGGCATAATGTTTACTAACCTCATTGCTATGAGCTTAGCATAGATTTTCGTGTCAATATTGAGGAGCGAAATAGGACGCAAATTTTGTGGTGAGGTAGGTTCCTTCCCTGGCTTTGGTAGGGTAATTATTAAGGCATTTAACATTTCCTGTGGGAGAGAAGAGGTGGAGGCAGCTTCATTACACATTTGCGACAAAAATGGTGCTAGAACAGTGCTGAATTGTTTATAATATTCCCCGGTGAGGCCGTCAGGACCAGGGGATTTGTTGGATGGGAGGGTTGCAATTACATCTAGAATTTCTAGTGGCGTGAATGGGGCATTCAGCATTGATAATTGGTCAGGGGATACAGTGGGAAGATTAATTTCATGCAAGAAAGTTTCTATATCTTCTATGGACGGTTGGGTAATAGTAGTATCATCTTTCAGGTTATATAGTGTCTTGTAGTAGTGGCTAAACGCATCTGCTATAGCTTGGGGGTCCATCAGTTTTTGTTTAGTAGAGGGATGATAAAGATGGGAGATTTTAGTTTTAGTGTGGTGGCCTTTAATTCTAAGCGCCATGGCTTTCCCAGCGTTATTGCCTGTGGAATAGTAATTAGCTTTAAATCGTTTTTGAGCTCTATTATAGGATTCTAATAATACGTTTCTAAGTTCCTGTCTGAGAAGTACTAACTATCTCCCATCCCTGTCAGTTAAACTGTCATGGAGTATGAAGTTGATTGAGTTTTTGATTTGCTATCATAACTCCATTCTTCTTGGTGGGACCTGGGGCTTGGTAGATGTGGCTAAAATTTTTGTTGGTACAATGCGGTTCTGCAGATTTTTTAAAGTGTGTTTCTTGAACACATAAAACGTCACATTTAGACTTTTGTGCAGTGCGCCACAGAGAAGCTCTTTTCGCCGGATGATTCAATCCTTTGGCGTTGAGTGATAGGAATTTTGGCATTTTGGATTTAAGTGTAGATGTCTAAAGAAGGTAAGTATTACTCACAGTTTTGTGGACACGTTCGTCTACTCAGGAGGCTCCAGAGGGTTAGGTGACTTGTCCGGACTGTTGTGTGCTCTCGGGGAGAAAGGATGTGGGTTAAGAAAAACAAAAGATATAAACTGAAGCACGCAGAGAGGGGTAAACAGGAATACAGCAAAACTGACAGCAGTCAATCAAAAACGGGACTGCTGTGTTGTTGTGGGGTGTGAGTTCGTGGAGCAATTAGCACCGAGCAAGGCATCCGGCCGGAGGCTTGAAAATATGGGTCATGTGTAACCCCGCCATTCTTAATGGGGTCAATGCATACCGCCAAAGCGGCGTTCATCAGAGGATTGGGTGTTCCTCCTGCGGCTGGGTTGTGCTGGTAGAGGAGGTTCAGGGATGATTCCCCACATGTTGAGTAGTTTGAGGCCTTCTTCTATTGTGGAGATGTGATGTTTAACCCCATTTTTGGTGATTATGATCTTAGTAGGGAAACCCCATTGATAGGGAATCTTGTGGTTGTTAAGCGGTTTTGTAATGGTGTTAAGTTGTCTCCTCATCTGGCAGGTATGCTGTGAAAGGTCAGCGTACAGTTGGATATTGGTGTATGGGGCTGGAAGTTGACCGAGGTGTCTCGACTTTAGGAGGAGCTGATCTTTGGCGTGAAAAAAGTGTATCCTCATAAGGACATCTCGTGGCACTTCCGCTTGGAGGTGCGGGGGTTTGGGAAGGCGGTGGATTCGATTGATGATAGTTTCCATGGGGGTGAGATCTGGCAAGATCGTGGTAATCAATTTCCTGGCGTATGCGTTAAGGTCATGCGGCAGTACTGATTCAGGGAAACCCTCTGAGTTTTACATTATTGCGGCGGGACCTGTCCTCGAGGTCCGCCATCTTGGCCCTCATCCATTGCTGTTCTTCTTGAGTATGGTCATGGGCATCTACAAGGTCCTTTATGGTTTCAGTCATCTGCCCCATTTGTTTTTCTACTAGGTGCATTTTCTGACCCATACAGTGCATTTGTGATGAGAATCTGGTGAACATGGTGGAGATGTCATTATGAAGGGATCTGTGAAGGGAGATGAGCATCTCCTTCATGGTAGTGTCTAGTACAGGCTGGTCTGTGGTGGGGAAGGCCGCGATGGGGGATGGAGAGGCTGGGATGTGATCAGATACAGGGCTCACCTCGTTTGCTGCCGAATCTGCATCCAGTCGCATCCGCGATTTAGCAGGGCTGTTGCCGGCGGAGGAAGTGAGGGATGATGGAGAGGCATCAGGGGAGTGAGGTTGTGGAGATATTTCCAGTCCATCAGCGTCCAGAAGATCTGTATAGGCCGCAGATGTTCCATGAATAATCTCGCGGGCGCCATCTTGGATGTTCGGCAGTGTGAAGAAATCTGTCAGTTTTTTAGGCTGACGATAATCTTTCCGTTTGCGGGTCGGTCCAGACATTCTGGGTTATTAGTGAGGCAATCTGGTAAGATTTGTGGGCGCTGTAGGCTATCAGAATAGTGGGGATGCTGCTCAGTATTCCGGTCGGTGCAGGAGCTGTGTAATTACACGTCCATCTTGCTCAGCGGGTAGCCACGCCCCCTCCGACACTGCATTATTTTAACTGACAATTGTGCGCCCATGTGACGCTGTACCCAAATAAAATTGATGTCCTTTCTTTCCCCACAAATAGAGCTTTCTTTTGGTGGAATTTGATCACCTCTGTGGTTTTTATTTTTTTAAACAAAAAAATACAATATTGAAAAAAAACTATTTTGTACTTTCTGGTATAAAACATACCCAATTAAAAAAAAAATCAAATTTCTTAATCAATTTAGGTCAATATGTATTCTGCTACATATTTTTATTCATTTATATATATTTATTTATTTATAGCGTCTACAAACTAGGGGATATTTTTATGGAATTTTTATTTATTTTAATTTTTTTAATAATAATGGCGGTGATCAGAGAATTTTAGCGGGACTACGACATTGTGGCAGACAATTGGTATTTTTGATTACATTTGCCCTGGGGTAGTAATCAATCCCCCTAAGACAAATCAGACACCTAACTGACACTTTTGACACTTTTTGGGGACCAGTGACATTATTACATTGATCAGTGCTAAAAAAATGCACTGTCACTGTACTTATGACACTAGAAGGGAAGGGGTTAACATCAATGGCAATCAAAGGGTTAAGTGTGTCCCTAGGGGGTGCTTTCTAACTGTGGGAGGAGTGACTTTGACTATTGGAAAACAGAGATCAGTGTTTCTGCTTAGCAGAAACACAAGATCTCCATTTTCCCTTCTGGCAGAATGGAAAAGGGGGCACAATAGGAGCCCACTTACTTGGGATTGTGGCCACTGCATGATTTAAGGGTGTTTCAGGGTTAAATTTAGGTAGGTAATATGCAGTATGTGAATAGGCTCATTTAAAATTAAAAGGTACTGCCGCTTTAAATGTGGGATCAGCAGCCAGTCAATGGGATGCTGCAGAAAGTACCGGAAGCTAGGAAGCCTTTATAAGGACTGGCTGGGCCGGAAATCCCCCCTTTTCTGACAGGAAGCATCGGTGGAAGAACTCCCTCCCTCCCCAGTAGGGATGAGCTTCGTGTTCGAGTCGAACACACGTTCGACTCGAACATCGGCTGTTCGATCGTTCGAAGATCGAACGTTATGGGCCGTTCGTGCCAAATTCGATTGGCGCGTCATGGCCCATAATTCACTGCGGCATCGCAGTGCATTGCTGGCTGATGATTGACCAAGCATGCACTATGACCCCGCATGCTTGGCCAATCACAGCACCGGCAGCGAGGAGAGCCATAATTGGCCACAGGCAGGATGCCTGTGGCCAATCATAGCTCAGGGGGGTTTAGTACACGCCCCACACTATAAAAGGCCGCCAGTGAGGCGGCCTTGTGTAGTGTGTTCCGGCGTGCAGGGAAAGATCTTGATAGGCAGGGACAGTGTTTTTGACATCCTTTGAAACCTTGTGCATTTACAGTGTGTTGGCGTGCAGGGACAGAGAAGGATAGGCAGGGAGAGTGTCTGTGACATCCTTTGAAACCTTGTGCATTTACAGTGTGTTGGCGTGCAGGGACAGAGAAGGATAGGCAGGGAGAGTGTTAGTGACATCCTTTGAAACCTTGTGCATTTACAGTCTGTTGGCGTGCAGGGACAGAGAAGGATAGGCAGGGGGAGTGTCAGTGACATCCTTTGAAACCTTGTGCATTTACAGTCTGTTGGTGTGCAGGGACAGAGAAGGATAGGCAGGGAGAGTGTCAGTGATATTCTTCGCTAAACCTCCTGCACAGTATACACCTGAAGCTACCCCTTATTGCTCGTCGTGGTGTTGTTCTGTTGTGTAACACAGACAGGCATCTGCAAGCAGTTACAGTGGATGCAGGTGCCTCCTGCACAGTATACGCTACCCCTTATTGCTCGTCGTGGTGTTGTTCTGTTGTGTAACACAGACAGGCATCTGCAAGCAGTTACAGTGGGTGTAGGTGCCTCCTGCACAGTATACGCTACCCCTTGTTGCTCGTGGAGTTCTGTTGTGTAACACAGACAGGCATCTGCTAAAAGTTACAGTGGGTGTAGGTGCCTCCTGCACAGTATGCGCTACCCCTTATTGCTCATCGTGGTGTTGTTCTGTTGTGTAACACAGACAGGCATCTGCAAGTAGTTACAGTGGGTGTAGGTGCCTCCTGCACAGTATACACCTGAAGCTACCCCGTATTGCTGGTTTTAACATCTCCCTGCAGGCCATTAGAATGTCTGCAAGGCCAACAAAGAGAGGCAGACAGTCATGAGCCAATAAAAGAGGGCAAGCAGGCTCTGTGTCTGGGGCAACAGTGCTGGTCGTGGACGCGGTGCATTGTCATCAGCACGTGGCCATGGGACACGCTTGTCCTTATTTTCGGCAGCTGGACGTGTTGAGCCGCATCATGCCGAAGACTTGGTAGAGTGGATGACCAAGCCCTCCTCATCCTCCTCGTCCTCTCTCACCCAGGCTCAGGGTACTGACAAAGCAGCTGTCAAAGCGTCCTCTTCCCTCGTATCAATGTTATCATCAGTCACTCCTTCCCTAGACCCACCATGTCCTCCTGAGGAGTCCCCCGAACTGTTTGAGCACAGTGTTGGGTACATGCTCCAGGAGGATGCCCAGCGTTTTGAAGGGTCTGATGATGATACCCAGCTAGAGGAAGGCAGTAGCATGAGCGCAGAGAGAGGGGATGCTCAAGAAGGACAGCAATCTGGCAGTCATGTTCCATCAGCTGCAGCATACTGCCAGATTGGCTCCAGTAATGAGGAGGGAGGGGATGATGAGGTCACTGACTCCACGTGGGTGCCTGATAGGAGAGAGGAGGAGGAGGAGGAGGAGGAGGAGGATGAGGAGGAGGCACATCTCCGAGGTAGGATGTCCTCCGGGGGCCAGCGTAAGGGCAGCACACCGACCAAATCACACCGCAGAGCTCCGCCTGTGCAGGGCGCTGCCTCTGCCCGTTATTTCAAAAGTTCTTTGGTGTGGGCCTTTTTTGAGTCGAGTGCATCAGATCGCACCGCTGCTATTTGCAACATATGTCTCAAGTGTATCTCGCGTGGCCAAAACATCAGCCGCTTGGGCACCACTTGCTTGACCAGACATATGTTGACCTGCCATGCAGCTCGTTGGCAAGCGTACCTTAAAGACTAGGGATGAGCTCGGTGTTCGAGTCGAACATACGTTCGACTCGAACATCGGCTGTTCGATCGTTCGACGAAGATCGAACGATTTGGGCCGTTCGCGCCTAATTCGAGTGACGCGAACGGCCCACAATGCACTACGCCATCGCAGTGTCATCCAGGCGCTGTGATTGGCCAAGCATGCACTGTGACCCCGCATGCTTGGCCAATCACAGCCCCGGCAGCGAGGAGAGAAATGATTGGCCACAGGCAGGATGCCTGTGGCCAATTATTGCTGAGGGTGTTTAGTACACGCCCCACACTATAAAAGGCCGCCAGCACGGCGGCCTAGTGTAGTGTGTTCCGGAGCAGGGAAAGAGAAGCATAGGCAGGGACAGTGACATTTTTTTTTCTTGCTTAACCTGGATTCCTTTAGTTTAGGGAAAGAGAAGGATAGGTAGGGAGAGTGTCAGTGTGTTTTACTGTGCTAATCCTTGTTTCTAGGGACAGGGAAGGACAGTGAGGGAAATTCTCCTTGTGCTATACTGTGCTAAAGCATTGATCATCAACCATCTTTAAAAAATCATTTTTTCTAGGGACAGAAAACTATAGGTAGGGAGAGTGTCAGTGTGTTTTACTGTGCTAATCCTTGTTTCTAGGGACAGGGAAGGACAGTGAGGGAAATTCTCCTTGTGCTATACTGTGCTAAAGCATTGATCATCAACCATCTTTAAAAAATCATTTTTTCTAGGGACAGAAAACTATAGGTAGGGAGAGTGTCAGTTTCTTTCACTGTGCTAATCCTTGTTTCTAGGGACAGGGAAGGACAGTGAGGGAAATTCTCCTTGTGCTATACTGTGCTAAAGCATTGATCATCAACCATCTTTAAAAAAAAAAATTTCTAGGGACAGAAAACTATAGGTAGGGAGAGTGTCAGTGTGTTTTACTGTGCTAATCCTTGTTTCTAGGGACAGGGAAGGACAGTGAGGGAAATTCTCCTTGTGCTATACTGTGCTAAAGCATTCCTCATCAACCATCTTTGAAATCCTTGTTTTTTGGACAGTCAGGGAAATTGTCGTTGTGCTATTCTTTGCGAAAACAATCATCCTCAACCATATTTAGAAATCCTTAAGTAAAGGGACAGAGAAGGACACCTGAAGGTAGCCCTTATTGCTTTTTTCCCATCTCCCTGCAGGCCATCTATTAGAATGTCTGGAAGGCAAACAAGGAGAGGCAGACAGTCAGGAGGCAATAAAAGAGGGCAAGCAGGCTCTGTGTCTGGGGGCAACAGTGCTGGTCGTGGACGCGGTGCATTGTCATCAGCACATGGCCATGGGACACGCTTGTCCTTCTTTTCGGCACCTGGACATGTTGAGCCACATCATGCCGAAGACTTGGTAGAGTGGATGACCAAGCCCTCCTCCTCCTCCTCATTCTCTCTCACCCAGGCTCAGGGTACTGGCAAAGCAGCTGCCAAAGCGTCCTCTTCCCTGGTATCAATGTCAGACTCATCATCAGTCACTCCTTCCCTAGACCCACCATGTCCTCCTCCTGAGGAGTCCCCCGAACTGTTTGAGCACAGTGTTGGGTACATGCTCCAGGAGGATGCCCAGCGTTTCGAAGGGTCTGATGATGAAACCCAGCTACAGGAAGGCAGTAGCGTGAGAGCAGACAGAGGGGATGCTCAAGAAGGACACCAATCTGGCAGTCATGTTCCTGACTGACTCCACGTGGGTGCCTAATAGGAGAGAGGAGGAGGAGGATGAGGAGGAGGAGGATGAGGAGGAGGCACATCTCCAACGAGGCAGGATGCCCTTTGGTGGCCAGCGTAAGGGCAGTACACCGACGGAATCACACCGCAGAGCTCCGCCTGTGCAGGGCGCTGCCTCTGCCCGTCATTCAAAAAGTTATTTGGTGTGGGCCTTTTTTGAGGCTAGTGCATCAGATCGCACAGCTGCTGTTTGCAACATATGTCTCAAGCGTATATCGCGTGGCCAAAACATCAGCCGCTTGGGTACCACATGCCTGACCAGACATATGTTGACCTGCCATGCAGCTCGTTGGCAAGCCTACCTCAAAGACCCACACCAAAGAACAAAGCGGACCTCTCCTTGCACCGCATCAGCTGGGATCTCCAACCCCACTATAACTTCAGTCCTCTCTGAAACATGCACTGAGAGGAATGAAGGTGTAGAATTAGGTGTGCCACAGCCAAGTACTTGCGGCCACTCTGCTAGCAGTACACCGACGTCCGATTCTAGCAGGCAAATTTCCCTGCCCCAGCTGCTGGACCGTCGAAAGAAGTTCACTCCCAGCCATCCACATGCCCAGCGGTTGAATGCTAGCTTGGCTAAATTGCTAGCGCTTCAACTGCTGCCTTTTCAGTTGGTAGACTCGGCCCCCTTCCGTGAGTTTGTGCAATGTGCGGTTCCTCAGTGGCAGGTTCCCAAACGCCACTTTTTCTCACGGAAGGCTATTCCGGCTCTCTACCGGCATGTGGAAGGCAATGTCTTGGCCTCGCTGGACAGGGCAGTCAGCGGTAAGGTGCATATTACCGCTGACTCATGGTCCAGCAGGCATGGACAGGGACGTTACCTTTCTTTCACGGCCCATTGGGTCACTCTTTTGGCAGCTGGGAAGGATGCAGGACAAGGTGCAGTAGTGTTGGAGGTTGTTCCACCGCCACGCCTCCAAAATGCTACTACTGGTTGTGACACACCTCTCTCCTCCACCCCCTCCTCTTCTTCTTCCTCCATGGCCTCTTCCTGTGCTTTGTCCTCTGAACCAGCAGTGCTCCGTAGCCGTTCAAGGGGCTACGCAAGTACGCAGGCAAAAAGATGCCATGCCGTGCTTGCGCTGGTGTGTTTGGGGGACAGAAGCCACACTGGGGCAGAGGTCCTGTCTGCTCTGCAGGGCCAGGCCGAGAGGTGGTTGACGCCACGCCAGCTTAAGCCAGGAATGGTGGTTTGCGACAATGGCACCAACCTCCTCTCCGCCCTCCGACAAGGACAACTGACCCATGTGCCCTGTGTGGCTCACGTCCTTAACCTGGTGGTGCAGCGGTTCTTGGGCAGGTACCCGGGCTTACAGGATGTCCTGAGGCAGGCCAGGAAAGTCTGTGTGCATTTCCGCAGATCTTATAATGCCAGTGCTCGCCTGGCTGAGCTGCAAAAGGAGTTGAACCTGCCCAAGAACCGCCTTATATGTGACATGCCCACCAGGTGGAACTCAACGTTGGCCATGCTGCAGCGGCTGCACACGCAGCAGAGGGCCATCAATGAGTACCTGTGTGACTACGGCACCAGGACAGGGTCAGGGGAGCTTGGTTTTTTTTCTCCACGCCAGTGGGGTATGATCAGGGATGCATGCACTGTCCTGGCACCATTTGAGGAGGCCACGAGGATGGTGAGCAGTGACAGTGCATGCATCAGTGACACTGTACCTCTTGTCCACCTGTTGGAGCACACGCTGCGTGGAATAATGGACCGGGCACTTGAGGCAGAACAGAGGCAGGAAGAGGAGGACTTCCTTGCCTCTCAAGGCCCCCTTTACCCAGACAGTGTTCCTTCTGTCCCACCCATCGCACAGGAGGAGGAGGAGGATTGTGTCAGCATGGAGGTGGAGGCTGGCACTCAGCATCATCAGCAGCAGTCTTTTAGGGGTGATTTACAGTCCCAAGAAACCAGTGGACTTGTACGTGGCTGGGAGGAGGTGGCTGCGGATCATGTCGTCCTTAGTGACCCAGAGGACTCCGGACCGAATGCCTCAGCAAACCTACGCTGCATGGCCTCCCTGATCCTGCAAAGTCTGCGGAAGGATCCTCGTATTCTTCGGATCAAGGAGAGGGACCATTACTGGCTGGCCACTCTCCTTGATCCACGGTACAAGGGTAAGGTTGCGGACCTTATGTTACCGTCGCAGAGGGAGCAGAGGATGAGACAACTCCGGGAGGCCTTGCAGAAAGGTCTGTGCAACGCGTTCCCAGAGACTGGGAGGTTACAAACTCCTGGTCCTGGACAACGAGTTGCTGAGGCTTCGGCCAGTCAAAGAAGGAGCGGTGGGGAAGGTGGCCATCTGACCGATGCGTTCAGACAATTCTTTAGTCCGCAGCCCCAAAGTATGATCGGTTCCAGCAACCATCGCCACCGTCTGATAAACATGGTGCAGGAATATCTAGGGGCAAGGTCAGACTTGGACACCTTCCCCACCGAAAATCCTCTGGCTTACTGGGTCTTGAGGATGGATCACTGGCCAGAGCTTGCACAGTATGCAATTGAGCTACTGGCCTATCCTGCATCCAGCGTTCTTTCGGAACGCACATTCAGTGCTGCTGGAGGATTTGTCACGGATCACAGGGTGCGCCTGTCCACCGACTCGGTTGATCGACTGACTTTCATCAAGATGAACCAGTCTTGGATCACCACCAGCTACCACACACCTGATGCTGATATAACAGACTAATTGATTTTAACATGTCACATCCCTTCAAGACTGATGCTGATGCTGAGTGCCTGTGCTGTTATGTTGACTGGCTATCCTCCTCCTCCGAGTCCTCAATGATACGATTGATGATGATAGCTTGGAAGATCATTTTTGTTTATGGGTGCCGCCACCAGTGGCTAAGGCCCAATTTTTCAGCCCCTGTTTAACAGGGGCGTGTAATTACAATTTTTGAAGCAATACTTTGCAACAGGGCTCATTGCTGTGCTCCAAGTACAGTATCTGTGAGGGGTTGGAGTGTTGTGCCACCAGTGCCTAAGGCCCAATTTTTCAGCCCCTGTTTAACAGGGGCGTGTAATTACAATTTTTGAAGCAATACTTTGCAACAGGGCTCATTGCTGTGCTCCAAGTACAGTATCTGTGAGGGGTTGGAGTGTTGTGCCACCAGTGCCTAAGGCCCAATTTTTCAGCCCCTGTTTAACAGGGGCGTGTCATTACAATTTTTGAAGCAATACTTTGCAACAGGGCTCATTGCTGTGCTCCAAGTACAGTATCTGTGAGGGGTTGGAGTGTTGTGCCACCAGTGCCTAAGGCCCAATTTTTCAGCCCCTGTTTAACAGGGGCGTGTCATTACAATTTTTGAAGCAATACTTTGCAACAGGGCTCATTGCTGTGCTCCAAGTACAGTATCTGTGAGGGGTTGTAGTGTTGTGCCACCAGTGCCTAAGGCCCAATTTTTCAGCCCCTGTTCAACAGGGGCATGTAATTACAATTCTTGATCTAATAATTCACAGCAGGGCCCATTGCTGCACCCACCAAGAGTAACTCTGAGGGCTTACAGTGTTGTGGCAACGCCACCACCACCACGAAAGGCCCAATTTTTCAGCCCCTGTTCAAAAGGGGCATGTAATTACAATTCTTGATCTAATAATTCACAGCAGGGCCCATTCCTGCACCCACCAAGAGTAACTGTCAGGGCTTACAGTGCTGTGGCAACACCACCACCACCACCACCACCACGAAAGGCCCAATTTTTCAGCCCCTGTTCAAAAGGGGCATGCAATTACAATTCTTGATCTAATAATTCACAGCAGGGCCCATTGCTGCACCCACCAAGAGTAACTGTCAGGGCTTACAGTGTTGTGGCACCAGCACCACCATCAAAGGCCCAATTTTTACTACCACTGTTCAACAATTATATGTAATTACAATTCCTGATATAATAGTTGACAGCAGGGCGTTCCAGCACCAACCAAGAGTAACTGTGAGTGCTTACAGTGTTGTGCCAACACCAACAACTAAGGGGCCTATTTCTGCAGAGTATATACGGCAGGTCCCTACTTTCAAACATCCAACTTACAAACGACTCCTACTTGCAAATGCAAGAAGACAACAGGAAGTGAGAGGAAATCTACCCCTAGGAAGGAAAATTCTCTCCTGTAAGAATTAATATGGGAGAAAGGTGTCTCCTCTGTACTGATGCTTTATCACCAATCCTTGTTTCAAGAAAAACACCACATTTCAAAAACAGTTGTCATTGGGACGGAAAGTGAGGTGAAATGTTCTGAACAGGGGCACAGACAGCAAAACAAATGTTACAGGGGTGATAACCCTTGCCTATGTTTTCCAAAAAGTTTAAAAATAGATTTTTGGGCTGGAGCTACACTTAAACAATGTACCTGTTCAAAATTACAAACAGATTCTACATAAGAACAAACCTACAGTCCGTCTTGTATGCACCGCCTGTATACGGCTGTTCAGAGTATATAGGGCCTTTTTTATTTTATGTGCGGGGTTCCCCTTAATATCCATACAAGACCCAAAGGGGCTGGTAATGGGCTGGGGTAGGGGGGGGGGTCATGGGGTAGCTATGCCATTTTTCTTAAAGATTTTCATCCATATTACCGGGACCAGACATTACATTAAAGCCGCAAGCAGTTTTAAATGGCTTTTTTTTCCTTTAGAAGTGTCATTTTGTGCAGGGACAGTTCTAAACACGGGAAACACGTGGCACTTCACAGGCATACTTTAGACACCCCCCAGGTACGATATTTAAAGGAATATTTGACTTTTTTTTTTTCACTTTATGCATCATTAAAATGACTGCTCCCGAAAAACGACCGTTTTTAAAACTTCTTTTTGCATTGATACATGTCCCCTGGTGCAGAACCCGGGTTCCCAAACCCTTTTTAGGGCAATAACATGCATAATAGTCGTTATAATTAGCACTTTAGAATTCGAACGTTCGCATCCATTGTATTTAATAGGGTTCTAATGTTCGTACGAACTTTCGGTCCGTTCGCGGGTTCTGGTGCGAACCGAACCCGGGGGTGTTCGGCTCATCACTATTAAAGACCCACACCAAAGAACAAACCTGCACTGAGAGGAATGAAGTGTAGAATTAGGTGTGTCACAGCCAAGTACTTGCGGGCACTCTGCTAGCAGTACATTGACGTCCGATTGTAGCAGGCAAATTTCCCTGCCCCAGCTGCTGGACCGTCAAAAGAAGTTCACTCCCAGCCATCCACATGCCCAGCGGTTGAATGCTAGCTTGGCTAAATTGCTAGCACTTCAACTGCTGCCTTTTCAGTTGGTAGACTCGGCCCCCTTCCGTGAGTTTGTGCAATATGCGGTTCCTCAGTGGCAGGTTCCCAAACACCACTTTTTCTCACGGAAGGCGATTCCGACTCTCTACCGGCATGTGGAAGGCAATGTCTTGGCCTCGCTGGACAGGGCGGTCAGTGGTAATGTGCATATTAACATATTACCGCTGACTCATGGTCCAGCAGGCATGGACAGGGACGTTACCTTTCTTTCACGGCCCATTGGGTCACTCTTTTGGCAGCTGGGAAGGATGCAGAACAAGGTGCAATAGTGTTGGAGGTTGTTCCGCCACCACGCCTCCAAAATGCTACTACTGGTTGTGACACACCTCTCTCCTCCACCCCCTCCTCTTCTTCTTTCTCCATGGCCTCTTCCTGTGCTTTGTCCTCGGAACCAGCGGTGCTCCGTAGGCGTTCAAGGGGCTACGCAAGTACGCAGGCAAAAAGATGCCATGCCGTGCTTGTGCTGGTGTGTTTGGGGGACAGGAGCCACACTGGGGCAGAGGTTCTGTCAGCTCTGCAGGGGCAGGCCGAGAGGTGGTTGACGCCACGCCAGCTTAAGCCAGGAATGGTGGTTTGTGACAATGGCACCAACCTCCTCTCCGCCCTCCAACAGGGACAACTGACCCATGTGCCCTGTGTGGCTCACGTCCTTAACCTGGTGGTGCAGTGGTTCTTGGGCAGGTACCCGGGCTTACAGGATGTCCTGAGGCAGGCCAGGAAAGTCTGTGTGCATTTCCGCAGATCATATAATGCCAGTGCTCGGCTGGCTGAGCTGCAAAAGGAGTTGAACCTGCCCAAGAACCGCCTTATATGTGACATGCCCACCAGGTGGAACTCAACGTTGGTCATGCTGCAGCGGCTGCACACGCAGCAGAGGGCCATCAATGAGTACCTGTGCGACTAAGGCACCAGGACAGGGTCAGGGGAGCTCGGGTTTTTTTCACCACGCCAGTGGGGCATGATCAGGGATGCATGCACTGTCTTGGCACCATTTGAAGAGGCCATGAGGATGGTGAGCAGTTGACAGTGCATGCATCAGTGACACTGTACCTATTGTCCACCTGTTGGAGCATACGCTGCGTGGAATAATGGACAGGGCACTTAAGGCAGAACAGAGGCAGGAAGAGGAGGACTTCCTTGCCTCTCAAGGCCCCCTTTACCCAGACAGTGTTCCTTCTGTCCCACCCATCGCACAGGAAGAGGACGAGGAGGAGGAGAAGGATTGTGTCAGCATGGAGGCGGAGCCTGGCACTCAGCATCAACAGCAGCAGTCTTTTAGGGATGATTTACAGTCCCAAGAAACCCGTGGACTTGTACGTGGCTGGGAGGAGGTGGCTGCGGATCATGTCGTCCTTAGTGACCCAGAGGACTTCGGACCGAATGCCTCAGCTAACCTACGCTGTATGGCCTCCCTGATCCTGCAAAGTCTGCGGAAGGATCCCCGTATTCTTCGGATCAAGGAGAGGGACCATTACTGGCTGGCCTCTCTCCTTGATCCACGGTATAAGGGTAAGGTTGCGGACCTTATCTTACCGTCGCAGAGGGAGCAGAGGATGAGACATCTCCGGGAGGCCTTGCAGAAAGGTCTGTGCAACGCGTTCCCAGAGACTGGGAGGTTACAAACTCCTGGTCCTGGACAACGAGTTGCTGAGGCTTCGGTCAGTAGCAGAAGGAGCTGTGGGGAAGGTGGCCGTCTGACCGATGCGTTCAGACAATTTTTAGTCCGCAGCTCCAAGATATGATCGGTTCCAGCAACCATCGCCAGCGTCTGATATACATGGTGCAGGAATACCTAGGGGCAAGGTCAGACTTGGACACCTTTCCCACCGAAAATCCTCTGGCTTACTGGGTCTTGAGGATGGATCACTGGCCAGAGCTTGCACAGTATGCAATTGAGCTACTGGCCTGTCCTGCATCCAGCGTTCTTTTGAAACGCACATTCAGTGCTGCTGGAGGCTTTCTCACGGATCACAGGGTGCGACTGTCCACCGACTCGGTTGATTGACTGACCTTCATAAAGATGAACCAGTCTTGGATCACCACCAGCTACCAAGCACCTGAAGCTGTTGTAACAGAACAATTTATTTTGAAATGTCACATCCCTTCAAGACTGCCTATGCTGATGCTGAGTGACTGTCCTGTTATGTTGACTGACTATCCTCCTCCTCCTCAATGATCCGATTCATGATGATGGCTTGGAAGAACATTTTTGTTTCTGGGTGCCACCACCAGTGGCTAAGGCCCAATTTTTCAGCCCCTGTTTAACAGGGGCATGTAATTACAATTTTTTTTGCAATGCTTTGCAGCAGGGCTCATTCCTGCACTCCAACTAGAGTATCTGGGAGAGGTTGCAGTGTCGTGGCACCAGCACCAGTGCCTAAGGCCCAATTTTTCAGCCCTTGTTTAACAGCGGCGTGTAATTACAATTTTTGATGCAATACTTTGCAACATGGCTCATTGCTGTGCTCCAAGTACAGTATCTGTGAGGGGTTGCAGTGTTGTGGCACCAGTGCCTAAGGCACAATTTTTCAGTACCTGTTTAACAGGGGCGTGTAATTAAAAAATGTTATGCAATACTTTGCAACAGGGCTCATTGCTGTGCTCCAAGTACAGTATCTGTGAGGGGTTCAGTGTTGTGGCACCAGTGCCTAAGGCCCAATTTTTCTGCCCCTGTTCAACAGGGGCATGTAATTACAATTCTTGATCTAATAAATCACAGCAGGGCCCATTCCTGCGCCCACCAAGAGTAACTGTGAGGGCTTACAGTGTTGTGGCAATACCACCACCACCAAAGGCCCAATTTTTCTGCCCCTCTTCAACAGGGGCATGCAATTACAATTTTTGATCTAATAATTTATAGTAGGGCCCATTCATGCGCCCACCAAGAGTAACTGTGAGGGCTGACAGTGTTGTAGCACCAGCACCACCACCAAAGGCCCAATTTCTTTCTCGTACATCACGGGACACAGAGCGACATAGTCATTACTAATGGGTTATATAGATACCGTCAGGTGCTGGCACTGGCAACTTCCAAAACCGGAAGTACTCTCCCCTATATAAGCCCCTCCCATCCGGGAGCACCTCAGTTTTTTGCCAGTGTCTAAGGTGTTGGCCAAGAAGAAACATGTGTTTTTCACTGAGCTTGCGTACAGGTTCTTTTGGGCCTCAGTAAGCTATTCCGGATCCGACCAAAAAAGCTTCATAGCTAAACGGTCGGTACCCGGGCCTTGCAGAGAAGAGCAAGGTTTTGCCTGTAATGCTTCTCTTAGGAGAGCTGGACCCTGGGATCCAGAGCTCTGGTCATACCCACGACCAAGATGTTTTCTGTGCAGGGTGCTATACAGGTCCAGGGGAGTGGAATCCTTGGGAACCCGGTCCCTGAAGGTTTGATTACAATGCCTGCCGTGATAGGTGAAGTTTGGGCTTTTGTGGACCAAACAAAGTCCTGCGGCGGGGAACAGGTAAGTGGGGGCCCCCAGGAACTTGGTTCTATTGGGGGACCCCCAAGCCTAATTTGTCTTTCTGTCTGTTACCTAATGGTATTCCCGCAAAATTCTGTGCATGCCTGTAACTACTAAAAAAAATGTAATAATTTTTAATGGTGGTCAAGAAAAAAAAATAAATAAATTTGTTTTATATATTTAATATATTAGACTGCGGTACCTGTGTTTGTCCACTAGAGGCCGCTGTGGAATGTTTTCTTGTCATGTGGACTAGTTTCTTCTCAGCAGAGCAAGTCCAGGCAGATGGTGAGTTCTCTTATGGGAAACTGCTTCCTCTGCCATGTTGCAATGCTCGTCCATCCCCCGGCCTGCGGCAAAGAGGGGCCCTGGCTCTTGTCCCTAGTTTCCATTTTTCGAAATTAGCGCCAAAGGCGCACGTGGCCGCGCGCGTGCGCGTGCACGCGCCTCTATATATAGAGGTGAGCCGGAAAAGGGGGCGGAGCCTGGGGGATGACGCTCTGTGCACGCCGCAGCGCTTCTGCGCATGTGCGGGCGTCCCAGCATGTTAAAAATCACAATTTTGTGTGGTGAGCTGGCTATGAAGTACAGAGACAGAGCTGGCAACATTTAAAAAAGGGCATACAGCAAGCGGTTGATACAGGCATCTCCTAGAAAGGCACATTAGTAGACACCAACTGTTTCTTATAGCAGCATTTATGCTAGACTATTGTCAGTAACTGGTGTATTTCGGCTGGAATACCTCAGCTTTGTGGCTTAGGAATATGCCGTCTAAAAACTCCGGGACTAGAAATTCCAGGAGGAATAGGGGGTCTCCATCGGGCTCTGAGGATCTTGGGCATGCTTTGGCTGCACCAGTCTCCCCTGAAGAATCGGAGGTTAGTGACCGTAGAGCACCCTCAGGAGTACCTGGTACTGTGGCTGTCCTCAGTTCACCTGCTCCTGTGTATGTAACAGAGGAGGTTTTTTCCTCAGCTCTGGGAGGGCTGGAAGAGAGATTGTCAGCATTGATCGCGGCTTCCCTGTCACAGGAGAAAAGCGCCCGATCTCCGTCTCCTCCCTCAGAGTGCCTGTTAACAGAGCAACAGTCCCATACAGGGATCGACCTACCTGAAGGGGATCAGGATGAGGTCGGTTGTAGAGGAATCAACAGTGGAAGAGCCGTTCTCAGCATCACATGCTGAAAGGTTATGGGTTCAGTCCCTGACTAATATGGTCCGATCAGCATTTAAAATGCCACTTGCGGAGCCATCATCCACTTCTGTCTCCTCGTTGGGGTCGCTAAAAGCTCCCCAGACTGTTCCTTTCTGATCCATCCTTTACTGGAAGGGCTCATTTACCAGGATTGGGAGCATCCTGACAAAATATTTACTCCCCCTAAGAGATTTCCGGTGGTCTATCCCATGGAGGATAAGTTCATCAGAAAATGGAAGGTCCCTACAGTGGACGCAGCCATCTCTTGTGTGAATAAATCACTGACATGTCCGGTGGATAATGTCCAAATGTTCAAGGACCCAATAGATAAAAAATTGGAGTCCTTATTAAAATCTGCTTTTTCTACAGCAGGATTGGTGACACAACCAGCAGTGGCAGCTATTGGGGTCTGCCAAGCAGTGAAGGATCAGTTGAAACAGGTCTTAAGGGACTTGCCAGATCAGCAGGCTCTTGCCCTAGCTGATCTACTTAGAGCCTTATGCTTTGCGGTGGACGCCATAAAGGATTCAATCCATCAGGCCTCCCGCCTTACGCTGTCTGTAGTACATATGCGCAGGCTTCTATGGCTCAAAAACTGGTCTGCTGAAGCTCCCTGTAAAAAATTGCTGGTCAGCTTCCCATTTCATGGTGAGCGCTTATTCGGGGAAGACCTGGACAAGTATATCCAGAGAATTTCCAGCGGTAAAAGTACACTTTTGCCGGTTAAAAATAGAGTTAGAGGTCCCTCTTTTAAGAGGCCGGCTTCTCCAGTCCCTAGGACATCGGCTGTGAAACAGTTCCGACGGCCTCCTCGGTCAAATCCCGGAGGTAAAAATCAGGGACAGTTGCAGGGTAACAAGAAGCCCTGGAGCAGGAGAGGTACAAAACCTCACCCAAAGTCAAATGCATGAAGGGTTGCCCCCACTCAATCGGGTGGGGGGAAGACTTCAGTTGTTCACAGAGACCTGGCGGGACACGATCCGAGACAGATGGGTGCTCTCCGCAGTAAATCTGGGATACAAATTGGAGTTAAAAAACTCCCCTCCTTCCCGCTTTATAAGGTCAAACGTGCCAAGGGATCCCCAGAAGAGAGGATCCCTCCTGTTGGCACTGGAACAATTATTGCTCCAAGCAGTAATTATAGAGGTTCCCCTGGAAGAATGGGGGTTCGGGTTTTACTCAAACCTCTTTACAGTTCCGAAGCCAAACGGGGACGTGAGGCCCATATTAAATCTAAAAGGGCTAAACAAATTCCTACATATCAGGACTTTCCGGATGGAGTCGATCCGATCGGTAGCCACTGCCCTACAAGGGGAGGAATGGTTAACCTCGATCGACATCAAAGATGCTTATTTGCACATTCCCATCTTTCCAGCCCACCAAAGATTTCTACGCTTTGCGGTAGAAGGGCGCCATTTTCAGTTCAGAGCCTTACCCTTCGGTCTGGCCACAGCACCAAGAGTGTTCACAAAAATTCTGGCCCCATTATTGGCCAATCTAAGGACACGAGGTGTAACGATAATGGCATATCTAGACGACTTGTTGCTGATAGACCACTCAGTGGAAAAACTAGAAGTGGTTGTTCACGAGACAATCAAGTTTCTGGAATATCACGGTTGGATTATCAACCGAGACAAGTCAGCCCTAAAACCAGTCAGAAGTCTGGAATACTTGGGGCTAAGGCTGGATTCAGACCAGAGAAAAATTTTCTTGCCTCAAGAAAAGGGGTCGTCTTTGAGAGATTTGATCCACTTAGTGGGTTCAAAAAGACAGCCATTCATACGCCTGTGCATGAGGCTGCTGGGAAAAATGGTGGCATCATTCGAAGCAGTACCCTACGGTCAATTCCATTCAAGGAAGTTGCAAAGGGCCATACTGTCAGCCTGGAACAAAAAAGTTCAGGCTCTGGACTTACCAATGTCCTTGTCCCCTTCCGTTCGCAAGAGCCTCCGCTGGTGGTTGGTTCCCCAGAATCTGGAAAGAGGGAAATCCTTCAGTCCGATTTCCTGGAAGGTGGTCACTACAGATGCCAGCCTTATAGGCTGGGGAGCAGTACTGGAGCAATGGTCTCTCCAGGGCAGATGGTCGGATGCGGAAAAGGCCCTGCCCATCAATCTCTTAGAGATATGAGCAGCCCGGTATGCCCTAGTAGCATGGACATCCAAACTCCAAGGGTCCCCTGTCAGAATTCAATCAGACAATGCCACAGCAGTGGCATATATCAATCATCAGGGGGGCACCAGGAGTCGTGCAGCCCAAAGGGAAGTAAATTACATCCTGAGATGGGCAGAAAGATATGTCCCAGCCATATCTGCGGTATTCATTCCAGGAGTGGAGAATTGGAAGGCGGACTTTCTAAGTCGCCAACAATTATGCCCAGGGGAATGGTCCCTTCATCCCGAGGTTTTCCGGACAATATGTCAGCGGTGGGGAACACCGGATGTAGATCTGCTAGCATCCAGATTCAACACAAAAGTGGACAGGTTTGTCTCTTGGACAAGGGATCCCCTAGCTTGCGGCTCGGATGCCCTAGTGTTCCCTTGGGATCAGTTCAAGCTGATATATGCATTCCCACCGCCACAATTGTTACCTCGATTACTCCGCAGAATCAGGGTAGAAAAGAAACCAGTGATTCTGGTGGCTCCAGCGTGGCCCCGAAGAGCATGGTACGCGGAGATTGTAAAAATGTCTGTGGGGAGTCCTTGGACCCTCCCACATCGTCCGGACCTGCTTTCGCAGGGACCGATATACCACCCTTCCTTACCAGCCCTAGGTTTGACGGCCTGACTATTGAAGCCCACATTCTAAAAAAGAGAGGGCTCTCTAATGCTGTGGTATCTACCATGATCAATGCCAGGAAGCCGGTATCCAGGCAGATCTATTATAGAATCTGGAAGGCGTACATCGCCTGGTGTGAGGCCAAGAAATGGCATCCACGTAAATACGTAATAGGTAGGATTCTGGACTTCCTACAATGGGCTGTAGATAGGAAGCTTGCCTTGAGTACTATCAAGGGTCAGATTTCGGCCTTGTCAATATTTTTTCAAAGGCCCTTGGCTTCGCATTCACTAGTCAAAGCCTTTATACAAGGAGTGATGCGTATTAGTCCTCCGGTTAATATTCCCATATGTCCATGGGATCTAAACTTGGTTCTGTCGGTTTTACAGAAACAACCATTTGAACCATTACAGCATATTTCCTTGGTGCTTCTCACCAGGAAATTGATTTTTCTAGTAGCCATTTGTTCGGCTAAAAGAGTGTCGGAATTAGCAGCTATGTCCTGTAAAGAGCCATATCTGGTTATCCATAAGGACAGAGTAGTATTACGTCCTCAGCCAGCCTTTCTTCCTAAGGTGGTATCGAGGTTTCATTTGAACCAAGATGTGGTTCTTCCTTCTTTTTTCCCCAAACCTACTTCGGTAGAGGAAAAGTTATTGCATTCTTTGGATGTAGTAAGAGCAGTTAAAGCTTATCTAAAAGCCACTGCTCAGATTCGCAGAACGGATACTTTGTTTATTCTGCCGGAAGGCCCCAGAAAGGGTCAGGCAGCGTCAAAATCTACTTTAGCCAAGTGGATTCGACAGGTCATAATACAAGCCTATGGCTTGAGAAGGAGACCGCCTCCGTTCAAAGTTAGAGCGCACTCCACGAGAGCAGTTGGAACTTCATGGGCAGTGCATCACCAGGCCTCCCTGGCTCAAATCTGTAAGGCCGCAACATGGTCTTCAGTTCACACGTTTACTAGGTTCTACCAGGTGGACGTTAGAAGTCAGGCGGATGTCGCCTTTGGGCGCAGTGTGTTGCAGGCCGCAAAAGATCCTCATGTCCGATAGCGCTCAGCTTATATATGGTGTATCCCCCCCCCTCATTTGGCATTGCTTTAGGACATCCCATTAGTAATGACTATGTCGCTCTGTGTCCCGTGATGTACGAGAAAGAAAATAGGATTTTTATAACAGCTTACCTGTAAAATCCTTTTCTTGGAGTACATCACGGGACACAGAGCTCCCGCCCCTCTTTGGGGACACTTATTGCTTTGCTACAAAACTGAGGTGCTCCCGGATGGGAGGGGCTTATATAGGGGAGGGTACTTCCGGTTTTGGAAGTTGCCAGTGCCAGCACCTGACGGTATCTATATAACCCATTAGTAATGACTATGTCGCTCTGTGTCCCGTGATGTACTCCAAGAAAAGGGTTTTACAGGTAAGCTGTTATAAAAATCCTATTTTTTCTGCCCCTCTTCAACAGGGGCATACAATTACAATTCTTGATCTAATAATTTACAGTAGGGCCCATTCATGCGCCCACCAAGAGTAACTGTGAGGGATGACAGTGTTGTAGCACCAGTACCACCACCAATGGCCCAATTTTTTCTTCCACTGTTCAACAATGGCATGTAATTACAATTCCTGATATAATAGTTCACAGCAGGGCGTTCCAGCACCCACCAAGAGTAACTGTGAGGGCTCACAGTGTTGTGGCAACACCAACATGTAAGGGGCAAATTTCAGCAGAGTTGAATACGGCAGGCCCCTACTTTCAAACATCCAACTTACAAACGACTCCTACTTGCAAACGGAAGGAGACAACAGAAATTCTCTCCTGTAAGAGTTAATATGGGAAAACGGTGTCTCCTCTCTACTGATGCTTTAGCACCAATCCTTGTTTCAATAAAAACCCCACTTTTCAAAAACATTTGTCATTGGGACGGAAAGTGAGGTGAAATGTTCTGAACAGGTGCACAGACAGCAAAACAAATGTTACAGGGGTGATAACCCTTCCCTATGTTTTCCAAAAAGCTTAAAAATAGTTTTTTTGCCTGGAGCTACACTTAAACAATGTACCTGTTCAAAATTACAAACAGATTCTACTTAAGAACAAACCTACAGTTCCCTGTCTTGTTTGCACCGCCTGTATACTGCTGTTCAGAGTATATAGGGCTTTTTTTATTTTGGGTGCGGGGTTCCCCTTAATATCCATACAAGACCCAAAGGGGCTGGTAATGGGCTGGGGTGGGGGGGGGGTGATGGGGTAGCCATGCCATTTTTCTCAAAGATTTTCATCCATATTGCCAGGACAAGACATGACATTAAAGCCGCAAGCAGTTTTAAATGGCTTTTTTTTCCTTTAGAAATGTCATTTTGTGCAGGGACAGTTCTAAACACGGAAAACACATGCCACTTCACAGGCATACTTTAGACACCCCCCAGGCACGATATTTAAAGTAATATTTCACTTTTTTTTCTCACTTTATGCATCATTAAAATGACTGCTCCCGAAAAACGGCCGTTTTTAAAACTTCGTTTTGCATTGATACATGTCCCCTGGGGCAGAACCCGGGTCCCCAAACCCTTTTTAGGACAATAACATGCATATTAGTCGTTATAATTAGCACTTCAGATTTCGAACGTTCGTTTCCATTGTATTTAATAGGATTTGCAGGTTCTGGTGCAAACCGAACCGGGGGGTGTTCGGCTCATCCCTACTCCCCAGTCGCATGCATTTTTATGTGGTCAGGTCACCCTGCATGTCTAGGGGGGACATGTTATTTCATGATGTAATGAGGTAATGCTGCTTGAGTTCTGAAAACTAAGCAGTTACACAGTTGGTTGGTTTTATTATGTTATGATTTTGATGATGAATAATAAAAGTGTATATGGTTGATTTAATTTCATGTTTAAAACCAATAAAGTGCCGCGGCCATTATTCGCCAAACTTGGGTTGGTATATTTATTTGATGGTACCTGGAGTTAGCATTTGGGGAATATATGTGGCCTACAGTCCCATGGCAATCTGCCTTATTTACATAAGCAGACCGCTGTTCTGCCTCTCCTCAGAACCATCAGTGGGTTTATTTATTATTATTTTAAAAAAATATATATTTCTTTTAGCAGAGACCCTAGAGAATAAAATGTCGATCATTGCAATATTTTATGTCACACGGTATTTGCGCAGCGGTCTTTCGAATGCAATTTAAGAAAAAATACACTTTCAAGAGTTTAAAAAAACGAAACAGTAAAGTTAGCCCAATTTTTTCATAGACCGCGAAAGAGGATGTTATGCCGGATAAATTGATACCTAACATGTCATGCTTTGAAATTGTGCACACTTGTGGAATGGCAACAAACTATGGTACCTAAAAATCTCCAAAATTTTACAGTTACCAAGTTAGAGTAAAGCCCTGTACACACGATCGGATAACCTATGGATTTTCGTCCGATGGATTTGACCATCGGAAATCCGATGAAACTGTTTTTCGTCAGTCTTGGCCACACACCATCAGTTAAAAAACCGACGGCAAGAAAACGACGGCACGTACAAAACGTACGACGCGATATAAAAGGGCCGAACAAATCTAATGGCGCCACCCCTTGGGCTGCTTTTGCTGATTTCGTGTTACCGCATGTTAGTAAAAGTTTGGTGAGAGCCGATTCGCGCTTTTCAGTCTCCGTGCTTTGCAGATCGTTTCCTGGTGTTCAGTTTGTGCTTGTGGGTTTGTATTTGTGATTCAGTGCGTGCAGTCAGGTCGTTACTGCCTTGCAGTGCCTTCTTGGCCGTTCGTTTACTGTTTTTCAGGTCGTTCTTCTCAGGCCTTGCTGTTCCACGGTGCGTTCTGTTTGAGTGCGTTCTGACCAGCCGACCGGTTTAAAACCATGTTTGAAGTGCGTTCTCGAGCTCGTGCTGGCTTTGGGCTTGGTGTTGCAGTTAACACTGTAACCCGAGTTCAGTCTGTGAACAAGGTGAGGAGGAGTTCATGGACTAAGAATTGGTTGCTCCAGCGGGACCAATTCTCTCATATGCCTCTGCTGCGGGAAATCCATGAGAATAATCCTGATGATTTCAGGAATTATCTCAGGATGACGGACCCTGTATTTCACCGTCTGTTGGATTTGCTGTCCCCCTATATAACGAGGCAGGACACTGTGATGCGCCAGGCCATCACTGCCGAGCAGAGGCTTATTGCCACGTTGAGATACCTGGCGACTGGGAGAAGCTTGTAGGACCTCAAGTTCTCAACAGGCATCTCCCCCCAGGCTCTCGGGATCATTATCCCTGAGACGTGTTCGACCATCATTCAGGTCCTGCAGAAGGACTATATGAAGGTAATTTTGCTCCTTTAACCTCACATTATATGTTTTGATTGTTTTAGAATCTTCTTATTTTTTTCCTCCTAACCCAAATTTGCCTGTTTGTAATATCCTGGTAATGTCCCCATTTTCCCCATGCATGTTTTTACCTGTAAAGGCCTTTTTGGTCCCTACATGCCTATTTCCCTTCACTAACCTCTCCAGCATGCTATCGTGGGCGCAAACCCAGCTAGCCTTCTATTTTCCCTCCCCTTCCTTTGCCTGTTTGTAATATCCTGGTAATGTCCCCATTTTCCCCATGCATGTTTTTACCTGTAAAGGCCTTTTTGGTCCCTACATGCCTATTTCCCTTCACTAACCTCTCCAGCATGCTATCGTGGGCGCAAACCCAGCTAGCCTTCTATTTTCCTTTTCCTTTTTTTGTGGTCATTGCCCGCGTAGTTTGACAACCCTCCCTCCCCCCCCTAAAGATGTAAAAAAAAAATTAGTTCTCAATCAAGCTCAGCAGAGTGGTAGAGCCTTTTTTTGGATCCCCCACAATCACCTTAGGCCCCACCCCCTTAGATTATTTTAGAATGTCCACTCAGCGGGGGTGAGGCATCTGCTAAGTGGGCCTTTGTTTATTGGTAAGAAAAACTCCCTTAAATAATAATGTTAGAATGATGTTGGTCAACACTGTTTTTGCGTGTAATCTGCTTGCACTGTAAACATAAACCGTACTAATGTCTTCTTTTTGTTTGACTCCACAGTTCCCTAGCACACCACAGGAATGGCTGACTGTGGCCTCCCAATTTGCCCAGTGGTGGGATTTCCCCAACTGCGGAGGGGCAATTAATGGGAACCACATCCACATAGTGCCGCCACCCCGTTCGGGGTCATACTATTTTAACTATAAAGGTTTCAATAGTATTGTGTTAATGGCGGTGGTGTCGGCACGGTATGAGTTCCTATATGTGGACGTGGGGAAGAACGGCCGGATGTCCGATGGCGGAGCATTCGCAGAGACGGAGTTCGCTCACCGTCTGCAGGCTGGGGGTCTTGCACTGCCTCCAGATGCAGAGAACGTGGAAGGGCTACCGTTTGTTTTCATTGCGGATGAAGCTTTTGGACTAGGACCACACCTCATGCGGCCGTTTCCCCAACGCACCCTCACCCCGGAGAGGAGGGTTTTTAATTACCGGCTGGCCAGAGCCCGGAGAGTTGTGGAGAATGCCTTCGGGATAATGGCCAGCCGGTTCTGCCTGTTCCAGACAGCTATAAATTTGGCGGATTATAAACTCAACAACATTGTCTACTGCTGCTGCTTGTTGCACAATTTTTTACGGAAATTCTCCACAAATTATGTGTCATCAGTTGGGCCTGAGGCCGGTCCCTCTGAACTGATAAATCTGACTGGCCTCAGCACTGCCCGTACTGGCTTGGCCCCCCAAAGTGCCCGTGAAGTACGTCAGAAATACGTAGAGTACTTCACGGGTAGGGGGGCCATCGCAATGCCAGACCACATCTGACCTTTGATTTTACCTTTTTAAAATAAACAAAAATATTTGATTTACTACAAACTTGTTTTGTCATTCTTTTATTTGTAGTTTGTGTCTCCCAGGTTCTAGTAGTGCCAAGTGTATTTCTCCTTAGTAAATAGCCTCCAATCTCAGAGGTAAAAACACTATTTTTGCATCTTCAGAACTGCTATTGAGCATAGAAAGAACAAGGCACACCTTTTTTAGACTTCCCAAATGTTTTTATTGATTGCACCACAGTTTTGTTTTTTTTTCAAAAGATTTTTTTTTTTTTGTGCAGCTTTTTTTGCAGAAACATGCATGGGTCAAAAGCCACATTTTTTTTTCTGAAAAAGTAATAAAATAACACAGTGAAAAATACAAACAGGAGATCCATCCCAAATGTGAGGAACTACACTTTCTTTTTGGGGCTCAAATGGGTATCTTCAACATGATCCCATGGCTAGGGTAAACATGTGCTATCTGCCATCATGGGGGATCAATGGACGTGCTTTGGGGGTGAAAACCCTTCCTCTCCCCTACTTGAGGAGGGAGGAAGAGGTTGCACCCCCAAAACAGGGACATAGATATCCTGTGACGGCAGATAGCACATGTTGAGTCTTCAGTGTGTGCATCCTCACATTTGGGCTGGTGGAAATCCCATAGAAAATTTCCGATGCATAACAAAACACACAAAAAGGGGGGGAGGTTCACACTATTCTCCCCAAAATATCTATCATGTTTTTATATTTTTGCTCAATTACAATCATTCTCTTTCTCATAATGTCCATTTCGCTACTGCATTCCATGATTTCCTGAATGATTATTTTGGCGCTGGCACTCGAGAATGGAGGATTTGGACTTCCTGACACACCCCCACGTTCAGTCCCCAAAAAGAAACAAATATTTTAAAACTATGCAGGCCTACATCAGGATTTACCTTGAAGTTGTGGTGACAGACACTGACCTGTTGTGCTGATAAGCTCCACCTCTCCTTCCTCCACCTCCCCTTCCTCCACCTCCACTTTCTCCCCCTTCGCTTCCTGAACCTGCTGAACTTGGTCTGCTTTGGGATCTTCGGGGAGTTTCTGTGGTGTTGGGTTCCTCGTCTCCTGAGCATGGTGTCCTCCCACTCTCCTCTCCCCTATGGGAATAGCAAAAAAAAATGTATCCTTTAGCACACAGACTTTTTAGGCCTGAAAATGGATTCTCAATGTTTTAAAGTGGGGTCCAATTGATATTTGGCCCTGAGTTTCAAGATGAACATATGAGATCTTGCAAACTCAACAAAGCAACATGTTATTTTGGAGGACACTCACAAATACACTTGGATAACCACCAAGGTATCCACTGGACCACCTGTGTGTGACACTGTTAAGAAATTTGTTCATGTGGCCCAGAGTATAGTATCTTGATGAAGAACAAAAAAGAGTACACAACTGCTGGAGTGTCATCTCCTTTACCCAGAATACAGTTTATTCTTTCATTCACATTCTAAATTTCCTTACAACACATCATCTAGCCAACACTGTGTAGATAAACATTGTTGAAGTAAAATGAGGCATGCCCACATGTAGTTTACGTGGATATGTGCCAAACATGTTTGGGGGAAGAGCAGCAATTATTTTTTCCACACATTTAGCAAATAAGTGGACTCTCCACTTAACATAAAAGTTGAGATTTTAAAATGTGAAACCAGTCAAGCCAAGCACATGTTGCAAAACATGGAAGAATACATATTACAATGTGAAAGAACACAGTAAAATATACTTACTTTTTTCAATGCTTTTTATAAGCTTTCTATACTGCTCCGGCTCCCTGAGCTTCAGGTCTGACCACCTTTTACGGAGTTGTTCCTTGGAACTCCTGACCCCATATTTTTTATAGAGAGTCTTCGCCACTTTGTCCATAATTTGTGACTTCCGGAGATTAGGGGTGTCATATGGGCCATGCTTGCCGTCGTAATCCTTCCTCCGCAGAATGTCCACCATCTCCGCCATCTCAGAAAAATACATATTAGTCGCCTTGTATCTTTTTTTTACTGGATCGGGACGTTTCCGCCTCCGGGCTTTCCTTGTCGGTAATTTCAACTAAAGAAGCCACCTGTGTCTGCGACATGTCGCCGTCTCACACTGTGCGCCGATCATTAAGGGGCGGGGAAATGCTGAAAAAGTCTGTCATGGGCGGGCGACGAGGGCGGAGTTACACGCATGCGCAGGGTATAAAAAGGGGAAAGAAGTTATTAGGGATGCGCGGAGTAAGGACGACCGGAAGTGAACCAACGAAGTGAACTAAGGTAAGAAGGGAACTCGGGCCTGCAGTGGCCTATAATGGTTCATGATTGTAAAGGGCAATATTGTGATAAGTTGAGGAGAATCAATTCTGATACTTTTCTTTTTTTAACTTTTTTTTTTTACTTGCTGATCCAAAAAGATGCATAAACTACGAGAGCTGGAGGTGATGCTGACTTTTATTGAAAAATATAAGGAACAGCGCAACCTGGGGGAACTGAAACACCCTGCGTACCACAAGAGTGATGTACGTCGGGCAACTATTACCAAATTAGCAGAGGATATGAAGCCATGGATCCCAGATGCAGACTACACTATGATCAATAATAAAATCAACAACCTGCGTAATTCCTATAAAAAAAAATACAAGGAAGTGCGCCAGTCAAAGAGATCAGGAGCAGCAGCCGACGATGTAGTAAAGCCCAAGCTGTGGTACTACAGACATCTTCAATTTCTGGATGACCAGATCGAGGCCAGGGAATCTATTTCCAGCCTTCCCTCAACCCTTCCTTCCACCCTTCCCTCCAGCGTTCCTTCCACCCTTCCCTCCACCCCTGCAGAGGCGGAGGAGGAGCCTCCCGAGCTAGAAGAGCCAGATCTTCGCATCTTCAGCCAGGTATACTATTTTTGATCATAATTATTGTCCACTATGTAATATTGTGTTGAACTGTTTGGATTAGCCATAAATGATATCATCCCCCTCCCCCCAAAAAAAAAAAAACCAGTAATGAGATCAAAATTGTGTGTGATAGATTCCCCAAATAATCCAATTTTTCATTTTATTTTAAAAACAGGATGAGGCAAGCCAGGAGGAAGAGGGTCAGGAGTGTGGCAGGCAGGAGGAGGCAGGGCCAAGTGGGACTCAGCAGGTCCCCAGGCCTAGTGGCAGCACCGTCTCCGAAGTGGCTCCCCTCCACATCAGACCGCCAAAACAACGGCGGATGACATAAGTGGAGGAGGAGTCACTAAAGATGATTCAGGAGGCTGCTGCCATTATGAGGGCCCCCCTCAACCCTACGGAGGGCTTTAGCACCTATCTGGCAGATAAGTTGCTCAGAATGGAAGCGGGACAATGGGCCCTTTGTGAGCACCTCATATATATGGCCGTACACATGGGGGCGAGGGGGCTGCTGACTGAGGCCACCCATATCTCGCAGCAGGCCAATCCCTCTCCTCCTTCTCCTCCTCCTCCTGCCACATCACCACCCACAGTGGCCCAGCCTGCAAGGGTGCGTGGAAGGGGCCATGGAGAGGAAGCTGCAGAGAGGCGTGGAAGGAAGGCTACAGGGAAGAGCAGGAGGTGATTCACTGGCCTCGAGCTGCTCATCCAGAAATTGAAGGTTGATGGAGTACCACAGCTTGGGATGATGTATGTCTTTGGCTGCTGCTCCTAATTTCATGCTGTTGTTGATTTTATTATTCATCATAGTCAGGTCTGCATTTGGGATCTAATGACTTGATATTCTCTGCTAATTTCTGAATAGTTGCCCTTCGGTTTTTGTTTGTTTTTTTTCCGAAATAAAGGGAAATTTGATTTCAGCCAACATACATGCCTGATGTGTTTTTTTTTTTAAGTAGCAATAAGATTTCATAAATACAATGTGTAATTAATAACAAGGGACACCAACCTCCATGAGTAAAAAATAAAAAAAATATGTTGTTCAGAGAAATTGACACACCAAAAAATGCACAACAAATTTAAAGACAAAAAACAAAAAAAAGGTGTAATTTGTGAGGTCGGCCTTGAAGAATTAAACTAATTATTCCTAAGATCACAAGAAAGAAGAAAGACATACGTTTCTCAGAACTCATGAGAAAGATCTGCTGCCGAAATGACATTTTAAAGACCGTTCTAAAGCAAAAAAACATGCTCTGCATTAAACAAAGCAATAACTTGCAGAATGACGAATGTGCTCTCTCCATTAGGAACGCTAGTTTTACCAGAACGAGCGCTCCCATCTCCTAATTCAGTCTGAGCATGCGTGGGTTTTTTAACCCGATGGACTTGCCCATAGACGATCGGAAATTCCCATCGGTTTTTTATCCATCGGAAAATTTTAAAACAAGTTCTATTTTTTCCAACCGATGGAAAAAAGACCGATGGGTACCATACACGATCGGTTGGTCTGATGAAAACCATCCATCGGACGGTTTTCATCAGTCAAACCGATCGTGTGTACGGGCTTTAGAGGAGGTCTTTTGCTAGAATTATTACTCACTCTGACGACGGCGGCAATACCTCAAATGTGTGATTTGAACACCATTTACATATGCGGGCACGACTTAAGCATTCGTTTTCTTTTCTGCCGGAGCACGCGGGGACGGGGGTGCTTTAAAAAAAGGGTTGTTTTTTTTCTTTTTTACATGGTCCCTTTAAAAAAAGATTTTAATCACTTTTATCGCAATAGGTGGTGACAGGTACTCTCTATGGGGGATTGGGGTGTAAAAGACCCCAAATCCCTCCTTTACACTTAAAAGTATTCAGATCGCCAAAAACGGCAATTATCAATACTGTAATTTTTTTTAAATCGCCTCCCTTGGCAGCCAAGTAAACCAGAAGTGACGTTGCTTCCGTGTTTTTACATAGACTAGATTGAAGCCATTTTCAGCTTCGTTACAGTCTCAGCCTAGCCGGCGGAAGTGCCGAATCGTGGATAAGTTCTCTCGGTGGGGCGGGAGGCCCGGGAAGAGCGGCGGGAGGGGGGCATCCCGTCCTGCTCCTTTAGGATAACAGCCGAGCGGCTTTTAGCCACATCGGTTGTTATCACTAATAAAACAGACCGCCAGCTCTAAAAAACAGTACTAGGTTGATGCCTGCAGCTGCAGGCATCACCCCGGTATAACCCCTTCAAGCCGAGGCCACATATGTGCGTACGTTAGGCGCTAAGGGGTTATAGTTACATAGGTGGTGAGGTTGAAAAAAGACACAAGTCCATCCAGTTCAACCTATGTGTGTGTGTTTTTTTTTTTGTTAATAATACATTGTATACCCCTGTATGTTGTGGTCATTAGGGTACCCATCTAATAATAGTTAACCACTTCAATACCGGGCACTTTCACCCCCTCCCTGCCCAGGACAATTTTCAGCTTTCAGTGCTGTCGCATTTTGAAGGACAATTGCGTGGTCATACAATACTGCACCCAAGCAAAATTGTTATCATTTTCTTCCCTCAAAAATAGCTTTCTTTTGGTGGTATTTGATCACCTCTGAGGTTTTAAATTTTTGCTAAACAAACAAAAAAAGACCAACATTTTTGAAAAAAAACAAGTTTTCTTTGTTTCTGTTATAAAATGTTGTTTTCTCCTTCACTGACGGGCACTGATGAGGCGGCACTGATGAGTGGGCACTGATTAGGAACACTGATATGTAGAATGGATGGGCACAGATGGGAACCAATAGGCAGCACTGATATGCAGCACTGATTGGAACTGTGACGGGCACCTACAGTAGTTTCTGATGGGGCACTGACTGGCAGCTGATGGGCATTTTTTTGGCAGCTGTGGTGGCACATCTGATGGGCTGTGCTGATTATCAGCACAGACCCCCCCCCCCTCTGACAGGGAGAGCTGCTGATTAGCTCTCCCTGTCAGCGCGAACCGAGGAATGCCGTTTACCGGCACTTTCTGGTTCACGCGATGATCAGCTGTGATTGGTCACAGCTGATTACGTGGTAAGGAGCCTCGTCAGAAGCTCCATACCACGATCGGAGATGCGGTGTGTCAGACTGCTGCTGGACATCGTATGATGCACAATCAGTATAACAGAACCACCACCCGGCCGTCATTCTGCTATAGGCCGTGCGGGAAGTGCTTAAGGGCCAATATCTGTCCACAGCAACTAACTGCTCTTCAATTGTAAGCACCTTAGATATTTTTTTCTATTAATTTGATTTTTAGATTATTCTATTTACTCCCTCACTGGAAGATTACTATGTGGTTATGGGGGATTGGAGGGCTTCAGATTTCAACTTAAACAGCAGCCAGCAACATAAGGAAACCTTCTCAGTGATCCAAGTACTGTCCCTTTGTATTGATTTTTTTTTATGTTTGACTAAACTAATGCTGGCCATACACTATACGAAAAATCTGTCGAAATTCGGTCATTTGGCCAGTTTGTTTATCGGCCAGTTAATGGGCACAAAATCGATAATCGGGATGTTTTTGTGATGAAAAAAATGGACAAGTTTGGAAATTTTCTGCCGAACTAACAATAAATTGAAAGGTTATTGTGTTTCCTGTCCGAACTGTTTGCACTAGGTATATGTAAAAAAAACAAGCAAAAAATTGACTCATTTATGTCCACTGAGCGATTTATCGGTCATTACATGATGGCACTATCCTTTGCTCTCACGGCCGAATGTCAGTTTTTCAAAAATGGGTTTGGCCGATTTTTCGTATAATGTATGGCCAGCATAAGGCTTTACATTTTTAAGACAATGCATTGGGGTACTGTGAAAGAGCAGCTCTTAAATTATACTATTAAATAGTTTTGCCTTTAGCCAGTGTAGCGGCCTCACCCCATCTCCTTTGTCTAGGGGTATGTCACACGACAGGGTGAGATGCGCTACGGCCCATGTCCTCCCCATAGCTGTGGGTGAGGTGAAGGCCAGTATCAGTAACTTCCTCGGGCCAATGCGTTTTAGTTATGAAACTCAGTCCTGCTATGCTGACACCTCCCTCTGCTCCCATTAGCCAGAGTCCACACACCGATCACAGTCCAACTCTTGTTTTATTGCAAGATCCACAATAAACAGTGCTTCAGTAGCCAACTGGTTGGAACATTATAACAGCCTGATACGGTGGGATAAGCAGGTCGAGGCACTATCCTGATTTCAATCTAAACCACTGTGGTTTCACCAGCGGTTACCGTAGCCTTGATTAGTACAGAACATAGAACTTGTGAGTCTCTACCAGCAACTCAAGAGAACGTATTTAGGAGTACCTTCGCTGCGCTGTGGCCCCTATCAGGGGAAGATGTCCCTCCAAGGGAGTTACCGGAGGCCCATCCGTCACAGGGTTGATGCTGCTCCGGACTCTCCGGACGGGTGACCTCCCCGGCCTCCTCACCTCAGATGCGGGTCCCGTCCACGTCGGGGACCCTCGGATCACTTCGCCCTTGTGGGACCCAGTCGAAGTCACTGGGCCCCAGGCCTACGATTTAGTACCTCACCCCAGGCTGAAGGTGCCTGGGATGGACTCCAACTCCATTCTGGTCAGGCCTAGGGCGCCTGAGCCGGAACTCCAAACCGCCCGCACCCAGGCCTAAGGTGCCTGGGTGCGTGAAGAGAAGATCCTCGAAGACCTCGTGGTAAGGGCGTCTCCCCCTTTTATCTCCTCCCATCGACACCACGGCGGGTTCCCCGCCCTCGCCGTACCATCTCCGGAAAGGGTCAAAAAGGGTAGCACTGCGGCAGTGACTCTACCTTGAGCCTGTGGGTACCCCGCCACCCACAGGCCAAGGAGAATAATACACCACCCAATCCTCCACGAATACAAAGGGGTCCAAAACCTCTCAAAATTTACACACCTGGGTCACACTATTACCCAGGTGTACCCCAACTAAATTTAAAGACCCTGCTGCACCAGTTTGTGGAAATTGATAGCTATAGCTTATTTTTTTTGGGCTGCCTTAACGTTGCCGCTAAAGCTTACGCATGTATTTTCAAATGTGTGCAATCTAAACCCCTTGGTTTTAACGTTTGCTGCAGGCTGGCTGATAAGTTGGGAATTTGTGTTTGTTGGTTTTTGACATGAATCACCCTTCCATGTGCCATTGCTGGGTGTACAGTGCCTCCCTATACCTTTGAGGAGAGGATGGGCTCTCTAGGCCTACCTGCCCTTAATCGATCTATTACTATTATCTATATGTTCCAAGTCAGAGGACTCTCAAAACTATAGAGTTAGGATTGCAGTACACTGGGGTGCTGTGACATGGTTGTTGCGTTTTTTTTTTTTTTTTATGTCACCCTGGAAGTCTCATTAAAAGGACCCGCTCCTCGCTGTACAGTTTTTTTTTCTGTAAGTATTTTTTTTTTTTTTGCTATGTTAAATACCCCTCTTGACAGTGCCCAGCTACCCATGCTCTTTTTGACAATATCTTGCCTATTAGCCTTGAAAATTAGCAGAACTGATTCATGACTCTTCATTGGAGTTGACTGTTAGGTTCGGGTTACATGGTTTTCAAATATGATTCCATGAATCCAGTATGAATCAAACCCAGGCAGATTCACTCATCCCTAAGGCCCCCACACTGAGGTGTTGCAATAACGTGCTAAAAATGATTAGCGTTATTACCACGTTTTTACTGAGTTAGTGCTAAAAATAGCGCTAACACCTATGCATTTTTACCGTGTTAGTGTCAGCTAATAACCCTACCCCCTTACATCACATCCTGTGCACTTCCTGGTTTTTCGTAGCTTCTGGGTATTTTTACCACGGTATTACCGCGGTTTTACAGCGGTACTCATTCATTTCAATGGGGATATGTGTTTTTACAGTGCTATTTTATGCGTCCCAAAGATGCTCCAAAAAAGCTGTTTGCAGGATTTTTTTCAACGCACAGCCAGCACAACACCTCAGTGTGAAAGCCCTCAGGGCTTTCACATTGAGAATGATGGGGCAGGATTATTTCAGGCGTTTTTAGCCCTAAAATGCCTGAAAAACACCTCAGTGTGAAAGGGGCCTGATACTGCATTTCATGCTCATTTTCTTAAAAATATGAAACATTTAATAAATCCTGTATTGATGTATTTGATGTAAAATATCCAATATATTTCATAATATTTTTTTGTTTACTAATAATTATCTTCTTTATCTCCTATACAGCTTGTATCCAAATATCTGCAGGAAACTGAACAGCAAAAGTAATAATAATCTTGTATACGGATGTGCTAGACTTGGTAGTCAGCTGTGCTCCATTCTGATTTACCTTCAGCTTCATCATTTGTAGCAGAGACTCACCGGACTGCCTTTCAGTCAAGATAACATTCTCTTTGGAGCTCTGGGCCATAGAGTATGACATCTTTCTTTAGAAGTTATAGTAATACACCAGGTGGCTTTTATGGTGCCGTGTCAAAGTCATTGTCTCAAAGTAGTCTGGAAGGAAATTTACTGTACAAGGGAGATGTCTGTGGAACATATTCACTATGACTAATATATGCCTGAAATACTTGTGAAAACGTTCATATTATACAGGGAGACCTTAAGAACCTTCTGTTAAAGTACATTCTGCCTGATGAATTGTTCTATTTTGCATTCAAGTCTCCATTTACGGGGCAGCAGCCTGGACATCTCAATCACCGTAATGACATTTTTTTTTTCCCAGAAAAGTTATATTGAAACAGAGAGTTTGATCTACTGCACAGCCCTCCTGAATGCAAATGTAAAACCTTGATTGTTTGAAATATTGATATGCCACTGATTGTTACAACATGCTACTTCACCTGTCGTCATTTAAGGAAAAGTAATTTTTGCTGTTCTGCTCCTTTACATCTTGCCATGCACCCTATGTTAATCAGATTGCGGAGCTTTCTGCTGAACGCACTGACTGCACATAAAATATTGTTCTGAAGTATAGCATTAGGAATCCATTTGGATAAAAGGTGCTATATAAATGCAAATGTATTATTTACTATTATCATCGAGCTGGAGCAACAGGCAAAGTGTGGTTAGAGCAATTTGAAAAGTATCTTCATAATAACAAGGATAAAGTACATTTTTAAACAATAGCTGTGGAAAGTTTATATTGATGTCCTTACACAGGGTTCGAATTTACTGCCAATTTTTTTTCTGTGTTCCACAATGCAATTGCAATTAAATAGAAAACAAAACAGTCAATTTATTTTTTTTCCTTTCAGCAGGGTATTAGAATAGTTCCATAGAAAAGAAATTGCAGATATGCCAAATTCTAATTTATTCATCCCAGTCTGTCAATTTTCCTTTGTTAAAAAGGTAATTATGAAAACAGACAGACTGGACTACAGACTGAATGACCTCCTCCCAACTAATTTCAAGGCATGTGTGGCCCATACATATGCTAATTAAAAAGAACATTTAATTAAAGGGAATTGTTCTAATTTACTAGGTGTAATGTGCTTTTCATCTACCTAAAACTAATAAAAATGTAATTAATCCCTTCTAGCCATCTAATAGAATCAGCCACTGCCCAACATCATTTGACTTTTCTTTGCAGGTAATTAAAAGAAGACTGCAACAAAAGGGTGTTGAATGTATCTGCCTTACCAAGTTGACAGTGAAGGTAAACGATTGCTAAATACAGTGACATGATTCGTAAACATTATTGGTTTGTTAAATTAATGTTGTATCTCCCTTCTGGGAAAGTCAACACTAAATAAATCACTAAAGGAACAAAAGCCGATAAGATCAGTGATAACATTTAAAACAAGGAAACTTTGCCCATAATTTTTACAAGATGGGGTTGATTTACAAAAGCAGTACAGCATGTTCACCTTGCAAAAGGAATTTTCACTTAGAAGGGATGTTTTACTTTAGTAAATAAAGTAAAATTTACATTGCAAAGAATACCCAATCAAATGCAAGGGAAAAAAATGATTTTTGGCTTACAAGTGTTTGTATTATTAAAGTCAACTGAGCTTTACCAGACTCGATTAGCTTCATTAAAATTCCCCGAGGCCCCTTTCACACATGTTTTTTAGGCAGTTTAGCGCTAAAAATAGCGCTGCTATACCGCCTGAAAAAATCGTGCCCTGCAGTCTTCAGTGTGAAAGCCCGAAGGCTTTCACACTGAAGCAGTTCACTAGCA
Organism: Rana muscosa; assembly: GCA_029206835.1. NCBI lineage: Eukaryota > Metazoa > Chordata > Amphibia > Anura > Ranidae > Rana > Rana muscosa. Next base: position 633,802,264 of record CM055117.1, on the reverse strand, counting down.
GGACCGCTCCAAAAGTCCTGCTAGCCGCATCTTTGCAGCGGTGAAGGAGCGGTGTGTTTACCACTCCTTTACCGCTGCTGCCCATTGAAAGCAATGGTAATACCGCCGGCAATGCGCCTCTGCAGAGGCGCATTGCCGGCAGTATTAACCCTTTTTTGGCCGCTAGCGGGGGTTAAAATCACCCTGCTAGCGGCCGAATATCGCTGTAAAAACGCCGGTATAGTGGCGCTAAAAATAGCACTGCTATACTGGCAGTGCACCTCCCCGCCCCAGTGTGAAAGGGGACTTATAAAGGGAAAATCAACTTTGCTAAGTAGACAGCCTAAACATCTTTAGTAAATCAATCCCAGTATCCTTTATGGTCTCACAACTTTAAATAAGTCAAATTTGTACAAATTCCCTAAACACACTCTTTTCTTGCTAAATAATGTCAACTTTTAGAATGTCAAACAGTCTTTCCACTTGCAACAAATTCTAGAGCTACTCCCAAATGTTAGATGCAGGATAGATGCATGTGCATTATCTGGGCATCAAACATCTGTTTGCCTAAGCATGATGTTAGGCCTCATTCACACATGCACTTGGAGGCCGAATTTCTGCATGAGATACAGAGGGCTTTCTGCACACAACTGCATGTGGAAATACTCATACACAGCATTGAAAAGCCAACAGCCATTTGCAGCCATTTGTATGTAATTAGACATACAGTGATTACCTGAGGCTGATCATCCCTGTGTTCAGGGTCAATCAAGCCCAGGTTATCAGTACATGTCCAATGATATGTGAACATCTGGGGTGCGGTCTCTCTTTGCTTTGTAGTTTCCTACATGCAGCTGTTCACAGAAACCCTACCAAGTCTCCCACAGAAACTTACAGTGGGCCCCTATATTCACATTTAAATGTGGCCTTAACCACTTGCCGCCCGCCCTATAGCGGATTGATGGCGGCAAAGTGGTTTCAAAATCCTGACTGGACGTCATATGACGTCCTCAGGATTTTGAGCCGATGCGCGCCCCCGGGGGAGCACATCGCGGCAATCGTTGTTGCAGGGTGTCAATCTGACACCCCGCAACACCGATCTAGGTAAAGAGTCTCCGAAGGAGACTCTTTACCACGTGATCAGCCGTGTCCAATCACGGCTGATCACGATGTAAACAGGAAAAACCGTTGATCGGCGTTTCCTCACTCGCGTCTTTCAGACGCGAGTAGAGGAGAGCCGATCGGCTGCTCCTCTGACAGGGGGGGTTTGTGCTGATCGATTATCAGCGCAGCCCCCCCGAGGATGCCCACACTGGACCACCAGGGATGCCACTGGACCACCAGGGATGCCCACCACCAGGTATGCCTCCCTAGACCACCAGGGATGCCAATCAGGGCCCCTAATGGATGCCAATCAGTGCCCACAATGGATGCCAATCAGTGCCCACAATGGGCATCACTGATTGGCAGGCATTATTGTGTGGCACTGATTGGCATCCATTAGCAACACATTACAATACAGTGACACCTATCAGTGCCCATCCATGCCACCTATCAGTGCCCATCCGTGCCACCTATCGGTGCCCATCTGTGCCACCTATCGGTGCCCATCCGTGCCACCTATCGGTGCCCATCCGCCATCCGTGCTGCCTATCGGTGCCCATCCGTGCTGCCTATCGGTGCCCATCAGTGCCGCCTTATCAGTGAAGTCCCATCAGTGCCCATCAGTGAAGGAGAAAACATATTTATTTTCAAAGTTTTGTAACTGAAACAAAAAAAATACGTATTTTATTTATTTTTTGCAGAAAATAAAAATCGCAGAGGTGATCAAATACCACCAAAAGAAAGCTCTATTTGTGGGAACACAATGATAAAAATTTAGTTTGGGTACAGTGTAGCACAACCGCGCAATTGTCATTCAAAGTGCAACAGTGCAGAAAGCTGAAAATTGGTCTGGGCAGGAAGCTGTATAAGTGCCCTGTATGGAAGTGGTTAATGTTAAAGGGAGCATAATATAAAGAGGTGCCAGACACATCTTTTTTTGGAAGAAACACTAGGAGGCCATACATGAATAATTTTTTCCATTCAACCCACTGATTGAATTAATTATTTTTTAACCAATTTCCACATGCACACATTTGAGCTGGATAGAGGAATCACTCCTGCTGTGCTTATTGTGTTCTGCCAGCAGCACTGATCATTCAAAAGAACCTGACAGGCTGGTTGTACACAAGTCAGTCAATAGATCAACTTGTGTACAACCAGCCTGCCCATACATGGATTGAAATTCCCTGCTGAATCAGAAATTTTGATCCATGTATGACCACCCTTATTCTACATGCAGGAGTTGAGAAACGGTGTCCTACAGCTATCAGATTCCAGGTGAACTCTAAATTGTGACACACCAGCTGAAGAGTCAGTCTTAAGTGGGATACACACTATAAGAAAATAGAGCGAACGTTCGTCCGATTTTTCTCAATGTTTCACAGCAAATCGGAACCGATGAAAGAAAATTTGTACGAAAATTCTGAGGAATATTCTAGTACGACAAAGGTTTTTTTGTTGTTTATGGTTTCTGATCGTGCACAGTGTTTCTTTTCAGGTTTTTCTTGTATGAAAATCGTACGAAAATGGTACACATTAAACGAAAATCGTTTATTCGTTTCCCATACGAGAACATTTTGTTGTTTGTCCCATTCAGCTGTCGAAAGTTGTGTACACACTATACGAAAATCATACGAAAATTCTTGGGACGAAAATGTTCGCCCGATTTTCTTAGTGTGTACGAGCCTCCAGGCTGGGTTCACACTTATGCGAATTGGATGCTGCTTTCTCCGCAACCAATTTGCATAACAGGAGAGTGTGACCGACTCTCAATGGAGCTGGTTCACACATCTCCAGGGCAGCCGTGGAGCACAATGCACAAGGGTCCTGTGCATCTTTGTAAGCAAAAAATTTGGACCTAATTCGGACCTGAAACGTTGAACGGGGAAGCACCGGACCCCTGCTGTGCTCCACATAGTGTGAACTCGGCCACAGACATAGAAATTCTGTAGTAAAAATAAACAGCTGTTTGATTTATAGGTTCTTTTTTTTATATTTTCAGATTTAAAATATTATTCAAACTGAAGGTAAAATAAATCATTTATGGTGCAATATCTCTTTATTCACAATAGACTCCTTTCTAGTAAAACCAAAAAGATTTATAAAAGGAAAAGTGTGCTAAAAGTGTGACCAAAGCAGCCAGTTAGAAAAAAAAAAATTCAACGCTGTACTGCAGAAATGACTGTTTGGATGCTGATTGATTGCTGTGGCCAACAAGAAATGTTCAGGTATCTACACTTTTAATACATAAAGTTCATGGTAGAATAAGTACCAACTGGTGTAGTGAGCCTTGCACAATTCAAGGGTTAAGTAGCTTAATAATATCTAAAATACATCCATTGTGTTGATCTTGGTTACACATTTGTAAGTGTAAGGCCTCTTGCTCATGATACTCCTGTTTGAGCATCCATTTTTTTCAGACATTTGTATGTGTTTGTGTGTATTTTCAGGCATTTTCGCGCATATGCGTTTTTGCAATTTTGCGCGCATATATTCTTGCTTTCTTGTTCTGCACAGTATGTAAATTGGCATTTGCGTGCATGAGGCGTAAATTACTGACCAAAAATGCATATTTTTCTATTTATTTATTCTTACTGAAGAATGCACTGCGCTTGTTTATGCGCCTGTGTGCATAAGCACATTACAATTAATGGCCTCTATTTTAGCTCAGTAAAAAAAACGCTGTACTAAGCTTTTTTAAGCTGCAGTGTGCAAGAGGCCTTATAATGAGATACTGCTAAAGAGTTTGCCATGCCCTCAAAGGACATTGATAAGTATAGCACTTTCATACTCAAATAGAAATATGTTTCCTTGATCGATTACTCAGTAATAGCAGCATGAGTATAAAAAGTAAAAAAAATATTGCACTGTGTCAATCATCTAACTTCAAATTTGATAGAATAGTTTCATATATAAAATAGCAGTCATTTAAATTCAGCTGGGGTTGACAAGTGGTTGCAGCGTTCTTCACTGTGATTAGGATGCAGGATGTGAACTGTGCTGCATACGTGCTCCCACCAGGTCTGCTACATACACTGACAATTTTTTTTCAAGTATGTTACACGTATTTTTAAAAATGTCATGAAACATTATTGCTTTTCTTTTTGAATGATCCAATCACCCTTACGTTTGAGATATCTTTATTGATTTAGTCTGGCCCACCAAACCTTATATACAGAACTGCTCCCTCTAAAACCACTGCTTTAAACATAAGTTTGCTTTACCAAATGAGTAGAGAATTTTCAATTTAAAAATAAATACTTTTGTAGCCTATTGAATAAGGTAAAACGGTGTTATTTTCATTCATCCAATCACAAATCCAAAAGCAAACATTTTTTTTTAAGTTGCTTTGCACATGAGTAATGTAAGTAAATGAGCAAATCTTCAGTTTGCCAAGCTAACGGAACATTCAATTTGCCAAGTGGACATTCTCTTCTCTTAAACAATCAACATTTATGGTGACATATAAAAGAAACTTAATAATGCATGTGAAAATTAATAATTTTAAAGCTATTTATATGTTATTGACTACAGGCAACATGATAAATTAATTAGTCTGGTCATTCAACTAAACATAGGCCAATTAAAGCCGTATATCTTTAAAATAAACCTCTCTCTCTCTCTCTCTCTCTCTCTCTCTCTCTCATATATATATATATATATATATATATATATATATATATATATATATATATATATATATATATATATGAGAGAGAGAGAAAAACTCACTGAGAGCATCCCTCTTCCAAAGCATTTCAGATATACTACATTCTCGTGAGTTTTTCTTTTTACATTTTAATAGACTAAAAAAATTATATACGGTAATTATCGCCAGTGCTATGCCTCATAACTACGGAAAAAAACATTATTTGGTAATTGATTGTTTTTTCACTTAACCTATTGAACCTGTGCTTGCTCAAACATGCAATCATGTGCAGGATTTTTTTTTTCTTCACATGATTACACATGTAATGTAAATACAAGTTCTCTGAGCCAAGTTTAAAAACAATATCTTGCTTTTCTGTATTATGAAATTTCCCAAATAAATTTTTTTGTATAAAAGATTCTAAGTCTTTAACAAATAACCTGAAAAAATTGGAGTAGAACACTGCATCTTGGGTAAAATGTATCAAGTAAAATGCCAGGTTGAATAAATAATATGACAGTGGATTCATTAGCCTAAAACATAAATAACTCTCTTTTTGTTGAGGAATTAAGAATTACGTTTAAAAAACAGCTCAAAATAAGTCATTCTAATGTATAATGAGAAAAATACTGTCATTCCCAGCTAATATTTATTTTAAAATAATAAAATGCCCTATCACTGATATCTAGATAAGGAAATGGGAACTCACCCAAATTCCCCTTTGTCGACCAGTCAACTGTCCTCCATGTGTCCTGCACTGCTGCATGTGACCAAGTGCCTTCCCTTTACTACCTTACCATTTTTTTCAGAGCATATTCCAGCCCTCTAAGAGAGAAAAGAGAAGTTCATTTATTACGAAAGACCACTTATTGAAATATATGCACTTTTAGATGGGAAAATTGAACTGTTCTCACATTGCCTTAAAAAAAAAAAAAATGTCTATACTATCCTGAAATTTGAGTGGTCCTTCTCATGTCTTTTATTATGAAGAGTTGTGGGAGCTTTTCAGCTTTGAAAGTGTCTGCAGAGATTCAGTGTGCAAAGATCAGTCTACTGAAATTATTCTGTCATCGGCTTTTTGAGGGTAAACTTTGTTTTGTATTACATGCTATCTGTGAGACAAGCAGTGCATGCTAACCTGAAAAGTTTTCAGTAATCCATTGTTTATTGTGAGAAATGTCTAGCCTTTTCATTGCTGGGCTAGGCCTGTAGAGAGAAAAAAAGTGAAAGCAGTGACAATGTGAGCAGAGATGAAACCTTGATATGGATTGTCATCATAAAGATTTGTGTCATCGGAATGATAATTGTTACCAGGAATAAAAACAGCAGATGAGCAAAATTGTAAAGATCAAATGGTAATGGGAGCTACTTCACTGAATCTGCCCTTATGTCTGAGTGTCTTGTTTTTTTTTTCTTTTTCACTGCTGTTTGAACATTATTACATTCATTAGCACAGACAAGAAACTTGAAGATGTGTGGCGCCATACAGAGTTGATTTAGACTGGGCTTACTGCAAACCAATCTAAATAATCAATTATGAGTCAAGTTGCTATTTTCCTTAATTGTTACTGCAAGCAATATTAAGTTGATAAGTTTGGTTGGAATTTACATATAATAAATATTATGTTTTGTACTTATTGTGTGGCTATTACTCCTTATTTATATAGCACCAAATATGCTGTAAATCGCTAAATAAAAATATAAATATTTGCATAATGCAGCAGACAGTGAAACAGTAAACATTAAGTCAAGGGTTACTGTATATTTTTTTAATTTAACGTAACATGTAATCTTATGTCCCTTTTATAGTGCACACATTCATATACACAGTAGCAAAAATCTGGAAATTTGAATGAAATCCAGCTACCCTTCCAGTATGTTTTTCAATTGTGGAAGGAGCACCCAAGGAAACAAACACCGCCACAGAAAGAATCTAAGTTTATGCCAACTACTTAGACACTCTGAAATCAGTTCAGAATGTTGGCATAAAAAATATCTGTTCTGGACTTTTCGCATAAGCCGTGGAACCAGGCAGGGCTGTGTCCTGTTGCCCATCCTCTTTTTTTCTAGCCATTGAGCCCTTAGCTAGTGCCATCAGGCACTGCCCTGACGTTTCCAGAATTTTGATCATTGGGCTACATTATAAAATCAACTTGTTGGCAAACAACACCCTCCTGTTCCTTACCAACCCCATCATTAAACTCCCCAATCTTTATTGGACCCTCTTTTAATACACCACACTTTCCGGCCTTTGTATTAACCAGACTAAGTCTACAGCATTGCATGTTTAACTTTCCTATGAGACAGTCTCCCAAATTCAAGTTAACTTCCCTTTTCGCTGGTCAACCTGGACTCTAGAATACATTGGCATTCAGCTCACCCCCACCTACAATTCGATATTTGCCATCAACTACTACCCCCTTCTACACAATTTTACTTCCCTTATGAAGTCATGGAAGTTCCCTTCCCTCTCTTGGATAGGCCAAATCTCGGCTGTTAAGATGACAGTCTTGCTGTAGGCCCTATGTTGTTTTTGCACGCTACTGATCCAAGTTCCCCCATTACCTCCACCTTCTCCAAAAAAGGGTTCTCTCCTTCATCTGGGTTTACAAACTGCCCAGGGGTGCCCACACCATGCTTTTCACACACTTGTCAAAATGTGTGTTTATTTATGGTTACAATTTTCTGTGAATGAGTAGGGGTCCTATGTACCCCTTATTTATTCACATAGGTAGTGGGCTGGATAGTTGGGCGCCCCCTTATTTTAAAGAGGGCTTCCAGATTCCAATAAGTCACAAGCCCCTCACCCATAGTGTGGGAGGACTAAGCAGGATTAGCCATAGAGTCATAGAGTAGAGTCATGGAGCCACAGAGTGCAAGCAGGATGAGCTTGATGCCTGACTGTGCCCTAGATAGCTAACCCTGTCTCGAGTGGAATTCTTATTGCAAAATAAAAATTTTACTCCACCAAATATACCACTAATCTCCGAGCTTCTTAAAAAACACCTCATTGAAACACACATTTAATGCCAGAAAGAAGCTAGCTGTATTTAAATGAACTATGAATTTTGTGAAGTGATTTTACATACCAAATATCACATAAATCCATAGTAAGATGTGCATGTGGTAAATTCAAATAATCCACGTGTGATAACTATTAGGTGAAGAAAATGACACGTTGTAATGAAAATATTGTATGCGTGACACTCAGCAAACTGATTTTTTAGTGCCTGACATGACCAAATCAAGGAAATTTTTGTGGAAAGGGGGGCATTTAAAGATAAAGAAAACAATGTCCTCCTTTTCAATAGAATTTAGTTTATTTTAAAAGCCATTCTTCAGAGAGCAATCTTGAACTTACCATTCAACATTTTATCTGTGTCTGTACATTTGGCTACCAATTGACAATCAACTCCAACTCCAAAATGGCTATCCATAATAGTGCATTAATGAATGAGTTTCCTTTGCAGTATTTTGAATCAGGCTATTGAAAACAATCTGAAAACAATATGCCAATTACCAGTATGTGCAAGACTTTTTTTTGCACCACTAAGCCTTTTGCTGGTCGAAAGATTCCATTTTAAAAACTTATGATAAACTGTCTCTCGTGCCTCTGAAGAAAAAGTTGCATACTAATTTTCCACTTGTGTTTTGTGAAGGTTTGTGTTATGGCGCAGAAAGATTGTACTATTTGTGTAATCTTCTGTTCATCGGCCATAGAGGACAGGCTGAGTGAAACCGTAATTATTTGGATGAAAACATTAATTGCTGTCAAATGTACAGTAAGTAAATTGAGCAGCTGATGAAGACAATTTGCTTATTGTTTTGTAGCTACAATTACTGGAACCATTTTATGGCTCCACTAAACTCTATCTGCCAAATGTCATCCAGCCACATTGTAAATAATATGAACAGGTAATGGAAAAATAAAAATTAAATATATCAAAGAAAGCTAAATATTTACTCCGCATTTTGAGTATCTCTTAGTATAAACGGGAAATATATCCTTAACTGGTACATAAAATAAACTACATTCAAGGAACAGCATCTATCAGATGCATGTTAAATTACACAAAAGGCTAAATACTTTTAACAAATATATTTGAAAAATGTTTAAGTGGGTTGATGTCACCTGGTGCGGGCAAAACATGGTGTCACCCAGCACCCCCCCCCCCCCAATAATTTTGATTTTGGAACTGACCCGCTGACAGTGTCTTGCTAGCTGGATGGGATATGATGGCTGCAGGGAAAATGGTGTTAAAAACCATGAATCAGACCGAGACAGAAGTGCAGTTAAATCACACTAGTTTAATAATAAATAATAAAAAGGTAAACAGAGTAAGCGTAGTCAAAACATAGCCAGAGTTCAGTAACCGGATTGGGTAGCCAGCCAAGCCAAAGTCCAAGAGCCAGCGATAAAGGTAATGGAACAGTAAGCAGGATCCATAGCCAGAGGGGACAGCAGTCAAGCAGGTCTTCAACTGGAACACAGGAGAAAGTGTCTTGTGAAGTCCTTAAGTAGGCAAAGCTGACGAGCGGATCATCAACAGGTGGATCACTGTGGAGAGCTGGAAGCTGGCAATTAGCTGACAGCTGAGCTGCCAGCACAGAGAAGGAAGGGCTGAACCCAGCCCTGACAGTACCCCCTCCTCAATGACCCCTCCCCCTCGGAGGACCACCAGGCTTGAGGGGAAAACGTCTATGGAAATCACGGAGGAGGACAGGGGCATGTACGTCCGAGGATGGGACCCAAGAGTGTTCCTCCGGACCGTACCCCTTCCAATGCACCAGGTACTGAATGCACCCACGGAACCTACGGGAGTCAACAATGGACTGTACTTCATACTCCTCATGGTTCTCAACCTGTATAGGGTGAGGACGTGGCACCGAGGTGGTAAAACGGTTGCAGACCAAAGGTTTCAATAGGGAGACATGAAACACATTAGAGATACGCAAACTGGAAGGAAGGTCCAACGCATAAGCTATTGGGTTTATCCTGCGAAGGATACGGAAAGGCCCAATAAACCGAGGTGCGAACTTCAGAGAAGGAACACGAAGTCGGAGGTTGCGAGATGACAGCCAGACCCTGTCCCGACTTCGTAGGAAGGCGCAGGCAGGCGTCTGCGGTCAGCATGGAGTCTGTACCTCTCGTTAGCCTGTCGCAAAGCCTCCTGGACTTGTACCCAAGTGGAACGAAGACCTCAGAGATTTTTCTCTAACGCAGGAATACTCTGAGGAACAAACCAGTCAGGCAAAATGGAAGGTTGGAAACCATAATTCGCCATAAACGGGGAAAAACGGGAAGCAGAATTCAGAGCGCTAATGTGAGCAAACTCCGCCCATGGTAAGAGATCTGACCAGTTGTTATGGTCAGGAATATATCAATGCAGGAATTGCTCCAAGGACTGATTGGCTCGTTCTGCGGCCCCATTAGACTGTGGGTGATACGCAGAGGAGAAAGCAAGCTGAATTCCCAACTGTGCACAAAAGGCTCGCCAGAACCGGGACACAAACTGACTTCCCCTGTCAGAGACAATGACCTTGGGTAGGCCATGTGAACAAAAGATCTCCCGAGCAAAAATGGAAGCCAGTTCCTTAGATGTAGGCAACTTCTTAAGTGGGATACAGTGAGACATTTTTGAAAACCGGTCTACCACCATAAGGATAACTGTGTTGCCCTGGGAGTTGGGTAACTCCACAATGAAATCCATAGACAGGTGGGTCCAGGGCCTCTCACCATTTGGTATGGGTTGTAGAAGGCCCACTGGAAGGTGTTGTGGAGTCTTACTCTGAGCACACACGGAACAGGCAGCTACGAAGGTGGCTACATCGGCATGTAGACTAGGCCACCAGAATTGTTGGGAAATGGCCCAAAAGAGTTGAATCCTCCCAGGGTGGCCAGCAGCCTTGGGAGAATGGCAAGTCTGGAGCACGGCAGTAAGGAGACTCTCGGGAACAAAGCAGCGGTCACAAGGTTTCTCAGGAGGGGCATCAACCTGAGCAGCCAGAATTCTGTCACCCAAAGGAGAAGTGAGACTGGTGCGAACTATAGTCAGAATACGATCAGGAGGAATCACAGGAACCGGAACCGACTCCATCTTGGAAGTCGAGGAAAATTGTTGTGACAAGGCGTCAGCCCTTACATTCTTAGTACCGGGTAAGCATGAGACAATGTAATTGAAACTCGACAAGAAAAGAGCCCATTGTGCCCTTCTGGGAGAGAGGCGCTTAGCCTCGGACTAGAATGTGAGATTCTTATGGTCAGTAAGAATGAGAACCGGCACAGTGGTACCTTCGAGGAGATGTCTCCATTCTTTCAGGGCTAAAATGATCGCCAAAAGCTCTCTGTCACCAATCTCGTAATTGCACTCCGCAGGTGACAATTTCTTGGAAAAGTAGCCACACGGATGCATAGCGCTATCGGAGCTAGGACGTTGAGACAGAAGGGCGCCAACTCCAGTCTCAGAAGCATCGACTTCAAGGATAAAAGGCATTGTGGGATCAGGATGTGCCAACACAGGAGCAGAAACAAAGGTAGTCTTAAGACTCTCAAAAGCCTTGATGGACTCTGGAGACCAACTCTGTGGGTTACTGTCCTTTCTGGTCATATCAGTCAGGGGCTTGACCAGAGACGAGAAGTTACGAATAAACTTCCGATAATAGTTGGCGAAGCCAAGAAAGCGCTGCAGAGGACGTAAACCCACGGGTCGAGGCCACTATAGGACTGCAGAAAGTTTCTCTGGGTCCATCGAAAAACCAGCCGTGGAAATTACATAACCCAGGAATTTAACCTGTTCACGATGGAATTCGCACTTCTCCAGTTTGCAATAGAGATTGTTCTCTCATAGTTTCTGAAGCACTCGACAGACATCTGTGTGGTGGTTCTCCAGGGACCTGGAAAATATGAGGATATCGTCGAGATAAACCACCACACATAACTGTAACAAGTCTCGGAGGACATAGTTAATAAACTCCTAGAAAACTGCCAGAGCATTACAGAGGCCAAAAGGCATTACGAGATACTCATAATGACCTGTTCTGGTATTAAACACAGTTTTCCACTCGTCGCCCTCCTTAATCCTGACGAGATTGTATGCCCCTCTCAAATCAAGCTTCGCGAAGAACGTTGCTCCCATGAGGCGGTCAAATAACTCCGTAATCAACGGGATCGGATAGGCATTCTTAATGGTGAAACAATTGAGACCCCTATAATCGATACAAGGTCTCAGTTCACCACTCTTCTTCTTCACAAAAAAGAAACCAGCACCAGCAGGAGACGAGGATTTGCGGATGAAACCCCGAGAAAGTGCATCTGCAACATACTCCTCCATGGCCTTATCTTCCAAGACCGACAAAGGGTAAACCCGGCCATGAGGGGGAATGGCACCAGGTTGAAGGTCAATTGCGCAATCATACGACCGGTGACGAGGCAACGTACCGGTTTGACCTTTGTCAAAGATATTGCTAAAATCGTGGTACTCCTCCGGCAGGGAGGAGAGTGAAGAGGTGCACAGGGCCTTGGCTACCTTCTGGAAGCATCTCTCACTGCACTGTGGCGACCAGGACAGAACCTCAGCACAGAGCCAATCAAAAGACGTGCCTCTGTAACCAAGGATAACCAATAACCAGTGGAAACTTAGGTAAGGAAATAACTTGGAATTGGATTATCTCATGAAGAGCCCCTACGGCCATGGACAATGGAACAGTCTCATGAGTCACATGGGCAGGCTGTAGAGGTCTCCAGTCAAGAGCCTCAATGGCAAGTGAAGTGTCAAGCAGCTGCAGCGGAATCGAGTGCTTAGACACAAAGGCAGCATCAATGAACAGGCCTGCAACCCCGGAGTCGATTAGAGACTGTATCTTGATGGATGGCTCAGCCCAAGACATGGTAACCAAAACCAGGGGTTTATCCTTCTGGGCAACTGGAGACGAAACAACGCCACCTAAGGTCTTTCGGTGACAGGACCTCAAGGTTCGGGCATTCCCTGGACGGGTAGGACAAGACTTCAAAAAGTGACTGGCCTGGCCACAATAAAGGTACAATCTCTCCCTCCTTCTAAGGGCTCTCTCATCTGCAGAGAGACGCGTGAAGCCCAAGTGCATGGGTTCATATTTACAGACCGACTCGGTACCAGGAGGCATGGGAGATGAGGGAGGCAAGGGTGGGACCTCAAAGCTTGGAGACAAATGTACAGGAGGCTTCCGCAAGCGCTCCTTAACAGAGGGTCTTTCTCTGAGTCTGGAGTCGATGAGGATGGCAAATGTGATCAACTTCTCCAGCTCAGTGGGTTTATCTCGGGCTTGATGTTATCCAAGAGACCATGAGAAAAAGCAGCCACGAGGGCCTAATTTTTTCAAGCAACCTCTGCTGCCAGAGTACGGAATTCAATGGCGTAATCGGCAACAGCTCTCGTACTCTGTTTAATGGACATGAGGCTCTTGGCAGCAGAAGCAGAGCGTGCGGGAACGTCGAATACCCTTTTGAAGGAAGCCACAAATTCTGGGTAACTCTGGACCATGGGTTTTTGTGTCTCCCATAGAGGGTTTGCCCAGGCCAAGGCTCTCTAAGAAAGCAAAGATATCACGAAACCTACTTTGCTTCTGTCCGTGGGAAACGCCTGGGGCAGCATCTCAAAATATATCTCAACCTGGTTGAGAAAACCTCTGCATTGGATTGGATCGCCCTTAAATTGCTAGGGAAGTGGGGCGGAACCCGACATACCTCTAATAGAGGTAATACTCGAGGCGGGTGCCTGTACAGAGAATGGAGCAGCAGCAGGGTCTGCCTGCACAGGGACTACCGGAGCGGCCACAGTGGGAGACTCTAGACGAGCCGTGCGACTCAGGGGCGTCTGTATCGCCGTGGCAAACTGATCCATGCGGTGATCCAGGTCATCCAGTCTGGAAAAAATATTAACAAGTGGATTGGCTGCATCTTCTAAATTCATGGCTTTCGCCTACTGACAGAAACCATGAATCAGACCGAGACAGAAGTGCAGTTAAATCACACTAGTTTAATAATAAATAATAAAAAGGTAAACGGAGTAAGCGTAGTCAAAACATAGCAGAGTTCAGTAACCGGATCGGGTAGTCGGCCAAGTCAAAGTCCAAAAGCCAGCGATAAAGGTAATGGAACAGCAAGCAGGATCCGTAGCCAGAGGGGACAGCAGTCAAGCAGGTCTTCAACTGGAATGCAGGAGAAAGTCTCTTGTGATGTTAACACAGGCGAAGGCGAAGAGCAAATGAACTAGAAGTCCTTAAGTAGGCAAAGATGACAAGCGGATCATCAACGGGTGGATCGCTGTGGAGAGATGTAAGCTGGCAATTAGCTGACAGCACAGAGAAGGAAGGGCTGACCCCAGCCCTGACGGATGGCTAGGTGCTATGACCTGCCGATAGGGATGAGCCAAACACCCCCCCCCCCGTTCGGTTCGCACCAGAACCTTCGAACGGACCGAACGTTCACACAAACTTTAGAACCCTATTAAATACAATGGACGCGAACGTTCGAAATCTAAAGTGCTAATTATAATGCCTAATATGCATTTTATTGTCCTAAAAAGGGTTTGGGGACCCAGGTCCTGCCCGAGGGGACATGTATCAATGTAAAAATAATCTTTTACAACGGTCGTTTTTTCGGGAGCAGTGATTTTAATGATGCATAAAGTGAAAAAAAAAGTGAAATATTCCTTTAAATATCATACCTGGGGGGTGTCTAAAGTATGCCTGTGAAGTGGCCAGTTTTTACCCGTGTTTAGAACTGTCCCTGCACAAAATGACATTTCTAAAGGAAAAAAAGCCATTTAAAACTGCTTGCGTCTTTAATGTCTGGTCCCGGCAATATGGATGAAAATCATTGAGAAAAATGGCATGGCTACCCCATCACACCGCCCCCCACCCTACCCCAGCCCATTACCAGCCCCTTTGGGTCTTGTATGGATATTAAGGGGAACCCCACACCCAAAATAAAAAAGGCCCTATATACTCTGAACAGCAGTATACAGGCGGTGCAAAAAAGACACGGACTGTAGGTTTGTTCTTAAGTAGAATCTGTTTGTAATTTGGAACGGGTACATTTTTTAAGTGTAGCTCTAGCCCAAAAAATCTATTTTTAAGCTTTTTGGAGAACATAGGGAAGGGTTATCACCCCTGTAACATTTGTTTTCCTGTCTGTGCACCTGTTCAGAACATTTCACCTCACTTTCCATCCCAATGACAAATGTTTTTGGAAAATTTGGGTTTTTATTGAAACAAGGATGGGTGATAAAGCATCAGTGGAGAGAAGGCACCTTTTTCACATATTAACTCTTATGCCGCGTACACACGATCATTTTTCCCGTCGGAAAAAATGACATTTTTTCCTTTGGACGAGAAAAACGATCGTCTGTGGGCTTTTTGCCGTTTTTCCCGACGGGAAAAACGGCATTAATCACGATGAGAAAAATTAGAACATGTTCTAATTTTTCTCGTCGTTTTTCCTGACATTTAAAAAATGACGAGAAAAATGACCGTGTGTGGGGAACAAGCTGTTCCCTCATTTAAAATGTCATTATTCACAGCGGTTCTTAAACCGCCGTGAATAATGATCGTGTGTACGCGGCATTACAGGAGAGAATTCCTAGGGGTAGATTTCCTCTCACTTCCTGTTTTCTCCTTCCGTTTGCAAGTAGGAGTCGTTTGTAAGTTGGATGTTTGAAAGTAGGGGCCTGCCATATATACTCTGCAGAAATTTGCTCCTTAGGTGTTGCCACAACACTGTAAGCCCTCACAGTTACTCTTGGTGGGCGCTGGAACGCCCTGCTGTCAACTATTATATCAGGAATTGTATTTACATGCCACTAGTGATGAGCCGAACACCCCCGGGTTCGGTTCGCACAAACTTTAGAACCCTATTAAATACAATGGATGCGAACGTTCGAAATCTAAAGTGCTAATTATAACGACTATTATGCATGTTATTGTCCTAAAAAGGGTTTGGGAACCCGGGTTCTGCACCAGGGGACATGTATCAATGCAAAAATAAGTTTTAAAAACAGCCGTTTTTCTGGAGCAGTCATTTTAACCACTTCAATACAAGGCTTTTTGTACCTATTCAATACCGGGCCTATTTTGGCACTTCTCTCCTACATGTACAAATCATCATTCTTTTGCTTGAAAATTACTCAGAACCCCCAAACATTATACATGTTTTTTTAGCAGACACCAGTCATCTCTATGCCCATCACGTGACTCCACCAACGATGCCGGAAGATTCGCTCCGGGTCCCCGATCGCATGGGGGAGCCCGGAGAAGCACCGGATGGCGGCGGGAGGGGGGGTGTCCCCTCCCGCCGCCTATAAGAACGATCAAGCGGCGGAACCGCCGCTATGATCATTCTTATGGTGCACAGAATCGCCGGCACTTTAAAAGGATATCTGAATGATGCCTCTAGCTGCAGGCATCATTCAGATATCCCCCTACAAATCCGAGGACGTCATATGACGTCCACCCAGGATGGGAGCTCCCATCTGTGGACGTCATTTGTCTATGGCTGGGTAGGGAAGTGGTTAATGATGCATAAAGTAAAAAAAAAGTCAAATATTCCTTTAAATATCGTACCTGGGGGTGTCTAAAGTATGCCTGTGAAGTGCCACGTGTTTCCCGTGTTTAGAACTGTCCCTGCACAAAATTACATTTCTAAAGGAAAAAAAGCCATTTAAAACTGCTTGCGGCTTTAATGTAATGTCTGGTCCCGGTAATATGGATGAAAATCTTTAAGAAAAATGGCATAGCTACCCCATCACACACCCCCCCCCCCACCCCAGCCCATTACCAGCCCCGTTGGGTCTTGTATGGATATTAAGGGGAACCCCGCACACAAAATAAAAAAGGCCCTATATACTCTGAACAGCCGTATACAGGCGGTGCATACAAGACAGAGACTGTAGGTTTGTTCTTATGTAGAATCTGTTTGTAATTTTGAACAGGTACATTGTTTAAGTGTAGCTCCAGCCAAAAAATCTATTTTTAAGCTTTTTGGAAAACATAGGGAAGGGTTATCACCCCTGTAACATTTGTTTTGCTGTCTGTGCAGTGTGCACCTGTTCAGAACAGTTCACCTCACTTTCCGTCCTAATGACAAATGTTTTTTGAAAATTTGGAGTTTTTATTGAAACAAGAATTGGTGATAAAGAATCAGTGGAGAGGAGACACTTTTTTTCCCATATTAACTCTTAAGCCTCGTACACACGGCCGAGATTCTCGTCGGAAAAAACATGTTGCTTTTTTCGACGAGATTCTTGGACAAGAAACTTGTCCCGGCCGAGTGTACACACACTCGATTCAAAGGAACCGCGGTTATTTGAATGGAGTGTACGCGGTGACGTCATCGACTACGACGAGCATGCGCTCGTCACATTTGATGCCGTCGCCGCCATCTTGGTATACCCTACCTATGCCTAGGAAGCTACCGCGCATGCGTCAAATTCATTTCGAACATGCGCGGGTTTCCGGGAGGACAGGTAAGTGTACACACACTCACTTTTCTCGTCGAGAAACATGCCGACGAGAATCTCGACGAGAAAATAGAGAGCAGGATCTCTATTTTCTCGTCGAGATTCTTGTCGCTTTTCTTGACGAGAAACCATACACACGAACGAATTTCTCTGCAAAAAATCTCTGTCAGCAAGTTTCTTGCTGGTTTTTGCCGAGAAACTCGTTCATGTGTACGAGGCTTAACAGGAGAGAATTTGCCTTCCTAGGGGTAGATTTCCTCTCACTTCCTGTTGTATACTTCCGTTTGCAAGGAGGAGTCGTTTGTAAGTTGGATGTTTGAAAGTAGGGGCCTGCCGTATATACTCAGCTGAAATTTGGTGTTGCCACAACACTGTGAGCCCTCACAGTTACTCTTGGTGGGCGCATGAATGGGCCCTGCTGTGAATTATTAGATCAAGAATTGTAATTGCATGCCCCTGTTGAACAGGGGCTGAAAAATTGGGCCTTTGGTGGTGGTGGTGGTGGTGGTGGTGTTGACACAACACTGTAAGGCCTCACAGTTAGTCTTGGTGGGCGCAGGAATGGGCCCTGCTGTGAATTATTAGATCAAGAATTGTAATTACATGCCCCTGTTAAACAGGGGCAGAAAAATTGAGCCTTAGGCACTGGTGCCACAACACTGCAACCCCTCACAGATACTGTACTTGGAGCACAGCAATGAGCCCTGTTGCAAAGTATTGCATCAAAAATTGTAATTACACGCCCCTGTTAAACAGGGGCTGAAAAATTGGGACTTAGCCACTGGTGCTGGTGCCACGACACTGCAACCAGTCCCAGATACTCTAGTTGGAGTGCAGGAATGAGCCCTGCTGCAAAGCATTGCATAAAAAATTGTAATAACACACCCCTGTTAAACAGGGGCTGAAAAATTGGGCCTTAGCCACTGGTGGCGGCACCCAGAACCAAAATGTTCTTCCAAGCTATCATCGTCAATCGGATCATTGAGGAGGAGGAGGATAGTCAGTCAACATAACAGGGCAGTCTCCCAGCATCAGCATTAGTCTTGAAGGGATGTGACATTTGAAAATAAATTAGTCTGTTATATCAGCTTCAGGTGTTTGGTAGCTGGTGGTGATCCAAGACTGGTTCATCTTTATGAAGGTCAGTCGATCAACAGAGTCGGTGGACAGGCGCACCCTCTGATCCGTGACAAATCCTCCAGCAGCACTGAATGTGCGTTCTGAAAGAACGCTGGATGCAGGACAGGCCAGTAGCTCAATTGCATACTGTGCAAGCTCTGGCCAGTGATCCATCCTCAAGACCCAGTAAACCAGAGGATTTTCGGTGGGAAAGGTGTCCAAGTCTGACCTTGCCCCTAGGTATTCCTGCACCATGTATATCAGACGCTGGCGATGGTTGCTGGAACCGATCATACCTTGGGGCTGCGGACTAAAGAATTGTCTGAACGCTTCGGTCAGACGGCCACCTTCCCCACCGCTCCTTCTTTGACTGACCGAAGCCTCAGCAACTCGTTGTCCAGGACCAGGAGTTTGTAACCTCCCAGTCTCTGGGAACGCGTTGCACAGACCTTTCTGCAAGGCCTCCCGGAGTTGTCTCATCCTCTGCTCCCTCTGCGACGGTAAGATAAGGTCCGCAACCTTACCCTTGTACCGTGGATCAAGGAGAGTGGCCAGCCAGTAATGGTCCCTCTCCTTGATCCAAAGAATACAAGGATCCTTCCGCAGACTTTGCAGGATCAGGGAGGCCATGCAGCGTAGGTTAGCTGAGGCATTCAGTCCGGAGTCCTCTGGGTCACTAAGGACGACATGATCCGCAGCCACCTCCTCCCAGCCACGTACAAGTCCACTGGTTTCTTGGGACTGTAAATCATCCCTAAAAGACTGCTGCTGATGATGCTGAGTGCCAGGCTCCACCTCCATGCTGACACAATCCTCCTCCTCCTCCTCTTCTTCCTGTGCGATGGGTGGGACAGAAGGAACACTGTCTGGGTAAAGGGGGCCTTGAGAGGCAAGGAAGTCCTCCTCTTCCTGCCTCTGTTCTGCCTCAAGTGCCCTGTCCATTATTCCACGCAGCGTATGTTCCAACAGGTGGACAAGAGGTACAGTGTCACTGATGCATGCACTGTCACTGCTCACCATCCTCGTGGCCTCCTCAAATGGTGCCAGGACAGTGCATGCATCCCTGATCATGCCCCACTGGCGTGGTGAAAAAAACCCGAGCTCCCCTGACCCTGTCCTGGTGCCGTAGTCGCACAGGTACTCATTGATGTCCCTCTGCTGCGTGTGCAGCCGCTGCAGCATGGCCAACGTTGAGTTCCACCTGGTGGGCATGTCACATATAAGGCGGTTCTTGGGCAGGTTCAACTCCTTTTGCAGCACAGCCAGGCGAGCACTGGCATTATAAGATCTGCGGAAATGCACACAGACTTTCCTGGCCTGCCTCAGGACATCCTGTAAGCCCGGGTACCTGCCCAAGAACCGCTGCACCACCAGGTTAAGGACGTGAGCCACACAGGGCACATGGGTCAGTTGTCCCTGTCGGAGAGCGGAGAGGAGGTTGGTGCCATTGTCGCAAACTACCATTCCTGGCTTAAGCTGGCGTGGCGTCAACCACCTCTCGGCCTGCCCCTGCAGAGCAGACAGAACCTCTGCCCCAGTGTGGCTCCTGTCCCCCAAACACACCAGCGCAAGCACGGCATGGCATCTTTTTGCCTGCGTACTTGCGTAGCCCCTTGAACGCCCATGGAGCACCGCTGGTTCCGTGGACAAAGCACAGGAAGAGGCCACGGAAGAAGAAGAAGAGGAGGGGGTGGAGGACAGAGGTGTGTCACAACCAGTAGTAGCATTTTGGAGGCGTGGCGGTGGAACAACCTCCAACACTACTGCACCTTGTCCTGCATCCTTCCCAGCTGCCAAAAGAGTGACCCAATGGGCCGTGAAAGAAAGGTAACGTCCCTGTCCATGCCTGCTGGACCATGAGTCAGCGGTAATATGCACCTTACCGCTGACCGCCCTGTCCAGCGAGGCCAAGACATTGCCTTCCACATGCCGGTAGAGAGCCGGAATCGCCTTCCGTGAGAAAAAGTGGCGTTTGGGAACCTGCCACTGAGGAACCGCACATTGCACAAACTCACGGAAGGGGGCTGAGTCTACCAACTGAAAAGGCAGCAGTTGAAGCGCTAGCAATTTAGCCAAGCTAGCATTCAACCACTGGGCATGTGGATGGCTGGGAGTGAACTTCTTTCGACGGTCCAGCAGCTGGGGCAGGGAAATTTGCCTGCTAGAATCGGACATTGGTGTACTGCTAGCAGAGTGCCCGCAAGTACTTGGCTGTGACACACCTAATTGTACACCTTCATTCCTCTCAGAGCAGGTTTCAGAGAGGACTGAAGGTATAGTGGGGTTGGAGATCCCAGCTGATGCGGTGCAAGAAGAGGTCAGCTTTGTTCTTTGGTGTGGGTCTTTAAGGTAGGCTTGCCAACGAGCTGCATGGCAGGTCAACATATGTCTGGTCAAGCATGTGGTGCCCAAGCGGGTGATGTTT
The DNA here is from genome assembly GCA_029206835.1 of Rana muscosa. Classification (NCBI taxonomy): domain Eukaryota; kingdom Metazoa; phylum Chordata; class Amphibia; order Anura; family Ranidae; genus Rana; species Rana muscosa. Next base: position 633,781,494 of record CM055117.1, on the reverse strand, counting down.
TGGCCATGCGATATACGCTTGAGACATATGTTGCAAACAGCAGCTGTGCGATCTGATGCACTCGACTCAAAAAAGGCCCACACCAAAGAACTTTTTGAATAACGGGCAGAGGCAGTGCCCTGCACAGGCGGAGCTCTGCGGTGTGATTCCTTCGGTGTGCTGCCCTTACGCTGGCCCCCCGAGGGCATCCTGCCTCGTTGGAGATGTGCCTCCTCCTCATCCTCCTCATCCTCCTCTCTCCTATTAGGCACCCACGTGGAGTCAGTGACCTCATCATCCCCTCCCTCCTCATCACTGGAGCCAATCTGGCAGTATGCTGCAGCTGCTGGAACATGACTGCCAGATTGGTGTCCTTCTTGAGCATCCCCTCTCTCTGCTCTCACGCTACTGCCTTCCTCTAGCTGGGTATCATCATCAGATCCTTCGAAACGCTGGGCATCCTCCTGGAGCATGTACCCAACACTGTGCTCAAACAGTTCGGGGGACTCCTCAGGAGGACATGGTTGGTCTAGGGAAGGAGTGACTGATGATGACATTGATATCAGGGAAGAGGACGCTTTGGCAGCTGCTTTGCCAGTACCCTGAGCCTGGGTGAGAGAGGATGAGGAGGATGAGGAGGGCTTGGTCATCCACTCTACCAAGTCTTCGGCATGATGCGGCTCAACACGTCCAGCTGCCGAAAAGAAGGACAAGCGTGTCCCATGGCCACGTGCTGATGGCGATGCACCGCGTCCACGACCAGCACTGTTGTCTCTAGACACAGAGCCTGCTTGCCCTCTTTTTTTGGCTCCTGACTGTCTGCCTCTCCTTGTTTGCCTTCCAGACATTCTAATGGCCTGCAGGGAAATGGGAAAAGCAGTAATACAGGCTAAGTTAAGGGGTAATATGGTCAGGAGGCACACTCCGCCCGCTGTAAGTGCCGCAAAATCCTGTTGGTGTAACACACCAGGAAAAAGCAGCAATACAGGCTAAGTTAAGGTGTAATATGGTCAGGAGGCACACTCCGCCCACTGTAAGTGCCGCAAAATCCTGTTTGTGTAACACACCAGGAAAAAGCAGCAATACAGGCTAAGTTAAGGTGTAATATGGTCAGGAGGTACACTCCGCCCGCTGTAAGTGCCGCAAAATCCTGTTGGTGTAACACACCAGGAAAAAGCAGCAATACGGGCTAACTTCAGGTGTATAATGTGCAGGAGGCTTAGCAACAATGACACTGACACTGTCCCCTGTCTATCCTTCTCTCTCCCTGCACACAAGGTTTATCAAAGTATATGACACTGACACTCTCCCTGCCTATCCTTCTCTGTCCCGACTCCCTACACACAAGGTTTAGCAAAGAATAGATTTGACACTGTCCCTGCCTATCCTTCACTTTCCCTGCTCCGGAACACACTACACAAGGCCGCCGCGCTGGTGGCCTTTTATAGTGTGGGGCGTGTACTAAACCCCCTCAGCTATAATTGGCCACAGGCATCCTGCCTGTGGCCAATCATTGCTCTCCTCGCTGCCGGCGCTGTGATTGGCCAAGCATGCAGGGTCACAGTGCATGCTTGGCCAATCACAGCGCCGGGATTACACTGCGATGGCGCAGTGTATTGTGGGCCGTTCGCGTCACTCAAATTTGGCACGAACGGCCCAAATCGTTCGTTGTTTGCCGAACGCGGCGAACAGCCGATGTTCGAGTCGAACCTATGTTCGACTCGAACACCGAGCTCATCCCTACATGCCACTGTTGAACAGTGGTAGGAAAAATTGGGCCTTTGGTGGTGGTGCTGGTGTCACAACACTTTAAGCCCTCACAGTTACTCTTGGTGGGTGCAGGAATGGGCCCTGCTGTGAATTATTAGATCAAGAATTGTAATTGCATGCCCCTGTTGAACAGGGGCTGAAAAATTGGGCCTTAGGCACTGGTGCTGGTGCCACAACACTGCAACCCCTCACAGATACTGTACTTAGAGCGCAGCAATGAGCCCTGTTGCAAAGTATTGCATCAAAAATGTAGGCTTTAGGTGAATGTTATGCAAAGCACACAGTGGTACACTAAGTGAAACACTGACTGTCTGCAGCTAGCACAATCACCGGCCTGCCTGTCACAGTATAGAGAATAACTGTATCCAGGTGAGCTTTAGGTGAATGCTATGCAAAGCACACAGTAGTACACTAAGGCCCCTTTCACAGGATCTGTGTCCGTGTGCGGGCTCCGCTTTGCTCAGCGGGGGTTCGCTCCGTCGATCCCAGCTGAGCAGGCAGATGACAGGTCTGTCTCCGCACACTGTGCAGGGACCGACCTTTCAGAGCGTCGCTCTCCCCTATGAGGGATCGGATGAATACAGACCGTAGAGTCCGTTGTGATCCGATCCACAGACGGATGGAAAAGTAGGGTTTTCCTCCATCACACTTTGGCGGATCAGAGCGGGTCGGATGTCAGCGGACATGTCACCGCTGACATCCGTGGCTCCATAGGGGTACATGGAGCATCCGATCAGGTCCGCCTAAAAAACTGACAGGCAGACCTGAATGGTCCGTCCATGTGAAAGAGCCCTAAGTGAAACACGGACTGTCTGCAGCTAGCACAATCACCGGCCTGCCTGTCACAGTGTAGAGAATAACTGTATCCAGGTGAGCTTTAGGTGATCGCTATGCAAAGCACACAGTAGTACACTAGGTGAAACACTGACTGACTGCAGCTAGCACAATCACCTGCCTGCCTGTCACAGTATAGAGACTAACAGGAACGGATCTAGCTAAACTCAATACAGTGTATAAATATATATACAAGAACTAGGATGCACTGTAACAGCAGCTAACTGACTCGCCTGCCTGCTCTATCTAACTCAATATAAATTACACTGTCTATCTCTCTGAAACTTCCTCTTTCACAAACGCCAACACACTACACAAGGCCGACTTCCAGGCAGCCTTATATAGTGTGGGGCGTGTACTAAACCCCCTGAGCCATAATTGGCCAAAGCCACCCTGGCTTTGGCCAATTACGGCTCTCCATTTTTTCCGCTCTGTGATTGGCCAAGCATGCGGGTCATAGTGCATGCTTGGCCAATCATCAGCCAGCAATGCACTGCGATTCTGCAGTGAATTATGGCCCGTGTCGTGCAACACGAATTTAGCGCGAACGGACCATAACGTTCGTTCTTCGTGGAACGATCGAACGACCGATGTTCGAGTCAAACCTGTGTTCGACACGAACACGAAGCTCAATCCTACCTGCCGACAACAAGGAGTGTTGCTACAAGGTCCTTTAGTCAGCAAGCAGAAGACAGTAGCTGAAAAGAGAAGCACTCTGCAGGGGGCGGGCACACATGACGTAATTGGTTGCTAGGATGCTGGAGGTCCTAGCAATCAATGACGGCTCTCAGCAGAGATGTGGCTTGCCTGGATCAAGGAAAATTGGGCACTGCAGACTGGAAGGTTGACGGACCAATGGACTATACAGCTATATACTGTATGTATGTATATATGTGTGTGTGTATATATATATATATATATAAAAAAATTGTGGTTTAAGATTGTAGATCGGGAGGTGCAGGATAGTTAGGTCAGTGCAGTGGGAGTATATTGTAATGGATATGGTACATGGGACACTTGGCATGTATGCTGCCGCTGGGATTAGTCCTCCTGATGTTTCCTGTTAGCCACGCCACATCAGTCTCAGGACCAGCCTATGCCTGCTGCGCTGATGTTATTGTAATGATTAAACACAGATCAGATGTGAGAAATGCATCGACGCGACTGACACCTGGTGTCCCTGGTGTATTTTAACCGTCTGCAATAAAAGGCACTTTTTGGAAACTTTGGATGTGCAGCCATTTCTTCTTTTTCTCAAGTTTTTACCGAGTCGGGCCGGTGATGTAAAAAAAGTCTCGACCTATGCAGGGTCTCGACCGCGTCACTTCCGGTGCAGCTACGTCAAAAACACAGCTGATGGCGGGCTTGACTGTGCGTGCGCGGCTTCACCGCACCTATACCGCGCATGCGCAGACGCTCGGTTTAGTCCATGAAAATTCTAGACTCGAGCGAGCAGGCGGAGGCGTTGCGAATTGCTTAACATCGTCGCCAGCACCGCCTCCAGACCTGCCCCCAACACGCCCCTAGCTTGCATATCATTGGGACCGAGGTCGAGAGAAAATATAGAGCTGCACCGCCTCCAGCCCTGCCCCCGCTCCTAGCCTGCTCTACTGAAGGGAGGCGGGCCTCCGTGCATAGCACTGAGTCCAAGTACAGTACTGTGCATTGTTCTGCCATCAAATATGCAGCTGCCTCACTGCACCCAGCAAACGCAACCACTGCACCCAGCAAACGCAACCACTGTGCCCGTCATACGCAGCCACTGCACCCAGCAAACGCAACCACTGTGCCCGTCATACGCAGCCACTGCACCCAGCAAACGCAAACACTGTGCCCAGCAAACGCAACCACTGTGCCCGTAATACGCAACCACTGTGCCCAGCAAACGCAACCACTGTGCCCAGCAAACACAACCACTGTGCCCGTCATACGCAGCCACTGTGCCCAGCAAACGCAACCACTGTGCCCGTCATACGCAGCCACTGCGCCCAGCAAACGCAACCACTGTGCCCGTCATACGCAGCCACTGCACCCAGCAAACGCAAACACTGTGCCCAGCAAACGCAACCACTGTGCCCGTCATATGCAGCCACTGCACCCAGCAAACGCAACCACTGTGCCCGTCATACGCAGCCACTGCACCCAGCAAACGCAACCACTGTGCCCAGCAAACGCAACCACTGTGCCCATCATACGCAGCCACTGTGCCCAGCAAACGCAACCACTGTGCCCGTCATACGCAACCACTGTGCCCGTCATACGCAGCCACTGTGCCCAGCAAATGCAACCACTTTGCCCGTCATACGCAACCACTGTGCCCAGCAAACGCAACCACTGTGCCCGTCATACGCAACCACTGTGCCCGTCATACGCAACCACTGTGCCCAGCAAACGCAACCACTGTGCCCATCATACGCAGCCACTGTGCCCAGCAAACGCAGCCACTGTGCCCATCATACGCAGCCACTGTGCCCAGCAAACGCAACCACTGTGCCCATCATATGCAGCCACTGTGCCCGTCAAACGCAGCCACTGTGCCCATCAATTGCTGTCAGATTGTCAAGCCGTAGCTGTGCTCCCTAGGGATAAGCTGATCGCCCATCCGTGCTGCTGGAGGGAGCCCAGACCACCATAAATGAGGGACCTGCAGACTTGGTCATGGTAAGTGAGACCATCCCATATCCCACTCCATATTCCCCGAGGATAGGGACCTCCACCTCCCCCCCAAGACAGAGACCCCCTTCTCCCCCCTGAGGACAGAGACCCCCTTCTCCCCCCTGAGGACAGAGACCCCCTTCTCCCCCCTGAGGACAGGGACTCCCTTCTCTCCTGGGGACAGGGACTCCCTTCTCTCCTGGGGACAGGGACTCCCTTCTCTCCTGGGGACAGGGACTCCCTTCTCTCCTGGGGACAGGGACTCCCTTCTCTCCTGGGGACAGGGACTCCCTTCTCTCCTGGGGACAGGGACTCCCTTTTCTCCTGGGGACAGGGACTCCCTTCTCTCCTGGGGACAGGGACTCCCTTCTCTCCTGGGGACAGGGACTCCCTTCTCTCCTGGGGACAGGGACTCCCTTCTCTCCTGGGGACAGGGACTCCCTTCTCCTCTGGGGACAGGGACTCCCTTCTCTCCTGGGGACAGGGACTCCCCTCTCTCCTGGGGACAGGGACCCCCCCCAAGACAGAGACCCCTTCTCCCCCCTGAGGACAGGGAAACCTTCTCCCCCTGGGGACAGGGAAACCTTCTCCCCCTGGGGACAGGGAAACCTTCTCCCCCCTGGGGACAGGGAAACCTTCCCCCCCCTGGGGACAGGGACCCCTTCTCTCCTGGGGACAGGGACCCCTTCTCCCCTGGAAACAGGGACCCTCTGGGCCACTCACCTGGGAACAGGAACTCCTCCTCTCCTGGGGACAGGGACCTACTTGTCCCCTGGGGACAGGGACCCCCTTCTCACTCTGGGGCAGGGATCCTATCTCACCTGGGGGCAGGAACTCCATCTCACCTGAGGGCAGGAACTCCATCTCCCCTGGCAACGGGGACTTCATCTCACCTAGGGACCCCATCTTTCCTAGGGATCAGGACCCCACCTCCCCTAAGAACAGGAACCTGATCACCCTGTGTGTGCCAAACTCACTGCCCTGCCTGCCATGTGTCCTGTGTGAGGGCCCTTCTGTGACAGCTCTTATCAGGACTTCATCCCACTGTGTAATCCCCCTACATGACTGATCCCTCTGTGTGCACCCCTTACATGGGGAACCCCTCTGTTTGCTACCCCTAAATGTCTGCATACTCTGACCACCACCTGTACCATTTCCACATCCTCTGACTGCCTCCTGTATCCTGTCCGCCATCCTCTGACCACCTCCTCTATCCTGTGCACATGTTCTGACCACCTATTGACTGCAGCCTCTAACCTAGGGTGACCAGACATGCCCGGTTTCCGGGGACAGTCCCCGAATTGAGGACACTGTCCCCGGACCAAGTCTGTCCCCGGTTTTGTCCCCGGATTGCATTTGAACAGGTGCTGGTTCAATTTCAAAGACAGTCAGTGCAGAATTAAAAAATAAATAATCTGAATTACACCCCCCTGCTCCGCCGCTCCTACTACCTTAGGGGGGTCTATTTCTTTCCATTATCTGTGCCCCTTTCTGATGATCATGTGTTGGTCGGAGAGGAGGGAATATTTCTTCAGTTTCGGGTGCATGCCCATTCAGCTTCGCTCGCATGTTCTTCTGCCTTCGCTCAAGTCCCGGCCAGCTGCCTGCCTGCTTATCTCCTTGCCTTCCCTGGTGGAGTGATCTTCCTCTGCTCCCCACCCAGTAGTAGCCGGGACCCGGAGAGTAAGACTTGACAGGCTGTGAGGCTGTGAGGCGGCGGCAATGGGCAGAGAGTCGCTGATTGCCGCCATTACTAGTAAAAAAAAAAAAAATGTCCCCGGATTTCATTTTAAAAATCTGGTCACCTTACTCTAACCACCTCCTGTATCCTGTCCGCAGCCTCTAACCTGTCTGCAATCTCTGACTATCTCTTGTCTTTTATTGTGTCTGCAGTCTCTTAGGGAGAGTCTGGAGAGGAATCAAGAGTGAGAGCGTCGCCGGGATTGGGATTACGGGAGGAGTCAGACGTGTATGGACTGTGGAGAACAGACTATAGAATAAAACCAGAGCCACCAACCAGGAGCCATCTAACTGAGACCTGCACGCTGCACCGGAGAGGAGGTCAGTGACAGCGCCGTCAGGCCAGTCTGAGGGGGGGGTCACTGCTGTAAGGGGGGAGTGAATGCAATTATGTAAGGGGGCACTGATATAAAGGTTTTCCCTTATATCAGTAACACCCCCCCCCCTTACCTTAGTGTATTCACTCTGCGGAAGGTGGTCTCTGGTCACCAGAGTCCCCCCCCACATCACATTTCCCGGCATTCCCCTTTACATCAGAGTCGGCAGGCTTCCCCCTTACAGTGCAAGGGAACTGCTGCAGAGCATAATCTAAGGAGGAACTCTGATGTAAGGGGTGCTCTGGTCACCAGAGACCACCTTATATCAGAGTCCACTGCATTCCTATTTACATCAGAGTTCCCACTTACATCAGGGTCTGCAGCATTGCCCTTTACATCAGTGTTCCCCTTTACATCAGGGTTGGCAGAGTTCCCCCTGTAAGATTAGAAGGGATGGAGGCCCGGAGACATGTCCAGAGAACACAGAGGATACATGGGATAGATTAGAAGGGATGGAGGCTCAGAGACATGTTCAGAGTACACAGAGGATACATGGGATAGATTAGAAGGGATGGAGGCCCGGAGACATGTCCAGAGAACACAGAGGATACATGGGATAGATTAGAAGGGATGGAGGCTCAGAGACATGTCCAGAGTACACAGAGGATACATGGGATAGATTAGAAGGGATGGAGGCCCGGAGACATGTCCAGAGTACACAGAGGATACATGGGATAGATTAGAAGGGATGGAGGCCTCCTCTGTTTTCCCTGGACATCCATCCCTTCTAATCTATCCCATGTATTCTCTGTGTTCTCTGGACATGTCTCCGGGCCTCCATCCCTTCTAATCTATCCCATGTATTCTCTGTGAACTCTGGACATGTCTCCGGGCCTCCATCCCTTCTAATCTATCCCATGTATCCTCTGTGTACTCTGGACATGTCTCCGGGCCTCCATCCCTTCTAATCTATCCCATGTATCCTCTGTGTTCTCTGGACATGTCTCCGGGCCTCCATCCCTTCTAATCTTACAGAGGGAACTCTGCGAACCCTGATGTAAAGGGGAACACTGATGTAAAGGGCAATGCTGCAGACCCTGATGTAAGTGGGAACTCTGATGTAAATGGGAATGCAGTGGACTCTGATATAAGGTGGTCTCTGGTGACCAGAGCACCCCTTACATCAGAGTTTTTCCTTAGATTATGCTGTGCAGCATTTTCCTTTACATCTGAGTTCCCTTGCACTGTAAGGGGGAATCCTGCCGACTCTGATGTAAAGGGGAATGACGGAAAATGTGATGTGGGGGGGAGGGGGACTCTGGTGACCAGAGACCACCTTCCGCAGAGTGAATACACTAAGGTAAGGGGGGGGGGGGTTGTTACTGATATAAGGGAAAACCTTTATATCAGTGCCCCCTTACATAATTGCATTCACTCCCCCCTTACATCAGTGACCCCCCCCTCAGACTGACCTGATGGCGCTGTCACTGACCTCCTCTCCGGTGCAGCGTGCAGGTCTCAGTTAGATGGCTCCTGGTTGGTGGCTCTGGTTTTATTCTATAGTCTGTTCTCCACAGTCCATACACGTCTGACTCCTCCCGTAATCCCAATCCCGGCAACGCTCTCACTCTTGATTCCTCTCCAGACTCTCCCTAAGAGACTGCAGACACATTAAAAGACAAGAGATAGTCAGAGATTGCAGACAGGTTAGAGGCTGCGGACAGGATACAGGAGATGGTTAGAGTAAGGTGACCAGATTTTTAAAATGAAATCCGGGGACATTTTTTTTTTTTACTAGTAATGGTGGCAATCAGCGACTCTCTGCCCATTGCCGCCGCCTCACAGCCTCACAGCCTGTCAAGTCTTACTCTCCGGGTCCCGGCTACTACTGGGTGGGGAGCAGAGGAAGATCACTCCACCAGGGAAGGCAAGGAGATAAGCAGGCAGGCAGCTGGCCGGGACTTGAGCCAAGGCAGAAGAACATGCAAGCGAAGCTGAATGGGCATGCACCCGAAACTGAAGAAATATTCCCTCCTCTCCGACCAACACATGATCATCAGAAAGGGGCACAGATAATGGAAAGAAATAGACCCCCCTAAGGTAGTAGGAGCGGCAGAGCAGAGGGGTGTAATTCAGATTATTTATTTTTTAATTCTGCACTGACTGTCTTTGAAATTGAACCAGCACCTGTTCAAATGCAATCCGGGGACAAAACCGGGCACAGACTTGGTCCGGGGACAGTGTCCTCAATCCGGGGACTGTCCCCGGAAACCGGGCATGTCTGGTCACCCTAGGTTAGAGGCTGCAGTCAATAGGTGGTCAGAACATGTGCACAGGATAGAGGAGGTGGTCAGAGGATGGCGGACAGGATACAGGAGGCAGTCAGAGGATGTGGAAATGGTACAGGTGGTGGTCAGAGTATGCAGACATTTAGGGGTAGCAAACAGAGGGGTTCCCCATGTAAGGGGTGCACACAGAGGGGTCAGTCATGTAGGGGGATTACACAGTGGGATGAAGTCCTGATAAGAGCTGTCACAGAAGGGCCCTCACACAGGACACATGGCAGGCAGGGCAGTGAGTTTGGCACACACAGGGTGATCAGGTTCCTGTTCTTAGGGTTGGTGGGGTCCTGATCCCTAGGAAAGATGGGGTCCCTAGGTGAGATGAAGTCCCCGTTGCCAGGGGAGATGGAGTTCCTGCCCTCAGGTGAGATGGAGTTCCTGCCCCCAGGTGAGATAGGATCCCTGCCCCAGAGTGAGAAGGGGGTCCCTGTCCCCAGGAGAGGAGGAGTTCCTGTTCCCAGGTGAGTGGCCCAGAGGGTCCCTGTTTCCAGGGGAGAAGGGGTCCCTGTCCCCAGGAGAGAAGGGGTCCCTGTCCCCAGGGGGGGGAAGGTTTCCCTGTCCTCAGGGGGGAGAAGGTTTCCCTGTCAGGGGGGAGAAGGGGTCTCTGTCTTGGGGGGGTCCCTGTCCCCAGGAGAGAGGGGAGTCCCTGTCCCCAGGAGAGAAGGGAGTCCCTGTCCCCAGAGGAGAAGGGAGTCCCTGTCCCCAGAAGAGAAGGGAGTCCCTGTCCCCAGAGGAGAAGGGAGTCTCTGTCCCCAGAGGAGAAGGGAGTCTCTGTCCCCAGAGGAGAAGGGAGTCTCTGTCCCCAGAGGAGAAGGGAGTCCCTGTCCCCAGAGGAGAAGGGAGTCCCTGTCCCCAGAGGAGAAGGGAGTCCCTGTCCCCAGAGGAGAAGGGAGTCCCTGTCCCCAGAAGAGAAGGGAGTCCCTGTCCCCAGAAGAGAAGGGAGTCCCTGTCCCCAGAGGAGAAGGGAGTCCCTGTCCCCAGGAGAGAAGGGAGTCCCTGTCCCCAGGAGAGAAGGGAGTCCCTGTCCCCAGGAGAGAAGGGAGTCCCTGTCCCCAGGAGAGAAGGGAGTCCCTGTCCTCAGGGGGGAGAAGGGGGTCTCTGTCCTCAGGGGGGAGAAGGGGGTCTCTGTCCTCAGGGGGGAGAAGGGGGTCCCTATCCTCGGGGAATATGGAGTGGGATATGGGATGGTCTCACTTACCATGACCAAGTCTGCAGGTCCCTCATTTATGGTGGTCTGGGCTCCCTCCAGCAGCACGGATGGGCGATCAGCTTATCCCCAGGGAGCACAGCTACGGCTTGACAATCTGACAGCAATTGATGGGCACAGTGGCTGCGTTTGACGGGCACAGTGGCTGCATATGACGGGCACAGTGGTTGCGTTTGCTGGGCACAGTGGCTGCGTATGATGGGCACAGTGGTTGCGTTTGCTGGGCACAGTGGCTGCGTATGACAGGCACAGTGGTTGTGTTTTCTGGGCACAGTGGTTGCGTATGACGGGCACAGTGGTTGCGTATGACGGGCACAGTGGTTGCGTATGACGGGCACAGTGGTTGCATTTGCTGGGCACAGTGGTTGCGTTTGCTGGGCACAGTGGTTGCGTATGACGGGCACAGTGGTTGCGTTTGCTGGGCACAGTGGTTGCGTATGACGGGCACAGTGTTTGCGTTTGCTGGGTGCAGTGGCTGCGTATGACGGGCACAGTGGCTGCGTATGACGGGCACAGTGGTTGCGTTTGCTGGGCACAGTGGTTGCGTTTGCTGGGTGCAGTGGCTGCGTATGACGGGCACAGTGGTTGCGTTTGCTGGGCACAGTGGTTGCGTTTGCTGGGCACAGTGGTTGCGTATGACGGGCACAGTGGTTGCGTATGACGGGCACAGTGGTTGCGTTTGCTGGGCACAGTGGCTGCGTATGACGGGCACAGTGGTTGCGTTTGCTGGGCACAGTGGCTGCGTATGACGGGCACAGTGGTTGCGTTTGCTGGGCACAGTGGTTGCGTATGACGGGCACAGTGGTTGCGTTTGCTGGGCACAGTGGTTGCGTTTGCTGGGTGCAGTGGCTGCGTATGACGGGCACAGTGGTTGCGTTTGCTGGGTGCAGTGGCTGCGTATGACGGGCACAGTGGTTGCGTTTGCTGGGCACAGTGTTTGCGTTTGCTGGGTGCAGTGGCTGCGTATGATGGGCACAGTGGTTGCGTTTGCTGGGCACAGTGGTTGCGTTTGCTGGGCACAGTGTTTGCGTTTGCTGGGCACAGTGGTTGCGTATGACGGGCACAGTGGTTGCGTTTGCTGGGCGCAGTGTTTGCGTTTGCTGGGTGCAGTGGCTGCGTATGACGGGCACAGTGGTTGCGTTTGCTGGGTGCAGTGGCTGCGTATGACGGGCACAGTGGTTGCGTTTGCTGGGTGCAGTGGTTGCGTTTGCTGGGCACAGTGGTTACGTTTGCTGGGCACAGTGGTTGCGTTTGCTGGGCACAGTGTTTGCGTTTGCTGGGTGCAGTGGCTGCGTATGACGGGCACAGTGGTTGCGTTTGCTGGGTGCAGTGGCTGCGTATGACGGGCACAGTGGTTGCGTTTGCTGGGCACAGTGGCTGCGTATGATGGGCACAGTGGTTGCGTTTGCTGGGCACAGTGGCTGCGAATGATGGGCACAGTGGTTGCGTTTGCTGGGCACAGTGGTTGCGTTTGCTGGGCACAGTGGTTGCGTTTGCTGTGCACAGTGGTTGCGTATGACGGGCACAGTGGTTGCGTTTGCTGGGCACATTGTTTGCGTTTGCTGGGTGCAGTGGCTGCGTATGACGGGCACAGTGGTTGCGTTTGCTGGGTGCAGTGGTTGCGTATGACGGGCACAGTGGTTGCGTTTGCTGGGCGCAGTGGTTGCGTTTGCTGGGCACAGTGGTTGTGTTTGCTGGGCACAGTGGTTGCGTATGACGGGCACAGTGGTTGCGTTTGCTGGGCACAGTGTTTGCTGGGTGCAGTGGCTGCGTATGACGGGCACAGTGGTTGCGTTTGCTGGGTGCAGTGGCTGCGTATGACGGGCACAGTGGTTGCGTTTGCTGGGTGCAGTGGCTGCATATGACGGGCACAGTGGTTGCGTTTGCTGGGCACAGTGGCTGCGTATGATGGGCACAGTGGTTGCGTTTGCTGGGCACAGTGGCTGCGAATGATGGGCACAGTGGTTGCGTTTGCTGGGCACAGTGGTTGCGTTTGCTGGGCACAGTGGTTGCGTTTGCTGGGCACAGTGGTTGCGTTTGCTGGGCACAGTGGTTGCGTAAGACGGGCACAGTGGTTGCGTTTGCTGGGCACAGTGTTTGCGTTTGCTGGGTGCAGTGGCTGCGTATGACGGGCACAGTGGTTGCGTTTGCTGGGTGCAGTGGTTGCGTATGACGGGCGCAGTGGTTGCGTTTGCTGGGCACAGTGGTTGCGTTTGCTGGGCACAGTGGTTGCGTATGACGGGCACAGTGGTTGCGTTTGCTGGGCACAGTGTTTGCGTTTGCTGGGTGCAGTGGCTGCGTATGACGGGCACAGTGGTTGCGTTTGCTGGGTGCAGTGGCTGCGTATGACGGGCACAGTGGTTGCGTTTGCTGGGTGCAGTGGTTGCGTTTGCTGGGCACAGTGGTTGCGTTTGCTGGGCACAGTGGTTGCGTATGACGGGCACAGTGGTTGCATTTGCTGGGCACAGTGTTTGCGTTTGCTGGGTGCAGTGGCTGCGTATGACGGGCACAGTGGTTGCGTTTGCTGGGTGCAGTGGCTGTGTATGACGGGCACAGTGGTTGCGTTTGCTGGGTGCAGTGAGGCAGCTGCATATTTGATGGCAGAACAATGCACAGTACTGTACTTGGACTCAGTGCTATGCACGGGGGCCCGCCCCCCTTCAGTAGAGCAGGCTAGGGGCGGGGCTGGAGGCGGTGCAGCTCTATATTTTCTCTCGACCTCGGTCCCAATGATATACATGCTAGGGGCGTGTTGGGGGCGGGTCGCTCGAGTCTAGAATTTTCACGGACTAAACCGAGCGTCTGCGCATGCGCGGTATAGGTGCGGTGAAGCCGCGCACGCGCAGTCAAGCCCGCCATCAGCTGTGTTTTTGACGTAGCTGCACCGGAAGTGACGCGGTCGAGACCCTGCATAGGTCGAGACTTTTTTTACATCACCGGACTAGCAATCCTACTTGGTTCCAATCAAGGTATTGCATACACCTGGAGCAGCGAATTCCTTTCCTTTTGATTGCGATGATGTTATTGATATCTGTCAGCCTGCTCTGAGCCTGCCACTGATTCCCTCAGCCGGAGTCTGTCCTGTCCTCAGCCGGAGTCTGTCCTGTCCTCAGCCGGAGTCTGTCCTGTCCTCAGCCGGAGTCTGTCCTGTCCTCAGCCGGAGTCTGTCCTGTCCTCAGCCGGAGTCTGTCCTGTCCTCAGCCGGAGTCTGTCCTGTCCTCAGCCCTTACTTGCTGAAGGAGGCAGGCAAGAAAGCCGAGTATATCATTGGGCCGCCGCCGCCGGGGGTTACCCTATGACGTGGGCGGGTGACCCCGCCCTGTGACGTCACGGAGCGTGGTCACCCGCCCACGTCATTGGATAACCCTCGGCCGCCGGGGGTTACCCAATGACGTGGGCGGGTGACCCCACCCCCTCTTACGCATCATGGGGGTTTCATTCCTCGCTGGAGAATGAGTGGAGACTGCAGCGTCGCTGGAGAATGGATCATCGTTGGACAACGGGAGATGGGATTAAATCGCTGAAATTCATTTTTTATTTTTATTTTTTAAATAAAGGACTTGTCCAGCTGTGTATGTGTGCTTTTTAAATTTTTTACACTTTCTTTGTGAAATGGTAGAGGTACAATGTACCCTGTTACCAATTCACATAGGGGGGGCCGGGATCTGGAGTTCCCCTTTCTTAAAGGGGGCTTCCAGATTTCAATAAGCCCCCTGCCCGCAGACCCCCACAACCACCGGGCTAGGGTTGTGGGGATGAGGCCCTTGTCCCCATCAACATGGGGGCATCCTCCCCATGTTGAGGGCATGTGGCCTGGTACGGTTCAGGAGGGGGGGCGCTGTCTCTTCCCCCCTCTTTTCCTGTGGCCTTCCAGGTTGTGTGCTCGGATAAGGGTCTGGTATGGATTTTTGGGGGGACCCCACGCCCTTTTTTTTTTTTTGGTGCGGGGTTCCCCTTTTAAACCATACCAGACCTGAAGGGTCTGGTATGGACTTTTGGGGGAACCCTACGCCATTTTTTTTTAAATGGCCCGGGGTTCCCCTTAATATCCATACCAGACCTGAAGGGCCTGATATGGAATTTGGGGGTGCCCCCACGCTTTTTTTTATAAAATTTTTTTGGTTCGGGGTTCCCCTTAATATTCATACCAGACCCAAAGGGCCTGGTTATGGACTGGGGGGGGGACCCCTGCCGTTTTTTTCAATTACTTTGATCTGTATTGCCGGGACCTGACAATTCATGAACAGCCGCGAGTAGTTTTAAATTACTTTTTTTCCTTTTAGAAATGAAATTTTGTGCAGGGACAGCTCTAAACATGGTAAACATGCGCTACTTTACAGGCATACTATACACACACCCCAGGTACGAAATTTAAAGGAATATTTCACTTTTATTGTTTCACTTTAAGCATGATTAAAATCACTGCTCCCGAAAAATCGGCCGATTTTAAAACTTTTTCTTGCATTGATACATGTCCCCAAACACTTTTTATGACAATAACTTGCATATTATCCTTTAAAATTAGCACTTTTGATTTTTCATGTTGGTGTCCCATAGACTTTAACAGTGATCGCGTGTTCAAACAACATTTTTGCCTGTTCGCATGTTCTGGTGCGAACCGAACCGGTAGGTGTTCGGCTCATCCCTACTCCCCACTGACTTTTATAAGTTCCTTGGTATGGGCCTTTTTCGACATGTGTGCAGCAGATCACACTATTGCTGTTTGTAACTAGGGAGGAGCCGAACACCCCCCCGTTCAGTTCGCACCAGAACCTTCGAACGGACCGAACGTTCGCACGAACTTTAGAACCCTATTAAATACAATGGACACGAATGTTCGAAATCGAAAGTGCTAATTATAACGCCTAATATGCATGTTATTGTCCTAAAAAGGGTTTGGGGACCCGGGTCCTTCCTGAGGGGACATGTATCAATGTAAAAATAATCTTTTAAAACGGTCGTTTGTTCGGGAGCAGTGATTTTAATGATGCATAAAGTGAAAAAAAAGAAGTAATATTCCTTTAAATATCGTACCTGGGGGGTGTCTAAAGTATGCCGGTGAAGTGGCACGTGTTTCCCTTGTTTAGAACTGTCCCTGCACAAAATGACATTTCTAAAGGAAAAAAAGCCATTTAAAACTGCTTGCGGCTTTAATGTAATGTCTGGTCCCGGCAATATGGATGAAAATCATTGAGAAAAATGGAATGGCTACCCCATCAAACCCCCCCCCCCCCCACACACCCTACCCCAGCCCTTTACCAGCCCCTTTGGGTCTTGTATGGATATTAACAGGAACCCCGCACCCAAAATAAAAAAAGGCCCTATATACTCTGAACAGCAGTATACAGGCGGTGCAAAAAAGACACGGACTGTAGGTTTGTTCTTAAGTACAATCTGTTTGTAATTTGGAACAGGTACATTTTTTAAGTGTAGCTCCAGCCAAAAATCACTTTCCATCCCAATGACAAATGTTTTTGAAAAATTTGTTTTTTTTTATTGAAACAAGGATTGGTGATAAAGCATCAGTGGAGAGGAGACTCCTTTTTCACATATTAACTCTTACAGGAGAGAATTTGCCTTCCTAGGGGTAGATTTCTTCTCACTTCCTGTTGTCTCCTTCTGTTTGCAAGTAGGATTCGTTTGTAAGTTGGATGTTTGAAAGTAGGGGCCTGCATTTATACTCTGCAGAAATTTGCCCCTTAGGTGTTGGTGTTGCCACAACACTGTAAGCCCTCACAGTTACTCTTGGTGGGCACTGGAACGCCCTGCTGTCAACTATTATATCAGGAATTGTATTTACATGCCACTGTAAAACAGTGGTAGGAAAAATTGGGCCTTTGGTGGTGGTGCTGGTGCCACAACACTGTAAGCCCTCACAGTTACTCTTGGTGGGTGCAGGAATGGGCCCTGCTGTGAATTATTAGATCAAGAATTGTAATTGCATGCCCCTGTTGAACAGGGGCTGAAAAATTGGGCCTTAGGCACTGGTGCTGGTGCCACAACACTGCAACCCCTCACAGATACTGTACTTAGAGCGCAGCAATGAGCCCTGTTGCAAAGTATTGCATCAAAAATGTAGGCTTTAGGTGAATGCTATGCAAAGCACAGAGTAGTACACTAAGTGAAACACTGACTGTCTGCAGCTAGCACAATCACCGGCCTGCCTGTCTGTCACAGTATAGAGAATAACTGTATCCAGGTGAGCTTTAGGTGATCGCTATGCAAAGGACACAGTAGTACACTAAGGCCCCTTTCACACTGGGGTGGTTTGCAGGCGCTATTGTGCTAAAAATAGCGCCTGCAAATCGAGCCTAAACAGCGGATGCTGTCTCTCCAATGTAAAAGCCCGAGGGCTTTCACACTGGAGCGGTGCGCTAACAGGACGTGAAAAAAAGTCCTGCTAGCCGCATCTTTGGAGCGGTGAGAAGAGCGGTGTGTTTACCGCTCCTACACCGCTCCTTCCCATTGAAAGCAATGGGAAACTGCGGTAATACCGCCGGCAATGTGCCTCTACAGAGGCGCATTGCCGGCGGTATTAACCCTTTTTCGGCCACTAGCAGGGGTTAAAACCGCACCGCTAGCGGCCGAATACCTCCGCAATTCCGACGGTATAGCACCGCTAAAAATAGCGGCGCTATACCGCAACCGCACCCACGGCCCCAGTGTGAAACCAGCCTCAGTGAAACGGCACTATACCGTCGGAATTGCGGAGGTATTCGGCCGCTAGCGGCCGAAAAAGAGTTAATACCGCCCGCAATGCGCCTCTGTAGAGGCGCATTGCGGGCGGTATTACCACGGTTTCCCATTGCTTTCAATGGGAAGGAGCGGTAAACACACCGCTCCTCTCACCGCTCCAAAGATGCGGCTAGCAGGACTTTTTTTCACGTCCTGTTAGCGCACCGCTCCAGTGTGAAAGCCCTCAGGCTTTCACATTGGAGAGACAGCAGCCGCTGTTTAGGCTCGGTTTGCAGGCGCTATTTTTAGCACAATAGCGCCTGAAAACCGCCCCAGTGTGAAAGGGGCCTGACTGTCTGCAGCTAGCACAATCACCTGCCTGCCTGTCACAGTATAGAGACTAACAGGAACGGATCTATCTAAACTCAATACAGTGTATAAATATATATACAACACCTAGGATGCATATATATCCTCAACACACTGTAACAGCAGCTAACTGACTGGCCTGCCTGCTCTATCTAACTCAATATAAATGACACTGTCTATCTCTCTGAAACTGCCTCTTTCACAAACGCCAACACACTACACAAGGCCGGCTTCCAGGCGGCCTTATATAGTGTGGGGCGTGTACTAAACCCCCTGAGCCATAATTGGCCAAAGCCACCCTGGCTTTGGCCAAATACGGCTCTCCGTTTTTTCCGTGCTGTGATTGGCCAAGCATGTGGGTCATAGTGCATGCTTGGCCAATCATCAGCCAGCAATGCACTGCGATGCCAACCGGAATTATGGGCCGTGTCGCACAACACGAATTTAGCGCGAACGGACCATAAAGTTCGTTCTTCATCGAACGATTGAACGGCCTATGTTCGAGACGAACGTGTGTACGACGTGAACACAAAGCTCATCCCTGTTTGCAACCTTTGTGTCATGGATATGCATTAATGTCTGTCTGCCATCTTACCTTCCTCCTCATGTGTTCATCTAGAGACCAGACCTCCTTCACCTGGCTTCCTTTATAATCTCCTCCCAGCCTGACTCCACCCCAGGCCCTATCACTGAACACTATATTAACCTGTGCACTGCAAGCCTGCTTTGCTGATCAACGTGTTTGTTAGGCATTGTGTGTTTGGGTTCCTGCCTGCCGTGTGCTACGTCTGTCTCTCTGTTACGTTATTGGCTTGTCCCCGACTATCCCTGTCTGCTCGTGACCCTTGACCTTCGGCTCGTTCTTCGTTATCCTTGTCTGCTTGTGGCCCCTGACCTTCAGCTTGTTATTCGGTTCTCTCCATCGTGTGCTGCTGCTTCCCCTCTTTTCCCCTTATCCTACGGGGCGTGAGCTAGGAAACTCCAGGGGCCACGACCTGGTCCCAGCCTGCAGCGTAACATCCTCACCACTAGAGGCCCTGGAGAAGACCAGCTGGGTCTTAGACTCTGCGCCCTGGGGAATCTTGGCTCTCGCTTCCGTTAGGATCCCGGTTGTGCTCCTCTGGTCCCGCTTTCCACAACCACCCAGTTTCCTATCCGCAGAAGCCAGCCATAGGGTTCACTACCCCGCGGTGCACTCCTGTCCCCCTACGGTGTGCATCTGTCACCTGGCCACAGGTGACCCTGACACTTTGTCTAAAGCAGATCAAGCGTGGCCAGAACAGCAGCCGCTTGGGCACCACATGCATGACCAGACATATGACTACCTGCCATGCAGTTTGTTGGCAACAGCACTTGAAAGACTCACAACAAAGAAAAATGCGGATGTCTCCTTGCTCCTCATCTGGGATCTCCAAACCTACTATATCTCCTGTCCTTTCAAAAACCTGTACTGAGAGGAATAAAGGTATAGCAATAGGTGTCCCAAGTACTTGCAGCCAATCTGCTGGCAGTACACCACCAATTGAATTTAGCAGGCAAATTTCCCTACCCCAGTTGTTAACCGTAAAAATACATTTGGTCCCAGCCATCCACATGCTCAGCTTGTGAATGCTAACTTGGCAAAATTGCTAGCACTACAACTGCTGCCTTTTCAGCTGGTAGACTCTGCCCCCTTTTTTGAATTTGTGGTATGTGCTGTACCTCAGTGGCAGGTTCCAAAACGCCATTTCTTTTCAAGTTTATATTGGCTGTGAGCTTACATGTACTGCAGCAGGGCAGCCCTTAAGCACGAAATCATGTACCTGTACTTCATTTTAATTTCTGGGTCTGGGACGTGCATGTCCAATCACAGTGGGAGCCAATCAGTGGGTCCGGCGGCCTCGATGTTTGCCGCACCTGCCGATCAGTCCCGAGAGAGGCAGAACAGCAGTCTGCCTATATAAACAAGGCAGATTACCTTTCTGTGTGAGGGGAAGATGGAGCTCTTCTGTTTCTGCTCTGTGCCTAGCCTAATGTACGTTTCATCCAATGGGACTTCTTCTGTGAGGCAGTAAGCTCACAGAAGATATCCCATTGGACGAAACGTACGTCAGGCTAGGCACGGAGCAGCAGTGACGTATAAGTACTCGTGGAAGGTGTTGGACAAACGAATGTTTCCATTTTGAGCCTAATTTTATCGTTTTTGCTGTAAGTACAACTTTTAATAAACTCCAGTGTGCTTTTAAAGAATGTTGCGCAATGAGTTTATCTTCCTCTTCCATATGATCAATGTGTGACCGGACTCTGAAAATTCCTTGACTGGTGATAACTGTGGGGTAAACACCTGTGGAACCCAATTAAGCAGGCTGGGTAGCTGATGTGGTTGAGCCCATAGTGAGGGGTGAAAAGCTCACTAATACGCATATAGACCCTGGAGGATCTTAAAATCTGGCAAGCAGATACATTTGCCCTATCTATCTTGTGGGGAGCACCGGGTGTCTTCACAGATTGAATATTGGATCGGCACACGTTTTGAGTTCACTTTATGGATGTTGAATGGGGACATTTGGACTATTAAGTTTTTTCCTTCCCTTTTTTCATTTTCATATTTCATCTTTATTGCAATATAATAGATGGATTTTTGCAATTTACTCATTAAGGTTATGTTTTTGACAGCGCTACATGCTTGATTTTTAACTAGTTAAATTACCTTCCTCTGTTATCCCAAACCCAAATGGATTTAACATCATGGATGACTCAATCACCATCATGTCTCATTGCTGGAAGTGGCAGCAGAGGAGGACTTATTATTGAGGATTTGTACCATACACTTTTGTAAAATAAATGCTTTGGATGACCGCTGCACTATTGGAAGTTTCTTTTTATTTCCATACCATACACTGATGTGCATCCACTATGACCCGGAAAGAGTGTGACCACTTCCGGTTTTGGACAGCGCTGAACCAACGTCTCTGGAGATCCTCCTACTGCTGATGAGTAGGGATGAGCCGAACACCCCCGGGTTCGGTTCGCACCAGAACCTTCGAACGGACCGAAAGTTCGCGCGAATTTTCGAACCCTATTCGTTATAATGGACGCGAACGTTCGAAATCAAAATTGCTAATTACAACGGCCAATATGCATGTTAATGTTATAAAACAGGTTTGGGGACCCGGGTCCTGCCCCAGGGGACATATATCAATGCAAAAAGAAATTTTAAAAACTAAAGTTTTTTCGGGAGCAGTCATTTTAATGATGCATAAAGTGAAAAAAAAAAAGTGAAATTTTCCTTTAAATATGGTACCTGGGGGGTGTCTAAAGTATGCCTGTGAAGTGGCATGTGTTTCCCGTGTTTAGAACTGTCCTTGCACAAAATGACATTTGTAAAGGAAAAAAAGAAGCCATTTAAAACCACTTGCGGCTTTAATGTCATGTCTTGTCCTGGCCGCCATATGGCTGAAAATCCTTGAGAAAAATGGCATGGCTACCCCATCACCCCCCCCCCACCCCAGCCCCTTTGGGTCTTGTATGGATACTAAGGGGGACCCCGCACCCAAAATAAAACCCTATACCTACAACCCTATATACTCTGAACAGCAGTATATAGGTGGTGCAAACAAGACATGGACTGTAGGTTTGTTCTTAAGTAGAATCTGAACAGGTACATTATGAAGTGTAGCTACATCCCAAAAAAATCAATTTTTA
Source organism: Rana muscosa (assembly GCA_029206835.1). Taxonomy (NCBI): domain Eukaryota; kingdom Metazoa; phylum Chordata; class Amphibia; order Anura; family Ranidae; genus Rana; species Rana muscosa. Next base: position 633,759,922 of record CM055117.1, on the reverse strand, counting down.
AGCTTTTTGGAGAACATAGGGAGGGGTTATCACCCCTGTAACATTTGCTGTCTTTGCACATCTGTTCAGAACATGTCACCTCACTTTCCGTCCCAATGACAAATGTTTTTGGAAAAGTGGGGTTTTAATTGAAACAAGGATTGGTGATAAAGCATCAGTAGAGAGGAGATACCTTTTTCCCAAATTAAATCTAACAGGATAGAATTTTCCTTCCTAGGGGTAGATTTCCTCTCACTTCCTGTTTTCTCTTGCCGTTTGCAAGTAGGAGTCGTTTGTAAGTTGGATGTTTGAAAGTAGGGGCCTGCCGTATATACTCTGCAGAAATTTGCCCTATTAGATGTTGGTGTAGCCACAAGACTGGTGGGCACAGGAATGGGCCCTGCTGTGAGTTAATAGATCAAGATTTGTACTTGCATGCACCTGTTGAACCGGGCAGAAAAATTGGGCCTTTGGTGGTGGTGGTGGTGGTGGTGGACGGTGTTGCCACAAGACTGTAAGCCCTCACAGTTACTCTTGGTGGGTGCAGGAATGGGCCCTGCTGTGAGTTATTAGATCAAGATTTGTAATTGCATGCACCTGTTGAACAGGGCAGAAAAATTGGGCCTTTGGTGGTGGTGGTGGTGGTGGACGGTGTTGCCACAAGACTGTAGGCCCTCATAGTTACTCTTGGTGGGCGCAGAAATGGGCCCTGCTGTGAACTATTAGATCAAGATTTGTAATTACACGCCCTTGTTAAACAGGGGCTGAAAAATTGTGCCTTAGGCATTGGTGCTGGTGCCACAACACTGCAACCCCTCACAGATACTGTACTTGGAGCACAGCAGTCACACCTGTTGCGAAGCATCTTTTTAAAAAATTGTAATTACACGCCCCTGTTATACAGGGGCTGAAAAATTGTGCCTTAGGCACTGGTGCTGGTGCCACAACACTGCAACCCCTCACAGATACTGTACTCTGAGCACAGCAATGAGACCTGTTGCAAAGCATTGCCTAAAAATTGTAATTACACGCCCCAACAGGGGCTGAAAAATTGTGCCTTAGGCACTGGTGCTGGTGCCACAACACTGCAACCCCTCACAGATACTGTACTCTGAGCACAGCAGTCACACCTGTTGCGAAGCATCTTTTTAAAAAAATTTAATTACACGCCCCTGTTATACAGGGGCTGAAAAATTGTGCCTTAGGCACTGGTGCTGGTGCCACAACACTGCAACCCCTCACAGATACTGTACTCTGAGCACAGCAATGAGACCTGTTGCAAAGCATTGCCTAAAAATTGTAATTACACGCCCCAACAGGGGCTGAAAAATTGTGCCTTAGGCACTGGTGCTGGTGCCACAACACTGCAACCCCTCACAGATACTGTACTCTGAGCACAGCAGTCACACCTGTTGCGAAGCATCTTTTTAAAAAATTGTAATTACACGCCCCTGTTATACAGGGGCTGAAAAATTGTGCCTTAGGCACTGGTGTGGTGGCATGGATCATTGAGGAGGAGGAAGAGGATAGTCAGTGAACATAACAGGACAGTCACTCAGCATCAGCATAGGCAGTCTTGAAGGGATGTGACATTATAAATTATTCCGTTATATCCGCTTCAGGTGTCTGGTAGCTGGTGGTGATCCAAGACTGATTCATTTTTATGAAGGTCAGTCGATCAACCGAGTCGGTGGACAGGCGCACCCTATGATCGGTGACAAATCCTCCAGCAGCACTGAATGTGCGTTCGGAAAGAACGCTGGATGCAGGACAGGCCAGTAGCTCAATTGCATACTGTGCAAGCTCTGGCCAGTGATCCATCCTCAGGACCCAGTAAGCCAGAGGATTTTTGGTGGGAAAGGTGTCCAAGTCTGACCTTGCCCCTAGGTATTCCTGCACCATGTATATCAGACGCTGGCGATGGTTGCTGGAACCAATCATACCTTGGGGCTGCGGACTAAAAAATTGTCTGAACGCATCGGTCAGACGTCCACCTTCCCCACCGCTCCTTCTGCTACTGACCGAAGCCTCAGCAACTTGTCGTCCAGGACCAGGAGTTTGTAACCTCCCAGTTTCTGGGAACGCGTTGCACAGACCTTTCTGCAAGGCCTCCCTGAGATGTCTCATCCTCTGCTCCCTCTGCGACGGCAAGATAAGGTCCGCAACCTTACCCTTGTACCGTGGATCAAGGAGAGTGGCCAGCCAGTAATGGTCACTCTCCTTGATCTGAAGAACACGAGGATCCTTCCGCAGACTTTGCAGGATCAGGGAGGCCATGCAGCGTAGGTTAGCTGAGGCATTCGGTTCGGAGTCTTCTGGGTCACTGAGGATGACATGATCGCCAGCCACCTCCTCCCAGCCACGTACAAGTCCACTGGTTTGTTGGGACTGTACATCATCCCTAAAAGACTGCTGCTGCTGATGCTGAGTGCCAGGCTCCACCTCCATGCTCACACAATCCTCCTCCTCCTCCTCCTCCTCTTCCTGTGTGATGGGTGGGACAGAAGGAACATTGTCTGGATAAAGGGGGCCTTGAGAGACAAGGAAGTCCTCCTCTTCCTGCCTCTGTTCTGCCTCAAGTGCCCTGTCCATTATCCCACGCAGCGTATGCTCCAACAGGTGGACAAGAGGTACAGTGTCACTGATGCATGCACTGTCACTGCTCACCATCCTCGTGGCCTCCTCAAATGGTGAGAGGACAGTGCATGCATCCCTGATCATGCTCCACTGGCGTGGGGAAAAAAAGCCAAGCTCCCCTGACCCTGTCCTGGTGCCGTAGTCGCAAAGGTACTCATTGATGGCCCTCTGCTGCGTGTGCAGTCGCTGCAGCAAGGCCAACGTTGAGTTCCACCTGGTGGGCATGTCACATATTAGGCGGTTCTTGGGCAGGTTCAGCTCCTTTTGCAGCTCAGTCAGCCGAGCACTGGCATTATAAGATCGGCGGAAATGCACACAGACTTTCCTGGCCTGCCTCAGGACATCCTGTAAGCCTGGGAACCTGCCCAAGAACCGCTGCACCACCAGGTTGAGGACGTGAGCCATACAGGGCACATGGGTGAGCTGCCCCTGTCGCAGGGCGGAGAGGAGGTTGGTGCCATTATCAGAAACGACCATTCCTGGCTTAAGCTGGCGTGGCGTCAACCACCTCTCGGCCTGCCCCTGCAGAGCTGCCAGAACCTCTGGCCCAGTGTGGCTCCTGTCCCCCAAACACACCAGCGCAAGCACGGCATGGCATCTTTTTGCCTGCGTACTCGCGTAGCCCCTTGTACGCCTACGGAGCACCGCTGGTTCCGAGGACAGAGCACTCGAAGAGGACATGGAGGAAGAAGAAGAGGAGGGGGTGGAGGAGAGAGGTGTGTCACAACCAGTAGTAGCATTTTGGAGGCGTGGTGGCGGAACAACCTCCAACACTACTGCACCTTGTCCTGCATCCCTCCCAGCTACCAATAGAGTGACCCAATGGGCCGTGAAAGAAAGATAACGTCCCTGTCCATGCCTGCTGGACCATGAGTCAGCGGTAATATGCACCTTACCGCTGACCGCCCTGTCCAGCGAGGCATGGACATTGCCTTCCACATGCCAGTAGAGAGACGGAATCGCCTTCCGTGAGAAAAAGTGGCGTTTGGGAACCTGCCACTGAGGAACCGCACATTGAACAAACTCACGGAAGGGGGCCGAGTCTATCAACTGAAAAGGCAGCAGTTGAAGTGCTAGCAATTTAGCCAAGCTAGCATTCAACCGCTGGGCATGTGGATGGCTGGGAGTATACTTCTTTCGACGGTCCAGCAGCTGGGGCAGGGAAATTTGCCTGCTACAATCGGACGTCGGTGTACTGCAAGTACTTGGTTGTGACACACCTAATTCTACACCTTCAGTCCTCTCAGAGCAGCTTTCAGAGAGGACTGAAGATATAGTGGGGATGGAGATCCCAGCTGATGAGGAGCAAGGAGAGGTCCGCTTTGTTCTTTGGTGTGGGTCTTTTATGTGTGCTTGCCAACGAGCTGCATGGCAGGTCGACATATGTCTGCTCATGCTTGTGGTGCCCAAGCGGCTGATGTTTTGGCCACGCGAGATACGCTTGAGACAAATATTGCAAATAGCAGTGGTGCGATCTGATGCACTCGTCTCAAAAAAGGCCCACACCAAAGAACTTTTGTGATAACGTGCAGAGGCAGCGCCCTGCACAGGCGGAGCTCTGCGGTGTGGTACAGTTGCTGTGCTGGCCTCTAGCTGGCCTCCAGGGGGCATCCTGCCTCGTTGGACATGTGACGCTGCATCCTCCTCCTCCTCCTCCTCTCTCCCTTCAGGCACCCACGTGGAGTCAGTGACCTCATCATCCCCTCCCTCTTCACCACTAGAGCAAACCTGGCAGTAAGCTGCAGCTGGTGGAACACTACTGCCAGATTGCTGTCCTTCAGCATCCCCTCTCTCTGCGCGCACACTACTGACTTCCTCAAGCTGGGTATCATCATCCGAGCCTTCGAATCGTTGGGCATCCTCCTGGAGCATGTACCCAACACTGTGCTCAAACAGTTCGGGGGACTCCTCAGGAGGACATGGTGGGTCTAGGGAAGGGGTGGCTGATGATGCCATTGAGTACGCATTGGCAGCTGCTCTGCCAGTACCCTGAGCCTGGGTGAGAGAGGATGAGGAGGATGAGGAGGGCTTGGTCATCCATTCTACCAAGCCTTCGGCATGATGCGGCTCCACATGTCCAGCTGCCGAAAACAAAGACAAGCGTGTCCCATGGCCACGTGCTGATGACGATGCACGACCACGTCCACGGCCAGCACTGTTGTCTCTAGAAACAGAGCCTGCCTGCCCTGTGTTCTTGCCTCGGCACGCTCTGCCTCTCCTTGGCGGTCTTCCAGCCATTGTAGTCGGTAGTGTATATAGTATAAAAAATAGAACTCCTATGTGTGCTCACAACACACTGTAGGTCCTATGGGTGCTGACACTAACACACTATAGGTACTATGTGTGCTGCTGACAAGAAAATATAGGAGCTCTGTTTGCTGCCACTAACACACTAGAAGTCCTATGGGTGCTGCTGAGAAGAAAATATAGGAGCTCTGTTTGCTGCCACTAACACACTAGAAGTCCTATGGGTGCTGCTGAGAAGAAAATATAGGAGCTCTGTTTGCTGCCACTAACACACTAGAAGTCCTATGGGTGCTGCTGAGAAGAAAATATAGGAGCTCTGTTTGCTGCCACTAACACACTAGAAGTCCTATGGGTGCTGCTGAGAAGAAAATATAGGAGCTCTGTTTGCTGCCACTAACACACTAGAAGTCCTATGGGTGCTGCTGAGAAGAAAATATAGGAGCTCTGTGTGATGCCACTAACACACTAGAAGTCCTATGGGTGCTGCTGAGAAGAAAATATAGGAGCTCTGTTTGCTGCCACTAACACACTAGAAGTCCTATGGGTGCTGCTGAGAAGAAAATATAGGAGCTCTGTTTGCTGCCACTAACACACTAGAAGTCCTATGGGTGCTGCTGAGAAGAAAATATAGGAGCTCTGTTTGCTGCCACTAACACACTAGAAGTCCTATGGGTGCTGCTGAGAAGAAAATATAGGAGCTCTGTGTGATGCCACTAACACACTAGAAGTCCTATGGGTGCTGCTGAGAAGAAAATATAGGAGCTCTGTTTGCTGCCACTAACACACTAGAAGTCCTATGGGTGCTGCTGAGAAGAAAATATAGGAGCTCTGTTTGCTGCCACTAACACACTAGAAGTCCTATGGGTGCTGCTGAGAAGAAAATATAGGAGCTCTGTTTGCTGCCACTAACACACTAGAAGTCCTATGGGTGCTGCTGAGAAGAAAATATAGGAGCTCTGTGTGATGCCACTAACACACTAGAAGTCCTATGGGTGCTGCTGAGAAGAAAATATAGGAGCTCTGTTTGCTGCCACTAACACACTAGAAGTCCTATGGGTGCTGCTGAGAAGAAAATATAGGAGCTCTGTGTGATGCCACTAACACACTAGAAGTCCTATGGGTGCTGCTGAGAAGAAAATATAGGAGCTCTGTTTGCTGCCACTAACACACTAGAAGTCCTATGGGTGCTGCTGAGAAGAAAATATAGGAGCTCTGTTTGCTGCCACTAACACACTAGAAGTCCTATGGGTGCTGCTGAGAAGAAAATATAGGAGCTCTGTTTGCTGCCACTAACACACTAGAAGTCCTATGGGTGCTGCTGAGAAGAAAATATAGGAGCTCTGTGTGATGCCACTAACACACTAGAAGTCCTATGGGTGCTGCTGAGAAGAAAATATAGGAGCTCTGTTTGCTGCCACTAACACACTAGAAGTCCTATGGGTGCTGCTGAGAAGAAAATATAGGAGCTCTGTTTGCTGCCACTAACACACTAGAAGTCCTATGGGTGCTGCTGAGAAGAAAATATAGGAGCTCTGTTTGCTGCCACTAACACACTAGAAGTCCTATGGGTGCTGCTGAGAAGAAAATATAGGAGCTCTGTTTGCTGCCACTAACACACTAGAAGTCCTATGGGTGCTGCTGAGAAGAAAATATAGGAGCTCTGTTTGCTGCCACTAACACACTAGAAGTCCTATGGGTGCTGCTGAGAAGAAAATATAGGAGCTCTGTGTGATGCCACTAACACACTAGAAGTCCTATGGGTGCTGCTGAGAAGAAAATATAGGAGCTCTGTTTGCTGCCACTAACACACTAGAAGTCCTATGGGTGCTGCTGAGAAGAAAATATAGGAGCTCTGTTTGCTGCCACTAACACACTAGAAGTCCTATGGGTGCTGCTGAGAAGAAAATATAGGAGCTCTGTGTGATGCCACTAACACACTAGAAGTCCTATGGGTGCTGCTGAGATGAAAATATAGGAACTCTGTGTGATGCCACTAACACATTAGAAGTCCTATGGGTGCTGCTGAGAAGAAAATATAGGAGCTCTGTTTGCTGCCACTAACACACTAGAAGTCCTATGGGTGCTGCTGAGAAGAAAATATAGGAGCTCTGTGTGATGCCACTAACACACTAGAAGTCCTATGGGTGCTGCTGAGAAGAAAATATAGGAGCTCTGTTTGCTGCCACTAACACACTAGAAGTCCTATGGGTGCTGCTGAGAAGAAAATATAGGAGCTCTGTTTGCTGCCACTAACACACTAGAAGTCCTATGGGTGCTGCTGAGAAGAAAATATAGGAGCTCTGTTTGCTGCCACTAACACACTAGAAGTCCTATGGGTGCTGCTGAGAAGAAAATATAGGAGCTCTGTTTGCTGCCACTAACACACTAGAAGTCCTATGGGTGCTGCTGAGAAGAAAATATAGGAGCTCTGTTTGCTGCCACTAACACACTAGAAGTCCTATGGGTGCTGCTGAGAAGAAAATATAGGAGCTCTGTTTGCTGCCACTAACACACTAGAAGTCCTATGGGTGCTGCTGAGAAGAAAATATAGGAGCTCTGTTTGCTGCCACTAACACACTAGAAGTCCTATGGGTGCTGCTGAGAAGAAAATATAGGAGCTCTGTGTGATGCCACTAACACACTAGAAGTCCTATGGGTGCTGCTGAGATGAAAATATAGGAACTCTGTGTGATGCCACTAACACATTAGAAGTCCTATGGGTGCTGCTGAGAAGAAAATATAGGAGCTCTGTTTGCTGCCACTAACACACTAGAAGTCCTATGGGTGCTGCTGAGAAGAAAATATAGGAGCTCTGTGTGATGCCACTAACACACTAGAAGTCCTATGGGTGCTGCTGAGAAGAAAATATAGGAGCTCTGTTTGCTGCCACTAACACACTAGAAGTCCTATGGGTGCTGCTGAGAAGAAAATATAGGAGCTCTGTTTGCTGCCACTAACACACTAGAAGTCCTATGGGTGCTGCTGAGAAGAAAATATAGGAGCTCTGTTTGCTGCCACTAACACACTAGAAGTCCTATGGGTGCTGCTGAGAAGAAAATATAGGAGCTCTGTTTGCTGCCACTAACACACTAGAAGTCCTATGGGTGCTGCTGAGAAGAAAATATAGGAGCTCTGTTTGCTGCCACTAACACACTAGAAGTCCTATGGGTGCTGCTGAGAAGAAAATATAGGAGCTCTGTGTGATGCCACTAACACACTAGAAGTCCTATGGGTGCTGCTGAGAAGAAAATATAGGAGCTCTGTTTGCTGCCACTAACACACTAGAAGTCCTATGGGTGCTGTTGGGGTGCAATGCTGTGCTAACAGCACTGCGGTTGGTACTACTGCAATACTGTACTAACAGTAAGCACGCACCAGACTAATCCCCAGCAGCAGCTAATAACACACTAACTGTGCAATCAGCAGCAATGAACGATCAATGACTTAGGTAGCAATGGTTTAGCAAAGAAATAGCCAATGGTTTAGCAAAGAAGAGCAAATCTTTCAGTATCAAGCAAAGACAGAATCAGCAGACTAATCTCTCCTAAAGCCGGAACTCATGTGACCGGGGCCGATGGCGTGGCGGCCTTTTAAATGGTGGGGCGTGTACTAAAGCCCCTGAGCTGTAATTGGCTACAGCCGTCCTGCCTGTAGCCAATTATTGCTCTCCGAGTTTCGGGCGCTGTGATTGGCCAAGCATGCGGGGTCACAGTGCATGCTTGGCCAATCATCAGCCAGCAATGCACTGCGCCGGCCGCGCCGGCCGCAATGCATTGCGGGGCCGCTCGCATCACACGAATGTGATGCGAACGGCCCAAATAGTTCTGGGCTCGACGAGCGAGCGAACGCCCGATGCTCGATTCGAACATGGGTTCGAATCGAGCACCGGGCCCATCCCTACTGATGAGGCATCCTTGCTGAATCCCACTGCCTTCCATTGAGAATCATCACTCTACTAAGCCTGTTTTGACTCCCCTGAGAAGGGCGGTCGCAGGCTGTCTGGTAAGCCTTTATTCTACACCTTGGTAGCGGGATCTTTTCTATGCATTGGATGTTATTCCCATGTTCTACATCGGATACCTGCATTTTGTAGAACTTCTTATCATCAAGTTTTTGGACAGAGGAGAGATATATTTACTTTTTATCACAGATACATATGAACTATGATATGTTTTATTTGTAGTATCCACACAGTTTTTATACTTTTTTTTCTGTTAACAATTTCACTATATGGTCATATATAGTTCATTTATCCAGCGCTACACTTTTTGTAACTTTGAAAATGAAGCAAGGGTTTTTGTTGGTACCAAGAACTGCTTCATGTAGCATACCCTCATACAACAGCTACTTTATTTTGCACATACTCAGCGAATGTTAAGCACAACATAAACCTCTCGATTTAGAGGATGTTGACCTGGATTTGTTTTTTCTTGCCTGGGTCTTTATAACGGCAAAAGCCCACTTTTCCCTTATAGGATAAAGCAACAAATATTCTTTGCTGCCAAATCCACCAGTAGCTGCTCCACTCAGCCATCTGAAGAGAAGAACATGGTACCTCTGAATATAGAGGAGCATCTGACTTGTGTCTTTTTCTTCATACTGCCATATTGTGGAAAGAAACAGTCCTGGTGTAAGTTAGGCCCCTTTCACACTGAGGCGCTTTGCAGGCGCTATTGCGCTCTAAATAGCGCCTGCAATGCGCCCCAAAAAAGCCTCTCAATACTATCCAATGTGAAAGCCCGAGGGCTTTCACACTGGAGCGTTGCGCTTGCAGGAGGCTCAAAAAACTCCTGCAAGCCGCATCTTTGAGGCTCAATAGGAGCGCTAAAAATAGCGCTCCTGTAGCGCCCCTGCTCATTGAAATCAATGGGGTAGCACCTCTAATACACTAAAAATAACGCCGCTATACCGCCAGCGCATCCAGCGCCTCAGTGTGAAAGTAGCCTTACAGCTAAAGGAACTAGGAGCTGACCCTGGGCTTCCAACCCCCTTCTGATAGCTAAATGGAGAAGCCAGGGAGTAAACAAAAGGTGACTATGAGCTGTTGGGGAGGAGGGTTTTAAGGCATACCTTTTGCTTACCCTGTGTGGGCAAAACATAGGTTTGCTTTATAGTATAGATTTTCATGCCAATAAAATATAAGGTTAAAACATATAGCCTATAAAGAGAAAATAAATTATGTGATGCACATATATAAATAAAGGAAAACATTCATTATATTATAGCCAGTTTTCCAAGGTAATGCAATTTCAAGAGGTACTGGTATAGATATTTGCATCTTGAATATAATGAATGAATACTCAGACTGCAAACAGAGAGACTGATTTTACTATAATGAAATAATAATCAGATGTATTTTGTGACCTACAGAGAGAATTGATTATTTTGCTTTTCATGCATATACAATCTGACATTTTTAACAGATATGGAGGAACTTGATCCAATGGATATTTCTTTCCTTTTGCCAAAAGCTATTTTTTTAAACAAATGTTAAAAGTGTTAAAATGGGAGTCATGAAAACATGATTCTAAAATAACTTGAATAATTTCTTAACACTTTCATAAACAAAGGTTATAGATGCCTGGATGCGCAGGACAAATTTAGCAGCATATGTCAGTTAAAGTGGTTGTTAAGCCACTATACTGTATTATGGTCATGCCATCTCCTCTGTTAAAGCGAAGCTCCGCCGGAAAAAAAAATATTAAAAGCCAGCAGCTACAGCAGCTGCTGGCTTTTAATATTTGGACACTTACCTGTCCTGGAGTCCAGCGACGTCCGCAGCAGAGGACGAGCGATCGCTCGTCACTCTGCTGCTCCCTCCGCCATCCTCGCTGAGGGAACCAGGAAGGCTTCATGCCCGGTTCCCTACGGCGCATGCGTGAGTCGCGCTGCGCCGTTCTGATTGGTGCTCTTGTGTTCTGGGAGCCGAGTGTCTCCCAGAACACTACAGGAAGTCTGGGGGAAGTGACGTCACTCCCGCAGATTCCCGGAGAGAGGACTACCGTATGTGGGTGAAAATACCTGTCTTAGACAGGTATCTTCACCCCCCTCCCCCTTGAAAGGTGTCAATTGTGACACCGGAGGGGGGGAGGGTTCCAAATACCAAAAGTCGATATTTAGGGTGGAGCTCCACTTTAAATAACATGATGTGGGGGGGCGTGTCCTGGCTATGGAGGAGTGAGGACGTGTGTCTCCACAGCTCCGTCTCACCGCCGCACTTCATCACCGCTAAGGGGGAGAATCTCACTCCATCCGCCTTCTACCATGTCTCAGAGGTCCCGGGCATCCTCGCAACCACCGCGGACCGACCGTACCAGGCAAGGCCAGCTGGATTTCTTCCCTGGGAACAGCAGGCAAGGCCGCAAGGCTTCAAAGATGGCGCCGGCAGCGAAGGCCCAGAAAACGACCAAGGTCTCCCAGAACGCCACTGCCCTATCGCAGCAACAGACTGGCTCTCCTATACCATCCCCGAGGTCGGTGAGTGACTCGGTCCCCCCGACCTCCCTGGGCTCTCCTTCTACCCAAGTAGATGATGCTGCAGCCCCAGATCCCCTGGATGAGGCGGACATCAGGCGCCATATTTGGTCACTACCCATCAAAGCTGACTTGGAGTGCTTTGCTGACAGGGTTGAGAAGGCCCTAAAAGAGGACATTGCTCAGCTCAAAGCTGACACATCTCATCTGGGGGGCAGGATGGAATCCTTAGAGCAGAGATTTGAGGAAGCCCTCCCTGCTATCGCCATGCTGCAGGACAAGTGTACTACTCAGGACCAGGGATGAGCCGAACACCCCCCTGTTCGGTTCGCACCAGAACCTGCGAACAGACAGAATGTTCGCGTGAACTTTAGAACCCTATTAAATACAAAGGACTCAAACGTTTGAAATCTAAAGTGCTAATTATAAAGGCTTATATGCAAGTTATTGTCCTAAAAAGGGTTTGGGGACCCGGGTCCTGCCCCAGGGGACATGTATCAATGCAAAAAGATGTTTTAAAAACTGACATTTTTTCGGGAGCAGTGATTTTAATAATGCTTAAAATGAAAAAATAAAAGTGAAATATTCCGTTAAATTTCGTACCTGGGGTGTGTGTATGATATGCATGTAAAGTGGCGCATGTTTCCCGTGCTTAGAACTGTCCCTGCATAAAATGTCATTTTTGAAGGGAAAAAAAGTCATTTAAAACTCACTCGCGGCTATTAATGAATTGTCGGCTCCCGGCAATACATAGAAAAGTCATTGATAAAAAAAAAAAGCGTGGGGGTCCACCAGAATTCAATTACCAGGCCCTTCAGGTCTGGTATAGATATTAAGGGGAACCCCGGCGCAAATTTAAAAAAAAATGCGTGCGGTTCCCCCAAATATCCATACCAGGTCCTTAAGATCTGGCATGGATTTTAAGGGGAACTCCACCCCAAATTTTAAAAAAAATGGCGTGGAGTCCCCCCAAAAATCCATACCAGACCTTTATCCGAGCACGCAACCTGGCAGGCCGCAGGAAAAGAGGGGGGGGGCGAGAGAGCGACCCCCCTCCTGAACCGTACCAGGCCACATGCCCTCAACATGGGGAGGATGTCCCCATGTTGATGGGGACAAGGGCCTCATCCCCACAACCCTTGCCCGGTAGTTGTGGGGGTCTGCGGGCGGGGGGCTTATTGGAATCTGGAAGACCCCTTTAACAAAGGGGACCCCCAGATCCCGGCCCCCCTATGTGAATTGGTAAGGGGTACATTGTACCCCTACCATTTCATGAAGAAAGTGTCAAAAAATGTAAAAAAAAAACACACCAACACCTTGGAAAAGTCCTTTATTAAAAAAAAAAAATAAAACATTCCAGCGGTGAAATCCAGTGTCCCGCGGCGATCCGATGTCCAGCGCTGTCCGTCATTGGCTGAGACTGAGTGGACCTGATGGGGAACTTCCTCCGCAGTCTATTACATGTATAGACCCGCCTCTTCTAAAGTTCCCCATCAGGTCCGCTCAGCCAATGACTAGGTGTAAGGCTGAGGACCTGATGCGGAACATGAGAAGGGGCGGGTCTATTCATGAATTACACAGTGAAGGAAGTTTCCCATCAGGTCCGCTCCCTCGGTATGTCAGACCCCGCCTACGTCATTGGCCTGAGCGGGGAACTTCCTTCACTGTGTAATTTACACAGTAAAGGAAGTTCCCCATCAGGTCCGCTCAGGCCAATGACGTAGGCGCGGTCTGACATACCGAGGGGGCGGACCTGATGGGGAACTTCCTTCACTGTGTAATTCATGAATAGACCCGCCCCTTCTCATGTTCCACATCAGGTCCTCAGCCTTACACCTAGTCATTGCCTGAGCGGACCTGATGGGGAACTTTAGAAGGGGCGGGTCTATACATATAATAGACTGCGGAGGAAGTTCCCCATCAGGTCCGCTCAGGCTCAGCCAATGACGGACAGTGCTGGACATCGGATCGCCGCAGGACACTGGATTTCACTGCTGGAATGTTTTTTTTTTTAAAATAAAGGACTTTTCCAAGGTTTTTTTTTTACATTTTTTGACACTTTCTTCGTGAAATAGTAGAGGTACAATGTACCCCTTACCAATTCACATAGGGGGGGCTGGGATCTGGGAGTCCCCTTTGTTAAAGGGGTCTTCCAGATTCCGATAAGCCCCCCACCCGCAGACCCCCACAATTACCGGGCAAGGGTTGTGGGGATGAGGCCCTTGTCCCCATCAACATTGGGACATCCTCCCCATATTGAGGGCATGTGGCCTGGTACGGTTCAGGAGGGGGGGACGCTCTCTCGTCCCCCCCCCCTCTTTAACTGCAGCCTGCCAGGTTGCGTGCTCGGATAAGGGTCTGGTATGGATTTTTGGGGGGACTCCACGCCATTTTTTTTTATTTGGGGTGGAGTTCCCCTTAAAATCCATGCCAGATCTGAAGGGCCTGGTATGGATATTTGGGGGAACCGCACGCATTTTTTTTTTAATTTGCGGAGGGGTTCCCCTTAATATCTATACCAGACCTGAAGGGCCTGGTAATTGAATTCTGGGGGACCCCCACGCTTTTTTTTTTATCAATGACTTTTCTATGTATTGCCGGGAGCCGACAATTCATTAATAGCCGCGAGTGAGTTTTAAATGACTTTTTTTCCTTCAAAAATGACATTTTATGCAGGGACAGTTCTAAGCACGGGAAACATGCACCACTTTACATGCATATCATACACACCCCCCAGGTACGAAATTTAAAGGAATATTTAACTTTTATTGTTTCACTTTAAGCATTATTAAAATCACTGCTCCCCAAAAAACGGCCGTTTTTAAAACTTTTTTTTGCATTGATACATGTCCCCTGGGGCAGGACCCGGGTCCCCAAACACTTTTTATGACAATAACTTGCATATAAGCCCTTATAATTAGCACTTTAGATTTCTCCCATAGACTTTTCGAATTTGCCGCAAACACCCCAATTTGTTCGCTGTTCGGTGAACGGGCGAACAGGCAATGTTCGAGTCGAACATGAGTTTGACTCGAACTCGAAGCTCGGCCCTGCTCTGTCAGTTAGATGACATGGAGAATCGCAGCCGCAGGGCCAACATTAGGATAAGAGGCCTGCCCGAGGCCACCGGTGCTAAAAACATTGTCCCCACCCTGGAAGGTGTCTTTACGGAAATATTGGGACTGCCTGCTACAGCCACCATTGAGATAGATCGTGCGCACAGGGCCTTGAAACCTCATTCCCAAGATGTGAACAACCCCAGAGACATCATTTGTAAGCTACATAAGTACACACTAAAAGACCGCATAATGCAGAAAATGCGGGGTAAGCCCTACTTTGATTTTGATGGCGCGCACTTAGCCTTCTACCAGGACATTTCTCGGCGCACTCTCATGCAACGCAGATCACTTCGCCCCCTCCTGACGGCTATCCAAGATGCAGGACTGCAATAACGATGGGGCTTCCCCTTCTTTCTTCAGGTCACCAAGGATGGCAGAACGGTGACTCTCCGCACTAAGGATGATCTCCCACATTTTTTGTCCTCCCTGGACCTGGATCCGGTAGACTTCCCTGACTGGAGGGGATCATCAGACTTTCCCGCTACCAGGCTACCGCCACCTCAGCCGTGGCAATCAACCAAGCGCAAGAATCGCAGACGGGATCGCAGACGACATCCTTCTGGATCCTCAATAGGCCCGGTCTCCTCGAGGGACTGACAGTATGACTCTTTTTGATGAAGGCCCACTCTTTAATTTGCCTTACCTTTGATTACTATGCTGTAGACTTCTAGGCTTTTATTGCAACAAGGCTTTGTTTATCCTTCCCCACCCACCTTGCCGTTTTGATGGGCGAATGATAAAAAAAAAAGAAACTCCAAACTGGTAAGGTGGGGGAGTGCCATATGCCCCCTGGTCATGCCCTGATCACCTACAGCAGGCTTTGATGCCCCTCTACCCTCTGATTTTATCCCACAGGAGATAACCCCTCTTCTCCCCCTCTTCTCCCCCTCCCCCACCACAACATGTCAGATGTGATGGGCGGGGCTGGAGGCGCCCTCACCTTCCCCCCTATGTTTGTCCATGTATCCCCCGTAGGTCACCCTTTTTTGGGTTCTGATCCCCATAGGGATCATGGGCCGGGATTCGGGCCCCCCCCTTTATAGGAGATGGGGTCCCGAGCATGGCCCTTAAATTTTTTCTATGTTCAGATGGCTCCGGCCACTCTCTTTTCATTCAGGAGCGACCTGCCGCTTCATCGCCCGCACCGAGCACGCCACCAATCTGCACGCCTCGACCATCTTCGTTCTCCCTATGGCTATGCTACAGGTACGCTCATATAATGTCAGAGGTCTTTGCTCACCCCACAAGCGTAGTAAATTGTGGTGGGAGTTAAAGCGCTTGAAAACCCAGGTGGTCTTCCTCCAGGAGACCCACTTCACGCCGCAGTCCCTTCCTAAACTACCTACTCATCTTTTTAACCAATGGTTCCTCAGCAACTCCCCTGCACCTAAGTCTAGGGGGGACGGCCATCGTTATCCACAAATCTTGCCCCTTCCAACCCTCTGACAATAAAATAGACCTCCAGGGTAGATATGTGTTCCTTAAAGGCAGTATTGCTGGCCGAACGTACACGTTTGCGACGATATATGCCCCAAATGCAGACCAACTCACTTTCATTGACTCTACTTTGGAACGCCTGGCTGATTTTAGGGAAGGCTTCTTGATCCTTGGAGGTGACTTCAACATAAGCCCTGACCCCCTGCTCGACACGTCCCATGCGAGATCCCCGCATTCCTATGCGTTCCTTAAACATTTCCACAAGACGCTCCAATCCCACCTCCTATCCGACTGCGGGCGAGTACTACACCCCTCGGATCGTGACTTCAGCTACTATTTCAAAGTACATGATGTTTACACACGTATAGACCACATCTATGTGGATTTTAAAACTCTAGAACTCCTTCACACTGCGTCCATCGGCACCATCTCCATTTCAGACCACGCCCCGATAACGATTGCCTTCACCCTACCTTCAGGCACACAAAGGGCCTGGACGTGGAGGTTGAATGACAACTTATTAGACGATGTGGTGGTGGTGAAGGAAGTGTCCGACACTTTGACCCATTACTTTAGCGAAAACTCGGTTGATGCTCCGAACGAGGGGGTGATCTGGGAAGCCCATAAGGCTGTGGTCCGAGGTGAGCTGATCTCTTAAGGATCCAGACTTAAAAAGGCTCGTAGGGCGGACTTTTTGAGGGTACATACTGCCCTCCAGAAGGCTGAACTTCAACACAAGGCAAATGGGACCCCTGAGGCGTTGAAGGAACTGACTGAATTGCGGGAACTGTTCCTGCGCCTTCTTGACCGCCAAACCCGTACAGTTTCGCTATATGGCCCACAAATACTACGAACATGGGAACAAATGCGTGCGGATGCTAGCGCCGGCCCTTAGGAAAAGACATGCCCTGACGTACATACAAACCTGCGCTCCTCCTCAGGGGAAATGACAGTGCAATCTTCTAAGATCACCTCAGGGTTCCGGGATTATTACGCCACACTCTATCACTTAGACTCTGGGTTCCCTCCTACCACACATGAAGCTAGGCAACAAGCGATCCGGGAATACCTTTCCTCGACCGGTCTCCCCCCCCCTCACAGATGACCAGTCCTTGGCCCTGGAGCTCCCAATCACAACGACCGAGCTTGGGGCAACGGGGGAGTCCTTGCCCAATGGGAAGAGCCCTGGCCCTGATGGGTTTACTAAGGCGTACTACAAGACCTTTTTTTCTCAATTGGCGGCCCCCATGTGCACATACTTTAATTCTATAGCAGGGGGAAAAGACATCCCCCCTGAGGCCCTCTTGGCCCACATCACTGTGATTCCAAAAGAGGGCAGGGACCCCACCGCCCCCCAGAGCTACCGCGCCATCTCCCTCCTCAATTTGGACATAAAACTCCTGGCGAAAATCCTAGCAAACAGACTTAAACATCTTATACCTGAGATTGTCCACCAAGACCAAACCGGCTTCATTACAGGCAGAGAGGCCAGGGACAACTCCCTTAGAGCTGTCCATCTCGTCCATTGGGCCCGGACCCGTCCGAACCCACAGCTGTATATAAATCTCTCGACGGACGCAGAAAAAGCCTTTGACCGGGTAGACTGGTCTTATTTAACAGCAGTACTTAGGTCAATACGGTTAGGCCCGCGAATGATGGCGTTGATCCTGGCCCTGTATTCCACGCCTTGCGCACAAGTCAAAGTAAACGCGACCCTCTCTTCTCGATTCCCCATCAGGAACGGCACGAGGCAGGGGTGTCCTCTGTCCCCTCTTTTGTTTGCTCTGGTGCTAGAGCCATTACTCCGCACTGTGCGTGCCAGCAAAGATGTTAAAGGCCTGCAGGTGGGGAACACAGAACATAAGCTCTCGGCATACGCCAATGATGTCCTCTTCCACCTCTCAGACCCCCTACTCTCGTTGCCCAACCTGATGAAGGAACTGAAACTCTTTGGGTCGCTCTCCAACTTCAAGATCAATTTCACGAAATCGGAGATTCTTCCCATTTGCCTGCCCCCCCAACTTAGTCTCGAGTCTTAAAGCTGCCTTCCCCTTTACCTGGGCCACGTCGTCCCTACGCTACTTGGGGATACAACTTACAGATCGATTCGACACCCTATACGCCGTCAACTACCCCCCACTGCTGGCCTCGGTCAAAAGGGATCTCTCACAATGGATATGTACTGCCTTTACATGGACGGGCCGGGAGAACATAATAAAAATGAACGCGTTGCCGCGCATACTCTTTTACTTACAGATGCTCCCAGTCCCTCTACCCAGACTTTTTTTTGACTGTCTGTCTGGCATGCTATCTGACTTTATATGGAATGCACATAAACCCAGAATAGCCCTGAGGGTGCTGCAGTGCCCGAAGCGGGGAGGCGGCTTGGGGGTTTCGGACATTAGGAGATACTACTGGGCTATAGCCCTGCAGAGGGTCCTCAACTGGCGTTTCCATACTCACTCGAAAATCTGGGTTTCCCTAGAGAAGAATTTGTCCTATGCGCCATGGCTATCCCGGGAACATAGGGGGCTATCCGAGATGACCTCCCCACTAATGACGCAGGTGTTGTCGGTTTGGGACAAGATCAATCCACTGTTGAACTTGGCCCCCCCCTATGTCCCCGCTGACCCCGTTGGGTGGTTTCCGATGGTTCCCCCCAGGCGAACAAATGGCCTTCTTTGGGCCATGGGGTGATGACGGAAACGCCAGTTGTGGCAAACTCATGAAAGACGGCAAACTCCTGAGTTTTGAAGCTCTCCAAGCCGGACATCAGGGCCCGGGAATGAATTTTTGGAAATACAGGCAATTACACCATTTCTTCGAGATACATGGTCGCACGATCAGAGACACATCGTCTCTCACCCAATTTGAGCGCCTTTTCATTGCAGAGGCTCCTGCCCCTCACCTGGTGTCGGAACTGTACCGGCTTCTAGGTTCAGCTGCTCCTCAGCCCAAGCCCGCCTATATCCAGCGATGGGAAAAGGACTTGGGACACGTTCTTCCGGACACACAACTGACTCACTTATACTACCTCACCCACTCGTCCTCCATTGACTCCAAGACTCAAAAGACAAAACTTTAAATTACTGTCCCCTTGGTACCGGGTACCAGCTGATATGGCCCCTATTTGCCCCACTGCATCCGAGCTTTGCTGGCGCGGCTGTGGACTCTGGGGTACGCTTCTCCACATATGGTGGGACTGTCCCCTAATTAAACCATTCTGGGAAGACTTACGAGGCCAAATAAAATTAGTAACAGGGATAGATGTTCCTTTTTCTACTAAACACTTCCTTCTGCATGTCCCCCCGATTCCACTCAGCCAATTCAGGAAAAGTGTGCTGCCCTATCTGCTTAATGCAGCAAGGCACCTGCTTCCAATATATTGGAAAAGGCCCAAAATTCCCACTAGGGAGGAGTGGATCGGCAGGGTGAATGCGGTCCGAGAGGCGGAGGATTGGATAGCGACTTGTCGAGGTTCCCAGGAACGGTTTACTGATGTCTGGGCACCCTGGACTGAATATGTTTCTGACCCTGCCTACGTACCCTCCAGTTTGGATATTGCCTTACTGGAATTGGCAGACCCCTCCCTTAAAGCACGCAGGTTACTGCGCACCTAGAGGACAGAGCGACATTCCCCCAGTGGGCTGCAGACACTGGAATTTGGCTATACGGATGGCCTGATCCTGGCATGACGTGCTCGGTGTGGATGTGAACGCAGTCCCTTACTAGATTGCAGGTATGCCCCCCCTTCTTCTTCTCTCTCTCTTCTCCCCCCCTTTTTTTTCTTCTCTCCCCCTTTCGCCTATTTCAACTTACAAGTTCTATGGTGTTTTTATTATTGTACTGTTTTCAATTTCAAAGACCTATTGTTTAGCTGGGGAAAGGGGTCGATGCATGAGCCCCCTGTGCTCACGGGACCGGCCCCTGACCTTACAGGGGCACTGGCAGTCCCGAGTGAGTGCACTTTGATGCCTCTTGGTGCCCTTGGCGTGTGGGGAGGGTAGGGGGCGGTTTGATGGAGGCCACTGGGCCCCCCCCTGTCCTAGCGGCGGGCCACGGTACCATACATGTCGTACATTTCTGGAAACAGCCCCCCTGGCTCGTAGCTGGGGACAGGGCTGTACATGGGAAGGTCAAGAAGCTATATACTTTTTCCACACCCCCACAGCTGATTTCTTTGTTAAGGCCCCCTTTGGGCTCCCATAATGCTCTTCGACTCAGTAGACACATTGAGCATCCCATTAGATACCTGTCACCATGGCTTTTGTCATTGTATGTATATTTCCCTGTTCAACCTGTGTTTTTGTGCCGCTTTTGTTACCACGACCCTGTGAGGTCGGTGTTTTCTATTTTTACTACCGACTGTTGAACATGTCCTTTTATGTCATTCTTGAAAAATAAAAATACTGATTATATAAAAAAAATAACATTATGTATCCCAGAGTCTTTGCTATATAAAAAAGATGCTAACTTGCAGCTTATGTCATAGCGTCTCCCAGCGCACACGTGACTCCTCGACTCTCTCCTTTCACCAGCTGACAGCTATAGCAGGAGGGGCTGAGAATTCCCACTGACGTCAGCTCGGGAGGAGTGAGGAGAGATAGCCGAGTGGTCATGTGAGTGTCACTAATGGGTGGCAGGTGATGGATGACAGGCCACGGTCACTGATGGGTGACGGGTGCACCACTGACGGTCACTAATGGGTGACAGGGCACGGTCACTGATGGGTGATGGGTGACCGGGTACGGTCACTGATGAATGATGGGTGACAGGGCACGGTCACTGATGGGTGACGGTTGATGGGGCACGGTCACTGATGGGTGACAGTTGCACCGCTGATGGTCACTGATGGCAGTCTCTTATGTGACAGGTGCACTTTTATGGGTTGACTGTTGGGTGACAGATGACAATTGGGGGGAAGAGCAATGGGACAGGTGTGGTGTTGGTGCAGACACTACTAAACATAGATCTGTAACTCGCTGCTCCTGGCTCTTCTCTCCTCACACTGGAAACGGTGTGTGAGAGAAGAGCTGGTAACAGTTAGTTACAGCTCTATGTTTACATTTAGTGATCGGCTGTGAATGGATCACAGCCGATCACGTGGTACACAGCCCTGGCCAATGGCTGTTCACTATCGTCGGTGACAAGCAGTGTTCCCGGGGACACGCTGCCACAGATGGACATGCGCAGCACGCTCTCTCGCATGCGCTGTGTAGAGTGGGGAGTTACCATCCGTGATCGGTCGTGACTTCATCATGGCCGATCACATGGTAAACAGCCATGCACAGTGGCTGTTCACCCCTGTCGGTGACGAGCGGTGTCTCGGTGACACGCTGCCACCGAAGTACAGGGCTGCGCACACACAATCGCGCGCATGCCCAGTTTAAATGGCCGGACGTCATATGACATCCGCCCAGAACGAGAGCCTCACCATCGCGCTGTCACATGATGGAGGGCGGTAGGCTAGTGGTTAAAGACAGCTTTGCTCCAACAATGTTTTTACATGGCAGGCCTGAAGTTTTAATGTGCATGAAGCACCCACAGTACAGATGGAGTGTGTATTTCCACAATAAAGTGCTTGTCCTCAACATTAGAAATAGTTGAAGTTTTGGTGCAAATTTGTTCAAACAATGAACACATGAACAGAACTATACAAACCAGGAAAAAAAAAACATGGACAAAAGTGACATGTTAAATTTTACATAGTGTGTCAACTACAACCCTAAAACTTTTTTGTGATCTATGATTTTCTCGAACTCTGATGACCACTTCAACAGATCAGATACCAAACTTTGGGCAGTGAGCGAATGTAATACCTGTTCCGCAGACAGATGATGTGCTGTTGAAGATGAAAAAAAATAATCAAAAATCATGAAAATGTGTTTTAAATGAAGTTGATGTTAACCACTTAAGCCCCGGACCATTTTGCTGGTCAAAGACTGGGCCACTTTTTGCGATTCGGCACTGCGTCGCTTTAACTGACAATTGCGTGGTCGTGCGATGTGGCTCCCAAAAAAAATTGATGTCCTTTTTTTCCCACAAATAGAGCTTTCTTTTGGTGGTGTTTGATCACCTCTGCGGTTTTTATTTTTTGCGCTATAAACAAAAATAGAGCGACAACTAATATTTTTTACTTTCTGCTATAATAAATATGCCCAAAAAATATATAAAAAAACGTTTTTTTTTCCTCAGTTTAGGCCGATATGTATTCTTCTACATATTTATGGTAAAAAAAAATTGCAATAAGCGTTTATTGATTGGTTTACGCAAAGGTTATAGCGTCTACAAAATAGGGGATAGTTTTATGGCATTTTTATTAATCTTTTTTTTTTTAACTAGTAATGGCGGCGATCATCAATTTTTATCATGACTGCGACATTATGGCGGACACATCGGACACTTTTGACACATTTTTGGGACCATTGTAATTTTTACAGCGATCAGTGCTATAAAAATGCACGGATTACTGTGAAAATTACACTGGCAGTGAAGGGGTTAACCACTAGGTGGCGCTGTAGGGGTTAAGTGTGCCCTAGGGAGTGATTCTTACTGTAGGGGGTGATGGGCTGTGTGTGACAAGACAGTGATCACCGCTTTCGATTACAGGAAGCTGTGATCACTGTCCTTGTCACTAGGCAGAGCGGGGAGATGCTTGTTTACATCAGCATCTCCCCGTTCTTCCTCACCATGAGACAATCGCGGGTATCCCAATCGAGTCCGCGGGGCCCGCGGTCGGGCTCACGGAGCACCCGGCGGGCGCGCGCGTGTCCACAATACCGGCTTCTTAAAGGGGACGTATATATACGTCCTTCTGCCTGTCTGTGCCATGCTGTCGACGTATATAGTCGTGCGCTGGTCGGCAAGCAGTTAAAGTGAATGTGTAGTGGCTTACCTGTGCTGCTTGTGATGGTATCAGAGTAATGCTGTGCCTGGTCTGCTTCAACATCTGATATAGTTTGGCATTGTTCTACATCATCATCAGGTCCTATAGCAGTAGCTGGAGCTGTGTCATCAACCTGAACAATATCCATTCCTGTTATGACAGTTCTTTTCACAAAGTGTGCTTTCTTGGGTCTTTCTAGTTTTAAGAAGATAATAATTCATGAAAAAAGCATGCATCCTAAAGAAAATAGTTTGCATTGATTAAGACATTGCAGAGAGACTAGTTGTTGCTGAGAGAGCAGAAATATCAGAAAAGATAAAATACCTTTTTTGATCATTCAGTGTATTTTCTGCAACTGGGCTTCCTCCTTATGCTTCAAGTCAGACTGTCTCTTGCGCAGCTGGTCCTTTGTTCGCTTCACACCATACTTCTTCTCAAGCACATGGACAACCTTCTCCATGATGTTGTCTTTTCTTTTATTAGGCCTGGGGTAGTTTCTGTGCCTCCCATCATAATCATTTTTTTACTGAATTTTCACCATAGTTGTCATTTCATCCAGGGACATAGGTGTTGCCTTTTTTTAAACCTTTGCAAGCTAAATTGTTCGGGAACGGCATGCTCCTTTTCTTCAGCCATCGTTCTGCTGCTAAAGATGGCGCCGAATGAAGAGGGGCAGAGCTTGAAAACTCCCATAGCGCACCATGGTACACTCCGACCCGGGACACAGAACGCTGTCACGTACGATTACACTGACCAGACGAACGATTACACTGACCAATCCAAAGAAGATTCGTAACAACTGAAGCTAAGCAGACCAGTGCAATAGTTCTAGGTTATTAATTGTTTTGTGTAGTTTGGCAACTAAACAATGATGCATTGTTTCTTATTACAGGAGCAATGGTGGACAAATTAACCTCACCACATTTTCTGCCACAATTCCTTGAAATGTACCGAGACCTTCCATGTCCATGGAAAGTACGCTCCAAAGACTATTCAGACCGTCAAAAATGTAATGAAGCGTAAATATTAAATTAGCGGAACTATGCACTGTTGTGTATTCCAAAGCAGATATATCCTATGTGATCAAAAAAATAGCAAATCTGCGTACTATCTTCAAAAAATAATTGAATAAAATTAATGATTCAAAAAGATCTGGTGCAGGTGCAGAACAAGTATACGTGCCACGTCTGTGGTATTTTGAGAGTCTACGTTTTCTGACTGACCAGGAGGAAGCACGACCCTCTGTGTCAAGTTTAGACAGTATCAGTGAAAATATTAAAGGAGATGAAGAAGATAGAACATTTGAGGAAATGGCAGACAGTCTGGTAAAGTAATCATATTCTTTTTTTATTATACACTTTGATATATACAGATAATAAAATCTAAATTGAAGATAATACATAACAAATTACACCACACATCAAAATTTTAAGCACATGTACTTTTGTAAAAAAAATTAAGGCAAAAATAACATGACACCTGTGTGTATTACTGAAATAATAGATAAATTCAGCCACTGAAATTTCAATATACCATTTAGAGATGGTTTTGCCAATCTACTGCTCCAGGACCTAGAAAATATTGCGTATAATCAAGACGATTCTGATGGGCTAGTTGATTAGAGAGACGTGGTGGGGCATGGCCTAGGTTTAATAGCCCTTCTGTATCGTTACGCCACTCACCAGACATGACATCCCCAAACAAAGTATCTTCCCGGTCCATCATGGATTGTGGCATGTAGGTAGAGCTAGTGCGCCTTAGGAAATTATGTAACACACAGCAAGAATGAACCATAGTGTCAATTTTTGGGGGGGCTACATTTATTGGTGTATGGAAGATACGAAAGCGGTTGGCCATAATACCAAAAGCATTTTCTACCACTCGTCTAGAACAAGAGAACCTGTAAATAAAGATTTTTTGATCAGGTGTAAGGTTTTTAAGGGCAAATGGTTTCAACACATGGTTAGATAATGCAAATGCGTCATTTGCGACAAATACAAAGTTTAGTCCTTTCACTGTGTCCTCTTGGGATGGTAGATTTAGAAGTCCATTTTTTTAAACAATAATAGAAGGAGCCAGATTTTTCTAGGGGCATTATGTGAACATGCTTCCCGTCTATGGCACCACCACAGTTGGGGAAATTCCAATAGTCGGTAAATTGTTTAGCTGTTGCTTTCCATTTCTCCACAAATGCCCGGAGCTGTGAAAGGTAAAAATATATGTTAAAAACATTTTCAGGCTTAATTCTCGATACATTGTTTTATTTTGCTTTATTATACAGAATCTATTTGGTAATGAAACACAGACTGTCACATCACCACCAGTAAGCAGGAACAAAAAGAGAAAGACAGGGCAAGAGTCTACAGGCAACTTTCTACTACAAGCATCTGCAGCGGTAAATCAGAAGAGGGATGAATGTGATGACCTGGGTGGAGTTACTGCCAAGAAAATACGCCGGATGTCAGAAGACCAAAAACAATTATTGGAACCATTACTAATTAAGCTTCTTAATAAATGGTTAAGAGGGGAGCTTACCACAAATACGCACTTAGCTGAGCACAAAACCACACACACCCAATCATCGCAACAACCTCAACAAATGCATCAGTGGCACGTACCATTCACACAGCAGGAACGTCCCCAAAACAACTGGGGACATGATTATCAGTACACATCTTTGTGAATCACATTCATTTGGTTTAAAAGATGTTATGTTTTTCAGTTTGACGTGTTATGAACTAGTTTGAGTTTACTCATATGTTTACAGCTTCAAAATTCAAGGAAGCTAGCTGTACAGTGTTTGAGAGTTATAAAATAAAAGCATTGTGTCATTACCTTTAAGTATTCGTCTTGCATGATTCTTATGATGGCTTGGCAGGTCTCAGGTATGATGAGGCCTAGCGATTGGGCAGAGATTCCAGTGGTGAACTTGAGGTCTTCAAAACTTCGTCCAGTTGCCAGAAAACAAAGTGTTGCTACCAGTCTCTGCTCCGCTGTGATGCTACTTCTTAAGACTGTGTCCTTTTTTTTGTTATGAGGGGTGACACTTGACTCAGTAGCAGCTGAAAGGACTCATCAGGCATCCTCAGATAGTTACGATAATCATCGGGATTGTTTTCCTTGAGCTCTCGAACCAATCTCATATGAGAGAAGTTATCACGGTTCTTCAGCCACTCTTTACTCCATAACCTTTGCCTTTTGCTTCTGGGCTCCTCTGCTTGCTGTATAGCCATCACTCCAAGCATTACTATGGCAATGGTCCTCTCATCCACATCCATATTGAAGGTGAAGCTGATGTAGGTGATGCAGTAGAGATGCTCACTACGCACAAGGTTCGTTCTAACGAACGCACGTCGCTTCTCTGGGCGTATATGTAAACCACAGGAAGCCACGGTGCAGAGGTCAAATACATTTTGTCACTTCCTTTTTATTTGCAAAAACCGCACGAAAAAATTATACATTGATGTTCACAAGTGATTTATCGTTCGGAAATCGTTACTTAGCTGATTTCATGATCGTTTGCTCTTAAGAACGTATGTTCGTTTTTCGAGAGAGCACTCGGACGATTTTTCGTATAGTGTATGGCCAGCATAAGATTTACCCATAATCCCATCCCTCACACAGTTAAGAGGGAGGATCTGCTGCTGTTGAAAAGGAACTCATTTAATCAAGCTAAATAACATATATTATTATGCTATATGTTATAAGATAATATTTTATTATTTATCTATTTACTGTGAAATTACTGGTTTGAAGTTACAGTATAACTCCAAACACCAGTAATTTGTCCAAGTTAATTTGTGTTAAGTTAAATTAAATTACCTTAAAAATAATATATAATAATTATTTGTATTCTACCTATTTATGGTAATTAACCACTTGCCACCGAGGCCAATTCTGACACTTTTCTCCTACATGTAAAAATCATCATTTGTTTGCTAGAAAATTACTCAGAACTCCCAAACATTAGATATTTTGTTTTAGCAGGCACCCTAGGGAATAAAATGGCAGTCATTGCAAGTTTTTATATCACACGGTATTTGCGCAGCAATTTTTCAAAAGTGTAAAAAAAAGAAACCTTATTCATGAATAAAAAATAAAAAAAATAGCCCAATTTTTTTGCATAATGTGAAAGATAAAGTTATGTCGAGTCAATAGATACCTAACATGTCACGCTTTTAAAATTGCGCACACTTGTGGAATAGTGCCAAACTTCAGTAGTTAAAAATCTCCATAGACAACGCTTTAAAAATGTTTACAGGTTACAGAGGACGACTAGTGCTAGAATTATTGCTTTTGCTCTACTACCATTCACGGCATATGTAACCTGTGTGTATCTGGGGTTTAACCTGGTGCAGTTTTTTTTGTTTTTTTTAAATACCCTGTTTTTTACGTATAGACTGACCAATTAAATAAAATGCAAAAAAGTTATTTTTTTTTTTACATGAAATAACCATTATTTTTAATGCAACTGTATCTCATAGGTACACTAATAAATAAAGTATACAGAACAGCAGATATACACTGTAGCCTGAAGATGACAATTTTCTTCTAAAGGTTAAAATATTTATTTTTTAACCAATGAAGCCTAAGTTCTTTAATCTCAGAGCTGAAATAATCATGTGATTGAGTGCCAGCAGTCACATAAAATGTCAGCTGCTGTCTTTTAAGAAGAGGATATTTATTAGCATTTTCACAGTATAATATTTCCTCTCATGGACAACATGACTAGGTGTATGCGTTATTTATGGGCAAAGTAAGACAAACGCTGTAGTCATGAATTTAAAGCGGAGGTCCACACAAAAATGGAACCTCCGCTTTTCGGAACCCTCCCCCCTCTGGTGTCACATTTGGCACCTTTCAGGGGGGAGGGGGTGCAGATACCTGTATAATACAGGCATTTTCACCCACTTCCGGACATAGACCCCTGCAGAATCTGCAGGGGTCTACGTCACTTCTCGTCCCCTCCCGCGGGGACCAGTTAGGACGCGCTGCGCTACTCACGCATGCGCAGTATTGAACCGGGAATTGAAGCCGCAACACTTCATTTCCTGATTCCCTCACCGAGGATGGTGGGGGGGGCACCCAATAGCCGAGCGATTGCTTGGCTGCCGACATCGCGGGCACCCTGGACAGGTAAGTGTCCATTTATTAAAAGTCAGCAGCTGCAGTATTTGTAGCTGCTGGCTTTTAATATTTATTTTTTATTTTTTTTATATCAATTTTTATTGAGAGTTTAAAGCATACAAAGAATAAAGACTTTTAGCGAACAAGAAGTAAAGAGATATAAATAATATAGTAAATAATACAAAATAATATAGAGCTGAGTTAGAAAGGAACACAGTCTCTGATGTATTAGACCATTCGTTAAGCGTATTAAGTAGTCCTGTACCAAGTGGGGAGGGGACAATGGTTGATTCCCACAAACTATGGCCGACCACTAAAAATCGCTCTGTTTGATTGCAGTGATCAACCCACTACAATCCCTGAAGTCCCCTCCTTTGTATAATAGTATAGGCAGTGCGAAATGCCACTATTCCTATGAAAAATCATGTTTCTCGTAACTACTTCATTAGGAACCAAGAAAGAAAAATAAAATCAAACATATGAAATAACTTTAAGATTAACCAAAGTTGAAACCTATACCCTATTTAGCTCACGTTAGTTTAATTGCTTGTCATGCCAAGGTGCCCATAACTTGGATATCTTGTCAAATTGCCCTCTCGCTGAAGCATGGAGAGTCTCGTATGTACTGTGTGTTTGTACAGTAGTTATAACTTCTTGAAATTTTGGGGCTCCAATGTTCTTCCAGTGTCTAAGTAGAGTAAGGCGTGTAGCCATTAATATATGTGCTGTTACAGTCCTATGTGCCACAGGTACTAATTCCAAGTCCAGAGGGAGTATGGCCAACTCGGGGCGTAAAGGTAAAGTGATATGTGATATAGTTTGTATTAGTCTCTCAATCTGAGCCCACAGAGGTTTAACCCTTGGGCATGTCCACAATATGTGGAACAGTGTGCCCCTCTCTCCACATAGCCTCCAGCACTCTGAAGTAGTACCCGGGAAAAATTTTGACAATCTATGTGGGGTAAGGTACCAGCGAAGCAGGATTTTCTGGTGCAATTCCCATAAGTTTGTACTCTTTGTAGTAGTTAAATGAAGTTTAATTGCCCTTTCCCAATTTTTAGCAGTGAATGTCAGACCAATGTCTTTTTCCCATGCCAAAATGTTTGGGGTTTTAATTAATGTATCCTTGCTCTGTAGCGCCCTGTAAATGATTGATATACCTTTGGAACCTTTTGTGTCTTGTTGGTAAAAATCAGTTAGTTTCTTTGGAAGTTGGGTAAACAAATTGGGGGTCTTCCTTATTACTTGAGTTAGTTGAATATACCTATAATGCTCCCTCAGTGGCAGGTTAAATTCTTCTTGTAGTAAGTGAAATGGTTTAATTTTGGAGTGAGTGATTATATCTTCCAAATGGTGAATACCATGTAAGTTCCATGTGTTGAGATTTATATCTGGAATAATATGACGGACTGCCATTATGTTAAGGTTCAGGGGAACCTGCTCTTCCTCCCATGATTGCGCTGTACAAAGGTGAGCCCATGCCCTCAATGAAGCTAGTATGGGTGGCGATAGATTCCTGTCTAGATATTTGCAGTGACGAGCTGTCATCAAAAAGTCAGCCAAGTCGTCTTTCTGTATTTGTATGGCTTCTAGTTTTTTCCATAAGTGGGTGCAGTTAGGTCTTAGCCAGGCTTTAATCTGGGCTAATATTGATGCAAAATAATAATCCTGCAGTATAACATGGCCTATGCCCCCCGCCGCTCTATTTCTCACTAGTTTGCTAAATGCCCACCTTGCCTTCTTCCCCTGCCACAAATATCTGTTCAGGATCGATTGAAGGGAGGCAAAGTACGCAGTAGGTAAAGGTATCGGAAGGGTCCTGAACAAATACAGCAGCTGAGGCAAGACCATCATTTTAAAGGCCGCTAACCTACCCAGCCAGGACAATTCAGAATGAGTCATTTTGTTCAGTTTGTTTTGAAAGGAGTTCAGGAAAGGTGTGTAGTTAGCATGGAGCAGCTCAGCCGTGTCCTTAGTTAGTGTTATGCCCAGATAACCTATGCCTCCATCTGACCACACATAAGGGTACTTGTTCTGTAGTTCTATTTTAGTTTCTGGAGCTAAACCCAATCCCATCAGATAGGATTTCGTTTCGTTTACCTTATAGTAGGAAACTAATGAGAAGGTCTGTAGTGCATCGTGAACACTGGCCAGGGAATCATCTACATTAGTTAAGAACAAAATTACGTCGTCTGCAAATAAACTTATGACATGTTTCCTGTTGCCTACGTGCAAACCTGCTATTTGGGGGTGTCCTCTCATGTGTATGGCCAGAGGTTCCATTAACAAATTAAAAATGAGTGGGGATAAGGGGCACCCTTGAGGCGTGCCATTCGTTATGTCAAAGGGAGTCGACAGAGCACCTGCTATGTAAACTTGAGCTGAAGGAAGTGTGTATAACGCCTTTATTGCAGAAAGTATGAGGCCCCCAAAGCCGAACCTGCTCAGCACCTCTGTAAGGTATCCCCAATGAATTCTATCAAACGCCTTCTCCGCATCCAGTGAGAGAAGCAGAGAAGGCGTTCCCCTCCGGTTAGCAATGTGTATAAGGTTGACTAGTCGCCTAGTGGCATCAGCTGTTTGTCTCACTTTAGTGAATCCAGATTGATCTATATCCACAATGTCAGGTAGGATATCTACCAGTCTAGTAGCGATGAGTTTGGCATAGATCTTGACATCATTATTCAGTAATGATATTGGCCTAAAGTTTTGTGGTACATCTGGAGATTTCCCTGGTTTAGGCAAAGCTATGATTGTAGCAGTTAGCATTTCAGGAGGGAAAGAGGAAGATGCAGCAGCTAAGTTGAACGTTTCGGTGAGATGAGGGCAAAGAATGTCCTGAAATGTCTTGTAGTACTCCCCTGTAAAACCATCTGGGCCGGGCGATTTGTTGGCGGGGAGAGCCTGGATCGTCTGTTTTACCTCTAGATCAGATATTGGGGAATTAAGGCTCTGGAGGTGTTCCTGTGTGAGTTTGGGGAAATTGAGTTTGTCTAAAAATGCGTCAATAGCCTCTTTTGTTGGCTGTGGTGTGGAAAGATCGTCTTTTAGGTTATATAATGAACTGTAGTATTGGCTAAATGTGTCAGCTATTGCTTGGGGGTGAGTTTGCTTGACCTGCGTTTTTGGTTGTAGAATATGGGAGATTTGGGTTCTGGTTCTGTGACCCTTTAGTTTGTTGGCCAGCAGTTTGCCTGCTCTGTTTCCACTGGTGTAGTATGCTAGTTTTAACCTTCTAGAGGTCTTTTCAAAATCGTCAAGAAATTTTAGCCGTAGTTCTGTGCGAAGTTGTATTACTTGGTCAGACAATATGTGGGATGGGTTAGCTTTGTTTCGTCTGTCTATGTCTTCAATTTTGGATAACAATTGTACGGTTTGCTGCTGCATTTCCCTCTTGTATCTCGCCCCCTGCTGCATCATCACCCCCCTCATCACTGCCTTATGTGCGTTCCAAATAACAAAAGGATTTGCCACTGAACCTTGATTTACATCAAAGTATTCACTCAGTTTTCCCTGGATGTATGACCTGATCGGACCTTCCTGCAGTAGGCGATGGTTGGCTCTCCATAGGTAAGTAGATTTTTGAGAAGAAGGGTTTCCTATTGTTAAGCAAACCGAGGCATGGTCCGACCATGTGATACTATTAATCTTTACCGACTTACATTTCATCAGTAACCATCTGTCAACCAAAAATAAGTCAATTCTACTATAAGACCTATGACAATTAGAGAAAAAGGTATAGTCTCTTTCATTTGCGGTCAAGCATCTCCAAGAGTCATATAGGTTATGTTTTTGTAGGGACGTCAACAGGGATGGGGGCCTCCTCTTTGGTGAAGAGGTGGAGTCAACATCTGGGTCTGGTGTGATGTTGAAGTCCCCACAAATAATTAACATTCCCTTCTGCACCTTCCTCACTTTTTTCACAATCCTGTGAAAAAATTAAATTTGTCTCACATTTGGTGCATATACATTCGCCACAGTGTAAGTGACGGAATTAATGTCACAGATCAATATTATGAAACGTCCCTGAGGATCACATATAGCTTCATGTAGATGGAAAGAGACTGTGTCTCTTATTGCTATCATCACTCCCCTTGTCTTTGAGGGCGCATTTGCTTGATAGACGTGGGGAAACTGGGGATGTGAGCATTTAGGAGGCGAGTCCTGTAAAAAGTGGGTCTCCTGGACACACAAAATGTCACAATGTTGATGCAAGGCCTCCTTCCACAGAGATCTCCGCTTGGCAGGGTGATTAAGACCCTTGGAATTTAGAGTCATAAACTGTACCGCCATGTGTGGATAATAAAGTTACTTACAGATGGTGGGAGTCGCTGGTTAATCCCTGTAGGTGCACTGCGCGAGATAGGCCTTACGTGCTCACACTTGTCTAAGGGTCTTTCAGCGAGGTATGGGAGGCAGTACTTCTGGCTATTAGGGCATAAGAGAGTTATTTCAAGAGAAACATGAAGGAGAAGAAAAAAAAATTAACAATGGCAACTGGCCAAGTAATAGAGTGCAAAAGTGTGTGACTCATTATCACTCAAGCGGTAGGTGGGGAAAGGGAAAAAGTTCGGAACAGGAATCCGATCCATTCCAACAGGCACTCTATGAAATCATCAAAGTTTAATCCAGGTTAGTTGTGAGAACGAGCGTTTCTGCGGTCAACTGTGCGCCATTCAGGTTCTGGGTTTTTTGATGTGGGTCCCCGCTGGGGTTGTGGTTGATTATCAGGGACAATTCCCCAAGAGGGTAGCATTGACATTCCTTTGGCCAGAGAGTCTATAACATATTCCTTGTCATCTTTCGTGACTATCAGCTTGGTTGGGAAGCCCCACTTATAGGTCAGTTTGTGATTCCTGAGGGCCTTTGTGATGGTATTGAGATTTCTGCGTTTTTGGAGCGTATATTGTGATAAATCCGCATAGAACTGGAGGTCAGAGTAAGGAGCAGGGATCTGTCCTTTTTGGTGTGACACTGCCATCAGTTGTTCCTTGGTGTGATAAAAATGAAATCTAAGGATCACATCTCTAGGTATAGCATCAGATAGGTATGTGGGCTTTGGGAGCCTATGGATCCTATCCACAGTGAAGTCTAGAGCAGACAGGTCTGGCATAACTGTAGCAAACAGTTGAGCAGCATATCCACGCAGCTCCTGGTTTTTAACAGATTCAGGGATTCCCCTTATCTTCACATTGTTCCTTCTGGATCTATCTTCCATTTCTGCCATCTTAGCTTTCACTGATTCCATATCATCCTCTGACTTCTCACTAGCATCGACCAGGTCATTGATAGTGAAAGCATACTCCTCCATCTTATTCTCTATGTGAGAGACCCTTTCAGCCACATGTCTCAGTTCTGTGCCAAACTTGTGTACGCATGATACCATGTCTGACTGGAGTGAGCTCCTGAGAGACACCAACATCTCTTTCAATACTGTATCTAAGACAGGTTTATCATTTGTGGGGAATGAGTCAATGGAGTCTGGTAAGTCTCTGGTTTCATCCCCTGAATCTATGGGAGAGCTCACCTCATGTCCAGCATCCGCTGCATCCAGCCGGCATCTCGCCTTCTCCGGGCTCCCAGATGAAGGGGTAGCTAGTGGGGAATGTGGGTTCCTCGGTGGGCTGCTTCTTTTCATGTTTATGCCCTTCTGAGATGAGCGCTGGGAAGAGCCTTGTACTGGCGTGGAGGATGAGCCGGCGCAATCTTGTGTAGGCCCCATAGAGAAGAACGCTGTGAGTTTGGTCGGCCGGTTCCCCCCCTTCTTGCGTCTCGTCATGCTGTATGTCCGTTTGCCGGGTCAGCGGGAGCTGAAACGCCGTATTTGGGCAACTTTTGGGTGCCTGGATCGTCCGTTACAAGCCGTTGAAGTGCCGCTGGTACCGGAGCTCAGCTACAGCATGTCCTCCTCAGTCTCCGGCTAGCTCCGCCCCTTTAATATTTATTTTTTAGGCGGACCTCCGCTTTAATAAACTTCAGAATGTCAGCGGCAGAAAGACTCATAGATATCAAAGGCTCCTCACTAAACTTCTAGTCCTGTGATTACTTCCTTCAACTCATAAATATACCTCTATACACCCCTGGGACTGGATGAAAAATATGCAGGAACATGTGCATTGCACCCATAGTGCACTGACTGCAGTTGCAATGCTTTACAAGCTCCAATGCAAAATTCAATAAATGCATATATTTCTTTCTTTTTTTTTTTCAATAAAGGTGTATCTTTTTTTTTTTTTTTTTTTTTAGCTTTTATTACATTACCAACTTGAGTCCCTAGTGCCTTTTTAAATAAGTACAGGGATAGCAGTTACTGTATTCATTCCAGACACGCCCATTACTGTTTTAAAATGGCAGCTGGTCTCTGTGATTTTTGCGAGTCCCAGTGGCTTTTTCACTGAAACCCCTAGGTGTCATAGACAGTTAAGACCAAGTGTTAAAGTGGAGGTGCAGCCAAATAAAAAAAAAAAAAAAAAAAGTCAGCAGCTACTAACAGTTTAGCTGCTGACTTTTAATAAGGACACTTACCTGTCCTACTCACCCGCGACGTCGGTCCCGCCACGGCGAACGATCGCTGCTGGCAGGTCCCGGCTCCTCCATCCTCAGTAAGGGAAACAGGCAGTGAAGCCGTAAGGCTTCACTGCCCGTTTCTTACTGCGCATGCGCCACTTGCACGGCGCTTTGAGAATGGGCGGCTTGCCTGCTGGGATACACACAGTTCCCAGAAGGCAGCGCGCCCCATTCACAAGAAGAGGAAGCGGAAGGAGACACACCGCGGATGAGAAGAGGAACATTAGAGGCAGATTAGGGGACTTCCGCATAGCAACAGGCATTTAGGGTGAGTATAAAAAAAAAAATTCTATTAATTTTTTTTTTTTTTTAGGATTTTTAATGTAAACATTTTTTCAGGGTGGACCTCCGCTTTAATCCTAGGAGCTGAGACTCTCAGCTCCTGGGCTTCCAGCCTTGCCACAAAGTACTTCATATGAGCCCTTGTAGCAGTTTACTGTGACTACTATGTTTCCGAATTTTGTTTACATCGAGAAGGATGATCAGAACACACCAGTTTCAGCTCTGTCCCTCGTCTCCCTGCAGCAATAGATCACTGCTATGGTGATCCACTGCTTGCTGATTGCAGACAGTAGATCACTATTAAAATAAGAGCAGTAATCTGTTGCTACACCACTGCATGGGTTATCTGGATCTGGTTTACTGAGCAAAAAAAAATAAAATAAAATTTTTAAGTCTAAAAATAAAGAAAAAGGTCGGGAAATGCAACTGGTTGTGACCGATTTGGTGGTTGTAATACAGACAGAGACTCCCAAGTCAGTTTGATCAAAGGTCTGGCAGGGGTGAGATCTATAACTTCAGAACAGAAAAGGGTACTGATTTGCAAAAAAAAAGTTTGCTAAAATCCTTGAAAAGTATATACCTGGAGTGGATTGGTATTTTCTAAACAATAGCAATGCAGTATTGTGTGTAGGGATCCTGTCTGGGTGAATGTTTACAAGTACAGTCTAGGATCCTGTCCATCTCTAGAGGCTCCCATTAAGTACATAATAAAGGAGGATCCCTGATTTTAGTACATAATCAGTCAAGTGTCCATCATCAATTAATCAGTCTTTAGCAATTTCAAGAAACAGGCATTCTGACAGGTTTCGTTTTTAAATATTACATTGAAAGCTTTCATTATATTCAGATAAAGGATATTTAAAATTGTTTTAAAATGCTGCAATTAGAGTGCATCATAAAAAGTATCTTTCAGCTAAAGAAATCATAAAGTTACCTTTCCTCTTAAGGACACGCTCAAGCTTTCAAATGATAAATATTGAACATTGTACATTTTAAATACACAATGGCTACAGGCAATTATATGCACTTAACAATACATCTGTTGCGCACGGTATTCTAAAAGTTCAAATGAAAACTAAAAAGCAGCTGTACTGACCTGCAAAAAACATTACAATTTTACTCAAATTGAAAAGAATTCAGTTAGAAATCATTTTATTTGCATAAAAGTTTCAAAAAGATCAAATTATTTGCTGTGCTTGTGTGCTAGAGAATTCACTGAATGCTACATTTCAAACAACAAATATTGGTGGACAAAACTTTGGAAGGAAACTATAGCTTGAGCACTTTATACTTTTGACCTTTAAACTTGTGATACTGTGTATGTGTGTGTGTGTGTATATATATATATATATATATATATATATATATTGTGAGGGGGTTAACTCGGTAGCGGGTGTGTGTGACCCCCTGGATGGGCTCCCCACACAGAAACAGGCCCAGCAGACGGAGGTTGTGGTTTTCAAGATCAAAAGGTGCGGTTTATTTCTCTATTTACAGTGACAAAAACACAGCAAAGCAAAAAGAAACATAAACAAAATAAATCCTGGTCAGCTTGACCTCTGACTAAACATGCAGGTTTCCCTAACTAACAACTGGGATCAGCCTGGTGCTGTCCTAGTCCCTAAGTCCCTGGTTTAGTAAATGTCCAAACAAATAGCCACACAGGCTTTTGTCTCACCGCACAGGGGTTCACTCTCCCTAGACAGTCCACACAGGTCTGGTTCCAGGCATGAGCAAACACCTAATGAAGCTGGGAGTTTTTATAGAGGCCTTAAACGAGCTGACAAGCTTCAGCTGGTCTCATCAACTCCCTGCCTGCACGACGCCCAACACTCTCCCTAGAGGTATGAATCATCCATGAGCCCACTAGCCTCAGCTGGGCTTCATCAACTCCCTCCCTAGTTGTATAAGTCGGCATAAAGCCTGAATCTGGGAGAAATATATCTACCCCCCTGGATGCAACCAGGTGACTTTACCTTCCTGCTGTCACATACCCCCCCTCTTGTTTTAACCTTGGGGTTGGAACACCAGCAATCAGGCATTCATGTACTCGAGACAAAGCATCCACATTCCCCATTTGAACGCCAGGGCGATGCTTTACTGTGAAGTTGAATTCCTGTAGGGCCAGGAACCACCTATTCACTCTTCTATTTGTCTCCTTGTTTTGAGCCATCCACTTTAACGGAGCGTGATCCGTAACCATGTCAAAGTGCCTACCTAGCA
Source organism: Rana muscosa (assembly GCA_029206835.1). Lineage (NCBI taxonomy): Eukaryota > Metazoa > Chordata > Amphibia > Anura > Ranidae > Rana > Rana muscosa. The sequence continues at coordinate 633,722,944 of CM055117.1, read as the reverse complement.
GATAGTACCGAAGGGAATCTAGAGCCCACTTCACCGCTAAACACTCCTTTTCAACCGTGGCGTAATTTACCTCATGGGACTTCAACTTCCTGCTGAGGTAAATGACTGGGTGCTCTTCCCCGTTCCAGACCTGGGACAATACTGCTCCTAACCCCACATCTGATGCATCACTTTGTACGACAAAGTCTTTAGAGAAGTTGGGTGAGTACAACACTGGCTGGCTACATAAGGCTTGTTTCAAGAATTGGAATGCTGCCTCAGCCTCGGGGGTCCATTTAATCATGACCGACCCTTTCCCTTTCGTCAGGTTGGTTAGGGGCACAGCCTTAGAAGCAAAGTGGGGAATGAAGCGCCGATAATAACCCGCGATTCCCAGAAAGGCTCGTACCTGCTTCTTGCTGTTGGGACATGGCCAACTCTGGATGGCCTCGACTTTGTTGAGTTGGGGTTTTATTACTCCCCTGCCAATGGTGTACCCAAGATATTTGGCCTCCTCCTGCCCAATGGTACACTTCTTGGGGTTAGCCGTAAACCCCGCTTCCCGGATAGAGTCTAGGACTGCTTGCACTTTTGGCAGATGTGAGGCCCAATCTGTGCTATGGACAATTACGTCATCCAGGTAAGCCGCAGCATACTTCCGATGGGGCCTCAGTATCTGGTCCATTTTCCGCTGGAATGTGGCCGGCGCATTCTGTAACCCGAACGGCATTCTCTTATATTGGAACGCCCCGTCTGGGGTTACAAATGCGGTTTTCTCTTTGGCCGACTTGGCCAGGGGAATTTGCCAATACCCTTTTGTGAGGTCAAGAGTCGTCATGTATCGGGCTGTTCCCAGCCGGTCGATCAACTCATCTATACGTGGCATGGGGTAGGTGTCAAATTTTGTAACTTTGTTCAACTGACGAAAATCGTTACAAAATCGCCAGCTCCCATCCGGTTTAGGCACCAACACAATGGGACTAGACCAATCACTTTGGGACTCCTCTATCACCCCTAAGTTCAGCATTTTCTGTACTTCCTCCCGTATTGCCTCCCGTCGGGCCTCTGGGATCCGATAGGGTTTTAACTTCACCCTTTCACCGGGCGGGGTAATAATATCATGCTCTACCCCAGATGTTTGTCCCGGCAGCTCAGAGAACACCTCCTTGTTGCGAAGCACAAACTCCTTAACCTCCTGTTGTTGGGGTTGTGACAAGGTGGCTGCTATTCCAACCTCCGGAATCACGCAACCAGTTTGAGCTGGTGACCAAGTTTCTGCGACTAGGGACTCTCTATCCCTCCAGGCTTTCAACAGATTAACGTGATAGATCTGTTCGGGCTTTCGCCTTCCTGGTTGTCTGACCTTGTAATTCACTTCGCTCACTTTTTCCATTATCTCGTAGGGGCCTTGCCATTTGGCAAGGAATTTACTTTCAACCGTAGGGACAAGTACCAATATCCTATCCCCCAGGGAAAAGGTACGGGTCTTGGCTCCACGGTTGTACGCTCTCTGCTGTGCCAACTGCGCTTGGGCCAAATGTTCCTTCACGATGGGCATTACCTGTGCAATTCGATCTTGCATCAGGGCGACATGCTCAATCACACTCCTGTGGGGAGAACTCTCACTTTCCCAAGTTTCCTTGGCAATATCCAACAGCCCTCTTGGGTGTCTCCCATACAGTAACTCAAAGGGGGAGAATCCCGTAGAGGATTGGGGCACCTCCCTAATAGCAAACATCAAATAAGGAAGTAGACAGTCCCAATCCTTTCCATCTCTATCCACCACTTTCTTCAACATTTGTTTTAGGGTTTTGTTGAATCTTTCAACCAGCCCATCGGTTTGGGGGTGATACACAGACGTACGCAATTGCGTCACTTTGAACAATTTACACAGCTCTTTCATAACCCGGGACATAAAGGGTGTACCTTGGTCCGTAAGCAGTTCTTTACAAATACCCACCCGGCTAAAAACAAGAGATAGCTCTTTGGCTATGGTTTTGGCCGAGGTATTTCGGAGAGGGATCGCTTCTGGATAACGGGTGGCATAGTCCATTATAACTAATATGTACTGGTGCCCCCTAGCGGACTTGATTATAGGACCTACCAAATCCATTGCGATCCTCTCAAACGGGACCTCAATGATGGGTAGAGGGACCAGCGGGCTACGGAAATGTGGCATCGGGGCCGACCTCTGACACACAGGGCAGGAGGAACAATAATTTTCTATGTCCTTCGTCACCCCAGGCCAATAGAATCTCTGTAATACCCTCTCTCGGGTTTTCTCTGTCCCCAGATGACCTCCAAGAATGTGCCCATGGGCCAACTCCAACACCAACTTCCTGTAAGGTTTGGGCACCACAAGCTGCTCAACGGTTTTTTCTGCCCTTTTTGCCACCCGATACAGTAGGTCCTTCTCTACGCTGAAGTATGGGTAAGTGCAGGTATTATCTGGGTTCACTAACTCGCCATCTATTTCCACTACGTTTTCCCGTGCCTTTATTAGGGCGGGGTCTTTTAACTGTTCTGTGGCAAAATTTTCCCTGTGAACCTCAAGATCAGAAAACTCCACAGACGGTAGGTTTTCGTCTGAGGAGGTGGGCTCCTCTCCAGTTTCTTGAGTCTCGCCTGCCAATACTGACAAGGGAAATTCTGGAGAGTCCTCACCACTCTCAGAGGAGTTCTGGCTATCATCTTCCTGGTACATAGGGGCACCAGTGGGGGGCTCAGGATCATCCCACAGTTCCCAGAACTTCGGAAAATCCCTTCCCACAATGGCATCATGCGGTAATTGAGATACTAACCCCACTGGATGAGAGAGGGTACCTTTGGGGGTCTTGAAACACACTGTAGTCACTGGATACTCTCGGGTGTCCCCATGCACACAAATAACAGCTACCTTGCTATTCCCAGAGACCTCTGTTTTAACTAATTCAGCCTTTATCAGGGTCACAAGGCTACCTGAATCCAGTAATACCACAACATTTCTACCATTAATACACATTTTGCATAAATGTTTCTCAGTTCCCCGAATGGCAGTGCATGCGACTGTCGCACACAGCGACTGACGTCTGTCCGTCAGAAAGTCACATTGCATGGGTTCCTCCACAACCGGGCAATTTGCTGCAATATGTCCCGCTTGCCGGCAGCGGTAGCAAACAATCCTTTTGGCTGCCTCTTGAGCCCCCGACTTCCCAGGCTGTTCTCGCCAAACCCTGGGCAGAGCTCCCACCCTCTCACTCTCTCCACCCTCACCCCTTGGAATCATCTTATCCGCCCCTGGGGATGGTCTGGTCTTAGGGTGGAAAGTCCGAGAGTCTCTGGAAGAGGCCGTCAGGTTCTCTGCAGCCAAGTATCTCTCTACACGATCCACAAGTTTACCGGCCGTTTCTGGGTCTCCATGGCTTACCCACTTTTGAATGGCGGTAGGAAGAGCTCTCAAGAAACGATCCATCACAACACGTTCCACAATCTCCGGTGCGGACAAAGTCTCTGGCTGTAGCCACTTCCTGCTCAGGTGAATGAGATCATACATTTGAGACCTGGGGGGTTTTCCAAGCTGGAAAGTCCAGTTATGCACACGCTGAGCCCGGACAGCCAGGGTGACACCCAGCCTTGCCAATATTTCAGCTTTTAGCATCACATAGTCTTTTGCTTGGTCAGGCTCTAGGTCATAGTAAGCTTTCTGCGATTCACCAGTTAACAGAGGAGCCAGCAGTCCAGCCCACTGATCCTTAGGCCACTTTTCCCTTTCAGCAGTCCTTTCAAATGTGGTCAAAAACACCTCTGGATCATCTTCTCCAGTCATTTTTGTCAATAAACGACTCACCCCAAATGACGCGGTATTAGTGGGACGGCTTTCCTCACTGGTCTGCGGACGTTGCTGCATTACTGCTTCCATCTGTTGTTGTAGTCTCTGCTCTTGCTTCTGCAACAGGTCTATGAAGCGGGCCTCAGATTGCTGCTGGGCTTGTTGCTGGGCTGCAAGGCTCCTTTGCAAACCTGCATTTGTCTGCTGTTGATTGGCATTTGCTAGAGCCAGCTGTTTCAGTATCTCCTCCATGCTGGCTTAAAAAAAACTGCCACTGGTTCTCCACCAACTGTGAGGGGGTTAACTCGGTAGCGGGTGTGTGTGACCCCCTGGATGGGCTCCCCACACAGAAACAGGCCCAGCAGACGGAGGTTGTGGTTTTCAAGATCAAAAGGTGCGGTTTATTTCTCTATTTACAGTGACAAAAACACAGCAAAGCAAAAAGAAACATAAACAAAATAAATCCTGGTCAGCTTGACCTCTGACTAAACATGCAGGTTTCCCTAACTAACAACTGGGATCAGCCTGGTGCTGTCCTAGTCCCTAAGTCCCTGGTTTAGTAAATGTCCAAACAAATAGCCACACAGGCTTTTGTCTCACCGCACAGGGGTTCACTCTCCCTAGACAGTCCACACAGGTCTGGTTCCAGGCATGAGCAAACACCTAATGAAGCTGGGAGTTTTTATAGAGGCCTTAAACGAGCTGACAAGCTTCAGCTGGTCTCATCAACTCCCTGCCTGCACGACGCCCAGCACTCTCCCTAGAGGTATGAAACATCCATGAGCCCACTAGCCTCAGCTGGGCTTCATCAACTCCCTCCCTAGTTGTATAAGTCGGCATAAAGCCTGAATCTGGGAGAAATATATCTACCCCCCTGGATGCAACCAGGTGACTTTACCTTCCTGCTGTCACAATATATATATATATATATATAAAATGGAGGATGTATGTTCAATAAAAGGCCTAGTGGAGCACACACTTAGCGCCAATTCAATCCCACAATATTAGCAGCAGTATATCTAAATATACATAAAATATAATGATCAACTCAAAATATTTTAAATAACTAAGCAGCCGTTGAAAAAGAAACAAAATGTAGAAAGCGAGGTAAATCAATAAAACAGATAAAAACTGCAACATTAATTTACACCAAACAGCGCTAAAAAATTAAACCTAAAATAATAAATAGACTCGTGGACAAGCCACTGATAAAAGTCTCAAACGTAGTGTTATGACAGAGTCAGTCCAGAGAATAATGAGGTGAGTATCAACAATTGTCCATATGTGTGCACCTTCCACCAACACAGAAATCAATTGTAATCCACCGCGTGATGTAATAATCCCCTCTGGGGTTCAAACTCACCGGAACCACAATAAAAATGTGCCTTCAGTAATAAGGAAACATCTGCTACTCTGTCGTGGCTCGTCACTCCTTACAAAGATCCACCAATGCACTGGGCTCCACAGCAGCTCATATAATAATGGAAAATAACAGCAAACATAGCGTAATCCTGTTTATTAAACAAACTGCTTCCCATACATCAGGAGACCCCTTTAATAAACTACGTACAAAAATTAAGCAAAAAATGAGCATATCGAGGCCTCAGAGGGCGCTATCACCGTAATCAGCCGTCTCTCAGAGCGTTCGCAAGTCCTGCAGACACTTCCTGGGTAGAGGTGAAGAGCGTAACTACGACAACACACGACCCGGAAGTGACGAGTGCGCTCCAAGGTTGCGTTCCACCGCTCTTCACCTCTACCCAGGAAGTGTCTGCAGGACTTGCGAACGCTCTGAGAGACGGCTGATTACGGTGATAGCGCCCTCTGAGGCCTCGATATGCTCATTTTTTGCTTAATTTTTGTACGTAGTTCATCCTTCTGTTATTTTCCATTATTATATGAGCTGCTGTGGAGCCCAGTGCATTGGTGGATCTTTGTAAGGAGTGACGAGCCACGACAGAGTAGCAGATGTTTCCTTATTACTGAAGGCACATTTTTATTGTGGTTCCGGTGAGTTTGAACCCCAGAGGGGATTATTACATCACGCGGTGGATTACAATTGATTTCTGTGTTGGTGGAAGGTGCACACATATGGACAATTGTTGATACTCACCTCATTATTCTCTGGACTGACTCTGTCATAACACTACGTTTGAGACTTTTATCAGTGGCTTGTCCATGAGTCTATTTATTATTTTAGGTTTAATTTTTTAGCGCTGTTTGGTGTAAATTAATGTTGCAGTTTTTATCTGTTTTATTGATTTACCTCACTTTCTATATATATATATATATATATATACATCTATATATATATATATATATATATATATACACACATACTGCATATATAAGTATATTATAAATATATGTAAAAGTCATAGTGAAATGTATTGCATTTTAAGAATTTCGGTCTAAATTCTATGAGGAAAACATGAACAATACATTTCTGCAAATGATGAGATAATGGGTTTTTGAGTGTTCCTCTATGATGGGGCAAAAATTAAGAAAGAGAGTGCTTTCAATCATTGGTACTGATCAATATGCTTGTGCAATATCTGAGGTTAGGAAATGTTAGGGTTATTGTGTTAAACAGACTGCCTAATTAAAATAATGTATATTTTTCAACAAAAAATCAGTTGTGTGAACTCCTGTAACTCCAACTGCACCATGAAGGGACCTGTAAAAGTTAATCCAGGCAATTGCAGACAGGGGATTAACATATTCAAAAGGGAGGGCGGAGAGTGCAGAGAGATTTGTGTTCTGGGACGCAGCAGTGAAGAAAGAACATGGAGTTATAGCTGAACAGATCTGTTTAACTTCTAAAGGGAACCATTGTTTAACACCCATAAGGCCCTTTAATAGGAAATGGGTAAAATGTGGCTTTTTTTAAGCAGAAAAAGCACCAGGTGGAGGTAGCAATAAATCTAAGCCCCAGAATTTTTTTTTCCATGACAGAGAAAATAGACTTGTCTGGGTATACTGCTCAGGGAAAAGACCATTTATCGAGTGTAGCATGTATCTAGTCTCAGAAGTTACTCAGTTTGGGGAATAAGCATACGTTTTGCAGGAGGTCTCCTAGAGAGGAGCCACAGTGACAACATTGGTTGGGAGAGTTAAGGGACACAAAAAAAAGTACATGAAGGGAGTTTGTATCCTGATCCCTAATAGGGATGAGCTTCGCGTTCGAGTCGAACCCATGTTCGACTCTAACATCGCCTGTTTGGCTGTTCGCCGAATTTCGAACATTATGGGCCGTTTGTGCCAAATTCGAGTGGCGCGTCACGGCCCATAATTCATTGCGGCATCGCAGTGCATTGCTGGCTGATTATTGGCCAAGCATGCACTATGACCCGCATGCTTGGCCAATCACAGCGCCGTAAGTAGAGAGAGCCGTAATTGGCCAAAGTCAGGGTGGCTTTGGCCAATCATGGCTCGGAGGAGTAGGTACACGCCCCACACTATATAAGGCCGCCGACTTGGCGGCCTTGTGTAGTGTGTTGTGGCGTTGGTTAAAGGAAAAATACAGAGAGGGAGACCGTGTAATTTGATTTGCGTTAGATAGAGCAGGCAGGCGAGTCAGCTGCAGTTAGTGTGTAGAGGCTATATATGCATCCTAGGTGTTGTGTATATATATTTACACACTGTATTCAGTTTAGCTAGATCCGTTCCTGTTATTCTCTATACTGACAGGCAGGCAGGTGATTGTGCAGTGTTTTACTTAGTGTACTGTGTCCTTTGCACAGTGTGCACCTAAAGCTTACCTCAATACAATTGCTGGTGTTCTGATACAAACACAGGCAGGGAGCTGCAGTATTTTGCTTTAGTGTCCTTTGCACAGTGTGCACCAAAAGCTTACCTGAATACAATTGCTGGTGTTCTGATACAAATACAGACAGGGAGCTGCAGTATTATGCAGTGCTTTGGTGTCCTTTGCACAGTGTGCACCTAAATCCATACAAGACCCAAAGGGGCTGGTAATGGGCTGGGGGGGTACCCATGCCATTTTTCCCAATGATTTTCATCCATATTGCCGGGACCAGACATTACATTAAAGCCGCAAGCAGTTTTAAATGACTTTTTTTCCTTTAGAAATGTCATTTTGTGCAGGGACAGTTCTAAACACGGGAAACACGTGCCACTTCACAGGCATACTATAGACACCAGGTACGATATTTTAAAGGAATATTTCCCTTTATGCATCATTAAAATCACTGCTCCAGAAAAAATGGCTGTTTTTAAAACGTATTTTTGCATTGATACATGTCCCCTGGGGCAGGACCCGGGTCCCCAAACCCTTTTTAGGACAATAACTTGCATATTAGCCTTTAAAATGATCACTTTTGATTTCAAACGTTCAAGTCCCATAGACTTTAATAGGGTTCTAAAGTTTGCGCAAACTTTCAGTCCGATCGCCGGTTCTGGTGCGAACCGATGGTGTTCGGCTCATCCCTAATACAGCATATGTTATTTTTGTAAAATTTGAAAGATAATTTGAGAGGTTTATATTGTTCCTCTGGAGTTAGTTGGATATGTGGGTCGTGTTACCATTTTAAAATAAATGTAAGCAGAAGCTTGTGTCTGCTTGGAGGAGTTTATAGTATGTTTAGCTGGCCAAGGTTGCTTGCATTCCTGTTGATTTCAAACGTTCAAGTCCCATAGACTTTAATAGGGTTCTAAAGTTTGCGCAAACTTTCAGTCCGATCGCCGGTTCTGGTGCGAACCGATGGTGTTCGGCTCATCCCTAATACAGCATATGTTATTTTTGTAAAATTTGAAAGATAATTTGAGAGGTTTATATTGTTCCTCTGGAGTTAGTTGGATATGTGGGTCGTGTTACCATTTTAAAATAAATGTAAGCAGAAGCTTGTGTCTGCTTGGAGGAGTTTATAGTATGTTTAGCTGGCCAAGGTTGCTTGCATTCCTGTTGAAAAGAAGAAAGAAGTCAGTCAAAGTCAGGGACTCTGAAGTGCTAATGTAAGAGGTGTGTGAGTTGTCGCCACTGTCAATGCTCCAAGTGTATAAAAACAAAAAATGCAGCGCCTAAAATATGTATGGTGGCCCAAACGTGAACGTAAATATGGACAACAGCCAAACAGTAAGTATATACGGCCTAAGAAGGCATAGGATAAGTAAATCCAAATGTGTACCACACTAGTATATGCCTATACATGTGTATAAAAAACTTTTAAAGTATGTAATACAGTGAGCTGATACTTATAAAGTATGCAATACTGTGAGTAATACAGTGAACTAATAAAGTTCAATTAAGGTGACCAATGTGTAGACTGGGATCGGATGGAAGAAATGTATATAAATCTTCAATATATTGTCCTCATAAAAGAAATCCAAGAAAACTTCAGGAACGTGAAAAACATGTATTCGTATATCCGTAGCACCCAGGGACGTGACTCCAACACCAGGGATGGGGGGAAGAAATGGATACTCTTACCCCTATGCGTGAACACACACACCAGCGGTGGTGGGTCAAACAGACAAGAATGGTGAAATAGACTTCTCTGGATCCGTCCTCTCAAGGTGTCTGCAGATGAAGCAGGCGCAAGAAATCCAGTCCTTTCCCAAGTAATGATGTAGACCTCCAAGGCGTCAATGCATCAGAGATCATGTAAAAAATTGAACAGAAGAAGGCTCCACATAGCGCAGGATCAGATGGCAAAATAAAATCCTCATTTATTTCAGGAACAAAACACAAAACACACACGGTACAAAAAATGGATAAAATAAATAATCGTACAGGCTTCCATGCAGAGGCTTGCAAAAGGTGATCACAGAAGTAGCATCAAATAGTGGCGTAGCTATAAAGCAGGTTCATGCTCCAAGTGTGCCAGGACTGGGTCCGTATAAGAAAGACAATTTATTACATTTTTTAAAGTATAAGGCTCTGTATTTGGCCGAGTTTGTCAGTACTACAAATGCTTAAAGTGATTGTAAAGGCAGAAGGTTTTTTTATCTTAATGCATTTTATAAAAAGCCTTCTGTGTGCAGAAGCCCCCCTAACACTTTCTTGAGCCCCATCTAGATTCAGCGATGTTGTAGGAGTGTCTAGGCAGCCTGGGACTCTCCACTTCATTGGCTGAGACAGCAGTGCAGTGCCATTGGCTCCCGCTGCTGTCAATCAAAGTGAGCCAGCCTAAGAGGAGAGAAAGGGAGCAGGGCCGCGCCGGGGCACTGTGCCTGAATGGACACAGAGAGCTGTGGCTTGGCTCAAGTGCCCCCATAGCAAGCTGTTTGCTTTGGGGCCACTCAACAGGGGGGAGGGGTCAAGAGCACCAAAGAGGTGCTTTATTTAAGAAAATATTTATAGTTCATACATCCAAAATACAAACGGGTATTATCAGCAATCACCAATAGGAGTCCTGATGAGGGAGATCATGATGCGGCATCAATCTTTTTTGCGGAGACCTGAAGACAAGATCAGCAGTGATGGGAAGATCCACCAACTGTGGTCCAACCAGCTTGGAATGCCGCTTTGCACCAGCAGAAACCATGATATGGAACTGGAACTCAGAGACAGCCTATCTACTCTGCACTTTAGCCCCACTCTAGTAGTTTATAATCTGACATGCCATTGGACTTTGCCCTACCAGATGTGGCTGCTGGATGCCTAACTTATCAGATGCTGATGTTACACTTCCCCCCCTAGGAGCCGCTGGATAGGATGGGTCCTCTGTTCAATACCTCAACCTTGTCAAGAACCTCAGCCCCTCTGACACACCAGGTTAAGTGTACAAACATACAATATCACAGGAAGTCACTGAAAGTAATACTTGGTACCCAGTAGTAGTCCCATATCAAAGAAAACAGACAACAAACCATGTAGTAAAGGCAAACTTAATATATTGTCACCCAATATGATTGGTAACCAGGCAATCATAAAATGAAATAACAATGATAATAACACAATTTAGGATATAAAGTGATTAACAGTAGGGAGTAGGCATAAGATGACATTTGGCATCCAGATTAGCATAAACACTAGCAAAGCAACCTCGAATGCAGCAATGAGCACTCTACCGAGTGTTGGAACTATACTGCCAAAGCACATTCATAGTGGTGATTCTAGCCCTAGACCGACTGGGTATGCACCGTCCGAAAGAAATGGAGGATGGTAGCAGAGGGCTTGCAGAATAATTATTACAGGAGGAGCAGTCATTTGAGATGTTCTTTTGCTGGCTTTCATTGGAGCCCTTTAGGAGTGTTGGTGCACTTAACGATGGCCTCAGTTAACCTGCATGCAGTATAGGTACAGTATAGCCCCGTCACAGGTGCAAGGTAGATGTGGTTCAAATGTAGTAAAGGTTCAGTATAATGCAATATGAACTGGTATAGGTGCAGTCTAGGTTTGGAATAGGGTTGGTATAAAATTCAGTATGGGTGCAGTATGGATTAGGTACAATTGGCGTCCTTCTCTTGGTGGTTCAGTGCCTGCTAGCATATCAGCAATGGCAAAATAGCCCTCTCACCAGTTCCAGGGGAGCTGCAATCTTTGCTGTATTAGGGGGAGCCCCCTCGGCCTCTCCCTGAACGCCTCGAGTAATCAGCAGTGGGAAGTAGAGGGTGAGCAGAAACTCCAGTCTCCCTGCAGTACAGGTGCTGTGATTTGGGTGATGCTGTGCTGCCCCTGTGTGTCCTCACTCCCAGTCTCCGCAGGCATGGCCTCTCGCTGGCAGAGGAATATCCAGCCAGAGGTACTCCCAAAGAGGAAGAACTTTCCTGGACAGTTTAATAAAAGTCAACTCTCCACAGTGCCTATTGGGATCTGTATGGCTGCTGTCTCATACTACAACTCCCAGGATTCTCAGCATTCTGCATAGAAGTCTATGGGCTTGTTTGGCTTCATCTCTCCTACTGCTGGCCAGTGGAGAATGGTGCAGCATAACATCAGTATCTCAGTAGAGGGAAAGAAGAATAAAAGGCAATGTCTCTTTATCCATATTGTTGTAATCCAGCATCTGGCTGCAAAGGTTATTGAGCCCTAAACTACAACTAGCTATAGAATCCCAGACCAGAAGGGACAGGGTTAACTACCAAAACAGGAGCTACATATAACTTAAAGGGGTTGTTTTTCCCCTTAATGCATCCTATTCATTAAGGGCAAAAAACTTTTGGCAGTCACCGGCCCCCTAGCCCCCCGTTTTACTTACCTGAGCCCCGTATTTCCTTAGGCAGAGACGCGCTGTCCCTCTCTGCATAGGTTCTCAGTAGCTATTTATTTGTACATAAGGCCATTCCAGCTCTGTACCATCACATGGAAGGCAATGTTTTAGCATCATTGGGCAAGACAGTCAGCTGCAAGGTCCACATTACTGCTGACACCTGGTACAGCAAGAATGGCCAGGGACGATATATTTTGTTCACAGTACACTGGGTAATTCTGCTTGAAATTAGGAAGGATGCAAGAGGTTGTTTTGCCGCCACATCTCCATACAACTGGTGATGATGTGAGATCTGTCAGCTCCACTCCTTCATCCTCTGTCCTCCTCTGCTGGATTGTATTATGAACCACCAGTACCCCTAAGAATTCAGGGGGCCATTCAATGAGTTAGGCTAAAAGATGCCATGCAGTACTTCAGCTGGTCTGGCTAGAGGATAGGAGCCACACTGGAGCAAAGATTCTTTCAGATCTGCAGGGACAGTCCCAGAGGTGGTTTATGCCACGGAAGCTTGAGCCAGGAATGGTGGTGTGCGATAATGGTACTAACCTTCTGTCCATCCTTCGACAGGGAAAGTTGACACTTGTGCCATGCCTGGCACATGTCATCAACTTGGGGGTTCAGCGTTTCTTAAACAGGTACCCAGGTTGGCAAGATCTTCTAAAACAGGCCAGAAGAGCCTGTAGTCATACAGAGCCCCTGTTCCATTGGCTGAAATTCAGTGGGAATTCCACCTGCCCATAAACCACCTAATTTATGACATGCCAACCAGGTGGAACTCGACTTTGGCAATACTGCAGCAAGTGCACATGCAGAAGAGGGCCGTCAACGAGTACATGTGTGAGTATGGCAGAACGACAGGCTCAAGGCAGCTCAGATTTTTTCCCCCAGCTAATGGCTGCTGATAAAGAATGCATGTATTGTACTGCCACAGTTTGAGGAGGCGTCAAGAATGGTGAGCCGTGAAAATTGCATGCATCAGTGGCACAATCCCTCTTGTGTTCCTGCTGGAGCATACTTTGGGTGGCATTATGGACAGGGCACTTGAGGCAGAGTGCGGGAGGAAGAGGAGGATGCCCTTTCCTCTTAAGGCCCGCTTTTTGCTGACACCATTCTTGGGTTGCCACAGAACACACGAGGAGAGGGAGGAGAAGAATTCTGGCAGTTTTGGAGGCATAGAAGCAGAGGAAGACATGCGTCAAACTTTAAAAGATGGTTTTTAGTCCCCATAAACCTTGGGAGTAGTACGTGGCTGGGAGGAGGCAGTTCCAGATACTGTAATCCTCAGTGACCCAGAGGACTCTGCTTCTCGTGCCTCCACAAACTTGCGGTGCATGGGCTTCCTTATTCTTCAAACCCTGCGAAAGGAGAAGGATCAATATTGGCAACCCTCCTTGACCACCGTTACAATGGGAAAGTCTTGGAACTCACCCTGCCCTTGCAGAGGGAGCACAGGATGAAATATATTGAGGCCACCTTAAAGAGGATCTTATGTAACATTTTTCCAGATTCTGGTAGGTTACAGTCTCATGGAAAAGCTGGTTTTGATGCTTCTGTTGGTCAAATGAGGAGCGGTGGAGAAGGGGGGCCACCTCAGTGATGCATTTCAAAATTATTTTAGTCCTCGGCGCCCAGGGCTGTCAGCTTCAAGATCCCATTGGTAGCATCTGATAAGATTATCTATGAGCGAAAACAGACATTAAGATTGGCCAGAATTTGCTCAGTATGCAATTAAGCTGCTGGGCTGCCCTGCATCCAGTGTAATTTCTGAATGGGCATTTAGTGCTGCCAGAGGTTTTGGGACAGATAAAATAAATTTTCTGTCCACAGACTCCATTGACTGGCTGACATTTGTCAAAATGAATCAGTCCTGGATTAGCAGCAGCTATCAAGCCCCTGATGCCGATGTCGCAGATTAAGTGTTATTGGGATCTCCAATCCCCGCAAGACTGTCTAGGCTGCCTAGCTTTGTGGGTGTTGATTTTATTTTGAAGTCATTTTTTAGTATAGGTTTCATGGGTACAATTAACAAAGTAAAAAATTAAGAAAAATGCAGCGCTAAAACATGAGAAATGGGACTGTATAGAAGGATCTAGCCCAAAAGTAGATAAGCAAAATTATATATGTGAATAAAATAGTACAAATGACACAAATGAAACTAACAAATATGTCATAATTGATGAACAAAACCTAGTGAAGGAAAACATAAAAAAAAAAAATAACATTTGTGACATGTATAGAAATTAGCATATAGCTTGAATACACAGTGACACTTCTGATGGAAAATCCAAAGTGACAAAAATAAAGATAATATAAGAAACCGTGAGGTTAAATTAGTCCATAAAAAACTCTGCGTAAATGAATAAAAACGTCCAAACATAAGCCAAAAAAGATTCCAGAGATAGTGAAGAAAAATAAACTTCTTCCCAAGAAAGTTGTGACAAGTTTCAGGTGTGACACCCAAGTGAGTAGTGATCCTGCTTACCAGATGGCCGTGACTGTAAAGAAACAGTCTCACCCAGCATAGGGAATGAGGCTTCCCCGCAGCCTATAGATCTCATCAATGTCTCATCATCCGATTGACACTTGGTTGAAATAAGCCTGAGGAGGATACAGCTGTAGGATTGCAGGTAATCAATGCTGTACATCTATGTACCACCGCCGCCGTCTCACCTTCCTCACACACCAGCTCAAAGTACAACCGCGGCTCAAGATAACACCTAGCAGGATGTACCGCGAGACTTACTGCATGGAAACAGTATGCAAGTATAGACCGCCTGCGTGCGCGCTCCCGAGGATGTAGGTCAGGAAGGTGAGACGGCGGCTGGTGTGTGAGGAAGGTGAGACGGCGGTGGTACATAGATGTACAGCATTGATTACCTGCAATCCTACAGCTGTATCCTCCTAAGGCTTATTTCAACCAAGTGTCAATCGGATGATGAGCCATTGATAAGGAGATCTATAGGCTGCGGGGAAGCCTCATTCCCTATGCTGGGTGAGACTGTTTCTTTACAGTCATGGCCATCTGGTAAGCAGGATCACTACTCACTTGGGTGTCACACCTGAAACTTGTCAACTTTCTTGGGAAGGAGTTTATTTTTCTTCACCATTTCTGGAATCTTTTTTGGCTTATGTTTGGACGTTTTTATTCATTTACACAGAGTTTTTTATGGACTAATTTAACCTCACGGTTTCTTATATTATCTTTATTTTTGTCACTTTGGATTTTCCATCAGAAGTGTCACTGTGTATTCACGCTATATGCTAATTTCTATACATGTCACAAATGTTTTTTTTTTCTTTTTTTAATGTTTTCCTTCGCTAGGTTTTGTTCATCAATTTTGACATATTTGTTAGTTTGTGTCATTTACATTGTACTATTTTATTCACATATATCATTTTGCTTATCTACGTTTGGGCTAGATCATTCTATACAGTCCCATTTCTCATGTTTTAGCACTGCATTTTTCTTAATTTTTTACTTTATTATAGTTTTTTTGTATTGAACTATTCATGCCAGCTGCTTTCTCATAAATTTCAAACACATAATATTCTTACCCATTTATCTAGCGCAGCGTTAGCCCTAGGACTTTTTTTCTTTTTACAATTAACCAAGGACCAATTTTTTCACACCTGTTTGACAGGTGCATCAAATTTCAATTTTTTTACAGCAAGGCCAATTCATACTTTTATCAAGAGTACCTCTAGAAGGTTACAGGGTGAAGGCACCACCAACACCAAAGGACCAATTTTTCCACAACTGTTTGACAGGGGCAAAATGTCAATTATTTTTCAAATTTGTTATTTTCCTCCACATTCTGCCAAAGAATGTTTCCCAAAAAATCTCTAATCTTGTTCTGAATGCACTAAATTGTGGCCTCATCATACAGATTGGCTCCCAAGTCATTGTTTACAAAATAAATAAATTTTGCAGGAAAAATCAGTTAATGTATTTTTTTTCTTTATACGTGTCAGTTTTGCTGCAGAATATTCAATACATGGTACAGATGCGCCATTTTACAGGCAGACTAAGAGACTATATTTGCATCGTTACATGTCCCCCTGGGCAGGTCCCCATACACTTTTTATGGCCAATAACTTGCATATAAGCCTTCAAAAGGGACATTTTTAAAATTTGGGTCCCAAAGACTTCAATGCGGTTTTCCATTCCGGTCTGAACTGTTGTGATGCTCAAGAGTTCTGCCGCAAACTGAACCGGGGGGGGGGGGTGTTCAGCCCATATCTAGTCCTCCTCATGTTCACACCACATAAACAGCCCCAATAGTTGGTGGAAGTATGCGTTCCTGACACAGGGGTACCCTAATTGTCAGAGTTGACTGGCTGTCATTGGTGCCCTTCTGTAGGTGGTGCCTATGTAGCTGTCCCTTTAAGAGTATGCTGTAGATGGCCAGTGGACTGCTGAACAACGAGCAGTCTCTATTGCCTTAACTATGTCAATGTTTGGATAACACGAATGGTCAGCTCACCCCTCCTGGTACACAGAAATTCTGTCCAGATCACTTGGCGGTCTGCAATCCTCTGAAGTCATGTCCTGGTAACTCAGTCTCTCAGCTCTGCTGTAGGTACTTACAATGCAGCCTTGGGTTCTAGCACAGTAGGAAGACTCTCAGCACCTCAGTCTTTTGGTCCCTAGTGTGGGCACAGACACCCCAGCAATGGGCCTGCACTTATCCATATCCCTGAACACAAGAAGATCATGCTGGCTCAGCCTCTTAGCATGCTGGTGTGAGCGTGTATAGACACCAGACACACAGCGGGTCCTCACCCTCTCAATACTGTCCCTGGATTGACTCGATCTCTCTCAATTTGCATGGGAAAAGCTGAAACTCTCCTCTGAATGCAGGGGATTTGGGGTATTAAAGTCCTATAGCCATTAGCCTCCATTTACTTGTATCGTATGGTGCCCCTTTAAGACTACATTTCCCATGATCATTAATGACTCCATAGGAAATGCTCTACTTGCCTCTGGTTCAGGTCAGCCATCAGAGCTGCTTCAATGCTCACACAGCAGGGAAGCTCAGGATGAGAGGCAGCTTTTGCATCACAGCGATGATGGGGGAGAGGGAGGTGAAAGGAGAGAACGCATGCAGCCAGTAGCACACATTTAGTTAGAAAAACATTAGTACAACTAATTCCAGACTATGCTTTCCCCATTATCAGTTAGGTTCTTTTTGTACTGGGATGATGTTCTGAAGGCAGCCCCTCTGAGTCAGGCTTCAAGCTGGAACATAGGCAACAGCAGCTTCCAGAAGAAGCAACAGCACCTCTCTCGGCTGGGTGATGATGGCAGGAAGTGGAGGGGGTGTGGCTACATATTTCAGGGCAAACAGCTGCTTTCTTTTATCAAACCATAGGAAACTTGTTACTTCTATCAAGAACTCTGCTTCAGCTAGTCACATGCCTGTAGAGCTCTGCAGCCTCATGGTGATCCTATGGAGGTCTACACTCAACATTTCCATAATTTTTTTAAGACTTTTTTAACAGCGGTAAAAAGTGTGTGGAACAGGTGATAGAAAAAGACAAGTCAAACATAGGGGCTCATGCTGTAAATCTACAGTAGTTAGCATCAACTCCACTGGCAGTGTATTGTTATTCCTCCTCTTCTTGCAATTTCCAGTCATCCATCCTTTACATAAGCTGAATTTTTTTAAACATTTGTGTGTTCAAGATTCTGAAAGGGCAGTCACTGCTGTGCTAGATAATTGGTTCAATCTCCTTTCATAAATGTATAGCAATAAGGCTGATCCTCCATTTAGCAGAAGTACCAACAATCAAAATCATTACAGTTAAGTATTCAAGCTGCGGACAGACAATAATGCAATTGTAATCCCTGACTCATTTTGGAAAATATGGCAAGTTGTTTTCCTACAGAATGTCAGCATATAATAAAACGGAAAACTTTTTCTATTCAAGCCTCACTTTTAGATGCTCATTATAAAAGCAAACTGAGCAAAGTTTGTAAATTTTCGCAGAGCTTAACTTACCACTTAACGACCGCTCACTGTATATATACGTTGGTAGAATGGCACCGACAGGCACAATCACGTAGAGTGTACGTGATCGCCTTTGTACAGTTGGGGGGTCCGATTGGACCCCCCTCCTATACAGTGAGCGGCCGTTTATCGTTGGGGAGCGATCAGAGATGAGGGGGTGACCATTCGATTTCGGCCACCCCCTCGCGATCGGTCCCGGCGAATGAAAATGCTTCCTCCGCCATGTGATGTAAACACAGGCAGGAGGAAGTGATGTCATCTCCCTCGCGGCGGTCTTTTCGATTCCTGCGCCGAGGAGAGAAGAAGCAGGTTAGTGCACCAACAGTCCACTGACACATAGGTACACATAGGCACACATTTCACCCCCCAGTCACCCCCAGATCACCCCCCAGGTCACCCCCCAGCCCCCAATCACAGTGTTACTGATTGCAGTGATCATTTATTTTACTGATCACTGCATTGTGTCATCTGTGATAGTAAAAAGTTGCAGGGCAGTTAGGTTTAGGCCCCTTTAGGTCCAGGGTAGCCCCCTAACCCCCCCTAATAAAGTTAACAACATGGCCTGGGGAATGCCCAGGAAAAAACCAAGCCTACTTACCGACCAGCTCGCTGACAACCAATTAACCTGTCTAACAGTATGCGTTAAAAACAGGGGTTTGTCCGCACGCATTTGCAAACGCATGCGTGAGCCACAGAGCCACGCCAAGGCCCCCTGGAGTCTGTGGTCCTACACTAACATTGAGTGTCCCCACAATGGAGGCACATGCATTCTGATGGTTAGATGAGGGCAGGTGGACTGAAGGGGAGCCACCCCTCCTTAAAGGTACAGGAGCACACCAAACACCCAGCGTAGCACAATGGCAGCAAAGGTGTTGGTGCACTGCTGGACCAATACAAGCACCATAGGTGAAAACAAAAACATGTCCACCGCCTCCATCTATAGCTGGCTATCACGGTAAGTAGCATTGGAAGGCTAAAGCAGATAACAACATGGCCTGGGGAATGCCCAGGAAAAAACCAAGCCTACTTACCGACCAGCTCGCTGACAACCAATTAACCTGTCTAACAGTATGCGTTAAAAACAGGGGTTTGCCTGCACGCATTTGCAAATGCATGCGTGAGCCACAGAGCCACGCCAAGGCCCCCTGGAGTCTGTGGTCCTACACTAACATTGAGTGTCCCCACAATGGAGGCACATGCATTCTGATGGTTAGATGAGGGCAGGTGGACTGAAGGGGAGCCACCCCTCCTTAAAGGTACAGGAGCACACCAAACACCCAGCGTAGCACAATGGCAGCAAAGGTGTTGGTGCACTGCTGGACCAATACAAGCACCATAGGTGAAAACAAAAACATGTCCACCGCCCCCATCTATAGCTGGCTATCACGGTAAGTAGCATTGGAAGGCTAAAGCAGATAACAACATGGCCTGGGGAATGCCCAGGAAAAAACCAAGCCTACTTACCGACCAGCTCGCTGACAACCAATTAACCTGTCTAACAGTATGCGTTAAAAACAGGGGTTTGTCCGCACGCATTTGCAAACGCATGCGTGAGCCACAGAGCCACGCCAAGGCCCCCTGGAGTCTGTGGTCCTACACTAACATTGAGTGTCCCCACAATGGAGGCACATGCATTCTGATGGTTAGATGATAATAAAGGTTTAACCCCTTGATCGCCCCCCAGGTAACCCTTTCACCCCCTAACGCCAGCGTCACTAAGCGTTCGTATTTTCGATCGCTGTATTTAGTGCCGGTTGTGCCCTAGATAGCCAGTTATTTATTTTTAGTTTCGCCGCAGGTTTTTAGAGCGTCAGGTACCCCCATATATTATTTTAACCCCCTGATTGCCCCTAGAGTTAACCCTTTCACCAGTGATCACCGTATAAGCGTCACTGGTGACTCTGGTTACCCAGTTAGTTATTTCGTTATTTAGGTAACACGTCAGGTTTTTATATAGCGTCGGGTACCCCCATATTTAACCTAATAAAGGTTTTAGCCCCCTGATTGCCCCTAGTTAACCCTTTCACCAGTGATCACCATATAAAGGTTACGGGTGACGCTGGTTGGTTAGTTTGCTTTTTATAGCATCAGGGCACCCGCCGTATATAACCCAATAAAGGTTTAACCCCCTGATCGCCCGGCGGGTGAGATCAATTAGGTTTTAGCGCCAGAGAGGGTCTGCGTCGCCCCAGGCAGTGTTAGGTTAGTGCCAGTAACGCTAACACCCACGCGCAAAGCATACACCTCCCTTAGTGGTATAGTATCTGATCAGATCTATACTAGCGTCCCCAGCGGTTTAGGATTCCCAAAAACGCAGTGTTAGCGGGATCAGCCCAGATACCTGCTAGCACCTGCGTTTAGCCCCTCCGCCCAGCCCAGCCCACCCAAGTGCAGTATCGATCGATCACTGTCACTTACCAAACACAAAACACATAACTGCAGCATTCGCAGAGACAGTCCTGATCCCTGCGACCGCTAACAGTTTTTTTTGTAGCGTTTGATATATTTGCTGACGACAGTCGGGTGCTTTTTTTCCTGTGAATCTTACTAGTGTACCCCTAAATTTAGAGCCCAAAATGGCAAGTCGAAGGTACACTAGTAAAGAGGCCTACGAGATTCTGAGCATGACAGATAGTGAAGAGGAGGGCACGTATCTGTCAGATTCAGGCTCAGAATATCTTCCCGTAGAAGACAGTGACGTCAGCGGCCCCACGTCAGATAGCTCTGACGACGAAGTTGAGGTCCCTGCTAAGGTCAGGCGTACCCGATCCCAATCTTCTGAGGTTGTTGAGGAGCAAGAACCGCAGGGCTCTCGTATCATGGAGCAGAGGAGTACTAGCGCCGCTATTCCTTCTGGTGAATTGGCAAGCACCAGCCTGGGCGTACATCCAGCACTGCAGTATCACGTGGTGACGTGGTGAGTCCCATAAGTGCAGTTCAAGCTGGCGAGGTGGCAAGCACAAGTAGTGTCCCGCTGCCACCAATAAGAAGACAAAGGCAGGCCCGTCGTACCCATAGTGCTCTTCCTGCAGAATTCACCTATCCTGATTGGGTCCCCACCACTTCTGCAGAACCCATACTTCCCCCATTCACTGCCCAACCCGGTATTCAGGTGGAAACAGCTGATTTTATGCCAATCGATTATTATTCGCTGTTTTTCACGGAAGATCTCTATAGATAAGAGAGTAATTTATATGCTGGTCAATTCATCGCCGCTAATCCCCAGTTGCCTTCCATTGCCAAAGATTGGAAACCAATTACGGTTTCTGAATTTAAGACCTTTCTGGGCCTTTCCCTCAACATGGGCACACATAAATTCCCGTCATTGCGTGCTTATTGGCCCACGCACCCAATTGACCACATGCCCGTGTTCTCTGCCTCCATGCCCAGGAAACGATACGAGCAGATTTTGCGGTTCATGCACTTCAACGACAATGAACTTTGTCGTCCACGTGGGGACCCTGAATACGACCGGCTCTATAAAATTCGGCCCCTCATAAACCACTTCAACGAACGTTTTGCAGCCTTGTTTATTCCCGATCAAACTGTCTGCGTTGATGAGTCCCTGATTAAATTTTCTGGCCGCTTGGCTTTCAAGCAGTACCTTCCCAGCAAGCATGCCAGATACGGGGTCAAGCTCTATAAGTGCTGTGACAGGGCAACAGGCTATGTATGGAGCTTTATGGTTTATGAGGGAAAAGATAGTCCAGTTGAGCCGGTCAACTGCCCGTATTACATAGGGAGCGCTGGCAAGATAGTGTGGAACTTGGTTGTCACCCTTATTCGGAAAGGGGTACCACTTGTATGTGGACAATTATTACACGAGCGTGCCACTGTTTAGTCACTTGTTTGAACATCAGATTGGAGCATGTGGCACCGTGCGACCTAATCGCCGGGGCTTTCCCCAGCGGCTTGTAGATGCCCGTCTTAGGCTGGGGGAGAGAGCCTGCGTAAAGTGTAATAACTTGCTCGCTATGAAGTGGAGGGACAATAAGAATGTTTTCCTTCTTACCTCCCTTCATGCAGACACGACAGTCCAAATTCGTACGGCGACTGGTGTTGTGGAGAAACCCCTCTGTGTCCACGAATATAACAAAAATATGGGAGGGGTGGACCTCAACGACCAGTCGATGGCGCCGTATCTAATTGACCGTAAGGCGAGACGCTGGTACAAAAAAGTGTCTCTATCCTTATTCCAATTGGCTTTGCTGAACGCTCATGTGCTATACAGAGCTTCAGGCGGGACTTTATCTCTTCTAAAATTCCAGAATGAGATAGTCACAGAACTCCTGTATCCAGGCGGTTCTGCACCTCACCATCCCCTACCAAATGCAGTAAGCCGGCTGCATGAGAGGCATTATACGCATCTCCTCCCGAGTACCCCTACCCAACGAGCCCCCCAAAAAAGATGTCGTGTCTGTAGCAAGCGCGGATTTAGGCGTGACACCCGTTATTATTGTCCACTCTGTCCTGACAAACCTGGTCTTTGCCTTGGTGAATGTTTTGAACGCTATCACTCAAAAGTGAAGTTTTAGCGTAGGGTACAGCATTTCACAGACTAGGACACACTTACACAGGGTCTCCCAAGATGCCATTACATTTTGAGAGACCCGAACCATTACAGTTGTTAAAGTTTAAAAAAAAAAAGGATAAAAAAGAAAAAAAAACGTAAAAAACAAAAACACCAAAAAAATATAAAATAAAAAAAAACAAAAATAGTTGTCGTTTTATTGTTCTCTCTCGCTCTCTCTATTTTCTCTCTATTGTTCTGCTCTTTTTTACTGTATTCCATTCTGCAATGTTTTATCATGCTTGCTTTTCAGGTATGTAATTTTTTGTTTTCAGGTGCGCCATTCAACTGCAGCACGGAATTATTTATCTTGACAGCAACAGCGTTTGCTCCCACGATACATAAAGCCGTGACTCCAGTGCTGTAGGAGGTGATTTCACCACCACAGTTAAAAAAAAAAGAGCATATATGCCGAAGCATGGGGGCAGCAGGGGCGGAGGAGCGATTTTGCTCCTAATGCCGCGTATACGGTCGAAATTCCGACGGAGGCTTGCCCGTGGAAAAGTCCGACCGTGTGTACGCGGCATAACTTTTTTGCGGGAGGATGCCCCCATGCTTCGGCATATATATATTTTAGGCACAGGTTGCGTTAAAAAAATGTTTTATTTTTTACTAGGTTTTGTTTTGGTATTTGCTTTGCAGGTATGGTATGGTAAGGTCTTACTGTTGTACTGTAAAGTTACTTTGTTTTAATGTTAACCTTCATTTGCTTAGCAGGTACGCCATTCAGTTGCATCGCGGATTTATTTATCTTGACAGCAACAGCGTTTGCTCCCACGATACATAAAGCCGTGACTCCAACGCTGTTGGAGGTGATTTCACCACCACAGTTAAAAAAAGAGCATATATGCCGAAGCATGGGGGCAGCAGGGGCGGAGGAGCGATTTTGCTCCTAATGCCGCGTATATACGGTCAAAATTCCGACGGAGGCTTGCCCGTGGAAAAGTTCGACCGTGTGTACGCGGCATAACTTTTTTGCGGGAGGATGCCCCCATGCTTCGGCATATATGCCCATCATTAGAAGTGGGTGGATGAAGGGAGGTATTCTAATGGTGGGCATACCCACCGATCAATCTCTTTTTTTCATTCAGCCAACAGGCTGCATGAAAAAAAAGATTACAATACATGTCCAACAAGGACCAGCAACGTACTGGTATGTTGCTGGACTTTGAATGTTTATACCAGAATGATGCCTGCAGGTTTAGGTATCATCTTGGTATCATTCTTTTCAGCCAGTGCCTGGCTTTCATGTAAAAGCAATTCTAGCAGATAATTAGCCTCTAGACTGCTTTTACAAGCAGTGGGAGGGAATGCCCCCCCCCGGATATAAACAGCGCCATTGGGAAATTGGGAAAGCATTTTATCACACCGATCTTGGTGTGGTCAGATGCTTTGAGGGCAGAGGAAAGATCTAGGGTCTAACCCCCCATTTTTTTCAAAAAAAGAGTACCTGTCACTACTTATTGCTATCATAGGGGATATTTACATTCCCTGAGATAACAATAAAAATGATAAAAAAAAAAATATGGAAGGAACAGTTTAAAAATAAAATAAAAAAGCAAAATAAATAATAATAAAAAAAAAAGCACCGCTGTCCCCCCTGCTCTTGCGCAAAGGCGAACGCAAGCGTCGGTCTAGCGTCATATGTAAACAGCAATTGCATCATGCATGTGAGGTATCACCGCGAAGGTCAGATCGAGGGCAGAAATTTTAGCAGTAGACCTCCTCTGTAAATCTAACGTGGTAACCTGTAAAGGCTTTTAAATGCTTTTAAAAATGAATGTAGTTTCTCGCCGCTGCGCGTTTGTGCGCAATTTTAAAGCATGTCGTGTTTGGTATCCATGTACTCGGCCTAAGATCATCTTTTTTATTTCATCAAACATTTGGGCAATATAGTGTTTTTTAGTGCATTCAAAATAAAAAAAGTGTGTTTTACCCCCAAAAAATGCGTTTGAAAAATTGCTGCGCAAATACTGTGTGGAAAAAAAAATGCAACACCCACTATTTTAATCTGTAGGGCCTTTGCTTTAAAAATATATATAATTTTTGGGGGTTCAACATAATTTTCTTGCAAAAAAAAATATGTTTTCATGTAAACAAAAAGTGTCAGAAAGGGCTTTGTCTTCAAGTGGTTAGAAGAGTGGATGATGTGTGACATAAGCTTCCTAATGTTGTGCATAAAATTCCAGGACAGTTCAAAACCCCCCCAAATGACCCCATTTTGGAAAGTAGACACCTCAAGCTATTTGCTGAGAGGCATGTTGAGCCCATTGAATATTTTTTTTTTTGTCCCAAGTGATTGAATAATGACAAAAAGAAAAAAAAAATGTACAAAAAGTTGTCACTAAATGATATATTGCTCAAACATGCCATGGTTATATGTGGAATTGCACCCCAAAATACATTCTGTTGCTACTCCTGAGTACGGGGATACCACATGTGTGAGACATTTTGGGAGCCTAGCCGCGTACAGGACCCCGAAAACCAAGCACCGCCTTCAGGATTTCTATGGGTGTAAATTTTTGATTTCACTCCTCACTGCCTATCACAGTTTCGGAGGCCATGGAATGCCCAGATGGCACAAAAACCCCCCAAATGACCCCATTTTGGAAAGTAGACACCCCAAGCTATTTGCTGAGAGGTATGTTGAGTATTTTGCAGATCTCGCTTTTTGTCACAAAGTTTTAAAAATTGAAAAAAGAAAAAAAAATGACTTTCTTCATTTTCAAAAACAAATGAGAGCTGTAAAATACTCACCATGCCTCTCGGCAAATAGCTTGGGGTGTCTACTTTCCAAAATGGGGTCATTTGTGGGGGTTTTGGGCTATCTTGGCATTTTATGACCTTCAAAACTGTGATAGGTAGTGAGAAGTGAAATCAAAAATTTGTGCCCTTAGAAATCCTGAAGGCGGTGCTTGGTTTTCGGGGGCCCGTACGCGGCTAGGCTCTCAAAAAGTCCCACACATGTGGTATCCCAGTACTCAGGAGAAGCAGCCAAATGTATTTTGAGGTGCAATTCCGCATATAACCATGGCATGTTTGAGCAATATATCATTTAGTGACAACTTTTTGTACATTTTTTTTTTTGTCATTATTCAATCACTTGGGACAAAAAAAAAATATTCAATGGGCTCAACATGCCTCTCAGCAATTTCCTTGGGGTGTCTACTTTCCAAAATGGGGTCATTTTGGGGGGTTTTGTGCTAACTTGGCATTTTATGGCCTTCAAAACTGTGATAGGTAGTGAGGAGTGAAATCAAAATTGTATGCCCTTAGAAAACCTTGAAGGCGGTGCTTGATTTTTGGGGTCCCATACGCGGCTAGGCTCCCAAAAAGGTCCCACACATGTGGTATCCCCGTACTCAGGAGAAGCAGCAGAATGTATTTTGGGGTGTAATTTATTTAGTGACAACTTTGTGCAAAAAAAACAAAGTTTGTCATATTCCCGCAACTTGTGGCAAAATATAAAATATTCCATGGACTGAACATGCCTCTCAGTAAATAGCTTGGGGTGTCTACTTTCCAAAATGGGGTCATTTGGGGGAGTTTTGTGCTATTTTGGCATTTTATGGCCTTCGAAACTGTGATAGGTAGTGAGGAGTGAAATCAAAAATTTACGCCCTTAGAAATCCTGAAGGCGGTGCTTGGTTTTTGGGGCCCCGTACCCGGCTAGGCTCCCAAAAAGTCCCACACATGTGGTATCCCCGTACTCAGGAGAAGCAGCAGAATGTATTTTGGGGTGCAATTCCACATATAACCATGGCATGTGTGAGCAATATATCATTTAGTGACAACTTTTTGAACATTTTTTCTTTTTTTTTTCTTTTTGTCATTATTCAATCATTTGGGACAAAAAAAAATATTCAATGGGCTCAACATGCCTCTCAGCAAATAGCTTGGGGTGTCTACTTTCCAAAATGGGGTCATTTGGGGGGGTTTTGTGCCATCTTGGCATTTTATGGCTTTCAAAACTGTGATAGGTAGTGATAGGTAGTGAGGAGTGAAATCAAAAATTTATGCCCTTAGAAACCTTGAAGGCGGTGCTTGGTTTTTGGGGTCCCGTATGCGACTAGGCTTCCAAAAAGTCCCACACATGTGGTATCCCCGTACTCAGGAGAAGCAGCAGAATGTATTTTGGGGTGTAATTTCACATATGCCCATGGCATGTGTGAGCAATATATCATTTAGTGACAACTTTGTGCAAAAAAAATAAAGTTTGTCATATTCCCGCAACTTGTGGCAAAATATAAAATATTCCATGGACTAATCATGCCTCTCAGTAAATAGCTTGGGTTGTCTACTTTCCAAAATGGGGTCATTTGGGGGGGTTTTGTGCTATTTTGGCATTTTATGGCCTTCGAAACAGTGATAGGTAGTGAGGAGTGAAATCAAAAATTTACGCCCTTAGAAATCCTGAAGGCCGTGCTTGGTTTTGGGGCCCCGTACCCGGCTAGGCTCCCAAAAAGTCCCACACATGTGGTATCCCCGTACTCAGGAGAAGCAGCAGAATGTATTTTGCGGTGCAATTCCACATATAACCATTGCATGTGTGAGCAATATATTATTTAGTGACAACTTTTTGTAATTTTTTATTTATTTTTTGTCATTATTCAATCACTTGGGACAAAAAAAAATATTCAATGGGCTCAACATGCCTCTCAGACATTTCCTTGGGGTGTCTACTTTCCAAAATGGGGTCATTTGGGGGGGGGTTTGTACTGCCCTGCCCTTTTTTCACCTCAAGAAATGAGATAGGCCGTCATAAATTAAAAGCTGTGTAAATTCCAGAAAATGTACCCTAGTTTGTAGACGCTATAACTTTTGCGCAAACCAATAAATATACGCTTATTGACATTTTTTTTACTAAAGACATGTGGCTGAATACATTTTGGCCTAAATGTATGACTACAATTGAGTTTATTCAATTTTTCTTATAACAAAAAGTAGAAAATATCATTTTTTTTCAAAATTTTCGGTCTTTTTCCGTTTATATCGCAAAAAATTCAAATCGCAGAGGCAATCAAATACCATTAAAAGAAAGCTCTATTTGTGGGAAGAAAAGGACGCAAATTTCGTTTGGGTACAACATTGCATGTCCGCACAATTTACAGTTAAAGCAGCGCAGTGCAATATTCTGAATTCACCTCTGGTCCTTTAGCTACCAAATGGTCCGGGGCTTAAGTGGCTAAGGAGTCTAATTATAAAAAAAAAATAGCTTTGTCTCAACATTTGTGTAACCGTAACGAATAATACGCATGATGTTTGTAACGTGTGTGAAAGTTTCCTTGTTTATATCCGCGGGGTGTAAAACATTTCCCTAACATTTGGTCCTAAAAAAAAAAAAAAATCACTGGGATTCTTATGAAGTCATTAAACAGATATGGTCATGTTCATATATGGTTGGTCAATAATGTCACCCAAAAACCCTGCCTCTTTGGTTATATTGCTGTGGAAGAGACAAAATTCAAGTAGTAGTCAAGTGACAGGTTCAGATCTGTCAATACGCAGTGTTTTTTTTTCTTCTGCCACTTTTTTGCCTTTGTATAGCAACCGTATTTCTACTGCTATTTTATATGACAACTTCCTCTCTCAATGGTTGTTAAGGAAGCAGCAGATGCTGGCAACCACTGTGTCTGTAGCAACCAGAACAACCAGTGATGTTACCTGACCCTATTCGTTTACTGGCCTGGGAATCCCTGACATTGTAAACAAAAGTGGGGAGGAATATCGTTGACATCAATGACCAAATATGGCCATATTTGGTCAATGACATAACTCAGAGACCCTGCCCCTTTGCTTACTTTTATTGGTGGGGATCAGGAGATGTCATTCTGTGGCAAGTGAGTGGTGAGAGCGGATTGCTGGATGAAGTAATTGACAAGACATGCACATTGCAAGGTATTTTTGTTCTTTATTTATAAAAAGTGTGTTGTCATTTACTGTTTAATTGTTTTTGTGACTGAGCAGGAGTACTTTTTACCACATACTAATTCACATGGAGTGGCCAGTATCTGGGCCCTCCCATAACCAATGGTCCAGGGTTGTGAGGAAGAGGCCCTAGTCCTCATTAATATGGGGACAATGTTTTTTAACAAGGGGCCAGCCTAGGATAAGGTTTTGGTATAGATGAAGGGAATCCTATGCTGTTTTGTTTATGTAACACACGGGCCACTTTTCTCTCCCGTCTCTGGCTCACTCACAGGAGGAAAAGGCGCACAATGCCACCATGCCTGTACCCTCTGGTTTGCAGAGGTTAGGCACACTTATAACTTACAGGTCTTGCAGTAAGGTTCTCCTCAAAGTTGGTTCTCGTCCCTTAGAATGTAAAGGGCAAGTCTCTATACCCCCAAGTAACTCCAAGGTCCACAGCAGTAGCAACTCCAACGTAGATTTTTTTTTCTTTATGCATGAATAACCACAAAGTTGAGAAGAGAGAAAGGTGTTAGAACAGCAGATCAGATTCAGACACTCCTGGCTTCTTCGCCACTCGATCCCGAGTGGGTATAGCTCACCTGGATAGTCACCCAATGGCACTAGCAGCTGGCATGTAGCTCAAACAGTCAATCAGATTCCCTTAATAGATGCGATCGGGAGATCCCCTGCCACAGAATCTATAGTGTCCCGAACCTCCTAATGGTTACGTTGTTAGATCCCTTTTCGGATGGATGACATCCCTCCAGAGAGTTACTGGGCCCCTTCCTTCACTGTGATCTCTCACCAGTCCTTCGGAGCGGTCCTCCCCCAGCCTCCTCTTCCAGATGCGGGTCCCCTCGCAAGGCGGCACCCTGGGATTCTTCCTTCCCGAAGTGGGCTCCAGCTAAAGGTGCTGGGCCCAGGGCTGAAGCTGCAGTCCCAGGACTAAAGGTGCCTGGGACTGAGGTGCATGTGGCACCATGGCCTGGAGGGCCATGCCCTGGAACTTGGACTCCAGAACTGCAGGCTCCCACCACCAAGTCCCCGCTTACCAATGGCGTCTGCCCCTTTTGTACCCTCTCCCGGCATGCACAGCAGGTAGACCACGCCCACTGCACGGCTGGCGAGAGAGGACACCCAATCGCCACTCCATCACCCGTGGTTCAACCCAGAGTACAAGTGACAGCGCCACCCATACTTCTAAGGGGAACTGCACGCCAGGTGAAAACAGCAGCAAAGCAGAGTCCAACAAATTGGAAGATCCGAGCCAACTACCACTCGAATCACCCCTAAATTTAGTATAGCTGCCCCCTAAATTGGGACCCCGCTACATTTACAAAAAGAATAAAGTGGCAAAAGCTGTTATTTACCAGCAATTTAAACAGACTATGCATGCGTATGTAAATATCTACCGTATTTATCGGCGTATAACACGCACAGGCAAATAACATGCACCCAAACTTTAAGAGGGAAGTTTCAGGAAAAAAAACTATCCACAGCCCCCTGCGTATAACACGCAGGCACAGTTTACCCTCTATTTTCATGGTAAAAAAGTGAGTGCTATACGCCAATAAATACAAAAATATTTTGCTGCAATTTACACATCTTCCAGATGCACCACTACACAGGCATGTCATAGCCACCTCCCCAGGCATGTTTTTTTATCCCAGGCAGGTTATGGGCATCATCCCAGGCATGTAACATTGTTACTGTTTCATTTTAAGCATTATTAAAATTGCTGTTTCTAAAAAAAAAAAATCTTTAGTACATGTTAACCATAGTTACATAGTTAGTCAGGTTGAAAAAAGACACAAGTCCATCCAGTTCAACCATAAAAAAATAAAATAATAATATCATACAATCCCATATACCCAATTCTATACCCACAGTTGATCCAGAGGAAGGTGAAAAACCCCAGCAGAGCACGATCCAATTTGCTACAGCAGGGGCAAAAAAATTCCTTCCTGATCCCCCGAGAGGCAATCGGATATTCCCCGGATCAACTTTACCTATAAATGTCAGTACCCAGTTATATTCTGTACATTTAGGAAAGAATCCAGGCCTTTCTTAAAGCAATCCACTGAGCTAGCCAGAACCACCTCTGCAGGGAGTCTATTCCACATTTTCACAGCTCTTTCTGTGAAGAAACCTTTCCGTATTTGGAGGTGAAATCTCTTTTCCTCTAGATGTAAAGAGTGCCCCCTTGTCCTTTGTGTTGACCGTAAAGTGAATAACTCAACACCAAGTTCACTATATGGACCCCTTATATATTTGTACATGTTGATCATTTCCCCCCTTAATCTCCTCTTCTCAAGAGTGAATAAATTCAGTTCCTCTAATCTTTCCTCATAGCTGAGCTCCTCCATGCCTCTTATCAGTTTGGTTGCCCTTCTCTGCACTTTCTCCAGTTCCCCAATATCCTTTTTGAGAACTGGGGCCCAAAACTGAACTGCATATTCCAGATGAGGTCTTACTAATGATTTGTACAGGGGCAAAATTATATCTCTCTCTCTGGAGTCCATACCTATCAATATAAGAAAGGACTTTGCTCACTTTGGAAATCGCAGCTTGGCATTGCATGCCATTATTGAGCTTATGATCTACCAAAATCCCCAGATCCTTCTCCACTACGGATCCCCCCAGTTGTACTCCCCCTAGTATGTATGGTGCATGCATATTCTTAGCCCCCAAGTGCATAACTTTACATTTATCCACATTAAACCTCATCTGCCACATAGTCGCCCAATTAGACAGTGCATTGAGGTCGGCTTTTAAATTGGCGACATCCTGTAAGGACGTTATTCCACTGCATAGCTTGGTGTCATCTGCAAAGACAAAAATTTTACTTTTGATCTCAGACCCAATATCATTTATAAAGTTATTAAAAAGTAAGGGTCCCAACACTGAACCTTGGGGTACACCACTGATAACCTTAGACCATTCAGAGTAAGAATCATTAACCACTACTCTCTGAATTCTGTCTTTTAGCCAGTTTTCTATCCATTTACAAAATGATATTTCCAATCCTATAGACTTTACCTTAGACATGAGCCGTGTGTGGGGAACTGTATCGAATGCTTTTGCAAAATCCAAGTATACCAAGTCCACCGCCACCCGTCTGTCCAAGGTTTTACTTACCTCTTCATAAAAAGAAATCAGGTTTGTCTGACAACTTCTGCCTTTCATGAGTCCATGCTGTCTGTTGCTTAAAATATTTTTTTCCAGCAAGAACTCATCTATGTGGTCTTTTATTAATCTCTCCAGTATCTTCCCAAATATAGAAGTTAAACTAACAGGTCTATAGTTACTTGGTAAAGACTTTGTTCCCTTTTTAAATATAGGCACCACATTGGCCCTGCGCCAATCCAGTGGTACTATTCCTGTCATTAATGAGTCCCTAATAATTAGATACAATGGCTTTGAAATTACAGAGCTTAATTCTTTTAGGATCTGTGGGTGTATGCCATCTGGGCCAGGTGCTTTATTCACCTTTATTCTGTCTAAATATTTCTGGACCATATCACTTTTGAGCCATTGTGGATCATTTGGGGCTGTGTCACTACCCCCCCCCCCATTATGAACATGAACTCCACTCCCCCACCCCTATGCCATTTGTCTGACAATCCCTTGTCCACCCCTTTCACACAATCGGACTGATCGGGCCCACATGTCTATATTTCAGGCAGACCAGGTGGGGCAGCAGCCCCCCTAATACTTACCTGAGCCCATCTTGATCCAGCAATGTTGCACAAGATCGTGATAGGAAGCCTCTGACAGAGGCTTCTTACCACATTATCAGCTGTGACCAATCAAAGCTGATCATCACGTGAACCAGGAAGTGCCAGTAAACAGCATTCCTCGTTTCGCGCTAACAGGGAGAGCCGATCGGCGGTTCTCCCTTTTAGAGGGGGGGTCTGTGCTGATAATCAGCACATTGATTATCAGCACAGCCCCCATCAAATGTACCCATCGGCTGCCAATCAGTGCTCAGTAGCTGCCAGTCAGTGCCCCATCATAATCTCCTGTCAGTGCCCAATAAAATGCCAATCAGTGCCCACCACAGTGAAAATCAGTGCCCACCATAGTATCAATCAGCGTCCATCACAGTGCCCATCAGTAACACCTGTCAGTACCTGCCCAATGAGTGCTGCCCATCAGTGCCATCTATTAGTGTCCATCAATGCAACCTGTCAGTGCCCAGCAATGCCGCCGGTCAGTGCCACTGGTCAGTGCCCATCAGTGCTGCATATCAGTGCCACCTATTGGTGCCCATCAGTGCTGCATATCAGTGCCCATCAATTCTACATATCAGTGCCACCTTATCCAGTCTTTCTGCAATGGAGAAAGATGGATCTGTGTGTTGTCCCAGTGAGCCCTTCCCCCATACTGTTGGAACACACAGTAGGGGGAAACAGTTAACTCCTGGATTGCCCCTGATGTTAACCCCTTCCCTGCTAGTATCATTAGTACAATAACAATGCATATTTTTAGCACTGATTACTGTAGTAATGTAACTGGTACCCAAAAAGTGTAAAAAATGTCCGTTAGGGGTTAGATCTGTCCACCGCAATGTTGCAGTCCTGCTAAAAATCGCAGATCACCGACATGACTAGTAAAAAATCAAAATCAATAAATAATAAAAAATGCCATAAATCTATCACTT
This sequence comes from Rana muscosa, assembly GCA_029206835.1. Lineage (NCBI taxonomy): Eukaryota > Metazoa > Chordata > Amphibia > Anura > Ranidae > Rana > Rana muscosa. Next base: position 633,689,826 of record CM055117.1, on the reverse strand, counting down.
ATTTTGTAGATGCAGTAACTTGTGCAAACCAATCAATATATGCTTACTGGGATTTTTTTACCAAAAATATGTAGCAGAATACAAATTGGCCTAAATTTGTTTTTTTGTATTTATTTTTGGAAACGTTTTATAGCAAAAAAGTTTTAAAAAAAATATTTTATTTTTTTTAAATTGTCGCTCTTTTTTTGTTTATAGTGTAAAAGATAAAAACCTGAAGAGGTGATCAAATACCGCCAAAAGAAAGCGCTATTTGTGGGGAAACAAAGGACATCAATTTTGTTTGGGTACAGCATTGCACGCACACACAATTGTCAGTTAAAGCGACGCAGTGCCGTATCGCAAAAAATGGCCTGGTTATTAGGCGGAATACCTTCCGGGGCTGAAGTGGTTAAGGTATAACTATAGGCTGTCAGTGAAAATAGATTGTATGCAGAGCACACAGGCGAATCTCCTGCCTCCTGTGCTAATAAGCACATATTTCGTCTTAATGACATAATGCATCTTAGTTAAAAATCCACTCACCAATCATTCGATTTCCCATTCATTCAAGTAAAAAGACATTACCATCCTACGTTCTCAGCTCGGCCAGCATGACTGCCTGGGAGTCCTCTTCCTCGCTCTTTTTATTATCCCCATCACAAAAGAAGTTACCAACAGGAAGTGATGTCACAGCATGTGACCTAATAAAGACATCCTTCCAACAGGATGTACAATACAATACAACAAAAGAAGGTGGTGTCTTCAGACAGCCAATCAGACGTGTATTCTTTCAAAAGAACCAATCACAGACATGTATACACTCAAATAGACTAGCAGTGACGTTTGCAAACCAACTAAACTGCTTCCAATGGCACGAACCATACCTAATTATGGCTCAGTGGGCCATGATTTTCGTAATAGTTATGCTATAGTTCCCATGAACGCAGATCTGTTGGCTCAGGTCATTAATGCAGTCGACAAGAAGTGGCCAGTCTCTTGGTGAGGCATAAATGAACATCCCTAAAAGAGCGAACATATCCGCTGTGTTCACAGGAAGGTTTTCGCGCTACCGGTCTCCCACCAACGTCTGTATGCGTGAATGAGCTCACATGAGCGTATTACAGCAAAACCGACACTGGGAGACATCTGACAACATACATTTAGAAACATTTCTACAACAGTCCCTCCTCTTTCGTCATATGCTCCCATGTGTCCCTCGATGAAACTTGATCGTCTTCTTACACCTGGAAATGAATCAGTCCTTACAGTCCATAAAAAGGAAAACACGGCTTGACATGTAGACTCTGTTCTTCAGGAGAGATGACATGGTGAGCTATAGTAATCGCTGGTCGGTCTGGAATCCTCTGTCTTGTACGTGGGTCGGGCTTTGGGGCGTCTCATCAAGGAAGATGCCAATGATATTTTTCTCATTTACCTAAATAATTGATGTAAACAACAGTCAGCATAATTCTCATGTTATCAACTATTAAGAGTACAATTCAAATTTTATTGAACAAACCTAATAACAGTTTTATTTTTCAAAATAAAAAACTTACACTGAACTGTTCCAAATTATTACGCACAGTATGTTTCAAAATACTTTTTAGGTTGTAAAGAACTGAAAAGTGTCATTTGATGTGTTTGCAGCATATTTACTGAAATCAAAAGCTATTTCAATCAAACTTTGAACAACATTTTAACTTTTTAAACATTTTAACAGGTCACGTTACATTTTAACATAGGACCCCTTATTTGATAGCAGCTTCACAAGTTTTGCATTCATTGAACTTGTAGGTTTTTGGACAGTTTCGGCTTGAATTGGTTTGCAAGATGTCAGAATAGCCTCCCAGAGCTGCTGTTTGGATGTAAACTGCCTCCCACCCTCATAGATCTTTTGCTTGAGGATCCTCCAAAGGTTCTCAATAGGATTGAGGTCAGGGGAGGATGGAGGCCACACCATGACTTTCTCTCCTTGTATCCCCATAGCAGCCATTGATGCAGAGGTATTCTTTGCAGCATGAGATGGTGCATTGTCATGCATGAAGATGATAGTTCTTTCTTCTGTACCAGGGAAGGAAGTGGTCAGTCAGGAACTCCACATACTTTGCAGAGGTCATCTTTACACCTTCGGGGACCCTAAAGGGGCCAACCAGCTCTCTTCCCATGATTCTGGCCCAAAACATGACTCTACCACCGCCTTGCTGAAGTCGCAGCCTTGTTGGAACAGGGTGGCTGTCCACCAACCATCCACTACTCCATCCATCTGGACCATCCAGGGTTGCACGGTACTCATCAGTGAACAGGACTGTTTGAAAATTAGTCTTCATGTATTTTTCTGCCCAATGCAACCATTTCTTGTTGTGAGCATTGGTTAGTGGTGGCCGAATGGAAGGTTTATGCACAGTTGCAAGACTCTGGAGGACTCTATACCTTGATGTCCGTGGGACTCCAGAGGCACCACCAGCTTCAAATATCTGTTTGCTGCTATGTAATGGTGTTTTAGCAGCTGCTCTCTTGATCCGATGCATGGATCTGGCAGAAATCTTTTCAATGTGCCTTTATCTACACAAAACCCGTATGTGCTCTAAATCAGCCACAAATCTCTTAATAGTGCGATGATCACGCTTAAGTTTTTGTGAAATATCTAATGTTTTCATACCTCATCCAAGGCATTGAACTATTTCACTCTTTTCGGCAGCAGAGAGATCCTTTCTTCCCCATATTGCTTGAAAATGGTGCTCTGCTTAATAATGTGGAACACCCTCCTTTAGTAGTTTTTCCTTTAATTGGGCTCACCTGGCAATCTAATTATCACAGGTGCCCGAGATTGTTTTTAGTGATCAAAAGAGCATTGAGACACAATGCCATCCATGAGTTAAACTGAAAAACAAAATATTTAATCTTTGTGACACTGAAATAGAATTTGCATAATAATTTGGAACATGGTGTAGAAGGATTAGAAAAAAACTATATGAGTATATATACCCCGACTTCCTTCCTTGAACCATGATCCGCTGCAAAAATAAAAATTAAATCCACAAAGATTACCAGACCCTTAAAAGGACTTCCAACCTTCACTAGCTATAGCTCTGGCTTCAACACTTACATGAACATCCCATCCATAATGGATGAGAATTGTTCAATTGTATCATAAGCTCAAGCCCCCCACCTTGTACATGCAGGAAACCATGCCTAGACCTGGTTGGGGTTGGTGAACAGTTCCCTTCTAGCTGTCCCTGCCATTCTTACCTTCTCTTGCGCCATCAGATCCTCACGATCGGCCACGACATAAGATGCTGGGACAAGTTTCACCAGCACGCATGAACCTCTTGCATTGGGGGAATTACCTTATAAGCTGTAGATCTGCATAAGCACCAAACTAAAGTTGAAACACGTGTGGGCTACCTAGTTGTCCCGATACCCAATCCGGCAAGAAGCAGAGCTACTGTTAAAGCTATAACCAATTTTACCCTCTAGAAATGTATCGTTAAATTCCATTGACCAGTGTCTGTTTGGAGTCTTTACTAGTTTGTCAAAACTCCTCATACCACTAATAACATCATAAATAGCATGTACCGCTGTCATCGCTGGGGACTAAAATTCGGTGGAGATTCAGAGTAGGCCCAGCAATCGGTCCTGTTCACTTTCTTAGCTAGTCGGAGAATACACTTTAAACAATAAGTTGGGATGCTTTTCATCGTTACCCTTGCTAAAATTTACTAAACAAAAAAATATAAATAAACAAAGATACTCCTGAACTCTTTGGTGTGGTTGAGCCGCTTGCAGTGGCTGGCGTGGTCTCATCCCTCAAGCTTCTTTACAACGACCCAGTCACCTGGTTGGAAAGAATGTAAACTGGTTATTGTGTCAGGGTCCAGGAGGGACTCGTGAACCCTGTGGTGGACCTTTTGAAGTTCATGTTACAGTGAACGCATCTACCCCATCAGCTGAGAATGTAAGTGACAGCTAATGAGGAAAGTAGGACTCTGGTTTTGGTTGACCTCCAAACAAACCTCATATGACAATGACCCAGACGTCATACGATCTACCATCTGGGGTGTAATACTTGGAACCATTGACAAAAAGGTTCTTAGCATCTGGGATGGGAACCTACTTCACCAGACTGCTGCTTGCTGATTCAAATTCTATCAAAGAAAGACAGTCTTGCCACAAACTTTGGTTAGAATTAGAAAGGTTAGTATTATTAGTTTGAAAAACTGTCATTTATCCCCCCATTTTCTTCCTCCTTACAGACTGAAGGAAGAAATGCGTGGTGCAGGAAAAAAGAAACAATGAAATAGCTTATGATACTTTTACCTCCTTAGACTCGTGTATTTATCCATGTGTACAGCTATCTACATACACCAGCTATCTATGTACATACACTTTCAGAAACTCCTCGGACCTGAAAAATACTTATAAGCAAAACTTATTACTCTATCCTTCATATTGCCACGGCAAGTTCAAACATATTCACATTACTACATACAAACATTCCGATACAAATGTGGGGGAGATAATTCATAGTTTCCAAAACAAAAATGAAAAAAAACTAAAACAGCCAGAATGTTGCCTTCACTCTTTTAGCAATAGAAGAAAATACAATGGGAAAAACATGAGAGCAGCTTGAAAACCTTGCATGGACCAGCCATACAAAGTTCAAAAACGGGCATGAGAATTTATCGTTTCAAATATTTTTATTGAAAGTTTTCAATGATAACAGAAGATTGTCAAACACGTAGGTTGTACAGTACAAACACTGAGTGAGCTTCCTTAGTAACATACGTTCCAACAAATACCTAAATGAGTCTTGCAGGTTAACTCCTGCTACAATGACCTAGCATTACTGCCAGTGATTAAGCAAGCTCCCCCTCAACCAACTAGAGGAATACCTAAAATTATTCAACCACAGTGTCTCCAACCCCCGGGACGCCCCTACGGGATCATGCTGCATCCCAGTAGGCGGAGAGACAGGGTCCTAGTAAATGTCCATCAACATTGTATGCTTGACATGTAGTATAGAGGGAGCACCTCATCTATACTATTAAACTTAAGGTAGTATGTCCGAATAGGAGGCTACTATGTTCAGTAATTAAAGAACCCGTCAATAAGAAGAGAATGTAAACCAAAAATCAGAAAAATAATTATAAAGGAGAACCGTGTGAACCCATGGGTTGCATTACCCCAGGAAAGCCAAGAGAGGCAGCAGAGAGAGGAAGAGACATAAACGTGTGAAAGAGAGAGACAGAGGTACTCACATGCTATTTCTGTGGAACGCGAGCGCTCAAAATTCCAGGTTGAACGCCAGAAATAAGAGAAACATTGCATGAGGTGGCCCAAGGCTCCCAGGTGGCTATACATTTTTCAGTTTTATCATTAAGTTTAGCTACAATTTGCTCTTGAACCATTATCCAGGAGACTTTCCTCCTGAACCCTTGAAATGAAACGGTGGGTTTCTTCCAGGCTTTGGCCACGGTCATTTTGGCTCCCAGTAATATAAAATACGAAAGTGTCTGGGCAGGTTTGGGCAAGTTGGGAATAGTATGATTTAGAAGTGCTATACTGGGTTGTGGGGTTATCTGTATCCCCGTCAGGGCTCCAATGGAGCGAAAAAATTTGCGCCAAAATGTTCTGATTCGTGGGCAGGACCACCAAGTGTGGTACATGGAACCTTCAAGCTCACACCCTCTGAAGCATACTGGGGAGGTGCCTGTGTACATCTTCACTAGCCTGGAAGGAACATACCAACGTACTAGAACTTTTATACTGGCTTCTATTAGGGAGACATTGAGTATACCTTTAAACGCTCGCCTTGATGAGCGGAACCATACCTCAGTGGCCCAGGAGCTGTCCATATCCTCCTCCCAAATCTGAGCATATGAGGGCTTGGTCAGCCTAGTCGACAGAGCCGTGTAAATTAAAGAGATACCGCTCCTCTGATCCATAGCGTTCGAGCACCAGTGTTCATAGGGTGTCATTTTAGGTGGGTCAGATTTGTTGTTCCACATAGAGTGCAGGAAATGGGAGATTTGGGAGAATCTAAAACATTCGGAGTCTGGCATATCTAGTTTCTTCTTGCAATGGGATAAAGAAATTGGGCCCGCCGGAGATAGAAAGTGCCCTATTCTGTATAGGCCCTTATCTGTCCACCATTTAAAAGCCCCAATGTTCATTCCCGGAAGGAAAGCAGTGTTATGGAACAGATGAGCCAGTGGTTTTAAAGGAGATGTCAAGGTTGTACGCTCATAAAGCCGGGAGCATAGAGCAACCGAGTGTGAGAGTGTGGGGGATAAAATTGCAGGTCTCGCTTTAGTGTCACACCATAGCAAATAGTCAATGGTGTTCGCTGGGACAGCTTGCCTTTCCATAGACAGCCAGTCCGGTTTCGGGCCCCTCGAGAAGACTATGGAGATTTGTGCTAGTTGTGCAGCCTGATAGTAATCCCAGAGGTTCGGAAGACCCAATCCTCCCTGCGATTTTAGGCGAAAAAGGATTCCCGAGGGACATCTATAACCTTTTTTACCCCATACGAAGCGAACAACATCAGATTGAAATTTACCTATGACCTGTTTCTTAATCGGGATTGGAAGGGAGCGGAATAAGTACAGTGTACGTGGGAGAAGAGTCATCTTAATTGCATGAATTCTACCAAGCCATGATAGACCGCTTCTTGACCAGTTATTCATGTCATCTCTGCATTTCAACAGCATAGGGGGGTAATTTGCCTTAAAGAGGCTACTGATGTCCGGCGTCAGCTTGATGCCTAAGTAAGGTATCGCCCCGGGTGCCCAAGCAAATTCAAAGTTGTTAGAAAGTTGTTGAAGCATGTCCGGTTGGACCGTAATGTTCAGGGCTATTGATTTAGTCATATTTACTTTCAAGCCTGATACCTCACTGAAAACCTTCAATATTTTAAGGATTACTGGGGTAGATGTCAATGGGGAGGTAACAAAGAGGAGGAGATCATCAGCGTACAGTGCGCACTTGTGCTCTCGGGGTCCGCAATTCACTCCCCTAAAATCAGGATTCGATCTAAGCGCTATAGCTAAAGTCTCGATGGCTATTGCAAAGAGGAGGGGGGAGAGTGGGCATCCCTGTCTGGTGCCCCTATGTATGAAGAAGGGTTCCGAATATCTCCCCATCAGGCGTATCTGAGCAGTGGGTTTAGAATAAAGTGAGTGGATAAGATTTAGGAAACACGGTCCAAAACCCCACCTCCCCAGGACACCAAACAGGTACGCCCAATCTATAGAATCAAAGGCCTTGTGTAGATCTATCGAGAGCAAATAACCTTTTTGTTGGGTTCCCCCATCCCACTGAGACTGTAAAAGTGAAATGATGTCAATGGTCCGACGAATCTGGTCCGGGCCCTGCCTCTCGGGGATGAAGCCCACCTGATCTTTGTGAATGTATGAGGCGATGAAACCAGACATTCTGTTAGCTATAATCTTGGTCATGATTTTGATATCGTTATTAATAAGCGAGATCGGACGATAATTTCCCACCTCACTTGGGTCCTTATCAAGCTTGGGTATAACCGAGATATAAGCAGCGTTTAGATCTGTACCCAACTTTGCTCCATCCCTGAGAGAGTTGAACAACCGGGCCAGATGCGGAGCCAGACTAGGGCCAAATTTTTTATAATACCCATTGGTGAAGCCATCCGGGCCAGGGGAGGATCCCACTTTAAGAGATTTGATGGTATCTATGATTTCCTCTTGAGTGAATGGACTCTCGAGGATGTCCCTATGATGTTCCGTCAGGGAGGGCAACGGTAGGTCCTGTAAAAAATGTATTTTAAGCGGTCCGGGGGTCTGAGGGGTCTGTTTGTACAGATCAGAGAAGAACCGTAAAAATGTGTCCATAATCTTAGTTGGATTCTGTGTCAAATCTCCCGACGCTGTCTGAATTTTAGGGAAAGCCAAAGAGCGGTGCTTAGGAGTGAGTTTCACGGCTAGTTTAGAGCCTATCCTATCCTTCTGGGAATAGAATCTTGCCCCAGTCCATCTAAGGTGCTGTTCTGCGGCTGTTGTCAGATTCAGGTTAAGTAGAACCCGAGCTCTGTCCAGGTTTGCTAAGGTACCGGCCGAGGGGTTACGTTTATGAGCTTTAGCCAGGAGGCGGAATTCTTCCATGAGTCTCAGTGTGTCTGCCCTGCGTTCTGCCTTAAGTTTTGAGGACATCTGAATTAGTTTCCCCCTGATGACCGATTTATGCGCCGCCCATATGGTAGAGGGAGAGACCTCCTCTGTGGTGTTTAAGAGAAAATATTCCTTTATGGCCACCTCCACTAATGAACATTGCATGGGGTCACTTAAAATAGAATCTTGCAACCGCCAGCGAGGGAGTTCTCTCACTCCCGAGGAACGCAGAGTGGTCACAGTGACCATCGAGTGATCCGACAGAGGGGATTCTATTATCTTGGAACCCCTAAGCAGAGGGATTGTGTAAGAGCGGGTGAAAATGTGATCTATCCTGGCGAATGAGTTGTGTGGGGCTGAGAAGTGTGTGTAGTCTTTTGTGTGTGGGTTGACCTCCCTCCATACGTCCACTAGTCCTGCCGCATGGAGCAGTTTAGCTATGTTCGTACTCTGTTTGGAAGGGCGCCTGGGTTTGGTTTTCCCATCTGCCAGTTTGTCTAGGGAGAGATCAAATGCAGTATTAGAGTCACCGCCAAAGAAGACCGATCCCTTGAGGTGCGGTGTCAGTTTCCGTATAAGAGAATCAAAGAAGGGTTTTTGGCCCTTATTTGGGGCATAGTATGACACAAATGTATAAAGCTCTCCATCTATGTGTCCGGAGATCAAAATATAACGCCCATGTGGGTCTACTACAGTTTCTGGCTGCGAGAGATTAATGTGTTTGGCGAAGCATATCGCTACCCCTTTCGTCTTGTTATCTGCCGAGGCCAGGAAAAATTGTGGGTAACGTTGACGTAGAAAAGAGGGTTTGAATGTGGATGGGAAGTGGGTTTCTTGCAATAGGAGTATATCAGCATGCATGGAGTAGTATTGCTGAAATACTTTCCTGCGTTTCACGGGGGAATTGAGACCCTGAGTGTTATGCGAGACTATTTTAAGCGTGGGTATAGGATGGCGTGTGTTAGACATGGATCAGAGGGGAAGAATCTGTAAGAAGGCTCAGTGACTTACCTTGTCCCTTGGAGAGGAACTCCCTGATATGCCGGGGGAGCAGGCTTAGCGAAAACCTGTTGCCAAGGATGGGAGGAAGGATGCAGTCATGTATCCTAAGAGTATTCCGTCGAGCATGCGTGAAAAGAAAAGAAAGAATGAAAAAAGAAAGAAAGAAGAAAAATGGGGTTACACACTTGTAAACCAATAGTAACCGTTTGTCATTTAAAAGCAGCTGAAACAAACTCCTACCTGGGGGGTCCCCCAAACCCCTCCCCCCCCTGGAGTGGGATGGGCTAGCCATCACCTACTCCTACAACCTGAGAGGTCCAGAAAACCCCAATGACGGGGAGTCCAGAACGGAACCTAGGAGCACTGACAGCGCTCTCGGTTCCTAGGGTAGGTGCACTGAGTCCACCACAGCCCAGCCACCTTTTAACACATAGATCTTAAGGCACAAGGGAGCCCATAATAGAAACTAAACAGAGCGCCCCAACTAAGTTATTAACCCTTTCAGGGGTCAGCCCCCGGCACTCCACCCGAGACCCCCCCCCGATCCCCACCCATAAACCAGGTGGTCGAGGGGGGTTAGGCAGGGCCCGAGAGGAATAACCTCCGGAAATTCATGACCTAAAACATGGGGTTCCCTTCTAAGCCACGAAATAGTATTCCCTCGTCCAGCGGGAGGATAGTCCCAAACTCGCTGGAGGAAGGAGCATCCCAACCGAATAAAAATAAATTTGACCACATAGCAACTATGAACCTATAACAAAAATGAACGGTGAGGAATAGCAGTCTACTAAGAGTAAAATTGTAAACAAAAGGAGGCCTAAGGAGGCATTCTGCAGTCCAGAAAGTTCACTGCGGCTTGCAAGAGAAAATGTCCCCCATCTCACCCCCAGCCCCGGACACCCGACCTGTACTTTCAAACTGTAACCTTCAGCAAGAGCAGGCGAAAGCCTTTGACCAGTCATTTCAAGCAGGGGGTCAGGTCACCCTAGTGCCATCCGTAAGGGGGTAAGCCTAGAAGTCTCGAGCACTTAGGGAAGGTGGAAGTGTCCCCGATCAGAGCCCTGATCCGGTACAGGGTAGTTGACTATCAAGGTGGGAGGTTTTCTTTAGGCCTCTTGGAACTTTGATGTAGCCAGGTGTGTTGCAGTGGACTTGCTGGAGGTGGTCTCTTCGACGAGGATGGGGTGTTCCTGGTGATCCGCATAGAGGGCAATTCCTGCGACAGGATCCCAAGGTGTAGCAGGAGGTGCTCCCCCTCCACTAGGGAGGAGAAGCCATAGCTTTTGTTCTTGAATGAAAAGTTCAGGCGAAGGGGAAACGACCATCTGTATGTGATCTCCTTTTCCATTAGAATCAGGAGTAAGGGCTTAAGCGATCGTCTTTTTTGAATTGTATACGGTGACAGATCAGCAAAAATTTGTATTTTGCGTCCTTGGAAAGTGAGGGTATCTGAGCTCCTGGATTTCTTCATCACCTCTTCTTTAACTGAATAGTAGTGGGGTTTTACTATGATGTCTCTGGGGAGACCGTCAGAGCGTGGGGGTTGAAGGGCTCTGTGAGCTCTGTCCAGTTCCAGGCGGATTTCAGTAATATCAGGAATCAGGCTGCGAATGAGCGCTTTTACAGTTCCCTGCACCTCCTTTTCAGATTCGGGGATCCCCCTTATCCTGAAGTTGTATTGTCTCGATCTATTTTCGAGGTCGTCGATCTTTGCGAATGCTGTTTCCAATTGATCCTGCACATCTTGCAGTCTAGTTGTATTTTGGTTAATGCGGGAGACCGCATGATCAGCTTTTTGTTCTATAGTGTCCATTCTCATTCCTATTTGCTGTAAGTCAGCATGGATGGATGCCGTGATCTGAGCAGCGTTCTGTGCCAGCCCTTTAGAGAGCATTTGAGCAAATGCAGCCATCATGTATGGGAAGTCAGAGGGAACAGGGAAAGCTCCTGTGGCCGCACCGGCTTCCATGAGGAGGCCTGTATGTGTATCCAGCATGGGGGTAGTGGGGATGCCTGTGCTCATCCTGCTCAGCAGCGATTCCGTGGAAGCCAGAGAAGCGGCCAGGGGCAGGGGTGGAGAGTCCGTACCTGAAGGGGAGTGCGGCATCAGGTCCTGGTCAGCAATAGAATCCCCATTGAGCTCCGTGCTGAGCTCCGTGCTGTGAGGGCCTCGTGTCGCAGCCGCCATCTTGGCACAGCTGAGGGGGCCGGGGATCGCGGACATCTGGCGTGATAGGTTCCTCCTCGCCGACGCTGCTGACATCCGGAGAACCGGGGGGGCTTCCCCTACTCAAAAATCCCGTTTAGGGAGCGAGGGGGGCGCTCTGTGAGCTCCGATGGCTAGGGACGGGCCGTGGTGGAGCGGAGCTCTAGAAGCCGGCGGCCATCTTGGGAGCTGCCGCGCATGCGCCTCGGGCATGAGAATTTAAACCACAAAAGCGTGTACTACACATGCATCAACCCTACAGATTTCTGAAGCCACAGCTGAACTACTTTCAAGGTATTTTTATATATTTACATCAAAAATACCTTCCAAAGGAATACACCTTACTGTACCCTCTGACCATATATGTCATCCTTTAAGGGGTCTCATGTCCGGAGCCCCAAACCCAGACCTCTGACTGGTGTGGAGCCATCCTCCACTGCATGGACGGCACATTCGCCATTCAATCGCTTTTTTGGCGAACCCTGCGCTTTATTTTCGGAACGGTTATGGTTTGTGCCTTTATTACCATAATCGACCCCTGCTTCCCAATTATTGTACAAGGCCTGAACCAGGGGCGGATCCAGGGGGGGCAACAGGGCAATTTCCCCCCCCCCCCCCGAGTCCATCTGTCACATTCACTTGCTTGCTCTGTTTTTTTTTTTTGCGCCTGATCTCCCGAAATTTGGGGACCCAGTAATGGCCGGCCATAGGTTCCCTGGACCCCAAACGTGGCACACATGTAGCCCCATGTCTCCTCTATAAGTGTGCAAGGTTTAGTGTCTGGGAGACCTACGGCCGGGGAGAATCGATTTTTCAAATCCGGGCAGTCCTTCCATAGACTCCCATGTTAAACATCAGTCTAGCCATGGGCACAGTGAGGCATAGGCACAGTGAGGCATGCAGATGGACACCCTAGGCTTATACTTGAGTCAATACGTTTTCCCATTTTTTGGGGGTAAAATTAGGTGCCTTGGCTTATATTCGGGTCGGCTTATACTCGAGTATATACAGTACTTGTTCTGCGGCTGCCGGTGCCTCTCTGAGTCTCTCTCTCAGTTTCTCATATCAGCCGATCAGCGGTGCAGAGAGAGAGACTCGTCTAATGTAGTTACGCGGCACACTGACACGATACCAGGAGCGGAGGAGGAGGTGGGTGGAGCCTATTCCCTGCACTTGTTGCTAACGCCTGGGCCGCTTGGCGTCTAGAAACGAGTGACATCAGTGAGTCACGTCGGGCCGCTCTGCGGGCAGGTGCGATAGCGTGCGGCTCCACAGACGGGTAAGAAAGCGGGCGGCTCCGCTTGCGGCACGGTTTGTGGGCGGGCGGCGCGGTTCGTGGGCAGACCGCGCTGCTCAGTGTGTTGGCAGCGCAGGTGAGAGTGAGAGAGCAGGCTCTGTGTGGCAGCTGGCCAATCAGCTAGCCGGGAGCGGGGGAGCAGAGAGATGAGATCATCTCTCACTGCCCGTGCCTGCCCTGCATTCCTGCAGTGACTTCCGCCCTCACTGTGCAGGCAGCAGAGAGATTACATTATCTCTCTGCTGCCTGACTCTGGGAGTCTGGGACACAGCAAGAGACAACCAAAACTACACCTTAGCAGGCAAGTTAGTGACAATCTGCAAGGTGTGGCAGGCGACGTGGCAAGTGACAATCCGCAAATTGTGTCAGGTGACATGGCAAATGACAATCTGCATCTGGTGGCAGGCAAGTGACAATCAGCAAGGTGTGGCAGGTGATGTGGCAAGTGACAATCCACAAGATGTGGCAGGTGACGTGGCAAGTGACAATCCGCAACGTGTGGCAAGTGACACGTTCAGGGCTCCCACTAATTGCAGGCGACGGTGGCAAGTGACACACTCGGGGCTCCCACTGATTCTGCATTGAACTATTTAATTCTATATTACAATGTAATAGAAATAATGCGCTTCAATCATCCTGACACCATAACAACCCTGGCGCCGGGATGATTGAAGCGCCGACACCAGCCATTTCCCCGATAAATTTCCCACAAAAAAAACAACATATTTTTTGGCAGTGCCCCTCCCGAGAAAATACTCTGGATCTGCCCCTGGGCCCTGAACAAGGCTGTTAGCGTACTACTCCTCACAATTTACATGCTCTTCATCCCTGTAAACGTGTTTGTCAGACAAACTACAAAACGCCCTGAAATCCTCCACTATTACAATATTATGGCTTCTTTCTACCTGCATCTAGATGTTACAACAATAACTTGGATGCCTCACGTTTACTCTCTACCCAAAACTTGTACTTGGGTACAAAACAACTGAAATTTAAATTTAAAACACTCTTTCAAAAGCCAAAATGTTTCCCATTGTCCTTCCAAGCACAAATCTCATTGCTCATCTTTCAGACCAAGCTCCTCCCACCAACTTCCTGTGGATGCATAAAATGTTGAAAAGAACTTCCTGTTGCATGCTCAGCTCTTAAAAACCCCAAACTGGTTTATTTACATATCAATGTACAGGAAGAGGGAGGGGGAGCAAATTCATGGCTAACATAATACATATTTCAACAATTAAAAAAAAAACCTTTGTCAAGGAAAGGATGGAACAAACCCCCACGTTGCAAATGGGATGGAATTCCCCTTGACTCACATATCCCCTGGGAAGTAAAACCACAAGTTTTGAGACCTAAATACAAACTCCTGCAAAAAGATGGCTCAATTAGGTCAACCAAAGCCCCCCCCCTCCTCCTTTGAAGGCTATACAATACAAGCCTCAAAAACAATGAATTGTCCTCTGGGAAACTCCCAAATATTTTAAAATAAAAATAACACACACCGCTGTTTACAAAAACTCAGTCAAAGTTAGTCTTACAATCAATTGAAATTCAGTGTAAAAATGAAATTCAATACAAAAATCGCCACTCTTACACTGCAAAGTTGATAAAAAAAAAGTACACACACAGCTAACCTACAATAGCTTACATTCACTTAAATACAAAAAAAATGCAAGACCACATGGTTTCCCACACACAAAGGAAAACAGAAATGATGCCTAGAAACAAGATTGTGGATCATGTCACATGGTTTCACACACAAAGGAAAGGTGACTGCACCTTCCCCTATAGGATGACCCACAGGCAAAACCGCACAAAATCCTTAAACTGCGCCTCTCAAAATGGCGACAGTAGCCACATGGCAGACAACAAGATGGCCACCAAATGCAGTTTTTCCCACCAAAACCAGGATTTCTTCACTAGAAAACCAAATTTTTTCTCCACAAAGACTGACTACACATTTGAGAATGCACGCTTAACCATAGACACACACACTTTAGGCTACTTCAACTCCCTTGGCCAACTAAACAGCACATTGAAAAATGTTAGTTACATGAAACATAACAAAACACAACATTAAAACAACAACACTCTTGTCTCCACCTAAAGTTCATATACTTACTCTGAAATAGTCACCACACACACACACACACACAGTATAATGTTGCTTGTATGTTTGCTCAGAACTTCAGAGTTCCCCTCCCACAGGGCGTAGCCCTTTCAAAATAAAACATTTTCTATTGTAAGCAATGGGCCAGCCATTCCCCCGTTAAACCTCATGGCACACAAAACAATCAGTTACTTACAAACTGCTCAGTGCAGGCTGCACTAAATAATCCCACATCTATACCTACAAATCATACACAATATACAGTTTCCATATGCATCCCACATCTCCAAACACACATCCACACACACATCCGATCGAATTCACAGACACGTGCATCCATTCTCCCCCTTGTTCCGATGCTAAAAGAGGCCTCTTATTCACTCGGTCCTGGCCCACCATTCTGTTAGCGAAATATGGCTGTACGCAGAGCACACAGCCAAATCTATTGTCTCTAATAGGGATGAGCCGAGCACCCCCGGGTTCAGTTCGCACCAGATCCCGCGAACGGACCGAAAGTTCGCATGAACGTTAGAACCCTATTAAATACAATGGATGCGAACGTTCTAAATCTAAAGTGCTAATTATAACGACTATTATGCATGTTATTGTCCTAAAAAGGGTTTGGGAACCCGGGTTCTTCACCAGGGGACATGTATCAATGCAAAAATAAGTTTTAAAAACGGCCGTTTTTCGGGAGCTAATGATGCATGAAGTGAAAAAAAAAAAGTCAAATATTCCTTTAAATATCATACCTGGGGGGGTGTCTAAAGTATGCCTGTGAAGTGCCACGTGTTTACCGTGTTTAGAACTGTCCCTGCACAAAATGACATTTCTAAAGGAAAAAAAAGCCATTTAAAACTGCTTGTGGAGCAAGGCCGGGGGGGCGTGGCCTGATGCGAACAGGGACGGACGTACTTTGGAAGAGCTCCGGGTCTCCGGGAGTCCATCCGTCGCCATCCGGACCGTTAAAATACCTATTCGGGTCCCAAACACTCACCGGCCTGCTCACCTTGCCCCGCCGCGGTGTCCTGGACCGTTGTTCCGGTGTGGATCGGTCGGGAGACGCCCGAGATCCGACGCCTTCAGCGCCTATAGCAGCCGCCATCTTCTAGGCCTAAAGCCTCCCGGAGGATCCGGACCCCAGCTCTCTTGGAGGTAAGGGACCGCCATCCGTCCCTACCCGCCACCCATCCTCTTGCCTTGAGACTACCTGGAGGCAGAGCCGGATCCCGGAAACATCTGGGGGGGTCGTTGCTCCACGCGGCCTAGTGAGGCCTTGAATCCCCAGCCTCTCCTGCGGCTGTGCCCCCGCGGGCATGTAGTGCGGCCGGCTCGGTCTGAATTTGAGGGCCGGGATCTCCACTTGGCATCCGCCCAGACCCCCATCCTGGGCCCTGTCTTCGGCTGAGGGAGCCGTCTGGGCTGCTTCCGTCCGCGAGGGCCCCGCCGCCATCTTGAGGCCTGCGGGGGCTCCGAATCCCCAGCGCTCGAGTATCGCGACCGCGAGGCGAGCGGTGAGCACCGCAGGATACACCCGAGCAAGCCTCCTTGGCCTAACGGGACAGACCTGAGGAGGTCCGAGGGCCGGCAGAGGCATCCTGTGGCAGACGGCGTACTGAGCATTGAGGTGAGCGGCGGCCATCTTGCTGCACCCTGGGCATACTAATAGCCTCTCCATCCCCCCATAATCCACAACCAAACCCCAAAATAACATCCGGGCCGCACGGGGGGAGACCCAGGCTGCAGGGTGGGAGAACTTGTCTAACACCAGCGTTCATCCAGTACCTGTCCCCATAGACACCTGAATCGGCCATCTTGCTACACTCAACAGCAGTGTAATTGGGGCTCCATGTATTCTTTCAAGTCATACTTCAGAGGCTCCTGAACTACCCAGCAGATTGGTCTACCAAGCTCAATCCCCTTCATTAGATCTCATTACTTCTAAATTCAAAAGACGCTGCATTCTGCATCACTATACTCCTAGGAGCGGCCATCTTGCTACGCCACATTAACCTGTTCTCCCGGGTTCCTAATTGGTTTCTTCTTACTCTGATGGTCCCGCACCCCCCTCATCAGGAAGTTCATGTCATTATTGCAGTCCTGTAATGAATCTTTAACTTACGATACACGAGATAGGATGTACTAAAAGACATGGTGGGGGGCACATACGCAGCTCGTAGGATGGCGAACGAATCTGACTAGAGCCCCGGCCTCACCTCCTGCATCCGAAGCTCCCGCTCCGCTACACTAGAGACTTTTGCTCCGGGAGCCATCCCCACTGAACCGAGAACCCCTCAGCTACCTGCCGAACGTTATATGGGTAAGATCGGCGACCAGAGGCGCATATACCAGACACGATCCTCACAGGCCGCATCGCAACCCGCGTGCCACATGGAAAAATACCTGCTTAGGCCGCAGTCCCCGGCCTCAATCTCTACGACAGAAGCTGCAGATCAGCCAGACGCACTCCCGCTGGTCGATCCCTCATTGTTTATAGATAACCCCCCTGCCTTCTCACACAACAGCTCCTCGCAGCACTCTCCAATGACGTCCCTGGTAACTGTAGATGTCCTGGACCTGAAACTGCAGACATTGCTCCAGAGTATTACTCACAACGTTGCAAAGGAGGTTAATAAACTAGCTCACGAACTGAGAGGGGAGATTGACCAGCTAGGGGAAAGAACAGACACCCTTGAAACAAAACTGGATGAGGTGGTGAATTATGTACAAGCCTTAGAGGAGGAGAATGCTAACCTAAAGAATGCAGTACTACAACTGCAGGTGCAGCAAGAAGACCTCGAGAACAGAGAACGTAGGCAAAACCTCCGCATACGGGGAGTCCCTGAGTCTGTTGTTGACAAGGACATTAGGCCATACTTGCTAGCCCTGTTTAACTCCCTGGCACCCGATATTCCGGACATTGATCTACGTTTCGACAGAGCACATAGATCACTGGCCCCTAAACCTCCTCAGGGTGCTAATCCCAGGGACATCATAGTTCGCTTTCATTTTTACGAAAGTAAAGAGGCCCTGACAATCGCTACGAGAAACAAACCTAGAGTGGACTTTAGGGGGGCAAAGATACAAATCTTCAGCGACCTATCGCCCATAACGTTAAATAAAAGACGCAACCTTCGCCCTATTACTGCCCACTTACAGCGCCACCACGTACCCTATAGATGGGGCTTCCCCTTTCGTCTGATGGTGACCAAGGATAGCACGCAACACACCCTGAGGGACCTCCAGGAAGGTGAGTCCTTTGTCAGGAGCCTGGGACTTCCCCCTGTTCCTGAGGAGGATCTGCAAGCCCAATTTCCATCCTCTAGACCTCTGTCAACACCCGGGAAGATGTGGACCCCGGTCCGTCACAGACCCAGAAAAACCACATGCACCCCACAAGGGAACACATCTTCTAAAGGCCCCACCTGAAGCATCCATGGACCCCCACGTCTGGTATGTGATTCTTTTTCTCCTGTCCCCCGATCTACTTAAATCACAGAGGCCCTGAAGTTGGGCCTATACAATCCCTTTGAAAAGTCTCTGGGCTCAGAGACCGGGGTTTTTCCCCCTTCTACTTGTTCACCCATGGGCGCCTGCCCTCAGGGACAACTACAGTTCTACGGTTCCCACTTAACTTTGACTTTTTCTACATTTGCTTTTTTGGATCAGGTTGAGGCCGGTTAGCTCGGCCATGCGGGCTGCTGTGTTTCCCCCAGTATGGTCGTGTTTTTTTTTTTTTTTTGACCATAACCCCTCGGAGATGAGTTTCTCCTCGGGCACTCTACCTATATGGTATGTCGTTTTTTTTTTACTCTTTTCTCTTTTTGTTTTCACATGTTTTTTGGGGATCCTTTTTGATCCCATATTTACCTACGTTAGAATCTTCTATTCACGAATGTATGTTATATTACATGTTTTCATATCGTTAGGGTTGCACGGAGGTCTATTTTTCGAACTGCTCAGAAAATGTTTCTATGTTTTTATTCCCATGTCCTTTCTATATGGGTTTAAACATACAATTGTGCGAAGTCTTTTGTCTACAATATGGTATACGTTTAATGCATTTTACACGAATGTAATGTCAGATTTTTCCCCACTCTGCACCTATGGCAGTTAGTGTCTTCTCATGTAACGTTAAAGGTCTAAATTCCATCCGGAAGAGATGGCTTGCCCTTAAAGAGTTCAAAGCATCTAATGCTGAGGTGATCATGGTCCAGGAGACACATTTTAGGGCGGGGGCTCTTTCAAATTTGCTTCTAAGCACTACCCCACAACTTTTGTGGCGTCTTCTCCCTCTGGAAAAGCTGGAGTGGCGATTCTCCTTAAACGCTCATCCACCATACAGGTGAAATCCTCGTATTTGGACCCCCAAGGTCGCTTTATCCTCCTGGACTGTGGTCACCAAAATACTTCTTTCACTTTAGCGAATGTATATGTTCCCAACACAGGCCAAATTGGTTTTCTTGACACTTTCTTTGACAAACTACACAAATATGCCCAACCCTTTCAGATTATTGGGGGTGATTTTAACTTGTGCATGTCTCCAATTAGGGATAGGGCCGCCCTTTTTCAAGACAAACCTCCACTACAGGCACATAAATCTTCCTCCTCGTTCCGCAAACTAATTAGAACAAATAGACTGTTTGATTCTTGGAGGGTAAAACACCCGACAGCCAAACAGTTCACCTTCTTTTCTCCACCCCACAAGCTGTACACGAGACTTGACTATTTTTTCATCTCTGCACCCCTATTGCCATACCTGGTCGACGCCAACATTCTCCCAATTACTTGGTCTGACCATGCTCCCATCACTATAGACCTCTTATTGTCCTCACCCACGCCTAGGAGATGTTACTGGCGCCTCAATGAGTCACTCCTAAACTCATCTAAGACCCATTTACCACTACAAGACAAACTGAATGAATATTTTCAGATAAATAAAGACTCAGTGTCGGAGATCTCTGTTCTGTGGGAGGCACATAAGGCGTTCTTCAGAGGTGAATGCATCGCAACTGGATCTCGCCTTAAAAAAGACCGTGTTTTGCAGAGATCGACTTTACTGACTCAGTTATTAGAAGCTGAACAAAAACTTCTCGGACGCCCCACGATGGAGGGCCTCAGAGTCGTAACAGCACTACGGAATCGTATCAAAACATTAGATTCGGCAAGAATCACTAAATCCATGCTCTGGGCAAAGCAAAAATTTTATGAATTTGCCAATAGACCCCATAGGATGCTTGTCCAAATGCTGAAACCACGGCCCCATTCATCTTTACCCGACTTCTTAACACAACAAGATGGTAAGCCCACATATTGCCCTAGAATTATGGCTAATGTATTCGGAGACTTCTATAAGAAACTATATAATTGCCTATCCACAGACCCGACCACTCAATTCACACAAGATAAATTTAACAATTTTATGGACTCCTTTAAGCTCCCCACTCTGTCCCCTGACGATCGCTCAAGTCTAAACGCACACGTGTCGGTTGAAGAGATCACTGCAGTTATCAAACAGCTACTGACTAATAAAACCCCAGGGCCGGATGGTCTTCCCTACTCCTACTATAAAAAATTCCTCCCCACCATCTTACCCTACATGGAACAACTCTATGCCTCTTTAATGAACGGAAAAATCCCCCACGCTCAATTTCTACATGCGTTCGTCACGGTGATCCCCAAACCAGGGAAAGACCCATCCTTACCTGACAACTACCGCCCCATTGCTCTCCTAAATTCTGACTATAAAATTTTTACAAAAATACTTGCCAACAGACTGTCCCTGCTCCTCCCCAAACTAATCCACAGAGACCAAGTCGGTTTTGTGCCATCCAGACATGCTGGGGACAATACTAGACGAACCATAGATTTGATAGACCTCCTGACCAAAACCAAGCGACCGGCTATAATTCTCAGTTTAGACGCACAAAAAGCGTTTGATCGCCTGAATTGGTCGTTTTTGTTCGCTACACTCTCAAGATTTGGTTTCTCGGGTCCATTTATACAAGCATTGAAAGCACTATACTCTACTCCTACGTCTCAGGTACAGTTGGCCTCCCACGCCTCGGCGTCATTCCCCCTTAGCAACGGTACTAGGCAAGGTTGCCCACTATCGCCCCTGCTCTTTATTTTAAGCCTTGAGCCCTTGGCAGCAGCCATACGCGTCCACCCAGACATTAGGGGAGTGACGTTGAGGCGTCTGGAATACAAATTATCTCTTTTTGCAGATGATGTGCTGCTGACAATTACCCACCCACACATTTCTCTCCCCTCTCTCCATTCAACCTTACAAATCTTTGGCCATATCTCCGGATTCAAAATTAACCCGACTAAAACCGAAGCTTTACCCATTAATATTCCGGCTGACCTTCTTCTAACCCTGCAAACCAACTTCAAGTATAGATGGTGCGTACAGTCCCTTCAGTATCTCGGTGTACATATATCTCGATCGTACTCCACTCTCTACCAAGAAAATTTCCCCCCCCTCTTCTCAGACATCAACAAACTACTTAAAAAATGGACAACACTCCCTGTCTCTCTAATTGGTAGAATCAACGTTTTGAAGATGTCTATTCTCCCCAAGCTGCTGTATATTTTCGAAACACTCCCTGTAGCAATCCCATTGACCCAACTTAAATTACTTCATAGGAACTTTCTGAATTTTATATGGAATAACAAGTCCCACAGGATTGCCAGTTCGGTTCTCTTGGCTCCCCGCTCACGTGGGGGGCTGGGGGCACCGGATGTAATCAAATATTATTATGCTACTCACCTCAGAGTCATTTCCTCGTGGACATCTCGCTATGCATCAAGCAGATGGTCAGAAATCGAGATAAATATTACTTCCCCTGCACACCCATGTAGTCTACTTTGGCCCTCTTCAGATAAATTTACGTCTCAAATACGGAAGATCTGCCTGAGCCCTATGATATTCACACTCTCAATCTGGAAACGCTGCTCAAGTAAATATGCTCTATCTTCCCAATGCCCCCCACTGATAAACATTTTATTTAACCCAGAAATTCCCGACAGCTTATCCTATGACTCCATGATGCCGTGGACCCAGACAGGCATATTTCAATTGCGACATCTGGTGCATCCAGTAACACGCACTTTACTCCCTTTTTCGGAACTGCAAGCCAAACATAACTCACCGAACACACTACTCTTTTCTTACTTGCAGGTAAAACATTATTTTGTATCTAGATCACCCCAATTGACTCTGGTGGTTCCTACAGAATTTGAAAAGCTATGCTCGTATGGCCCACATGAACCTCAACAAATATCTTGCATCTACAAAATCCTCCAGAGCATTGATCACATTTCTGAACAGACCCACTCATATATGAGGAAATGGGCCCAGGTCCTTCATAGTCCTATCTCTATAGCTCAGTGGGGGACGATATGGGATGCTACCTCCAAAGTCTCCAGATGCGTGGCCCAGAGGGAAACGGCGTACAAAATCTTAATGTTTTGGTACAGGACCCCTGAATTTCTAGCAACTCATAAACTAGCTCCATTTAGTCACTGTTGGAGGTGTGGCTCCTCTGTGGGCTCGCACTTCCACATATTTTGGGAATGCCCTGTTTTGTCCCCCTTTTGGACCAATGTTCATGCCTTGCTGGAAAAGATATTGGAGATCCAGATCCCTTTCCAACCCATACACCTGCTATTAGGCTTACCTCTTCGGAATACCACCAAAACTATTAACAAACTACTGACATTCATCTTACTAGCAGCTAAACGAGTGATCCCGCAACATTGGCATTCCACTGTTCCACCTACCTTTACGCAATTCCTTTCTGCGGTCACTGATATTCGTAAAATGGAACATATCACGGCAATCATAGAGGATGCACTACCAAAATTTGAGGTCATTTGGGAAAAATGGGATACATCGGAATATAATAATTCGGAATACTAGACCCTCACACCGAGATAGGGAAATGGTCTTTCTAGGATCACACTGTATGTTCAGGAAATTTTAGCTCCAGTTCCCATCACTGATTGCCTTCGTGTTAATATGATATCTTGATATGCTATTAAATACCACATTACCTCCCCTTTACGTGACCCTTACAATGTCTAATGGTTCACTCGAACGACTTGTTTTCTACCCTTGTTATGTAACTTTATGTCTGCACATGCAAGTTGTACAATGTTCATATTTGCTGATTGTGATATATGCTTGTAATGCCTCATAAAAATTTACATAAATAAACAATTTATAAAAAAAAAAACTGCTTGTGGCTTTAATGTCATGTCTGGTCCCGGTAATATGGATGAAAATCTTTGAGAAAAATGGCATAGCTACCCCATCACCCCCCCCCACCCCAGCCCATTACCAGCCCCTTTGGGTCTTGTATGGATATTAAGGGGAACCCCGCAGACAAAATAAAAAGGCCCTATATACTCTGAACAGCCGTATACAGGTGGTGCATACAAGACAGGGACTGTAGGTTTGTTCTTATGTATAATCTGTTTGTAATTTTGAACTGGTACATTGTTTAAGTGTAGCTCCAGCCAAAAAATCTATTTTTAAGCTTTTTGGAAAACATAGGGAAGGGTTATCACCCCTGTAACATTTGTTTTGCTGTCTGTGCCCCTGTTCAGAACATTTCACCTCACTTTCTGTCCCAATGACAATGTTTTTGAAAAGTGGGGTTTTTATTGAAACAGGGATTGGTGATAAAGCATCAGTAGAGAAGAGACACCTTTTTCCCATATTAACTCTTACAGGAGAGAATTTGCCTTCCTAGGGGTAGATTTCCTCTCACTTCCTGTTGTCTCCTTCCGTTTGCAAGTAGGAGTCGTTTGTAAGTTGGATGTTTGAAAGTAGGGGCCTGCCCTATATACTCTGCTGAAATTTGCCCCTTACATGTTGGTGTTGCCACAACACTGTAAGCCCTCACAGTTACTCTTGGTGGGCGCATGAATGGGCCCTGCAGTGAATTATTAGATCAAGAATTGTAATTGCATGCCCCTGTTGAACAGGGGCTGAAAAATTGGGCCTTTGGTGGTGGTGGTGTTGACACAACACTGTAAGCCCTCACAGTTACTCTTGGTGGGCGCATGAATGGGCCCTGTTGTGAATTATTAGATCAAGAATTGTAATTGCATGCCCCTGTTGAACAGGGGCTGAAAAATTGGGCCTTTGGTGGTGATGGTGGTGGTGTTGACACAACACTGTAAGCCCTCACAGTTACTCTTGGTGGGCGCATGAATGGGCCCTGCTGTGAATTATTAGATCAAGAATTGTAATTGCATGCCCCTGTTGAACAGGGGCTGAAAAATTGGGCTTTTGGTGGTGGTGGTGTTGACACAACACTGTAAGCCCTCACAGTTACTCTTGGTGGGCACATGAATGGGCCCTGCTGTGAATTATTAGATCAAGAATTGTAATTGCATGCCCCTGTTGAACAGGGGCTGAAAAATTGGGCCTTTGGTGGTGATGGTGGTGGTGTTGACACAACACTGTAAGCCCTCACAGTTACTCTTGGTGGGCACAGGAATGGGCCCTGCTGTGAATTATTAGATCAAGAATTGTAATTACATGCCCCTGTTAAACAGGGGCAGAAAAATTGGGCCTTAGGCACTGGTGCCACAACACTGCAACCCCTCACAGATACTGTACTTGGAGCACAGCAATGAGCCCTGTTGCAAAGTATTGCATCAAAAGTTTTAATTACACGCCCCTGTTAAACAGGGGCTGAAAAATTGGGCCTTAGGCACTGGTGCTGGTCCCACGACACTGCAACCTCTCCCAGATGCTCTAGTTGGAGTGCAGGAATAAGCCCTGCTGCAAACATTGCATAAAAAATTGTAATTACATACCCCTGTTAAACAGGGGCTGAAAAATTGGGCCTTAGGCACTGGTGGCGGCACCCAGAAATAAAAATGTTCTTCCAAGCTATCATCATCAATCGGATCATTGAGGAGGAGGAGGATAGTCAGTCAACATAACAGGACAGTCTCTCAGCATCAGCATCAGTCTTGAAGGGATGTGACATTTGAAAATAAATTAGTCTGTTATATCAGTTTCAGGTGTTTGGTAGCTGGTGGTGATCCAAGACTGGTTCATCTTTATGAAGGTCAGTCGATCAACCGAGTCGGTGGACAGGCGCACCCTGTGATCCGTGACAAATCTTCCAGCAGCACTGAATGTGCGTTCTGAAAGAACGCTGGATGCAGGACAGGCCAGTAGCTCAATTGCATACTGTGCAAGCTCTGGCCAGTGATCCATCCTCAAGACCCAGTAAGCCAGAGGATTTTCGGTGGGGAAGGTGTCCAAGTCTGACCTTGCCCCTAGGTATTCCTGCACCATGTATATCAGACGCTGGCGATGGTTGCTGGAACCGATCATACCTTGGGGATGCGGACTAAAGAATTGTCTGAACGCATCGGTCAGACGGCCACCTTCCCCACCGCTCCTTCTTTGACTGACGAAGCCTCAGCAACTCGTTGTCCAGGACCAGGAGTTTGTAACCTCCCAGTCTCTGGGAACGCATTGCACAGACCTTTCTGCAAGGCCTCCCGGAGTTGTCTCATCCTCTGCTCCCTCTGCGACGGTAAGATAAGGTCCGCAACCTTACCCTTGTACCGTGGATCAAGGAGAGTGGCCAGCCAGTAATGGTCCCTCTCCTGGATCCGAAGAATACGAGGATCCTTCCGCAGACTTTGCAGGATCAGGGAGGCCATGCAGCGTAGGTTAGCTGAGGCATTCGGTCCGGAGTCCTCTGGGTCACTAAGGACGACATGATCCGCAGCCACCTCCTCCCAGCCACGTACAAGTCCACTGGTTTCTTGGGACTGTAAATCATCCCTAAAAGACTGCTGCTGATGATGCTGAGTGCCAGGCTCCACCTCCATGCTGACACAATCCTCCTCCTCATCCTCCTCCTCCTGTGCGATGGGTGGGACAAAAGGAACACTGTCTGGGTAAACGGGGCCTTGAGAGGCAAGGAAGTCCTCCTCTTCCTGCCTCTGTTCTGCCTCAAGTGCCCTGTCCATTATTCCATGCAGCGTATGTTCCAACAGCTGGACAAGAGGTACAGTGTCACTGATGCATGCACTGTCACTGCTCACCATCCTCGTGGCCTCCTCAAATGGTGCCAGGACAGTGCATGCATCCCTGATCATGCCCCACTGGCGTGGTGAAAAAAACCCGAGCTCCCCTGACCCTGTCCTGGTGCCATAGTCGCACAGGTACTCATTGATGGCCCTCTGCTGCGTGTGCAGCCGCTGCAGCATGGCCAATGTTGAGTTCCACCTGGTGGGCATGTCGCATATAAGGCGGTTCTTGGGCAGGTTCAACTCCTTTTGCAGCTCAGCCAGGCGAGCACTGGCATTATAAGATCTGCGGAAATGCACACAGACTTTCCTGGCCTGCCTCAGGACATCCTGTAAGCCCGGGTACCTGCCCAAGAACCGCTGCACCACCAGGTTAAGGACGTGAGCCACACAGGGCACATGGGTCAGTTGTCCCTGTCGGAGGGCGGAGAGGAGGTTGGTGCCATTGTCGCAAACCACCATTCCTGGCTTAAGCTGGCGTGGCGTCAACCACCTCTCGGCCTGCCCCTGCAGAGAAGACAGAACCTCTGCCCCAGTGTGGCTCCTGTCCCCCAAACACACCAGCGCAAGCACGGCATGGCATCTTTTTGCCTGCGTACTTGCATAGCCCCTTGAACGCCTACGAGCACCGCTGGTTCCGAGGACAAAGCACAGGAAGAGGCCGTGGAGGAAGAAGAAGAGGAGGGGGTGGAGGAGAGAGGTGTGTCACAACCAGTAGTAGCATTTTGGAGGCGTGGCGGCGGAACAACCTCCAACACTACTGCACCTTGTCCTGCATCCTTCCCAGCTGCCAAAAGAGTCACCCAATGGGCCGTGAAAGAAAGGTAACGTCCCTGTCCATGCCTGCTGAACCATGAGTCAGCGGTAATATGCACCTTACCGCTGACCGCCCTGTCCAGCGAGGCCAAGACATTGCCTTCCACATGCCGGTAGAGAGTCGGAATCGCCTTCCGTGAGAAAAAGTGGCGTTTGGGAACCTGCCACTGAGGAACCGCACATTGCACAAACTCGCGGAACAGGGCCGAGTCTACCAACTGAAAAGGCAGCAGTTGAAGCGCTAGCAATTTAGCCAAGCTAGCATTCAACCGCTGGGCATGTGGATGGCTGGGAGTGGACTTCTTTTGACGGTCCAGCAGCTGGGGCAGGGAAATTTGCCTGCTAGATTCGGACGTTGGTGTACTGCTAGCAGAGTGCCCACAAGTACTTGGCTGTGCAGGTTTCAGAGAGGACTGAAGGTATAGTGGGGTTGGCGATCCCAGCTGATGCGGTGCAAGGAGAGGTCCGCTTTGTTCTTTTGTATGGGTCTTTAAGGTAGGCTTGCCAACGAGCTGCATGGCAGGTCAACATATGTCTGGTCAAGCATGTGGTGCCCAAGCGGCTGATGTTTTGGCAACGCGATATATGCTTGAGACATATGTTGCAAACAGCAGCTGTGCGATCTGATGCACTCGACTCAGAAAAGGCCCACACCAAGAACTTTTTGAATAACAGGCAGAGGCAGCGCCCTGCACAGGCGGAGCTCTGCGGTGTGATTCCGTCGGTGTGCTGCCCTTACGCTGGCCCCCCGATAGCATCCTGCCTCATTGGAGATGTGCCTCCTCCTCATCCTCCTCCTCTCTCCTATTAGGCACCCACGTGGAGTCAGTGACCTCATCATCCCCTCCCTCCTCATCACTGGAGCCAATCTGGCAGTATGCTGCAGCTGCTGGAACATGACTGCCAGATTGGTGTCCTTCTTGAGCATCCCCTCTCTCTGCTCTCATGCTACTGCCTTCCTCTAGCTGGGTATCATCATCAGACCCTTCGAAACGCTGGGCATCCTCCTGGAGCATGTACCCAACACTGTGCTCAAACAGTTCGGGGGACTCCTCAGGAGGACATGGTGGGTCTAGGGAAGAAGTGACTGATGATGACATTGATACCAGGGATGAGGACGCTTTGGCAGCTGCTTTGCCAGTACCCTGAGCCTGGGTGATAGAGGATGAGGGGGATGAGGAGGGCTTGGTCATCCACTCTACCAAGTCTTCGGCATGATGCGGCTCAACACGTCCAGCTGCCGAAAAGAAGGACAAGCGTGTCCCATGGCCACGTGCTGATGGCGATGCAACGCATCCACGACCAGCACTGTTGTCTCTAGACACAGAGCCTGCTTGCCCTCTTTTATTGGCTCCTGACTGTCTGCCTCTCCTTGTTTGCCTTCCAGACATTCTAATGGCCTGCAGGGAGATGGGAAAACCAGCAATAAGGCCTAGCTTCAGGAGTATATTTTGCAGGAATTACACTACGCCTGCTGTAAGTGCTGCAAATGCCTGTTGGTGTAACACACTGGGAAAACACAGCAATACGGCCTAGCTTCAGGAGTATATTTTGCAGGAATCACACTACGCCTGCTGCAAGTGCTGCAAATGCCTGGTAGTGTAACACACCAGGAAAACACAGCAATACGGGCTAGCTTCAGGTGTTTAATGTGCAGGAGGCACACTACGTCCGCTGTAAGTGCTGTAAATGCCTGGTAGTGTAACACACCAGGAAAACACAGCAATACGGGCTAGCTTCAGGTGTTTAATGTGCAGGAGGCACACTACGTCCGCTGTAAGTGCTGCAAATGCCTGGTAGTGTAACACACCAGGAAAACACAGCAATACGGGCTAGCTTCAGGTTTTTAATGTGCAGGAGGCACACTACGTCCGCTGTAAGTGCTGCAAATGCCTGGTAGTGTAACACACTAGGAAAACACAGCAATACGGGCTAGCTTCAGGTGTTTAATGTGCAGGAGGCACACTACGTCCGCTGTAAGTGCTGCAAATGCCTGGTAGTGTAACACACCAGGAAAACACAGCAATACGGGATAGCTTCAGGTGTTTAATGTGCAGGAGGCACACTACGTCCGCTGTAAGTGCTGCAAATGCCTGGTAGTGTAACACACCAGGAAAACACAGCAATACGGCCTAGCTTCAGGAGTATATTTTGCAGGAATCACACTACGCCTGCTGCAAGTGCTGCAAATGCCTGGTAGTGTAACACACCAGGAAAACACAGCAATACGGGCTAGCTTCAGGTGTTTAATGTGCAGGAGGCACACTACGTCCGCTGTAAGTGCTGTAAATGCCTGGTAGTGTAACACACCAGGAAAACACAGCAATACGGGCTAGCTTCAGGTGTTTAATGTGCAGGAGGCACACTACGTCCGCTGTAAGTGCTGCAAATGCCTGGTAGTGTAACACACCAGGAAAACACAGCAATACGGGCTAGCTTCAGGTTTTTAATGTGCAGGAGGCACACTACGTCCGCTGTAAGTGCTGCAAATGCCTGGTAGTGTAACACACTAGGAAAACACAGCAATACGGGCTAGCTTCAGGTGTTTAATGTGCAGGAGGCACACTACATCCGCTGTAAGTGCTGCAAATGCCTGGTAGTGTAACACACCAGGAAAACACAGCAATACGGGATAGCTTCAGGTGTTTAATGTGCAGGAGGCACACTACGTCCGCTGTAAGTGCTGCAAATGCCTGGTAGTGTAACACACCAGGAAAACACAGCAATACGGGCTAGCTTCAGGTGTTTAATGTGCAGGAGGCTTAGCAACAATGACACTGACACTGTCCCCTGCCTATCCTTCTCTCTCCCTGCACACAAGGTTTAGCAAAGAATATGACACTGACACTCTCCCTGCCTATCCTCCTCTCTCCCTGCACACAAGGTTTAGCAAAGAATATGACACTGACACTCTCCCTGCCTATCCTTCTCTCTCCCTACACACAAGGTTTAGCAAAGAATATGACACTGACACGCGCTGGCGGCCTTTTATAGTGTGGGGCGTGTACTAAACCCCCTCAGCTATAATTGGCCACAGGCATCCTGCCTGTGGCCAATCATTGCTCTCCTCGCTGCCGGCGCTGTGATTGGCCAAGCATGCAGGGTCACAGTGCATGCTTGGCCAATCTCAGCGCTGGGATTGCGCTGCGATGGCACAGTGTATTGTGGGCCGTTCGCGTCACTCGAATTTGGCGCGAACGGCCCAAATCGTTCGTTGTTCGCCGAGCGCGCGAACAGCCGATGTTCGAGTCGAACGTATGTTCGACTCGAACACCGAGCTCATCCCTAGTCTCTAATAATAACACATTTCATCTTAATGATATAATGCATCTCACCAATCATTCAATTCCGCATTCATCCAAATAAAAAGACATCACCATCCTTTAAGTTCTCAGCTCCTCAGCATGACTGCCTGGGAGTCCTCTGTCTCGCTCTTTTTATTATCCCCATCACAAAATAAGTTACCAACAGGAAGTGATGTCACAGCATGTGACCTAATAAAGACATCCTTCCAACAGGCAGGGTTGCCAACTTTCAGTAAATTTACAAACAGTTTGTAAAATCCATAATTGTTTCATCTGTCCATGAATGTCAGTTACGGACATGCAGCCTACATGTCCGCAATGGACATTCAAGGACAGATGCAAAAAGTACAGATTTTACAAACTGTTTGTATATTTACTGAAAGTTGGCAACCCTGCCAACAGGATGTACAATACAATACAATACAACAAAAGACGGTGGTGTATTCACAGCCAATCAGACATTTGTATTCTTTCAAAAGAACCAATCACAGACATGTATACATTCAAATAGACTAGCAGTGATGTGTGCAAACCAACTAAACTGCTTCCAATGACATGAACCATACTTAAAGTGGTTGTATAGAATATTTTTGTACTTTTACCTACAGGTAAGCCTATAATAAGGCTTACCTGTAGGTAAAAAAAAATTCTCCTAAACTATTACGGTTTAGGAGATATTCCCCTCGCAATGAGCCGCTGACTGCAGCGGCACATGCGCACAGGGGATTCTCGGCTGAAGGCCCGGCAGACGCCGGACCTTGCCGGAAAGAAGTCTCCCGCACGTATGCGCGGGAGTGATGACATCGCGGCTCCAGCCACTCACAGCACTGGAGCCATGATACCCCGTAGACACGTCGAGGCAACATGTCGGGTACCTCGGCGTGGACCAGGTGAGTTACCGAGGCCTCGTTCTAAGGTAAGTATTTCATAATGAGCTAGTATGTGGTGCATACTAGCTCATTATGCCTTTTGCCTTACAGGTGAGTAAAAATAAATAAAAAATCGGGGCTATACAACCACTTTAATTATGGCTCAGTGGGCCATGATTTTCGTATAGTTATGCTATAGTTCCCATGAACGCAGATCTGTTTGCTCAAGTCATCAATGCAGTCGACAAGAAGTGGCCAGTCTCTTGGTGAGGCATAAATGAACATCCCTAAAAGAGCGAACATATCTGCTGTGTTCACAGGAAGGTTTTCTCGCCACCGGTCTTCCACCAATGTCTGTATGCGTGAATGCGCTCACAAAAGCGTATTACAGCAAAACCGACACTGGGAGACATCTGACAACATACATTTATAAAAATTTCCACGACAAGGCAAAACTTTTTTATTTTTTCATTTTGGCTAGAGTAAGGGAGAATTATAACCCCTGTCAGTTTTTTTTTTTTTTTTACATCTGCATTGGAAGATGTGCCCTCTATCACTTTTCTGGGGACAACCCAAAATTTGGGATTTTCTTTCAATTTCACTTTCAATGATAATGGTAACCAGGACAAATGGAGAGAGTGAATCTCCCTATGCGGGCCCAGACAACAATAAAAACCTGACAGGTGTTCTAATCCATCTTCACTCTATCCAAAACGAAAAAAAGTTTTTCCTTTAGTTATATTTTAAGTAAATCAACCCCAATGATTTCCATATTTCCGTATTTAGCTTTCTATGCCTTACTGTTGAGAGAACTGATCCAAAAAGGCAGAGACTACTCAAAATTGGCTTTTATATTTTTACATTTCTTAACTACCGCATGCCTGGACTACTACTTAATTACCACATGCATTTAAGTATTTATTTCCTTCTGTGAATTGAGTTTAACGTCTTTTCATGCAGTGTTTTGCGTTAAATTCCATAAAACGGCATAGTAAATTGACAATTGAAGGATCGAATGCGATATTTAGGGAAAATGTGTCCAGGTACCTAACAACCGCATGCAATCTACTTAAGTGAATGGAGGCCATTATCTTGGTGTGTTAGCTTTGTGAATTAAGCCTAATGCCTGGTATTAACTTTGCTTTGAATTTACTGAAAATTATAAAACATGCTTACAAAAAATTAGCAGATTGCTGTTTAAGCCTATATATAAAAACATTTTGGTATGGATTTTTCATATTCAGATATAAAGACCAAATTATTGTCAAAAAATTAAAATATGGTACATTTTGTATCTGTTTGTT
This sequence comes from Rana muscosa, assembly GCA_029206835.1. Classification (NCBI taxonomy): domain Eukaryota; kingdom Metazoa; phylum Chordata; class Amphibia; order Anura; family Ranidae; genus Rana; species Rana muscosa. The sequence goes on along the minus strand of CM055117.1, from coordinate 633,657,727 downwards.
TGGATGCCTTTGCATTAAATATAAATCAAATTTCCTAGCATATATAATATGCAATAAAGACACGCTCCGCATATCTTTGTAAATTACTGTGTCTGTAGCTACATATCTGAAAGGTGCCACCCCTCATCATGGATCCAAATTCTAACTTCATTCCCATGTTCAAGGAACTAACCTAAGCCTTATGCCGCGTACACACGACCATTTTTCTTGTCGGGAAAAATGAAATTTTTTCTCTTTGACAAGAAAAACGCCCGTGTGTGGGCTTTCCAGCATTTTTCCCGATGAGAAAAACGGCAAGAATCACGACGAGAAAAATTAAAACATGCTCTAATTTTTCTCGTTGTGATTCACTGCATTTTTTTCCGCTGCAGTTTTCCCATAGGGAAACACTGCCAGGGAGCCCACACATGGTCGGTTTTCTCGACCAAGAGGAAAAATGTCATGAAAACCGGCCGTGTGTAGGGGACCAAGCCGTTCCTCGTTTTTCCCGTCGATTTTCTCAACGGTGTTTTCACCGTCGAGAAAAACGATCGTGTGTACACGGCATAAGCCTAAGGTTAAGATTTGACTTTATATGAGGCAATAAGTATATATACTTCCATCACCGATATTTTGGACAAGAAAACTAAGTTGTGGGACTTTAAATGAAGCGCATAACTGAGTAATGAACCAATCAGTGTAAACATATTTATTAAAAAAAGGCATACATATACATGTAAAAGCAGTAAAGAGATAGGATGATATATTCATAGGTCTCAATGGCTACAGTCTAGACAGTTCATGATTGTAGACAATTGTTTCAGCATATTATACATAGAGGAAGTAAAATAATATATTAGTAGATCTCAATGTATAAAGTCTAGACAGTACATAATGGTACAAAGTTGTCTCAATATATTGTAAATAGTAAAATTGTAATGGTAGCATATAAATAAGATAGCAATGGTGGATTGGTTCATTAAAATAAACTCAAGTATAGTACAGATGTAGACGGTGGGCACTGTAACATGGCATCATAGGAAAGCTCTACGCGTTTCCTGGTTTACATTACCACTCGTCAGGAGCAGATACAAGGTTTTTGGGGTATCTATAATAGAATACAAATGCCAGAATGATATAATAATAGAAAAGAGGTATAAAAGAGGTATAAAAACACAGAAGAAAGAGAGGGGACACAGAGATCCCAAACAGTCTCATCTATCTGTAGTATATGAATACGATTGTTGATAGTATTGTTGATAGTATTGTTGCCTTATGAGGAATGTTGATGAATAATCTCCATTGGAAACTGTGAATATCTGTACATAGATGTATATATATATATATAAGTTAGAATTGAAATGTGTAGTATGAAATGTGTGTATCTGTAAGGGTTAAACTTGGCTGGGATTGAGGGAAATCTAATTACCAGTCCTCTGTTGAATATGCATGAAGGCTGGGTGACAAGGTGCTACGGAGTCCTCCTGTCTGACGAGGTAACTTCGTATTCAAACAAGCCAGGAAGAAACCACATCTGAAACTTCTAATCTATGCGGCACCGCCTTTATTCGCTAGATAAAAAGGGATTTTTATAACAGCTTACCTGTAAATCCTTTTCTTGGAGTACATCACGGGACACAGAGCGACTTAGTCATTACTAATGGGTTATATAGATTACCTTCAGGTGTTGGCACTGGCCAATTCCAAACCGGAAGTACCCTCCCCTATATAAGCCCCTCCCATCCGGGAGCACCTCAGTTTTGTAGCCAAGCAATAAGTGTCCCAAAAAAGAGGGGTGGGAGCTCTGTGTCCCGTGATGTACTCCAAGAAAAGGATTTTACAGGTAAGCTGTTATAAAAATCCCTTTTTCTTTTTCGTACATCACGGGACACAGAGCGACTTAGTCATTACTAATGGGACGTCCCAAAGCAATGCCAAATGAGGGGAGGGATACATAAGCTGGGCGCCATCAGGCATGAGGATCTTTTGCGGCCTGCAACACACTGCGCCCAAAGGCGACATCCTCCTGACTTCTAACGTCTACCTGGTAGAATCTAGTAAACGTGTGTACCGAAGACCATGTTGCGGCCTTACATACTTGAGCCAGGGAGGCCTGGTGATGCACTGCCCATGAAGTTCCAACTGCTCTTGTGGAGTGCGCCCTAACTTTGAACGGAGGCGGTCTCTTTCTCAAGCCATAGGCTTGTATTATGACCTGTCGAATCCACTTGGCTAAAGTGGATTTTGATGCTGCCTGACCCTTTTTAGGGCCTTCCGGCAGAATAAACAAAGTATCCGTTCTGCGAATCTGAGCAGTGGCTTTTAGATAAGCTTTAACTGCTCCTACTACATCCAAGGAATGTAATAACTTTTCCTCTACCGAGCTAGGTTTGGGGAAAAAAGAAGGAAGAACCACATCTTGGTTCAAATGAAACCTCGATACCACCTTAGGAAGAAAGGCTGGATGAGGACGTAATACTACTCTGTCCTTATGGACAACCAGATATGGCTCCTTACAGGACAAGGCGGCTAATTCCGATACTCTTTTAGCCAAACAAACGGCTACTAAGAAAATCAATTTCCTGGTGAGAAGAACCAAGGAAATGTGTTGCAATGGTTCAAACGGTTGTTTCTGTAGAACTGACAGAACCAGGTTTAAGTCCCAAGGACATATGGGAATACTAACCGGAGGGCTAATACGCATCACTCCTTGTATGAAAGCTTTGACTAGTGAATGCGAAGCCAAAGGCCTTTGAAAAAATATTGACAAGGCCGAAATCTGACCCTTGATGGTACTCAAGGCCAGCTTCCTATCTACAGCCCACTGTAGGAAGTCCAAAATCCTCCCTATCATGTACTTACGTGGATGCCATTTCTTGGCCTCACACCACTTAATGTACGCTTTCCAGATCCTATAATAGATCTGCCTGGATACCGGCTTCCTGGCATTGATCATGGTAGATACCACAGAATTAGAGAGCCCTCTCTTTTTCAGAATGTGGGCTTCAATAGCCAGGCCGTCAAACCTAGGGCTGGTAAGGAAGGGTGATATATCGGTCCCTGCGACAGCAGGTCCGGACGATGTGGGAGGGTCCAAGGACTCCTCACTGACATTTTTATTATCTCCGGGTACCATGCCCTTCGGGGCCACGCTGGAGCCACCAGAATCACTGGTTTCTTTTCTACCCTGATTCTGCGGAGTAATCGCGGTAACAATTGTGGCGGTGGGAATGCATATATCAGCTTGAACTGATCCCAAGGGAACACTATGGCATCCGAGCCGCAAGCTAGAGGATCCCTTGTGCGAGACACAAATCTGTCCACCTTTGCGTTGAATCTGGATGCTAGCAGATCTACATCCGGTGTTCCCCACCGCTGGCATATTGCCTGGAAAACCTCGGGGTGAAGAGACCATTCCCCCGGGCATAATTGTTGGCGACTTAAAAAGTCCGCTCTCCAATTTTCCACTCCTGGGATGAAAACCGCGGATATGGCTGGGACATATTTTTCTGCCCACTCCAGGATGCAATTTGCTTCCCTCTGGGCTGCACGACTCCTGGTGCCACCCTGGTGATTGATATATGCCACTGCTGTGGCATTGTCTGATTGAATTCTGACAGGGGACCCTTGGAGTTTGGATGTCCATGCTACTAGGGCATACCGGGCTGCTCGTATCTCTAAGAGATTGATGGGCAGGGCCTTTTCTGCTTCTGACCACTTGCCCTGGAGAGACCATTGCTCCAGTACTGCCCCCCAGCCTATGAGGCTGGCATCTGTAGTGACTACCTTCCAAGAAACCGGACTGAAGGGTTTCCCTTTTTCCAGATTCTGGGGCACCAACCACCAATGGAGGCTCTTGCGAACGGAAGGGGACAGGGACATTGGTAAGTCTAAAGCCTGAACTTTTTTGTTCCAGGCTGACAGTATGGCCCTTTGCAAATTCCTTGAATGGAATTGACCGTAGGGTACCGCTTCGAATGAAGCCACCATTTTTCCCAGCAGCCTCATGCAGAGGCGTATGGATGGTTTTCTTTTTGTACCCACTAAGTGGGTCAAATCTTTTAAAGACGACACCTTCTCTGGAGGTAAGAAAATCTTTCTCTGATTTGAATCCAGCCTTAGCCCTAAGTATTCCAGACTTTTGACTGGTCTTAGAGCTGACTTGTCCCGGTTGATAATCCAACCGTGATATTCCAGATACTTGATTGTCTTGTGAATAGCTACTTCCAGCTTTTCCACTGAGTGGTCTATTAGTAGCAGGTCGTCTAGATATGCCATTATCGTTACACCCTGTGTTCTTAGATTGGCCAATAATGGGGCCAGAATTTTTGTGAACACTCGTGGTGCTGTGGCCAGACCGAAAGGTAAGGCTCTGAACTGAAAATGGCGCCCTTCTACTGCAAAGCGTAGAAATTTCTGGTGGGCCGGAAAGATGGGAATATGCAGATAAGCATCCTTTATGTCGATCGAGGCTAACCATTCCTGCCCTTGTAGGGCGGTGGCCACCGATCGGATCGACTCCATCCGAAAAGTCCTGATATTTAGGAACTTGTTTAGCCCTTTTAGATTTAATATGGGCCTCACGTCCCCATTTGGTTTGGGGACTGTGAAAAGGTTCGAGTAAAACCCGAATCCGCTTTCTTCCAGGGGAACCTTCATGATTACACCTTGGAGCAATAGTTGTTCTAGTGCCAGAAGGAGGGATCCTCTCTTCTGGGGATCTCTTGGCACGTTTGACCTCATAAATTGGGCAGGAGGAGTGCCTTTTAACTCCAGCCTGTATCCCAGACTTACTGCGGAGAGCACCCATCTGTCTCTGATGGTGTCCCGCCAGGTCTCTGTGAACAACTGAAGTCTTCCCCCCACCCGATTGAGTGGGGGCAACGCTTCATGCCTTGGGGGGAGGTTTTGTACCTCTTGATCCAGGGCTTCTTGTTACCATGTGATTGTCCCTGATTTCTGCCCCCTGAATTTGACCGCGGAGGCCGTCGGAACTGCTTCACAGCCGATGTGCCCGGGACTGGAGAAGTAGGCCTCTTAAAAGAAGGACTTCTACCCTTGTTCTTAACCGGTAAGAGTGAACTTTTACCGGCAGAAATTTTCTGGATATATTTGTCCAGATCTTCTCCAAATAAGCGTTCTCCATGAAATGGGAAGCTAACCAGCAGTTTTTTACAGGGAGCTTCAGCAGACCAGTTTTTGAGCCACAGAAGCCTACGCATATGTACTATAGACAGCGTAAAGCGGGAGGCCTGTTGGATTGTATCCTTTATGGCGTCCACCGCAAAACACAAGGCTCTAGGCAGGTCAGCTAGGGCAAGAGCCTGCTGATCTGGTAAGTCCCTTAAGACTTGTTTCAACTGATCTTTCACTGCTTGGCAGACTCCAATCGCTGCTACCGCAGGTTGTGTCACCATGCTTGCTGTAGACAAAGCAGATTTTAGTAAAGACTCCAATTTTTTATCTATTGGGTCTTTGAACATTGGAACATTATCTACTGGACATGTCAGTGATTTGTTAACAGAAGAGATGGCTTCGTCCACTGTAGGGACCCTCCATTTTTTTATGAACTTATCCTCCATGGGATAGATCACTGGAAATCTCTTGGGGGGAGCAAATATTTTATCAGGATGCTCCCAATCCTGGTAAATAAGCCCCTCTAATAAAGGGTGGATTGGGAAGGAACAGACAGCCTGGGGAGCTTTTAGCGACCCCAGCGAGGAAACCGTAGTGGATGGTGGTTCCGCCAGAGGCATTTTAAATGCTGATCGGACCATGTTAGTCAGAGACTGAACCCATAATCTTTCAGCCTGAGATGCTGAGAAAGGTTCTTCCACTGTTGATTCCTCCATAACTGAATCAACCTCATCCTGATCCCCTTCAGGTAGGTCGATCTCTGTGTGGGGCTGTTCCTCCACTAACAGGCACTCTGAAGGAGGAGACGGAGATCGGACGCGCTTTTCCTGTGACATGGAAGCGGCGATCAATGCTGTTAATCTCTCTTCCAATCCTCCCAGAGTTGAGGATAAAACCTCCTCTGTTATATATACAGGAGCAGGTGGACTGGGGACAGCCGCAGCACCAGGCACTCCTGCGGGGTTTCTACGGCTACTGACCTCTGAAATTTCAGGGGAGATTGGTGCAGTACAAGCATGCCCAATATCCTCAGAGCCCGATGGAGACCCCTTTGGCTTCCTGGAAGACCTATTTCCGGAGCGTCTGGACGACATATCCTTTAAGCACAAAGCTGAGGTATTCCCGTCGTCATACACCAATTTTTGCTGGTAATAGTCTAACACAGTTGCTGCTATATACCAGCTGGTGTCCACTAAAGTGCCTTTCTATGGGGATGCCTGCATCAACCGCCTCTGTGTGCCACTGTTTGTTGCTAGCTCTGTTTGCATCCAGCTGACACTTGTACTGTGTCTTTTAACCATGCTGGGACGCCTGCACATGCGCAGAAGCGCCGCGGCATGCATCGAGCGTCATCCACCCGCCCCGCCCCTTTTTTTTCATAGGAGGCGCGTGCGCCATTGGCGCCCTTTTCGAAATCAACCAGGGACTAGGAGCCAGGGCCCTTTTTGCCGGAGGGCCTGTGCGGTGGATGAGCGCAGCAACAGGGCAGAGGAAGTGGATTCCCACAGAGAAACTTACCAACTGCCTGGATCTTTTGACTTGAAAAAACCAAAGATCCACATGACAAGAAAAATGGACTACAGCGGCCTCTAGTGGTTTAACACAGGTACCGCGGTCCCCTTTTTTTTTTTTCTTGACTACTATTAAAACTTTACATTTTCAGTAGTTACAGGCAAACACAGATATTTAGCGGGAATACCGTTAGGTAACAGACAGAAAGACAAATTAGGCTTGGGGGTCCCCCAATAGAACCAAGTTCCTGGGGGCCCCCACTTACCTGATCCCCACCGCAGGACTTTGTTTGGTCCACAGAAGTCCAAACTTCACCTATCACGGCAGGCATTGTAATTAAACCTTCAGGGACCGGGTTCCCAAGGATTCCACTCCCCTGGACCTGTATAGCACCCTGCACAGACAACATCTTGGTCGTGGGTATGACCAGAGCTCTGGATCCCAGGGTCCAGCCCTCCTAAGAGAGGCATTACAGGCAAAACCTTGCTCTTCTGCTGCAAGGCCCGGGTACCGACCGTTTAGCTATGAAGCTTTTTTGGTGGGATCCGGAACAGCTTACTAAGGCCCAAAAGAACCTGTACGCAAGCCCAGTGAAAACACATGTTACTCTTTGGCCAACACCTTAGACACTGGCAAAAAACTGAGGTGCTCCCGGATGGGAGGGGCTTATATAGGGGAGGGTACTTCCGGTTTGGAATTGGCCAGTGCCAACACCTGAAGGTAATCTATATAACCCATTAGTAATGACTAAGTCGCTCTGTGTCCCGTGATGTACGAAAAAGAAAGGTGGGTGTATTCTCCCATGTTAACGAACCAATATCCTTTTAAGGGGTAATTTTTCCTGGCTAGTTCCATGCATAGCTAAGTGCCCCATTCAAGGGAAGTTAACGACCTCTGGTTTAATAAATTTATCTTCAAATCCAATGATCACTAAATTCCAGTAAAGAGTGGGCTAGTGTGGGAAATTAATATAACAGCAGGAGGGAGGAGAGAGATAACAGTAACCAATCGTAGCCGCCCTGTTTTAGTCAATGGGAGAGGGCTCCATAAAAGGACCACCCCAATCAGTAGAGAGGGAGAGATGAGATGACCTGGGCCTAGGAGTCATTATAGGTAATTATCAGACCATCTCCCAGCACTAACAGTATACTTGCATTGTCATATGTTTGTCTGTCTATTTGTAATGTGATGTATATACTCTGTATTGTAACCTAATACTAATATTTACATACTTTGTGTTTGAAACTAATATTTACTCCCTTGCCTAAGACTGTAAATGTTTGCGGTGTATTAGATAGACTACTAACAATTCTTTAATAAATGCTTATTATATTGAAGCTTTCACTTCTAGTCAAAAGAACTCTTATTTAACCCATATCATATCTTGGAGATATTAAATATATATGCGTAAATCGCAACAGTATCAATAATGGAGGGCAACTATAGAAAACGTCAACCCCGGGAGCTGAGATGGTATCACCTGGAGCACGGCAAGCGCCCAGCAACCAATAATAGGCATAGAGGTAGGGTATCCAGTTATCAGCTGTGATAGGTATATTTAATGATATAGGTAGTTCATTATGTAGATAATTCCCAGAGGTATCTGTGGGAGGTAATAAACTGATTACACAATTGATAAACTGGAAGAGAATCCCAAGATGTAGTGGAGTGAAGTAAAGAGCTTGTAAAAAGAGAGGTGTTTGCCATGGAAAACGGAGGCAAATTTGAAGCCACAGTGACAGTGTGAAAATAAGGGGTGAATAAGATAAACCATGACTACCTGCAGGCTTATGTGAGAAAAATAGTGCAAAGTGCAACTGCTGTTGCCCTAAGAGAAGGGAGCCAGACAGTGAAACCAATATGACAGTGTAGAAGGTGAATGGTAAGTGTGGTAAACATAAATACCTGCAGGAATTCATAAGAGGAATAAATCCAAGAGTGTGCACCAGTGTCTTACAGATAGAGCAAACTAGCTTGTGAATGCATTATGTGTGTGGTATAAATAACAGCCATGGACCACAGGTGACCATCAAAGTCACGCTGGCGTAATGAAGGGGGCGGCGCCACCGCCAGAGCAGCAAATCGTGTTTGGCGCTCAAACCTCCCTCATGGTGGATGCAAGATGGAGAAACACGTCAGCAGCGCGGCGCCATGGATGACGTCAGCCGCTTGGCATGTGGGCGTGGCGTCGATCCGCAGAAAGAGCCTGCCCTGCCACGACTAGGGTAGGGGAGGGGGAGGCCCATGTGCGCGTCGCAGCTCCCTGGGATAACCGAGGCATAGCCTCACCCCAATTGATTCCCAAAAAATAAACATATTGGCAAAAAATAAGTCACAGGTTGTACTGAGGTGTATATGGTAATTTAGTTATGTGCTTCCATCCCTGATAATATGAGAACAAGGAACTAAGGCTAAGGCTAAGATTGGGACATTGAGATCTACTAATATATTATTTTACTTCCTCTATGTATAATATGCTGAAACAATTGTCTTAGGCATGTGCATTTCGTTTCGTTCCGAATCGAAATTCGGACGAATTTTCATTATTCGGACGTTCGAATGCATCCGAATTAACGAATTACAATGCTAACGAATTCAACCGAATCCGAAATAACGTTTCAAATCGAAAAACCACGGACGAAATTCGAATCGAATTCGAAAAAAATTTGAATCGAATTCAAAAAAAATTCTAGTCGAATTGAATTTGAAAACAATTAGAATAGAATCAAAAATATTGGAAAGAATCAAATAGAAAAACAATAGAATAAAATACAATATAAATATTATATTTTATTCTATTCTGTTCTATTTTTTTCTAGTCTATTTTCTATTTCTATTCTAATCTTTTCTAATTGGAATTCGAAAAATCGGTCGCATTCAAAAATATTTCAACCAAATTCGAAAATATTTCTACCGGATTCGATAATATTTCATCCGCATTCGTTAATATTTCAACCAAATTCGATAATATTTCAACCGGATTCGAAATTATTCCAACCGAATAGAAAAGATTATAATAAACCATGTTCCGACATTCGAATTTCATATAGAATGAATTCAAATCCCAATTAGAAAAGATTAGAATAGAAATAGAAAATGGACTAGAAATAGACTAGACTAGGGAAATGGCTGCTAATAGTTTGCAGGAGACCTGCAAAAAAAATATGAAATAGATGCTTATAGTCTGCAGATCTGATGAGAAAATGAAATAGATACTAATAGTCTGCAGGAGATCTGCAAAACAAATTATATAAATGCTAATAGTCTGCAGGAGATCGGACGGAAATAAATAGTAATCTGCAAAAAAAATTAAATAGATGCTAATAGTCTGCAGGAGATCTGCTGAAATAAAGGAAATGGCTGCTCTAATGCAAAAAAGAAAAAGAAAAGAAAAATGAAATAGATGCTAATAGTGTGCAGGAGATCTGCAAAAAAATGAAATAGATGTTAATATACTGCAGGAGATCTGATGGAAATAAATAGTAATCTGCAAAAAATCCGAAAAAAAGAAATATTATCGAATCCGGTTGAAATTTTTTCGAATTCGGTTGAAATATTTTCGAATCCGGTTGAAATAGTTTTGAATGCGGTTGAAATAATTTCGAATCATGTTGAAGTAATTTCGAATCCGGTAGAAATATTTTCGAATTCGGTTGAAATATTTTCGAATGTGACCGATTTTTCGAATTCGGGCCAAAAACGAAACAAAATCCGAAAACGAAATTAACGAATCTAACTCAAAAAAATTAATTAATTAACGAGTTAAAACAAAATGAAACAATTTTTTTCCTTTTGCACATGTCTGAATTGTCTACAATCATGAACTGGCTAGACTGTATTCATTGAGACCTATGAATATATCATTCTATCGCTTTACTGCTTTTATATGTATATGTATGCCTTTTTGGTAATAAATATGATGTTTACATTGATTGGTTCATTACTCAGTTATGCACTTCATTTAAAGTCCCACAACTTAGTTTTCTTGTTCATTCCCATGTTCGTTTATCCCAGAAAGTCATTTGATATGAAAATTCACTCATTTATTGGTGAAACTTTTTTCTCTGCTGATGAAATCCCTGTAGACTGAGCATATTCCAAGCACACAGGCAGCAGAGTAACTTTTCAACCTAACCTGTCTGCCTTTCTTTGAATGGCTCAAAAGGCACTTTTTATTCCTGTAATATGATAACAATATCTGTTATCCTTTATAAGAGAGAGTCCTTTTATCAGACTTATGGTTACCTCATTGATATAAAGAACAGTCGTCTGTCTACCCGTTACTTTAAGTAAGGAGCGTTGACAATAATACAAGAAGGCTAGATTGTTTTTGCCTTTTCTAAAACGTTATGCAAACACTTCCTTTTGAACAGCCTGTGCTTAAGCTCTGAAATATTCTGAGCCATTGTTGAAAAAAATCTTTTTTTTTTTTTTCAATAGATATACCAGTTATCATTTTCTTCCCAGTCTAAGTTCTGGAAAGATAGTGCAGTTTATTATTTTCCAAAATAAAAGATATATTTGTAACCAAAGCACATTGGAAAAGAAGAAAAAGATTTGCTGGCTGAACTTTTTATGAACAATAATTTTGTCACTCTTTTTTTTGGTCATTGAAGAATGTGGACATTTGTATGGGTGGGGCAGTGTAAGGCAAATAAAATAAGTGTCTCTGCAGGATAAAAGAACAAGTTTAGGATTCTCACTCTTTCTTCACAAATGGAGCAGCAGCCTGCAGTAATGAAAGGAAAAGCATCTTAGAGCTTTTGGATTCTACTGGCTAATGGTTAGTATGTTATTCACTTTTGCAGTATTAGATTTTGATCAAATCTTGAATTCACAAAAATAGGTATCGTATAAGGAAAACCTATAAGCATATTTTTCAAATACTACAAATCTGGAGAAAAATTTGTATGTATGTGTGTCTATATATATATATATATATATATATATATATATATATATATATGTGTATATATATATGTGTATATACTATTTTTAACCTCTTACATTTGTAGTACTATTCCCTAATACATGTGTGTGTGTGTATATATATATATATATATATATATATATATATATATATAGATAGATAGATATCTATATATAGATATATATCTACATATATAGATAGATCTATATCTATATAGATAGATATATATAGATATATCTATCTATATAGATATATATATATATATATATATATATATATATATATATATATATATAGATAGATAGATATATTTGAGGAAATAGTACTACAAGTGTAAGAGGTTAAAAGGTTATGATCCTTAATTTATACATTATAGAAGATTAATTTCCATTATGTATTTACAAGCTTCAAAGATAATGGGGCTCAACTGTTTGTGATGCCAGGGACCATCTGTGAGCTTTCCAAAATTAGTATGAATCACTTTTATTATATGGTTTACCTTTTAAGTTGCAAGTGTTTATTTTAACAAAACAGAACAATGTTGTATATCTAAATAAGCTTAGCATTAGTTAATATTCATAAGCTAGGTGAATGAGACACATTCATTGTTCCTTCTATCTGCGGTCATCAAAAGCATTGTGCTTTAGGAGATAACATGCTGCTCAGAAATTCATGCACTCTTTTCATTTGGAATTTTATCATTTTACTTCTGTGTTCTTACTGCTGAAATCTTATAATAATTGAAGTATTTTGTAATGAATAAGGGATGTTTCATGAGCAACCATTAAGGAACTGAACATTTATAATTCTAAACACACATTTACAGCAGTACAATGCATTGCCATATAGACTATACTATGGGGTCAATTCACAAAAGCTTTACCACACGTTTTATGCATATACTATTGATGTGTGATATTTGATTTATACATTGGGTAATTCACAGAAGGAAGAACATTATATCATCAATGCAAATGTGGTATTACATGTACTATTATCATATACAGCGAAGTGTTAGCTCTCTTTCAAAATGTAAAAGTCATTTCAGAAAGATTATCACACAAATTATGGCTGGTGATAATTGTAAGGTGAGAGTTGTGATACTTAGGTTCTGTGAGGTATCTAAAAAAGGTACGAAAACATTTTAGCTGGAAAAAATAAATGACTCATGACTAAGGATGCTGATTCTAAACCCCACTGAAGTCAATGAGAACCAAATGTTGAAAATCGTAATGGACAACCACCACTGAAGAGAAAGCCACTCCAGGGGAACACATTAGCCCTCCATTCAGAGCATAGCCAGTGTTTAGGTAAAGCTCCTAGCACAACTCGTCTGCAGATACACAATCAAAAGAAATCTAGGATTCGCTGCAACACTTCATGCAAAAGAAATCACAGACAGTGCGGGGTACAGTAAAAGTTGATGCGTTTTGTGCTGTGACTAGCGCTTACTCATACCATGAGCAAACCATAACATACTATGAGCAAAAAAAAAAAAAATTAACTTCTATTTGGTATGGATTAGCGATTTCGGTAAAAAATTAAAAATTCCTTTAAATAACATGCATAGAGTATGACCTATCTGATGAGGACAAGTGCTTCTTCTCTGGCCCTAATGATTGTGAGGGTCTGTGGGTGAACAGCAGAAAAGGGGCTAGTTTATCTCTACCTCATCCCTTGTCTCTTTGTCAAAAGAAATGACAACCCTCAAATTAGTGACCCAACTTGTTCTCACTGAGAAGATTGTACCAAGCATAGTACCATGTACTGAACAATATAAAGCTAGCTAAGACTGCCTGTAGACATTGAAAGCCTTGCAGGCAGGATCAAACAATTCTCGCCTTTAGTCAATCAACTCTGGTTTGTGTAGACACTTTAGGATTGCACATGGGAAAGATCCAAGTGGCCTAAGATTTTATAGGAGAAATAGGGGTTTTAAACCCTAGAACGGTACCAACATGAAAAAGGATATATCAAAAAATAGGAATAAGTTCACATACAGTATCTGTAAGATACCTTATACACAAGTGGTTGAAAATCATCCTGACTTTGAATTATTTTATCAGTGATTTTTAGCTTGTATACAGACTATATTTGTACACATTGTATGTGGGTTGTAACAGATGAAAGTAAGTCAGTTACCCCTTAAACACATGTGAGTAAGGGAGGGTTTCACATTATATTTAGGTTATAACAGATGGAAGTAAGGCCGTCCATACATGGAGCGAATCTCTGTCCTGCAACCATGGGTTGCAGGACAGAAATTTGCTCCATTCCCACATCAACACAGACAGTGTTGATGCCGTGTTTACGCAAACGATATAGTGTCTACAAAATATGGTATATACTGTATTTATGGATTTTTTTAAACTAGTAATGGTGGTGATTTTTGGGGGAAGACCAGCTCCATATTACAACCAGTACCGGGGGGGGTGGGGGGAGGGTGGAAAGAGCCTTATCGTATCCCTCCCAGATCTCCACAGTACCCAAGAGAATCTTCAGAAAAAGAGGGAGAAGAGGAAGAGGTAGAACGAAAAAGAAAAAGAAAGAACTAAATGAGGGCATTTACAACTTGACAGGAGTTCACTTTTCAGATCCAGAACTAGAGGTGTTGCAGCAAGGGTTAAAATTTGCTCCTAACAAAGATGCAGATAAATTTGAATTGTTTATCGACATCGAGAAACATATTAGAAAGCTAAACATTAAACAACATTTCGCAGGTCAGACTAGCCATCCTGTGGTAGGTGGAACAGACCCTTTTGTCCAAAGTGGATTGAGAAACAATTCTGTTTTCAACCCAAAAAAGGGGATGAATCACCATATAGAGGTGTTTAGGAGCATGGTACAAGACGAAGTACGTGATTTACATATCGTCAAACATGCTTCTGATGCTCAAATTTGTCAGGGAATCAAATCCATAGAAGATAATAAGCAAATAGTTGTCAGGCCAGCTGATAAAGGGGGGGGGGGGTTAGTGATAGTTAGTGATAGGGAATATTAATATAGCGAAATGCAGAAGCAACTAGAGGATACCAGTACTTACCAATTGATCAATGGAGACCCTACAGTACGATTGAAAAGTATTTTAAAAAATTGGATAGATGAAGGATTGGATAGACAGATCCTCAACCCTAAAGAAGCTGAATATCTAAATATACATGCCCCTAAAGTCCCAGTACTCTATACAGTGCCTAAAGTACATAAAAATAAAGAAACACCACCTGGCCGACCCATAATTAGTGGGATTGACTCCCTTTTTTCTAGATTGGGTGAATATCTGGATGCTTTTTTTAAACCACAAGTCTCCCAAAGCCGGTCCTACCTCAAAGACTGTAGGGACCTCATAGTAGCCCTACAACATCTTAAACCTACAGCTAACACCATTATGGTAACAGTGGATATAGAATCTCTCTATACCAATGTAGCGGCCCCCTCTCTCTCCTCTCAATTCTTCTGGCTCTTGTCTAGGGGTACCTCTGCTCTGAGGAGAGAGTGCGAGGTCACCACTCCAAGTTCCCATTGCAGGTGTGTGTGTGTAGTGGGAGACAATTCTCTTTTACCTTCGGGTCGGTGTTCTGCATCTGGAGCCTCCTCCTGGTTTCTCGAACAGTGTCTGCCAGTAAATGAGCCCCACACCACTAAAGTCCAACATTCCTTTATTCTTCTCATGGAAAAGTGAACACAATCAGTTGGACTCCCTCAACGAACAGAACAGACAGGGGGTGTGGATGCGAGTAGGCCCTGGCACAATGAACTCTCCTACTTCCTTCCCAGAAGTAGGTTTCTGCTCCCAATCGAGGAAGACATCCCTCCCGGCTGTCTCCGGAGGCTCACCCGTCACTGGCAATATGCTGCACCAGGTCTTCAGGTAAGCACCTCCTCCGGTCCCTTACGCCACTGGATTCGGGTACCCACTCCCGGGGTCCCCTAGGAAGTTCCTCCCTCGCGGAGCCTTTATCCGGGACCCTCAGTCCCGGACTGCCATCCAAGTACCTCACCCCAGGCTAAAGGTGCCTGGGATGGAACACGACCTCCGAATGTCCTCCAGGCCTAGGCCGCCTAGAGAACCGACACGAACCACCACCCTCAGGCTGAAGGTGCCCGGGACTCGACTCCGTCCACCAAAAATGGCCGCCCCCTTTATACCCTCTCCCAGCAAGCACGGCGGGTTCCCCGCCCCACCATACAACCGCTGAGAGAGGCCAAAAAGAGGTACGACACTGCAATGATGGCTCAACCATGGGTCCTAAGTGACAGCGCCACCCGGTGGGCCCCAGGGAACCATACATCACAGTTTCCCCACCAGATTCAAATAGAAAAGCACATACCCGCTACACCAACATATACCATAAAGATGCACTTGAGGCGCTTCGGTGGGCCCTAGTTAAAGAATCTAGGCTTAAAAAATCCCAGATTAACTTTTTGATCAAAGGCCTTCAGATGGCCATGGGAAAATTATTTTTGGGCTAACAACCAGTATTATAACCAAACAGGAGGCATAGCCATGGGGACTCGCTATGCACCTAGTGTGGCTAATGTAGTTTTGAACAAATGGGAGCTGGAAACCATCTTTTACAACAAACATGAGTCACTCATTTTCTATAGGCGCTATATAGATGATGTGATCCTGTTCTGGGAAGGGACAGAAATCAGTCTAGGCATGTTCTTGTCACAGATGAATGCCAATAAATATGGCCTAAAATTTACGGCGGAAATCAATTTCCACACCGTCAATTATCTGGACCTTGCTATCAGAAAAAATAGAAACACATTTGAGACTCTTACATATTTCTTTTTCGTACATCACGGGACACAGAGCGACTTAGTCATTACTAATGGGTTATATAGATTACCTTCAGGTGCTGGCACTGGCCACTTCCAAACCGGAAGTACCCTCCCCTATATAAGCCCCTCCCATCCGGGAGCACCTCAGTTTTTTGCCAGTGTCTAAGGTGTTGGCCAAAGAGTAACATGTGTTTTCACTGGGCTTGCGTACAGGTTCTTTTGGGCCTTAGTAAGCTGTTCCGGATCCCACCAAAAAAGCTTCATAGCTAAACGGTCGGTACCCGGGCCTTGCAGCAGAAGAGCAAGGTTTTGCCTGTAATGCCTCTCTTAGGAGGGCTGGACCCTGGGATCCAGAGCTCTGGTCATACCCACGACCAAGATGTTGTCTGTGCAGGGTGCTATACAGGTCCAGGGGAGTGGAATCCTTGGGAACCCGGTCCCTGAAGGTTTAATTACAATGCCTGCCGTGATAGGTGAAGTTTGGGCTTCTGTGGACCAAACAAAGTCCTGCGGCGGGGATCAGGTAAGTGGGGGCCCCCAGGAACTTGGTTCTATTGGGGGACCCCCAAGCCTAATTTGTCTTTCTGTCTGTTACCTAACGGTATTCCCGCTAATATCTGTGTATGCCTGTAACTACTGAAAATGTAAAATTTTAATAGTAGTCAAGAAAAAAAAAAAAAAGGGACCGGGGTACCTGTGTTAAACCACTAGAGGCCGCTGTAGTCCATTTTTCTTGTCATGTGGATCTTTGGTTTCCTCAAGTCAAAAGATCCAGGCAGTTGGTAAGTTTCCTCTGCCCTGTTGCTGCGCTCATCCACCGCACAGGCCCTCCGGCAAAAAGGGCCCTGGCTCCTAGTCCCTGGTTGATTTCGAAAAGGGCGCCAATGGCGCACGGGCGCACGCGCAGGCGCGTGCACGCGCCTCCTATGAAAAAAAAGGGGCGGGGCGGGTGGATGACGCTCGATGCACGCCACGGCGCTTCTGCGCATGTGCAGGCATCCCAGCTTGTATAAAGACACAGTACAAGTGTCAGCTGGATGCAAACAGAGCTAGCAACAAACAGTGGCACACAGAGGCGGTTGATGCAGGCATCCCCATAGAAAGGCACTTTAGTGGACACCAGCTGGTATATAGCAGCAACTGTGTTAGACTATTACCAGCAAAATTGGTGTATGACGACGGGAATACCTCAGCTTTGTGCTTAAAGGATATGTCGTCCAGACGCTCCGGAAATAGGTCTTCCAGGAAGCCAAAGGGGTCTCCATCGGGCTCTGAGGATATTGGGCATGCTTGTACTGCACCAATCTCCCCTGAGAATTCAGAGGTCAGTAGCCGTAGAAACCCCGCAGGAGTGCCTGGTGCTGCGGCTGTCCCCAGTCCACCTGCTCCTGTATATATAACAGAGGAGGTTTTATCCTCAACTCTGGGAGGATTGGAAGAGAGATTAACAGCATTGATCGCTGCTTCCCTGTCACAGGGAAAGCGCGTCCGATCTCCGTCTCCTCCTTCAGAGTGCCTGTTAGTGGAGGAACAGCCCCACACAGGGATCGACCTACCTGAAGGGGATCAGGATGAGGTTGATTCAGTTATGGAGGAATCAACAGTGGAAGAACCTTTCTCAGCATCTCAGGCTGAAAGATTATGGGTTCAGTCTCTGACTAACATGGTCCGATCAGCATTTAAAATGCCTCTGGCGGAACCACCATCCACTACGGTTTCCTCGCTGGGGTCGCTAAAAGCTCCCCAGGCTGTCTGTTCCTTCCCAATCCACCCTTTATTAGAAGGGCTTATTTACCAGGATTGGGAGCATCCTGATAAAATATTTGCTCCCCCCAAGAGATTTCCGGTGATCTATCCCATGGAGGATAAGTTCATAAAAAAATGGAGGGTCCCTACAGTGGACGCAGCCATCTCTTCTGTGAACAAATCACTGACATGTCCAGTAGATAATGTTCCAATGTTCAAAGACCCAATAGATAAAAAATTGGAGTCTTTACTAAAATCTGCTTTCTCTACAGCAAGCATGGTGACACAACCTGTGGTAGCAGCGATTGGAGTCTGCCAAGCAGTGAAAGATCAGTTGAAACAAGTCTTAAGGGACTTACCAGATCAGCAGGCTCTTGCCCTAGCTGACCTGCCTAGAGCCTTGTGTTTTGCGGTGGACGCCATAAAGGATACAATCCAACAGGCCTCCCGCTTTACGCGGTCTATAGTACATATGCGTAGGCTTCTGTGGCTCAAAAACTGGTCTGCTGAAGCTCCCTGTAAAAAACTGCTGGTTAGCTTCCCATTTCATGGAGAACGCTTATTTGGAGAAGATCTGGACAAATATATCCAGAAAATTTCTGCCGGTAAAAGTTCACTCTTACTGGTTAAGAACAAGGGTAGAAGTCCTTCTTTTAAGAGGCCTACTTCTCCAGTCCCGGGCACATCGGCTGTGAAGCAGTTCCGACGGCCTCCGCGGTCAAATTCAGGGGGCAGAAATCAGGGACAATCACAGGGTAACAAGAAGCCCTGGATCAAGAGAGGTACAAAACCTCCCCCCAAGTCATGAAGCGTTGCCCCCACTCAATCGGGTGGGGGGAAGGCTTCAGTTGTTCACAGAGACCTGGCGGGACACCATCAGAGACAGATGGGTGCTCTCCGCAGTAAGTCTGGGATACAAGCTGGAGTTAAAAGGCACTCCTCCTGCCCAATTTATGAGGTCAAACGTGCCAAGAGATCCCCAGAAGAGAGGATCCCTCCTTCTGGCACTAGAACAACTATTGCTCCAGGGTGTAATCATGAAGGTTCCCCTGGAAGAAAGCGGATTCGGGTTTTACTCGAACCTTTTCACAGTCCCCAAACCAAATGGGGACGTGAGGCCCATATTAAATCTAAAAGGGCTAAACAAGTTCCTAAATATCAGGACTTTTCGGATGGAGTCGATCCGATCGGTGGCCACCGCCCTACAAGGGCAGGAATGGTTAGCCTCGATCGACATAAGGGATGCTTATCTGCATATTCCCATCTTTCTGGCCCACCAGAAATTTCTACGCTTTGCAGTAGAAGGGCGCCATTTTCAGTTCAGAGCCTTACCTTTCGGTCTGGCCACAGCACCTCGAGTGTTCACAAAAATTCTGGCCCCATTATTGGCCAATCTAAGAACACAAGGTGTAACGATAATGGCATATCTAGACGACCTGCTACTAATAGACCACTCAGTGGAAAAGCTGGAAGTAGCTATTCACAAGACAATCAAGTATCTGGAATATCACGGTTGGATTATCAACCGGGACAAGTCAGCTCTAAGACCAGTCAAAAGTCTGGAATACTTAGGGCTAAGGCTGGATTCAAATCAGAGAAAGATTTTCTTACCTCCAGAGAAGGTGTCGTCTTTAAAAGATTTGACCCACTTAGTGGGTACAAAAAGAAAACCATCCATACGCCTCTGCATGAGGCTGCTGGGGAAAAATGGTGGCTTCATTCGAAGCGGTACCCTACGGTCAATTCCATTCAAGGAATTTGCAAAGGGCCATACTGTCAGCCTGGAACAAAAAAGTTCAGGCTTTAGACTTACCAATGTCCCTGTCCCCTTCCGTTCGCAAGAGCCTCCATTGGTGGTTGGTGCCCCAGAATCTGGAAAAAGGGAAACCCTTCAGTCCGGTTTCTTGGAAGGTGGTCACTACAGATGCCAGCCTCATAGGCTGGGGGGCAGTACTGGAGCAATGGTCTCTCCAGGGCAAGTGGTCAGAAGCAGAAAAGGCCCTGCCCATCAATCTCTTAGAGATACGAGCAGCCCGGTATGCCCTAGTAGCATGGACATCCAAACTCCAAGGGTCCCCTGTCAGAATTCAATCAGACAATGCCACAGCAGTGGCATATATCAATCACCAGGGTGGCACCAGGAGTCGTGCAGCCCAGAGGGAAGCAAATTGCATCCTGGAGTGGGCAGAAAAATATGTCCCCGCCATATCCGCGGTTTTCATCCCAGGAGTGGAAAATTGGAGAGCGGACTTTCTAAGTCGCCAACAATTATGCCCGGGGGAATGGTCTCTTCACCCCGAGGTTTCCCAGGCAATATGCCAGCGGTGGGGAACACCGGATGTAGATCTGCTAGCATCCAGATTCAACGCAAAGGTGGACAGATTTGTGTCTCGCACAAGGGATCCCCTAGCTTGCGGCTCGGATGCCCTAGTGTTCCCTTGGGATCAGTTCAAGCTGATATATGCATTCCCACCGCCACAATTGTTACCGTGACTACTCCGCAGAATCAGGGTAGAAAAGAAACCAGTGATTCTGGTGGCTCCAGCGTGGCCCCGAAGGGCATGGTACGCGGAGATTGTAAAAATGTCAGTGAGGAGTCCTTGGACCCTCCCACATTGTCCAGACCTGCTGTCGCAGGGACCGATATACCACCCTTCCTTACCAGCCCTAGGTTTGACGGCCTGGCTATTGAAGCCCACATTCTGAAAAAGAGAGGGCTCTCTAATTCTGTGGTATCTACCATGATCAATGCCAGGAAGCCGGTATCCAGGCAGATCTATTATAGGATCTGGAAAGCGTACATTACGTCGTGTGAGGCCAAGAAATGGCATCCATGTAAGTACGTGATAGGGAGGATTTTGGACTTCCTACAGTGGGCTGTAGATAGGAAGCTGGCCTTGAGTACTATCAAGGGTCAGATTTCGGCCTTGTCAATATTTTTTCAAAGGCCCTTGGCTTCGCATTCACTAGTCAAAGCGTTCATACAAGGAGTGATGCGTATTAGCCCTCCGGTTAGTATTCCCATATGTCCTTGGGACTTAAACCTGGTTCTGTCGGTTCTACAGAAACAACCGTTTGAACCATTGCAACACATTTCCTTGATTCTTCTCACCAGGAAATTGATTTTCTTAGTAGCCGTTTGTTCGGCTAAAAGAGTATCGGAATTAGCCGCCTTGTCCTGTAAGGAGCCATATCTGGTTGTCCATAAGGACAGAGTAGTATTACGTCCTCATCCAGCCTTTCTTCCCAAGGTGGTATCGAGGTTTCATTTGAACCAAGATGTGGTTCTTCCTTCTTTTTTCCCCAAACCTAGCTCGGTAGAGGAAAAGTTATTACATTCTTTGGATGTAGTAAGAGCAGTTAAAGCTTATCTAAAAGCCACTGCTCAGATTCGCAGAACGGATACTTTGTTTATTCTGCCGGAAGGCCCTAGAAAGGGTCAGGCAGCATCAAAATCTACTTTAGCCAAGTGGATTCGACAGGTCATAATACAAGCCTATGGCTTGAGAAAGAGACCGCCTCCGTTCAAAGTTAGGGCGCACTCCACAAGAGCAGTTGGAACTTCATGGGCAGTGCATCACCAGGCCTCCCTGGCTCAAGTATGTAAGGCCGCAACATGGTCTTCGGTACACACGTTTACTAGATTCTACCAGGTAGACGTTAGAAGTCAGGAGGATGTCGCCTTTGGGCGCAGTGTGTTGCAGGCCGCAAAAGATCCTCATGCCTGATGGCGCCCAGCTTATGTATCCCTCCCCTCATTTGGCATTGCTTTGGGACGTCCCATTAGTAATGACTAAGTCGCTCTGTGTCCCGTGATGTACGAAAAAGAAAAAGGGATTTTTATAACAGCTTACCTGTAAAATCCTTTTCTTGGAGTACATCACGGGACACAGAGCTCCCACCCCTCTTTTTGGGACACTTATTGCTTTGCTACAAAACTGAGGTGCTCCCGGATGGAAGGGGCTTATATAGGGGAGGGTACTTCCGGTTTGGAAGTGGCCAGTGCCAGCACCTGAAGGTAATCTATATAACCCATTAGTAATGACTAAGTCGCTCTGTGTCCCGTGATGTACTCCAAGAAAAGGATTTTACAGGTAAGCTGTTATAAAAATCCCTTTTTTAAAGCCACTGACAGAAATGCGTTTGTGCCAACACATAGCTGCCATCATCCTCAGTGGATAGGGGCAGTCCCCAAGTGACAATACATGCGGCTTAAGCGCAATTGTGCCAATCATGCTGATTTTGTTTTACAGGCCGACCTTCTAACACAAAAATTTCTGGAAAAGGGCTATCCTGCTGAGACACTTGATAAAGTGCTCACCCAGGTGTCTCTAATGGACAGACAATCCTTATTAGTTGCCAAACCTAAAAAAGAACACAAAGGGGAAATGGCCTTTATTTCTGGATTCCATAGACAATTCAGACAAATTGAGACAATATTTAAAAAATACTGGCCCATACTCATGAAAGATCAAGACCTTAGATCTATTATCTCCCCACCCCCAGGTTCATATATAGACGGGCACCAGGCCTGAGAAACAGAATAGCTCGCAATGTACCCGACCCTCCCAAGAAACCTCTTACGTTTTTGGATGGGTCTGGGTTTTATCATTGCACTAGATGCAAAGCATGCAGAACCACACGCAAGTCAGGGGCCTTCAAAAAAGTCACACATTTCAAGTCCAATGTGACTGGTGAAAATTTTTAAATAAAACCACTGATTACCTGCCATTCTGACCATGTTACCTAAGTCCTGGAGTGCCTGTATTCCCTCCAGTATGTAGGTAGAACCACACAACCACTTAAGGTAAGAATTAATGAGCACCTGGCGAATATAAAGAAAGGTTTCCCTAACCATAGCGTGTCCAGACACTTCAAGAGCCATCATGATAGTGACCCTGGTCTGTGTACATTCTATGGTATTGACAACATTTCCAGACATTGGAGAGGGACCCATATGAAAATAATTGTGTCACAGAACGAGACCAAGTGGCAGTATAGACTGCAAACTATGCAGCCACGTGGTATGAATATCGAATTGGATCTCAATTGTTTTTTGTCCAACGATTGAGGTTGTCACTTTATTCCCACCATCTGTAGAACCCCCAGATTTTGGGATTTGCACCTGCTAGTATGCCATTGTTTGTTACTATATCCTTTACCATCATTATTCATATATGGGCGAAGTCTGACAACATTGATCTGTAGTCACTTCCCCCATTAAAATTATGTGCCCCCATGTTGATGATTTGCATATATGGGCATATCGTAATTTTCTCAGGGTATTATTATAATTTAAAGGTAAATAAACAAAAACTAAAACTCGCGTTATTGAAGCCAACTGTTGAATTTCACCGAACATTATCGGTCCTAGATGTCGGATGTTGGGTGACTTTTATTTTAAATCTATTTTTTCCTTCCTTCTATATTACAACCACTGTTGCTTATGGGACATTATTTCTTTGATGTTGAAAACCATCTGTAGTACTGTGAATTACTCCTAGAGCTATTTGCCTGGTTGTTCAGTTCATTTAATGTTTTGCACAGTATATTTTCTGGTTTTACTTAGTTGATCACTTTTTAGTGGTAACATTTAGTATTACACCTACTGTATTTCTGTTGACACCAATCATTGGTGCATAATCCTTTCACTAATAGTGTGTACCATCATCCCGAAAGGTTTAGATGGTTGACATTCACACATACATTTGTATTGAGCACATTTATATTCGCTAGCGCTGCATTCTATAATTTTTTATTATTATAATTTATTAACTTTCGTTTTCTTCAGTAGGACTAGAGCCAATATTTTGATATCTGGTATTCTGCTGCGATTTATATTAGTGCTAAAATTTACCCAATTAGTCTGGTGGGACTGTGCAGAAATACAACCCCTGCGGTCGCAGGTTTTTGCTATATATAACAGCCTATATGACCGAAAATTATCGCCCACCCCAGAAATAGCCTTATTATCCATGCTTCCAGAGTCGATAGTCTCTCAAAAGGGCTCCCTGTTGCGTTTTTTCCTCTCAGGCGCTAGACAACTTATACCCCTGTTTTGGAAAATCACTACCACTCCACCCCTGGCAGTCTGGGTCTCCATGGTCAATGACATCATGTGCATGGAGGAGATGATAGCCCTGGACAATGACACCTTCGACAAATTTAAGGCTCTTTGGCTTGTTTGGATCGACTACTCTACCTCTGACTCCCTGAAAGTGAGGTTGGCACCTCAAAGCCAACCCGGACCTACCTCTTGACTCCACCACACGGGTTTGCTGCACCAAGGTCTGCCCAACACCCCCCCTTCCACCCTCCCCTCTCCTGCAGCTGGCCTGCATCCCTCACTTGTCCTCTCCCCTTTTCCCCCTTCTCTCCTACCCTCTCTTTATTTTTATTTCTACTCTTCCCTACGTCTGTTTCTCTTTATTTTATACCCGGATATATTTTCCCTTGGTTCTAATGTTTTGTTCTGTGATACATTCCGATTTCAGAGTATGACTTGAGTGTTGACTATCTGCATTTTCATCGGAGATGTCTAATGCCACATGTTAACTATATGATCTCTGTTCTGTACTTTCTATACTGATCTCCTGTTTTTCGCTTGTGTCATGTTATTTTGCTTAATCAAAATATTATTATTATATTCGACTCTAAAATGTACCCAATTAGTATTCCAATTATTAGCACTGTGTATAAGATCTTGGATCTATTATGTCCCTATGTCTCTATATCCTGATCAACACACGGAGCGTCTCATTTTATAATGGGGGGGAAGCGGGACGCTACCGTTAAATAAACTCTATAAATGTCTCTTATTTTACATATATTTGTTAGTTAAACATTGAATCAGAAGTTATTTTTATTGGATGTGAGTTCTATGGTGCCATCAGTTTGTATGAATCCAAAGTTTCTAATTCATGGTCTAACATCCGAGACTGCGGCTGCTTTGGTTCGGTCTGAAACACCCCCGCTGTCCATCAATGGGATTCCTCCAAACTACAAATACTGTGATCCTTTAGTGACCGTGTACGCCCCCTGAAGACGTGAATAACGAAACGTACGTCATCGGCGGCACCTGGTCACGTGTGTCCGTGCTGACGTGAATTCCGGCGCTCTGGTTGCTGCAACGGTGGATGTAACGCACGCTAACACGGAGGTGATAGCGGAGCGGATATCCAGACAAGCCTGCAGCCCCTGTGCCGGGTAGGCACATTTTAATGTAAGAGGCCATTTGGCGCCCTTTTTATTATTTTGAATTTTAAATAAAACGTTATTATGCAATGGTTTCTCTTATTCTTATTTGCATATCCTACTTGTAACTCCTGGAAGAGGCTTTTGGATCCTGCTAAAGCTATTTCTGACTGTCTTTTTAACTAAAGAGGTCAGAGCCATCTGGTAAGCACATACTATATCTGTGCACTTCGGGTGTTATTATTGTGCAGTGTGTGGTGAAGGATTTATTCACATAAGGAAGATACATTTTCAACAAGCAAATCTTTGATTGGATTGATTGATTGGAACATTTATTCACTATATGTTGGGACTTTGTTTTGTGGTGTACTTCACTTAGTTGGTGAATCATCATAGACTCAGATTCATAATTTTATTTACTATTATATATGATTTGTATGTATGTGTGTATTCACTTAATGGTTGTAATATCGCATAGCGCCCTCTATATAAATTTTCTTACTCAATCAATCTGAAGCAACACTTCTTTTTGCAGGGGAGCAGCTTTAACATACACTCTAATTATTTCTATCTTTTTAATTATCACGTATTGTTGTTATTTGGCGCGGAATTCACTTTTACTATCAATGGTGGTGATTGATGACTTATAGCGGGAGTACGATATTCCGGCACACTATTGGACACTAACTGACACTTTTGCGAGAACCAGTGACACTAATAGAGTGATCAGTGCTAAAAAATATACACTGTCACTGTACTAATGACACTGGCTGGGAAGCGGAAGATATTGATTCTAGTCCCTGCTTTGCAGAGACACAGGATCGTCCCTTCCCCCTGTCAGAACTGAGATAATATATAAATCAGTATGATTAGGGCTCAAAAAGAGTCCAAATCTGAAAAGAGGCCCCACTGAGTAACAGAACGCGGCATTAAAGAAAAACAAATTTTATTCAAAAGAAGACAAATTACAAAAATAAAGCATACCAAAACCTTCACCACACCATCAATAAAAAAACAGTCATGACAACATTGTCACGCACTTAAAAACACAACCGGGCTCATAGGCTTACCTCCAGTGAGGTAAGTATCAGCTGTGGGAATGTTTTGGGCACATCAGCGATCCATGCGTGACAATAATCAAGACAGGCAAAGCTAGGCAGTATCTTCAATGTGTCACAAGATGAAGGCAAACCATAGCATCTTCACTATATGTACAGTAGTAGGAAATAGAGCAGTAACACATGATGGATAATTTATGCAATCCAGCTGTAAGTGACTTGGCCCAATAGACTCAAGGGTAAATTGTCAATAGTCACTAAGGCACAGTCATGAATCAAATCACATCGGCACATGTAAGTAATGGGTTCATGCAAGGCATAGCTGGCAAGCGGGTAATGAATTAATTTAGCTGGCGTAGCAAAGAGAGGGGAGCAAGCAGACAAACTTAGATTTTACCGGGCATTCCCTGAGGCAGTGGAAAATTCAGTTAGACTGTGTGAAGTCCCATCAAATGAAAGGAATTTGTTTACAAGAATTTGTTTACAGTATAGAAGAGTTGTGCTGTGGTATTGCAATCATCGCACCATATTGTCTTTACTTACCTTGGTTGTATCCTATTTATAAGATGCAAGCACAGTGGGGTGCAGCTGTACTTGGTAACAGACCCATAGTGTGGAGTATAGAATTGATTGATCTCAATTCAAATGATCCACTTCTCACGAACTGACTTGTTGGAAAATTTCTGCAGGTTTTAATTAGCAGTCAAAAACCAAGTTTTAAGCCAATTTGCAACAAATTATGAAGAGCAACAGGAGATCGGGAAAGTCAATCTGAAACAAAATTACAGTAGAAAAATGGAAGTGGATAACAGAAGACAAGCTAAATTATAACCTCAGCAGCAAAGCAGAATTTACAGAATAATGTCCCAAAGCACTGAAAAGCATTAAAAGACACCATGGACAGCCAACGTGCCAGTGCAATAATACTGTATTAAATCTAGAATCTGCACAATATTATAGTTTTGCACTTCTGTCTGAAGACCACACTGAAGACTGAACAGAGTCCAAAGGTAGCAATCATTGAAAATTGTGGGAGATGGGAAACTGCTTGGGGCTCATTGGAATACTTTTACATTCTCCAGATCATTTTCAACGTGACTGCAGAGCCCCTGATCCCCGTCATACTCTTAACATAGGCCTCAACTTTCCCAGCACTTTGGATCTCGGTCCCACCTTTTAACAAGAGAATTTTGTTTGCCCCTGGGATTCTGGCATTGGATTGTTAAATAAAAGTGAGGCTTTACTCTGGTATGGACAGCTCTGCATTAAATCATGAATCAAGGCCTATGTGGACAGTGTATCTGTATTAGAAGCTTCTTCTTGTGTTCCAAAAAAATATTTTAGCGGTTTTAAGATTTGTTTGGACACTTTTTCATGTTTCTTTTTTAGATACTGAGTTTATTTTTATTTTATTTATATCTTAAAGGATAAGTTCACCTTTACAAATAAAAAATAACAAATACACATTTTTTCAGGTTTAAAAATATGCATTTCTTTTGTTAGGAGCTTGTAAAGCATTACATCCATGATCAGAAGATTGCGGGTGAAATGCCACGGTCCTGTAAACATTCTGTGTAAACATCCTGTGTAGCCGTTTGCCTGTACCTCCAATACAGGCAAGCAGTTACTGAATGACAAGAAGCTCAATGAACTACCTAGAGTCCTCAACAGCACCCTGGTAGTTCATTGAGAATTGCAAGTCAACAGCCACAAAGGTACTTGCAAGTTGGTACTTGCAGTCTATTGATTCCAAGGGATCTGTGAATCAATGACTCGTCCATGTGGGCTAAGACCCGCATGCTGGCTCTCTTTGAATTGTGACAGAGAATGTGGGGAAAATTACTGTCACAAGGAGGGGGGGGGTATCAAGGGAGAGGGGTCCGACTCAGATGCTGAACATGTCACATGTTACACCCTAAATATGTGTGTAACATGTGACATGTTCAGAAAGGTGAACTTATCCTTTAAGGCACATGAGTATAATTGCACTAAAAATGTAAGCTATCAAAACATATGTATGTCATAATATATCAATGTGAAACAATCTGGGCTGACATGCAATATGTCAAGTAAACTTTGCTGAAAAATATTGCCAACATCTTTCAAATACTAAAAACTAATCTACAAAGATCCATAAAGTATGTTCATTTATTTTATTTTACGGGAAAAGTAGATTAAAACTGAACCTCCAGGTTAGGCTACTTCCGCTCTATACAAAATCTCTATGGTGGAAATATTAAATCTTTTCAAAGGATCTTTGACAATTTTCCATTATGTTTCGAAGATGCCTTTGTCCCTTTTAAAAAGCTGACTTTCTATAGCAATCACTGAGAGATCTACTAGTCAATGGGTTTATCACTTGTTCTCCAATTACTGGGTTTATGTGTATGACACCCAAAAATACAGTTAAAAGTTAGTTTAAAATATTTAGCAAATTATAACTTTCATTACTTTGATGTTCTGTTAATTGTAGTCATTTTAATACATTCTAAATTTATAAAATTAACCACTGAGAAAATTTCATAATAACACCATAGTTGCCATTTTGTTATTTTACACCAAGGCAGTAAAGAAGTAAAAGTATTATACCTAACATAAATGTGCTTTCTTCTTATAGAGAAACCATATTGGCTTGGGTCAATTTTGTTTGTTTTTTTATACATAGAAAACAAAAGATTCACAAAGCATTATGAGTATCTAAAGTTTTGGCACAGCAGAAGCTGTCTCTTTTCAGGCAGGATCTGACTCATTTGTGTCTTATACAGATGGAGTTAGTAAGTAGTAGCAAAATGTTTTTGGCTAACACCTATTTTTAGACTTTTTTGGGGGTTTTTAAATTTTAAACCATTGTCACCTTCATGTTGTACCACTGGTTTAAAAACCACCAGCCACCACTGCTTATCTGAACTAAACTATAAAAAAGTGAAGATGTGCTATTTTATAGGTAACTTCTTGTTGTTATTAGACATGTGCACACTGAAATATTTTGTTTCGGAATTTCGTTTTTGTCCAAAAAAAACAATTATTTCATTCCGAAATTTGTTCTTATTTATTTTGTTTTGTTAAAAAATGCATTAGTCTGAAAATCTGAATTAAGGTCGAATCTGTCATTGAAGGCTTATGGTGTCTGTCGAATGTTCTAAGAAGATTCGACGAAGCAGCTAAACATTTCCGGTTGATTGCTCCGCCCACAAGCTATAGTAGAATTCTAATGTTGTGTGACTAGTAATAATTATATTTATTAATTATTATTACTAGTCAGCCAACATTAGAATTCTTCTATAGCCTATGGGCGGAGCATTCGACCATAAGTGTCCACTCGTGGCGATTGTATGTTTTTAGCTGCTTCGTCAAATCTTTTCCCCTTATGTCAAATCTTTTCTCTCTATGTCGAATCTTCATGTCTCTATAATGTGGAATCTTTTCTCTCTGTCGAATTATCTCGGACTAATAGGTTAGGCACATTCAACCGCAGATTCGATAGACACAGATCGCTATTGTCACCGTCATGTCGAATCTTCTATCTATATCGAACTGTTGTCGTAACAAAACGAAAATAAAGCATTTTTTATGTCAGATATTTCGGACGGAAATGCATTTGGACGAAAACGAATGCACATGTCTAGTTGTTATAGGTACATCTAATTGTACTTTAGTTCCCTGAATATGTAAATTAGATTCTTGAAATCTTCCTCAGAAACCGCAGCACACTTGCTGGTATGGGAGAGTGCCTAGTTACCTCTGTGTCTACTGCTTCATAGCTGTATATTTGAATTGTGAATCTATAGTTCTGCTGCCTATGACTGCTTGTTTCAGAAGATTTGGAGTGTGATTTGAGGATGTCACTACTAAGCTGCCCATTGTTCTCCTTGCTGGAAGTTCTGCTATGATTTTTAGTAAGGTCCTGCCTCTATCAAGATGGCCACCTCCACATGAAGACCAAGGCAAAACAAGACATGGTAAGTCAGTAATAGGTAAAAAATCTGATGCAAGGAGACCTCATGCAATACTGGTTATTACTACTTTACCCTCTGCTTACCTTGTTTTGAGCACAGCTTCCTGAGTTCAGTTCAGGATATTAAAGGGGAGTTCCAGCCTTTTTTATGTTTATTAAAAGTCAGCAGCTACAAAAAGTGTAGCTGCTGGCTTTTAATAAACAGACACTTACCTGTTCCACTGTCCAGCGACGCGGCCGAATGGAGCTTCGCTCCTCTCCCCCCTCTCTCTGCCCGTGCCTCTATTCTAACTGTGAGCACCCCATGACCGCTTTCGGCTTCACGGACGGGCACTCACTGCACATGCACGAGCGGCGCTGCGCAATCTGAGTGGACAGGCGATCGCCTGGGACCTGTCACGTGTCCCAGGTGATCGCCTACAGGAAGGGGCCGCCTTAGGCGATATGACGAGTCGTCTAAGCGGTCCCTGGGCAGAAGGAGGAAGGAGGAAGTTCCACTCCTACTGAAGCCCCCACTCCCCCCCCCAAAAAAAATTACGTGCCAAATGTGGCATGTAAGGGGGCGATGAGTGGTTTAAGCGGAAGTTCCACTTTTGGGTGGAACTCTGCTTTAAGTCAAACAGCAATCTACTGCTCATGGTCTTAATTGTATTTTAATAAGAAGACTGTTAACTGATAGAATCCATTAGCTAACATTTGCCTTTTTCGTGAATATATGTTTGGATTTTTTTAAATCTTTGAAATATTATTCTTTCTGTAATTCATATAGAAAGGTTTGAATTGTTACCAGAGTACAATTCACATATAAAAATTTATTTTATGTTACAAAAATGTTGAAAACTGCATAAAATGAAAAATGTCTAAAACTATTAATTTTCATGGTTACTTTACTATTTTTTTCCTCTAAATAAATTACAAAGGTACGAGAGAGAAAAGGTTTATGATAATTACTTGAGATTGTAACTCATCATAGTTGTCTTCGCTGTTCTTCGTTGTAATATATCAGTCACAAAACCTTTAATGGGCGTTTAGTGTACGCAGAGTGCAAATGAATATTAGCATGTTCTAATGGAACTAAACCACTGCATTTGTTTATGGAATGTGCCTCTGCAGCAAGAAAGTGTCATGTAATAAGATATAATGCAGCACTTAATCGCACTCATCATGAAAAAGTAATGAAAAATGAGATAGATATTTCCAGAAGCATCCTTTCTTTACTTATCACATCCGTTATAGAGACGTGTTAATGGCAAAAACTTTTCTTTCTAAGCCCTACAGAATTATGTAATAGGAATATTTGTATTTAATATTTTTTTTTTCTCTTGCTTTTCTTTTAAAAGCTTACTGGGCTTGGGGACTTTTATTGCGTATTTTTAAGTCACTGTTAAAAGTGATAAGGGATGTTTTGTTCAGGAATACATCATCCAGGAGTGAATGTAGTATGTAAAAGCTTATTTTCTAACCACCAGTATCCTATGCCTCGGGATTGAACTTCCACTAAATTTAATGAGAAATATCTTGACTCTTTTGGGGAAAAAATAAATACTCTAGTAGCTTGGGGGACATACAGAATGATGGGATTCCATAATAAATATAAATAGAATAGGATAGTGTTCATCTTATTTTGAAGTAAATAAAAAGTTGTGCATTCTTTATAATATGTCTTTGTACGGAAGTGTAACACAACCATTTTTAATTTAGTAATGTTTTTCTTAATTGCACATACTGTATAAAAGAACTGCAAACTTGCAGTGACCCTTTCCATTCCCCAAGTATGGAAGCATAGTAAAACTTTCATAATCTGCTTCATCAGCTGTTTCATATGTACAAAATATGAAACTCAAGTGGACCAAATAGTACTGTTATGCAAATGTTAGTTTTTTTGTCTTATCACCATCTCTAACCACTCCATTGCCATTGACTCATGCAGAGAGCAGTGAACTATGATTGTCACAAGGACACAGGTGCCATTGATATGCAGGCTGTGACTGACAGCCTGGTCTCAACCTCTAGAGCGGGGTACCCCCTTTTTGGGAAACCCCTCTCAAAGCATTCCCTGTTGCTGCAGAACAATCAGTCTGGTATCAAAATGGCAGGGGCCTTCACCCTTATTGCCCCTTTGCTATGGGTATTCCAGCCTGGAAACCTAGTGTGCTAGGCTAGTTATATCTGGGAAAGGGGGGGACAGTTTTTTAGTTTTTTTTCAGTTTTGCTTTTATTTACTAAATAAATAAACTAAACATTTCATAATAAAATGCAGTGATTTAAAATTCAACATCAAATTCCTATGGCCAAGACCCAGTGAGTTTAGGAACAGATAGCTACTGTGCATTCTAACATGCTTTTGAATAAACCAATAAAATTTAATTGTAACAGAAATGTTGTTTGATAGGTGGTCACCCAAGTCAGGGTTAAAAAGAGTAGGTGGTAAGTGCTCCTTGCACCCATGTACACGCACATAGGAATGCATAAGCACATCAGGCACACATGTGCACAAAAACTACCGTTGTGAAACATATAGTTTATTAAATAAGGGTGCACAATACTTTTCAAAGCATCCTCTATGGACAATTTGGGTCCGACTGTTTTCTGTAATTTAACAGGCAAATGCAATTTTTAGGTTTGTTGTTGTTGGTATTTATTTACTCAACACTATCCCATTGTTTATATTTTACCAAAAATGGGGAATATATTGTTTGCATTAAAAGGTATATTTTACAGAAAATATATATTTGATAAACAGTTTATAAAAAAAAAAACAATTACCATCATTTTAGTCTCTTTAGAAAACATTTTATTAGTAGTCTTAAGGCTAAAAATGTCCATGTAAATGTATGCCAAAAATGATAAAAATGGCTCTGGCAGTAAAAGGGTTGAAAGAAACTACCATCATTTTAGTCTCTTTAGAAAACATTTTATTAGTAGTCTTAAGGCTAAAAATGTCCATGTAAATGTATGCCAAAAATGATAAAAATGGCTCTGGCAGTAAAAGGGTTGAAAGAAACTAACAGGGTCAGAATACTGTTACTGGAGCATGTAGGCATACAACTTTTGGTGACATTCCTCTTTTGAGTTTGCCTCAGGCACTTTCCTTGTTTTTACATCCCTACCCTTCACAAAATTTGTGATTATGTGTAAATGTTCTAAAAAAGCATGGGATGATAATGAAAAAGCCTCCTCTTTACCTCTACTGCCTATATGCTCACGCCTACTAAGCCTACTGCTAAACCTAGCCCAGGAAATTAATAAAATTAAGTTTAACAGGGGTGTCGTTCTGGAGTGCTGATCATCATAAAAAAACTTCAGTGATTGTCAGGTGACTATGCGAGGAAGGTAACGTTCATAAATTGGATGGATATTGCAATAAGCTAATTTTATTGTGAAGAATATATGTTTGCAAATGTCTATGTTTTATGTTAGATGACTGCACATTGAGTGTGCTTTAAAAAGTAAATGCAGAACAAATGTTGAATTAAAGAAAAGCTATTTTGTCATAGAATCCATAATAAATATACCACTTAAAGGAAGCTTTAGATTTCGTTACAGCCAAAGAATTTTTAATTCATATTATCAAAATCCAATTCAACCTGCTACTAACCATGTTCTGAAAAAAAAACAATATTTTTTTTTTTTTTTTACATTTAGATTCTACAAGAGCAGTAGCAAAAGATGGGGTTTCTCAGAACTTTCATCCTTTTTATCAATGATTGTTACTTTATCAAGACCTCTGCCCAGAGATTGTGGTCAGGCACCCCGACCTTTGTCCTGCACTAAGTTTCATCCGTAATGAGATGATGCCGCATGTCTAAAAAAGATGCAATGACAATTCCAGGACCAATCGCAGTAGGCAGATTTCCCTACTGAGTTTGTAGTTTATGTCCTACGCTGCTCCTGTGGCCTTCTATATGTGGGGCGTACCATACGGACTTTACGCACTAGAATAGGCGAGCATCGGCGACTAACAAAGAAAGGTTGTGTTAAACATAGTGTCCCACGACATTTTCGTCAGACACATAATAGAGACTTTGGCCAAATGCAGGTGTTTGCAATCGAAGCCATTCCAAAGGGTACTTTGACGGACAACGAAAGGTTCTCCCTTCTATGCCGAAGGGAGACCTTTTGGATATACCTATTAGGTTCCCTCACGCCTGAAGGCCTAAACGAAGAAATTGATGTTCTTAGTAGTGATGAGCCGAACACCCCCGGGTTCGGTTCGCACCAGAAACCGCGAACGGACCGAAAGTTCGCACGAACTTTAGAACCCTATTAAATACAATGGATGTAAACGTTCGAAATCTAAAGTGCTAATTATAATGACTATTATGCATGTTATTGTCCTAAAAAGGGTTTGGGAACCCGGGTTCTGCACCAGGGGACATGTATCAATGCAAAAAGAAGTTTTAAAAACGGCCGTTTTTCTGGAGGAGTCATTTTAATGATGCATAAAGTGAAAAAAAAAGTCAAATATTCCTTTAAATATCGTACCTGGGGGGTGTCTAAAGTATGCCTGTGAAGTACCACGTGTTTCCCGTGTTTAGAACTGTCCCTGCACAAAATTACATTTCTAAAGAAAAAAAGCCATTTAAAACTGCTTGCGGCTTTAATGTAATGTCTGGTCCCGGTAATATGGATGAAAATCTTTAAGAAAAATGGCATAGCTACCCCATCACACACACCCCCCCCTACCCCAGCCCATTACCAGCCCCTTTGGGTCTTGTATGGATATTAAGGGGAACCCCGCACACAAAATAATAAAGGCCCTATATACTCTGAACAGCCGTATACAGGCGGTGCATACAAGACTGGGACTGTAGGTTTGTTCTTATGTAGAATCTGTTTGTAATTTTGAACAGGTACATTGTTTAAGTGTAGCTCCAGCCAAAAAATCTATTTTTAAGCTTTTTGGAAAACATAGGGAAGGGTTATCACCCCTGTAACATTTGTTTTGCTGTCTGTGCAGTGTGCACCTGTTCAGAACAGTTCACCTCACTTTCCGTCCTAATGACAAATGTTTTAAGAAAATTTGGGTTTTTTATTGAAACAAGAATTGGTGATAAAGCATCAGTGGAGAGGAGACACTTTTTTCCCATATTAACTCCTACAGGAGATAATTTGCCTTCCTAGGGGTAGATTTCCTCTCACTTCCTGTTGTATCCTTCCGTTTGCAAGGAGGAGTCGTTTGTAAGTTGGATGTTTGAAAGTAGGGGCCTGCCGTATATACTCAGCTGAAATTTGCCCCTTACATGTTGGTGTTGCCACAACACTGTGAGCCTTCACAGTTACTCTTGGTGGGCGCATGAATGGGCCCTGCTGTGAATTATTAGATCAAGAATTGTAATTGCATGCCCCTGTTGAACAGGGGCTAAAAAATTGGGCCTTTGGTGGTGGTGGTGGTGTTGACACAACACTGTAAGGCCTCACAGTTAGTCTTGGTGGGTGCAGGAATGGGCCCTGCTGTGAATTATTAGATCAAGAATTGTAATTACATGCCCCTGTTAAAAAGGGGCAGAAAAATTGGGCCTTAGGCACAGCAATGAGCCCTGTTGCAAAGTATTGCATCAAAAATTTTAATTACACGCCCCTGTTAAACAGGGGCTGAAAAATTGGGCCTTAGCCACTGGTGCTGGTGCCACGACACTGCAACCACTCCCAGATACTGTAGTTGGAGTGCAGGAATGAGCCCTGCTGCAAAGCATTGCATAAAAAATTGTAATAACACACCCCTGTTAAACAGGGGCTGAAAAATTGGGCCTTAGCCACTGGTGGCGGCACCCAGAAACAAAAATGTTCTTCCAAGCTATCATCGTCAATCGGATCATTGAAGAGGAGGAGGAGGATAGTCAGTCAACATAACAGGACAGTCACTCAGCATCAGCATCAGTCTTGAAGGGATGTGACATTTGAAAATAAATTAGTCTGTTATATCAGCTTCAGGTGTTTGGTAGCTGGTGGTGATCCAAGACTGGTTCATCTTTATGAAGGTCAGTCGATCAACAGAGTCGGTGGACAGGCGCACCCTGTGATCCGTGACAAATCCTCCAGCAGCACTGAATGTGCGTTCTGAAAGTACGCTGGATGCAGGACAGGCCAGTAGCTCAATTGCATACTGTGCAAGCTCTGGCCAGTGATCCATCCTCAAGACCCAGTAAGCCAGAGGATTTTCGGTGGGGAAGGTGTCCAAGTCTGACCTTGCCCCTAGGTATTCCTGCACCATGTATATCAGACGCTGGTGATGGTTGCTGGAACCGATCATACCTTGGGGCTGCGGACTAAAGAATTGTCTGAACGCTTCGGTCAGACGGTCACCTTCCCCACCGCTCCTTCTTTGACTGACCGAAGCCTCAGCAATTCGTTGTCCAGGACAAGGAGTTTGTAACCTCCCAGTCTCTGGGAACGCGTTGCACAGACCTTTCTGCAAGGCCTCCCGGAGTTGTCTCATCCTCTGCTCCCTCTGCGATGGTAAGATAAGGTCCGCAACCTTACCCTTGTACCGTGGATCAAGGAGAGTGGCCAGCCAGTAATGGTCCCTCTCCTTGATCCGAAGAATACGAGGATCCTTCCGCAGACTTTGCAGGATCAGGGAGGCCATGCAGCGTAGGTTAGCTGAGGCATTCAGTCCGGAGTCCTCTGGGTCACTAAGGACGACATGATCCGCAGCCACCTCCTCCCAGCCACGTACAAGTCCACTGGTTTCTTGGGACTGTAAATCATCCCTAAAAGACTGCTGCTGATGATGCTGAGTGCCAGGCTCCACCTCCATGCTGACACAATCCTCCCTCCTCCTCCTCTTCCTCCTCCTCCTCCTCCTTCTTCCTGTGCGATGGGTGGGACAGAAGGAACACTGTCTGGGTAAAGGGGGCCTTGAGAGGCAAGGAAGTCCTCCTCTTCCTGCCTCTGTTCTGGCTCAAGTGCCCTGTCCATTATTCCATGCAGCGTATGTTCCAACAGGTGGACAAGAGGTACAGTGTCACTGATGCATGCACTGTCACTGCTCACCATCCTCATGGCCTCCTCAAATGGTGCCATGACAGTGCATGCATCCCTGATCATGCCCCACTGGCGTGGTGAAAAAAAACCGAGCTCCCCTGACCCTGTCCTGGTGCCGTAGTCGCACAGGTACTCATTGATGGCCCTCTGCTGCGTGTGCAGCCACTGCAGCATGGCCAACGTTGAGTTCCACCTGGTGGGCATGTCACATATAAGGCAGTTCTTGGGCAGGTTCAACTCCTTTTGCAGCTCAGCCAGGTGAGCACTGGTATTATAAGATCTGCGGAAATGCACACAGACTTTCCTGGCCTGCCTCAGGACATCCTGTAAGCCCGGGTACCTGCCCAAGAACCGCTGCACCACCAGGTTAAGGACGTGAGCCACACAGGGCACATGGGTCAGTTGTCCCTGTCAGAGAGCGGAGAGGAGGTTGGTGCCATTGTCGCAAACTACCATTCCTGGCTTAAGCTGGCGTGGCGTCAACCACCTCTCGGCCTGTCCCTGCAGAGCAGACAGAACCTCTGCCCCAGTGTGGCTCCTGTCCCCCAAACACACCAGCGCAAGCACGGCATGGCATCTTTTTGCCTGCGTACTTGCCTAGCCCCTTGAACGCCTACGGAGCACCGCTGGTTCCGAGGACAAAGCACAGGAAGAGGCCACGGAGGAAGAAGAGGAGGGGGTGGAGGACAGAGGTGTGTCACAACCAGTAGTAGCATTTTGGAGGCGTGGCAGTGGAACAACCTCCAACACTACTGCACCTTGTCCTGCATCCTTCCCAGCTGCCAAAAGAGTGACCCAATGGGCCGTGAAAGAAAGGTAACGTCCCTGTCCATGCCTGCTGGACCATGAGTCAGCGGTAATATGCACCTTACCGCTGACCGCCCTGTCCAGCGAGGCCAAGACATTGCCTTCCACATGCCGGTAGAGAGCCGGAATCGCCTTCCGTGAGAAAAAGTGGCATTTGGGAACCTGCCACTGAGGAACCGCACATTGCACAAACTCACGGAAGGGGGCCGAGTCTACCAACTGAAAAGGCAGCAGTTGAAGCGCTAGCAATTTAGCCAAGCTAGCATTCAACCGCTGGGCATGTGGATGGCTGGGAGTGAACTTCTTTCGACGGTCCAGCAGCTGGGGCAGGGAAATTTGCCTGCTAGAATCGGACGTTGGTGTACTGCTAGCAGAGTGCCCGCAAGTACTTGGCTGTGACACACCTAATTCTACACCTTCATTCCTCTCAGTGCAGGTTTCAGAGAGGACTGAAGGTATAGTGGGGTTGGAGATCCCAGCTGATGCGGTGCAAGAAGAGGTCAGCTTTGTTCTTTGGTGTGGGTCTTTAAGGTAGGCTTGCCAACGAGCTGCATGGCAGGTCAACATATGTCTGGTCAAGCATGTGGTGCCCAAGCGGGTGATGTTTTGGCCACGCGATATATGCTTGAGACATATGTTGCAAACAGCAGCTGTGCGATCTGATGCACTCGACTCAAAAGAGGCCCACACCAAAGAACTTTTTGAATAACGGGCAGAGGCAGCGCCCTGCACAGGCGGAGCTCTGCGGTGTGATTCCGTCGGTGTGCTGCCCTTACGCTGGCCCCCCGATAGCATCCTGCCTCATTGGAGATGTGCCTCCTCCTCATCCTCCTCCTCCTCCTCTCTCCTATTAGGCACCCACGTGGAGTCAGTGACCTCATCATCCCCTCCCTCCTCATCACTGGAGCCAATCTGGCAGTATGCTGCAGCTGCTGGAACATGACTGCCAGATTGGTGTCCTTCTTGAGCATCCCCTCTCTCTGCTCTCACGCTACTGCCTTCCTCTAGCTGGGTATCATCATCAGACCCTTCGAAACGCTGGGCATCCTCCTGGAGCATGTACCCAACACTGTGCTCAAACAGTTCGGGGGACTCCTCAGGAGGACATGGTTGGTCTAGGGAAGGAGTGACTGATGATGACATTGATACCAGGGAAGAGGACACTTTGGCAGCTGCTTTGCCAGTACCCTGAGCCTGAGTGAGAGAGGATGAGGAGAATGAGGAGGGCTTGGTCATCCACTCTACCAAGTCTTCGGCATGATGTGGCTCAACACGTCCAGCTGCCGAAAAGAAGGACAAGCGTGTCCCATGGCCACGTGCTGATGGCGATGCACCGCGTCCACGACCAGCACTGTTGTCTCTAGACACAGAGCCTGCTTGCCCTCTTTTTTTGGCTCCTGACTGTCTGCCTCTCCTTGTTTGCCTTCCAGACATTCTAGTGGCATGCAGGGAAATGGGAAAAGCAGCAATACAGGCTAAGTTAAGGTGTAATATGGTCAGGAGGCACACTCCGCCCGCTGTAAGTGCCGCAAAATCCTGTTGGTGTAACACACGAGGAAAAAGCAGCAATACAGGCTAAGTTAAGGTGTAATATGGTCAGGAGGCACACTCCGCCCGCTGTAAGTGCCGCAAAATCCTGTTGGTGTAACACACCAGGAAAAAGCAGCAATACAGGCTAAGTTAAGGTGTAATATGGTCAGGAGGTACAGTCCGCCCGCTGTAAGTGCCGCAAAATCCTGTTGGTGTAACACACCAGGAAAAAGCAGCAATACAGGCTAAGTTAAGGTGTAATATGGTCAGGAGGCACACTCCGCCCGCTGTAAGTGCCGCAAAATCCTGTTGGTGTAACACACCAGGAAAAAGCAGCAATACAGGCTAAGTTAAGGTGTAATATGGTCAGGAGGTACACTCCGCCTGCTGTAAGTGCCGCAAAATCCTGTTGGTGTAACACACCAGGAAAAAGCAGCAATACGGGCTAACTTCAGGTGTATAATGTGCAGGAGGCTTAGCAACAATGACACTGACACTGTCCCCTGCCTATCCTTCTCTCTCCCTGCACACAAGGTTTATCAAAGTATATGACACTGACACTCTCCCTGCCTATCCTTCTCTCTCCCTACACACAAGGTTTAGCAAAGAATATGACACTGACACTCTCCCTGCCTATCCTTCTCTGTCTCTACACGCAAGGTTTAGCAAAGAATAGATTTGACAAGATTTGACACTGTCCCTGCCTATCCTTCACTTTCCCTGCACCGGAACACACTACACAAGGCCGCCGCGCTGGCGGCCTTTTATAGTGTGGGGCGTGTACTAAACCCCCTCAGCTATAATTGGCCACAGGCAATCCTGCCTGTGGCCAATCATTGCTCTCCTCGCTGCCGGCGCTGTGATTGGCCAAGCATGCAGGGTCACAGTGCATGCTTGGCCAATCACAGCGCCGGAATTACATTGCGATGGCGCAGTGTATTGTGGGCCGTTCGCGTCACTCGAATTTGGCGCGAACAGCCCAAATCGTTCGTTGTTCGCCGAACGCACGAACAGCCGATGTTCGAGTCGAACCTATTTTTGACTCGAACACCGAGCTCATCCCTAGTTCTTAGTATAATTCGATAAATCGATTCAACCCAATTGTTCATACCCCATGTGTTATATGCATTAATGCATTCGCTACATCACAGCCATCTGTCCCTCCAAACAAATCATACCAATAGTACATATTTTTGGTACCGCTTGGGGATATATTGGGGATATTCGGGGATGTGTTAGTCCATCATAGATAGTCCTTGATTTTTATATTATTAGTATTATTATTATTTTCATTGTACAGAATTATTGTACTATATTATATTATTATAGTATTATCTTATTATTATTTTCATTTCATTTTAATTTTATTTAATTAATTTATTTTTTATTTTCAGTTACATTGTTATTATTATTACATTATTATATTATTTATTTTCAATTTATTTTTTAAATTTTATTTTATTTCATTTTTTCATTTTTTTTTATTTTTAATTTTTTTATTTCATTTTTTCATTTTTATTTTTTTTCATTTAACCACTTAACGACCGCTCACTGTATATATACGTCGGCAGAATGGCACCGACAGGCACAATCACGTAGAGCATACGTGATTGCCTTTGTATAGTTGGGGGGTCCAATCGGACTGTATACAGTGAGCGGTGGCTAAGTGTCCGGGAGCGTTCCAGGATGAGGGGGCAGCCATTCGTTTCCGGCCACCCCCTCGCGATCGCTCCCGGCGAATGGAAATGCCCCCTCTGTCTGTGTCAGGCAGAGGAAG
Organism: Rana muscosa; assembly: GCA_029206835.1. NCBI lineage: Eukaryota > Metazoa > Chordata > Amphibia > Anura > Ranidae > Rana > Rana muscosa. The sequence continues at coordinate 633,616,331 of CM055117.1, read as the reverse complement.
CAGGAGGAAGTGATGTCATCTCTGGTGCGGCGCTCACATATACCGAGCGCCGTACAAGAGAAGACATCAGGTCAGTGCACACAACACTACACTGACACCAGGACACATAGGGACATAAATCGCCCCCCCAGGCCCCCCCAGACACCCCCAGATCACCCCCCAGATCACCCCAGCCCCCAGTCACAGTGTCACTGATTGCAGTGACCATTTATTTACTGATCACTGCAATCAGTGACATTTGTGACTGTAAAAGTGTCAGTACATTCAGTTTTAGGTCCAGTGTAGCCCCCTAACCCCCCTAATAAAGATTTAACCCCCTGATCACCCCCCAGCAGGGATGAGCCGAACACCCCCCTGTTCGGTTCGCACCAGAACCTGCGAACAGACAAAATGTTCGTGTAAACTTTAGAACCCTATTAAATACAATAAAACAAAAAAACCCCTAGGAGGTGGGACTTTGAAAGTGACTGAAAAACACACATCAGAGTATGATAAAGCATTCAACTAGCTAGGAAGAATGAGCATAACAAAAGGAGTTGGGACTTTGTACGAGGCACAGGGCATGTAGAGCCATGTACCTCCATCCCCGATACTTGGAAAAAAGGAGAACATGGGTGGGACTTTATATGAAGCATACATCTCAGGAGACACCCGACAAGAAATAACTATGGCAGTATACTGTTGCACTGGAACTTGAACCGTTAACTGAAAGCATTGCATAACAATTGACAGTCATTACTTTAATTGGGTAATAAATATGACACCGACAAAAAATAACACAGCATACCTAGTATATTGGTTAAAAGTTGGAATGTACATAAAATACAACAATAATGGTAGCATGGTATAATAACATGATCAGTTCATAATAGAAACATTGCAACAGAGCCAGTTCATGGGGTGTCTCCGTGGTGAGTAGGTAGGGCCTAGACATGTTGGTACAGTCTGATTGATATATAGAAATTATTAAAAATGCTGATAAAGTGGGGGCAGATGAGCATCTATGGGCTCAAGATAACATGATATAGCAACATAATTGGTACATAGTAAAACGTTGAAAAACCAAGTTCGTTGGAGTGGAGTCTCCATAGTAGCTGTGCCACCAATTGGTGGATAGAGTCCAATTGGTGTTTGATGTAGTTGGTAGACTAGTAGCAATATGTGTGCGAGGGGGCATCTATTGGCTCGACGCGTTTCGTGGCCATTACCACTCTTCAGGAGCAAGTATGAGATGGATGTCTAAAATGTTAAAACAGTAAAAGGGTAAAACTAAATATAAGATTTTTGGGTCAAGGTATGGAGAGGGGGGAACAAAAAGGGCAATGATGATTCCCCCAAAAAAATACTTACATGAGGCATCATACGCAGGGATCTCAGCAGCTCTCAATGTCCATACAGAATTCAAACTAGAAGATTGGAACCACACATAGATTTGCTTCACGGCCATAATTAATGTACATTCAATGCAAATGGTTTGTTGAGGACACCCTCTCTATTTTTGAAGCAGTTCCTTTTGCCTACCTGATACCTTTTTGATTTGGAATATTTCGCTATACTGAGAGCTGCCCTGGGGGACTCTTTTGAGCTTCTCCTGATTTCCCTGCGTGTTTCCACCTGGAGACCCTCGTTTGAGGTCTACTGGATCCCTTTCATCTTGAAACTCCCCACACAGGTGGGGTGCGACTCTGTGCCTCACCCTGTGTTCTCTGCCGTGCGTGTAGTTCCTTGGTGTATTGAATGCTGACCCTCTTTTGACAAATTACTAATCTGTTTGTCTATAATATCTGAAAATCTTTTGTCTGCAAATCCCCCGAGGAAGGGTATAACCGAAACAGCTGTCGGGTCTGACAAATAATAATATATGTTTCAATTTCTTCTTTTTGTATCATGTTAATTTCCAGTTTGGATTTGCATAATCCATATGATCTACATCAAATTTGTCTTTTTGTAACTATTTATTAAAATCTATATATTTTCAACATACTCTGATGTGTGTTTTTCAGTCACTTTCAAAGTCCCACCTCCTAGGGTTTTTTTTGTTTTATTTACTTATTTTTGGGATGTGGTGACTGTTAAACAAATACAATCTTGCAGATGTCGGTCCTCTTTGTCTTCTATTAAATACAATGGACTCGAACGTTCGAAATCTAAAGTGTTAATTATAAAGGCTGATATGCAAGTTATTGTCCTAAAAAGTGTTTGGGGACCCGGGTCCTGCCCCAGGGGACATGTATCAATGCAAAAAAAAGTTTTAAAAACGGCCGTTTTTTCGGGAGCAGTGATTTTAATAATGCTTAAAATGAAAAAATAAAAGTGAAATATTCCTTTAAATTTTGTACCTGGGGGGTGTGTATGATATGCATGTGAAGTGGCGCATGTTTCCCGTGCTTAGAACTGTCCCTGCAAAAAATGTCATTTTTGAAAGAAAAAAAGTCATTTAAAACTGACTTGCGGCTATTAATGAATTGTCGGCTCCCGGCAATACATTAAAAAGTCATTGATAAAAAAAAAAAAAACGTGGGGGTTCCCCAGAATTCAATTACCAGGCCCTTCAGGTCTGGAATGGATATTAAGGGGAACCCTGCCGCAAATTTTAAAAAAAATTGACGTGGGGTTCCCCCACATATCCATTCCAGGCCCTTCAGATCTGGCATGGATTTTAAGGGGAACTCCACCCCAAATTTAAAAAAAAAATGGCGTGGAGTCCCCCTAAAAATCCATACCAGACCCCTTATCCGAGCACGCAACCTGGCCGGCCACAGGGGAAAAGGGGGGGACGAGAGAGCGGCCCCCCTCCCTCCTGAACCGTACCAGGCCACATACCCTCAACATGGGGAGGATGTCCCCATGTTGATGGGGACAAGGGCCTCATCCCCACAACCCTTGCCCGGTGGTTGTGGGGGTCTGCGTGCAGGGGGCTTATCGGAATCTGGAAGACCCCTTTAACAAAGGGGACCCCCAGATCCCGGCCCCCCCTATGTGAATTGGTAAGGGGTACATTGTACCCCTACCATTTCACGAAGAAAGCGTAAAACAATGTTAAAAAAAAACACACAAACACCTTGAAAAAGTCCTTTATTTAAAAAAAAAACAAAAACATTCCAACGGTGAAATCCAGTGTCCCGCGGCGATCCCGATGTCCAGCGCTGTCCTTTATTGGTTGTGCCTGAGCGGACCTGATGGGGAACTCCCTCTCAGTATTTTAAATGTATAGACCCGCCCCTTCTAAAGTTCCCCATCAGGTCCGCTCAGCGGACCAGATGCGGAACATGAGAAGGGGCGGGTCTATACATGTATTGCCAAAGTGAGAGCAGTTCCCCATCTGGTCCGCCCCCTAGGTATGTCGGACCCGCCTACGTCATTGGCTTGAGCGGGGAACTTCCTTCACTATGTAAATTTAAATTACACAGTGAAGGAAGTTCCCCGCTCAAGCCAATGACGTAGGCGGGTCCGACATACCGAGGGAGCGGACCTGATGGGGAACTTTAGAAGGGGCGGGTCTATACATTTAAAATACTGAGAGGGAGTTCCCCATCAGGTCCGCTCAGGCACAACCAATGAAGGACAGCGCTGGACATCGGGATCGCCGCGGGACACTGGATTTCAGCGCTGGAATGTTTTTTTTTATTATTATTATTTTAAATAAAGGACTTTTTCAAGGTGTTTGTGTGTTTTTTTTTTTTTTCAATTACGCTTTCTTCATGAAATGGTAGGGGTACAATGTACCCCTTACCAATTCACATAGGGGGGCCGGGATCTGGGGGTCCCCTTTGTTAAAGGGGTCTTCCAGATTCCGATAAGCCCCCCGCCCGCAGACCCCCACAACCACCGGTCAAGGGTTGTGGGGATGATGCCCTTGTCCCCATCAACATGGGGACATCCTCCCCATGTTGAGGGCATGTGGCTTGGTACGGTTCAGGAGGGAGGGGGGGCCGCTCTCTCGTCCCCCCCTTTTCCCCTGCGGCCGGCCAGGTTGCGTGCTCGGATAAGGGGTCTGGTATGGATTTTTAGGGGGACTCCACGCCATTTTTTTAAAATTTGGGGTGGAGTTCCCCTTAAAATCCATGCCAGATCTGAAGGGCCTGGAATGGATATTTGGGGGAACCCCACATCAAATTTTTTTTTAATTTGCGGCGGGGTTCCCCTTAATATCCATTCCAGACCTGAAGGGCCTGGTAATTGAATTCTGGGGAACCCCCACGCTTTTTTTTTTTTTTTATCAATGACTTTTGTATGTATTGCCGGGAGCCGACAATTCATTAATAGCCGCGAGTCAGTTTTAAAAGACTTTTTTTCTTTCAAAAATGACATTTTTTGCAGGGACAGTTCTAAGCACGGGAAACATGCGCCACTTCACATGCATATCATACACACTCCCCAGGTACGAAATTTAAAGGAATATTTCACTTTTATTTTTTCATTTTAAGCATTATTAAAATCACTGCTCCCGAAAAAACGGCCGTTTTTAAAACTTATTTTTGCATTGATACATGTCCCCTGGGGCAGGACCCCGGTCCCCAAACACTTTTTAGGACAATAACTTGCATATAAGCCTTTATAATTAGCACTTTAGATTTCTCCCATAGATTTTTCGAATTTGCCGCGAACACCCCAATTTGTTCGCTGTTCGGCGAACGGGCGAACAGGCAATGTTCGAGTCGAACTCGAAGCTCATCCCTACCCCTCAGATAACCCTTTCACCCCCTATCACCACTGTCGCTAAGCGATCATTTTTCTGATCGCTGTCTTAGCGTCAGTGATGCCGATCGGCAGCCAGTAATTTTTTTTAGGTTCGCCGCATGTTTTTATAGCGTCAGGTACCCCAATATATTATCTAATAAAGGTTTAACCCCCTTGATCGTCCCCCAGGTAACCCTTTCACCCCCTATCACCACTGTCGCTAAGCGATCATTTTTCTAAACGCTGTATTAGTGTCGGTGATTCAGATCGGTAGCCGGTCATTTTTTTTAGGTTCGCCGCAGGTTTTTATAGTGTCAGGTACCCCAATATATTATCTAATAAAGGTTTAACCCCCTTGATCGCCCCCCAGGTAACCCTTTCACCCCCTATCACCACTGTCGCTAAGCGATCGTTTTTCTAAACACTGTCTTCGTGTCGGTGATGCAGATCAGTAGCCAGTAATTTTTTTTTAGGTTCGCTGCATGTTTTTATAGCGTCAGGTACCCCAATATATTATCTAATAAAGGTTTAACCCCCTTGATCACCCCCCAGGTAACCCTTTCACCCCCTATCACCACTGTCGCTAAGCAATCGTTTTTCTGATCGCTGTCTTAGTGTCAGTGATTCAGGACGGTAGCCAGTAATTTTTTTTAGGTTCGCCGCAGGTTTTTATAGCGTCAGGTACCCCCATATATTATCTAATAAAGGTTTTAACCCCCTGATTGCCCCTGGTTAACCCTTTCACCAGTGATCACCATATAAGTGTAACGGGTGACGCTGGTTAGTTAGTTTGCTTTTTATAGTGTCAGGGCACCCGCCGTATATAACCCAATAAAGGTTTAACCCCCTGATCGCCCGGCGGGTGATATCAATTAGGTTTTAGCGTCAGAGAGGGTCTGCGTCACACCCCAGGCAGCGTCAGGTTAGTGCCAGTAACACTAACACCCACGCGTGAAGCATACACCCCCCTTAGTGGTATAGTATCTGAACAGATCAATATCTGATCTGATCAGATCTATACTAGCGTCCCCAGCAGTTTAGGGTTCCCAAAAATGCAGTGTTAGCGGGATCAGCTCAGATACCTGCTGGCACCTGCGTTTTGCCCCTCCGTCCAGCCCTGGCCACCCAAGTGCAGTATCGATCGATCACTGTCACTTACAAAACAAAAACACACATAACTGCAGCGTTCGCAGAGACAGGCCTGATCCCTGCGACTCCAGTGCTGTAGGAGGTGATTTCACCACCACAGTTAAATAAAAAAAGCATATATGCCGAAGCATTGGGGCAGCAGGAGCGGAGGAGCGATTTTGCTCCTAATGCCGCGTACATACGGTCGAAATTCCGACGGAGGCTTGCCCGTGGAAAAGTCCGACCATGTGTGTGCGGCATAACTTTTTTGCGGGAGGATGCCCCCATGCTTCGGCATATATAAATGGTGCGTGTATGCCCATCATTGGAAGTGGGTGGATGAAGGGCGGTATTCTAATGGTGGGCATACCCACCGATCAATCTCTTTTTTCGTTCAGCCAACTGGCTGCATAAAAAAAAAAGATTACAATACATGTCCAACAAGGACCAGCAACGTACTGGTATGTTGCTGGACTTTGAATGTTTATACCAGAATGATGCCTGCGGGTTTAGGTATCATCTTGGTATCATTCTTTTCAGCCTGCGGCCGGCTTTCATGTAAAAGCAATCCTAGTGGCTAATTAGCCTCTGGACTGCTTTTACAAGCAGTGGGAGGGAATGCCCCCCCGGATATAAAAAGCGCCATTGGGAAATTGGGAAAGCATTTTATCACACCGATCTTGGTGTGGTCAGATGCTTTGAGGGTAGAGGAAAAATCTAGGGTCTAGAAGACCCCAGTTTTTTCAAAAAAAGAGTACCTGTCACTACCTATTGCTATCATAGGGGATATTTACATTCCCTGAGATAACAATAAAAATGATAAAAAAAAATACTTGGAAGGAACAATTTAAAAATAAAATAAAAAAGCAAAATTAATAATAAAAAAAAAAAAAGCACCCCTGTCCTGCCCTGCTCTTGCCCAATGGCGAACGCAAGCGTCGGTCTGGCGTCATATGTAAACAGCAATTGCACCATGCATGTGAGGTATCACCGCGAAGGTCAGATCGAGGGCAGTCATTTTAGCAGTAGACCTCCTCTGTAAATCTACTGGGGTAACCTGTAAAGGCTTTTAAAGGCTTTTAAAAATGTATGTAGTTTGTCGCCAATGCGCGTTTGTGCAAAATTTTAAAGCATGTCGTGTTTGGTATCTATGTACTTGGCCTAAGATCATCTTTTTTATTTCATCAAACATTTGGGCAATATAGTGTGTTTTAGTGCATTAAAATTAAAAAAGTGTATTTTTTAACCCAAAAAATGCGTTTGAAAAATCGCTGCGCAAATACTGTGTAGAAAAAAAATGCAACACCCACCATTTTAATCTGTAGGGCCTTTGCTTTAAAAATATATATAATGTTTGGGGGTTCAACATAATTTTCTTGCAAAAAAAAAATGTTTTCATGTAAACAAAAAGTGTGAAAAAGGGCTTTGTCTTCAAGTGGTTAGAAGAGTGGATGTAAGCTTCCTAATGTTGTGTATAAAATGCCAGAACAGTTCAAAACCCCCCAAATGACCCCATTTTGGAAAGTAGACACCCCAAGCTATATACTGAGAGGCATGTCGAGTCCATGGAATATTTTATATGTTGACACAAGTTGCGGAAAAACGACAATTTTTTTTTTTTTGCACAAAGTTGTCACTAAATGATATATTGCTCAAACATGCCATGGGCATATGTGGAATTACACCCCAAAATACATTCTGTTGCTTCTCCTGAGTACAGGGATACCACATGTGTGAGACTTTTTGGGAGCCTAGCCGCATACGGGACCCCAAAAACCAAGCACCACCTTCAGGCTTTCTAAGGGTGTAAATTTTTGATTTCACTTCTCACTGCCTATCACAGTTTCGGAGGCCATGGAATGCCCAGATGGCACAAAAAAAACCGAAATGACCCCATTTTGGAAAGTAGACACCCCAAGCTATTTGCTGAGAGGTATTGTGAGTATTTTGCAGATCTCGCTTTTTGTCACAAAGTTTTGAAAATTGAAAAAAAAAATATATATATATATATATATTTTCTTTCTTCATTTTCAAAAACAAATGAGAGCTGTAAAATACTCGCCATGCCTCTCAGCAAATAGCTTGGGGTGTCTATATTCCAAAATGGGGTCATTTGGGGGGGTTTTGTGCTATTTTGGCATTTTATGGCCTTCGAAACTGTGATAGGTAGTGAGGAGTGAAATCAAAAATTTGTGCCTAGAAATCCTGAAGGCGGTGCTTGGTTTTCGGGGTCCCGTACGCGGCTAGGCTCCTAAAAAGTCCCACACATGTGGTATCTCCGTACTCAGGAGAAGCAGAAAATTTATTTTGGGGTGTAATTCCACATATAACCATGGCATGTGTGAGCAATATATCATTTAGTGACAACTTTTTGTAATTTTTTTTTATTTTTTTGTCATTATTCAATCACTTGGGACAAAAAAATAATATATTCAATGGGCTCAACATGCCTCTCAGCAATTTCCTTGGGGTGTCTACTTTCTAAAATGGGGTCATTTGTGGGGGTTTTGTGCTATTTTGGCATTTTATGGCCTTCAAAACTGTGATAGGTAGTTAGGAGTGAAATCAAAAATTTGCGCCCTTAGAAATCCTGAAGGCGGTGCTTGGTTTCCGGGGTCCCGTACGTGGCTAGGCTCCCAAAAAGACCCACACATGTGGTATCCCCGTACTCAGGAGAAGCAGCAAAATGTATTTTGGGGTGCAATTCCACATATAACCATGGCATGTGTGAGCAATATATCATTTAGTGACAACTTTTTGTAATTTTTTTTTTTTTTTTAGTCATTATTCAATCACTTAAGACAAAAAAAAAAATTCAATGGGCTCAACATGCCTCTCAGCAATTTCCTTGGGGTGTCTACTTTCCAAAATGGGGTCATTTGGGGGGGTTTTGTACTGCCCTGTCATTTTAGCACCTCAAGAAATGAGATAGGCAGTCATAAATTTAAAGCTGTGTAAATTTCAGAAAATGTACCCTAGTTTGTAAACTCTAACTTTTGCGCAAACCAATAAATATACGCTTATTGACATTTTTTTTACTAAAAACATGTGGCTGAATACATTTTGGCCTAAATGTATGACTAAAATTGAGTTTATTTGATTTTTCTCATAACAAAAAGTAGAAAATATCTTTTTTTTTCGAAATTTTCGGTCTTTTTCCGTTTATATCGCAAAAAATAAAAGTCGCAGAGGCAATCAAATACCATTAAAAGAAAGCTCTATTTGTGGGAAGAAAAGGACGCAAATTTCGTTTGGATACAACATTGCATGTCCACACAATTTACAGTTAAAGCAGCGCAGTGCAAAATTCTGAATTCACCTCTGGTCCTTTAGCTACCAAATGGTCCAGGGCTTAAGTGGTTAATTTTATTCTATTTCCAACTTTTCATTTTCTCATTATCTTTATTATCATGATTATATACAATTTTCCATTTAATCTCTTTTATAAGAATCATTATTCTATATGCAGTTTGTATTACCAAGATACCGAGAACCCAATGACACTATGTATCATATTATGTCCCTGAACTAATGTAGAGTTGGATGTATACAAGGGGTTAAGATGGCAAGAGCAGTGATTCACTCCCCCTTTCTGCTTCTACTAATACCGCCCATTGGCAGTGTCCTCCTCACCTTTGACAAAGCGCATGCGCGCGAAACATGTTAGTGTGAGGACTCTCCAACACTACAGGAGCCCACCATCCCGCCAGCCAAGTCTGTACATCCCTCCTGCTCCTTGCCCCCATCTTGGTGTTTCTTCCGGCCGCCAGTTGGAGAGTGCAACAGCTACATAGCCAAATAGAGCCGCTGATCATTCCATCTCCTGCCTGCCTGCACAGCTGGTCTGATGGCGGTACAGGTACTTCCAGAGTATGTCACATCTCTTTTTGGTCTTCCTGGTCTCCACGGCTTTTGTATTTCCATCCAGCCATAGGCTGTGAAAGACTGCATCCACGGATACAGGTTTAAATCTCTACTGACGGCAAGGATAGTGCAAGTTACATCCAGTAACTTTGATCAACACCAAGCTCATTCCATCCAACTGGTCATCACAACCAGATTTATTCAGCACACTTGCACATCTTAACCCTTTGGCTGGCGGTGTTGGTTGTTATGCGTTTTTTAATGCTTCAATACTGATCAAGATTTTTGTCTGATCCCTGTTTGAAGGTTATTGTACTTTGTATTTTTGATTCCATCCGATCAAATACATCAAATCAATTTTCAGCATGCATTTTAATCAATAAATTATCATTTTTATTTGATCACCAAGTTACATTTCATCATTTTTGCCACCATTTGAGCGCTGGATTGTATATAATTGTTTCGAGATTGCCTTGTTCCGGAGGTTGCCAGCTGCACTGGGGGCAAGTTTTTTAAGACTTATATTCATATGACATTACGTTTTACATATTGCTGCCGGTTTCAGCGCTACAAGACTCTTTTTGTTTTTGTTAGATTTCCCTACCTACTTACGCCCAACAAGTGCACTAAGATGACTTGTATCTCTATCTGCTGAACAAAATCAGGTATTAATCTGCAATAGGTTTATTCTAAATTCTTGCAATACACATAGCTTACATGCAGGAAATTGTTAGCCACGGAAAGGCTTATATATAAAACATGAGTGAAAGGAAAAAGGTTTATCTGCGCTTGGACCCTAAATTGTTAGCAGCTGCCCCCCAATTCTCCTTGGACTACCTGCTTTGGAGCCCTCAAAAAAGGATTTTTATCCTCTTTCCTCTCTCAATCCTATGCCCTTTGGGACAGACTCCATTCTCTTCCTGCACTAGTTTCTAAGGCACATCCGCTGGCACACATATTTAATAACCCAAACTTTCCCCCTGGAATGGATAACACAGATTTCAGTTGGTGAACGAACAAAGGTCTATATCGGATAGGACATTACTTTACAACTCTAGGCCCTATTACCATGTCCCACTGTCTAAGTAAATTAGATCTCACGGATTTTGAAAAACTTAGATTTAGACAGATTTCACAATTCTTAGATGATATTTGGAGGGAGAAACCTCTTCCTCCCAAATTTACGGATTATGAGCTCTGGTGTAGATTGGCCATGGGACAAAGGGGAGGTATTTCTGTCATCTACTCGTCACTTACTAGTCCAACTGAGAAATTCTCATACATGACAGCATGGGAGGAAGACCTCCAGCTCAACAGGGATATGGGCACCTAGCAAAAGGTTTGCTCTGAATCATTCCAGGGTATTTTGAACACTTCCCTTATAGAAGCAAACTTGAAAGTTCTTATGAGGTGGTATATGACTCCAGCCAGGCTTGCGACCATCTACCCTGCATCGGATTCCAATTGCTTTAGAGGCTGACAACTCTTGGGTTCAATGGTGCATGTCTGATGGGAATGTCCTAGGATCAGGACAGTTTGGAAGGAGGATATTTAACCTCATATTCAAGGTCACTAAGTGTTCGATTCCCAGGTCCGCTTCTATCGCTCTCCTCAATGCTCGTATTCCTAGCATCTCCAAACCCACTCAGCAGCTGATCCTCATTATGCTACTCGGGGCAAAACTTACCATTGCTAGGGCTTGGAGGCAGCCCAGGGTTTCCATTCTGGCAATACAAAGTAAGTTCTCTTGGATTATGGCGCAAGAGAAGTTGGCTTGTATTTTATCAAATACAATTCCTAAATTTGAAGCTGTGTGGGAACCTTGGGCTGCTTACCGTGGTATTTCTCTGGTGGTCGGGATCAACTCTGATCACCCCATTTCTTAAACCTCACATTAGGCACGTGATTTCTTCCCTCTTCTCATCTCTTTCTTCCTTTTTCTCTTTCTCCTTTTTCTTATTGTGTCTTATTATTTATTATTCTCCTCTTTACCTTAGGTTGATAGATGTGACTTAGGGGTTTTGCATAATTAATTGTTATGAAGTTGTTTCGGCAACTCTATGAATTGAATTCAATATGCGCTTCAGAGCCTAATTGTTTATTACATTAGAATTCCTCATAACCTGGTGGTTAGGTTTCTGTGAGGGGGGCGGGCTGGGGGGGGCCTGACCGGGGCACAGGATGATCCCATTTGGGGTGCCCAGGATGGGTAGGACTTCCCAGACCGTCTGACTCTCTGGTTCATTTTTATACCATTCCTCTCTCTCTTTACCATTGGTAAACTTATAACTTTAGTTCCTTGAACCATGGTTTTTCTTTGAAACACCTTTGGAGGACTTGTTGCTGAGTCTCTGTTTTGTGCTGAAAAAAATGTTTGTTTTTTTTTTGTAATACATGATATTGCCCTTTGTCATGCTGTACTTGTGTGATGTCTATTATTGATTTGAAAAATAAAAATCTATTGAACGTAAAATAATATAACAAAAATAAATAAAAATTGTTAGCAGCTGAACACTATAACCTCGATACCAGGCATGTGATAATGGACAAAAAAGAGTGCAGCGCTACATATGCCTATATAAATTAATAGCAAATTAAATTCACATAAACAAATAGTGATGAATGTGTATAAATTAATTAGAAAGTGTCCATAGAAAAAGTCCCATAAAGATTCCGTGCTGAGTAAGGAAATATCCAAGCACAGCAAACATGACACTCGAGGTATAATCACACTGGAGGCTTGCCAGAAGATCAGCAACCACCCAAGGGAGGTATGTTAACGCTCAATCAAAATCCACTGGCAAAGACTCAGATGTCCACTCAGGTGGCCCCAGGCAGCAGATGGAAGATAGGAAGTACTCCAGGAAGCTGTATCAACAAGTCCTCACTCGTGCTCAATAAACTAAGTATATGCAAAATACAAAGCTCCACATAGTACAGTAAGGTACAAACGTATTATTTGTTATAAAAAGTAGTGCACTTACATTTAAAACAATGATAAAAGGCATGAATCCCATCAAGCTGTAACAGATAGGCTTCCCATAACCAAAATGGCCGAACATCGGTTGCCCATGCACAGTAGTGTGCGTGCGTAGCTCCACCCGATGGGTACCCCTGATGACATCACCTCTGGCAAAATGCATCGGGTGGAGCTACTGCTCTATAATTTTTAGGCTAGGTTCACCATTAAGTGTGGTTGAGTTTCATGTGGTTTTCAGACGTGTTTTGTGTTTTTAAGCCCGTGTTTTTTTATGCATTTTTGCATGCAGTTTTCATGCATTTTACATATTTTTTTACTTTAAAAAACTGTAAATAGCTGGTCCTTGTTAAGGAGCAAGCCAGGAAGCCGGCGCCGTGTCCCTAACTACCGATGAGTCATCAGCTGTCAGCGGTTTCCCCCTGACAGCTGAATGTAAAAATAAGAAATGCCGGCAAAAATAAATAAGGAAAAAAATGGCATGGGGTCTCCCTCACCAAATCCATACCATACAATGCCATTTAAAAAGAAAATGGCATTGGGTCCCCCCTAAAATCCTTACTAGACCCTTATCTGAGCACGCTTCCTGGCAGGTCAGGAAAGGGAGGGGGACAAGTGAGAGCCCCCCTCCCTGAACCAGACCAGGCCAACATAAGAGGGGTGCTTTGCGGCAGGGAGGGCTCTGCTTCCCCCATCCTAAAGCACCTTTTCTCCATGTTGATGGGGACAAGGGCCCTTTATCCCACAACCCTGGGCGGTGGTTGTGGAGGTCTGCAGGCAGGGGGCTTATCAGAAGCTGGAAGCTCCCTTTAACAAGAGGGCCCCCAGATCCCTACCCCTCCCCCCATGGGAATGAGTATGGAGTACATTGTACCCCTACTCAATCAAAAAAAAAAGCATCAAAAAGAAATAAAAACACATTTTTGACAATTTCTTTATTAAATATGAAAAAAACAAATGTCCCCCAATGTAGATCCACCGTCAATCACAACGCCCACCGCACCGGCAGACGGAAAACAAAAATGTTCTGCCCGCGATGAAGGCTAACTGCCAACTTCCTGCTATGGCAGTTCTTAAATAGGTAAGGGACGGGGACACCCAGCGACATCATCTGGTGGCACCGGCCCCCTGTGACGTTGATGGCCCAGCATGCACCGGTTGATGACATCACAGGGGGCATTTTGGCATGGGATTCCCCCTACAATCCGTGCCAGACCCGAAAGGCCCCGGTATGGATTGGGGAGGAACCCCATATGCCGTTTTTGCTGACGAGATTTTTTTTTTCAGCAATGTTTTTTATTTTTACATAAGCCCGCTGACAGATGATGACTTATTGGTTGTTAAGGGCACAGCGGCCAGCTTCCTTAGCAAACCGCTATACACAGTGTGTTAAAAAGAAAAAAATCACAAAACACGTCAAAAACTCAACACTTGCGTTTTTGGTGCTGCTCCATTGAAGTCTAGGACACGTACACCGCAATCTGCTGGGGGAAAAAAAGTCCCTGATCCTTTCCAGAAAATGCAGTGAAGCAAAACGCACAGAAGTGAAGTAAATCCATAGGAAACCATGGTAAGTGGACTGTAGTTTATTTCTGCAAAATGCTAAATACAAATTCATAGGTGTGAACTTAGCCTAAAATCTGTTGTTGATACTACTTCCAAAGGTCAATTCAGACCTATTAATGCTTGATAATAATCAGCTGTGTCATCCAAAACGACCTAACATGTTTAAGAGCCCATTCACACAGGGCCGACTTTGGATCCGACTTCAAGTCGCCTCAAGTCGCGCTGCATGAAAAAATCAATGTAAGTGAATGGAGCCGTCTTAATGCACACTACTGCAGTCGCTCCGACTTCAGAAAAGGTTTCTGTACTACTTCAATTTGACTTCTAGGTGACTTGTAGGCAACTTGTACCCATTGATTTCAATGGAAGTCGCCTCAGAAGTCGGATCACTGTCTTAACAGAAGCAACAATACAGGAAGAGAACATACATTTCTCAGGCAAACCCTTCCCACAGAGCTGATTCTTGTTTGATTGGCAACTGGAAAGCCTCCTGTCCTGGAGGCAACTTGAAGTTGCCTTGTAAGTTGCCTCATGTCACGCTGTGATTCATACTCAAGCAGTGTCCAAGTTGCCTCCCAAAGTCGCGCTGGAAGTCGTGTTGCCCCTGTGTGAATGGAGTCTCAATCAACCAGAACTGTAAAGACACCTTCCAAGAATGTAAAGGAAGAGGATGGTGTTTCTTCACTGTCAGCCTCAAAATTACATCATGCCAGCTGTACCGCATTTTATAAAATTTTCTTCAAATTGGTACATGTGCCCCATGGCATACCAAGCTTTCCCTTGCCTTGTAGACTTGAAGATGGGCAGGACTGGTTTGCAAGATTTGTCTCACATAAACTTCAAAGTAGTCAAATAAAATTTCCCAATTTTAGAATATATTATGGGTTCGACAAGCACCATGCATACTGTACCCATACCGATTTGTTTATCCCTATTCCTCAGCTATTGTAAATAATTTACTATATAGGGCAGCTACAGTGTTGCCTGTAACAAGGTGTCTCCTATGGATCTGGAATTTCACTTGAACTAACAAGAATAAGCAATATAAAAGTGTGGGTGGTAATGGTTGTACAAAGCAATTGTCAAGTGCTAAAAAGTTACAACCTTTAAAAAAAATTCAAGTTCCTACCATGACCAACAAGGCCCTTTTCCTGTTATGTGGCACACACAAGCCTTTAGAAATGCATAAGGGTTCATATGCAGAGTTTTTAAATGATGCCATGAAACTGTCTTTTTACTGTTGGACTCTTTGACGTGTCTACTTGTCAGCTGTTTGCTTTTTACTTCTTTAAAACAATATTTCTTACTATATATTACTACTCTAAAACTATATTATATTTCCAATAAGAAGACGTTATAAGGCTTATTCACTAAAGGAGTTGAAAATGTTCACTAAAAAGTGTGAAGGTTTGCTTAAAATATCTAATTATGTTAAACTCATATTCCTGTAAATTAGTCTCAGCTGCACAGGATTGGATAATTGAAGTAAATATAGTGGAGTGTTTTTGTGCCCTAAAATGAAGCAGAGGGTGAAATATGTGGCATGTGGTAAATAAAATTCTTGAGAATATACTCTTCAGATAATCTGTAATTATTGTTTGTAGAAAAATAAAAGATGATATGTTTTAATGTGCTAAAAGTAACATAATAATATTATAAATAAATAAGTGGAGGTAGCCTGATGTAAAGAGATCCAATTCTGTTAGCATCTGGCCTCCCATGGATTAAACAGAGATCCGGCATGGGCCACTGTCAAAATTCTGAAAAAAGTAAACTGTTCTGCTCAAATTCAGCAGGAGATCTGCTGAAGAACTAAATAAAAATTGATAATAATAAAAGTATTCTCCTCTTAACCCCTTTACTTTGGGGCTTTAGCAGGCACAAACTAAAACGGCAAATAAAAAAAATCCACTTTTAGGTATAATGCATTGCCCAACTTTTATATACAGTATATATTATATTGTGGTTTAGATATCACATTTTTGTCATATTGATAAATCTGAACAATTACAATTTACTACCATGAAATGTCAAAGATTAGAGAGATGCGCACTCATCATGCACTCTCTTTTGAAGAGTGGGAGACTCTTTTGCCCCATGGGTCATGGTGGAGTGTTGGGTCATAATTTTTATGTTTGGGACCTGGCCTAAGATTACTCCCCATGTGTATGAATTTATTCCACTCTGGTTTAATAAACTTCTTCTGGAGCTCCTCACTGGGAGCCTTAAAGGGTAACTCTGGGCCTTAAAGGGTATCTACCTCTTACACCACCTTCAACCTAACAATATGCTATTTCACTACTTCCAGTTGAGACATGGACTCAGAACCCAGTTTTCTACAAGTAAGTATGTGCCTTTCCCTGTCCCTGATACATGTTTCACAAATATTTGGGATGGGTCATGTAACATGTTCCACTTCCCAATCTCACCCTCAGTGTGACAGCGGACAGGGGTTTTTCTCCTCAAATCCACTGTCACAATTCAAAAACAGCATGGCCATGTGGGGCTCCGCCCATGTTTCCTGTGAATGAATGAACTACAAGTGCCCTCAGCCACCATGGCAGGTGGCTTGTGGTTCTGAATGAACTGTGGGGGTGCTGATGAGTGCCCTTGTAGTTCATTCACAAGCCCTGCTGCTTTCAAACTGATATCCCATACGGAGATACAGGCTGAAAGCTACAGGGCTTGTCTGCAGAAGCCTGACATTGTACCCCTGATCCACTGTTTATGGGTGCAATGCTTTCCAGGTCCATGCAGGAAAAAATAATAAATGCACATTTTTTTCTACAAAAATATGTGCATTTATTATTTTTCCCAAAAAGGGGAACTCAACTTTTAATGCATCTGGGCAGGCAAGTTTTTAGTGTAAATCTCGAGTAGGATTCTCCTGATTGCAGTCTCCTAGAGACTTTTGTGTTCTGTCAGTGTAACATTCAATAACATGATTTGTTAGCGACTAAGATATAATGTTTCATAATGCTTCATAAAAACCTTTTTTAGTTATGTGCTGTATGATCCTACTTCTTAGTTTCTTAGTGTTTCTACCTATATATTTCAGGGCAGAGGAGCATTCTAAAAGAAATCATTATACCTGGTAATAAAACATGTTGTTTGTTATTGTCATTTAATATCATCGTTCAGGTAAAGTACGTATGTCCAAAGCATGAGCCGTTGAGCACTAGGTAATGGCCTGTGCTGGTTTTACTCAGTCGGCTTTCAGGTTGAACGTGAAAGTGATGCAGTGGCTGTCCCCACCACTTTCGCAGTGTGGGAGGCGTGGTGACCGCCCATGTGATTCTTCGGCTCTCTTGCTCCAAGGCTGGATTCACACCTATGCAGTTTTAGTGCTTTTTGCATTTTGCAGATTTGCACTACAGTCCATTTAACATGGTTTCCTATGGAACACATTCTGTAGTGCAAATCTGCAAAATGCACAAAAAATGTGTACGTGTGAATCCAGGTTACAACAAAGCCTGGGGAATGCCCAGGAAAAACCCAAGCCTACTTACCAACCAGCTCGCAGACAACCAAATGAACCTGTATGCCTCGTCACGGCACCCTGGTATCTGTGGTCCTAACGCTAAACTATGGGTGTCCCCACAATGGAGGCACATGCATTCTGATGGATAGATGAGAGCAGGTGGACTGAAGGGGAGCCCACCCCTTCTTAAAGGTACAGGAGCACACCAAACACCCAGCATATAGCTCAATGGCTGCAAAGGTGTTGGTGCGTTGCTGGACCAATACAAACACCAATGTGATCTGAAAAAACAAACTCGCCACCGCTCCCATCTATAGCTGGCTATCACAGTAAGCAGCATTGGAAGGCTGAAACAGGTAAAAACAAAGCCTGGGGAATGCCCAGGAAAAACCCAAGCCTACTTACCAACCAGCTTGCAGACAACTATATGAACCTGTCTAACAGTATGAGTTAAAAACAGGGGTTTAGTCTGCACGCATTTGCAAACGCATGCATAAGCCACAGAGCCTGCTCTCATCTATCCATCAGAATGCATGTGCCTCCGTTGTGGGGACACTCATAGTTTAGCGTTAGGACCACAGATACCAGGGTGCCGTGACGAGGCTCTGTGGCTTACGCATGCGTTTGCAAATGCGTACGGACTAAACCCCTGTTTTTAACGCATACTGTTAGACAGGTTCATTTGGTTGTCTGCGAGCTGGTTGGTAAGTAGGCTTGGGTTTTTCCTGGGCATTCCCCAGGCTTTGTTGTTACCTGTTTCAGCCTTCTAATGCTGCTTACTACGATAGCCAGCTATAGATAGGAGCGGTGGCGAGTTTGTTTTTTTCATATCACATAGGTGTGAATCCAGCCTTACCGGGAGCCTGGGACCACATCTACCAGCTTCAGTATGGAGAATGAGAGGAGACCTTTTGCATACATGCCTTGATCTCATATCTACTGAATGAAGCCAGAAGCAATGATGATTCAGATATTTTATTTAATTTCTGGTACAGACGGGGGAATTGCTCCCCTGCCCTTCACAGCATCTAACCAAGCACAGGTCTGCTCAGATAGATGCTGTGAAGGGCAGGGGAGACATGGGGTAACTTAGACTCCTAATGTCTCCATAGAAAGTACCTGTCATCTGCCCAATACTATCACATTAGGGTTTATTAACCCCTTTTAATAGCAATTAAATAACAACTCATAATTAAATAAAAAATGTTTGAAAAAATAAAGTTGTAATAAAATGTATTAAAAAAATTAGCTGTTGCCCCGTAAATGCTAACACACACCCAGAGTGCGCACGTGTAGATAAACCGTGGTTGCACCCTAGGGTCAGTGTTCCATGCTTAATTATTTAATGTTCAGGCTTTCAAACTTGTCAAAAAATCAAGTAAAGGCACTAACCAAAAAAATCAAATACAACCAAAGCCTGCAATTTAAGCTGATAAAAACTATTCCCTAAACTGAAAGATAAAACAGACAAATATGAATAAAGCTGTGATGTTATTACCAGGTGCAATGCAGCAATAATGCACTTAAGTTGCATTGGCACATGCTTCTACAAGATCCATATCTCAAGGCAACAATTTCTAAGACACCAAGGTGTGAAAAGCAAAAACAATGAAAAATATCTTATGTTCCAGTAGACTTAAGATTACGAATGAAATAAGCACCCTCCAGCAAAGATCTATTTGATAGAACAATAACAAGAAGCTACAGGTGCAACCATGCAGAAATACTCACGTGCAATCTTATTAACAGAGCAAAATACTTCATATACACAGCACATGTGAATCACATCCAATGACAACTCTCGTAATCAGTGATACACATTACATAATTTATCAGGTAGATTGCCCCGTTGCCTACAATATTTACTGTAGTTAGAACCACACAGAAGAAATAGAATTAAGCAACACAGACACAATATCCAAAAGGATTTCATGAAACATGGGGTGTCAAAACATTATACCTTTGTCTATAACAAATCTGACATCTTTTGGATGTCACACCAACAGAACATATAAAAGCTTCTTGGCGACTGAAATCAGGAGATCCTACTGAATATTTACACTAAAAACCCTCCACCCAAACGGCCTCAACAAAATTAAAGAGATTGTAGAAGAGTAATTTTGTTTATATTTTATTTTTATTTAGGTGCAACATTTAAGTCTAAGCTTACACATACTCCTCTTTTACTAAAATGTCATCCTAATGATAATACAGCTGCCTTTTGCATACAACCCTATATCATACACATATATAGTCTCAGAATGTAGGCATTCCTTAAACCCTGATGAACTATAAACAGTATGCTAAGCATGAAAAGTTTTAAAATAACTCATATTTTGTTGCGTTAATGCTCTACTGGTAATTCATGCAGCCAGCAACAGTCCTATACATACTGGTCTGCCGTTCAAACCTCATTTTCATTCTGCAGACAAGACTTTATCCACCTTTACTTTGTCTATGAATGCCTTGATTTCAGATCTGATCCATTTCTCATTGCTGTTTGAAACACCAACAGGGTAGCTGTTTTAACAGCTCCATCACACTATTTACCGTATTTTTCGGACTATAAGATGCATTTTTTTCCCCCAGAAACATGGGGGAAAATATCCCTGCGTCTTATGGTACGAATAGATGACAGGCATTGCCCCCCCGCCGCCGCTGGCACCGCCCTCGCCAGCGCCGCTGGCACCATGCACCGCCACCTGCCGCTGGCACCGCCACCCCACCAATGCTCGCATCGCCTCCCGCCGCCACCACCGGAAGAGAGGCAGGAGAGCGGGGGACAGACTTCCAAACACCCCCGTGGGCGCCGGGCGATATTCCGGCTGGTTCCTGAGACAGAGGAAGGCGGAAGTGATAACTTCAGGTAAGGCTGCGTTTGTAGCAATGGTCACTCTGCATTTCTATGGGCAATGGTCACTCTTCATTTCTATGGGCAATGGTCACTCTTCATTTCTATGGGCAATGGTCACTCTTCATTTCTATGGGCAATGGTCACTCTGCATTTTCTATGGGCAATGGTCACTCTGCATTTTCTAAGGGCAATGGTCACTCTGCATTTTCTATGGGCAATGGTCACTCTACATTTTCTATGGGCAATGGTCACTCTGCATTTCCTATGGCAATGGTCACTCTGCATTTCCTATGGCAATGGTCACTCTGCATTTCCTATGGCAATGGTCAGGCTGCATTTCATGGGCACTGGAAAATATTTGAGTACACCATTTGGTTCAGATTTTTTTTCTTCCTGTTTTTCCT
This sequence comes from Rana muscosa, assembly GCA_029206835.1. NCBI lineage: Eukaryota > Metazoa > Chordata > Amphibia > Anura > Ranidae > Rana > Rana muscosa. Next base: position 633,595,377 of record CM055117.1, on the reverse strand, counting down.
CCTTTAAAACCTAGGTGCGTCTTATGGTGTGAAAAATACGGTACTAAAAATAGAAACTGATAAACCCCTTTTTACTACTGTGAAAACTAAGACTGGGGTATAGTCTAATTAAAAATAAATAATGTTACTGTAGATAAAAAGTATACATTTTATTCTAAAATTTGCTCAATTTATATTCAAATTAAAATAATGTTTCTAGTACAAGGCATGGCAAAGTTAAATTCCAATGATTTTTTTTTTAGAATTTTAGTATTTTTTGTGTTACACATAAAAAGTAAAACAAAACAATAATGCTAAAAAATAGAAATAAATTGTTTTTTAAAAAATAATAAAAAACATTTATAGGGGTGTGTGTCCATCCCGTGTGCTAGATTTTCCCAAAATTTGTACTATGTGATTATTGATTGCAACTATGTGATTCCTTTTGACATTGTATGTATATGTATATATATGAATTTTAAGGGATCATCTACCCTATTTACATTGAACCATGGTTACCATTATGTATTATACTATTGACATATACAATTAAATTCATATTTTTTTTACCTTTGTGCTTCTTTTAAAGTCCCATTCCCCTCTCTGCTGTTCTCAAGTATTTATTTATGGTGATTTTATATGGCCCCTTAGTATCTTAGCATACTTGATTATCTATGTTAGCCTGTATACTCCTACCACAGTATCCTCATACTCCAAGTACTAGCATCCCATATATACAGTAATGTATACGCACAATTGCATTTTATTTTTGTTATAGCTAACCTCTCATATTGTTAAAGATTGTGTTTACATTGTTGTATTTTAGAGAATGTGCATTAAAGTCAAGTGGTTTGGAGCTATTGTGAAATTCTGTATGACATTTGCCATTAAAAAATACAGGGGTGTAATAGAGAACAAAAGCTTTTTTTCCCTTTTGTTTCTCTTTGAGCACTGTTTGTATGTAAGGATGATATAAAACAATAAAAAGAACATACAGAATTTCATGCTTGGAGCCAAAGAATTTATGTGCTGTGATCTTGGTGACATTTAGAATTTAGCACACAATAAAGGAAATAAAACCTCTCTGAAATGATTAGCCTCATAGATACAGTACACTAGAAAGTGTATAGTTCAGCCGAGGATAGAATAGCTAGGATATCAAGCACAGCTCCTATTTTGTCTGTTGTGGGCGGCTTCAAAAAGCTTCAATTATGAAAATGTATAGCTTTTTTTTTCTTTTGAAAAAAGAACTAACATAAATATTTTGCTACCCTTTCTGACTAAAAATATTAATGATGCTGTATCTTTCCTAATACACAGATCCCTACATATTGAGCCTGTGATGACCAGCAAGACTTTAATGATTATGGTTGAATGGTTCAAAGGTTCCTGGCAGAGAGAAGATACAATCAGCTATGGCCTTGACCAAATACCCAGGGTTTAGTGTGACTATCACAGGAACTAGGCTACAGTGAGGCATTCAGGGTATGGAGTCCTCCACAAAATCCATACATGCCCCAGTTGATGACGTCACAGGGAGCGGGGGGGTCACCCACTGATATTAATATATATCACTGATGTAATCGGGTGGCCCCATCCCTTATATTTAACAGCATGTAGACAGCTGAGCTCTCATTCATTGGTGTGGGTTTGGGGGCATTTATTTTTGGGGGGCTTTATAAAAAGAACTTGTCAAACTGTCTGTGTTTTTTTTTTACTTTGCACATATTTTTGGTAAATGAGTAATGGTACTATGTTTCCCATACTCATTCTCATGGGTAGGGCCAGAATCTAGGGACCCCTTGTTAAGGAGAGCTTCCAGATTCCAATAAGTCACCTCCTACACCCCCACAGCCCCGGAATAGGGTCGTGGAGAGGCGTTTTTCCTCATCATGGGGTCAAGGTACTTTGAGGGGAGTCCTCCCTAAAGGACCCCCATGTTGAGGATATGTGGCCTGGTATGTTTCAGGGGCACTCGATCAGCCCCCTTTCCTGGCCTGCCAGCAGTGGAGGCCCATCTATTAGGGGCGCAGGGGCGATGCCCCCCTTATTCGTGCACTGCGCCCTGAGCCCACCCAGCTGTGTGACAATAGCAAATTAATATTCGCTATTGTCTTCCTGCTTCTCTTCCCGGCCATTCAGGAAGCAGGTCTAAAGACTCGATTAGCCGAGATGAGAATCGATCGTATTGGCTGCTGAGGAGGAGGGAAGCCGCTGAGGACAAAGCCGCCTTGAAGCCGGAGATGCAGGGTGAAGACGCTGAGGAAGCCGCTGCCATGGAGGAGGAGGAGACGCAGGAAGGAGCCAAAGCTGCTAGATGGAGTCAGTGCGGGGCTGGGGGGGGGATGAGCGAGCGACATACCAACCAGGGCGGGTGGCGATGGGTGTCTTTTTTTTTGCTGCCCCCTCCAAAATATAAAGCACCAGCCACCACTGCCTGCTAGACTGCATGATCAAATAAGAGTCTGGTATGGATTTGGGGGACCCCCACACTGGTTTTTGTTTTTATTTCCGGCACTTCTTTTGTTTACATTCTGCCACAGATGAGTTATGGATGTTAAGAACACAGCTCCTTTATAACCACTGGCATTAAAATTCCACTAACTTTCCCAAATAAAATACTGCATCACTTAATAAAATAGGTCATGTGGTATTGAAGTCGTGTTTTTTAGTAAATTTGAAAAAAAATGCTTTTACCACGGATCTTAAAGCAGTAGATAGCGCTTTGGGAATGGAGCCCAATGAGAGCTGTTTTCTTCTAGCCGCTGGTGCTGCACATGCCACCTGGATCTATGAGGATGTATTTGCTCTGAGTGTGCGGGTGGTTTGGAGTATATATAGCATGATTGCACACTGTCGGCCATCCTTTTGATAAAGTTGCCATGGCGACAAAACACGTTGAGGCGAAGCGACAGTGTGGGCAGAAGCCAGTGTCTAGGAGTCCCAGGGAAAGGATTATAATTTTTTACAAATTTTTGTTTTTATACTGTACCTTCCTGTCCTGGTGGAAACTACCTTCCCTATCTTCTGTACAGGTATCACAAGGACAGTAAGTGCAACTATTTTCCCCATGGTGCAAAATTATTCTATCATGGCATGTTTTGATCAAAACTTTATATCGCGCTCTTTGCAATTAACAAGCAAGAACTAATGGTAGTGTTTGTAATAAAATATCTTTTATCTCACTAAAATCAGGACTGTACACTGAAATAATACAAAGACAGCAGTTTCAGTGCTCATGTGTTTATGACTCTGGGCTGATGAGAAAATAGTTATAGTGTGATGGATTACTTCGATTTAAATACAATGATAATTATGTTTCATGCATTCAACATTGTGACATCTAATTTACAGGTTAGATAGATTAAATCTGAACAAGAGTAAGACCAAGCCACCTGTGGGAAGATAATGTCACGAAAACTGTCCCACTTTGCTTAGGGCCTTGTAGACATGTTAATAAATCAAGAAGAGGTTGTGCGATAATAACACAATGGTTGGATGCATTTTCATCACTTCTTTCTAAATTAAATGGCTGTAGACTTCTATAGGTTCTTATTATACTGTCTTCCACTTAAAGTGAAAGATGATTCTAGAGCTGCCATGTAGCAATACTGCTGCTTACACATTTGTGCTCCTAATAAATCTTTTATAAAAATGACGCCAATTTTAGTCCAAGAAAGATGTTAGATTATAGCAAAGCCCCAAATCTCAAAGGTCTTGCCTAAAGTTTTATTTTGCAAACAAAGATTGTTAAATCTGTCAAAACATGATGTAAAAAGTCTGTCTACAAGCAGGCTGATTGATCCCGTTAGTTTTTTTTTTTTTATTAGTTTAAACTAATCAGCACTACAGCACAAGAATGAAATACAGTATATACAAAACTACTGAAATTATTATATCCCAGGTTTAACAAGCAAAAATACTCACTGATATAAGCTCTCATATCATCTCTATGGAATACTATTAAGCAGACAGTGATAGCAAGAAAAGATGATTTTGAAATGCATAGTAGGAGATCAAATACACTGTCTAAATTATAGATAAAAACAAACGCTTTTTTTTATTTTTTTCATTTCTTTATAGATCCATCTCTTTTTCCATGCTCTTATTTACATTTCATATGTGTAGCAAGGCACGGTTTGCACAAATGACAAGGAATAAAAGTCACGCCGGGCTATTGCCAGCCTCCTTCTATTAATATTTCCTTTACTGAAGATTTAAAGACAGAACACAAATAGAGTGGGCATATTTACTGAGCATCTCTGCAAATGTTGTGTGAGTGCAATGAAATTTCTCTGAGATAAAATGCCTTAGTGACAGTGTTATGAGACCACTCTAGAGTCTTTAATCCCATCACTGACATACACACAGGTTTTAGAATGGTCTACATCCTCTTCTTAATTCATATGCTCATCATTTTCTCATTTGTGATTCCCATAGCAAACTCCTGTATAAATAGTTTTTTGTGAGTCCTCTTTTTGAATTATGGATCAGATTTCTCCTCCGAGATGCATAATTCAGCGCTGGTGCCTTTGCTGGCAGTACATAAAGTTGCAACATTGCAAAGTGCTCCACATGGTAATTTTGCCTCACTATGCAGAAAAGAGGCTTTAGAACTGAGTAAGCTAATCTAAAGTGCATATTCACCTCTTAATGCTTACAACTCAATTCAACAAATAGCACAATATCAATGAGTATTCCTAATGCAAGCCTAAACAAAAAACCAAACATCTTAGGAATTTGTAGATATTTTTGAAACAATATCTGTGTGTCAAATCCTATTTTTACATATCAGTTAGCCAATGATAATATTTCTTTAAGCTATGTTTTATTTACTTTCTGATTACAATGATTATATCTTAAAGCTTATCTCCAGCTATTGCACACATCCTGCTATGTAGTGAAGCTAAAACATATATTATAGTCACAAAGAGATCCGCACACAATCCTTCTATGTCTCCCCCCCCCCTCTTTTTTCTATATCCCCATTTTTCCTAAAATCAGAATATGAATAAGCTACTAGATGATTCTATGTGAAAGGTATAACTATAGTATAAAAAACAGCAAGCAACATAGGAAAAGGTTTACTGTGTCCTTTGACATAAAAGATTCCATAACAGAAAAATCTCCCAAGGCCTGAACTCATGTACCACATGAGTTGTTTACTTTATTAAAAAGAGAAATGCTGTAAGCAGAAAATTAATTCTAGTAGCAACATGGCAAACTGATCATTGTGTAGTTGTATTTCCCCATGCAGGGAGAATAGTATGACATATAGCTAAAATGTGCAATATTGCTGTTATGATGACCTGCAAGTCTTACTACGCACTCCTATATATAATATAAGCAGAATCTACTGCAATGTATATTTCAAAATATATCAAATTCTGTGCTTTGATCGCCTCATATTCACATCAGTGATTTTATGGGAATGTTTATTTTATTATTTTTTCTTTGGGGTGCAACAGCACAGCAGCATTTTTATCATGAAATATAGACCAGGCACAGAAGCTGGCAAAGATAAAGAAAAAAAAATGAATAAAAATTTAATATCTCAAGAGAAACCACAGTTCAAAAGAAGTGTCAAACTCCCCTACTTGCAGACATTGGATGGCAATGCTAGAAACCTGTCATGTACCTGGGTGTATTTGAACTGGGATCTTCCTGGTCCCACAGCTGCAGCCTTACCTGTTGCGCTACGGAGCAGATCTAGACTTTTGGAAATGTCCTCTCAGTATTAAGCATTACCTTGGACTCACTAGCCCCACCTGCTGCCAGCTGTGGACAATTTTCTATCAAAGCAGCCCATAAAAAGGAAGTGAAGCTATCTCTCAGCGCCCGTTTGTGTGGAATAGCTCCCTGGGTGTTGTGACTGCTTTTTGATCTTGATTTTCGTGTTGAACTTCTGCCTGAATTCCTGACTACTCTCTAGCCTGCTGATTTTGTACTTCACTTCCAGTTTGTGTATGACCTTTGCCTGCCTGACCACTCTCTGGATTTCGATCGTGTACCGTTTTGCCTGATCTGTTGCCAACCTAATCTGCCTGACTACGTTTTCGCCTGAATCCTCAGCACACAAGTTCCACTTCGGACACTACCTATCACAGGTACCTTACAAAACCCATCCTGGTTCCATGCACATGTAACAAATAAAGATGGTTATTCTCCAGTGACATCACTGGCATATCCATTTACTTAGCCGTAGTCACTTTGCAACATAACCCTGCCTAATGGCCAGTTCTAACAAACACAATTTACCTAAATTACTTATGTCACAAACAGGAGCCAGAAAATAGCACAGACACACTGCTCATCGTGTAATGCCTCGTACACACGTGATTCCCAAAGAGAAAAGTGCGATGTGAGCTTTTTGTTGAGAATTCTGACCGTGTGTATGCTTCATCGCATTTTTTTTTTATCAGAATTCAGGCCAAGAAAAGATTGAGAGCAAGATTTAAATTTTCGTGACAGGAAAAATTTAAATTTTCGTGACAGGAAAAATTCCAATTGGGAATCACGGGCGTCTGTATGAAAAAAAACATGCATTCTCAGAATCAAGCAGACGAGCCAAACTGCCTATTGAACTTCATTGATCTCGGCTCGTCGTACGTCATTGCGTTCTTGACGGCCGGAATTTTGTCCAAGATTAGTGTGACCGTGTGTATGCAAGACAAGTTTCAGACGTTTTTCTGCTGAAAAAAAACGTGTTTTCTTGTCGGAAATCGCGATCGTGTGTACGAGGCATAAGCCTTTTTGCTAGGCCATGTTGAAAGTGGGAGAGACCAGGCTGGTTTTGATAAGCAATAAAAATGACAGTGTATTATGACAGGCATGCTGTACATCATGGAAGCCTGTTTAATAAGCCACATTTTAAGAGAGACACAAAGCACTTTTTAACGGAAAATTAAAATGATAGTGGATTATGTCAGACAACAGCCAAGCTTATTACATAGTCAACATGGAATCAGTTGGAGTAGGACTCATTGTAAAAGGCAGCCCTCAAAAAATCCACTCGCCTGCTCGCATTTTGCAAGTGGATTTTGAGGGCTGGCAAGCTATATGGCTGCCTGGGAGCGGGGGGCGAGCACCGCCGGCAGCCTGTGTGGAATGGGAGTCCGCCGCCTAGGGGATCAGAGCGCACGGAATACAACGATAACAGTTTTAATTTCAATTGCCGAGTTCCCCGCTGCTCGCTGTCAGATACAGCCCCTCCTCCAGGTCCCAGGACTTTGATAGACAGATCACTTGTCCAATCCCTGTGACGGGTGATCTGTCATTCAAAGTTACCCGGGTCAGGGGGTGGGGCTGTATTTAAGGTTGAGCGGCGAGAACACAACATTTTAAATGACAGCTGTTATTACTGTGTTCCCTGCACTGCGCTCTGATCACCTGGGCGGCTCTCCTGTTCCTCTCCTCCCCTGCACAGGTAGGCTGCATTGGTGGGCACAAGGCTGCATTGGTGGGCACAAGGCTGCATTGGGGGGCACAAGGCTGCATGGTGGGCACTGGGCACAAGGCTGCATTGGTGGGCACACGGCTGCATTGGTGGGCACAAGGCTGCATTGTGGGCACTGGGCACAAGGCTGCATTGATGGGCACTGGGCACAAGGCTGCATTGGTGGGCACACTGCTGCATTGATGGGCACAAGGCTGCATTGGTAGGCATGGATACAGTTGTTGTTAATATTTATTTTTATAACTTAATTCTGCATAAAACATTTAAGTGTAATTTCATGAGATAATTTATGAGGGCGTGTTTAGGAGCAGAATTATGGGCAGGGCAGGGCGGGGCCAGGGCCGGCGCTAGCAATAGGCGGGTCAGGCGGCTGCCTAAGGCGCCAGGGTAGGGGGAGCAGCAAAATCGGGATCCCCAGCCACTCGCTGGGGATTCAGATTTTTAAAATACCTCCAGGACCAGGACCGGCATTTTTTAAATACATGCCTTATGGTGCCAGCCGCCAGGCTAGGGGGCAGTTGCGCCTGTGAAGACATCCCGGACTGCTCTATCCCCAGCCTGCAGTGCCGCCCTAGTAGCGGCGGAAGTGAGAAGATGAGGGAAGAGAGCCGGGACGAGGAGCAGCCGGCCGGAAGTGCCGCATGGTCGGTGGAGGCGGATGATGAGATGGAAGCCCTGCATGTACTGTAACTCCAGGCTTGCTGCGATATCCGCTGCCCCCTCCTCCTGGGTGCTCGGGGACAGGCAGGCAGCAGTGCCACTCTCCAGCTGGAGTAAAGCCATCACCCGCCGCTGGCTCAGGTATAGTAGAAGCCCAGGCAGCACTCTCAGTGCTGCAGCCTGCACCCAGTCACAAAAAATAAAACATTGATTCTGCTTTTAAGTTTATAGTGCATTGCACTGTGTACAGAGGGGGAACTGATATGTGTGTGGAGGGGGGGCAGACGTGCAAGGGGGTACAGATATGTGTGTGGGGGGGACAGATGTAAAGGGGGTACAGATGTGTGTGGGGGGGACAGATGTAAAGGGGGTACAGATATGTGTGTGTGGGGGGGACAGATGTAAAGGGGGTACAGATATGTGTGTGGGGGGACAGATGTAAAGGGGGTACAGATATGTGTGTGGGGGGGCAGATGTAAAGGGAGTACAGATATATGTGTGGGGGGGCAGATGTAAAGGGGGTAAAGATATGTGTGTGTGTGGGGGGGGGGACAGATGTGCAGGGGGGGTACAGATGTGTGTGTGTGGGGGGGGGACAGATGTGCAGGGGGTACAGATATGTGTGTGGGGGGGACAGATGTGCAGGGGGGTACAGAGGGGGAACATATATGTGTGTGTGGGGGGAGAAACAGATGTGCAGGGGGGAACAGATATGTGTGTGGGGGGAACAGATGTGCAGGGGGGTACAGATGGGGAACAGATGTGTGTGGGGATGTGTGTGGGGGGGACATATGTGCAGGGGGAACAGATGTGTGTGTAGGGGGGGACAGGTGTTCAGGGGGGTACAGAGGGGGAACAGATGTGTGTGTGGGGGGACAGATGTAAAGGGGGTACAGATATCTGTGTGGGGGTGACAGATGTGCAGGGGGTACAGATATGTGTGTGTGTGGGGGGGCAGATGTGCAGGGGGTACAGAGGGGGTACAGATATGTGTGTGTGTGTGGGGGGGGTAGATGTGCAGGGGGTACAGAGAGGGTACAGATATGTGTGTGGGGGGACAGATGTGCAGGGGTACAGATATGTGTGTGGGGGGGGACAGATGTGCAGGGGGTACAGAGGGGGAACACGTGTGTGTGTGTGTGGGGGGGGGAACAGATGTGCAGGGGGAACAGGTGTGTGTTTGTGTGTGTAGGGGGGGACAGGTGTGCAGGGGGGTATAGAGAAGGAACAGATGTGCAGGGGGCTACAGAGGGGGAACAGATATGAGTGTGGAGGGGGACAGACGTGCAAGGGGTTACAGAGGGGTAACAGATGTGTGTGTGTGGGGGGGGAACAGATGTGCAGGGGGGTACAGAGAGTAACTGATATGGGTGGGGGGGGTTTGAGGGGAACAGAGGTGCAGAGGGGAACAGGCATTCAGGGTGATACAGTGATGGGGTGATCTGAGGTGTGATGGTGGAAGAATTGTGGTGATCTGAAACCTGAAAATACAGGAATTGGGGTGATTTGAGGTGTGGAGGTTCAAGTCCACCTTTGTAAAAAAAAGAAATGCAGATTTTTTGCAGGAAAAAAAATGTGCATTTTTTTTTTTTTAGTAAGAACCTGTAAAGCATTGTCAGTGTATCTGGATGCTCATACAGACAGGCAGTTACACAGTTAGCCTGTCTGTATACTGCCCTGGCCTGTGGACCACGGCTGGCGCGAGGAAGCGAGCTGGTGCCATCCACTATTTGTCTTTGGGCCGGGTCCAAAGGCACAGGTGCAAGCCTGTGGAACACGGCTGAAGAAATAGGTGAAGAGGTGCCGCAAAATTTTTAGTGAGGGGCAGAGCGGCAAAATGAGGTTTCGCCTAGGGTGTCAAAAATCCTTGCACCAGCCCTGGGCGGGGCTGGGTGGGGCAACTGGTGGCGAGTAACCCTTGAGGCCTGGCTAGTAGCTCAGGACTTGAAATTTTGAGCCCTGGTAAAAGGAACTCACACCATGCAGCTTTTTTATCTCATAAATTCACATCTAGGTGTATATATGACACAGAAGAAAGGAATAACTTTTTTCCTGTCTACATAAACAGCACTTCAGCTGTTGAAGTAGGCTGCATTTTAACCTTGACACAATGCATGCAGCTGTTTAGGCCAAATGCAATGAAAAGTATTTTAACAGTATAAAAAGAAAGAAATATGCACATTGGGAAGGTATTATTTCTACCATTTTTAAAGGGCCTTCTTGTCAAAACCATCTCCCCACACCAGCACTGGGGCTACAAAATTTTTTTTTTTTTAGAATACAGAAAAATCTCCCAAGGCCTGAACTCATGTGCATATGAGTTGTTCAGAAGTAATATGCTAAACACAGTATTGTGTGGTATTTATTAGGGATGCATCGATACCATTTTTTTATTGTACAGCGAGTACCAATACTTTTTTCAAGTACTCGCCGATACCAGTTACCGATACCTATTGCCTAGGAAGAGTAGGTAGAGGTTCAAGGAAGGAAGGGCGACCCCTGGAAGTCGCACATCTATGATGTCCTGCTGCAATGAATGGAGTGGCAACCTCAGCCTGGACTCTAACCAGGTCACGCCCCCAACGTGTTTCACTCCGTCCCCCGAAGCTTAGTCATTGGGATAAGGAACTCATGCGTATAGGGAGTATTTAAGCATCATCAGTAGTCACTCATTAGGTGCAAAAAGGTAGCAGGTGTGTGTAATTAATTATGATTTATGTTGGTATGAAGGAAAGGATCTATCAGTGCAATTTGGCCTAGAGTGCTACCCTCTGTGCAATATAAACTATTGTGAGTGCAAGAAAAAAAAATATATAAGCATTTATACTCCCAATTGGGCCAATAAGCAAAAAAAAACACATTTTATTCAAATATATGCGGTAAAAATAATAAATTGTTGTTGTTATAAATGGATAGTATGTGATAAGTCTCTCTACTCATGTATACCCCACAATCTAGCATTACAGTTGCTCAAACACCACGTGGATCTGTATACAGAGTATTCATCAGAACTTAAATTGATCATTCTGGAATCTGTCTCATACCTTCTACATTACAACTATTTTCTTTTCAACTCTAAAATGGTACATACAAAGACAAGGGAGCCAGATGCTCACCGACCTATACAAATCATTACATGGGTTGGTGGGAGGAGCTTCATATCTCCGCAAATCTCAAGCCAGAATCCTACCCCCCTTGTTTACATTGTTTACAGTACATTCATGGTGACGTCACTGCGCGTCCTCCCACGCTGAAGTGAGGAGTGAGGGCTCCCGTTATGCCGGCTGGCTAATTTGAATTTGCTGTTTTTATTGTGTTTTGCTGTAAGTATAACTTACGTTTTTTAATAAATTTGTCCATACGGAGTCACACTATGGTCTACTCCCTTATCTTTTCTATGCCTGGGGATGTTATATCTGGATGAATGTGGGAACAAATTGATCCGGGAACTCCCGCTCCATAGGAGGAATAACTTCCCCGGAACCAAAGGCCGCGGCTGGGTTATAGCCGACCGCTTCAATACGCTTGCCTTCTGGTAAGCTGCTTTGGTATATGGTGGTGGATTTCATTATTGTTTTGAGAAGTCACTGTGGTGCCGTCCCCTTTCTTTCAATACAAGAACTGTGAACTGTGTTTATCTACAGACCATTACCCGGTGCAATACCGAGCGGATCATCTGGTTTATTAGATTAGGATTTGTTCCTAACTGTTTGGACTTTTTCTTAATTAAATTTTTTATTTTTATTTTATTTTTTATTTTTATGTGTACCTTTTAGAATTTAGTTTAATTTAGGACTGGTGCAGTTTTCTTTTCTCCAGGGTTTCATCTTCGTTTTATCCTACGGTACTCCTCTTCGCCTTCAAATCCGATTCCCAGATCTCATTTACTTCAGCCGTCGAAAAAGATAAAATTCCAGCTGTGATTAACCAAAGGAAATGTGTCACCCCACGGATATGATTCATTATTGTTTTTTTAAGAAGTTTTTATTGTAAGCGTACACAGAAGTACATAAAGATAATAGATGCGGACGCAGCCGCCACATAAAATACAGATGAGAGTTTTTACCGTCTCAAAGATAATTTCAAATAATGTGATGAAGCAGAAAAGCAAAATAACTTCACATCTAAGAAAACTAAACCACGTAAACAGGTATATCAATAAGATAGTGAAAAAATATCAGTGAGAATTGTACCCGATAGGACTAAATCCTAAGAATTAAAAGAATCTCAAATATATAACAAAACTATCGGAATATTAAGATTAAAAAAAAAAAAAAGAACAACGTAAGTATATATAGCTAGAAGAGCCATATAGATACAATAAAAGTGTTCAGATATTTCAGTATAAAGGAAACGGGAAATGGAGTATCAAGAAAAGCAAGAGGGGTTAAAAAGGTGAGGGAGGGGAATTACCAGTCATAAATTTCTCTTTATCTATCTTAATGACCTATCGTGCAATAATCCGTTTGTATTCAACTGTATTAGTAAAATGTATCCAGCAAGACCAAATATGGGTGAATTTGGAAGGCGTATCTCTTGCCTGGTGGATGAGATCTTCCATTTCCGCCATTTTACCAATACGTTGGAACCACTCTGCCATGGACGGAGGGTTAGGGGAGCGCCATTTAGTAGGAATACACATTTTAGCAGCGTTCACCATATGCATAGGCAAAGAGCGAAAATACACCTTTTTTGGGATCGAGGGGAGATGCAACAGAAATTGAACTGGTGTATATTCTAAATTGTAGGTGGTTATTTGCTTAATGTATCTATGAACATCCAACCAAAAGGGTTGGATTTTAGGGCACATCCACCAAATATGTAAGAGCGATCCAGTCTCCAAACCACATCTCCAGCATAGCGGTGAAAGAGTTGGGTACATATGGTGAAGCTTGAGGGGGGTTCTGTACCATCTCGAAGCTATTTTAAAAGCATTTTCTTGTGCATAGGTGTTCAGAGTACCCTTATGAATATGATTATAAATGGTTTCCCAATCACTCTCAGTGAGATTTGTAGAAAGGTCTTCTTCCCACCTACGACAAGTCCAATTATCTCCAGAAATATGATCTGAGAATAATAGAGCATATGTGCAAGAAATAAGATGTCGTTGTGGTTCTGTTTTCAAACACAGTGTTTCAAATGGTGTATGTTGTCTTGCCCAATCCGGTGTAGGTTTTGGAGCCTGAAAAAAGTGTCGAACTTGTACATATGACCAAAAAGGAACGTACCAGTCAACATTTTAGCAGCTAAATTATTGTAAGAGATAAATTGGTCACCTTCAAAGAAGTGCGCAGCTCTTATATGTGAATGTGGCCAAACATCCCCAAAGAAGTTCCTCGACATTCCAGGAGTAAAGGCAGGATTCAGTCGTAGCGAGGTCATAGGACCTAGGATCGACGAAATCTTGTGCTTGGTACACGCATCTCTGAAGGAGGTTAGTGTAGGTTGTATTAAAGGATTAGAACGGACTGTCAAGGGAATAAGATGTTGAGCCATCCACGGAGAATGTGCCAAAGGGACAGGAGCCATTGAAGACTCCAATTGGACCCAATCCTTAGTATCAGAGTGGACGTTCCAATCAATGATTCTAGTCAAATGGCAAGCTTGTTGGTATTTCTTCAGATCTGGCAAGCCCACACCTCCTTTGAGTTTAGGGGTAGTGAGTCTGGAATAACTAATTCTAGGTCTCAATGAACCCCAAATAAAATCAGTACACGCTTTTCTATAAGCTGAGAAAAAAGATGGAGGAAGTTTAACAGGGACCGTTTGTAGTAAGTACAATAATTTAGGCAAAATGTTCATTTTGATGATGGCTGCCCTTCCAAACCAAGAAAAAAGTCCTACGGACCACTTCTTCAAGTCCAGTATTACTTTTTGTAGCAAAGATAAGTGATTAGTAGAGTACAGATCAGATAGGGAAACAGGTATTTGTATACCCAGATAAGTAAGTGTTTTGCTATTCCAATGAAACGGGAAATTATGTTGACACTGTGTACACAAATCTTGAGGCAGTGAAATGTTTAGGGCGTTTGATTTTGAAAAGTTTATTTGGAGGTTTGATAGCAATTTAAAATGATCGAGGTCCTTAAGTAAGTTTGGAATAGTCGTTAATGGATTCGTTAAAAAAAGGAGTATGTCGTCCGCGTAGGCCGCAACTTTGTAAGTGCGTTGATTAACCTCTATGCCTCTTATATCAGTATTTTCTCTAAGACATCTAAGTAATGGTTCCAGCGTGAGTACGAAGATTAAAGGGGATAGTGGGCAACCTTGGCGGGTACCGTTCGAGACAGAGAAGGCATCCGACAGGTGGCCATTGACCCTGACCCTCGCAGAGGGAGTCGAGTAGAGTGTGAGGATATAATTTATCAAACGGGGAGGAAAGCCCATACAATTCAAAGTTTCAGTCATATAATCCCAAGCCACTCTGTCGAACGCCTTCTCAGCATCGAGTGACAGCAGAAAACCCTGACGATCGGTAGACGTAAGCCAATGGTGAATATTGAGCGCCTTAAGGGTGTTATCCCTAGCTTCCCTGCCCGGGATAAAACCGACTTGATCAAGATGTATAAGATCAGGAAGTAGAGGAAGGAGTCGATTCGCCAAAATTTTTGCATACCACTTGAGATCTACGTTCAACAACGAGATGGGTCTGATTCATTATTGTTTTGTATAATTTATGGCAATTGTCACTCACTGTTGACACCAAGTGATTTTGTTTGATATTGCACTCACTGATGGTATGATTTTTAGTGTATAGCACACGCTCAATAGAGAGCGTGGTTTAATAATATATTTATTAATTCTTTTTGCACAAATACTCAATTGGTACAAAGGGGCTCAAAGTGTGCCAAGAAAATATCCCCCACACCATTTCATCACCACCATCAGTCTAAACCAGGGATCTTCAAACTACGGCCCTCCAGCTGTTGCGGAACTACAAGTCCCATGAGGCATTGTAAAACTCTGACATTCACAGACATGACTAGGCATGATGGGAATTATAGTTCCTGAACAACTGGAGGGCCATAGTTTAAATACCCCTGGTCTAAGCCATTGATACAAGGCAGGCTGGATACATGTTTCATGTTTACGCCCCAAAAAAAAACCCTACGATCTAAATGTCGCAGCTGAAATCGGGACTCATTAGATCAGGCAATGTTTTTCCAATCTTCTATTGTTCAATTTTGGTGAGCCTGTGCAAATTGTAGCCTCAATTTTCTGTTCTAGTGGCACCCGGTGTAGCCTTCTTCTGCTGTAGTCCATCTGCTTCAAGGTTCAATGTGCTATGCGTTCAGAGATGGTATTTTGCATACCTTGGTTGTGGTTATTTGAGTTACTGTTGACTTTCTAGCATCTTGAACCAGTCTGCCCATTCTCCTCTAACCTCTGACATCAACAAGGCATTTTTCTCCACACAACAGCCGCTCACTGGATATTTTCTCTTTTTTAGACCATTCTCTGTAAATCCTAGAGATGGTTGTGCGTGAAAATCCCAGTAAATCAGCAGTTTTTTTAAATAAACAGACCAGCCCGTCTGGCACCAACAACCATTCCATGTTCAAAGTCACTTAAATCACTTTCTTTCTCATTCTGATGCTCGGTTGGAACTTCAGCAAATCCTCTTTACCACGTCTAGATGCCTAAATGCAATGAGTAGCTGCCATGTGATTAGCTGACTAGCAATTTGTGTTACCAAGCAATTGAACAGGTGTGAATAAAACAGTAATATCAAAAACTCTAAAAGGTCCAAGAGTCCAAAATAGTGCTGTAGCAGCGCTCCAATCAAATGTTGACTTGAAAGTCCCCATATATATTTCAACATAGGTAGTGACAGTGGTGTAAACAGGGATGGATGTGACTGCAAAATCTTTAAGTGTACAATGTTCCTTTCACCAGAAGATGTTCACCACGTGGGGGGACAAAAATCCCCTTTTGGGGATACACTTACCACAGGTAAGGTTCAAAAGAGCATGAACCACTGATCATCATCCGTCCCAGTTGCTGCACTCTCCACCATTACATCTCCCTTGATATATGGTCCGGTCACATATAAGGCAAAAAATATGCTGCATAGGGTAGTACCGTTTAAAAATCTTTATTATAAACCCCCACAGTATCCCCTTACAGATTATGTGCGTACCACAAAGTAGTTAGTTAATAGGCAGTATAAAATTGTGACTGTATGCGTTCAGATCGGGGAAATGGACGGCGGCGCCGTCTGGATTACCAGTGACCTCGCGTCCCTGGTTCCTGGGAGCATTTCTGGTGACGGCGGGGCCTCTGGTAACTCTCTTGGAAGGATGTCTTCCCTCTGACAGGGGCTCCACTTAGCGAAGGTAATTCTGTTCCTGTTCTACACGGTCGGTGGCAGCGGCTGTGTGTAATAACCATTGGTGACACTACAATGGTTAATTTTATTTGAGGATTGTGCCTTGACCTACTCCCAATTTATACTGAACTGTTCTTTGGGTCACAACCTGTCTACTGTTAAAGGACGATTTATTGCTGTCATAAGAGTTGGACCTTTTTAGTGGTGTGGAACTCCAGTTACTGGGAACAAGGGGGGTCATCTGTAGAATGGACTTGGCTCTGGGTTATGCACACAGCCCAAAGGTAAACAGGTGTTGGCTTTCACCTCTACACATTAGAGGACATAGCCCGTAGTGTACCGCATCCCTCCTCCCTGGTCCCCCTAGACAAGACAACAAGCCGAGAAGAAGGAGGGGTGAGGCCGCTACACGTGGGGGCGTCGTCCGGGATGTGTGTTATACAGATGGAGCTGAGAATGTCTACATTTGAACTTTGTTGCCTGGAGGAGTTGCGAGTAGGTCGGCCATTTTGGCCAGCGCGCCACGAGGCACACCATAGCTGTGCAGTTCGTGGGCGGGGAGAAAAGAAAGCTTGCGAACAAGTGCAGAGTATGGAAGAAGTCTGGCCATGTGGAAGGACACACGTGGAGATTTTGGCGCAAATTGGTCAGTGCGCAATGGAGCAGCAGACAGTCGGGATGACCTCAAGTGCCCTGTGGATTGCGGTTCCTTCCACCACGAGAATTACTTCCTTTGCTGCTCCGATCACAGACACAGGAATAAGACTAAGGCCCCGAGGACGTTTGGCTCTGTACACATGCAGAGACATAGAGGCCCTCGGTGTGATCTGTCCCGGCTGTTCGGGACTGGTGGTCCACTTGAAGCCGTTCGGGCGATGTGAGGCCTGCAAGGAGTTCCTTTTTGAGGTGGAGACATCCACAGAAAGGCCTCGCGCCTTCCACCTCAACTGCCTCACAGGCACCGCCACTCCGGAGGGAGAGATCAGAGCCTATGCGGACATTCCTGCGCGCACTGACCGGGTCGAGGAGAAGGCCCGAGCAGAGACTGAGAAAGCGAAATCCGAGGATGCTGCCTCGATCACCACAAGCTCCCTGATCCCACCGCCGAAGAGGAAAGTCGGCCTGGTAAAGACATCCTGTGGCCGTGGAAGAGCTTCGCCCCGTCGCTTGCCTGGCCTGGATGGATCCGGAGGGAAGAGCCCTGGACATCTCTGTTCTGCTAAAGGCCCAGGTGAGCCAGGGGTTGGGACTGTGTGTGTGGTTGGAGGTGTCGGGAGTCCACAGTCGGTGGAGCCCGTTCAGGGGGGTGATTCCGTGTCCACTGGGAATTACCTGCCCGTGGAGTTCTATGACACCTCCGACCTAGAATCATTATCTGATGTCGGTGATGACGGGGAAATAGATGAGATTTTCCACAAGAAAGGTTGGGACAAGATGCCGCTGCCCTCGTCCCGTGCAACAAGGGACCCACCAATGTCTATTGGGGATAGTGCATCCCAGGTGGAGGCCCCGGAGCCTGAGGAGGAGTCTGGTCCCCTGTCTGCCCTTTCACCCCCGGAATCATCTGCTGTTTCATCTGCTCCTGTTGAGGGAGTGCAACGTGCATCACTGCGGGCTCCTAAGCCTAAATCTACAGAGGTAGTTAAAGTACCTTGTCACCCTGAATCCATCGTTCTGCCTGGAGAAGGAGATTGTGCCACAATGCCACCTTTGGCCAGGCTACAGCGACTCTTTTGCCAGAAGGTTGCCCGTGAATTAGGGTGGGAATACCCGGAGGTCTTACGGCAGCGGTGGTATGATGAGTTCATCTGGACACAACTTAAGGTGCCCCGCGCTCGTAGATACCTCTCGTTCTCACCTGCAGCTTCTAAGAAGTTCAGAGACTGTAAGGCGGAGTGGATGCTGGGTAGGCATATCCGTGCGGACAGGGTGCTTATCTGTCGGAAGGATGGAGAGAATGTTGAATATAATGTGGAGACCTTTGATAAGCACTTAAAGCCCCTGTTCCTGACGCACCCAAAGTTTTACCTCTAGGGGGAAGAGACTCCTTTGTTTTTTTCTCATTGCTGGACTTTCCGGAGTGCTTTTGCCGGAACCCAGGGACTGTGCCCTAGTTATATGGGTGTTTTGCTCTTTGGAGAAATGGGAGCTGTTGCTGTTTGTTCTCCCTCCTCTCCTCTCACCACAAGGAACACAGAGACTTTGGGGTGTAGCCAGCATAGGGCCACAACACAGAGAAGTAAAGTTTCATCTGGATTTGACCAAGTGTCTTTACCGCGGAACTACCACCAGGTGGTGGTGTTGCTCAACGATTGTTTGTGTTTTTACATTTTGCACCATACTTATTGGAGCGAATGGGTTTCTTTTCGGATAGACCCATTCATTCCAAGAAACGCACACATTGTGATAGGATGTATGTTTTCTTTCCCCTCTGCAGGAGATTTGTCTATCAAGGCTGCTGAGAATGGGGTGGTCTTTAGATAGCAGAGTGGGAGGGGATGTAAATGTGTAAAATATCTAAAGTATATTTGAAGAGAGTTCATTGTTTTATATTCTTGTTTTCCCATTCCCATTTTAGGTCCTGGCACAATTCTTGGTCAGTTTGTAAGGTTTGGTCTCTGGGTTGAACTTATGTTACCACTCTTTGGGAGACATGGGTTTGCACCAGACACTGGGGACCAGTGTCAAATCACCAGGGGGAGAGTGTAGCGGGTATTTAAATTTAGGGGGAGCATCTGGGTGGTAGTATGACCCAGATGCACTGATTGTTAGGGAATTTAGGACCCTTTTTATTCGTGGAGGACTTCAGTGGTGTTCAGTTCCCTGCAGCCCCTGGGTGGCGCTGTCGCCCGGGGCCGGGGTTGAACCATCACTGCAGTGCTGTTCCCTTTTTGTCCTGTTTCGGCAGCCGTACGTCGGGGCGGGGAACCTGCTGTGCCTGTCGGGAGAGGAGATAAAGGGGAGAGACGCCCTCACCACGAGGTTCAGAGTCGGAGGTCACGGCCGCGCCCAGGCACCTTCAGCCTGGGTGCCGGTGTTCCGGAGTTCCAGGTGCCATTGACCTGGCCGGAGTGGGAGATGGAGTCCATCCCAGGCACCTTCAGCCTGGGGTGAGGTACTACGGAGGAGGCCCGGGGCCCAGTACCTTCGTCTGGGTTCCGCAGGGGTGGAAGAGTCCGAGGGGCCCTAAGGTGTTGGGCACCCAAATCTGAGACGAGGAGGCCAGGGAGCGTAACCCCTCTGAACAGTCCGGTGCAGCATTGCTGGTGACGGCGGGGCCTCTGGTAACTCTCTTGGAAGGATGTCTTCCCTCTGACAGGGGCTCCACTTAGCGAAGGTAATTCTGTTCCTGTTCTACACGGTCGGTGGCAGCGGCTGTGTGTAATAACCATTGGTGACACTACAATGGTTAATTCTATTTGAGAATTGTGCCTTGACCTACTCACCTCTGCGGTTTTTATTTTTTGCGCTATAAACAAAAAAAGACAGAAATTTTTTTTTTTACTTTTTGCTATAATAATATCCCAATTTTTTTAAAAAAAATATTTTTTTTCTCCGTTTAGGCTGATACGTATTCTTCTATATATTGTTGGTAAAAAAAAATGCAATAAGCGTATAGTGATTGGTTTGCGCAAAAGTTATAGCGGCTACAATATAGGGGATAGATTTATGACATTTTTATTATATATTTTTTTTTTTACTAGTAATAGCGGTTATCTGCGATTTTTGTCAAGCCTGCAATATTGCGGCGGACATATCGGACACTTTTGACACTATTTTGGGACCATTCACATTTATACAGCGAACAGTGCTATAAATATTCTTTAATTACTGTATAAATGTGACTGGCAGGGAAGGGGTTAACACTAGATGGCGATCGAGGGGTTAAATATGTTCCCTGTGAGTGATTCTTACAGTGTGGGGGAGGGGACTGACTGGGGGAGGTGACCGATCTGAGTCCCTATGTACAAGGGACACAGCATCGGTCTCCTCTCTCCCTGACAGGACGTGGATCTCTGTGTTTACACACAGAGATCCACGTCCTGCCTCTGTAACAGCCGATCGCGTGTACCTGGCGGACATCTCGGCCGCCAGGCACACGCATTGGCATCACGTGACGCAGCGGGCACAGCTGTTCCCTGCTGCGCGCCCTCGGCAGCGCGCGGGGGAATGTAAACAGCAGGACGTGCAGGGATGTCCACCCGGCACTTGAGAGCCATGCTGCAGACGTCTTTCGTCTATAGCGCGGGTCTCAAGTGGTTAAGGATTTTATCAGTTGCAACACTGAAGGTGTTGTTTATATATTTGAATAGGGATGAGCCGAACATGAAATATTCCTTTTAATATCGTGCCTGGGGGGTGTCCTTAGTCTGCCTGTAAAGTAGCATATCTTTACCTTATCTTTATGATAAAAATCATTGAAAAAAAACAGCATGGGTCCCCCCCCCAGTCCATTACCAGGCCCTTCAGGTCTGGTACGGATATTAAGGGGAACCCTGCACCAATTTTTTTTTTAAATGACGTGGGGTCCCCCCAAAATCCATACCAGGCCCTTCAGGTATGGTATGGTGTTTAAGGGGAACCCCGAGCCATAATTAAAAATAAAATGTCATGGGGTCCCCCCAAAATCCATACCACATGGCCTTATCATGGGGAGGGTGTTTTGGGGTCCCCCCAAAACACCTTATTTCCCATGTTGATGGGGACAAGGGCCTCTTCCCCTTGTCCGGTGGTTGTGGGGGTCTGCAGGTGGGGGGCTTATGTGAATCTGGAAGCCCCCTTTAACAAGGGGACCCCCAGATCCCGCCCCCCTATGTGAATGGGTATTGGGTACATTGTACCCCTACACATTCACCCAAAAAAGTGTCAAAAAAGTAAAACTGACAGTAGACAGTCCTTTATTTAAAAAAAAAATGTCCCGCAATGTCCATTCATCTTCGATAACACCGCTGATCGCCTCTGCCTTTCATCAGTGACTTCACTGGCTCCTCCGGCTTCATTTTCCCCTCCTTCTTCTTTCCCTCTCTCTCCTTTACAGCATCCAGCTATTCCTCCATCTCATTCGGGGCCGGGCCCATCTGGTTTGTCACTTCCTCGTAGGGCCCCTTATTCGGTTCGTCCTCCTGATGTTTCCTGGGCTTCCCAAGTGATTGACGGTAATTTAGCTCCGCCTTTGATGACGTCAGCCACGCTTCAACCCGCTTCGGTATCTATCCTGGAGCCTCCGACGGAAACCGGTGCATGCGCAGTGGGCACTGGCATTGAGCAGTCTACAAGAATGAAGACGGTCCGCCAGTTCGAATCCCGGGGGCCTCAACCTAATAAAAAAAGTAAAGGAACAGGTAAAAAGAAAAACTTTGAAACAAATTATTTCTTTATTCCCTGTTGTTTCTGGACAAAGGGAAGATATTATTAACCCCCCTAATCCTGCTCCTTTTGCTGAATCTGTCTTCTCTAATGTTTTTTCCCTCTTCTTCTCTACTGTCTAATTTGCACAATGACACCTTATATACCTGTTAGCCTTCACAAGTTATACAGCCTTCATTACATGGAACAGTTCCTCCACAAACTGTAGATTTATTGTTTAATGATAATATAAGTAATGTTTGTTCTCCTACAGTTCTCCCATCTGGTTCAGTACCTACTGCACAGAATGTCTCAGATGACTTGCAAGGGTCTTTCAGGCCTATGGTTGCAGCACCAACTGTGTCACAGGTGGCACATAGTGGTGAGTCTGATCAATTGAATGCTTTGTTTTTAAGAAATGCCTGCCTGCTAGTTTGCTTGCAGGGTTTTTACCTAATACAGACTATAGGCCACTTGCGCATGCAAGGTCTAATAAGTTCATGTTTTTCCAATATTGCATCCGACGCCTCATACGGTGCCTGAAAGTTGTTTGAAAGAAGCTATGGCCTGTGAGATTTCTCCTCTTGGTTTCCATTTGTCGCCCTCTGTAAAAAATAAGACATGGAATGGAGATTATATTTCTCTCCGTTGTTTAAAGAAAATTGTTTGGACAAAAAGGATTCTGACAAAATGGATGATGATAAGCGTAAATCTGCTCCGTGCATATTTTACAGCTGGCTCCAAGCCTTTTGTATCTTTTCCAGCGTGTTGGGTGAACAACATCCAGAATTATGCAGTGGTTTATTCCAGCATCTAGAAATAATCCTTGAGGTATATGAGAACTTCCCAGGGTTGTCATGGTTTTTTACAAGTCATTCCAAAAATAACTTGCTGTACATAAACATCTGAAATTTGTAACAAAAGACGTAGGTTTGTGGTTGAATCTTCTCATACCACAAAAGCCTATTTCGCCTATGCAGTCTTCTCAACCTGACCATTTTAAGAAGGGTTTATGTTTAGTTTCAATGAAGGGCAATGTAAATGGCCCAATTCATGTCGCTACAGGCATAAATGTGCTACTTGTTCTGGAGCGCACCCAGCCACACGTTGTTTCAAAAAATTTAATTCGAACACGGGTCCTCATTCTAAGGATAATTTTCATGCTGGGAGTAACACCGGTGAAATTGGCCGCCATGTTATCGTTTCTCCTCATTTGGCCAAACCGTCAGACGGCAGACATGCTAATTGACGGTTTTTCTTCTGACTTTCGGCTACCACAATTTTCTGGCCCTGGCACTTTTTGTTGTGACAACCATGCTTCTGTTCACCGTTTCCCTACTGTTGTTTCTGAAAAAAATGCTAGAGAGGTGTCTGAAGGCAGGGTAGCAGGCCCTTTTTTATTCCCCCCCCCCCTTTGTTAATTTTCGGGTATCTCCTTTGGGTTTGGTATCTAAGAAGGAGCTTAATAGTTTTTCCGTCTTATACACCACTTGTCTTTTCCTGCTGGAGCTTCTCTTAACCACTTAAGCCCCGGATCAATACACAGCATAAAGACCAGAAGTGATTTTACAATTTGGCACTGCGCTGCTTTAACTGGAAATTGTGCGGACATGCAATGTTGTACCCAAACGAAATTTGCGTCCTTTTCTTCCCACAAATAGAGCTTTCTTTTAATGGTATTTGATTGCCTCTGCAATTTTTTTTTTTGCGATATAAACGGAAAAAGACCAAAATTTTTTTGAAAAAAATATATTTTCTACTTTTTGTTATAAGAAAAATCGAATAAACTCAATTTTAGTCATACATTTAGGCCAAAATGTATTCAGCCTCATGTCTTTAGTAAAAAAAAAATGTCAATAAGCATATATTTATTGGTTTGCACAAAAGTTATAGCGACTACAAACTAGGGTACATTTTCTGGAATCTACACAGCTTTTAATTTATGACTGCCTATCTCATTTTTTGAGGTGCTAAAATGGAAGGACAGTACAAAACCCCCCCAAATGACCCCATTTTGGAAAGTAAACACCCCAAGGAAATTGCTGAGAGGCATGCTGAGCCCATTGAATATTTTTTTTTGTCCTAAGTGATTGAATAATGACAAAGAAAAATAAAAATTACAAAAAGTTGTCACTAAATGATATATTGCTCACACATGCCATGGTTATATGTGGAATTGCACCCCAAAATACATTTTGCTACTTCTCCTGAGTACGGGGATACCACATGTGTGGGACTTTTTGGGAGCCTAGCTGCGTACGGGACTCCGAAAACCAAGCACCACCTTCAGGATTTCTAAGGGTGCAAATTTTTGATTTCACTCCTCACTACCTATCACAGTTTTGAAGGCCATAAAATGCCAAAATAGCACAAACCCCCCCCCCCCCCCCAAATGACCCCATTTTGGAAAGCAGACACCCCAAGGAAATTGCTGAGAAGCATGGTGAGTATTTTACAGCTCTCATTTGTTTTTTAAAATGAAGAAAGTAAATCATTTTCTTTTTCTTTTTTCAATTTTCAAAACTTTGTGACAAAAAGCGAAATCTGCAAAATACTCACCATACCTCTCAGCAAATAGCTTGGGGTGTCTACTTTTTTGTGCTATTTTGGCATTTTATGGCCTTCGAAAGTGAGGAGTGAAATCAAAAATTTACACCCTTAGAAAGCCTGAAGGCAGTGCTTGGATTTTGGGGTCCCATACGCGGCTAGGCTCCCAAAATGTCTCGCACATGTGGTATCCCCGTACTCAGGAGAAGCAACAGAATGTATTTTGGGGTGTAATTCCACATATGCCCATGGCATGTTTGAGCAATATATCATTTAGTGACAACTTTGTGCAAAAAAAAAATAAACAATTGTCTTTTTTCCGCAACTTGTGTCAACATATAAAATATTCCATGGACTCGACATGCCTCTCAGCAAATAGCTTGGGGTGTCTACTTTCCAAAATGGGGTCATTTGGGGGGGTTTGAACTGTCCTGGCATTTTATGCACAAGATTAGGACGCTTATGACACACATCATCCACTCTTCTAACCACTTGAAGACAAAGCCCTTTCTGACACTTTTTGTTTACATGAAAAACATTTTTTGCAAGAAAATTACGTTAAACCCCCAAACATTATATATTTTTTTAAAGAAAAGGCCCTACAGATTAAAATGGTGGGTGTTGCATTTTTTTTTCCACACAGTATTTGCGCAGCGATTTTTCAAACGCATTTTTTTGGGGAAAAA
The DNA here is from genome assembly GCA_029206835.1 of Rana muscosa. Lineage (NCBI taxonomy): Eukaryota > Metazoa > Chordata > Amphibia > Anura > Ranidae > Rana > Rana muscosa. The sequence continues at coordinate 633,570,374 of CM055117.1, read as the reverse complement.
ATATGCTTTTTTTCATTTTAATGCACTAAAACACACTATATTGCCCAAATGTATGATGAAATAAAAAATATGATCTTAGGCCGAGTACATGGATACCAAACACGACATGCTTTAAAATTTCGGACAAACGCGCAGTGGCGACAAACTACATACATTTTTAAAAGCCTTAAAAAGCCTTTACAGGTTACCACATTAGATTTACAGAGGAGGTCTACTGCTAAAATGACTGCCCTCGATCTGACCTTCGCTGTGATCCCTTACATGCATGGTGCAATTGCTGTTTACATATGACGCCAGACCGACGCTTGCGTTCGCCTTTGCACAAGAGCAGGGCGGGACAGGGGTGCTTTTTTAAATTTATTTTTTATTAATTTTGCTATTTTATTTTTAAACTGTTCCTTCCATTTTTTTTTTTTAATCATTTTTATTGTTATCTCAGGGAATGTAAATATCCCCTATGATAGCAATAGGTAGTGACAGGTACTCTTTTTTTGAAACAACTGGGGTCTATTAGACCCTAGATCTTTCCTCTGCCCTCAAAGCATCTGACCACACCAAGATCGGTGTGATAAAATGCTTTCCCAATTTCCCAATGGCGCTTTTTATATCCGGGGGGGGACATTCCCTCCCACTGCTTGTAAAAGCAGTCCAGAGGCTAATTAGCCGCTAGGATTGCTTTTACATGAAAGATGGCCGCTGGCTGAAAAGAATGATACCAGGATGATACCTAAACCCGCAGGCATCATTCTGGTATAACCATTCAAAGTCCAGTAACCTACCAGTACGTTGTTGGTCCTTGTTGGACATGTATTGTAATCTTTTTTTTCATGCAGCCTGTTGGCTGAATGAAAAAAAAGAGATTGATCGGTGGGTATGCCCACCATTAGAATACCTCCCTTCATTCACCCACTTCTAATGATGGGCATACATGCACCATTTATATATGCCGAAGCATAGGGGCATCCTCCCGCAAAAGTTATGCCGCGTACATACGGTCAGACTTTTCCACGGGCAAGCCTCCATCGGAATTTCGACCGTATGTACGCGGCATTAGGAGCAAAATCGCTCCTCCGCCCCTGCTGCCCCCATTCTTCGGCATATATGCTCTTTTTTTAACTGTGGTGGTGAAATCACCTCCTACAGCACTGGAGTCGCAGGGATCAGGCCTGTCTCTGCGAACGCTGCAGTTATATGTGTTGTGTTACCCTTGTTGGGCCACAATTTCTTTCCTCCTGGGAACATAGACCCCAACGTACATGTCTGGAAACTCGGATCTGCAACTCTCTTACATCACGTGACCACGCTCTCGGGCGTAGTGACCATGCCCAAGTTGATGCCTCTTTCTTCTGCGACGCTACCCGCCAACTTCCTGCTTTTGTACGCTCACTCCCAAGGCCTTTACGAACTATCACGGATCCAACTCCCATTGAATCGGCTTTCGCGGAGGACAAGCCAGTGGACAAACCTGCTTCTTTCTTCTATCACGCTTTGCAAACGTTAGCTCCGGCTGGGGACCCAGCCTTTCTTCGTAAATGGGAAAAGGACCTCCATTTGAACTATCAGAGCCCCAACGGGCTATTATCCTAGCTATGACACATACCTCCTCCGTTGCATCCAAAACTGCGGAGGTGAACTACAAACTGCTGACCAGATGGCACTATACTCCCATGGTACTCCACAAGGTCTTTCCGCAAACCTCTCCTTTGTGTTGGAGGGGTTGTGGAGACCGAGCAACACACGCTCACATATGGTGGCATTGCCCCCTTATCCACCCTTATTGGCTCTCCGTTTTGCATTGGGTTAATGTGATTCAGGGTTTTGAAATTCCTAACGATCCTTGGGTAGTTCTCCTTCATTGCACGGACAAACCAGCAGGATCTTATTAGAAATCTATAACACCTCACCTGCTCAACGCTGCTAGAGTGCTTTTTCCACGTTTTTGGAAAAAACCTGTAGTACCGAACCTGGGCCAATGGCTATTGGAAATTGACCATATATATTATATGGAAGACCTTACACTCTCCCTTAGAAATAAATCATATTTGGCAAAAACAATTTGTTCCTGCTGGTTCGCCTTTAAATATATGTCTGCCTATGCGGAACTCATGTCTCAACCCAACTGATTGATGTGTGAACTGTAGCTGTACTTGATTTTACAGAGGTTTGTCCGAGGCAGACTCCACTCCCCTCCCTTCCTCCCTACGCTTCTCCCCTTCCCACTTTCTTTCTTCTCTGGCTCTCTCCTTTCTTTCTCCGGGATCGCCGCGGGACACTGGATTTTACCGCTGGAATGTTTTTTTTTTTTTTAAATAAAGGACTTTTTCAAGGTGTTTGTGTGTTTTTTTAAACATTTTTTTACGCTTTCTTCGTGAAATGGTAGGGGTACAATGTACCCCTTACCAATTCACATAGGGGGGGCGGGATCTGGGGGTCCCCTTTGTTAAAGAGGTCTTCCAGATTCCGATAAGCCCCCCGCCCACAGACCCCCACAACCACCAGGCAAGGGTTGTGGGGATGAGGCCCTTGTCCCCATCAACATGGGGACATCCTCCCCATGTTGAGGGCATGTGGCTTGGTACGGTTCAGGAGGGAGGGGGGGCCGCTCTCTCGTCCCCCCCTTTTCCCCTGCGGCCGGCCAGGTTGCGTGCTCGGATAAAGGGTCTGGTATGGATTTTTAGGGGGACTCCACGCCATTTTTTTTTTAAATTTGGGGTGGAGTTCCCCTTAAAATCCATGCCAGATCTGAAGGGCCTGGAATGGATATTTGGGGGAACCCCACGTCAAGTTTTTTTTAAATTTGCGGTGGGGTTCCCCTTAATATCCATTCTAGACCTGAAGGGCCTGGTAATTGCATTCTGGGGAACCCCCACGCTTTTTTTTATTTTTTTATCAAGGACTTTTGTATGTATTGCCGGGAGCCGACAATTCATTAATAGCCGCGAGTCAGTTTTAAATGCATTTTTTTCTTTCAAAAATGACATTTTTTGCAGGGACAGTTCTAAGCATGGGAAACATGCGCCACTTCACATGCATATCATACACACCCCCCAGGTACGAAATTTAAAGGAATATTTCACTTTTATTTTTTCATTTTAAGCATTATTAAAATCACTGCTCCCGAAAAAACGGCCGTTTTTAAAACTTTTTTTTGCATTGATACATGTCCCCTGGGGCAGGACCCGGGTCCCCAAACACTTTTTAGGACAATAACTTGCATATAAGCCTTTATAATTAGCACTTTAGATTTCTCCCATAGATTTTTCGAATTTGCCGCAAACACCCCAATTTGTTCGCTGTTCGGCGAACAGGCAATGTTCGAGTCGAACATGAGTTCGACTCGAACTCGAAGCTCATCCCTAGTCCTTATTAATATGACAAACCCATGGGCTGTTCTTTATCTTGTCCATATTTTAAATAATTTTCCTCGTTTTTAGAATGGGTTGTTACTTTCTTAACCGGTTCTGTAAATATATTATATTATTTTGACGATTTAAAATTTAAAATTTTTCGGTTCAGCCAATTCTTCAGAATGCCTGTTTTTGTTCACAGAATTTTGTTTGACTTGTCAACGTTTTGGTGTCCCTTTGGTCCTTGAAAAATTGGTCTGGCCAGCTACTTGCATTGAGTTCCTGGGTGTTACTATTGATACTGACAGAGCTGGTTTTCCTGAATGTACAGCTATTCAGCACAACATCACACCAGAACCTTCCCCAGCTACCTGGATCGTGCGAGGAGCCTGTGGGACACAGTAGAACTGCAAGGACTACATACCTAAGATGAGCATGTCTCCCACTTATATCTTGTGTTTTTAATCTTGTGCAATAAATGTTAATGTTTTAATACTACACTTAGAGAGGCGCCTCCCCCCCCCTTGTTTCTTTTATATGTTTTACAGAGTTGCTGGACACACTCTGAGGATGGCTGCCTCTTTTTAAATCACCCCCTTAACATGGTTCAACTTTGTTTTTACCTAAAGACTGACTAATTACCAATTCACATAGGGGGGCGGTATCTGGGGGTCCCCTTTGTTAAAGGGGTCTTCCAGATTCCGATAAGCCCCCTGCCCGCAGACCCCCAAACCACCGGGCAAGGGTTGTTGGGATGAGGCCCTTGTCCCCATCAACATGGGGACATCCTCCCCATGTTGAGGGCATGTGGCCTGGTACGGTTCAGGAGGGAGGGGGGGCGCTCTCTCATCCCCCCCTCTTCCCCTGCCCTTCAGGTCTGGTATGGATTTTAAGGGGAACTCCACCCCAAATAAAAAAAATGGCGTGGAGGTTTCCAAAAATCCCAACCAGACCCTTTATCCGAGCACACAACCTGGCAGGCCACAGGAAAAGAGGGGGGACGAGAGCGCCCCCCCTCCTGAACCATACCAGGCCACATGCCCTCAACATGGAGAGGATGACCCCCCCACAACCTCATCCCCACAACCCTTGCCCGGTGGTTGTGGGGGTCTGCGGGCGGGGGGCTTATCGGAATCTGTAAGACCCCTTTAACAAAGGGAACCCCAGATCCCAGCCCTTCCCTATGTGATTTGGTAATGGGGTACATTGTACCCCTACTATTTCACAAAGAAAGTGTAAAAAATGTAAAAAAAAAATACACAGACACCATTGTCATTGGCTGAGCCTGAGCTGACCTGATGGGGAACTTCCTCGGTAGTGTATTAAATGAATAGATCCGCCCCTTCTAAAGATGCGGAACGTGAGAAGGGGCAGGTCTATTCATGTATTAAACTGTGGATGAAGTTCCCCATCAGGTCCGCCCCCTCGTATGTCAGACCCCACCTACGTCATTGGCTGAGCAGACCTGATGGGGAACTTTAGAAGGGGCGGGTCTATTCATTTAATACACTGCCGAGGAAGTTCCCCATCAGGTCCGCTCAGGCTCAGCCAATGACATTTCGTCTGGATAGCGCTGGACATCGGGATCGCCGCGGGACATTGGATTTCATCGCTGGAATGTTTTTTTATTTTTTTATTTTTTTTAATAATGGACTTTCCCAATGGTGTCTGTGTATTTTTTTTTTTATTTTTTACACTTTCTTTGTGAAATGGTAGGGGTACAATGTACCCCATTACCAATTCACATAGGGGGGGGCCGGGATATGGGGGTCCCCTTTGTTAAAGGGGTCTTCCAGATTCCAATAAGCCCCCCACCCGCAGACCCCCACAACTACCGGGCAAGGGTTGTGGGGATGAGGCCCTTTTCCCCAATAACATGGGGACATCCTCCCCATGTTGAGGGCATGTGGCCTGGTACGGTTCAGGAGGGGGGGCGCTCTCTCGTCCCCCCTCTTTTCCTGCAGCCTGCCCGGTTGCGTGCTCGGATAAAGGATCTGGTCTGGATTTTTGGGGGTACTCCACGCCATTTTTTTTTAAATTTGGGGTGGAGTTTCCCTTAAAATCCATACCAGACCTGAAGGGCCTGGTATGGATATTTGGGGGAACCGCACACATTTTTTTTTAAATTTGCGGCAGGGTTCCCCTTAATATCCATACCAGACCTGAAGGGCCCGGTAATTGAATTTGGGGGAACCCCCACGCTTTTAAAAAAAATTTTTATCAATGACTTTTCTATGTATTGCCGGGAGCCAACAATTCATTAATAGCCACGAGTGAGTTTTAAATGACTTTTTTTCCTTCAGAAATGACACTTCGTGCAGGGACAGTTCTAAGCATGGGAAACAAGCGCGACTTTGCATGCATATTGCCGAACACCGGACACGAACCCAAACATACTGTACAGTCAATTGTTCGGGTTTGGGTCCGGGACCCCAAAACCCAAAAGTTCGGTACGGACCCGAACTTTACAGTTCGGGTCCGCTCAACCCTAGTTCACGACCCCTTGGTTCGAAACAATTGTTGTTTCACAGCTCTGGTATTCCTCTTACTCATTGCCAGTTTTCAGCTGTGCTTAAGAAATGTCTCACTCATTTGGGTTTAGGCCATCTACATGTTACTAGTCACAATTTTCAAATTGGCGCAGCGACTGAGGCAGCCAAGTTGGGTTTCCTAGAGCCTGCTATAAAACCATTGTGAGTTTGGAAATCCGATTGTTTTCAATCTTATATTTGGCTTAATTTATGTTTTTTCTAATTTTAGGTTCTCCACGTGTTATATGGCTTATTGGACATTGGTTTGTTTACTGGGCTAGCGTTCGGGCCTCTAACAGAATTTATGGACCTAATTTGAATTTGGACAGTACCTCTTTTTTTATTAATTGGCATGGCCGTCTGAGGCATGTCATGGTTTGATTTACGTTCTATGTTAACTACTTTACTTGCTTCATGGTCACACCCTGACGTTATTGAGAAAAAGAAAGAAAAGGTCTGGTGTCACCAGTGACACACCTCCATCCCTAAATTATACATGAAAAGAGAAAAGGTTTGCCCTTGGGACTTTGAGTGAGTACATCTACCCCTGAAGAGCGAGCTAAGCCTCGCGAAACGCGTCGGGTACACTTGATGCCTGTGTGTTTACATGATTATTGTCAGATACTTGCAATTTCATTTTACCTACTTTTTACTTGTCTTGTATTTTGTATGAATTGGCCCATGTTCATGACATTAATGTATGTACTGTTTTTTACTTGAATAAATATACATTGCAATTATTTCTGCGATTTTCATTGGCTCAACAGTGCTCACCTCACTCAAAGTCCCAAGGGCAAACCTTTTCTCTTTTCACCCTGATGTTATTGTTCACTTGGGGGTAATAAATTAGGGGTACATAAGACTTTAGACTTGGTTTCACAAATTGAAATATACTTTTTGCATTTACATTCTATCCTGCTTAACTCAGTTCTGATTTTTTCCTGAGATCGTTCCACGATTAAAGTGGTTGATTGATGCAGATCTTTTGTATCTTGAAAAGATCAGGAATGGGTGAATAGGATTATAGCTAAATTTATGGCTTCTGTTCAAGTGTTCTCCTACCGTCATATAGATTTAAAAGGAGGTTTGTATGGTTTTTATTGCCCTGATATGGTCAATTTTTCTGATATTGGGCTTGATATTCTGAACTTGGATTTACAATGTTGCGTAGAGTTGGCCGTGGCCCGGGTGGGGTGCCAGGCTATGTAAGTTTAGCCTGACGTTTGGGGATAGTTGATGTATTAGTGGTAAATATAGTTTGAGCTTTAATGGCTGAACTATTGGTATGTAAACGATGTTGTAAGTTATTGGTGTAATTTTAGTAAATTTGGTTATAAATAAACTATTATGCCAATAATAAAGTTCCACGCCCATTTTTATCCATGAGAAATGTTTGATTTTATTTATTTCTTTATTAACCACTTGTCCCCCGCCCACCATCAATTGACGGCGGGCGGAGGACACACTCGTTCTGACAGGACGTCATATGACGTCCTGCCTTTAAAACAAGCTAGGGGGCGCGCACGCCGCGTTCCCAAGGACCCGATGCGCGTGCCCGGCGGCCGCGATTGCCGCCGGGCACCCGCGATTCCCCGGGAACCGAGCAGGAAAGTGGATCTGTGTGAGTAAACACACAGATCCACGTCCTGTGAGGGAGAGGGGACCGATGGTGTGTCCCTTGTACATAGGGACAACCATCGGTCACCTCCCCCAGTCAGTCACCTCCCCCCACAGTTAGAACACATTGAGGGAACATATTTAACCCCTTCCCGCCCCCTAGTGGTTAACCCTTCCCTGCCAGTCACATTTATACAGTAATCAATGCATTTTTATAGCACGGATCGCTGTATAAATGTGAATGGTCCCAAAAATGTGTCAAAAGTGTCCGATGTGTCCGCCTTAATATCGCAGTCACAATAAAAATCGCAGATCGCCGCCATTACTAATAAAAAATTAAAATAAAAAAAAATGCTATAAATCTATCCCCTATTTTGTAGACGCTATAACTTTTGCGCAAACCAATCAATACGCGCTTATTGCAATTTTTTTTTTAACCAAAAATATGTAGAAGAATACGGCCTAAACTGAGGAAAATTTTAATTGAAAAACAAAATGGGTATTTATTATAGCGAAAAGTAAAAAATAGTGGTTTTTTTCCAAACTGGACGCTCTTCTTTTGTTTATAGCATAAAAAATAAAAACCGCAGAGGTGATCAAATACCACCAAAAGAAAGCTCTATTTGTGGGAAAAAAAGGACGCAAATTTTGTTCGGGAGCCACATCGCATGCCCGCGCAATTGTCATTCAAAGTGTGACAGCGCTGAAAGCTGAAAAATGGCTTGGGCAGGAAGGGGGTTTTCGTGCACGGTAGGGAAGTGGTTAAAGATTATTATGAGTTTTCAGCCTCTGGTCCCATATCCCTGGCAGATGCCACAATCCTGCCTCTGTTTAGGTGGATATTTACAAAGGAAAAAAAGTGCTTTGAATTGCTAGAAAATGACATTTACCTACTGGCTTCTTTGGCACACAAACACCAGTAAAGGACCCCCATAATACATAACAGACATATGGTATGTCTTTTGCTCTGTGTTTTGGGAGGCCCTTGGTCCGTGTTCTGCTGTTGTTGTTGTGTTTTTTTTTATTTTATTTTTTTTAAAGCTGCCAATGAAATGTAATTTAAAGGAAATTTAAAAGGTATATTTTTGTTGTTGTTGTAATTGTCATGTTTGCTGTAGTACTTTCTACAGCAAGAATGACCAAAGGAAATTGCATAGTTCTCTGAAAATGCATGTCAGAACCTTTGAGACTGGTATTTATTTTAAGTGGGTGCCACATTAAAAAGAAATGTGTGAGCTTCCCAAGGAAATCCATATCAGGCTAGTATGGATTCTAGAGGGATCCTCGTAGTTAAAAAAAAAATAAAAAATGCGCACACACATTTATTTACAAAATCATTCATTAAAAATAAGTCCCACAATGTGCAACCATGTCAAATACATAGTCCAACAATTTAGATCAAGATTAATCAAGATGCCTGATGTCCACCGAAAAAGAAAAAAACACTGTCCTCTGATGCACATCTGGTCAGACGGATGACAGCTCATATAAACTAAGGGGCTGGATCTTCCAGGTAATGGACGTGACCATATTTGGTCAATGATATCACCTAGGAGATGATGCTTTTTTTTTTCTTTATATCAGGTATCATTTGGGAGGAGTGTAGTGATAAGACCAGACATGTGTCAACAGAAGGAGCTTTTTTTCTTTAGATAGTTTGGCGGCCATATGACATTGTGATTGACTTTCTCATTCCCATGGGGTGGAGGTATCTGGAACACCCCCTATTCCTTAAAGGGGGTTTCCAGGTTCAAATATGTTCCCAGCCTGCAAACCCTGGGGAAGAAGCCTTTGTCCTCATTAACTTAGGGACAAGGGGATATTTTGATGACATGTAGCCTAGTTTGATTCAAAAATAGGGGCTACATGCACGTATACTCCCTTTTTTAGCCTGCCAGGCCACATGGCACAGATTTTTTTGAGGGAACCCCATATTTTTTCTTGATTTTTACAATGTTGTTTTCCCCTAAAATCCATACTAGTCTTAAATGGTCTCGTACAAACATTAAGGGGGACTTCACACTTTTTTTTTGTTGCATGGGGTCCTCCTTAAGGTTCATCCCAGACCTGAAGGGCCTGACATGAAATAAGGGGATAAGGGGATCCCCAAACATTTTTTTTAACTATCCCAGTCCCATCAATGGGGGTAGTGACTAAAGAGCCGGAACCCAATGGGCCTTAAGAGCCCAGAATGAATTGGGGGAAACCATTTGACTTTATTTGTGTGTGGGGTCCCCCATTAACATCTATACCATACCCTCATCTGGGATACGCGCCTGGAAGCTGTCATTTTGCCAGCAATTTAAACATACTTTTTTCTTTGTATCTCCCAGACATGTTATTTAACATTTTACCTATGGCAGTGCCCAGCCCTTTTGTTTTATAATCCATTGCCTATTAGCATAGAAAATGGCCAGAAGAGTTTTTAATTGATTTCTATTTCATTTTCAAAATAAATAAATAAAAATATCCCATAGTTTGAAGACACTGTAACTTTTGCCAAATCAATTAAATCAATCAATATACGCTTATTGGGATATTTTTACCAAAAATATGTAGCAGAATACATATTGGCCTAAATTTATGAAGAAATTTGATTTTTTTAATTTTTTTATTTGTGGTTAGTTTCAACAAGGCTGGATAATTAGCAGCAAATAAATCTGAGGCTTGGCAGTGAGTTGGATACCCAAATACGGAAGGCTATGTTCAGCCCATTAAAGGGCAATGAATCTTGTACAGCTAATTTCTCATTCTTAGTAAAAGAGATGTTCAATGCCGTCAATTTCTGAACATTAACTTCAATGTCCGAAATTATTGAATATTCTTTTAATGTAACTATAAGGTTGGGGGCAGATACTTGTGGCAAAGACAAAAACAAGAGGATGTCATCTGCAAATAAGCATAGTTTGTGATGACATCCACTTAATTCAACACCTGTAATGGTAGGTTCCATCCTTATTCTTTGTACCAGAGGTTCAATAAGTAATGCGATGCGAACAAGAGTGGAGAGAGTGGACATCCTTGTTGCGTGCCCCTCTTTATATTAAATGTTTCTGAATTATAACCTGCATATTTATTGTAAGCTTTAGGTTCATGGTATAATGCAGAGATCCATTGTAAAAAATGCGGGCCAAAGCCCCATTTATGAAGGATAAAGTGCATAAAAGACCATGATATAGTATCAAATGCTTTTTTAATGTCAAGAGAGAGAGAAAAAGTTGGAATACGATGTATTTTAGTAGCATGCTTGCTTGTCGAATAGAGATGAAACCTACTTGATCTCGGTGTAAAAGATTGGCTATAATTGTGTTCAATCTATTGACGAGGATTTTGGCTAACGTTTTTATATCTAAATTTAGTAAAGAAATGGGGTGATAATTCTACGAAATAGTGTCATCTGCATGAGGTTTAGGTAACATACAAATAATTGCCGTTAGAGTTTCCTTACGAAAAGAGTGCCCCTTTAGAAGAGAGTTGAAGGCCTTAGCTAGAACAGGCGATAGGGTTTCTGCAAATGTTTGGTAAAAAAGAGCAGGGACCAGGTCTTTTGTTCAGTTTCAAATCTTTCATAGCATTGGACACCTCACCAATCGATACAGATTTTTCCATCATTTCCAATTGTGTGTTAGATAACGAAGGAAGAGAAACACGGAGGAAAAAATTGTTCGCCTTAGAAGTATCCAGTTCATTGTCAAATGTATATAAGGTGGATAAATGTGATTTACATTTTATAAGTATTTTTATAGGGTTATTGGAATATACATCTCTGGATATTTTAAGATGTATAGGCTTGGAAGGTATGTGGCAAGATTTAAGTGCACAGGCCAGTAGTGTATCTGGTTTATTTGCTTTCATGTAGAAATTATGTCTCCAACGTTTAATAGTTTTGTCTGCTGATTCTGTAAGAAACAAATCAAATTCTAATTTCGCTTTATATAAGTTCAACTTCAGTGATGGAGAAGGATTATTTTGAAATGCCATATAACAAGTATTAAAATTTGTTTCTAACTTACAATATTGGGCTTTGGGCTCTCAATTAAATAGTGCAGCTTGCCTCAAACATATGCCACAAAGAACTTGTTTGTGTGACTCCCCTAAAGTGATCAGAGAGATGTCAGGGGTAGAATTGTATTCTAGGTACTCCTTAAGCGCGATTTCAATATTAAGTCTATGTGCTGAATTTTTGAGTAAAGAATCTCTAAGAAGCCAAGTGGGATCACGTGCTTTAGGAATTGCAGAGGCTATAACAGTGTAGATGGCGCTATGACCAGACCATGGAACGGGTAAGAGTTTGGATGCCAGAATTTCAGGCACCATACCTATGGTTAAGAATATATGATCAATCTGTGAAAATGAACGATTGGCATATGAATAATGTGTATATTGTCTTTTAGAGGGATTCAGTTCACGCCAGGAGTCCACTAAATTATATTTCGGAATCAGTTGCGAAAAATAATGTTTAGAGGGGATGTTTGTTTGAGGTATTGGCAATTTGTCCAAAAAGGGAATGATAGTCAGATTAGAATCTCCGAATATAATCAAAGTGCCTATTTTATGTGATTCTACCATTTGTAATAGATGTTAGAGGAAAGAAGTAGGTAGTTTATTAGCGACATAGTTTGATACAACCGTGACAGCAGTATCTAATAAATGAGCTGTAAGAATAAGATAATGGCCTTCAGGATCTTTAATCTCCTTCATTAATGTAAATGGGGTGCTACCCAAAGAAATAAGTATGCCACGTTGTTTAGTCGAAGCAGAGGCTGTATATACTTGAGAGTATATCTTACTGAAAATTGTAGGGGTTGATTGTGTTGTGAAGTGGGTTTCTTAAAGGCACAAAAAATTGTGTCATAGAAATTTATGAAACCAGAACATAAAATGCCCAAGCTTGAATAAAATGTCAGAAAACTGCAATATATGAGTACTGGATGGGGATCCAGTATTCATATGAAGCCAACCATGTGAGTCTGGAATATATGGGTGTCCATTACACAACGTGTTGAGATTACTAAGATAGTCAGTATATCTTATGAAGGCAAGAATATTCAAAAAAGAATAACAAAAAAAAACAGAACCTTATAACATCTTTAGCATTAATGGAGTCTGTAAATTAAGTCATATAAGTATGAGCCAAAAGTCCTATTAACATAGCCAAATGTTCATTAGTACAATTAGGATCATGTCAAGGCCACTTGTGAAATAAACAATATGAACCAGTAGACTCGACTAGTCACTGGGTAAAGAGACCTCATTGGAAAACAACCTTCCGTCCATAGAATCATCCGGAACCCAGTCAGGGGATCGAAAACTACTTATTTTGTGCGAGCTATGCGGTTTGTTGCTTCTTGATATGGTAGATGATTTGCCTGAGGAACACAATGCTGATCTTCGGCGTGTGTTGTCTTGAGTTCAGCAGATGTAAGTCTTGAAGAGTAAATTGTATGTCGGTTGCAGTACGACATGTATATTTGGAGCCTTGATAGGTAAAATGTACCAAGAAGGGAAAACCCCACTGGTATGTTATAAGATTACGTTGCAATATTTGAAGCAGGGGTTTCAAAGCCCGTCGCTTGTTGATAGTTAGTTGGGACAAGTCTGCAAATAGTTGGTAACTTTGCCCTTTGAGATTCTTTGTTTCTTGCTGCAGCCAATAGTTGTACTTTTGTATGGTAGAACTGGAACTTAGCAATGATATCACGGGCGTTAGAGCTCTATAAACCCTGTCCATCACAAGACATTCCACTTGGATAGACGGTTGCAGTTCCTGAAAAAGTGCTATCATTGTGGCCTGTAAATCAGTTACAGATTCAGGAATCCCTCTAATGCACAAATTGGAGAGCCTAGCATTATTTTCATAATCTTCAAATCTGGTCTGCAATATTATATTTTCCTCTTTAAGGTTTTAATTTTCTGTTGAGTAATTCAGGGTATAGTTTTCCATATCATCTACTCTAATTTCAAGTTCAGCCATGCGTTGACCTAGTTCCCTAATCTCTATAGTAAGACTAGTTGTAATATGGTCAGAGGTACGCTTTAATGATTTTTGTAATATTTTTTCGATTTGTTTTAATGTGACAGGTGAAGATTTCATCTTGTGAGGTATCCTCAAAATTCTCAAGGTCCAAATCCGTTTTTCCTGAGGGGACCTGAGAATGTGCATTTGCTTTTAAAACTTTGGGGGCCCCGTGTGTTGTTCCTGAGGGGGACGGCTTCAGCGGCATTTTAACTCCTGTGTGAGGCGGCGCTAATTTTCCGGTTTTCGGCTTCATAGGAGGCTAATATTTGCCGGGGACAGAGCCCTAATGTGACAGAATGCGGTGGGTACAGGCAGAGGAGATATACTTACGGGTGCATAGTGTATACCCACCGTTACCAGACTTTCTCTCCCTCCAGGTAACAGAGCAATCGTGGGTCACGGGTGTCACGATTACGCCCGCCTACGGTGACTAGCTAACCGCGACATGCGTTCCGTGACTGGGGTATATGAGGAACTAAGGGAATAAGGGGGAACTTCTACTCAGCATGTAAGACTGGCTGTGGTAATTTCACAGCCCGCACTACCTTTGGCCACCACTAGAGGGAGACTCCACTCCAATCCAGCTAGCTGACCACACACAAGCAGATAGGAATCTTACATACAATCTGGTGCACTCTGATGGTTGGGGAGCAGTCTAGCAATTACTACACACTTCTAGGGTTCCTCCAGCTATCCTGCAAGCTTGAACCTCGGTGTTAATCACTCTTCCCACTGTCCTCACACCCACACACCAGACACACAATAAACGATAGCCTGCCACCACCCAACAGTTTGTCCGCAGACTGGTCTGCTGAGCCACCACACCCACAGATCTCCATCTGGCAGATCTGTCAGCTTACAATCTGCATGCAATCTGCCAACACGCAGTGCAATTGCATACAGATTGGCACGTGACTTAGACTGAGCACTTAGGCACTAACATACAACAACCTCTCCAGAGATATGAGTCCTAGCTTAGTACACAGAAGTCACTTATTAATTTTATCATTTAATATTCCGGAAGTGGGCAGCGCATACAAAGAAAAAAAGAGTTGCCAAAAAGATACAAAAAATACAGAGACACTCAATTGGCAATTTGCTATGAAAATAAAAAGGGATAAAAACAGAAATAAACTTTACCGAAGTCTATCCTTTAGTAGAAGCATACTGGAACATGTGCAAACTCCCCAGTTTCAAACTGGCTTCGTGGAAGAACAATGTCCATATCTTTGGCTACCCAATTTATTGAAATATGGATGTGGGCTGGACCTTGGCCCTTGGCCAATCAACCCTGGGGGGTTTTCCTGTCTCAGCCCACAAGAGGTTTTGTGTTCTGAAATTACTAGAGTTGAATTGGCCCAGAACTGCACTGATTGCTGGGTCATGGATATGATTTCCTATACCAGCGCATCAGTCCGATCGCAACAGTACCAATCACTGCCTGCCTGCCGCATTCAGGCGCCATATAACGGTTTTGTGTATTTTTCTAAGATTCTACACACGCTACAAATACAGATTGACACGTACGTGTAGCTCAACATGTGTACGATCAAAGGGAATTATTTTCATCTCTCTGCCGCTAATATTTTAGCTTTTATGAGACATAAAATAGGTTCCTCAGATCTAATGATAAATCAGTTCAGAAAAGTTTGCAGACCGACTGGGCCTTGTGAATGACCCCTGTGGATCCGTGTTGCCACTTTGGCTAGGGGTCCCTTTGAAGGCTGCAGAAAGGTGGCAATCTATGTTTACTGATATGGGAACTTTTATTGGCATTTAGGTGACAACTCTGGCCTAGAAACTGGTCCTGTCCTTTTCAAATGCTAATGACAGAACACATGTGCATGACTGATATTGAATACTATATTTTTAATAACCCAGAATTAAACTACATCTACAATTACACTACTTCTACAGATCACGTCACATCTTATTAAGGCAAAACTATCCTACTCTTACATTTACGTTACAACCGGCAGACACCGAGCCGACGTACAGCTACGGCGTTTTGCGCAGGAGAGCCAACCTGCTGCAGTATAATGATGGCGGCTGGTCGGCTAGTGGTTAAACAGGGAAATCTGCGCCACACAGGGTAATTAGGGTGGGCCCAGGTGTACCTATAGGTAAGCCTTACTATAGACTCCCCTATATGTAAAAGTCATGCATGGAAGTTTGCTCCCACTTTAATGCTGAATAAATGGCCTAAAATTTCCTATTGAAACTGCCATCATGATGTGAGAATGATTCTTAACCTTTTGAAGTTTAAACTATGAAGAGTTCCTGCTATTAATTCTGCACAGAATGCAATATTGTTCCATTAAAGTTTAAAGATTAACCAAAGTTGTGTGGATATGTACAACATTTTACATACATTAAAATAAGATATGGTCTATGGATAATACATGTAGCGACCTCACCCCTCTCACCCCTTCATTCTCGGCTTGTCTTTCTTTGTCTAGGGTTGTTAGTGCTGGGGGGAGGGATAAGATACACCACGGCCCATGTCCTCCATAGTGAAGAGGTGAAGGCCAGAAAGATTGGGCTTTGTGTAGGTGTCCTAGAGTCAAGTCCTGTACTTCGTCCCTGACTCCTTTGCTCCTAGTAACCAAAGTTCCACACAGTGAATAGATCCAACACAGTTTTATTCTTCTCAGCGAATAAACACACATCACGGTTAAGTTGGATTATTTTGCAACAACTTGGTCTTAATGGGAATAGGTTGAGGCACAATCCCTTCCCTTCTCTTGCCAACCACTGTGGTTTCACCAGTGGCGAATAGTCACTGCCACTAGTTAGTGAAATAGAACGTGAATTACCTTCGCTAGCACGGCCCCTGTCAGGTGAAGGATATCCGTCCAAGGGAGATACCGGAGGCCTCTCTGTCACCAGCGATGCTGCGCCGGACTCTCCAGAGAAGTTCTGCACACCAGACCTCACGAACTCAGACACGGCACCCAAGGAGTTAGGGCCCCCTCGGATTCCTCCACCCTCGCGGAACTCAGTCGAAGGTACTGAGCCCCAGGCATCCGCCATAGTACCTCATCCCAGGCTAAAGGTGCCTGAGATGGACTCCATCTCCGCTCCGGCCAGGTCAAAGGCACCTGGGCCCGGAACACCGGAATGCCAGCACCCAAGCTGAAGGTGCCTGGGTGCGGCCACGTCCTCAGACTCTGCACTCTGAACCCCGTGGTAAGGGTGTCCGCCCCTTTTATCTCCTCTCCCTTCGCGCCACAGCGGGTTCCCCGCCCCGCTGTACCAGCTCCAGGGGAGGACAAAAAGGCATAGTCCTGCGGCCCCCGGCAACAACGCCACCGATAGGCCCAGGGAACCCCACACCACCAGAGTCCTCCGAGAACCATAAAAGGACCTCAGATTCCCTAGCAATCAGTGCATCTGGGTTACACTACCACCCAGATGCTTCCCCTAAATTCAAATACCCGCTACATACAGTTACTTCAGAAAGGGAAGGCCACAAAAAGATCAAGAATGCAAAGATTGTCAGGACTGGAGAAGCAGTTAGGGCCAAAGAATCTAGATGTAACTGGCCCACATTGAGGAATTTGTGTTGGGAAGTGAAAATTCCCACCCGGTAAGTCGAGATAGATGATTAATGTGTTTGAATGGAAGAGGTATAAGTGCAATGCCCATGATTTCCAATACCTCCAGTGATGTCCTGTCCATAACAATCTGGGGAGGCACTAGCTCAGCTGCAAAGAGTTAGGCACACTAAGAGGGGAGTGCAGCCCAACAATTTGTGGGACCAATCTGTAGAGCCTCAAAGTGAGATACTTGCAGAGAAGAATCTAAAAGAGAATTCCCACTCTGCAATAGCATGACTGCTACAAAGAGGAGGCTTTCAGTCTACGTTCTCACCATTCCCTTGTAAACCTCAAGTAATGTGTAAACCTCCTCATACAGTAAATGCTTGGATTGTGATATTGAATACTACAGAAAATTTAAAATAACTAAACACTGGTGCTCTAGGCATTAAAAAAAGCATATTCAGTTTTTTTCTTTTTTTCTTTCTTTTTCTGACAGCTCTGCACATGCCAAATGAAACTTTAGCTCCTTCCAGCCGAGCGTACGCAGATATGCAGCCTTGGCTTTAGGGGGTTATACCATGATAATGCCTGCTGCTGCAGGCATCATCCCAGTAAAAATTTTTAGAGCGTGTGGTCAGCTCTTCAGGGATCATAATCGATGCTGCTATAAGACCTGGTCCGCGATCTGGCACTTCCGCCAACTAGAGAGAGACTGGCACAAAGCCAGAAATGGCTTTGTTCCAGTCTTCTCTCTGTAAATACGGAAGCGACATCACAACGTCGCTTCCGGTTTACTCGGCTGCCAATGGCGCCAGTTTTTAAAATAGTGACAGTATTTAGAATCACAGTTTTTGCCGATCTGAATACTTTGATAGGAAAGGAGGGATTTGGGGTCTTTTAGACCCCTGTCATCACCTATTACTGTCACAAGGGATGTTTACATTCCTTGTGACAGCAATAAAAGTGATCAATTTTTTTTAAAGTAGCAAAAAATAAAATAAAAATTAATTAAATAAATTTTAAAAAAGATAAATAATTTAAAGCGCCCCCCCGTCCCTGCGAGCTCGCGCAGCAAAGAAAACACACCCATAATTCATGCCCCCATATGTAAACGGTGTTTAAATCTAGGGATGAGCCAACTTTAGAAACCTATTAAGTACAATGGACTCGAACCTTCAAAATCAAAAGTGCTAATTATCAAGGCTAATATGCAAGTTATTGTCCTAAAAAGTGTTTTGGGACCCGGGTCTTGCCCCAGGGGACATGTATCAATGCAAAAAAAATGTTTTTTAAAAACTGACGTTTTTTCGGGAGCAGTGATTTTAATAATGCTTAAAGTGAAACAATAAAAGTGAAATATTCCTTTAAATTTCGTACCTGGGGGGTGTATAGTATGTCTGTAAAGCAGCGCTTGTTTCCCGTGCTTAGAACTGTCCCTGCACAAAATGTAATTTCTGAAGGAAAAAAAGTCATCTAAAAGCACTCGCAGCTATAATGAATTGTCGGCTACCGGCAATATAGAGAAAAGTCATTGATAAAAAAAAAATGCATGGGGGTCCCCCCAAATTCAATTACCAGGCCCTTCAGGTCTGGTATGGATATTAGGGGGAACCCTGCGTCAAATAAAAAAAAATACGTGGGGTTCCCCCAAAATATCCATACTGGACCGCAGTGCAATCTTTCCTTGTAAGTCACCATCTTGCAGTCCTACATGTGTCGCTTAACTTAGGCTTCTTCAGGGACGAGTAAGGACTTTATTTTATCTAAGAGAAAGTATAAATGATTTATACATACATATTTTGCACATAATGATAAAAAAAAAAGATAATTATCATGAATTTTAACAAAAATAGAGACCAGTGACAGATTGCTCCCAAAGGATTCTTTCGTATTTCCGTAAGGGTTATTTTTCTGTTGATTCGTTTTTCCTTTAGTCTAATTTTCGTTGATTCGAAATTAGTATTTACGTTATATTTTATATTCGGCCGCATTCGTATTTTCATAAGAACTATATTTTCGAAGATTTGCAATGATTCGTATCTTCGTGTCTAATTTCCGTTGATTGGAAAATCGTACTTTTGTAGATTTAATTACATTCGTACTTTCGTTAGAATACATTTTCCGTTTATTCAAAACACTACTCGTCGTAATTTTGTAATTCGTACTTTCGTGAGATTGACTGGCTCATTTATTCGTACTTTCGTAACATTGTTTTCGTAGATTAGTAATTAGGGCATAATTCGTAATTTTACATAATGTGTCAGAATAGGAAAAAACAAAAATATGTCAGAGATATTACAAAATACAAATATAGAAATTAGAATCTAGACAGAGTATGCTTAAGAAACAAAGAATTTCTCTCTCACAAGTCACAACTTTACTCACAAATCCAACAGAACAGTGCAACCTAACCAACCACAACCTATCTGGACTGTGGATGGAATGCACTGCAGTCTAACACAGAAAAACACACAAGGGAATAAGAAACAAGCTAATTGGGGGAAGAGATAACCTCTTCAGGGGAAGGGACAAGCTTATTGGCCATTGGACAACGTCCAGAACTAATTCAGAACTAAATAGAATTGATGTTTTATCGAATTTTCGTTGTTTTGATTTCCGTTTTTCCGAAGGTTCGTAATTTTTTTTTCGTTCATTTTGATTTTCGTTAATATGGATCTTTGTTCGTTATTTTCGTTGTTTTGTTTTACGTTTTCCGAATATTCGTAATTTTGCGTTTTCGTTCATTTTGATTTTCGTTATTTTTTGATCTTTCTTCGGTATTTTCGTTTTTTACTTTTTCGTATTTTGGCTGTTTCAAATTTACTAAATTCGTATTTTCGTTGTTTTCCATATTCGTTCTTTTTGATAATTTGTTGTTCATTTGTAATTTTATCAAACCGTTTTTTTGTTCGTATGTTTATGAATCAACGAATTTTGGCGAATAACGAATTCGTAACTAAACGAATTGCACATGTCTAATTTTGACCATGTACTCACATGGCATCGTTATATTGACAATGTCATAATTATTTGATCAAAAGATGAGCTTGTACGATTTCTAGAGAATTTACAAATCAATACCTACAATCTAAAATTCACTTACAGCTTCAGCCAGGAGAGGATTACCTTCTTGGATGTTGAATTGTTCGTGAATGAGAAAGGCAATTTATGCTCTACACTCTATAGGAAACCGACCGCAGGCAACCCCTTATTGCATGCTACCAGCTCACACCCTAAACCACTCATTACCAGCATTCCATTTAGCCAGTATCTAAGACTCAAATGCAACTGTTCTCAAGAGTCATGCCGCGTACACACGATCGATTTTTTCGACGGTGAAAACACCGTCGAAAAAATCGACATTAAAAACGAGAAACAGCTTGTTCCCCCCACACACGGCCATTTTAAATGTCATTTTTTTTTTGGTCGAAAAAAACGACCATGTGTGGGCTCCGCGGCAGTGTTTCCCTATGTTCTAATTTTTCTCGTCGTTTTTAATGCCGTTTTTCTCGTCGAAAAAAACGACAGAAAGCCCACAGACGATCGTTTTTCTCGTCGAATGGGAAAAATTACGTTTTTTTCGACTGGAAAAACGGCCGTGTGTACGCGGCATCAGACTTCCAACGAGAATCTAACCAACTCTATGCACGCCTGAGATCTAGAGGATACACTAAAACATGTTTTGAGAAAGGCCTTCAACAAACTGAGAATCTTGGATAGGAACACCTTGATCTATAATACTAAAGAAAAAAACAATCTGACTCAACTAGAATCATCACAAGGTACAATTGACAACATGCGTCTATTAGGAAAATTTACAAGTTTTGGTATTTGTTGACATCTGATGAGAGAATCAACAAATACATAAAACCTTATCCTGAGATAACGTACAAACGCTCACGTTCTATTAGAGACACTACAGTATCTAGTCACTATGCAACCGACATTATCCCCAGGCCAACTAGGACAGGTACCTGTCCATGCGGTAAATGTAACTTTTGTCGTTATATAGTGAAGGGTCCCAATATAAATCTACCCAATGGTGATACTTGGGTACCCAAATGCAGAGTTACATGTGTAGCGGGCACTGTCGGTCTCCCAATCCCCTCTATTAAAGTTCTTGCTCGAAATGTCTCTGGTCTAGGGGTATGATAGGAAAGGGAGTGCGTGCGCTACGCCTGGCTTCCACCACAGATATATAAGTGGTATCAGCAAAAGTTCTTTACCTTTGGGCCTGTATTGTGTATCGAATCCTCCCTCCAGGAGTCATCTGCCAGGAAACGAGTCTCACACCGTTGCAAGTCCAACACTCCTTTATTTGAACATAGCATGGACTTACTTGCTTTACAAAACCAGAAAAGGAGGTGTGAATGTGTATGTAAACCCAGATACAAGTTCTTTCCTCCACTCTCCTCCAAAGAGTGGGCAATGGTCTCCGCACGAGGGAAATTCACCTTCCGGATGGTCTCCGACAAGAGGCTCACCCGTCACCGGCAGTATGCTGCACCGGGTCTTCAGATGAGGAGCTCTTCCCGGTCCATTACGTCCACCTCGGATTCAGGCGTCCATCTCTGGAGCACCCTAGGATCCTTCCCTCGCGGAACTCAGTGTTGGGCACTGAGCTCCGGACCGCAAACTGAGTACCTCACCTCAGGCTAAAGGTGCCTGAGGTGGAACATGACCTCCGGTGGTCCTCTAGGCCTAGTCCGCCCGGAGGACAAACACGAACTCCGTCCACAGGCTGAAGGTGCCTGGGACAACGAACCACAACCTCGTGACAAAAAGGCCGGCCCCCTTTATACCTTCCCCCGGCATGCGTAGCGGGTTCCCCGCCCCACCACACGGCTGCCGAAGAAAGACAAAAAGGGATTCGACACAGCAATGACTCGTCCGTCGGCCCAAAGTGACAGCGCCACCCGGTGGACCGCCGGAGATACACCACCAGTGTCACCGTAAAAATTCAAAAGTTTCCCCGGGAAAGTAAATACCCGGTACACATGCAAGACAACAGGCGTTATTTACCTTATGAAATGCAGCTGTGGGGCATTCTATATAGGGAAAACAAAAATATTTTTTTTCTGTAGGATTCGTGACCATGTGTCGGCCATTTCCAAAAAACTGATGGAAAAAACCCTTCATGAGCCCCCCCATGGGAGTCATATTTACCACAAGGGACCTACAATTCTTCATTGATATTGTGGTTCCATTTGTTCTCAGACCAAACAACATGAACATCGTTGATGTTATGTTGTTATTTTCTCAATCCTACTATATGTGCTAAGGGAAGTGATATTACATACATCTTCCCTTTATCTCATATGTCATTATTTTCATATAATTGATGCACTCTTTGAGAGCTATGTGCAATACCCCTTTGACTCAGGGGGGGTCCCTCCATATATGCCCCTGCACTATGGGGGCTATAATACCATTTTTTTTCAAAGTTTCAATTGTTGGGAGGGATCCAAGCATTGGTATGTGACCTCCTTTCATATAATGTTTGGTCCATGCACATCATGGCCCAATATATAGTTATATACACTTTGTATAATCAACAGTTTTCTGCTCAATTCATTTTATTTTGTTTTTCTTTGCCATATTTCACTTTTTTTTGTCTCGTTTGGACACTTTTGTTGTTTTTCGTGGTCCATTTCACATTCAGATTTATATGTGTTTATTTTTACTCCATTTGTTTTTTGCCTTATATTTTTTGTCAGTTATTGTTTGTTTTTTGTGACCACACTTTATTTTATTTTGTTTTATTTTATTTTTATATTTATGTTTATTTTTATTATTTTTTTCATCTGGATTTTATTGTACTCCATTATACTGTATTGTACTTTACCAACATTGTTCATTCTCTTTTTGTTTTTCTGCCTTAGTTTTTCCATTTTGTTTCCATTCATGTACCACTCGGGCAGACATCCATGCTCATATGATCCTTTTCCACCAGCCTGTGATTCACCCATAGGTCCACTACGGGCGCCCGGGGCAACCATCAGAATAAGCATACCCTGCTGCTGAATCCGAGTGGAGGCACTCTTCTGTTTGAATGGGCTGCAGGGTTCTTTATACATTTGTTGGACCTTGCAGCATTTTCATTCATAAACAAAGTTATTTCCCTTTTTTTCTATATCATTGACAGATATAGAGTATACTCAAACGGTCCTCTTATGTACTGAATGTTTGCTGTTTTGTGATTCTAAGGCTCCCAGACCACGCAGCTATTGATCTATCAGCATGTAAGCCCACATATCTATGCTATACATTATCTTTGAGAGCAATCTGTCACTGGTCTCTATTTTTGACCATTTTATAACAGCTCAAAATTCTTTTGTTTATCTCCTCAAGGCTGGATCAACAATAGTGCTAAGCTTGTTATCCCTATCTGGATTCTCTGGATGCTTAGCATGGTCAGGGTTGGATCTGGACACATGCTAGCACAGATGTCTGTTGTTCTATAAAGTGCTCCCAGTTTATTTGACTCACTACTGGGGCACACTTTTTTTGTTTGGAGTGCTCCCATGAGTCTGGAGGTATTAGTTTATGCTATTCTAGTAATGTATTTTTTGTTTAAATTCATGATAATTATTATCTTTTTGTTTTATTTTTATGTGCAAAATATGTATGTATAAATCATTTATACTTTCTCTTAGATAAAATAAAGTCCTTACTCGTCCCTAAAGAAGCCTGAATTAGGCAAAACATGTAGGACTGCAAGTTGGTGACTTACAAGGAAAGAATGGACTGCGTTGTATTCTCTTTCCCTTTTTTAATGCTATGTAATTCATGAATAAAACTTTATATATTTTTATACAATTTTTCTAATTTTTTTTGTTTAAAATCTTCAAATACTATCAAGCACCGTTAAAGTCCTACGCATCTCCCCGTCTTTGGGGTTTCTATACAATTTTTTCTATAGGGATGTAGGTGCTATATACAAATCTTTTTCTTAAGTGTTAGCTCTATAATCTCCTTATCCATACTAGACCCTTCAGGTCTGGTATGGATTTTAAGGGGAACTCCACCCCAAATAAAAAAAAATGGCGTGGAGTTCCCCCCACAAATCCATACCAGACCCTTTATCCGAGCATGCAACCTGGCAGGCTGCAGGAAAAGAGGGGGGGCGAGAGAATGCCCCCCCTCCTGAACCGTACCAGGCCACATGCCCTCAACATGGGGAGGATGCTTTGGGGGTCTGTGACCCCTCAAAGCACCATGTCCCCATGTTGATGGGGACAATGGCCTCATCCCCACAACCCTTGCCTGGTGGTTGTGGGGAGGATGCTTTGGGGGTCTGTGACCCCTTAAAGCACCATGTCCCCATGTTGATGGGGACAATGGCCTCATCCCCACAACCCTTGCCCGGTGGTTGTGGGAGTCTACCCCTACCATTTCACAAAGAAAGTGTAAAAGAAAAAGTAAAAAAAACACAGACACTGTTGGGAAAAGTCCTTAAATAAAAAAAAATAAAAAAACACATTCCAGCGATGTAATCCAGTGTCCCGCGGTGACCCGATGTTCAGCGCTGCAGTCTCCACTCCACACGAAACGTCATTGGCTGAGCGGACCTACACTGCGGAGGAAGTTCCCCATCAGGTCCATTCAGCCAATGACGTAGGCGGGGTCTGAGGTACGAGGGGGCGGGGGCGCCCTCGTTTCTCAGACTCCGCCTACGTCATCTGCTGAGTGGACCTGATGGGGAACTTCCTCCGCAGTGTAAAAAATTAATAGACCCACTCCTTCTCACATTCCCCATCAGGTCCGCTCAGCCTTACACCTACGTCATTGGCTGAGCGGACCTAATGGGGAACGTGAGAAGGGGCGGGTCTATTCATTTTTTACACTGCGGAGGAAGTTCCCCATCAGGTCCACTCATCCGCAGTGTAATAAATGAATAGGTAAAGAAAAAACTACTGCGCAAGTCAGAAATTAATATAAAGAAAAATGATACCACCAGTGATAAATTAGTGGCCGCTGCTGCGACTGAAAATGTGGATACACACATATAAGGACAATGTAAAAAATAACAGTTGCACTGCGTGATGCTGGCACACTACTGCCAATAAGGCGTGACACCCTATGGATGTGGCATGATTACAATACACCATATGCAATGAAAATATAAAGTGATAAGTAAATTATACCAAAATGTACCAAAATGACTATGTGACATATGACCAAGTCAATTTATCATTCCAATAATCATAGTTGAAAAGAATTATTTAACAAGCAATTCTTCTTAGGAATGTCCAAAAAAGAGCTGGGAAATGACATGTCTCATAATAGAAAAAGGTTCCAAGATGACGTTGATTCAAAAAGTTCTACTAGGCAAGTGAATATTGGTGACTTCACACTTAAACACCCAAGAAGAAAGTGTAGTGATGGAAAAGACAGAGATCCTCCACCTCCAATATCGAATCTCCTTACCAGCTCTTGTGGATCCCTGGTAAAAGAGATTGTAAACACCTGCGGCTATTTCCCCCGCCAAGGGTCTTGGAGTAGTATATCAGCATATAGTATCTTCCTCCACACTAAGGGCTCCTCAGTATAATCCCTGTATATATCATTCCAAAAAAGATATAAGGGCCACCATAGTGAAGTACTTAATAACAGTTTAATCAAAAAATATTGAAAATACACTTACAAGAAAGTGGTGATATAAAAGCATATAAAATCGTTCGTAAGCCGGCCGGCTTAAACTATCCGCCCCTCCTTCCGGGATATCGTTGTTTGTTCGTTGGTGACATCAGCGCGCTGCTACTCCCTACGCCGTTTCGTCAGAGATGACGTCTTCCAGGGGCACTACGTGAGAAGGGGCGGGTCTATTCATTTTTTACACTGCGGAGGAAGTTCCCCATCAGGTCCGCTCCTCCGCAGTGTAATAAATCAATAGACCCGCCCCTTCTCACGTTCCCCATCAGGTCCGCTCAGCCTTACACCTACGTCATTGGCTGAGCGGACCTGATGGGGAACATGAGAAGAGGCGGGTCTATTCATTTTTTACACTGCGGAAGAAGTTCCCCATCAGGTCCGCTCAGCCCATGACGTAGGCAGGGTCTGACTGAGATACGAGGATGCAGGGTTCCCCTTAATATCCATACCAGACCTGAAGGGCTTGGTAATTTAATTTGGGGGGACCCCCACGCGTTTTTTTTTTTTTCAGTGACTTTTCTCTATATTGCCGGGAGCCGACAATTGATTATAGCCGCGAGTGTTTTTAAATGACTTTTTTTCCTTCAGAAAGGACATTTTGTGCAGGGACAGTTCTAAGCACGGGAAACAAGCGCTGCTTTACAGGCATACTATACACCCCCTCCCCCCCAGGTACGAAATTTAAAGGAATATTTCACTTTTATTGTTTCACTGTAAGCATTATTAAAATCACTGCAGTTTTTAAAACTTTTTTTTGCATTGATACATGTCCCCTGGGGCAGGACCCAGGTCCCCAAACACTTTTTAGGACAATAACTTGCATATAAGCCTTTATAATTAGCACTTTAGATTTCTCCCATAGACTTTTACAGGGTGTTCTGCGGCTTTTCGAATTTGCTGCGAACACCCCAAATTGTTCGCTGTTCGGCGAACGTGCGAACAGGCAATGTTCGAGCCGAACATGAGTTCGACTCAAACTCAAAGCTCATCCCTATTTAAATCACACATGCGAGGTATCTCCGCAATCGTCAGAGCAAGAGCAATAATTCTAGCACTAGACCTCCTCTGTAAAGCCTCATACACACAATCGGATATCCTATGGATTCTAATACGATGATTTTGTCCATCGGAAATCCGATGAAGCTGACTTCCATCAGTCTTGCCTATACACCATCAGTCAAAAAACCGACCGTTCCAAACGCGGTGATGTAAAACACTCTGATGAGCCGAGAAAAATGAAGTTTAATGCTTCTGAGCATGCGTCGACTTGATTCTGAGCATGCGTGGGTTTTTTATCCAATGGACTTGCCCATAGACGATCGGAATTTGCTATCGGTTTTTGATCCATCGGAAAAATTCAAAACATGTTGTATTTTTTAAAACCGATGGAAAAAAGACCGATGGGGCCAATACACGATCGGTTTGTCCGATGAAAAAAGTCCATCGGACTGTTTTCATCAGTAAAACCGATCGTGTGTACAGGGCTTAACTCTAACATGGTAACCGTGATTTTTTTTTTAAAGCGCCGCCTATGGAGATTTTTAGGTACCGTAGTTTGTCGCCATTCCAATATTGTGCAAAATTTCAAAGCATGACATGCTGGACATGTTACTCGGCGTAACATTATCTTTCACATTATACAAAGAAATTGGGCTAACTTTACTGTTTAGTGTATATTTTATGTATACACCAAAGTAATTTTCTAGAAAAAAATACAGATTTTAACTTGCAAGCAACAAATGTCAGAAATTGGCTTAGTCATGAAAGGGTTAAATTGGCCACAGTAATATAATTTATTTAAAGTTTCATTGTCTCATTGTCAAAACATGCCTTTTCATTTATATTTTTATTTTTTTCCCCTGGCATGGAGACAATAAGAAGTCCAGAATACATATTGGGAACCTAATTCACTAGAATTCTTGGTCATCATTGTTCCTTAATTAAGCGTAGTTTAAGTATTAATAATAGTTCATTAATTTCATATGCTATTTAGAATTCATCTTGAAATATATAACAATGATGTACAATATATACATTGCAAAGTCAGATATGTATGTTATTTGCAAATACTTACTGTCTAAACTGTTAGAAAACCAGTACCAAAAACATATATAATTTTATAAAAACAAAAAACTCGGTTGTCTTCATTATCTTTCTTTAGAAGTCACCATAATTGATGTCTTTTGACATGGCTAAAAAGAAATGATCTTTAGAAAACTGCTTTCATTAAATACTAAATAGGTTTTTTACTCTGCAGTGTGACATGTCACTGTTTTCTCTGTTATTCACCGCATCCATTAGCTTATTGTAATGCACCAAAGAATAAAAGGTAGGGGTCATGTCAGCTGATCTACAAATGTAATAGGATGACTGCTCTCGCTACTGTACAATCACGGCTGCTCAATTCTGCTTTCATATTTTCCAAACAAAAAAAGTCATTTATTCTGAAAAGTGTGTGCATTTGTATTTACCTGATTGTAAACTGCCTGCAGGAAGCCATTGTTCAGTGGAGAGTTGTACTCTTCACCGCTGTGCACAGCTTTTAGAGCAGTGTCATAAACTTTAAGTGGCTCAAAGAAAAGAAATACAAAACACGCTGTGCCCTGAGACTGAAAGAAAAAGTCACTGTGGCATAAAAGCATAGAAATGAAATGAGAAGGACTGGCGTGCATTTATTTACATGTAAGAGGTATCAGAAGGCAGAACCTGAATATGTGAATACCTGAACCTGAATACCTGAACCTGAATATATACATTATCAATAGCCTTCTATTAACAATCTGCAACTCTGCACATCACTAGACCTAAAAATGTGCTTTCAAACTTCCATGAAAATTGTAGATGCTGCTGTGTAGAGTTGCAGATTGTTAATAGAAGGCTATTGATAATGTATATATTCAGGAGGATTTATTAAATATCTCCAGTTTTAAGGCAGCATTTTTTTGTTATAAAAATCACAATTTAGTAGACATAGTTGAAGATTACTGACCAAGTGCTTGATATGTTATACGCAGCAGGAGTATTGGTAGAAAAAATGATGAGGTGCTTTAACCACTTGACCTCCGGAAGGTTTTACCCCCTTCCTGACCAGAGCACTTTTTGCAATTTGGCACTGCGCTGCTTTAACTGGTAATTGCGCGGTCATGCAACGCTGTAACAAAATTTGCATCCTTTTTTTACCACCAGTAGAGCTTTCTTTTGGTGGTATTTGATCACCACTGGAATTTTTATTTATTTTTTCGGTATAAATGAAAACAAATTGTAAGACATTATATTTTCTAATTTGTGTTCTAAAAAATATCCAATAAACAAAATTTTTGCCATACATTTAGGCCAAAATGTATTCAGCCACACATCTTTGGTAAAATAAAAAATTCAATAAGTGTATATTTATTAGTTTGCGCAAAAGTTATAGCTTCTACAAACTATGGTATATTTACTGGAATTTACGCAACTTTTACTTTCTGACTGCCTATCTCATTTCTTGAGGTGCTAAAATGGCAGGGAAGTAGAACCCCCCCCCCCGCCAAATTACTACTTTTTGGAAAGTAGACACCCCAAGGAATTTGCAGAGAGGCATGTTAAGCCCATGGAATATTTCATTTTTTTGTCACAATTGATTGAAAAATTACAATAAAAATATATTTTTTTAAAATTTTACACAAAGTTGTTACTGAAATTATATATTGCTCACACATGGCATGGGTATATGTGGAATTACACTCTAAAATACATTCTGCTGCTCCTCCTGAGTATGGGGATACCACATGTGTGAGGCTTTTTGGGAGCCTAGCCACGTACAGGTGCCGAAAACCAATCACCGCCTTCAGGATTTCAAAGGGCGTAAATTGCTCATTTCACTTCCTCACAACCTATCAAAGGGATGTTGAGACCATGAAATATTTTATGTTTTTCCCCCCTTTTTGGAAAAATGACCCCAACATTTTTTGGTATCTTGGTATTATTTTGCAGATCTCGCTTTTTGTCACAAAGTTTTGAAAATTTTAAAAATAAAAGAAAAAATATATTTTCCTTTTCTTTCTTCATTTTCCAAAACAAATGAGAGCTGCAAAATACTCACCATGCCTCTCAAGAAATACTTTGGGGTGTCTACTTTCCGAAAAGGGGTAATTTGGGGGGGATTTGTGCTAGCTTGGAATTTCATGGCCTCCGAAACTGTGATAGGTAGTGAGGAAGTTAACCACTTGCCGACTGCCCACCGTCGATTGACGGCGGCAGAATGGCGCCCGCCGCGTCCCTAAGGAGCCAATGCGTGTGCCCGGCAGCCGCAATGTCCGCCGGGCACCCGCGATTGCTCCTGACAGAACGAAAACGGGGATTTGTGTGTGTAAACATAAATCCACATCCTGTCAGGGGAGAGGAGACAGATTGTGTTCCTAGTATATAGGAACAATGAGTGGTCTCCTCCCCAAGTCAGTCCCATCTCCCACAGTTAGAACACACAGTCAGGGAACACATTTAACCCCTTGATCGCCCCTAGTGTTAACCCCTTCCCTGCCAGTGACATTTATACAGTAATCAGTGCATTTTTATAGCACTGATCGCTGTATAAATGTCTATGGTCCCAAAAATGTGTCAAAAGTGTCCGATCTGTCCGGGCGCAGTCCTGATAAAATTTGCTGATCGCCGCCATTACTAGAAAAAAAAGAAAAAATGCCATAAATCTATCCCCTATTTTGTAGGCACTATAACTTTTGCGCATTTCAATCAATACGCTTATTGCTATTTTTTTTACCAAAAATATGTAGAAGAATACATATCGGCCTAAACTGAGGAAGAAATTCGTTTTTTGTTTTTTTTTATTTGGGATTTTTTGTTTTTTTTTCACAATCAAAGGTTTTATTGAAAGATAATTAAAACATATATTTGACAACGTTGTAAAATTGACAAGAAACTTGTACTGAAAAACCATGTCTGTTGACAGTATAATAGGTACAAAATTGTAAATGCATACGAACATTTGTATTAATGAAAATATATATACTTATTAAATTTGAGAGGTGAAAACAGTAGTAAGGAACTAGATATGAGGGGCGGGGAAGAGTTGGGACTAGTGGGAAAGTAAAGGGGGGGGGGGTGAAGAAGGGAGAAAGTTGAGGGTGGTTCTGTACCAAAACTTTATATAGGCTTACATATATATTCTAATATGTAGTCCTATTGTAAGGAACACCTTATAGTTATACAAACAGTACAGTGGAGTTATATACCATGTAGTGAGTTACTGAACCTCTTATATGTAAAGTCAATGATAGTCACTTGAATATATGAATAGTACCCAGAGTTGCCACATTTTATTGAAACTCTCGCTATTTTATTTTTTCATTGCCACAATCTCCTCCATCTTGTACAAGTATTGTACCCTGTCCAACCAATCCTTGACCGTCGGGACTCTGGTGGTTTTCCAATGCAATGGAATAAGAGTTTTTGCTGCAGTTAAGAGATGTCTGGTTAATGATTTCTTAGATTTACTGAGCGTGAAGTGGTTAATGTGTAACAGACATGCAGCTGCATTCAGGTTTATTTTGGTGTCTGTAATGAGTTTTATCCATTTTGTTATCTGTTCCCAGTAGTCAAGGATTGGGGGACATTCCCACCAGATGTGTAAGAAAGACCCTGTTTCCTTGTCACATCGCCAGCAGGTATCTGACGCTGTGTTTGACCATTTTTTGGCTTTCTGCAGAGTCATGTACCACTGTGTTAAAATTTTATAGGAGATTTCCTGGTATTTTGTGCTAAGCGAGCATTTGTGTGCTAATTTACATGCTTTTTTCCATTGGGCGTCGCTGAATTTGCGATCTAGGACATTTTCCCAGTTATCTTTATGTTTGTTGCGATCATCTGTTTGTGATTGACTCAACTAAGTATAAGCTAAGGAGGCTGGGTCAGGTCCATAAATATTGGGACATCAACACAATTCTAATCTTTTTAGCTCTATACACCACCACAAAAGATTTGAAATGAAACAAACAAGATGTACTTTAACTGCAGACTTTCAGCTTTAATTTGAGGGTATTTACATTCAAATCAGGTAAACGGTGTAGGAATTACAACAGTTTGTATATGTGCCTCCCACTTTTTAAGGGACCAAAAGTAATGAGACAATTGGCTGCTCAGCTGTTCCATGGCCCGGTGTGTGTTCTTCGCTCATTATCCCATTTACAAGGAGCAGATAAAAGGTCCAGAGTTAATTTCAAGTGCGCTATTTGCATTTGGAATCTGTTGCTGTCAACTCTCAATATGACATCCAAACAGCTGTCACTATCAGTGAAGCAAGCCATTATTAGGCTGAAAAAACAAAACAAACCCATCAGTGAGATAGCAAAAACATTAGGTGTGGCCAAATCAACTGTTTGGAACATCCTTAAAAAGAAATAACACACCGGTGCGCTCAGCAACACCAAAAGATCCGGAAGACCACGGAAAACAACTGTGGTGGAAGACCGAATAATTCTTTCCCTGGTGAAGAAAACACCCTTCACAAAAGTTGGCCAGATCAAGAACACTCTCCAAGAGGTAGGTGTATGTGTGTCAAAGTCAACAATCAAGAGAAGACTTCACCAGAGTGAATACAGAGGGTTCACGACAAGCTGTAAACCATTGGTGAGCCTCAAAAACAGGAAGGCCAGATTAGAGTTGGCCAAACAACATCTAAAAAAGCCTTCACAGTTATGGAACAACATCCTATGGACAGATGAGACCAAGATCAACTTGTACCAGAGTGATGGGAAGAGAAGAGTATGGAGAAGGAAAGGAACTGCTCATTAGGGATGAGCCGAACACCCCCGGGTTCGGTTCGCACCAGAACCTTCGAACGGACCGAAAGTTCGCGCGAATTTTCGAACCCTATTCGTTATAATGGACGCGAACGTTCGAAATCAAAATTGCTAATTACAACGGCCAATATGCATGTTAATGTTATAAAACAGGTTTGGGGACCCGGGTCCTGCCCCAGGGGACATATATCAATGCAAAAAGAAATTTTAAAAACTAAAGTTTTTTCGGGAGCAGTCATTTTAATGATGCATAAAGTGAAAAAAAAAAAGTGAAATTTTCCTTTAAATACGGTACCTGGGGGGTGTCTAAAGTATGCCTGTGAAGTGGCATGTGTTTCCCGTGTTTAGAACTGTCCTTGCACAAAATGACATTTGTAAAGGAAAAAAAGAAGCCATTTAAAACCACTTGCGGCTTTAATGTCATGTCTTGTCCTGGCCGCCATATGGCTGAAAATCCTTGAGAAAAATGGCATGGCTACCCCATCACCCCCCCCCCACCCCAGCCCCTTTGGGTCTTGTATGGATACTAAGGGGGACCCCGCACCCAAAATAAAACCCTATACCTACAACCCTATATACTCTGAACAGCAGTATATAGGTGGTGCAAACAAGACATGGACTGTAGGTTTGTTCTTAAGTAGAATCTGAACAGGTACATTATGAAGTGTAGCTACATCCCAAAAAAATCAATTTTTAAGCTTTTTGGAGAACATAGGGAGGGGTTATCACCCCTGTAACATTTGCTGTCTTTGCACATCTGTTCAGAACATGTCACCTCACTTTCCGTCCCAATGACAAATGTTTTTGGAAAAGTGGGGTTTTAATTGAAACAAGGATTGGTGATAAAGCATCAGTAGAGAGGAGATACCTTTTTCCCAAATTAAATCTAACAGGATAGAATTTTCCTTCCTAGGGGTAGATTTCCTCTCACTTCCTGTTTTCTCTTGCCGTTTGCAAGTAGGAGTCGTTTGTAAGTTGGATGTTTGAAAGTAGGGGCCTGCCGTATATACTCTGCAGAAATTTGCCCTATTAGATGTTGGTGTAGCCACAAGACTGGTGGGCACAGGAATGGGCCCTGCTGTGAGTTAATAGATCAAGATTTGTACTTGCATGCACCTGTTGAACCGGGCAGAAAAATTGGGCCTTTGGTGGTGGTGGTGGTGGTGGTGGACGGTGTTGCCACAAGGCTGTAGGCCCTCATAGTTACTCTTGGTGGGCGCAGGAATGGGCCCTGCTGTGAACTATTAGATCAAGATTTGTAATTACACGCCCCTGTTAAACAGGGGCTGAAAAATTGTGCCTTAGGCATTGGTGCTGGTGCCACAACACTGCAACCCCTCACAGATACTGTACTTGGAGCACAGCAGTCACACCTGTTGCGAAGCATCTTTTTAAAAAATTGTAATTACACGCCCCTGTTATACAGGGGCTGAAAAATTGTGCTTTAGGCACTGGTGCTGGTGCCACAACACTGCAACCCCTCACAGATACTGTACTCTGAGCACAGCAATGAGACCTGTTGCAAAGCATTGCCTAAAAATTGTAATTACACGCCCCAACAGGGGCTGAAAAATTGTGCCTTAGGCACTGGTGCTGGTGCCACAACACTGCAACCCCTCACAGATACTGTACTCTGAGCACAGCAGTCACACCTGTTGCGAAGCATCTTTTTAAAAAATTGTAATTACACGCCCCTGTTATACAGGGGCTAAAAAATTGTGCCTTAGGCACTAGTGCTGGTGCCACAACACTGCAACCCCTCACAGATACTGTACTCTGAGCACAGCAATGAGACCTGTTGCAAAGCATTGCCTAAAAATTGTAATTACACGCCCCAACAGGGGCTGAAAAATTGTGCCTTAGGCACTGGTGCTGGTGCCACAACACTGCAACCCCTCACAGATACTGTACTCTGAGCACAGCAGTCACACCTGTTGCGAAGCATCTTTTTAAAAAATTGTAATTACACGCCCCTGTTATACAGGGGCTGAAAAATTGTGCCTTAGGCACTGGTGCTGGTGCCACAACACTGCAACCCCTCACAGATACTGTACTCTGAGCACAGCAATGAGACCTGTTGCAAAGCATTGCCTACAAATTGTAATTACACGCCCCAACAGGGGCTGAAAAATTGTGCCTTAGGCACTGGTGCTGGTGCCACAACACTGCAACCCCTCACAGATACTGTACTCTGAGCACAGCAGTCACACCTGTTGCGAAGCATCTTTTTAAAAAATTGTAATTACACGCCCCTGTTATACAGGGGCTGAAAAATTGTGCCTTAGGCACTGGTGTGGTGGCATGGATCATTGAGGAGGAGGAAGAGGATAGTCAGTGAACATAACAGGACAGTCACTCAGCATCAGCATAGGCAGTCTTGAAGGGATGTGACATTATAAATTATTCCGTTATATCCGCTTCAGGTGTCTGGTAGCTGGTGGTGATCCAAGACTGATTCATTTTTATGAAGGTCAGTCGATCAACCAAGTCGGTGGACAGGCGCACCCTATGATCGGTGACAAATCCTCCAGCAGCACTGAATGTGCGTTCGGAAAGAACGCTGGATGCAGGACAGGCCAGTAGCTCAATTGCATACTGTGCAAGCTCTGGCCAGTGATCCATCCTCAGGACCCAGTAAGCCAGAGGATTTTCGGTGGGAAAGGTGTCCAAGTCTGACCTTGCCCCTAGGTATTCCTGCACCATGTATATCAGACGCTGGCGATGGTTGCTGGAACCGATCATACCTTGGGGCTGCGGACTAAAAAATTGTCTGAACGCATCGGTCAGACGTCCACCTTCCCCACCGCTCCTTCTGCTACTGACCGAAGCCTCAGCAACTCGTCGTCCAGGACCAGGAGTTTGTAACCTCCCAGTTTCTGGGAACGCGTTGCACAGACCTTTCTGCAAGGCCTCCCTGAGATGTCTCATCCTCTGCTCCCTCTGCGACGGCAAGATAAGGTCCGCAACCTTACCCTTGTACCGTGGATCAAGGAGAGTGGCCAGCCAGTAATGGTCACTCTCCTTGATCCGAAGAACACGAGGATCCTTCCGCAGGCTTTGCAGGATCAGGGAGGCCATGCAGCGTAGGTTAGCTGAGGCATTCGGTCCGGAGTCTTCTGGGTCACTGAGGATGACATGATCGCCAGCCACCTCCTCCCAGCCACGTACAAGTCCACTGGTTTGTTGGGACTGTACATCATCCCTAAAA
The DNA here is from genome assembly GCA_029206835.1 of Rana muscosa. Lineage (NCBI taxonomy): Eukaryota > Metazoa > Chordata > Amphibia > Anura > Ranidae > Rana > Rana muscosa. The sequence goes on along the minus strand of CM055117.1, from coordinate 633,534,661 downwards.
GACTGCTGCTGCTGATGCTGAGTGCCAGGCTCCACCTCCATGCTCACACAATCCTCCTCCTCCTCCTCCTCCTCCTCTTCCTGTGTGATGGGTGGGACAGAAGGAACATTGTCTGGATAAAGGGGGCCTTGAGAGACAAGGAAGTCCTCCTCTTCCTGCCTCTGTTCTGCCTCAAGTGCCCTGTCCATTATCCCACGCAGCGTATGCTCCAACAGGTGGACAAGAGGTACAGTGTCACTGATGCATGCACTGTCACTGCTCACCATCCTCGTGGCCTCCTCAAATGGTGAGAGGACAGTGCATGCATCCCTGATCATGCTCCACTGGCGTGGGGAAAAAAAGCCAAGCTCCCCTGACCCTGTCCTGGTGCCGTAGTCGCAAAGGTAATCATTGATGGCCCTCTGCTGCGTGTGCAGTCGCTGCAGCATGGCCAACGTTGAGTTCCACCTGGTGGGCATGTCACATATTAGGCGGTTCTTGGGCAGGTTCAGCTCCTTTTGCAGCTCAGTCAGCCGAGCACTGGCATTATAAGATCGGCGGAAATGCACACAGACTTTCCTGGCCTGCCTCAGGACATCCTGTAAGCCTGGGAACCTGCCCAAGAACCGCTGCACCACCAGGTTGAGGACGTGAGCCATACAGGGCACATGGGTGAGCTGCCCCTGTCGCAGGGCGGAGAGGAGGTTGGTGCCATTATCAGAAACGACCATTCCTGGCTTAAGCTGGCGTGGCGTCAACCACCTCTCGGCCTGCCCCTGCAGAGCTGCCAGAACCTCTGGCCCAGTGTGGCTCCTGTCCCCCAAACACACCAGCGCAAGCACGGCATGGCATCTTTTTGCCTGCGTACTCGCGTAGCCCCTTGTACGCCTACGGAGCACCGCTGGTTCCGAGGACAGAGCACTCGAAGAGGACATGGAGGAAGAAGAAGAGGAGGGGGTGGAGGAGAGAGGTGTGTCACAACCAGTAGTAGCATTTTGGAGGCGTGGTGGCGGAACAACCTCCAACACTACTGCACCTTGTCCTGCATCCCTCCCAGCTACCAATAGAGTGACCCAATGGGCCGTGAAAGAAAGATAACGTCCCTGTCCATGCCTGCTGGACCATGAGTCAGCGGTAATATGCACCTTACCGCTGACCGCCCTGTCCAGCGAGGCATGGACATTGCCTTCCACATGCCAGTAGAGAGACGGAATTGCCTTCCGTGAGAAAAAGTGGCGTTTGGGAACCTGCCACTGAGGAACCGCACATTGAACAAACTCACGGAAGGGGGCCGAGTCTATCAACTGAAAAGGCAGCAGTTGAAGTGCTAGCAATTTAGCCAAGCTAGCATTCAACCGCTGGGCATGTGGATGGCTGGGAGTATACTTCTTTCGACGGTCCAGCAGCTGGGGCAGGGAAATTTGCCTGCTACAATCGGACGTCGGTGTACTGCAAGTACTTGGTTGTGACACACCTAATTCTACACCTTCAGTCCTCTCAGAGCAGCTTTCAGAGAGGACTGAAGATATAGTGGGGATGGAGATCCCAGCTGATGAGGAGCAAGGAGAGGTCCGCTTTGTTCTTTGGTGTGGGTCTTTTATGTGTGCTTGCCAACGAGCTGCATGGCAGGTCGACATATGTCTGCTCATGCTTGTGGTGCCCAAGCGGCTGATGTTTTGGCCACGCGAGATACGCTTGAGACAAATATTGCAAATAGCAGTGGTGCGATCTGATGCACTCGTCTCAAAAAAGGCCCACACCAAAGAACTTTTGTGATAATGTGCAGAGGCAGCGCCCTGCACAGGCGGAGCTCTGCGGTGTGGTACAGTTGCTGTGCTGGCCTCTAGCTGGCCTCCAGGGGGCATCCTGCCTCGTTGGACATGTGACGCTGCATCCTCCTCCTCCTCCTCCTCTCTCCCTTCAGGCACCCACGTGGAGTCAGTGACCTCATCATCCCCTCCCTCTTCACCACTAGAGCAAACCTGGCAGTAAGCTGCAGCTGGTGGAACACTACTGCCAGATTGCTGTCCTTCAGCATCCCCTCTCTCTGCGCGCACACTACTGACTTCCTCAAGCTGGGTATCATCATCCGAGCCTTCGAATCGTTGGGCATCCTCCTGGAGCATGTACCCAACACTGTGCTCAAACAGTTCGGGGGACTCCTCAGGAGGACATGGTGGGTCTAGGGAAGGGGTGGCTGATGATGCCATTGAGTACGCGTTGGCAGCTGCTCTGCCAGTACCCTGAGCCTGGGTGAGAGAGGATGAGGAGGATGAGGAGGGCTTGGTCATCCATTCTACCAAGCCTTCGGCATGATGCGGCTCCACATGTCCAGCTGCCGAAAACAAAGACAAGCGTGTCCCATGGCCACGTGCTGATGACGATGCACGACCACGTCCACGGCCAGCACTGTTGTCTCTAGAAACAGAGCCTGCCTGCCCTGTGTTCTTGCCTCGGCACGCTCTGCCTCTCCTTGGCGGTCTTCCAGCCATTGTAGTCGGTAGTGTATATAGTATAAAAAATAGAACTCCTATGTGTGCTCACAACACACTGTAGGTCCTATGGGTGCTGACACTAACACACTATAGGTACTATGTGTGCTGCTGACAAGAAAATATAGGAGCTCTGTTTGCTGCCACTAACACACTAGAAGTCCTATGGGTGCTGCTGAGAAGAAAATATAGGAGCTCTGTTTGCTGCCACTAACACACTAGAATTCCTATGGGTGCTGCTGAGAAGAAAATATAGGAGCTCTGTTTGCTGCCACTAACACACTAGAAGTCCTATGGGTGCTGCTGAGAAGAAAATATAGGAGCTCTGTGTGATGCCACTAACACACTAGAAGTCCTATGGGTGCTGCTGAGAAGAAAATATAGGAGCTCTGTTTGCTGCCACTAACACACTAGAAGTCCTATGGGTGCTGCTGAGAAGAAAATATAGGAGCTCTGTGTGATGCCACTAACACACTAGAAGTCCTATGGGTGCTGCTGAGAAGAAAATATAGGAGCTCTGTTTGCTGCCACTAACACACTAGAAGTCCTATGGGTGCTGCTGAGAAGAAAATATAGGAGCTCTGTTTGCTGCCACTAACACACTAGAAGTCCTATGGGTGCTGCTGAGAAAAAAATATAGGAGCTCTGTGTGATGCCACTAACACACTAGAAGTCCTATGGGTGCTGCTGAGAAGAAAATATAGGAGCTCTGTTTGCTGCCACTAACACACTAGAAGTCCTATGGGTGCTGCTGAGAAGAAAATATAGGAGCTCTGTTTGCTGCCACTAACACACTAGAAGTCCTATGGGTGCTGCTGAGAAGAAAATATAGGAGCTCTGTTTGCTGCCACTAACACACTAGAAGTCCTATGGGTGCTGCTGAGAAGAAAATATAGGAGCTCTGTTTGCTGCCACTTACACACTAGAAGTCCTATGGGTGCTGCTGAGAAAAAAATATAGGAGCTCTGTGTGATGCCACTAACACACTAGAAGTCCTATGGGTGCTGCTGAGAAGAAAATATAGGAGCTCTGTTTGCTGCCACTAACACACTAGAAGTCCTATGGGTGCTGCTGAGAAGAAAATATAGGAGCTCTGTTTGCTGCCACTAACACACTAGAAGTCCTATGGGTGCTGCTGAGAAGAAAATATAGGAGCTCTGTTTGCTGCCACTAACACACTAGAAGTCCTATGGGTGCTGCTGAGAAGAAAATATAGGAGCTCTGTTTGCTGCCACTAACACACTAGAAGTCCTATGGGTGCTGCTGAGAAGAAAATATAGGAGCTCTGTGTGATGCCACTAACACACTAGAAGTCCTATGGGTGCTGCTGAGAAGAAAATATAGGAGCTCTGTTTGCTGCCACTAACACACTAGAAGTCCTATGGGTGCTGCTGAGAAGAAAATATAGGAGCTCTGTTTGCTGCCACTAACACACTAGAAGTCCTATGGGTGCTGCTGAGAAGAAAATATAGGAGCTCTGTGTGATGCCACTAACACACTAGAAGTCCTATGGGTGCTGCTGAGAAGAAAATATAGGAGCTCTGTTTGCTGCCACTAACACACTAGAAGTCCTATGGGTGCTGCTGAGAAGAAAATATAGGAGCTCTGTGTGATGCCACTAACACACTAGAAGTCCTATGGGTGCTGCTGAGAAGAAAATATAGGAGCTCTGTTTGCTGCCACTAACACACTAGAAGTCCTATGGGTGCTGCTGAGAAGAAAATATAGGAGCTCTGTTTGCTGCCACTAACACACTAGAAGTCCTATGGGTGCTGCTGAGAAGAAAATATAGGAGCTCTGTGTGATGCCACTAACACACTAGAAGTCCTATGGGTGCTGCTGAGAAGAAAATATAGGAGCTCTGTTTGCTGCCACTAACACACTAGAAGTCCTATGGGTGCTGCTGAGAAGAAAATATAGGAGCTCTGTTTGCTGCCACTAACACACTAGAAGTCCTATGGGTGCTGCTGAGAAGAAAATATAGGAGCTCTGTTTGCTGCCACTAACACACTAGAAGTCCTATGGGTGCTGCTGAGAAGAAAATATAGGAGCTCTGTGTGATGCCACTAACACACTAGAAGTCCTATGGGTGCTGCTGAGAAGAAAATATAGGAGCTCTGTTTGCTGCCACTAACACACTAGAAGTCCTATGGGTGCTGCTGAGAAGAAAATATAGGAGCTCTGTTTGCTGCCACTAACACACTAGAAGTCCTATGGGTGCTGCTGAGAAGAAAATATAGGAGCTCTGTTTGCTGCCACTAACACACTAGAAGTCCTATGGGTGCTGCTGAGAAGAAAATATAGGAGCTCTGTGTGACGCCACTAACACACTAGAAGTCCTATGGGTGCTGCTGAGAAGAAAATATAGGAGCTCTGTGTGATGCCACTAACACACTAGAAGTCCTATGGGTGCTGCTGAGCAGAAAATATAGGAGCTCTGTTTGCTGCCACTAACACACTAGAAGTCCTATGGGTGCTGCTGAGAAGAAAATATAGGAGCTCTGTTTGCTGCCACTAACACACTAGAAGTCCTATGGGTGCTGTTGGGGTGCAATGCTGTGCTAACAGCACTGCGGTTGGTACTACTGCAATACTGTACTAACAGTAAGCACGCACCAGACTAATCCCCAGCAGCAGCTAATAACACACTAACTGTGCAATCAGCAGCAATGAACGATCAATGACTTAGGTAGCAATGGTTTAGCAAAGAAATAGCCAATGGTTTAGCAAAGAAGAGCAAATCTTTCAGTATCAAGCAAAGACAGAATCAGCAGACTAATCTCTCCTAAAGCCGGAACTCATGTGACCGGGGCCGATGGTGTGGCGGCCTTTTAAATGGTGGGGCGTGTACTAAAGCCCCTGAGCTGTAATTGGCTACAGGCGTCCTGCCTGTAGCCAATTATTGCTCTCCGAGTTTCGGGCGCTGTGATTGGCCAAGCATGCGGGGTCACAGTGCATGCTTGGCCAATCATCAGCCAGCAATGCACTGCGCCGGCCGCGCCGGCCGCAATGCATTGCGGGGCCGCTCGCATCACACGAATGTGATGCGAACGGCCCAAATAGTTCTGGGCTCGACGAGCGAGCGAACGCCCGATGCTCGATTCGAACATGGGTTCGAATCGAGCACCGGGCCCATCCCTACTGCTCATGATCCAAAGCATACCACCCCATCAGTGAAGCATGGTGGTGGTAGTGTCATAACGTGGGCATGTATGGCTGCCAATGGAACTGGTTCTCTTGTATTTATTGATGATGTGACTGACAAAAGCAGCAGGATGAATTCTGAAGTGTTTCGGGCAATATTATCTGCTCATATTCAGCCAAATGCTTCAGAACTCATTGGACAGCGCTTCACAGTGCAGATGGACAATGACCCGAAGCATACTGCGAAAGCAACCAAAGAGTTTTTTAAGGGAAAGAAGTGGAATTTATGCAATGGCCAAGTTAATCACCTGACCTGAATCCGATTGAGCATGCATTTCACTTGCTGAAGACAAAACTGAAGGGAAAATGCCCCAAGAACAAGCAGGAGCTGAAGACAGTTGCAGTAGAGGCCTGGCAGAGCATCACCAGGGATGAAACCCAGCGACTGGTGATATCAATGCGTTCCAGACTTCAGGCTGTAATTCACTGCAAAGGATTTGCAACCAAGTATTAAAAAGTGAAAGTTTGATTTATGATTGTTAATCTGTCCCATTACTATTGGTCCCTAAAAAGTGGGAGGCACACATACAAACTGTTGTAATTCCTACACCGTTCAACTGATTTGGATGTAAATACCCTCAAATTAAAGCTGAAAGTCTGCAGTTAAAGCACATCTTGTTTGTTTTATTTCAAATCCATTGGGGTGGTGTATAGAGCCAAAAAGACTAGAATTGTGTTGATGTCCCAATATTTATGGACCTGGCTGTATGTTCCAGTGGAGTCAATCTACTGCATTATGCGCTTTTGTGTTTCCTATTAACTAGGAAGTCCTTCAGCTGCATGTGGAACCAAGTGCCTGGAAATATTTCTCCAAATTCTGTTTTGAATGCTTCTAGTGATTTGACTATGTTTCCAGTAATACAATGAGTGACAAGGAGTTTGGTGGAGTTGGCAGGAGATGGGAGTACTGATTGATTCATTCCCGGTAGAAAGTCTGGGTTGTTAGAAATCAGGGTTAACAGGCCCGGGATTGTGGCTAACTTATGTGGGGTGGCTATCCTGTGCCAAATGTTTAGCGTGGTGGCTACCAAAGGGTGGGTTATTTTTTGGGTGTATTTTGAATGGGTGGACCAAGGATAATATAAGATTTGTTGCTTATTGTGGCCATGCTCTAGTTGTACCCAGTCTTTTTTATGTCCGTGACAATGGCAATCAATCAGTCTGGTGATATGAGAGGCGAGATAGTACTTTTTAAAGTCAGGGAGGGCAATATCTCCTTTGCTTTTGGGTAGTGTAAGGAGGTCTAGCTTTATTCTTGGTTTCTTGTCAGCCCAAAGAAATCTTCTTTGTATTTTTTGTAGTTTTGAGAAAAAAGAGTTAGGTATTGTGATCGGCAAAGCGTTATAGAAATAAAGCAACCTTGGGAGAATGGTCATTTTCAAAATTGATGCTCTTCCAAACCAGGAGAAGAGCCTAGGTGTTCATTTTTGTAGGTCTTGGGTGATGGAATTTAGGAGGGGAGTGGAATTGGCGGAGAAAAGTGCTTCAATGGTAGGAGTTAACTTAATTCCCAGATATTTGAGGGTGTTTTGTTCCCATTTAAAATTATGGTTGCTTTTTAGTAAGTTATATTTGTCAGGGGGAAGATTTAGGTTGAGCGCCTCTGATTTAGATTGGTTGATTTTAAAATTGAATATGAAGCCGAATGTTCTGAAAATTTTTGTGAGGTTGAGGATAGATATGTGAGATTGTGTGATAAAAAAAGAGGAGGTCATCTGCATAAGCATCTATTTTGTATTCTCTTTTGTGTATTGTGAAGCCTTTGATTTCTTGAGATATATTTATGGTTCTGATTAGGGTTTCTAATGATAAAATGAAGAGTAACAGAGAAAGGGGTCATCCCTGGCGTGTGCCGTTACAAATTTTTATTGGATCTGAGAATACATTGTTGATTTTGATTTTGGCTTGGGGGTTAAGGTATAAGGCCTTAATCCAGTTTAGAATGTTCATACCTAAGCCAATGTGAGAGCACGTTGCTAACATGTAGTCCCATGAAACTCTATCGAAGGCCTTCTCCGCGTCTATGGACAGGAGAAGACCTTCGGACTTCGAGCTCCTTACGTAATGAATAAGATTTAGGGATTTGGTAATGTTATCCCAGGCCTCTCTTCCTGGCATTAAGCCTACCTGTTCCGGGCCTATGACCTTTGAAAGAAGTGGTTTCAGTCTGTTAGCTAGTATCTTCGCTAATAATTTAATGTCTACATTCAGGAGTGAAATTGGTCTAAAGTTCACGCAGTCTGTGTGGTCTTTGTCAGGTTTGGGGACTACCGCTATATGCGCTGTGAGTAGGGAGTTAGAGTCTTGCTTGTTTTTGGTTAGATAGTTAAAGGCTTTTAGTAAAGGGTTGGTGATCAACTGTGTGAATGTTTTGTAGTACTGGGAGGTAAATCTGTCAGGTCCTGGGCTTTTCCCGGTTTTTAAGTCTTTAATCACCTCTTGTAGTTCTGTGGCCGTTATAGGGTCGTCTAGGATGGTTATATCATCTTTAGTAAGTGTGGGAAGTTTACTGTTTATTAGGAAAGTTTGAATTGTTTCTTCTTTAAAAGTGGGGGGTTTGTGTTGGGGAGGCAGGTCATAGTTTGGAGTAAAAGTTATAGAAGATTTTTGCTATTTGTTCTGGCTTGTGTTTGAGTGTTCCTTTTTTGTTGCGAATGGCATGAATATGATTTGCTATCGTGGCATCTTTCAGGGCTCTGGCTAGTTGTTTTCCACTCTTGTCCCCGTGTTCGTAAAAAATGTTTCTCCTGAAAAAAAGGGATTTTTGGGTTTGCAGATTCAGTAATTGTTTCAGGGAGTTTCTATTGTGCATGAGTTCGTCTTCTACCTTGGAGGAGAGGGATTGTTTGTGTTGTAGTTCTAGTTTAGCTATTGTGTTGGAGAGTTGTGTAATTTATTTTTCTCTGTCTTTTTTCTTCCTAGCTCCCCGTTTAATAAAATCGCCCCTGATCACACTCTTATGAGCTTCCCAATTGTTGAGGGGGTTTTTGTCTGAATCTACATTGTTTAGAAAAAATGTCTTAATGGAGTCCTGGACTTCATCATGTATTGATTGGTCAGTCAGCAGGGCGGCATTAAGTCTCCAATTGAATGTTGTGTTTTTAGGTTGGCTAAATTTCTTAGTGATAGCTGTAGGGGCATGGTCAGATAAGGCGATCATTCCGATTTCTGCTCTGACTAGGTTAGATAAATCCCTCTGCAAAATTAATATTAAATCTATTCTTGAATACCTTTTGTGGGGTGCAGAGAAAAATTAGTAGTCCCTCTCTGAAGGGTGAGTCGACCTCCATGAATCTACCAGGGCTAGAGACTGTAGGAGAGCTTTAATGCGTTTCAGGATTTTATAGGAGAAGTGAGAGTGTCCTGTTGATGTGTCCTGTAGTGGAGATAGGGGGATATTAAAGTCCCCTCCCAGTAGTATGCAACCTTCTGCGAACCACTTCAATTTGTTTACTATTTTGCTGCAAAATGTTACGTGTGACTTGTTTGGGAATTATACATTTGCCAGGGTGATTGGGGATCCCTCCTATGTGCCTTTTAGAAAAATGAATCTGCCTCCTGGGTCAACAAGTTGTTGTTTGAGTTCAAACAGTGCGTTTTTGTTTATTAGTATAGAGACTCCCTTTGTTTTGGCCAATGGGTTTGATGCATTGGCTCAAAAGTGATATGGTGATATGGTTCAGAAATATTTAGACAGAATAAAGGTGGATAAAGCACCTGGACCAGATGGCATACACCCACGGAACCTAAAAGAATTGAGCACTGTAATTTTAAAGCCATTGTATCTAATTTTTAGGGACTCATTAATGACAGGAATAGTACCACTGGATTGGCGCAGGGCCAATGTGGTGCCTATATTTAAAAAGGGAACAAAGTCTTTACCAAGTAACTATAGACCTGTTAGTTTAACTTCCATAGTTGGGAAGATACTGGAGAGATTAATAAAAGACCACATAGATGAGTTCTTGCTGGAAAAAAACTATTTAAGCAACAGACAGCATGGATTCATGAAAGACAGAAGTTGTCAGACAAACCTGATTTCTTTTTATGAAGAGGTAAGTAAAACCTTGTACAGAGGCGTGGCTGTGGACGTGGTATACTTGGATTTTGCAAAAGCGTTTGATACAGTTCCCCACACACGGCTCATGTGTAAGGTAAAGTCTACAGAATTGGAAATATCAGTTTGTAAATGGATAGAAAACTGGCTAAAAGACAGAATTCAGAGAGTAGTAGTTAATGATTCTTACTCTGAATGGTCTAAGGTTATCAGTGGTGTACCCTAAGGTTCAGTGCTGGGACCCTTACTTTTTAATATCTTTATAAATGATATTGGGTCTGAGATCAAAAGTAACATTTCTGTCTTTGCAGATGACACCAAGCTATGCAGTGGAATAACGTCCTTACAAGATGTCTCCAATTTACAAGCCGACCTCGATGCCCTGTCTAATTGGGCGACTATGTGGCAGATGAGGTTTAATGTTGATAAATGTAAAGTTATGCACTTGGGGGCTAAGAATATGAATGCATCATACATACTAGGGGGAATACAACTGGGGGGATCCGTAGTGGAGAAGGATCTGGGGGTTTTGGTAGATCATAAGCTCAATAATGGCATGCAATGCCAAGCTGTGGTTTCCAAGGCGAGCAAAGTCCTTTCTTGTATTAAGAGAGGTATGGACTCCAGAGAGAGAGATATCATTTTGCCCCTGTACAAATCATTAGTAAGGCCTCATCTGGAATACGCAGTTCAGTTTTGGGCACCAGTTCTCAAAAAGCATATCGGGGAACTGGAGAAAGTGCAGAGAAGGGCAACCAAACTGATAAGAGGCATGGAGGAGCTCAGCTATGAAGAAAGATTAGAGGAACTGAATTTATTCACTCTTGAGAAGAGGAGAATAAGGGGGGATATGATTAACATGTACAAATATATAAGGGGTCCATATAGTGAACTTGGTGATGAGTTATTCACTTTACGGTCAACACAGAGAACAAGGGGGCACTCTTTACGTCTAGAAGAAAAAAGATTTCATCTCCAAATGCGGAAAGGTTTCTTCACAGTAAGAGCTGTGAAAATGTGGAACAGACTCCCTGCAGAGGTGGTTCTGGCCAGCTCAGTAGATTGCTTTAAGAAAGGCCTGGATACTTTCCTAAATGTACATAATATAACTGAGTACTAACAGTTCTTGGTAAAGTTGATCCAGGGTAAATCCGATTGCCTCTCGGGGGATCAGGAAGGAATTTTTTCCCCTGCTGTAGCAAATTGGATCATGCTCTGCTGGGGTTTTTTGCCTTCCTCTGGATCAACTGTGGGTATAGAATTGGGTATATGGGAGTGCACGATATTTTTTTTATTTTATTTTAGTTATTTTTTTTATGGTTGAACTGGATGGACTTTGTCTTTTTTCAACCTGACTAACTATGTAACTATGTAACTATGTAACTATGATGTGCCACAGTGTAAAGATTGTCTGTAATTTTAGGGATGTTTTGTCCTTTGATGTGTTTCCTAAATGTATACAATTGACGGTTTTACCTTTCTGAGTTCTTTGAGCAGTTTGGAGCGTTTCTCCGGGGTGTTGAGGTCATTTACATTGTGTGAAATTATCGTGGGTGATTTGCCCAAAAAGGATTATGACATTGGGATATTTATTATAGCAAAAAGTAAAAAATATGTTTTTTTCAAAATTTCCGGTCTTCTTTTTTTTATAGCGCAAAAATCAAAAACCGCAGAGGTGATCAAATACCACCAAAAGAAAGCTCTATTTGTGGGGGAAAAAGGACATAAATTTTGTTTGGGTACAACATAGCACGACTGTGCAATTGTCAGGTAAAGCGACGCAGTGTCGTATCTCAAAAAATGGCTTGGTCAGCAAGGGGGGAAATCCTTCCGGGGCTGAAGTGGTTAAATAATCAATTTACGCCCTTAGAAAGCCTGAAGGCGATGATTGGATTTTGGGGTCCTGTACGTGGCTAGACTGCCAAAAAGTTCCACACATGTGGTATCCTCATACTCAGGAGAAGCAGCAGAATGTATTGTGGGGTGTAATTTCACATAAACCCATGGCATGTTTGAGCAATATATCATTTAAGTGACAACTATGTGTAAAAAAAAAAATACATTTTGTTAATTTTCCTGAAACTTGTGACAAAACATAACATTTTCCATGGACTCAACATGCCTCTCAGCAAATAGCTTGGGGTGTCTACGTTCCAAAAAGGGGTAATTTGGGGGGGGGGGTTTGAACTGCCCTGGCATTTTATGCCCAACATTAGAAGCTTGTGCCACACACCACCCACTCTTCTAACTAGGGATAAGCTGAACTCCCCCCGCCCCCCGTTTCAGTTTGCACCAGAACATGCGTACAAGCAAAAAGTTTGAGCGAACATTCAAACCCTATTAAAGTCTATGGGACGCTAACATGAAGAATCCCAAAAAAATTTAAAGGCAAGGTATTGCCATAAAAAGTGTATGGGGACCCAAAACTGCCCCATGCAAGAAAAAGTTAAAAAAAAATTATATTCCTTTAAATATCGTGCCTGTAAAGTGGCGCCTTTGTACAATGTATAGCACAGTGCCGCAGCAAAATTACATTTCTAAAGGAAAAAATGTCATGTAAACTTTCTCGCAGCTGTAATGTATTGCTGGCTCCCGGCAATATAGTTAAGAAATCAAGGAAAAAATTGGCGCGGGTTCCCCCCCAGTCCATACCAGGCCTGGTATGGTTCAGGAGGGGGGCGCTCACTCGCCCCCCTTTTCTGGCCTGACAGGCTGCTTGCTAGAATAAGGGCCTGGTATGAATTTTAAGGGGAACTCCAACAGAATAGGGTCCCCCCAAAATCCATACCAGGCCCTTTGGGTCTGGCATAGATTTTAAGGCAAACTCCACGCCAATTTATTTTTAAAAATTGCTGTGGGGTCCCCCTAAAATCCATACCAGGCCCTTATTCAAGCAAGCACCCTGGCAGGCCAGGAAAGGTGGGGGCGAGTGAGCGCCCTCCCCCTCCTGAACCATACCAGACTGCTTGCCCTCAACATGGGGAGGGTGCTTTGGGGGAGCCAATCATATCCAGGGTCACCCCGAGGACGACAGAGTTCATTGTCGTTGAAGTGCATAAACCGCAATATTTGCTCATATCTAGCCCTGGCCATGGCAGCAGAGAACACGGGCATATGATTAATTGGGTCAGTGGACCAATGTGACCGCAATTCATTCTTTTTAGTAATGCCTATGTTGAGGGATAGGCCCAGAAAGGTCTTAAATTCAGGAACCGTTATGGGTTTCCATGCAAATTGTCTGGCAAGGGTCGTATTTGGCTTTGCAGCCATAAATTGATTATTATATAAATTGCTTTGGTCAACAATAGACAATAGATCCGTACAGATCCTTCTTGAAAAACAGGTAAAAAAAAACAAGGGTGTTAAATCTGCTGTTTCCACCTGAATTCCAGGTTGTCCAGTGAATGGGGGAAGTACGGGCGCTGCAGAATCTGTGGGCTGCCATTCAGGATTTGCACGCACATCAGGAAGGGCACTTTGGGCTCTACGGGCCTGCGTTCAAATTCTTGGTGGCTGCGGGACACTACTTGTGCTAGCCACTGCTCCAGCTTGAACAGCACTTATGGAGCTCGCCACATCACCAAGTGTTACTGTAGTGCTGGTTTGTTTACAACCTGGGCGTACTAGGCTGCTGGTGCTCACCAGTTCACCAGAAGGTAGAGAGGCACTAGTACCGGCACTCTGCTGCATACAAGAATCATGCGATTGAGACACCTCAGCAACAGAGGAATGCCTGACCATAGCAGTGACCGCTACTCCACCGCCAGAGCTATCTGTCAGGGTGCCGCTGCTCTCTACAGGTTTGAATATGGAGCCTGAATCTGACAGTGAGGACTCCCCATTGCTCTCATCTGTCATGCTCAGTATCCCTACTAGTGTACCTTTCGTTTGACATTTTGGCCAATAAATGCATAGGTACCTAGTGTGATAACACCTGGTTGTCAAGGACTGTTTGAACGACTACAACATTTTTTAACTGTTAGTGCTAGCAGAGATCAGGCCTGACTCCGCTAATGCTGCGGTTTCTGTGTGCTGTGTATTGGAAGTGACAGTGATCTACTGATACTGCACTTTTTTGGGTGGGGCAGAGTGGCTAAATGCAGGTGCTGGCAGGTGTCGGGATGACCCTGCTAATGCCGTGTTTTTGGGAACACTATACTATTGGGGATGCTAATATAGTTCTGATCAGATCAAAGATATTGGTCCGTTTAGACACTATACTAGTGATGGAGGTGTATAGTGTGTGTTAGTGTTACTGAGAGGGTTAAAATCTGACACTGTCTGGGATTGACACTAACTGACACTGATGCGAACTGGCGCTGACGCTAACAGGCGTCACCAGTGACACTAATACACAGTCAGAAAAAAAGATCTGTACACTGTACTAATGACACCGTGGCAGGGAGTAAAAGAGTAACTGTATCAGGAAAGTAAAACTTTATTAGGGAATATGTAGTGGGACCCTGACACTATATAATACTGATGCTAACTGACGCTGATGCTAACTTGCATCACCCGTGACACTAATACAGTGATCAGAAAAAAGATCTGTACACTGTACTAATGACATTGTGACGGGGAGTGAAAGGGTTAACTGGGGGTGATCAGGGAGTTAAAAATGTATTTGGGAATATATGGCAGGTAACCTGAAACTATCTGGGACTGCCACTAACGCTATTTAGCGTCACAAGTGACACCAATAAGGTGAAAAGTAAAACATTTGTACACTGTACTTAGTGACACTGTGACAGGGAGTGAAAGGGTTAACTGGGGGGGGATCAGGGGGTTAAATGTGCCCAACTGTGTACTAGTGTCAGTTTAGTGCTTGTACTTACTGTAGATGCTCTCTCCTCTCACGCTGGAACTGAAAAGGGCTTCAGGAGAGGCGATTGCATAATGTTCTGCCATTTGTCAGAACTGATCAGCAGATCCAGGCCATAAATCATTAGTCTGGACCTGATGACTGAACGGTTCTGAATCAAATATGATCGGCGCAGGGATGGCGGGCGCACGTGTGCGCCCCCTAGCCGTGGGCGCGAATCACGTACGGGTACGTGATTTTGCGCAGCTTGGCCGCCCTGTTGCAGTATATGTACGTGGGGCGATCCAGAAGTGGATAAAGGCATTTGCTATAATGAAGGTGTTAAAACAATTAACATTCTTTATTCTTTATTTATCACTCTCCTGCCAGCAAGCACTCTCCTCTTCTGTCCAGCCTTGGAGTTTTGGGCAGACCCTTGCAATCCTCCTGTGGTCCTGCATTGTGTGAGATGACATCAGAAAGCTGCAACTGGACATGCAGCGAAGCAAAGTGGTTAGGAGGACCAATCGTACCAACAGGAGGAAGCCTACAGGAGCAAAGAGTAAGATAAGTATTTGTGCTTTTTTATTTCCCTCTAGCCAAACAAGCACAAGTAAAGAACTGTTCAATATTCAAATTCTCCTGACTCCATAATTACATATTGTATAGAAATGTTAAGCCACCATACTTCTCCAGCTACCATTATACAGGATGATTGTCCAGCCAACCCCCAGACAACCTTTTATTATATATTACTTTAACCAAAATTTTTTTTCCAGCGCAAACAATTATATTATCATTGAAAACAACAGTAAAGACTAGTGTTGAGCGAACCCGAACTTTGCGCAAAAGTTCGGGTTCGGCAATCTAATTACGCAGTTAGAAATGCTTCAGGGGCCAGCCAATCACCTTTTGATTAGCTGGTGTGCCCTTAGAAGCCATCATAGCCATGCCTACTAATGGCATGGCTGTGATTGGTCAGTGCAACATATGACCCAGCTTCTATATAAGCTAGAGGCACACAGCACACACGTCACTCTGCTTCAGAATAGATAGGGAGAGGATCTTGTCCGCTGCTGCTGCTTTTAGGGAGAGATAGAAAAATACATGAGTTAGTCCTGATTCTGGAATCTGAGGGAAAAGATAGAGAGACAGTGTAGTGTAGGGCCAGGTTCCTGTTTTTTGCTTTTAGGGAGAGAGATATATTATATAGGAATAGGAGTCCAGATTCAGAGATATAACTCAGGGATCTGCATAGGTTTACCTGTTTGTGTTGCAGTGCAGTCTTTTTACACTGCCATGAGCCCAGTGTCAGAGAAAATCTACCTTTTATCTGCAAGCTCAGTGCACCAGCACTGCATATATTATGTTGAGAGATACACCGTTTCCATACTGTGGGTGTATTCTGCTCTTGGAAAAAGATCCATTTAGGACAAAAAAAAAGCACTTTATTGTGCTCTTTTCCAAAAGACCCATTAAGGGCAAACAAAATAAAAAATTCCATTTTATTTTGCTCGTGCAAAAAAAAAAACGTTTAGGGCAAAAAAATAAAAAATATTGCACTTTAATGTACGCTTGCAAAAAGACCCATTTAGGGCCACAAAAAATATTTTGCAGTGTGTTATACATATGTGGAGGCGTGTGAAATAAACAATTTCTATATATTTGTCTTCTACTGTGCTATACTAAAAAAACAACATTTTTTTTGAATAGCATTTTCTGCAGTTCTGTAGCTGTGCGATTCAGCGGTTATGTACTGTGGGTGTGTTGTGGTCTTCCAAAAAACGCCATTTAGGGCCACAAAAAATATTTTTTGAATAGCATTTTCTGCAGTTCTGTAGCTGTGCGATTCAGCGGTTACGTACTGTGGGTGTATTGTGGTCTTTCAAAAAACGCCATTCAGGGCCACAAAAAATATTTTGCAGTGTGTTATACATATGTGGAGGTGTGTGAAATAAACAATTTCTATATCGTTTTCTTCTACTGTGCTATACTAAAAAAACAACATTTTTTTTGAATAGCATTTTCTGCAGTTCTGTAGCTGTGCGATTCAGCGGTTACGTACTGTGGGTGTGTTCTGCTCTTCCAAAAACACCCATTTAGGGCAAGATCCTAAATTTGGAAAATATGAGGAGAAGGTCAAAGGGACGTGGTGGCCCCAGTCGTGGTGCTGCTGGTGGAGCTCCTGTTGCAGGGAGAGGACGTGGTGGATCTGTGCCAGATACACGCACAAGTGAAACACCTTCCTCAGGTGCGAGTAGGCGACCGAGCCTGCGGCGGTATTTTGTCGCGCCTAATGAGGCTGTACGAATGTTTAGGCCAGGACAAGTACAGGTGATAGTAGATTGGGTTGCTGACAGTGCCTCGGGTTCCTTCACATTGTCTCCCACCCACTCTTCTGATGAAAGATCAGAGTTGGCACCTGAAACCCATGTCCATCAGTCTTTCACCTCACCCCCTTGCAAATCAGCCAAGCAGTCTGAGCCCCAAATCATGCAGCAGTCTCTTCTGCTTTTCAATGACTCTGTTAGCAGGGTTTCCCAGGGCCATCCACCTAGCCCTGCCCCAGAAGTGGAACAGATTGAGTGCACCGATGCCCAACCACTTATGTTTCATGATGAGTACATGGGAGGACCATCGCAGCACGTCTCGGATGATGACGAAACACAGGTGCCAACTGCTGCTGCTTTCGCAATTGTGCAGACAGACAAGGAGGGCAGGGGTGAAGACTGGGTGGAAGATGATGTGGAGGACGATGAGGTCCTCGACCCCACATGGAATCAACGTTATGCAGGTGACCAGTGTAGTTTGGAGGAAGAGGCGGTGGTCGCACAGAGCCACCAGCACAGCAGAAGAGGGAGCAGGGTGCAAAAGCGGAGCGTCCATCCCCTAGACAGTATGTCTGCTACTGCCCAACGCAGCAAGGGACCGAGCACACCAAAGCCAGGTCCAAGGAGTTCCCTAGCGTGGCAGTTCTTCACACAATGTGCTGATGACAAGACACGAGTGGTTTGCACGCTGTGCAATCAGAGCCTGAAGCGAGGCATAAACGTTCTCAATCTGAGCACAACCTGCATGACCAGGCATCTAAGTGCAAAGCACGAGCTGCAGTGGAGTAGACACCTCAAAAACCAAGAAAGGTCTCTGGCTCCTCCTGCTTCCTCTTCTGCTGCAGTCTCGGCCTCTTCATCCACCTCTGTAGTGACAGTGGCACCTGCCACACCGCAAACAGAGGATCTGCCAGCAACACTACCACCTGGGTCACCAACCATCTCCACAATGTCCCATGGAAGCGTTCAGCTCTCTATATCCCAAACATTGGAGCGGAAGAGGAAGTACCCCCCTAGCCACCCACGATCCCTGGCCCTGAATGCCAGCATTTCAAAACTCCTGGCCTTTGAAATGCTGTCATTCCGTCTGGTGGAGACGCAGAGTTTTAAAAGCCTGATGGCATTGGTTGTCCCACAGTACGTCGTGCCCAGCTGCCACTACTTTTCCAGGCGAGCCATCCCTTCCCTGCACAACCAAGTGGGGGACAAAATCAGGTGTGCACTGCGCAACACCATCTGTGGCAAGGTCCACCTAACTACGGATGCGTGGACCAGTAAGCACGGTCAGGGACATTATATCTCCCTAACAGCACACTGGGTAAATGCAGTGGCGGCTGGGCCTGAGGCAGATAGCAGTTTGGCGCATGTCCTTCCACCACCGAGGATTGCAGGGCGCTTCAGTTTGCCTCCTGTTGCTAACTCCTCCTACTCCGCTTCCTCATCCTCTACTGCCTCCTCATCCGGTCAGTGTAACACCTTCACCACCAACTTCAGCACAGCCAGGGGTAAACGACAGCAGGCAGTTTTAAAACTTTCCTGTTTGGGGGAAAAACCCCACACCGCGCAGGAGTTGTGGAGGGACATGGAACAACAGACCAATGAGTGGTTGCTGTCAGTGAGCCTCAAGCCCGGCCTGGTGGTGTGCGATAATGGGCGAAATCTCGTAGCAGCTCTGGGCCTAGCCGGTTTGACGCACATCCCTTGCCTGGCGCATGTGCTGAACTTGGTGGTCCAGAGGTTCCTTAAAAATTACCCCAATATGCCAGAGCTGCTGCAGAAAGTGCGGGCTGTGTGTGCGCACTTTCGGTGTTCTCACCCTGCTGCTGCTCGCCTGTCAGCGCTGCAGCGTAACTTCGGCCTTCCCGCTCACCACCTCATATGTGACGTGCCCACAAGGTGGAACTCCACCTTGCACATGCTGGCCAGACTGTGCGAGCAGCAGCAGGCGATAGTGGAGTCTCAGCTGCAGCAATCACGCGTGAGTCGCTCTGCGGAACAGCACCATTTCACCACTAATAACTGGGCCTCCATGCGAGACCTGTGTGCCTTGTTGCGCTGTTTCGAGTACTCCACCAACATGTCCAGTGCCAATGACGCCGTTCTCAGCGTTACTATCCCAGTTCTATGCCTCCTTGAAAAAACGCTTCAGGCGATGATGGAAGAGGATGTGGCACAGGAGGATGAGGAGGAGGAGGAGGAAGCGGGATCATTTCAAAGGCTTTCAGGGCAGTCTTTCACAAGTGGCTACGAGGGTGGGTTCCTGCACCAACAAACGCCAGGTACACAATTGTCCAGCAGAAAGGGCACAGTTCTGGAGGAGGAGGAGATGGAGGAGGAGGAGCCATTTTCACAGCAGGGTGGCACCCAGACCAGCTTGTGGCCATCACTGGTGCGTGGCTGGGGGGATACAGAGGACACAGACGATACACCTCCCACAGAGGACAGCTTTTCTTTGCCTCTGGGCAGCCTGGCACACATGAGCGAATACATGCTGCAGTGTTTCCGCAATGACCGCGGAGTTGCCCACATTTTAACTGGTGCTGATTACTGGGTGGCCACCCTGCAGGATCCCCGTTACAAGGACAACGTACCGTCCTTAATTCCCTCACTGGAGCGGGATCGTAAGATGCGCGAGTACAAGTGCACGCTGGTAGACGCGCTGCTGGTGGCATTCCCACCTGACAGCGGGCGTACGGTGGAAGCACAAGGCGAAGGCAGAGGAGGAGGAAGAGGTCGCCAACGCAGCCGGGGCACTGGCAGCACCTCAGAAGGCAGGGTTAGCATGGCTGAAATGTGGAAAAGCTTTGTCAGCACGCCACAACAACCAGCACCACCAGCTGAGATGGAACGTCTTAGCAGGAGGCAGCATTTCACCAACATGGTTGAGCAGTATGTGTCCACAGGCCTACACGTACTGGATGACGGGTCTGCCCCCTTTAACTTCTGGGTCTCCAAATTGGGCACATGGCCTGAGCTTGCCTTTTATGCCTTGGAGGTGCTGGCCTGCCCTGCAGCCAGTGTATTATCTGAACGTGTATTTAGCACGGCAGGGGGCGTTATCACATACAAGCGCAGCCGCCTGTCCAGAGCCAATGTGGACAAGCTCACGTTCATTAAAATGAACCAGGCATGGATCCCACAGGACTTGTCCGTACCTTCTGCAGAATAGACATGTATACCGGTGTTGTGACAAAAACTGTCCGGCCATCGGATTGTGTCCGGCCCGTACTGCGAAGGCGCAACGCTTGCGCAGTACAGAGGACAAGGAGATTCACCAAATCTCCGAAGATGAACGGCGCCTGCGCTGTGAGTGCAGGTTCAAGCCCCACCATCCAAGTGGACATACGGTAGCACATAGTAACAGGGCCCCTCACGGGCTCGGTTCGATCGCCACGCTTCGGGCACGGCCTCACTTGGCTCGGCTTGAACCACGGATGGTGTGGCCTTCACCTGAACTCACCACGCAGGCGCCGTTCGTCTTGGGAGATTTTCGAAATCCCCTTGTCCTACATACTGAGCAAGCGCAGTACAGGGTGGACACTATTTGACGGGGGACAGAATTCGACACATCACCGGCCTTACCCAGCCATTGTTGTATTTTTGAACCAGTGTTGGCTACCTCGTCCTCCTCCACCGCCGCTTCCACCTACACAGCCACATCCACCGCCACCTCAACCTCCTACTCCATATGGACCTCGTCCTCCTAGGTCAAGATTATAATTTTTATTTTATTTTTTTGTAGCGCACAGATCCTTTCCCCCTTACCTGCCTTTATGTTGTTGGCTCCTCGCAGGAGGGAGAAAGGCACACCGCACTACCAGCCCGTACCCTCCTATATAAAGAGGTTGAGCGGTGTACTTGATGGGCCGTGTCCACAGCCGGAGTCAAAACTCCTCCAGAGGATGATTCTCACCTCTACTGTAGGTAGAGGCAAGTCCTTTAATTCCCAGTAAAGTCAATGTCCACACCAGCTGAAATTACAACTCTTATTCTCTCATGGCAAAATAAACTCTACTCGGATAGAAAAGGTTAGAGCAAAGAAACAGGACAGCTTAAGGTGTGGAGGAGGTCCAGGCACAAACGTAGCACATTCACTTCACTGCTTAGGTTTCTCAAACAGTTTTAGGTGCACGGTCTCTGCCACAGACCTTGAGGTTGGTCTCTGCCACAGACCGGGTGTACAAGGCCCCTGCCACGGACCTGGAGAACTTTGGTCTCTGCCACAGACCAGGGTGTATAAGGCCCCTGCCACGGGCCGGGTGAATAAGGCCTCTGATACAGTCAAGATGACCTTGAGCTTCTCCTTCTACGAACCTAGCCCATATCAAGGGGAAGACATCTCTCCAGGGAGTCAACAGACCCTTCCTTCACCGTGACTCCCGCATCGGTCCATCAGAATGATCCTCCCTTCCCTGGAACATGGTCCCCTACACGAGGCGGCACCCTAAGACTCCTCGACCCTTAGCGGACTCCAGACGAAGGCTCTGGACTCCAGGCTTTACTCCCGCACCTAGGCCTCCATACCCAGGGCAGCAGGAACTCCAGGATAGTACCTCACCCCGGGCTAAAGGTACCCGAGATGGAACAGGAACACATGCACCCAGGCCGAAGGCACCTGGGCGTGGACCCCACTGGACATCAGCCCCCAGGCCAAAGGTCTGCCCCTTTTTATATGCTCTCCCGGCATGCACAGCAGGTTCCCCGCCCTGCTGTACTACTGCCAAGAGGGGACACAAAAGGCACAGCACTGTATCGGCGGTTCAACCCTAGCCTACCATGGCAGCGCCACCTGTAGGCCGCAGGGAACTGCACACCAATACTGTCCCCCGAGGACAAAATGGTCCATGAATCCTACAGAATTAGGGTGTTTGAGCCTATTTACCACTCAAACACTTCCCTTAAATTTAGCACCCCACTACATTTTTATTTCAAAGTATTTTATTTTCCCACTAGCTTATCCATTAAATTGAATAATTTATTCCAGAAAGGGCGTATTCTGGGGCATTCCCACCATATGTGTGGCATCGTGCCGTTGAGTTTCTGAGGTTCTTAATGACTTCCCGTACCTCTTCTGCTGAAAAGGGGGCCTCCAGCATATTTTTTTATTTTTTTATTTTTTTAATGTTATTTTAAGTTATTTCCCTATCCACATTTGTTTGCAGAGCACTTGCCATGCTCTTAACAACATTTTGCTGCCATTTGCAGCCCTCTAGCCCTTTCCATTACTTTTTTAGAGCCTTTTTAGTCCTTAGAAGTCCGGGTCCCCATTGACTTCAATGGGGTCCGGGTTCGGGTTAAAGTTCGGTCCTGAACCCAAACTTTTTTCCGAAGTTCGGCCGAACCCGTCGAACCCGAACATCCAGGTGTCCGCTCAACTCTAGTAAAGACCATTAATTAATTAACCACCTCGCGCCGGCCGTACGACTATATACGGGCGCGAGGTGGCTCTAAAAATCCGGGAGGCCGTCTTTTTACGGCCTCCGCTTCTTTGGCCACTGGGGGGCGCACGCGCCCGTCGCGTCACTGTAAAGCCGATGCGCGTGCCTGGCGGCCGCGATGTCCGCCAGGCACCCGCGATCGGCGGTTACACAGACAAGGACATGGATCTGTGTGTGTAAACACACAGATCCATGTCCTGTCAGGGAGAGAGGAGACCGATGCTGTGTCCCTTGTACATAGGGACACAGATCGGTCTCCTCCCCCAGTCGGTCCCCTCCCCCCACAGTAAGAATCACCAATAGGGAATACATTTAACCCCTTCCTCGCCCCCTAGTGTTAACCCCTTCTCTGCCAGTCACATTTATACAGTAATCAGTGCATATTTATAGCACTGTTCGCTGTATAAATGTGAATGGTCCCAAAAATGTGTCAAAAGTGTCCGCTGTGTCCGCCATAATGTCGCAGTCACGAAAAAAACACTGATCGCCGCCATTACTAATAAAAAAATTTTTTTTATAAAAATGCCATAAATCTATCCCCTATTTTGTAAACGCTATAACTTTTGTGCAAACCAATCAATAAACGCCGATTGCGATTTTTTTAATGAAAAATATGTAGAAGAATACGTATCGGCCTAAACTGAGGAAAAATTTTTTTTTTTTTAAAAAAATTGGGATATTTATTATAGCAAAAATCAAAAAATATTGTGTTCTTTTTCAAAATTGTCGCTATTTCTTTGTTTGTAGCGCAAAAAATAAAAACCGCAGAGGTGATCAAACACCACCAAAATAAAGCTCTATTTGTGGGAAAAAAAGGACGTCAATTTTTTTTGGGAGCCACATCGCACGACCGTGCAATTGTCATTCAAAGCGTGACAGTGCCGAAAGCTGAAATTTCGCCTGGGCAGGAAGGGGGTATATGTGCCCAGTAAGCAAGTGGTTAAAGAAGCAATAAATGACAGCTCCTATCCAGCAATTTCAGAATCCAATCCAAAAATTACAGCCTAAATCCTGAAATTTCTGCACCCCATTTTACAATTTAATCTTAACCACTTCCCGACCGCGTCATGGACAAAAGACGTCCACAGAGTGGTCGAGTTATCCTGAGCTCACGTCCCTGGGACGTCCTCGTGCATTCGCGCTTCCCGCGCGCCCCCTGGTGCGCGCTCGCGGAAGTGTCCGTGCTCGCTGAGTTCACGGCTCCCACTGCAACAAGGATCGCGGTGAAGAGCCAATGATAGCGGCTCTTTACCACCTGATCGCTCCCTCCAATGAGGGAGCGATCAGAATGTAAACAAACTGGGGTCAAACAGAGGTCCAGCTCTCTTCTCTCCTCACACCGATACAGCGTGTGAGGAGAGGAGAGATCCTTTTAACAGTGAGTGTCTCATATATATTCAGCAGTGCCCTTAAGTGCCACACAGTGCCACACAAGTGCCAATCTGTGCCCCACACTACCCATCAGCGCCCCTACAGCTCCCCTACAGTACCCATCTGTGTAAGCAGTGCCACAAAAATACTCATCAGTGCCACTACAGTGCCCATCAGTGCCACCAGTGCCACCAGAGTACCCATCAGTGCCACTAGTGTCCATCAGTGCCACCACAAGGCTGATCAGTGCCACCACAAGGCTGATCAGTGTCACTACAAGGCTGATCAGTGTCACTACAAAGCTCATCAGTGCCACCAGTGCTCATCAGTGTCACCTCTGCCACTTCAGTGCCCATCGGTGCCGCCAGTGCTCCACCAGTGCCACTACAGTGCCCAGTGCCACTACAGTGCCCCATCGGTGCCATCAGTACCACATCAGCGCCACTATAGTGCTCATTTGCACCCTCATCAGTTACCAGCAGTGCATCCTCATCAGAACCCAGAAGCACCCTCCTCAGAACCCAGCAGCACCCTCATCAGAACCCAGCAGTGCAGCCTCATTAGACCAGCCTCATCAGCACCCATCAGTGCAGCCATATCTGTTCCAGTTTTCCTACCACAGTTTGTCACCACAGCCCACAGTCACCAGTATGGCGAAAAAAATGTTTTCCGCTGAGGAGGCATACCAACAGCTTTGCTTGACTGACGAGAGCAGCGACGAGCTCTCTGAGTCTGATTCTGGTTCAGAATATGAACCTGTTATAAGCAGTGGGTCTTCTACAGATTCAGAGGAAGAGGAAAGTGTGCCCAGGAAACGAAGGCGTTCTGACATGGATCAGCAGGCTACCACAAGTAGCGCTGTGGCATCAACCAGCAGCTCAGTGCCATCCACCAGTAGCACAGTGCCATCCACAATAAATGAAGTACCACTACAGCAAAGGCCAAGAACTAGCGGGGTGTCATCTCAGCCCCAAAGGGTTAGGACCCATGCCAGCCTTCCCTATGCCCTTGAAAACCCTCTGTGGCTTCCCCCCAATTCAGGAGCAGCAAACATCCCCCCTTTCACCGCCCAGCCAGGTGTTCAGGTGAACACAGAGAATTTTGCCCCTATTGATTTTTTTAATTAAATTTTTACCCAAGACCTATTATCCTCCATCGTGACCCAGTGCAACCTCTTTGCACAACAATTCATAACTAACAACCCTGATTCAAGTTATGCCCGTCCCTATGTGTGGAGAGAATTGACAGTGGAGGAATTTAAATTATTTTTAGGCCTAACGTTCAACATGGGGCTCTCAAAAAAAAATGAAGTATACTCCTATTGGTCCTCCAAACCCATCCAGCACATGCCAGTCTTTTCATCCATTATGTCAAGATCCAGATACCTCATGATAATGCGCTTTCTCCATTACAATGACAATACCCAGTGCCCTCCTCGAAATGACCCATCACATGACAAATTATTTAAAATTCGGCCACTTCTAAATTTTTTCTCTGAGAAATTCCCCCAGTTATATATCCCCGACCAAAATATATCCGTGGATGAGTCATTGGTCCACTTCACAGGCAGGCTTGGCATCAAGCAGTTTATTCCAAGCAAAAGGACCCGATATGGGGTTAAAATCTACAAGCTATGTGACCGGGTCACTGGCTACATTTACGCCTTCCTGGTGTATGAAGGGAAGGACTCCCAACTGCATCCCCCTGAATGTCCTGAGTACATCGGTGCCAGCGGAAAGGTTGTTTGGGAGCTTTTATATCCACTCCTTGAAAAGGGTTACCACCTTTATGTGGATAATTACTATACCAGCATCCCCCTCTTCCGCAACCTTTACCGGAAGGGCACTCCAGCGTGTGGTACAGTGCGAGCCAACAGGAAGGGTTTCCCGCAAAGACTCGTTACTGAAAGACTACGAAAAGGGGAGACGGCGTCTTTGCGGAATGAAGAGCTATTGGCTATCAGGTGGAGGGACAAAAGAAATGTCCACATGCTCTCAACGATACATAACGACACCTACGTGGAAATCCCCAAAAGAAACGGCCCTATCCAAAAACCAGCATGTGTTCATGATTATAATTTGTTCATGGGGGGAGTCGATTTTAATGATCAGATGATTGAACCCTATCTTCCCACAAGAAAAAGCCGCTATTGGTATAAAAAGGTCTCCATATATCTTTTCAGTATGGCCCTTTACAATACTTATGTCATTTACCGTAAATCTACAAGGACCCCCTTATCTTATTTTCAGTACCAAGAAGAAATTATCGAAGCCCTTTTGTACCCTGAAGACCCACCAGAAAGCATTCGCTCAGATTCAGTGAGCAGACTCCATGAACGCCACTTTCCTGATAAACTCCCCCCCATGAAACAGGCCGAAAACGTCAGAAGAGATGCCGGGTGTGCTCCAAAGAAGGAACTAGAAGAGACACTGTGTATTATTGTCCCGATTGTCCTTCCCAACCAGGCCTTTGTTTTGGTCGATGTTTCCGTCGTTACCATACTTTTCTACATTATTAGGAAAGTATGGTAAACCTAATTGTCATTTACCGCCACACCCCTTATGCCACTGTACATACCGCTGCCTTCTCTGGAACTGACCCTGACCTGCTAAACGACCACGCCTCTGCCTAACGCTAAACTGTACCTACCTCTGCCTGCCCTGGAACTGACCCTGGCCTGTTATACGACCACGCTTCTGCCTAACCCTAAACTGTACCTACCTCTGCCTGCTCTGGAACTGACCCTGGCTTGTTATACGACCACGCTTCTGCCTAACCCTAAACTGTACCTACCTCTGCCTGCTCTGGAACTGACCCTGGACTGTTTGACCACATTTTTTGCCTGCCTCTTGGATTGATCTTTTACCCTGCTATGCTAATGGGGACACAGGGGTCTCACATATGTGAGGGGCTCCAGAATTGTTTTTCTGGATGAAGAAAACTAATTTTTTAGTTTTCTCATTCCCGGATTAGGGTCTGGAGACTCGGAGGCTTCAAAGAGATTTGGGTGGGAGAAGCCTCTACCCCTGTCCCCATTCTTTCCTGGCCTGCTACTTGGACCATGTTCCTGCTTACTACCAGGACCAATATTTTGGCACTGCTGGCAATGTCTCTACTTGCACTGACCTTGGACTGTATATGGACAGTATCTCTGCCTGTACTGACTATGGACAATATTCCTGCCTGCTGCCTGGACAATTACATTCACTGACGCTGACCACGTCCCTGCCTGCTGCCTGGATCAGGGCTCTCCTTCTGTGGACAATTGCACTACTAAAACCACAGGTAATCTTTTGTTTACCATTTACTCAGCAGAATGTAGTTCAGGGTGTAATTCTTGGTATGTACATGCTATATGCTAGAAATATGAAGGGCCTTCAAAAATGTGATAGATTGTAAGGAAATTAGATGCGTAATTTATGTCCCTAGGTCACCTGATGGTGCTTCCTGGATATTGGGCCTCTATGTGGCCAGGCTGTGTAAAAGTCTCACACATGTGGTATCGCCATACTCAGGAGGAGTAAGAGAATATATTATGGGGTGTCATTTTTGCTATGTACATGCTATGTGTTGGAAATATCTTATAAATGGGCAACTTTGTGTAAAAAAAAATGTGTTTTTATTTTTTTTCCACATTTTCCAAAAACTTCTGGAAAAAAATGAACAGTTCAAAAGACTCATAATGCCTCATAGATTATACGTTGGGGTGTTTGCTTTCCAAAATGGGGTCACTTTGTTGGCGTTTCCATTGTCCTGGTGCTCCAGGGCCTTCAAAAGTGTAATAGGTGTTTGAGAGATTAGATGTGTAATTTATGCTCCTAGAACGCTTGAAGTTGCTACTTCAATGTTGGGCCTCTGTATGTGGACAGGCTGTGTAAAAGTCTCACATATGTGGTACCGCCATACTCAGGAGGAGTAGGAGAATATATTTTGGGGTGTAATTTTTGCTATGTACATGCTATGTGTTGGAAATATCTTATAAATGGACAACTTTGTGTAAAAAAAATGCGTTTTCATTTTTTTTCCACATTTTCCAAAAACTTCTGGAAAAAAATTAACAGTTCAAAAGACTCATAATGCCTCATAGATTATACATTGGGGTGTTTGCTTTCCAAAATGGGGTCACTTTGTTGGCGTTTCCATTGTCCTGGTGCTCCAGGGCCTTCAAAAGTGTAATAGGTGTTTGAGAGATTAGATGTGTAATTTATGCTCCTAGAACGCCTGAAGTTGCTACTTCAATGTTGGGCCTCTGTATGTGGGCAGGCTGTATAAAAGTCTCACACATGTGGTACCGCCATACTCAGGAGGAGTAGCAGAATATATTTTGTGGTGTTATTTGTGGAATGTACATGCCATGTGAGAGAAATAACCTGTTATAATGACAATTTGGTGTGAAAAAAAATAAAAAAATCTTCATTTTGCAAAGAATTGTGAGAAAAAATGACAACCTCAAAAAACTAACTATGCCTCTTACTAACTACCTTGGAATGTCTACTTTCCAAAAAGGGGTCATTTGGGGGGTAATTGTTCTTTTCTGGCTTGTTAGGGTCTCAAGAAATGAGATAGGCTGTCAGTACATCAGGTGTAATCAAATTGATACATTTTCAGTGATTGGCACCATAGCTTGTAGACCCTATAACTTTCACCCAGACTAAATAATATCCACTAATTTCGGTTATTTTTACCAAAGATATGTAGCAGTATACATTTTTTCCCAAATTTATGAAGAAAAATTACTTATTTGCAAAATTTTATAATAGAAATTAAGAAAAATTCATTTTTTTACAAAATTTTTGGTCTATTTTCATTTATAGCACAAAAAAAACCCAGAGGCAATCAAATACCACCAAAAGAAAGCTCTATTTGTGTGAAAAAAAGGACGAAAATTTCATATGGGTACAGTGTTGCATGACTGAGTAATTGTCATTCAAAATGTGAGAGCACCGAAAGCTGAAAATTCGTCTGGTTAGGAAGGGGGTTTAAGTGCCCAGTTGTCAAGTGGTTAATTTAAGAATGTAAGTGTTCAATCCAGCGCCCAATCCAGCAATCCTGGAGAGAAGACTTACAGGAAAAGTTAAGATTTGCATAGTATTTCAGATGTTGATATCTATGGATCTATTGAAGGTATTGAGGTAATGAATGTATTTTTTTTTTATCATATACTTAATTTAGATTTCTAATTTTGTGACATTACTTATTGCTACTACTTTTTTTACACAAAATAATTCCCCGAGCAACTATTATGTCATGCAATATAACCATAATTTATTTTACCATCTATGGTTAGAAGCTTCTTTCTTAAGAAGCCTGACTGTGCTGCGGTAGATATTTAAATGCCCCCTCTATGCGGCTGAGCTGCAATAACCAATTGGTCAGGCTCATTGAGGTTCCCGGAGGCATGGTTTGGAAGCCATAAGGCACCAAACAGGTTCTCAGATGGCCGCCACCATAGAACCTGTCAGGTGTTTGGTGGCTTCGCAATGAGAATTTTTGTGAACCTAGGCTGCAGATGAGAATTTGGCATTGGTCCATTCTTAAGAAAAGAGGTCCCGAAAGCTTCCGCACTTTGCTGACGGGCCTGTCTGCAGCTGAGATTCGATATGTGGAGGATGGCTGCCTCACATAGTGGCTGTCATCTTTGAATTTGTCTAGTGCCTGGCGGCATAGTCAGTAGTATCAGTGCAGCTCCCCGGCAGCTTTATAAGTTTGGCACCAGGACTTTCAGTGCTGCTGCAATATAGCAGTGGATATGGATACCCTTTAAAATTGTATTTGCAGCATGGCCACATAATGTTATGATTGTTGTCACCATCCATACATCAAGAGTGCATAAATGCACATTTATAATAAATATAATAGCAGCAGTCACGCATTCGCATATGAACACACTGCCCCTTGTCTTGCTAGACCTCTGGGTAGGGATGAGGTGCTTAGGGATCCTGAACACTGAGGATAGTCAGAAAGGAGAGGACGAATCCACAGAAGTGAAACCAATGGACAGCAGACAACTAAAAATCTGTAAGTAAAAAGTTTCATTACATACAGTATCTCACAAAAGTGAGTACACCCCTCACATGTTTGTAAATATTGTATTATATCTTGTCATGTGACAACACTGAAGAAATTACACTTTGTTACAATGTACAGTAGTAAGTGCATAGCTTGTATAACAGTGTAAATTTTCTGTCCTCTCAAAATAACACAACACACAGCCATTAATGTCTAAACCACGGGCAACAAAAGTGAGTACACTCCATAAGTGTAAATGTCCAAATTGGGCCCAAAATGTCAATATTTTGTGTGGTCACCATTATTTTTTGCACTGCCTTAACCCTCTTGGGCATGGAGTTCACCAGAGCTTCACAGGTTGCCACTGGAGTCCTCTTCCACTCCTCCATGATGACATTACAGAGCTGGAGGAATGTTAGGGACCTGGTGCTCCTCCACCTCCCGTTTGAGGATGCCCCACAGATGCTCAATTGGGTTTAGGTCTGGAGACATGTTTGGTCAGTCCATCACGTTTACCCTAAGCTTCTTTAGCAAGGCAGTGGTTGCCTTGGAGGTGTGTTTGGGATCTTTATCATGTTGGAATACTCGCTGCGTCCCAGTCTCCGAAGGGAGGGGGATCATGCTCTGCTTCAGTATGTCACATTACATGTTGGCATTCATGGTTTGCTCAATAAACTGTAGCTCCCCAGTTCCGGGAGCACTTATGCAGCCCAGACCATGACACTCCCACCACATGCTTGACTGTAGGCAAGACACACTTGTCTTTGTACTCCTCACCTGGTTACCGTTACACACGCTTGACACCATCTGAACCAAATACATTTATCTTGGTCTCATCAGACCACAGGACATGGTTCCAGTAATCCATGTCCATAGTCTGCTTATCTTCAGCAAACTGTTTCCAGGCTTTTTTGTGCATCATCTTTAGAAGAGGCTTCTTT
The DNA here is from genome assembly GCA_029206835.1 of Rana muscosa. Classification (NCBI taxonomy): domain Eukaryota; kingdom Metazoa; phylum Chordata; class Amphibia; order Anura; family Ranidae; genus Rana; species Rana muscosa. The sequence continues at coordinate 633,504,039 of CM055117.1, read as the reverse complement.
CTGAGACGACAGCCATGAAGACCAATTTGATGCAGTGTGCAGTGTATGGTCTGAGCACTGACAGGCTAACCATGGCGATGCCTGTTCTGAGTGGAACCTGTCCTTTTAAACTGCTGTATGGTCTTGGCCACCATGCTGCAGCTCAGTTTTAGGGTCTTGGCAATCTTCTTTTAGCCTATCTTTATGTAGAGCAAAAAAATGTTTTTATTTTTTTATATCCTCAGAGAGTTCTTTGCCATGAGGTGCCATGTTAAATTTCCAGTGACCAGTATGAGAGAGTGAGAGCGATAACACCAAATTAAACACACCTGCTCCCCATTCATACCTGAGACCTTGTAATACTAATGAGTCACATGACCCCGGGGAGTGAAAATGGCTAATTGGGCCCAATTTGGACATTTTCACTTAGGAGTGTACTCACTTTTGTTGCCAGTGGTTTAGACAATAATGGCTGTGTGTGGAGTTATTTTGAGCGGACAGCAAATTTACACTGTTATACAAACTGTACACTCACTATTTTACATTGTAGCAATGTGTCATTTCTTCACTGTTGTCACATGGAAAAGATATAATAAAATATTTTCAAAAATGTGAGAGGTGTACTCATATTTGTAAGATACTGTATATACTGTTTAATGTCTGTTTTGGTCTTTTATTATTTAAATATATCGACTTTTGCTTAAAGGGACAGTAAAGAAAAAAGTTGAAAAAATGTTTTTCTGTAAAGCAGGTGGTGTTATTGTACTGTATAGGCGGTGTTGTTATGATGTATAAGTAAATACATTAAACTTTTTGACGAGCACATGTAATGTGAGCAGTGCAATGTGTAGGGTGTGGGTGTTTCTTGAGAGTGGGCAGGGACACATGGGCCCTTTGATATGCTATTGCCCGGGGGCCCCATGAGTTGTCAGTCTGCCCCTGATGTTTCCCCAACATTTCATATTTTTGAGATGTGTCTGCTGTACCATGTGTTTGTATTTAAAAGTATCCTGTTCTTTTTGGGTATGGCCCAGTCATTTGCTTGCAATGACTGGGTAATAAATTGGCACCTTATATATAATAATATTGTATGGAGTTTGTTTTATTTTGTGTTTGCCTTATCTAAAGAAGAAAGATGTGCAATATTTACAGGTATTAAGTAATAAATTCTATGGTTTAGAGCAAAATTACTTTCTTGTTCCATTTCTATTAGTTGTAACTAATGTATGACTATCATTTTATATATTTTTATGTATCTACTCCAATAATACTCTAACATTATAATTCCTTTTTTTATGGATTAACATTAACATAACAGATATTTCTTACACACTAAGGAAATATGTCCATATGTTGAATCATGAGATGTAATCATTATTCAAGCATGTGCTGTTATAAATTGATTTTTATTAGGGCAATCCCTTTCCAAAATGAGATTGATAGTCTATGTCTATTTTTTCATGGAATACAGCCATCTGCTGCCAAATATATCTATTCCTTCCTTAGCTGTTATAGTTTAAATTCTCCATGTAACCATTTAAATGGAAATTAAAGCATCCTTGTCATTAACCAGCTTTCTTTAAGTTGGAAAAAAAAATCATATTCATTTCAGCAAATGCATACACACAGTGTTCCTCATCATATATCCCAAAAGCTATGTGGGCTGCAGTGATATACCAGGCAGATGGTGCCAATTCATTTTAATAGCTAGGTATAGAGATGGATGGATGGACTGAGGATACTGAGATCCAGGAATCAAAAATGACTGTGATAAGAATTCCATCCATAAAAATAAGAGATGAGTAAATGTTTCAGCTAATTTCGGTTTTAGTCCCCCAGCTACTAAAATGCTTTTATCCATTTCATTCTTCGTTCCAGAATTGCTCTAGGGTGTTTATCACACACAGAGACATGTTTTCACTGTATTATTACAGATCATACATATGCAGATGGATAAAAAAAGTTTGAATATTGTTTACAACATACAGTGTTAAAAACAGAAGCTCTCTTTACTTTCTTAGTGTTTCTAACAACACCGACATCAACACCCTGTTTAACATCAACATGCACACATATTTACTAAATGTGAAAATTCCACTTTTGGGAAATACATTGTACGTATATGTATGGGTAATTGTCGATGCACAGAAGCATCAGTATTTACATGAGCTCCACCATATACAGCTATTAACTTGTATGGCAGGCTCTATGCAGCACCTGAGTCTCCCCGTTTTGGAAAAATGCACAGAAATGTGCACCCAGCGTATTTTCAGCCTTTCGCCATCTACTATATGTGTATGAGGCCTTACAATACCATTGTAAAACCAGCAATATATTTTCTTAACCACTTGAGCCCCGGAAGAATTTACCCCCTTCCTGATCAGAGCACTTTTTACGATACGGCACTGCGTCGCTTTAACTGACAATTGCGTGGTCGTGCAACATTGCACCCAAACAAAATTTACATCCTTTTTTTCCCACAAATAGAGCTTTCTTTTGGTGGCGTTTGATCACCTCTGCGGTTTCTATTTTTTGCGCTATAAACAAAAAAAGAGCGGCAGTTTTGAAAAAGAAGCAATATTTTTTACTTTTTGCATTTCTTCTACATATTTTTGGTAAAAAAAATTGCAATAAGTGTATATTGATTGCTTTGCTCAAAAGTTATAGCATCTCCAAAATAGGGGATAGATGTATGGCATTTTTTTTATTATTAGTAATGGCGGCGATCAGAGATTTTTATCGTGACTGTGACATTGCGGCGAACACATCGGACACGATTGACACTATTTTGGGACCATTGTCATTTACACAGCGATCAGTGCTATAAAAATGCACTGATTACTGTGTAAATGACACTGGCAGGGAAGGGGTGAAACACTAGGGAGCGATCAAGGGGTTAAGTGTGTCCTAGGGAGTGATTCTAACTGTAGGGGGGGTGGGCTCACTACAACATGACAGAGATCACTGCTCCCGGGCACAGGGAGCAGTAGATCCCTGTCATGTTGCAAGGCAGAACAGGGAAATGCCTTGTTTACATAGGCATCTCTCTGTTCTGCAGCTCTGTGTCACGATCACGGGCCCCCGGCGGACATCGAGTCACGGAATACGCGGCGGACGCGCGTGCACCCACTAAGCCGTGATTTAAAGGGAGCGTACCTGTTCGTCCATTTGCGCAGCTGTGCCATTGTGCCGACGTACATCGTCGTGCACTGGTCGGCAAGCGGTTAACTTCAGTTATATTGTTCATGTATTACAAAATTTAAATAGAGGCAATTATATGTCCATCAGCTCTGTGTAGTTGTATAGAAAGCCCATTTGGAAGTACTGAATATGGTCATGCAAATCGGTTTCCTCGATAAAGCTGCATATCTTTGGTAAAAGCAAGCCTCAGCTGCACATTGCTAATATACAGTAGGTAACAGAAAGAGGACCATCAGCTAAATAGCGTGTACTCAGACTGGTTTAGGAGTGGTAAGTGGGGTACCCCAAGGCTCTGTCCTGGGACCAATTCCGTTTTAATTTATTCATAAATTATATAAAGATGGGTATACATAGCTCAATCTCAGTGTTTGCTGATGATACAAAGCTATGTAGGTCAATAACTTCACTGCAGGATATTGAAACTTTACAAGAAGACCTCAATAAAATAAAGGGTGGGTAACTAATCAGCAAATTAGGTTAAATGTTGAAAAATGAAATGTAATGCCTGTGGGTAAGAATATGAATGCAAATTACTCACTAGGGGGAGAACCTTTGGGGGAACACAGGGTGGAAAAAAAATCAGAGGGTCCTAGTAGATCACAAGCTCAACAATGGCATGCACTGCCAAGCTACAGCAAGCAAAGCTTGTAGAATATTAGCATGCATTAAAAAGGGAATTTACTCCAGAGATAAAACAATAATCTTGCCACTTTATAAAACTATGTTGCCCAGTTCTAGTCACCAATCTTCAGGAAGGATGTGCTGGAAATGGAGCGGAGCCAGAGAAAGGCAACAGAGCTAATAAGGCAGGCATGTCAAAAGTCCGGCCCGTGGCCCGGTTTTGAACGGCCCGCCCTGTTCTCAGGTGTGCCGCGGGATCAGGGGAGATAAGGGCTGTCAGATGAGCCCGATCTCCCGATTCCCTGCCGAACTATACATCGGCACTGTGAGAAGCTCCGTCAGCTTCAAAAGTGAAAGTGCAGGGGAGTGTGCTGTGCTCTCTGCTTCCCCCTAGAGTGCAGTACCCAGCTGAATGAGGAAACTGCAAAGGTACTTAGAAGCTAGATTTGATTTAAAAAGGCTTTATACATGTGAGTGTCTGTCTGTATGTGTTTGCGTGTGTGTGTGTGTGTGCGTGCATGTGTCTGTGTGCATGTGTCTGTGTGTATGTTACTTTTAATGACTGTACCATCAGAACTGCTTTTGTAGGGCTTGTTTGTGAGGACTGCTGCTCCTCTGAAAAACAATCCATGCACAGATCGCTTTTCAGAGGCATTTTACAGGCAGTAAAGCCTATACCGCAACAGTGCAATGCACACAGTTGCGGGGTAGTTCAGTGCAGCACCATTCAGCCTGGGTATACCTCCAGCTGCAGCCACAGCATGTGTACACCCCCAGCTGCTGCCTCTGCAGCTAAAGGGGGAGAAGTTGGGGGTGGTAAAAACAGCTCAACCATGTGGTTTTACTGCCCCTCCAACCTGACATGTGAACAAGCCCTTGGTTCACATCTGTGTGGCTGCGTGCTGTGTGTAGGGCAGCCCATTCATTTCAAAAGGCTTCCCTACCCACAAAAATGCAGGAAAAAGTCTGCAACCTTTTTTTTTTTATATTGCACTGCACCAAAAGCACCCCCACGTTTTCCAATGTGTGGGTTACCATTAAGAATTAACGGTACCCCTAAAGAGCAGAGCATTCATCTGTGTGTCAGAAACAGGCGCAACAAAGGCAAGAGAATTCTTGTTGGACAGTGTATTAGTGCTCGAACTAACAAACTTAGACCAAATTTTAATGGTTCAAAGAATGTCAGGCAAAATGGTCAGCCCTTACGCATTTTCACTAAATCAAATCTGGCCCTCTTTGAAAAAAGTTTGGACACCCCTGTAATAAGGGGACTGGAGGACCTCAGTTACGAGAGACCTGAGGGGAGATATGATAGCAATATACAAATATCTTAATGGTGATTCTAGCATAGCGAATAAACTATTCAGTATTGAGGAGTGCAAGAAGACACAGGGCCAGGGCCACTCCTTGAAATTGGAGGTGAAGTAGTTTAAACTTAAACTGCATAGGGTAAAAAAAATCTTAGATGGGCATCTTGGCGTACACAGTATACATGAATCTTGGAAATGGTTTTTGACATGAACACACACTCACACAGGTTGAATTGAATGGACTGGTGTCTTTATTCAACCTTATCAATTATGTAACTATGTATCTACATCCTTTTTATGTAATTTTATTCCACAGTCTGTAATTTTAGTTCAAAGGCCTTCATAAATATAAACATATTTGGAATATCCACATACCATAAAACTGATTTGGTTACGTTGCACATTTATTTTTTATTTTACACATCATGATGCATTACTTTAGGGGGTATTTTGGAGTCTATAGATTGTGGCATGTCCAAAAAATGTCTCAGATAAAGGGATCAAGTACCCAGATATACGGTTATTATTCAATTTTAGATCTAGAACACTAGAAAACTTGTACTTAGCATACTGATGCTTAAGGTCCCAAGTTATCTCTAGTATACTTCCTTTAAACTCCCTCTACATTGGACCTCTTTAGGTGACTAGCTTTATATTTTTTATGTGCAGTGATCACACTCTCTGTTTATTCCAGTATTTTGTATGCCTTTAACAACCACCTGCAACTAGAATATTTTCCTTGCATGCTGTGCACAGTCTAGCGGAACATAATATTAATAATTTACTACCTAGACAAGCATGGCATCTCTAGGTTTATGTACAATCTGCCACAGGATAAATGAAATTCAGAATTCAATTATAAATTAATCTTATACCCTTTTGATCTTAGTTTCTTCTCAGTATGCAATCCCACACTAACTATATTGCACTATAAAATACATATGCAAGCACGTCCCAGTTTGAGCTCCTTATTCCTTTGTATCAGTTCTGGAAAGAATCAGAGGCAAATTAATTTTTATTGAAGTCTGTATAGGTGCAAAGGGTTAGAAGCTTTTACATGGTTCACAGGTGGGGATAATTAAATGCAATTCATTTTCAATGGACAATAACAAAACCTTTGTCATGTACTTGACACTCTGTATTCCATCCGTCTATCATAAAACATGACTTTTCCTCCTCATCAATTTTATTATTGCTCACTTTTTCTTTTGTGGTTTTGTATTAGGTTTGTTGGTCAGTAAGTGAAGTTGTGTAACATACTGTATAGGAAGTGTTTACAGTATTTTGCTGCCATAAATAATGAAAGTAGTATAAAACCCAAAAGAAAACATTTTTTATATTGCAGCTTACCAATTCTTAGATGTCCTGGTTGCATTTGTTTTCTTTTTTATGCTGTCCGCTTAAGGTTGAGACAAACCATTTACCACTGATCAATGGCATCCTCTATGCTGGGAAATACAGGCAGATATTTATCCATCATGTCATACCATCAGGGAGGCATGTGATTGGCTCCAAATTTATTCTGCAGCAGGACAACAACCCCAAACATACAGCCATTGTCATTAACTATCTTTGTAAAGAAGAACAAGGAGTTCAGAAAGTGAAAGTTTGTCCCCCACAGACCCCTGATCTTAACATCATGGAGTCTGTGTGGGATTACATGAACAGACAGAAGGATTTTAGGTGGTCTACATCCTCAGAAGATCTATGTTTAGTTCATCAAGACATTTTACATAATCTACCAGCTGAGTGTGTGCAAGTGTACCTAGAAGAATTGATTCTGTTTTGAAGGGAAAAGGTGGTAACACCAAATATTGATTTGATTTGGATTTCTCTTTTATTAATTTTGTTAACTGAGAAAAATAAACATTTAACACTTCTTTTTCTGAAAGCATTCTCAATTTACAGCATTATATATTTAAATATATATATACAGTGGGGATCGAAAGTTTGGGCACCCCAGGTAAAAATGTGTATTGATGTGCATAACGAAGCCAAGGAAAGATGGAAAAATCTCCAAATGGCATCAAATTACAGATTAGACATTCTTATAATATGTCAAAAAAAGTTAGATTTTATTTCCATCATTTACACTTTCAAGATTACAGAAAACAAAAAATGGCGTCTGCAAAAGTTTGGGCACCCTGCAGAGTTAATTTCTTGTACTGCCCCCTTTGGCAAGTATCACAGCTTGTAAACGCTTTTTGTAGCCAGCCAAGAGTCTTTCAATTCTTGTTTGAGGTATCTTTGCCCATTTTTCCTTACAAAAGTCTTCCAGTTCTTTGAGATTTCTGGGCTGTCACGCACTGCTTTTTAAGGTCTATCCATAGGTTTTCAATAATGTTGAGGTCAGGAGATTGTGAAGGCCATGGCAAAACCTTCAGTCTACGCCTCTTGATGTAATCCCCCGTGGATTTTGAGGTGTGTTTAGGATCATTATCCATTTGTAGAAGCCATCCTCTCTTTAACTTCAGCTTTTTCACAGATGGCATCAAGTTACCATCCAAAATTTGCTGAAATTTTATTGAATCCATTTTTCCTTCTACTCGTGAAATGTTCCCTGTGCCACTGGCTGCAATACAACCCCAAAGCATGATTGATCCACCCCCATGCTTAACAGTTGGACAGAGGTTCTTTTAATTAAATTCTGTGCCCTTTCTTCTCCAAACGTACCTTTTGCTCATTCCGGCCAAAAAGTTCTATTTTAACCTCATCGGTCCACAGAACTTGTTTCCAAAATGCCTCAGGCTTGTCTATATGTTCATTTGCAAAGTTCAAACGCTGATTTTTGTGGTGAGGACGTAGAAGAGGTTTTCTTCTGATGACTCTTCCATGAAGACCATATTTGTACAAGTATCTCTTTATAGTGGAATAGTGTACCACAACTCCAGTGTCTGCCAGATCTTTCTGGAGGGATCGTGCAGTGGAACGTGGGTTTTGAATTGCTTTTCTCACAATCCTGCGAGCTGTTCTGTCTTATATTTTTCTTGGTCTTCCAGATCTTGCTTTAACTTCCACTGTTCCTGATGACTGCCATTTCTTAATTACATTCCGAACAGAGGATATTGACATCTGAAAACGCTTTGCTATCTTCTTATAGCCTTCTCCAGCTTTGTGAGCGTCAACTATTTTCAGTTTCAGTTTTCTAGACAACTGCTTAGAAGAACCCATGGTGCTGATTGTTGGGGCAAGGTCAGATGAGTCTGGCCATTTAAAACCTTTGAGATTGACATCACCTGGTCTTCCCAGATGATGATTGAGAACAATCCATGACACTGGCAGGTCTCAGCTTTGCAAAGGGGGCAGTGCATGCTATAAATTCTGCAGGGTGCCCAAACTTTTGCAGACGCCATTTTTTTGTTTTCTGTAATTTTGAAAGTGTAAATGATGGAAATAAAATCTAACTTTTTTTGACATATTATAAGAATGTCTAATCTGTAATTTTATGCCATTTGGAGATGTTTCCATATTTCCTTGGCTTCGTTATGCACATTAGTACACATTACCTGGGGTGCCCAAACTTTCGATCCCCACTGTATATGCTCAAACACTATGGGCAGAAATAGTAACCTATTAACATAGATACACTTACCTAATTGTTGCAGAATAACCTGCCGTCTTAGACCATCTTCGAGTCAAGTTAAGATATTTATTGCATATGCAAGAGAAATATTACATGTACATACAGGCTTTTGATCAACATTTCTGAACTAAAACTGCATTACATGCCTCTTTTTATGGCCCTCAGACCTCCCTTTTCCTGTTCGTAACTTCATGGTCACATGTGTCTCTCAACTCTATTTTAAAGCAGAACAGGAAAAAGGAATATCCGTTACAAACTGCATAGGATGTTAGTAAGACTACTCCCTGGCCAACAGGATGTTCCATACAATGTAATTCTAAACATTCCATTGTTGGAAACCTATGTATTTAGTATTCTGCAAATGCAAACATATTCATAGTTGTTTATGACCACTCAGCATATTCAAGTATAATATAGTTTTATGATCACTCAGCATATTCAAGTATAGTATAGTTTCTAGAAACACAGGTATAATAGGGTTATATAAAACTATATTTCTAAGCATTTTAAAGTTATATGACTATATAAGGTGGCATTTTCATAGCTGACATTTAAAGTATAATTTCTAATTTCTCTAACAACTCCCTCCTTTTATACTCCATAATGTCAATAATTCAAATATCCAGGTTCTTTGTTTTACCAGGTATTATCATTTAGACAGATGAGTCTTTTGAAAGGACTGTAAATTCATCATCATCAGGTTCCGGGTATAGTTTTGTGTTGTTCTGGAAAAGTATAGTCTTTGTTAAGGATGTGTCAATCAGTCTTTGAAGAATTCCCCTAATACAGGGAATGCAGCAACATCCACACAGTGTAAGGACTGTGGCTGCCATGACAACAGAGATGAGCAAACTTTTTGCAAGATCACCCCATTAACCAAACCATTTTTCGAAGAGTCCTGTTAAGGGGTTCTCTACACCAGAGTTCTCAGTTAGTTCTTGGGGTAACATTTGTAGGCCTTGCACAGCCTTGGTGATACATCCATCAGGTGCCGTATTGTTTGGAATAAAAGTGCAGCAGAAGGTGACGAACATTTTTCATACCCTGCCCCTTTCTGCCAGCAACATATCCAATGCTATACGGTTCTGCCACACTGTCAAAGAGGTGGCATCCAATTGTGCTGCTATGCCTTTGATAGCATCTCTGGTGTAATTCACAAACCTCTGCTGGTTGTAGTAAATGTAGTTTATCCAGTCGTTGTTCTTATTGGCCTGTACCCATAGGAAGAGTGAGGTGAGTCCTGCTGTTACTTGATTCTGTGCTTTAAATTCAACCGGAACTCCTCGTGGGACACCCATTGAGTCTATATACACTCGGTTGTCAAATGAGCCTTGTGGTGTTCCACACTTAAGTCACTTAAAATAGTGTTTACCTGGCAGTCTCATCAATTTGTTAGTCATAGGAACTATATAAAATGGAAGCAACAAGCGGGTAAGGGCACAACTACCCTCCCATCTAGGTGGCAGTCTGGGCCTTAGTTTCTTGTCCCCACACAGCCACCAAACATCAGCCAGTTGCCTTTTTTGTTCCTGAAACCATTTTAGTTGGTACTTAATGTCTGTAGTTGAAGTTGTAGTTGCACAGTATTCAGGAGATAGAGTGCCAACATTTGTGCCATCCTTGTCTTTGTTAGAGAAACAAGTAAAATTTCCTGTTAAGGCTTGTACTGAAAGGGCTGTACTTTGCTTTTTAGTCTTAAGGTAGCTCTTTTCTCATTTTCACATTCTGACACAGTAATATTTTCTAAAAACATTTTATTATACCAGTCAAGTCTATTTCCTCTTCAGGGAGAGGAACGGTGGTTAGTTGTGGCCTTGGGTTTGTACAAAAAATACGATTACCTAACCCCTTTGATTGGGTTGTGTATCTGACCCATTCTATCCATTCATATTTGTCTCCAAATCCTGTTTCTATACTCAGTTGTTCCTTGTATGTAAAATCTTTTTTAAACAAGGAGGGATTACGTTGAAACTGAGTTGGCTCTGGAGCTGGGGTATTCTGACCAGGGGTTACAACCTTAATACTGATTCTCCCTAGTAGGTCAGATATTGTACCATATACCAATTCATTGTATCGTTTAGTTTACAAAATGGGAGCCATTGCTACTGTAAATTAGAGAGGGGATCCCTTGACGTGGAATCACCTCTCTGATTAGTACTTTGGCTACTGACTGCCCACCCGGGTGTGTCATAGAAAAAGCTTCCACCCACTCTGTAAACATGTCAACACTAACCAGACAGTACTTTATATTCTCACATTTGTTCAATTCAATAAAATCCATGCATATCGTGTGAAAGGGATAAGGGGGGTGTGGGAAAAGACCCCTTAAGGTCTTAGGGCACCTTGCGCATGGTATCTGTTACAAATCGGACATGGGAGGCAAAAATTTCTAGAGTAGTTTTATAAACCCATATGTTGTGATCACCTTGTTGATCACCTGTACCATTTCTAGAGTAGTTTTGTAAACCCTTATGTTGTGAACACCTCGTACCATCCCTCCTTTTGAGGTATGGGCTTGCCCATGACTTAATAATACAGCATACCTAAATAGTGATGTAGGTAAGTTGGGTTTACCTTCTGTACATGTGTATATACGATTGACCAGTGTTGGCCCTGTAGATAACCACTTTTGTTTTTCACCTGTCTGTGATGTTTTCTGCATTTCTAATAATCATGTTTCATCAATAGCTTTCTGTACCTTATCATTTCTAGCTTTCCGTACCTTATCATTTACTTGGGGATCTGTATTGCATGTGTGTGTTATTTATATATGTGTATAGTAGAGAAAGCGTATTGGCTGTCAGTAAAAAAAAAAAAGTTTTTTCCTTCCCCTAGACTGCAGGCCCTGGACAGGGCTATAATTTCAGCTTGTTGTGCAGAGTAGGAACTGGGAAGGGGTCTGGCTTCAATGACCTGGTCATGTGTTACTATAGCATAAGCCGTTTGATTTACCCCTTTATCGTTTTTTTCTACAAGACCCATCAACAAAAAAGGTAATGTCAGCATCTAGAAAGGGAACATCAGTGAGATCCTTCCTAGGGAGTACCCGTTCATCAATTTGAGCTATACAATCATGTGAATCCCTGTCACTAGGTGTTGGCATTAGTGTAGCGGGGTTCAATGTGGTACACCTCTCGATTGTAATGCATGGCTGTCTCAGAAGTGTAGTCATGCATTATAAATGCCTGGCTGAAGATAAATAGGAGATTTTATCTTGTGGTAAGATCACTGAAATGGCATGTGGGGCCTTAAGTGCCAAGGGGTGGAACAGTATTATCAGTGCAGAGGACCGTATGGCCAATGAGGCTGCTACTACAGCTTGTACACAGTGGGGCAAACTCTGGGCTACTGGATCTAATTTAGTTGAGTAGAATGCAATTGGTTTGTGTTTGTCCCCATAAACCTGGGTGAGAACAGAAGTCATGTACCCCTCTTTACAATCTACAGTCTGATAAAAGGTTTTACTGTAATTGGGTAGGCTAAGCACAGTAGAACCCATAATGAGGTGCTTTACCTTTGTAAATGCATCCTCTGCTTGCACATTCCACTGGATGTAATCTTTTGCAGACATTTGTGTACCATAGATGAGATCAGAAAGAGGCGCCACCTCTGTAGCATAATTAGCTATCCATGCTCGACAGAAATTTGCCATGCCAAGAAATTACATCATTGCTTTTTTGGTATGTGGTTTGGGGGCTTGAAGGATGGCCTCTTTTCAGGTCTCATCCAGATGTCTGCCTTCTTAAGATATAATATAACCCAGGTATTTCACCTTGTCTTTCCACAGTTGTAGTTTATTTTTGCTGACCTTGTGACCTTGTTCTGCGAGGAAATGCATCAGAGCCAAGGTGTCAATTTTACATTGTCGCTCCAAAGGAGCCGCTACCAGAATGTCATCCACATACAAGAGAATTTGACTCCCACTGGGAGGTACAACCCGAGACAAATTATTGAACATTTCTTTTGAGAAGAGAGTTGGATTTTCACAATATCTCTGGGGTAACCTGGTGTATGTGTACTTTTTTTGTTTTCCCTGTACGTAAGTGCAAACCAGAACTGACTGTCTTAATTAGCCCTATGTCTTTCTTTCCTTTTGACCACAAGAAATCGGGGACGTCTTTTAGGGCATCCCCTTCCTCTTGGGTCAAATGTGTCAGTCACTGTCTTTTGTCACAAACTTCAATCATGTGAATTCTAGGTGTACATTCAACAAACCACGATAATCTGTACCTCCGAATCCCTTGGGATTTTAGTTCCTCATCTGTTAGTTGGACCCAGTCTGTGATAAGTTCTCCTAGCTCATGCCATGATACCTCGGAGTTCTGGGTGATCGAAACATGAGGTATAGTATCCTGCCTGTATATTTGCAGAATAGGTTGTGGTAGGGTACAAGTAGCCGTGCTATTTCCTTCCTTATCACAGTACAGGTATCTTAAGAGCATTTCAGTGTTAGTGAGACTTTTGACTGTTTCTCATAGGACTTATCAGGCCCAGAGGTCCTTTTGCAGTACATGGTGCAGGTATCAGGGCTCATTATCCACGGCTGTGATTTGTTTTTCACACAGCCGATGGGCTTTGAGGCCTCCCTCCACTGGTACGACAGAAATATCAAGAGCATGCAACATGTCTCTACCCAAAAAATTAACAGGACATTTCGTTGAAATTACAATTTTACACTGAGCCTTTTACCTGTCTGTGGATCTTCCACAGTAAGGCCTTCAGACACGGCCTCCTGGTGCATTAACCCATTTGCAGATTTTACATATACTACACCTTTTTTCTTTACCCCTGAGGGCATATCCAAAGGGTGTATCTGGGTCCTACAAGCCCCAGTGTCACAGAGAAATGTTACCCATCTACCCTTTACAGCCAAGGTTATTTCTGGCTTGACTTCAGCATGCAAACAAGTTTCAACATTGCACACATCCAAAATTTCAGATTCTTTCTCATCCTTTCCCTCTGATTCTCTATCTGCAGAGATACTTTTACCATACAGGAAACACTCCCCCCTCTTCTTTTTCCCCTCATAATCCTGAATGCGGGGCCTTGTTCGAGTGTTTCCCAATCTTCTGTTCTGATTCTCAACAACATACACATCATTACCTTCACCTATCATAAACACTTTCCCTTTCTCTACTTTCTTTTCTGATTGGAAGTGCTGCTCAGTGGCCCTTTCAGGATTGCATTCTTTAGCTGTTGCTCATATGGGCTACTGTTCACTTGATCTACTGGGACTTCTATCCCAGAGTGATTATTGAAAATCTCCCTCATCCTAACCAATACATTTGTCCACTGTTTCCTCTTCTCCCTGCATACACTGTATCCATCTATTCTCTATCCTTGCTAAAAGAGCATTTCTCCTGTTTCAGAGTGCTGCATCGTCATGAGGCAACACCCTTCACTGGTTATTTAATCCACTCCAATCTCCCACTACATGATGCCAATCAGGTCCCAAGACCCATCTGATGACCTGCTCTATTTCCCTCTCATTGAGATGACAGCTAGCAACCATTCCCATGATACCATCCCTGAATTGAGCTATGGTGACCTTGGGATTGCTGTAAGGGGGGTCCCTTGCATGTTTAAACATTTTTTTTTTGTTTGTTTTTTCCCTTTTCCAAAATGAGTTCTACCCCCTCTCTTGCAAGGACAGAGGGGGGGGCTGGTGGAAAGGAGGAGACTGATTCGATCTTGCAGCTAAGATTGCTGCTAAAACTAACCGCCTTAAAGAATGTGTCTGCGTATTGCAAAGGTGGGGGCCCATTTGCCCTTTACACAAACGGACAAAAGCAATTGTTACATCTATGCCAAGTACTGTATTTATCAGCGTATAACACGCACCCCAAGTTTAGGAGGGAATTTTAAGGCAAAAAACTTTTAGGAGGGAAGTTTAAGGAAAATAACTTACATTTAAATGCCCATCAATGCAGCCTTATCAGTGTCCATCTGCAGCCTTGTTCATCATTGCAGCCTTGCCCAGTGTCCATCCGCAGCCTTGCCCAGTGCCTTTGCAGCCTTGCCCAGGGCCTTTGCTGCCTTGCCCAGGGCCTTTTCAGCATTGCCCAGTGCCTTTGCAGCCTTGCCAGTCTCTTTGCAGAATTGCCCTGATTTAAAATTGGTGCCGATTTCCTCTGACTGTGAGCGGAGAGGAGCGAGCGTAGCCAAGATTCAGAAAGCCGAGTGTACTTAGGCTAGACTCGGCTCTGCTCACAGTCCCGCCCATCTCCACTGATTGCGAGAGGAGAGGAGCGAGCACCGCTGACATACAGAAAGCCGAGTGTACTTCGGCTAGACTCGGCTCTGCTCACAGTCAAGGGCGGGACTGCAAGAGGAGCCGAGACTAGCCGAAGTACACTCGGCTTTCTGTATGTCAGCGGCACTCGCTCCTCTCGCAATCAGTGGAGGTGGGCGTGACTGCGAGAGGAGCCGAGTAAAGCCGAGTGTACTTTGGCTTTGTGTATCTTGGCTCCGCTCGCTCGTTTCCTCACAATCAGCGGGGGATCGGCGGGGATCGGCGTATAACACGCACCCACGATATTCCCCTGATTTTAAGGGGAAAAAAGTGCATGTTATACGCCGATAAATACGGTATATCTTTATATTTTATCCCTTTCAGGTATTTTACAAAAAGCAGGATACCATAAATTGATATCCAAGCAATTATTTTGTTTCAGAAATATTTCCAATAAATCCAAGAATTATTTTCTGAAAAATATCAGATAGAATTATTTTAAAGCTGACATATAAAAAAAAAGCCCAGTTGTACTTTGACTTAAAAAAGAGTCATTTACATTCCCACATTTATAGTGTCTGACGATAGTCGGGGGGTCAGTGGGGTGGCTTGTTGCATGCCTCTGTCCCATACGGTGGTGGGGACTGCAGGTCTGCAATTGGGAGTGGTGAAGTCTGTCGACTGTCGGTGGGGTTGGGGAGTCCTCTAAAGGGTGTGTAGAGGCTGTTCAGTACATTTGATTTGTTGTGTTTTGTTCAGTCAATACTTGCTGAACTAAACTTCGAAGGACGGTCATATTATTGTCCTCCTCTTTGTCCAAAAACATAGTCTTTTTATGGTTTTCTGAATTTAACCTACGGTTAGCTTCCTCAAGCCATTTCTTGGCCTGGAGAAGACCTAATTTCTTCTGTTTCCTTATTTTTTATGCCGGCATCATTTTTAAGCTTTCTACACTACACAGTATTACACAACAATCCTTATTTAAAAATGTATCAAAATCATACTTTAAAAATAAAAAATAAAAAACGTGATGGTGACTGCGCTGTAGTGTGTCAGATAAAGTAAAATTGGGGAGGGGAGAGGAAGTGTAAATGAAAAAACGGTGGGGATAGGACAAACACAGGTGAAAAAAGGTGAAAGGGAGGGGAAGGGGAAGGGGCAAATGAGGGAAAATGAGAGACAGAGTGAGTAAGTAATTAGCTGGTATTCCGCTAACTAACAGCGATGTGCAATGTGCACAGTGACACAAAAGTACGTGCACTAATAAAGGACTGATCAAAATATGATTGTCAAGGTCACCTGTGGCCAGGTGACAGATGCACACCGTAGGGGGACAGGAGTGCACCGCAAGGTAGTGAACCCTATGGCTGACTGCTGCGGATAGGAAACTGGGTGGTTGAGGAAAGCGGGACCAGAGGAGCACAACCGGGATCCTAACGGAAGCTAGAGCCAAGATTCCCCAGGGCGCGGAGTCTAAGACCCAGCAGGTCTTCTCCAGGGCCTCTAGTGGTGAGGATGTTATGCTGCAGGCTGGGACCAGGTCGCGGCCCCTGGAGTTTCCTAGCTCACGCCCCGTAGGATAAGGGGAAAAGAGGGGAAGCAGCAGCACAAGATATGAGAGAACCGAATAACAAGCTGAAGGTCAGGGGCCACAAGCAGACAAGGATAACGAAAGAACGAGCCGAAGGTCAAGGGTCACGAGCAGACAGGGATAGTCGGGGACAAGCCAATAACGTAACAGAGAGACAGACGTAGCACACGGCAGGCAGGAACCCAAACACACAATGCCTAACAAACACGTTGATCAGCCAAGCAGGCTTGCAGTGCACAGGTTAATATAGTGTTCTGTGATAGGGCCTGGGGTGGAGTCTGGCTGGGAGGAGATTATAAAGGAAGCCAGGTGAAAGGGCTCAGGCCTCTAAGATGAACACATGGGAAGGAAGGTAAGCTGACAGACAAACACTACTGCATATCCATGACAGTACCCTCCCTCTTATGGGCCCTCCCCCGCCTGGGCCCAGGCTTAAAGGGAAATCTCTGATGAAACCTTCTCAACAGATGAGGTGCAGCGACATCAGATGCAGCGATCCAAGACGCCTCCTCAGGACCAAAACCTCTCCAATGCACAAGGTACTGAAGAATGCCTCTGCAGAGCCGAGAATCCAGAACTTGTCTAACCTCGTACTTAAGATTATCCTCAGAGACCGAAAACGAGGTAGGGAGATGACAAGAAGATCTATTGAGGACCAAAGGCTCTCTAGGAATAAGCAAGGGCATGAGAGGATCAACAGGAATCTGAGGAGGGTCCCCTAGACCCTTAAAGGGGAACTGGTCATCTTGCACAGGACCATCAGACTGGGCAGATGTCAGTGGAACCCTGAAGTCAGGTTGGTTAGAAGGTGACATGTCGCCGGAGTCAAACTGAATAGCTGAAGGACAAGCAGAATGTCCCGAACAAGAAAAAGTAGGAGGCTCACTGGGCATGGGCTGGACTGGCATAACTAGTACAGAGGCAGAGTGAATAGCTGAGTCAGGTGTAGCGACTACCTGAATCGCATCGCAAGACGTAGCGACTGCAGGACTTGTAGACAAGCTAGCCTGGCTGTGCGTCCAAGGGTGGTTAGGGACAGAGAAATGTAAATGGTTATGCAACCTGGAATGAATGACCGGCTCAGATTCACAGGGGGCAACCTTGGGTAGGCAGGACGAGGAACAGGAGGGACCCCAAGCCAGGATCTGTCCAGTAGTCCAGTCCACATGAGGAGAATGGAGCTGTAACCATGGGAGACCCAAAATTATAGGCGTTGAGGCCTTGGGTAAGATAAGGAAGGATATCCACTCCTGGTGGAGTGTCCCTACCGACATCTTAGCAGGGAGGGTCTGGAAGCGGATAGGTCCCCCTGGGAGAACAGTACCATCAATCGCCAAGACCACCAATGGTGTGGTGAGGGGCAAAAGAGTAAATCTCATGGACGATGCGATTTCCCAGTCCATAAAATTACCAGCGGCTCCGGAATCCAGATATGCTGAGACCGAATGAGAAGAAGCACCAACATGAAGGAACACAGAAAGCAGAAGACGAGAAGGGGAAGGTGATATTTCTGGGTCCAATACTCCACTTTCCAGATGAAGTGGACCCGAACGTTTTTCTGGACAAAGAGAGCAAGTGTCACGAAAATGACCTTTGCCCCCACAGTAAAGACACAGACCAAGAGTTCTGCGCCTAGCACGTTCCTCGGGGGATAGCCTGGTCCGACCCAGCTGCATGGGTTCCTCAGCTGGTAGGAGATGCTCTACGGGTCGAAGAGAGGGGAGCTCAGGCTGACTAAGAACCAAGGAGTGCTGACGTTGCTTTTCTAAGGTCCTCTCCTGAAAGCGAATATCGGTCTGGTTACACAAGGAGATAACGCCGGCCAGATCAGTGGGGATGGTTCTTCCTGCTAATTCATCCTTCACTCTATCAGACAGGCCATGCAAAAAGGTTGCGACTAAGGCCTCATTGTTCCAGCTCAACTCAGCCGACAGTATGCGGAAATGAAGGGCATACTGTCCCACAGAAGCAGACTCTTGGCGGAGACGTAAAAGGGCGCTGGCCGCTGAAGAGACACGAGCCGGTTCTTCGAAGATATTCCGAAAAAGTTTCAAGAAGCCAGACAGGCTAGAAACCACTGGATCATTCAGTTCCCACAGAGGGGCTGCCCAGGCTAAAGCTTCACCAGAGAGGAGGGAAATGATATATAGGCTACCTTAGCCCGATCAGCCAGGAAGTTTTGGGGCTGGAGCTCAAAATGAATTGTGCATTGGCTAAGGAACCCCCTGCAAGCCTTGGAGTCCCCAGAGAAATGGGACGGAGCTGGCAGTTGTAGTGAGTGTGTGGCTGCGACTGGTGCAATAGGTGCAGCCGCTGGTTGTATTTGAGGTTGCGGATTCAGGGTTCCCAAGGAGGCCTGAAGCTGCTCAAAGCGAGAAGCCAGATCCTGGAGGAATCACATCACCTGAGTCTGATTCGATTCCTGGGTTTCAAGTCTGCAAACTATGCCCTGCAACGGATCATCCACGGGTAACGGGATGTCAGCCGGGTTCATGGCTGATCAAACTGTCAAGGTCACCTGTGGCCAGGTGACAGATGCACACCGTAGGGGGACAGGAGTGCACCGCAAGGTAGTGAACCCTATGGCTGACTGCTGCGGATAGGAAACTGGGTGGTTGAGGAAAGCGGGACCAGAGGAGCACAACCGGGATCCTAACGGAAGCTAGAGCCAAAATTCCCCAGGGCGCGGAGTCTAAGACCCAGCAGGTCTTCTCCAGGGCCTCTAGTGGTGAGGATGTTATGCTGCAGGCTGGGACCAGGTCGCGGCCCCTGGAGTTTCCTAGCTCACGCCCCGTAGGATAAGGGGAAAAGAGGGGAAGCAGCAGCACAAGATATGAGAGAACCGAATAACAAGCTGAAGGTCAGGGGCCACAAGCAGACAAGGATAACGAAAGAACGAGCCGAAGGTCAAGGGTCATGAGCAGACAGGGATAGTCGGGGACAAGCCAATAACGTAACAGAGAGACAGACGTAGCACACGGCAGGCAGGAACCCAAACACACAATGCCTAACAAACACGTTGATCAGCCAAGCAGGCTTGCAGTGCACAGGTTAATATAGTGTTCTGTGATAGGGCCTGGGGTGGAGTCTGGCTGGGAGGAGATTATAAAGGAAGCCAGGTGAAAGGGCTCAGGCCTCTAAGATGAACACATGGGAAGGAAGGTAAGCTGACAGACAAACACTACTGCATATCCATGACAATGATCAGAACAACAAAAGAAAAAACTATATAACACAGTGAATAATAAGGCAATATAAGTGACATATACAACCAATATCTAAATAATCCAAATATACAGCACGTGTTAAAAAATGTAATCACTAAAACATATTAGTAATCCACAAACATTATCCATAACTGAAAAGGATAGGGTGGATAGGATAAATAGAGTAACACACTCAGTGCATACGTGAACTGAACTGGTAAAGAAAAAACAGTCCCAAAAAAAGTCCTGGTAGTGACTTCCCAATACTTCCAAAAATAACTAATAATAAGTTTATGGTAAATGGATAATATATGTGAATAAGTTCCCGTCACCAAATGCTTGGAGAAAGTCCTGTGGCATCCACCCTGTGATCACACCTGGCTTACCTCCCTGTTGGAGGGGGGGCGGTATGCAGCAACTCTCTGTAGTTAGGGAGGGTATCGCGTCCTTATGGGCTGGTCTTTATGGCACCGTTAATCATTGGAGTGTATATGGAAAAACACAAACAAAAAGCACATCAATAGCGCAACTTTGTGAGTGCAGCAAGATGGATCACTGGTGCATACATTCACACACTCACTTGTGATGAAGTGAGCGTGGACCTCAATCCAAACGAGCACCGAGCTCGTGCCAGTGGGAAAAGGGTGTAGCATCTGTGGTGCAATCAGTGCATCCCTCAGGTATCAGCAGCGGCAGTCACAAAGTTGAGATGTACAAAATAAAGGAAGGAAAAATAGTGTGGGTCTGAAACCACTAAGGGCGTTTTAATAAAATCAAAGTAAAAAACTCACATTTAAAAGTCAGAGCGGGGTGTTGAATCCTTACGAGCGGCGAGCTCGTCTCCTCTCAGATCTGCTGGCGGTGTGTCTGTGCTTCCGTCCTGACGCGTGTCGTCATATCACATGACTTCATCAGAGGCTAGCACTAGACACAGGATGTGGAGTTTAAATAGTCCTCAGCACAGGGCGGGCGGCGGCCATTTTGTGGTAGACCAATGTGTGTATATGCACGCGGCCATGATTGCTGTGACTTTTGCATCTGACTGACATCAGTGTCAGCGAGCAATAAACTGTGCACAATGAGGAGGGGAAGAGAGGGACGCTGTAGGACGAAGGAATATGCAGCATGAGGGAACAACCTTAAGACATGCATGACATAGTGATAAAGCGGGACTTACTATCCCCAGAGTAAATTCAATATAAGTATGTAGAGGGGAGGTATGGAAACTACTCTTGAACTAGAGCGGATGTCAAAAGTTCCTCAGCTTATGTCTAAATGTAGACAGCTCCATTACTATGGGGCTACAGTATGTCATGCATGAAATGTATAAAGCTCAGACACACCCCAGCTATGATCCTGAGAGGAAATAAACCAAAATAGATAACTAAATAGCTCGACATGTTGGCATAAGAATAAACATTTTAAAAATAGTAAAATACAGACATGGTATGTATAAACAGGAGGAAAATGAAATTAAAATCACTAACTCAGCATATGAGATAAATGAAATAATGAAATAAAATAATAAAAGAGAATGGAATGGGCCTATATGTATGGTATATGGTGCAACCCACCACAGTGGTAGACTAGTATAAATCCTGCCTTGGCAGAAAAGTAATCTTGGTTGACATAAAATGGAGTCCAACGTCCAGAAAAAAGTTCCTGTTTAAATGAGTACATCATATCAGTCTTAGTGAAAGCATCTATGGTAACAGACAAGGATCTAGTGTCGGTTGTGAATAGGGAGAGGTATGTGACTAGATGTACTAATAGTCACTCGAAAAGCAAAAAGCACAAAACATCTATGGTAATAGACAAGGATCTAGTGTCGGTTGTGAGTAGGGAGGGGTATGTGACAAGATGTACTAATAGTCACTCAAAAAGCAATTAAGGTCAAATTCTATGTTTAGGCCTTTAGGTGTAAACGTATCCATCGAAAAAATCCAGTGGGATTCAATTTGACTTAATGTTCATACCTTATGCCCTCCTCTCCATGGACATGAATAAGGTACTATGCCCCAGAATTTTAGGTGGGAGGGGTCTCGGTTATGTGTTTCTGCAAAGTGTCTTGAAACACTATGTTTAACGAATCCGCGTTGTATGTTTTGTACGTGTTCCTTAACGCGGATCCTAAGTAGCCTTTTGGTGCGGCCTACATACTGCAGGCCGCAACTGCACTCCAACACATACACCGCCCCTTCTGTATTACAACCAACAAATTCTTTAATTTCGTATTCTCTCCCATTACTATTAGACTGGAATGAAGATCTTTTTTTATTCGGGAGTTTCGTGCGTCTACAGTGAAGAAAGTAAAAATCTTTTTGGGTGGGTTAACCACGCTCTTCACTAGCTGATCTCGTAATGTAGGTGCGCGTCTGTAGATAAACTGGGGTCTATCAGGTAGTATATCTTTAAGGCTTTTATCTGCTTTCAAGATATGCCAGTGGCGTCTGACAATACTCTCAACCTTCTTATATTGAATATTATAGTCTAGAATGACCGGCACCTTGTCGGGCTTGGAAGTTTTTTCTTTGTTCTGCAGTAGTTCGCATCTTGGAATGTGTATGACTTCTTCTATTTTGCTTTTTATAAACTCTTCTTTATATCCTTTTTGTACAAATCTTTCACCTAGTAGGTTTGCCTGAGTGTGGAAATCTGCGATATCTGTACAGTTCCGTCGTAGGCGTAACATCTGATCTTTGGGAATGTTAAAAAGCCAATTTTGATGGTGGCAGCTTCTCATTGGGAGATAGCTGTTGCGATCTACGCTTTTAAAGAAGGTTTTGGTGGCAAAGGTGTTGTTAACTCTCATTATTGTAAGGTCTAGAAGGATATATTTGATTCCTCAATTTGCCAGGTTAGTACTATATTTTGATGGTTGTTATTTAGTCTCTCGAAGAAGGTTACTAGTTGTTCACGACCATCTTTCCATATAAGGAAGATGTCGTCTATGTAGCGTTTGTAAAGTACTAGATCTTCTGGTGTTTCGAGGAAAACACTTTCGTCTTCCCACTTTGCCATGAATAGTCCAGCTACGCTGGGGGCAAATTTGGCCCCCATGGCAACGCCAGTCTTCTGTTGGTAGTATTCTTTTCCATACCAGAAATGGCTGTGTTTAAGACAAAAATCGAGGCATTTGATGATGTATTTCCTTTGCATACACGCCAATTTGGTGAACTTCCTCAGGCCCCACTTGGTGGCTTCGCATGCCAAATAATGGGGTATAATAGTGTACAGCGATGACACATCAGCTGTAGCCATCAAGATGGGTCCTGTTGTCTTATCTTCATTTAAGATCTGCAGCATCTCTTTAGTATCCCGCAAGTATGCCCTGGTCTTTTGTACTGCTGGTTGGAGGAAGCGGTCTATGTATTGCCCAAGTCTTGCTGTTATGGAGTCAATCCCGTTCACTATAGGTCTATATGGTGGGTTGGCTCCATCTTTGTGTATCTTGGGCAATGCATAGATAATCAGGGTTCTACACGCCTCCGGTATTAGGTATCTCGCTTCCTTTTTGTCGAGAACGCCCTTTTTCAGTCCCAGATGTACTACCTGTTCCAATTCTTTTTTCCACCGGAACACAGGATTACTGCAAAGTTTGCAGTAGGTGTTGTTATCTTCTAGTAGTGCACACATCCCTTTATGGTATTGTTCAGTAGTTAGTATAACTATACCTCCTCCCTTGTCTGAGGGTCTGATCACTAACTCTTTTCTCGCTGTCAGTTTGCGCAACCCTGTTTTAATAATTCTAGGTTCTTGCAGTCTTTTTATTGTCATAATCTTAAGTTCGTCTGTCACCATATGTTTAAAGACCTCGATATGCTTATTATCTTTTAGTTTCGGGTTGAAGGTGGATCTATTTTTAAGATTGCTATGTACCACCAAGTTATCTTCGCGTATTGTAGCACTGATGGGATTTTCTGATATATACTTCTTAATATTTAGTTTTCTAATGTATTTCTGGATATTGATGTATGCGTGAAATTTGTCAAAATTTCTGACTGGGGCATATTTGAGCCCTCTGTCCAACGTCATCAATTCTTCTTGAGAGAGCGGTGCTTCCGCGAGATTAAGTATCCCTTCTCCAATTGGTGGTTTCTTGATGTTTTTACCTTTCCCACCTCTGCACCCTCTCTTTCTGGCATTCGGTGTTGAGTTTGGTGTTAGACTCTCCGGGGGGGGGGTGGTGGTGGTCTGTCCCCCTCTCTAAAAAAGAGACATTGTGACCTTGTTCGTTCCTGTACTCACGATGTGGTCTAACATCGACATCTCGTAGATCTCGTAGAGGAGCATAGTAGTTAGATGTATAGGCTGGACTTCTGTCCCTGGGTCGTTGAGAGGTGGGTGGATGTCCTCGGTCATTTCTAGACCCCCATCCGTCTCTCGATCCATAGTAATAATGGTTCTCTGGACTTCTGTCATATTGTCTAGAACCTTCATATTCGTTCCTATAGTCTTTCCAACCATTGTTGGTCTGCTGGTGGTCGGAACTGTGCCCTTGTTTATAGATTTCGTATGGGGGTGCCCTTGTCTCTTTGGGGCCTTGACTGGGTTTAGGCCAATTTTTATATGTTTTTTTATTTTTATTTTTCCAATGATTGGGTTTCTTCCACCCATATTGATTGGACTTTTCCGTTACTGGAGGGGGGCCTTTGTTTTCCCCATTGTATGGGGTGTTGTAATGTCGTTGTTTGTTGTCATAGGTTTCTCCCCTTCTGGGTGACATATCCCTTGCTGTGTGATCTCTCGTATTTTTGAAAGGAATATGCTTTACGGATGTTCTAGGTATAGGTGACCAATCTGTGGGTGGCAACCGATGTTTACCTATTCTTTCTGGTGTTGAGAAACCTGAAATGGGGTCAGTTTGCCCCATATTATTCTGCCACTTAAAGACCAGACCATTTTTATAATCGTTAATGTCCCTGGTGTATTTTTTACTTTTCTTAGTTTGGACTTCTGCATCCTTCTTTTTTAAATCTTTATTTAACTGAGTAGTGAGGCGTGTAAACTCTGTTGAATCTTTATGTATCTCTAGCTGTATTTTGAGATCTGCTATGGTTTGCTCAAGTTTTCTCATTTTCTTTTGTTTGCGTTTGAGTAAGAGATGTAACAGTTCGGCCCCTTTTTCATTGAAGAACCTGAACCATTCATCAATGGATTCTTGATCAACCAAGCCATCGTTGAGGGGAACATCCCACCTCAAACGCCTAGGCACAATGTTAGCTTTGATATATCTATCAAAGGTGCTCACATCCACCAATTGGAGAAGGGATATTTAATCTCGCGGAAGCACCGCTCTCTCAAGAAGAATTGATGACGTTGGAGAGAGGGCTCAAATATGCCCCAGTCAGAAATTTAGACAAATTTCACGCATACATCAATATCCAGAAATACATTAGAAAACTAAATATTAAGAAGTATATATCAGAAAATCCCATCAGTGCTACAATACGCGAAGATAACTTGGTGGTACATAGCAATCTTAAAAATAGATCCACCTTCAACCCGAAACTAAAAGATAATAAGCATATCGAGGTCTTTAAACATATGGTGACAGACGAACTTAAGATTATGACAATAAAAAGACTGCAAGAACCTAGAATTATTAAAACAGGGTTGCGCAAACTGACAGCGAGAAAAGAGTTAGTGATCAGACCCTCAGACAAGGGAGGAGGTATAGTTATACTAACTACTGAACAATACCATAAAGGGATGGGTGCACTACTAGAAGATAACAACACCTACTGCAAACTTTGCAGTAATCCTGTGTTCCGGTGGAAAAAAGAATTGGAACAGGTAGTACATCTGGGACTGAAAAAGGGCGTTCTCGACAAAAAGGAAGCGAGATACCTAATACCGGAGGCGTGTAGAACCCCGATTATCTATGCATTGCCCAAGATACACAAAGATGGAGCCAACCCACCATATAGACCTATAGTGAACGGGATTGACTCCATAACAGCAAGACTTGGGCAATACATAGACCGCTTCCTCCAACCAGCAGTACAAAAGACCAGGGCATACTTGCGGGATACTAAAGAGATGCTGCAGATCTTAAATGAAGATAAGACAACAGGACCCATCTTGATGGCTACAGCTGATGTGTCATCGCGGTACACTATTATACCCCATTATTTGGCATGCGAAGCCACCAAGTGGGGCCTGAGGAAGTTCACCAAATTGGCGTGTATGCAAAGGAAATACATCATCAAATGCCTCAATTTTTGTCTTAAACACAGCCATTTCTGGTATGGAAAAGAATACTACCAACAGAAGACTGGCGTTGCCATGGGGGCCAAATTTGCCCCCAGCGTAGCTGGACTATTAATGGCAAAGTGGGAAGACGAAAGTGTTTTCCTCGAAACACCAGAAGATCTAGTACTTTACAAACGCTACATAGACGACATCTTCCTTATATGGAAAGGTGGTCGTGAACAACTAGTAACCTTCTTCGAGAGACTAAATAACAACCATCAAAATATAGTACTAACCTGGCAAATTGAGGAATCAAATATATCCTTCCTAGACCTTACAATAATGAGAGTTAACAACACCTTTGCCACCAAAACCTTCTTTAAAAGCGTAGATCGCAACAGCTATCTCCCAATGAGAAGCTGCCACCATCAAAATTGGCTTTTTAACATTCCCAAAGGTCAGATGTTACGCCTACAACGGAACTGTACAGATATCACAGATTTCCACACTCAGGCAAACCTACTAGGTGAAAGATTTGTACAAAAAGGATATAAAGAAGAGTTTATAAAAAGCAAAATAGAAGAAGTCATACACATTCCAAGATGCGAACTACTGCAGAACAAAGAAAAAACTTCCAAGCCCGACAAGGTGCCGGTCATTCTAGACTATAATATTCAATATAAGAAGGTTGAGAGTATTGTCAGACGCCACTGGCATATCTTGAAAGCAGATAAAAGCCTTAAAGATATACTACCTGATAGACCCCAGTTTATCTACAGACGCGCACCTACATTACGAGATCAGCTAGTGAAGAGCGTGGTTAACCCACCCAAAAAGATTTTTACTTTCTTCACTGGCAAAGGGTTTTATCCCTGCAAAAGGTGCTACGCCTGTAGACGCACGAAACTCCCGAATGAAAAAAGATCTTCATTCCAGTCTAATAGTAATGGGAGAGAATATGAAATTAAAGAATTTGTTGGTTGTAATACAGAAGGGGCGGTGTATGTGTTGGAGTGCAGTTGCAGCCTGCAGTATGTAGGCTGCACCAAAAGGCTACTTAGGATCCGCGTTAAGGAACACGTACAAAACATACAACGCGGATTCGTTAAACATAGTGTTTCAAGACACTTTGCAGAAACACATAACCGAGACCCCTCCCACCTAAAATTCTGGGGCATAGTACCTTATTCATGTCCATGGAGAGGAGGGCATAAGGTACGAACATTAAGTCAAATTGAATCCCACTGGATTTTTTCGATGGATACGTTTACACCTAAAGGCCTAAACATAGAATTTGACCTTAATTGCTTTTTGAGTGACTATTAGTACATCTTGTCACATACCCCTCCCTACTCACAACCGACACTAGATCCTTGTCTATTACCATAGATGTTTTGTGCTTTTTGCTTTTCGAGTGACTATTAGTAAATCTAGTCACATACCTCTCCCTATTCACAACCGACACTAGATCCTTGTCTGTTACCATAGATGCTTTCACTAAGACTGATATGATGTACTCATTTAAACAGGAACTTTTTTCTGGACGTTGGACTGCATTTTATGTCAACCAAGATTACTTTTCTGCCAAGGCAGGATTTATACTAGTCTACCACTGTGGTGGGTTGCACCATATAACATACATATAGGCCCATTCCATTCTCTTTTATTATTTTATTATTTCATTATTTCATTTATCTCATATGCTGAGTTAGTGATTTTAATTTCATTTTCCTCCTGTTTACACATACCATGTCTGTATTTTACTATTTTTAAAATGTTTATTCTTATGCCAACATGTCGAGCTATTTAGTTATCTATTTTGGTTTATTTCCTCTCAGGATCATAGCTGGGGTGTGTCTGAGCTTTATACATTTCATGCATGACATACTGTAGCCCCATAGTATTGGAGCTGTCTACATTTAGACATAAGCTGAGGAACTTTTGACATCCGCTCTAGTTCAAGAGTAGTTTCCATACCTCCCCTCTACATACTTATATTGAATTTACTCTGGGGATAGTAAGTCCCGCTTTATCACTATGTCATGCATGTCTTAAGGTTGTTCCCTCATGCTGCATATTCCTTCGTCCTGCAGCGTCCCTCTCTTCCCCTCCTCATTGTGCACAGTTTATTGCTCGCTGACACTGATGTCAGTCAGATGCAAAAGTCACAGCAATCATGGCCGCTTGCATATACACACATTGGTCTACCACAAAATGGCCGCTGCCCGCCCTGTGCTGAGGACTATTTAAACTCCACATCCTGTGTCTAGTGCTAGCCTCTGATGAAGTCATGTGATATGACGACACGCGTCAGGACGGAAGCACAGACACACCGCCAGCAGATCTGAGAGGAGACGAGCTCGCCGCTCGTAAGGATTCAACACCCCGCTCTGACTTTTAAATGTGAGTTTTTTACTTTGATTTTATTAAAACGCCCTTAGTGGTTTCAGACCCACACTATTTTTCCTTCCTTTATTTTGTACATCTCAACTTTGTGACTGCCGCTGCTGATACCTGAGGGATGCACTGATTGCACCATAGATGCTACACCCTTTTCCCACTGGCACGAGCTCGGCGCTCGTTTGGATTGAGGTCCACGCTCACTTCATCACAAGTGAGTGTGTGAATGTATGCACCAGTGATCCATCTTGCTGCACTCACAAAGTTGCGCTATTGATGTGCTTTTTGTTTGTGTATTTCCATATACACTCCAATGATTAACGGTGCCATAAAGACCAGCCCATATGGACGCGATACCCTCCCTAACTACAGAGAGCCAGGTGTGATCACAGGGTGGATGCCACAGGACTTTCTCCAAGCATTTGGTGACGGGAACTTATTCACATATATTATCCATTTACCATAAACTTATTATTAGTTATTTTTGGAAGTATTGGGAAGTCACTACCAGGACTTTTTTTGGGACTGTTTTTTCTTTACCAGTTCAGTTCACGTATGCACTGTGAGTGTGTTACTCTATTTATCCTATCCACCCTATCCTTTTCAGTTATGGATAATGTTTGTGGATTACTAATATGTTTTAGTGATTACATTTTTTAACACGTGCTGTATATTTGGATTATTTAGATATTGGTTGTATATGTCACTTATATTGCCTTATTATTCACTGTGTTATATAGTTTTTTCTTTTGTTGTTCTGATCATATTTTGATCAGTCCTTTATTAGTGCACGTACTTTTGTGTCACTGTGCACATTGCACATCGCTGTTAGTTAGCGGAATACCAGCTAATTACTTACTCACTCTGTCTCTCATTTTCCCTCATTTGCCCCTTCCCCTTCCCCTCCCCCTCCCTTTCACCTTTTTTCACCTGTGTTTGTCCTATCCCCACCGTTTTTTCATTTACACTTCCTCTCCCCTCCCCAATTTTACTTTATCTGACACACTACAGCGCAGTCACCATCACGTTTTTTATACTTTATTGTTCATTTGGACCAGACCCCTCGGTGATTGCTGCAGTATCTCATCCGTTTCCTATCCCTCCCCCTTACCTCCTACCCGTTTCACTACTCAGCGCAAGGGTTCTTTCTGTTTTATATAAAATCATACTTTGTTTTCCATATCTTAAGAAGTTTCGCATTCTCTTTGTCTAGACTACACATATACTTTGCATCTTCATTCATACTAACAGATTTTCCATGGATCACACCTATTTATCGTGCACACTGAGTTTTTTTTGTAAGGTCTTCTCACACTGACACGACACATGCACACAGTATCTTATCACTTTCGCAGCTACTCACAGACTTTCTAGTCGTGACATATCACTTCTAGATTACTGATCTTGTATCCTGCTAAAATACTGGTGTCTTCTTACTTAATGCTTCATTAATTTTTAGGGAGCATGAACAGAATTACAAGGGGACTTATTTCTCCTGACTGTTCTCCACACACCTTATCAAAACATTAATATTTCAGTACTTTAACTAAAGGTATTTATATGCCTTGTACATTATTTATACAACATATGAGGCTGGCTGAACACAAGGGTCCATCAAATGACCTCTATTTGTTATCTGGAAATTTATCAGGCCATACCCTTGTATCAACAGGGGTTTCTTTTTTGATGTAGGAGTATTTGTGTCCCCACGCGAATTTCTGCAGCTTACAAGGCTGTCCGGATCTAAGATCCTATTGACAAATTTCCTTTATCTGCACCCGGGTATTAGTATGGGACCATACCCCTACATCAAATGGCAATTAAACTACGGACGTATCTACTTATTTTCCCTCAACAAGGATAAAGCAAAATAGAATAGAAACAGATAAACATTTGATTAATCTCTATATTATATGTATGTAATCAAATCCCTTAGAGCCCATTCACACAGGGACGACTTTGGATCCAACTTTAGGTCGCCCCTAGTCGCCTCAAGTCGCGCTGCATGAGAAAATAAATGTAAGTGAATGGAGCCGTCTTAATGCACACTACTGCAGTCGTTCCGACTTCAAAAAAGGTTCCTGTACTACTTCAATCTGACTTCTAGGCGACTTGTAGGCAACTTGTACCCATTGATTTCAATGGAAGTCGCCTCAGAAGTCGGATCACTGTCTTAACAGAAGCAACTTTCCAGGAAGAGAACATATATTTTTCAGGCAAACCCCTCCCTCCCACCTCCCTCCCACAGAGCTGATTCTTGTTTGATTGGCCACTGGAAAGCCTCCTGTCCTGGAGGCGACTTCAGTCGTGTTGTAAGTCACGCTGAAGTCACCCCAAGTCGTGCTGTGATTCAAACTCAAGTCATGTCCAAGTTGCCTCCCAAAGTCGCGCTGGAAGTCGTTTTGCCCCTGTGTGAATGGGGTGTTAATTCATTAAATTCCTAATCACATTTAGGCCTAAAGGTAATAATATAATAAATGAAAATATCTTACCTTGCCCCGAGAGTGGTCTCTTGTGCTGGTCCAGTAAGTCGCTGCCTGGGAGGCACTAGTTCAGCGGGCCGGCCTCTCTTTAACATCTAATATGAGACGGAGGACTTACAGTTTTGCCGAACGGTCGTCGGTCACTGCATTGTTCCTAGTGCATCCCAGGAATTTGGACTTCCGGCTCAAAGGACCAAAATGTTGCGGAATAACCTGCCGTCTTAGACCGTCTTCAAGTCAAGTTCAGATATTTATTGCATATGGAAGAGAAATGTTACATGTACATACAGGCTTACGATCAACATTTCTGAACTAAAACTGCATTACATTTACATTGGCTAACATATATTGCCCTAATGAACATCAAGTCTCCTTCTTCCGCAAGACTTGCGCCCTCCTGTCCTCATTCCAGAGCGGCCTGGTCCTCCTGGGAGGCGACATTAATGTGCCCTTGAACCCCCTCCTAGATACCTCCACTGCCACGACTTCTCTGCCCTATAAGGCATTATGCCAAATTAAAGCCCAATTACAAACCTTGTCCCTTCATGACACTTGGCGTACCCTCTATCCTTCAACCAAAGACTACACCTACTTTTCGGCCCCCCACCAGAAATACTCCAGAATCGATTTTTTTTTTCTATCCCAGACAGACCTCCCCGCCCTCCAACATGCCTCCATTGAACCGATGTTCTTATCGGATCATCATCCCATCACAGTTACACTATCGTTCCTGGAAACGTTCCCCAAGACTAAAATTTGGCGGTTCAACCCTTCCTGCTTGACGGATCCAACCTCATTGGAACGGATCCGCTCATGCATCAAGCTTTATTTTCAGGAGAATGCTAACCCTGACATTTCTTCAATATCCATATGGGAAGCCCACAAATGTGTGGTAAGGGGAGAACTGCTTGCCCTGAATGCACAAGCCAAAAAAGCTTATCAGGAGAAAGTGAATGCTCTTATCAAAAGGATTAGAGCACTAGAGCTGTCCCACAAACAAACGCAAGCCCAGAACACCCTTCAGGAACTAACTCAGCTCCGCACACTCCTTACAGACGAACTGGGTAAGCGCACGAGAAGGCGCTATATTCTTGGGCAGAGGGTCTTTTATGAACATGGCAATAAGAGTGGGCGCCTTTTAGCGCGGTCAGTCCAGAAGGCCAAACTCTCCTCCACCGTACATGCCCTACGTGATCCCCGGGGCACCCTCTTGGCTAAGAGCGAGGACATCGCGAGAGAATTCGAATCCTTCTACCGAAGGCTCTATAACCTTCGCCCTGCCCTGCCACCCCGAGCATCGGGAGAGACACGTCAAACGCTCATTGCGGATTTTCTCGCACAATATGGCCCTAAACCCCTTTCCTCCCAACAAGCACAATCCTTAGAGGGACAATTCTCGACAGGAGAGCTGGAGATAGCCCTGAAACAAATGAGGCTGGGCAAAAGCCCGGGCCCGGACGGGTACACCCTCCAGTACTATAAGTCATTCGCAGACACCCTTGCCCCCAACCTTTTACAGATGTTTAATGCCCTGGCCAATCCGCAAGACCGACCTAATAGACTATTAGAGGCACACATCACGGTAATCCCTAAGGAAGGGAAGGATGCCCTCCAGGTGGCGAATTATAGGCCGATCTCACTCCTTAATGTCGATATAAAAATTTATGCCAAGATCCTTGCCAACAGGTTAATACCTTTAATCCCCGGTCTTATCTCCAATGATCAAGTGGGGTTTGTCCCGGGAAGGGAGGCGCGGGACAATACCATACGAACCCTCAACCTACACCACTGGCTCACCTCAACTAAAACACCCGGCTTTTTGCTTTCCCTTGATGCGGAGAAGGCGTTTGACAGAGTGGCCTGGGACTACATGCGAGAGGTCCTAAAAGGGGTGGGCCTTGGGGACCGCATGCTCACCTCCATAATGGCATTATACTCGAACCCCACGGCGGCGGTGAGAGTTAACGGACACCTGTCGAACGTCTTCTCCATCAGCAATGGCACTCGCCAGGGATGTCCCCTCTCCCCCCTGATCTACATTCTCTCCCTAGAACCCCTCTTAAACAAACTTAGAGAAAACACGGACATTAGGGGCTTGATGGTCAAAGGCAAAGACTTTAAAGTGGCCGCCTTCGCGGATGATATCCTGCTCTCTCTCACATCCCCGCGAACCTCCCTCCCATCTCTCCTACATGACCTGGAAGCCTTTGGTACAATTTCAAACCTAAAAATTAACTACACAAAGTCCCACGCCCTGAATATCACCCTCCCACCACAGGAGGTTTTTCATTGTCAAGAATTTCTTCCATTTCGTTGGGAAAAAACTGCGATCTCCTATCTTGGGATTCAGATCCCACCCTGCCTTAAAGATTTGTATGCCCTTAACTTCCACCCTGCCCTGAAAAAAGCCCAAGACCACTTCTTGGAGTGGTCCTCATTGAATTTCTCGTGGTTTGGCCGAGCGGCTCTGATCAAAATGATTGTCCTGCCACGTATATTATACTTGATCCAAACCATCCCGATGCATATACCCGCAGGATTCTTTTCCTCTTATCGGAAGGCCTGCTCGGCATTTTTATGGAAAGGTTCTCCCCCTAGAATCAAATATGCCAGACTCACCTTGCCTAAGCCTAAAGGGGGTATCGCCCTTCCAGACCTGCATAAATACTATGTTGCGTGTCACCTTACGAGAATCGCGGACTGGTCCATCCACTCCTTTGAAAAGGTCTGGACTGCTATCGAAGACTCTTTCTCGCCCATGCCGCTACACCTTCTCCCATGGCTGTCCCCGAAACAATGGCCACAGTCTCTGACCTCACATCCCTTCATCCATACTTCCTTAACGCTTCTTAGGGGGTCCCCCTCCAGAGGTTCCCTCTCACCCACCCCGGGCCCGCTGACTACGCTGAGAGGGAACCCCGACTTTATCCCAGGCGAGTCTTCTACTTTCCTCAAACAAGAATGGCCGCATCAAGATATCCTTGCTTTACAGTTTTACACTGACGGTAAGCTTGCTTCGATAGAGGACCTTAGGCTCATTTCTAACACCTCTACCTTCCCCTTTTGGACATACAGACAAATTTGTCATTTTTTATCCACACATGCAGCTCAGGGCAGTTGGACAAGACCACTTACCCCTTTTGAAACCCTCTGCTATCGTAGAACCCCCCAACGGCACCTTATTTCCCTGCTCTACGCTTTACTCTTAGAACCTACCGATTCCACCCTTTCGCCATCACAGGCCTCGTGGAACAGAGATCTACCTATCCCCCTGACATCAGTTGAATGGACAAGAATTCACGAATACGCACACAGGGGGTCATTGAACGTTGCTATCCAGGAGAATGGGTATAAAGTGCTCACTAGATGGTATAGGACCCCAGCTCTCCTTCATAAGTTTGCTCCTTCAACCTCCAATATTTGCTGGAGATGCAATACAGAGGTGGGTTCCATGGTACATATTTGGTGGGAATGCTCACACATCCAACCCTTTTGGAGGGAAGTACACAGATACATCACATCCATCACCACTTACACCTTGGACTTCACACCAGCACAATTTCTTCTGCATCACACTTCTCTCTCAAGGAAGGATTATTTCAAATCCCTAGCCATGCACATGGTGAATGCTGCCAGGCTGTGCATCCCCAAACACTGGCGCTCCTGTCATACACCGTCACTTAAAGAATGGTTTATGACCATCTCTAGAATTTGCGACATGGAAGAACTGATCCACATCTCTCAAGAGAGACTGGAGAATTTTTCGACTACCTGGTCCTGTTGGTCACACTTCAAAACTACAGCTGAATACAATCAGCATGTTCCCTCAGATTAGAGTCTGTACTCTGAGGAGCTCTTTATCCCCCTCTTTCACACGGAGGCCCAAACGAGAGGTCACTCCCCCCATCCTCTTCCTCACCCCCATCCTCAACCCTTCCCCACCTCTTCCCCCCATCCCCGTTGTTGTCCCTTGCGCTCTGATTCATCCCCCCCTCCTACCCCCCCCTCCAATCCCATACCCCCTCACCATGAATAGATATTTTCCCTCCCACCCCATCCCCTTATCACCATATCTTAGACACCATCTCTCTGGTGTTGGAATCAACAGGCAATGCAGCAAAGTTAGCAGGCGGTTGGAATGCGGATCAAACTAATAAAGGCTCCGGCCCATCTGCACCTTCAGTCTCACTGATACAAACCTTGGAGACTATTTTACACCCGTCTGTAAGGCTTGTTTAAGTTGTACCAAAATCTGGTTTTCTGTAAATGCACCTGTTTTGCATCAATCTCTGTACTGTGATTCCTGTCAATTTGCTCAATAAAACTTTATGGAACAAAAAAAAAAAAAAACTGCATTACATGCCTCTTTTTATGGCCCTCAGACCTCCCTTTTCCTGTTCGTAACTTCATGGTCACATGTGTCTCTCAACTTTATTTCAAAGCAGAACAGGAAAAAGGAATATCTGTTACTAATTGCATCGGATGTTAGTAAGACTACTCCCTGGCCAACAGGATGTTCCATACAATGTAATTCTAAACATTCCATTGTTGGAAACCTATGTTTTTCAAATTCTGCAAATGCAAACATATTCATAGTTGTTTATGACCACTCAGCATATTCAAGTATAATATAGTTTTATGATCACTCAGCATATTCAAGTATAATATAGTTTCTAGAAATACAGGTATAATAGGGTTATATAAAACTATATTTCTAAGCATTTTAAAGTTATATGACTATATAAGGTGGCATTTTCATAGCTGACATTTAAAGTATAATTTCTAATTTCTCTAACGCTAATAATCCCTGCTTTTGGTCAAGATTAGCAACAGTTCTTCTATGGGGACATGTGATCTCAGCTCCCCTCTCTCTCGCCATGTCCTTCCTCTGGAGTTTCTAACCCAGCCATACAGAGACAGGAAGTGATCTACATAAATAAGTCTATGACCTCTATTAAAGAGGAACTGTAGTCTGTTCACATAATTTGTAATAAAAACATATTTGCCATTCTGAAGCTTCCCTCCAACCACTTTGCATAATATTTTATATATACTGTGATTCTGTACTTGCCAAATATGCTGCAGAAATCTCCCTAGACTAAGTCTGGCTGCATACATTTTAACTGTGGGCAGCTGAAGCTGGTGCCTGTTCAGTTCCTGGATTTACAGAGGCACACCTCCAGCTCTGCAGCACTGCAGCTCTCATTGGCCCTTTTATGACTCACCCCCCTCCCTTCCTGGCAAACTCTCACGAGAGAGCTGTGCGTGATGTCATAAGCCTAGGGTTTTTACCAGGCAAGGAACAGGAAGTGGTCTGTATAAGGTATTTACAAAAAAATAGTTTTACTATCCAAAGTTAAAATAACAAGGGCAGAAGATTTAATAGATGAAGTTGAAAAAATTACTGAAGTTCCGCTTTAAGCAACACAGCCACTTAGAAATACAATGGAGAGTAGGAGATCCCTACACTTTATTATTTTGTTATTTCTATACTTTATTTTTTTGGTACATTTATAGCTCATAGGCGTAAGTAAAAGGGGTTAGTAATAACAGGGAGAAAACAAGAGAGAGAAATTAATTAAAAAAGCAAAGAAAGGAGAGAAAAATAACAAAAACTACAAACAGAAAATAGGATGGCTTTAAAATCTGCCTGATGTTGCTCAAACTGCTTCCCATCCATCCATCTTCATAGGGAGTAGGAATCAGGATAGGATACTGTGAACTCCAGAACCTATCCTCTTCCCCCCTCTTACTTCTGTGGGTCATCTTAGTTGTGGTCATGTGCACTGCTATATGCAAACAACAAATCCCATAGTCATAGGTGTGCACAGGGGGTGTGTCGGGTGTGCCTGGGCACACCCTAATCACCCTGTGCAGTGCAAATTTCCCCAAAGTCCACTGCGCTACTGACACCGTCCACTGCGCTACTGACACCGTCCACTGCGCTACTGACACCGTCCACTGCGCTACCGACACCGTCCATGTTTTAAAATGTTTGATTACTTTTATTTATAAGAGTGTTTGTGTGTGTATGTATGTATGTATGTATTGTAAGGGGGTTAGCTCGGCAGCGGGTGTGTGTGACCCCCTGGAAGGGTTCGCCACACAAAATTAGGCACAGCAGACAGTGGTAGGAGAAAATCAAAAGGGTGGGGTTTTATTTGAATTATATACAGACAAAAAAATATAACAGAAAACAAAAGAAACAGGAAAATAAATCCTAGTCAACTTGACCGCTCACTACACACGTTGGTGTCCCTAACAACTGGGAACAGCCTTGTGCTGCCCCAGTCCCTATCTCCCTGCTTTTAGAAGGTCTTAGCAATAGCCACACATGCTTTGGCTCACCACACAGAAAACACACTCCCCAGTCTCTACACACAGATCTGGTTCCAGGTTGGAGCATCTCCCTTAGCATGCTGGGAGTTCTTGTAGAGGCCTTAATGAGCCCACTTACCTCAGCTGGTCTCATTAACTCTTCCCCTGCAAGACTCCCAGCACTCCCCCTAGTGGTATAAATTGGCATAAAGCCTGAATCTAGGACATTTATATCTTCCATCCTGGATGCAACCTGGTGATTTTACCTGCCTGCTGTCACATACCCCCCCTCTTGTTTTAACCTTGGGGTTGGAACACAAGCACTCAGGCATGCATGTACTCGAGACAAAGCATCCACATTCCCCATTTGAATGCCAGGGTGATGCTTTACCGTAAAGTTGAATTCCTGTAGGGCCAGGAACCACCTATTTACTCTTCTATTTGTCTCTTTGTTTTGAGCCATCCACTTTAAAGGAGCGTGATCAGTAATCAGGTCAAAATGCCTACCTAGCAGATAGTACCGAAGGGAATCTAGAGCCCACTTCACCGCTAAACACTCCTTCTCAATTGTGGCGTAATTTATCTCATCGGACTTCAATTTCCTGCTGAGGTAAATGACTGGGTGCTCTTCCCCGTTCCAGACCTGGGACAATACTGCTCCTAACCCAACGTCTGATGCATCACTTTGTACGACAAAGTCCCTAGAGAAGTCTGGTGAGTACAACACTGGCTGGCTACATAAGGCTTTTTTTAAGAATTTGAATGCTGCCTCAGCCTCTGGGGTCCATTTAACCATGACAGACTCTTTCCCTTTTGTCAGGTTGGTTAGAGGCACAGCCTGAGAAGCAAAGTGGGGAATGAATCGCCGATAATAACCAGCGATTTCCAGTAAGGCTCGTACCTGCTTCTTGCTGTTGGGCCGTGGCCAATTCTGTATGGCCTCGACTTTATTGACTTGGGGTTTTATCACTCCCCTCCCAATGGTGTACCCAAGATATTTGGCCTCCTCCTATCCAATGGTACACTTCTTTGGGTTGGCCGTAAACCCAGCATCCCGGTTAGAGTCTAGGACTGCTTGCACTTTTGGAAGATGTGAGGCCCAATCTGTGCTATGGAAAATTACATCATCCAGGTAAGCCACAGCATACTTCTGATGGGGCCTCAGTATCTGGTCCATTTTCCGCTGGAATGTTGCCGGTGCATTCTGTAATCCAAACGGCAGTCTTTCATATTGGAACGCCCCGTCTGGGGTTACAAACGCGGTTTTCTCCTTGGCCGATTTGGCCAGGGGAATTTGCCAATACCCTTTTGTGAGATCGAGAGTTGTCATGTATCGGGCTGTTCCCAGCCGGTCGATCAACTCATCTATACGTGGCATGGGGTAGGTGTCAAATTTTGTAACTTTGTTCAGTTGTCAAAAATCGTTACAAAATCGCCAGCTCCCATCCATTTTAGGCACTAACACTATGGGAAAAGAAACTACTGCGCATGTCAAAAGTAAAAATTGCCAAACTTGGGTGGTAAAATTAATAACCGCTGCTGCAACTGAAAATGTGGATACACACAATAACAATATTAAGAACGTGCAGTTGCGCTGCAAAATATCAACGCATAAATTTAGGCAATAAGGAATAATCCCTTAATTAAACCAGTGAAAAAATGCATGATAAATAGTGAACAGTATTCAGAAATTATCCAATAAAAAAAAAGCCACAGGCGGTTGTGATCTCTTCATTTGAGATCCATAGGAGCTGGTAAGCAGATTTGATATTGAAGGTGGAGGATCTTTGTCTTTACCAACACTGCACTTTTCCCTCGGGTGCTTAAGAGTGTGAAGTCACGAATATCAACTTGCACGAGACAGCTTTTTGCTACAGTGTTATCGTGGAACTTTCCTCATATGATTTCCCTCATTTTTGTTTATTACATTGTGGATATTGTACGGAAGATATAAGACTGTCACATGTCACCATAGTCACTTATTGGATAATTTCTGAATACTGTTCACTATTTATCATGCATTTTTTCACTGGTTTTATTAAGGGATTATTCCTTATAAATGTATGCGTTGATATTTTGCAGCGCGACTGCATGTTCTTAATTCTAACACTATGGGACTGGACCAATCTCTTTGGGATTCCTCTATCGCCCCCAACTTAAGCATTTTCTGTACTTCCACACGTATTGCCTCCGGGATCCGATTAGGGTTTTAGCTTCACCCTTTTACCGGGCGGGGTAATAATATCATGCTCTACCCCAGAAGTTTGTCCCGGCAGCTCAGAGAAAACCTCTTTGTTGCGAAGCAAAAACTCCTTAACCTCCTGTTGTTGGGGTTTTGACAAGGTGACTGCTATTCCAACCTTAGGAATCACGCAATCAGACTGAGCTGGGGACAACGTTTCTGTGACTAGGGATTCCCTATCCCTCCAGGCTTTCAACAGATTAATGTGATAGATCTGTTCGGGCTTTCACCTTCCTGGTTGTCTGACCTTGTAATTCACTTTGCTCACTTTTTCTATTATCTCGTAGGGGCCTTGCCATTTGGCGAGGAATTTGCTTTCAACCGTAGGGACAAGTACCAATACCCTATCCCCCGGGGAAAAGGTACGGGTCTTGGCCCCACGGTTGTACACTCTCTGCTGTGCCAATTGTGCTTGGGCCAAATGTTCCTTTACGATTGGCATTACCTGTGCAATTCTATCTTGCATCAGGGCGACATGCTCAATCACACTCCTGTGGGGAGAACTCTCACTTTCCCAAGTTTCCTTGGCGATATCCAACAGCCCTCTTGGGTGTCTCCCATAGAGTAACTCAAAAGGTGAGAAACCCATAGAGGATTGGGGTACCTTCCTAATGGCAAACATTAAATAGGGAATTAGACAGTCCCAATCCTTTCCATCTCTATCCACCACCTTCTTTAACATTTGTTTTAGGGTTTTGTTGAATCTTTCAACCAGCCCATCTGTTTGGGGGTGATACACAGATGTACGCAATTGTGTCACTTTGAACAACTTGCACAGCTCTTTCATAACCCGGGACATAAAGGGTGTACCTTGGTCCGTAAGCAGTTCTTTACAAATACCCACACGGCTAAAAACAAGAGATAGCTCTTTGGCTATGGTTTTGGCCGAGGTATTTCGGAGAGGAATCGCTTCCGGATAACGGGTGGCATAGTCCAATATAACCAAAATGTACTGATGCCCCCTAGCGGACTTCATTATCGGACCTACCAAATCAATTGCGATCCTCTCAAAGGGGACCTCAATGATGGGAAGAGGTACCAGCGGGTTACGGAAATGTGGCATCAGTGCCAACCTCTGACACACAAGGCAGGAGGAACAATAATTTTCTGTTTCCTTCATGACCCCAGGCCAATAGAATCTCTGCAATACTCTCTCTCGGGTTTTCTCTGTCCCCAGATGACCTCCAAGAATGTGCCCATGGGCCAACTCTAACACCAACTTCCTGTAAGGTTTGGGCACCACAAGCTGCTCAATAGTTTCTTCTGCCCTTTTAGCCACCCGATACAGTAGGTCCTTTTCCACTATGAAGTACGGGTAAGTGCAGGTCTTATCTGGGTTCACTAACTCGCCATCTATTTTCACTACGTTTTCCTGTGCCTTTATTAGGGTGGGGTCTTTTAACTGTTCTGTGGCAATTTTCCTTGTGAACCTCGAGATCAGAAAACTCCACAGATGGCATGTTTTCGTCTGAGGATGTTGGCTCCTCCCCAGTTTCTCGAGTCTCCCCTGCCAATACCGACTCTCAGAGAAATTCTGGTTATCACATTCCTGGTATATAGGGGCACCAGTGGGGGGCTCAGGACAATCCCAGAGTTCCCAGAACTTTGGAAAATCCCTTCCCACAATGGCATCATGTGATAAGTGAGACACTAACCCCACCTGATGAGAGAGGTTACCTTTGGAGGTCTCAAAACACACTGTAGTCACAGGATACTCTCGGGTGTCCCCATGCATACAAATAACAGCTACCTTGTTATTCCCTAGGACCTCTGTAGTAACTAATTCAGCTTTTATCAGTGTCACCAGGCTACCTGAATCCAGCAACACAACAACATTTCTACCATTAATACACATTTTACATAAATGTTTCTCAGTTCCTCGAATGGCAGTGCATGCAACTGTTGCAAACAGCGACTGAAGTCTGTCCCTTAGAAAGTCACATTGCATGGGTTCATCCACAACCGGGCAATTTGCTGCAATATGACCCTCTTGCCGGCAGTGGTAGCAAACAATCCTTTTTGCTGCCTCTTGAGCCCCTGACTTCCCAGGCTGTTCTCGCCAGACATTAGGTAGAACTCTCACCCTCTCATTCTCTCCAGTCTCCACCCTCACCCCTTGGAATCATCTTACCCGCCACTGGGAATGGTCTGGTCTTAGGGTGGAAAGTCCGTGAGTCTCTGGAAGAGGCAGTCAGGTTCTCTGTAGCCAAGTACTTCTCTACACGATCCACAAGCTTATCGGCCGTTTCTGGGTCTCCATGGTGTAGGGGTTCAGTTGCTTCTGACCAGCCAGCAAGGTTAAAGTTCAATGCAGGAAATAGACTTCAGTTACCCACGAGCTCGGAGACATCTTTTTAAATGACACACGAGAGCTTTTGTAATGTGCCCAAAAGATGTCTGGTTTAATCAGCTTAACATCTCGGTATTTATGCCGGTCTTAGGGGACAAAGGTGGGGATGGGAGGAGTTTACATGATACAAATTCAGGTTAATAATTTCCTATTAGCTAGTACGTGTTACAAATTCAGGTAATATTTCGCTGATAAAACAAAAAACCTTACATAGATGTGAACTAAAACATGTGTGACATGAATGTATACTTTCTGTGTTTACACAAGTGTTGGTAGAACTATACTTAGCTTATCTTTAACAAACATGAGCTAGGGCAAAGTCCATAGATATGGTATATGCCTAAATGATCATAAAAACCTTTACACAGAAATAAGTACATTTCAAACAAAACCTTTTCTTTAACCTATGACATGGCGTCCTGAACTCAAAATGGAGGTTGTCATGCCAAGTTACCTTTACAATCCTCTCTTTGAGACAAAATATGTCTCACAGTTATATAATCTTTCTTCTATCATAATAATAGTTATGGCTGCACTTCTCAACCATGTCAGTATTCCTACTCCAGAACTTAGGTTTGCAAAAAGGATCCCATGTCTTGGCAATGTTTCTAGCTTCATCTTGTAATTTGCTTACTTCCTTTCGGTGTTGTGCAATTATATCATAATAATCTGGTACCTTAATACTAG
This sequence comes from Rana muscosa, assembly GCA_029206835.1. Taxonomy (NCBI): domain Eukaryota; kingdom Metazoa; phylum Chordata; class Amphibia; order Anura; family Ranidae; genus Rana; species Rana muscosa. The sequence goes on along the minus strand of CM055117.1, from coordinate 633,461,641 downwards.
TGTTATGAAACCAGGTACAACACTCATAATCTTCTGTGTTCTCACATAACCCAGTTAAAGCAGCACTCATGCTTTCTTTGGCTAACTCGTGTAGTTCCAATTGTTTTCTAATTGCTCTAGTTTCTATATTTAATTTAGTAATATCATCAGAATTATTTTCCATTATTTCGTCAATGATTCCAGTGTAATTATTCAACCTTTTCATTAAGTCTATTTGGATAGATATATATGTATATCTCAACATTATCAGACCCCTATGGCGGGGTCACTACCATATCTTCTCTACTTAGTATGATACCAGAGGGTCCACAGTACTACTTCACATCTATGTGGAGTAAAGCTCTTCTTAGGGTGTATGTGGATACATATCTTTACTCATTCATATCACCCATCTTGGCATCATACAAATCTGCTAATCTGACAATCTGATAACACTCTATCTCTTCCCTGGGGTCATCTTCCTCAGTACTAATTATTGTATTTCACATTTATGATATTTAAAAGGTACAGCCATGAGAGGAATACTAACGGTGGAGAGGTGTAATTTACTACATATCCAACATTTTCATATCCTGATTTCTGTGCATAGGCATATTTAAACTTCAATAATAACATTTTATCTGTATTCATTTCTGAGTTTTCATTTCTCTTGTGTCTGTCATGTGTATTATTCATATTACTCTGTTGTGGAGTTTTAGAGTCTCCCCAAATACTCTTTATGTGTCCCAAATCTTCAGGATGATAAATACAGTTAGTTATCAGCCAAGTTGGCAAAAACACGATCAGGGCAGCCCAGCATAAGAGGCACAAGGCTTTCCCAGAAGTCCGTGGTGAAATAAGTGACGTCATTTTGTTCAGAGACTTTTTTTCCACCTGCTTCACTCACTGTTCGAGGATTTGTATCACCTTCTTCACCTCCTTTATCCTTGGCTTGCTTCTTAGGTGTTTGGTTCACCTTCTTCACACGACTGGCATGGATCCAAGCCTGTTGTCCCTCTACCAGAATAGCTGTTCGGGTAACCGCGATCACTGTAGTCGGGGGTCCAAATGGGTACTCTTCCTTCTTGGTATGCTTCAGTTGCTGGACCACTACGACATCTCCCACTTGGAAGGAATGAGTTGGTTCCTGCGAAAAGATAGGAGAGGTGCGAGCGACATTCCTTTCAACTTGATCTAAGGTTTCAATAAGTTTTTTTACATATTCTTCCTGAATAAGATCTAGGTCCCCTTTTTCTAACATAAGTGGCTGTCTGGCCCATGGAGTGGGGCATGGCCTACCCATTAAAACTTCAAAAGGGGAGTATCCTGTCTTTCTAGAGGGTGTCATTCTTACCTCGGCTAGTACAGCTGGTAGGACCTTCTTCCAATTTGCATACGTACCTCCAGTGGCTTTCCTGATCTTATCTTTAATGGTTCTGTTCATCCTTTCCATAATACCTGAACTCTGGGGGTGGTAAGGAATATGAAACTTCCATTCTATTTTCAGTGTTTGGCCACAAATGCAGGACCATTATCTGAGTTGATCTGAAGTGGGCATCCCCATCTGGGAATGATTTCCTGTGTGAGAATTCTTACTACTGTTTGTGCATCTTCCTTTGTTGTTACAAACACTTCTATCCATCTTGAGAACATGTCCACTATTACTAGCAAATATTCCTGTCTTTTACCTAGTTTGGGCATGTGTGTAAAATCAATTTGTAAATGAGTGAATGGTGTAGATGGATATATCAGATGTTCATGTTTTGCCTTGTGAGGGTTCCTGGGATTATTCCGAATGCATGTGATGCATCTGGAAACATATGCCTTAACCAGAGAGGGAAGACCTGGAATGTAAAAATCCTTATCCAAAAGTTTACATGTGACTTTCCATCCTATGTGACCTATCCCATGGTATTGTGAAATAAAAATGGGTGTGCTGGCTACAGGGATACATAGTCTCCTCTCTTGGCAGACAAGGCCAGTTTCTGGGCCTGTCTGCACACCTATTGAGTTCCATTGTTGGATGTCTTTGTCTGTAACATATGTTTGGAGTTCATGCAATGTTTTATCTAGGAGTGAGATTTCAGGTGAGAGCAATGGCATTTGGATGTCTGCTGGCTGTGTGGATGCTGCCTCTCTTGCTGCTTTGTCAGCTAAAGCATTACCTTTGGCTATGTCATCCTGTTGCCCTGTATGTGTCCTACAGTGTAGTGTGGTTACATGTCCTAGAGTGAATGATTTAGCCATTTCCACCACCATCGCACAGGATACCAAAGCTCTGACACACGCCAGCATGCCCTGCACTGGCATAGGCACAACCCTTGGGGAAAACCGATAGGGCGCAGTTTGCCTCCCATGTTTTTGCGCTAGGACTCCCGTCATGGTTTTACAGTTGTCCCTAGCAAATAGGTAAAACCCTTTGCTATACTCAGAGGCCAAGACCAGGAGCTGTTATCATAGATGTTTTGAGGTATACGCAAGCATTGTACATTTCATCATTGCATTTTATACAATCTGGTATGTCAGTACCTGTGGTTTGTCTCAAGAGATTATCATAGTAGGAACAGTCAGGTAACTAATCATGCCAAGAAAGGACAGCATATCCTTCTTGGTCTGTGGGGGGGCTAGACCCACGGAGAGCAGCAGCTCATGACTGACTTTCCTTTCACCTTTTGTGAGTACAAAACCAAGGCATTCAACAGTTTCCTGACACTATTGAAGTTTCTTTTTTTTTTTTTGGAAACTTTATGACCATTATCTGCCAACCAATGTAGCAGATCATCTCGTTGCAGGCTACCTGGCTTGGGTTACATATCAATCAACATATTGGAGTAGGACAGAACGATGGCAGGGAGTCCAGGACCGCAATGTGGGCTGGAGCACAACTGAGTAGACTACAGGGTCAACATAACCCATGACACCTTGTCATCTGGCAAAAAAAAAATTGTTTTTAAAAAACAGAAAGCAAGGATTGGCTGTGTCTCCTCATCCACAAGGACGCTAAAAAATACATTTGTTAAATCAATCACAGTAAAATACTCTGCATCGGGTGGTATGGAGGTAAGGAGTGATGGCACATCAGGCACTATAGGCGCACACCAGGTTATTTACAGCTGGAAGGTCTTGAACAAATCCATAACTGCCACCCTGCCCAACAATGGGCACTCACTGCTCTCTTTCCCATTACATTTAAACATCCTGCTGCTTCTTTCTGTATTAAAGTTTCCTGAAATTGGTCAATTGTCTGTGTGGTCCATTCAGATATCATCTGTTTGACCATCAAGGCGAACTGGGGTTTTAGATTATTCATATAAGCTTGAATAAACAAAGCTCCCACATCAGTAGCTGCAGCTAATCCAGCTTCTGTTGTCCAATTTTCATGAAACCTTTTCCAGAACTCAACTACAGATTCTTCTGACTTTTGTTTGCATGCTATGGCAGTAGGAAGGGAACTTTTATTTTTAAATACTTTCATCATTTCAGCCTTTAATTCCATCCACATAGTGTTACTACCTGTTATTGTGTTTAACCCATATGCTCCCGCATTACCAGTGTCAATAGTGTTTATACTTGGAACATTTGCTCCAGGAACTGGTGTATCCTATAATGCCATCAATGATAAGGCGCATGTCTTCCTGTGTGTAATTTCTACCCTTACATGCCTTTTTTCAGTAAGTTAAAGTACCTCCTGCTGAGGCAGTGGGTTTGGGGCAATGTTTCACTATCCTGTCAATGTCCTCAACGTCTATTACTTTTTTTCAATATTTAATTTCCAATGGTCATGAAAGGCGATTGAAGGTTAGTGTTACTATATACAGTTCCACTCTTTGTTTTAGGGGGACTAAGTGTTTTACCCACTACAGCGTTTTCCTGTTCTTCCTCCTACTCTTGGCCAGGTGGTGAAACTACACCTCATATAGCTCCCTGATCTTCTTCTGGTTCAGCTACCTTGACTCTAGCTTCCTGTCCTTGCCTCTGTAGGCCGCTGTCTATCTTGTAGAGTGGGAGGGATCTGCCGTTGTCTGATTTCATGATGTAGAGCCAGAAGATCAATATCTTCCTCTCTTAAACTCAGATAGACATGTACATATGAGGGTGGAGGATGACTGACTACTGGCAGAGGTGGAGCTGTTGGGTCAGGGACAACTCTCTTTTTATCGGCTTCTTCTCTATGTTTCTGGTCATAATCTACCTTACTTAAACATTTGGTGGGCTTTTTCTGCTTCTTTTTGTTCCTCTGAAACCAATATAGGGGAATATTTTAACCAATTCTCTCCTCCCTTTTCCATATAATCCATATCCCATGTGAAATTCATCATTACTACTATCCCGGGGAAAGAGGTCTATACTGTGTATGGCTCTGGTCTATCCCACTAAATTTTAAACTCATGGGACTATAAATTCATAATCAGTACCACAAATTCTGGCTACAAAATCCTTACACGTTTCTCCTGGGTTGGGAAGAGGGGGAGGATATTCTTTACCTTGTTTCTGACCCATATTGACAGTGGGAGACGACTGTTTTACCACGCAGTCTTCTGATCCACACAACAAATTATTCTTAATACTTCTATTATCTTAACACTTCTATGCGACAGAAAGAAAAAAGCAAAGGTTTTGGGGTCACTGGAGTCTACCTCCTCATTAACCACTTCATATTCCTTGCCAAAAGGAATGTATCTATCATATTCCTTGCCAAAAGGAATGTATCTATCATATTCCTTGCCAAAAGGAATGTATCTATCATATTCCTTGCCAAAAGGAATGTATCTATATGCAGTACTGCTGATCTTTGGATTTACCAAAAATCCATCTGTGGATTTACCAAAAATCCAATATTAACCTCCTGGCATGGTTCTTATCCCCTACTAATTTATGGAACTAAAAGCTTTTAATCAGAGCTGAGGTAAGAAAATATTTAGTCAATAAAGACAAATAAAATCCTTACCTCAGATGATGATGTGCTTATCTCAGCAGCGCCTCCAGTTTTGTAGGGGTTCAGTTGCTTCTGACCAGCCAGCAAGGTTAAAGTTCAATGCAGGAAATAGACTTCAGTTACCCACGAGCTCGGAGACATCTTTTTAAATGACACACGAGAGCTTTTGTAATATGCCCAAAAGATGTCTGGTTTAATCAGCTTAACATCTCGGTATTTATGCCGGTCTTAGGGGACAAAGGTGGGGATGGGAGGAGTTTACATGATACAAATTCAGGTTAATAATTTCCTATTAGCTAGTACGTGTTACAAATTCAGGTAATATTTCGCTGATAAAACAAAAAACCTTACATAGATGTGAACTAAAACATGTGTGACATGAATGTATACTTTCTGTGTTTACACAAGTGTTGGTAGAACTATACTTAGCTTATCTTTAACAAACATGAGCTAGGGCAAAGTCCATAGATATGGTATATGCCTAAATGATCATAAAAACCTTTACACAGAAATAAGTACATTTCAAACAAAACCTTTTCTTTAACCTATGACATGGCGTCCTGAACTCAAAATGGAGGTTGTCATGCCAAGTTACCTTTACACATGGCTTACCCACTTTTGGATGGCAGTAGGAAGAGCTCTCAGGAAACGATCCATCACAACACGTTCCACAATCTTTGGTGCGGACAAAGTCTCTGGCTGTAGCCACTTCCTGCTCAGGTGAATGAGATCATACATTTGAGACCTGGGGGGTTTTCCAAGCCGGAAAGTCCAGTTATGCACACGCTGAGCCCGGACGGCCAGGGTGACAGCCAGCCGTGCCAATATTTCATTTTTTAGCATCACATAGTCTTTTGCTTGGTCAGGCTCTAGGTCTTGGTAAGCTTTCTGCGATTCACCAGTTAACAGAGGGGCCACCAGTCCAGCCCACTTGTCAGGTCACCTGTGGCCAGGTGACAGATGCACACCGTAGGGGGTCAGGAGTGCACCACAAGGTAGTGAACCCTATGACTGACTGCTGCGGATAGGATACTGAGTGGTTGTGGAAAGTGGGACCAGAGGAGCACAACCAGGATCCACAGGAAGCTAGAGCCGAGATACCCCAGGGCGAGGAGTCTAAGACCCAGCAGGTCTTCTCCAGAGCCTCTAGTGGTGAGGATGTTATGCTGCAGCTAGGTCCAGGTCACGACCCCTAGAGTCTCCTAGCTCACGCCTCATAGGGTAAGGAGGAAAGAGGGGGAGTAGCAGCACAGGATACAAGAATAGTGAGGGGAAAGGCCAAGGTCGGGGTCACAAGCAGGCAAGGATAAACGAAGGACAAGCCAAGGGTCGAGGGTCACAAGCAGACAGGGATAGTCAGGAACAAGCCAATATCATAACAGAGAGACAGACGTAGCACACGGCAGGCAGGAACCCAAACACACAATGCTTAAACAAACATGTTGATCAGCAAGGCAGGCTTGCAGTGCACAGGGGTGGAGTCAGGCTGGGAGAAGATTATAAAGGAAGCCAGGTGAAGGAGTCCAGCCTCTAAGATGAACACATGAAGAGGAAAAGGTAAGATGGCAGACAGACATTAGTGCATATCCATGACAGTACCCTCCCTCTTACGAGGCCTCCCCCTTCCCCGCCTGGGACCGGGTTTAGAGGGAAACTTCAGATGAAACTTCTTTAACAGACGAGGTGCAAAGACCTCAGATGCAGCGATCCAAGACCTCTCCTCAGGACCAAACCCCTTCCAATGAACGAGGTACTGAAGAACGCCTTTGCAGAGTCGGGAGTCAAGAATTTGACTGACCTCGTACTCCTGATTATCCTCAGAGACAGGCACCACGGTAGGGAGAGGACAAGAGAATTTATTGAGGACTAAAGGCTTCAGAAGGGCAACATGGAAGGAGTTAGCGATTTTAAGGCTCTTAGGAATCTGGAGTTTGAAACAAACCGGATTCAGTTTAGTAGTTATAGTGTATGGACCAATGAATCGTGGAGCAAACTTCAGAGAAGGAACTCGGAGCTTGATGTTCCTGGTGGAGAGCCAGACTTTGTCCCCTGGCTTAGGAGAAGGCGGTTTACGCCTGCGGCGGTCGGCAAAGCCTTTGAATTTTTCAGCAGCTGCCCGGAGGGAATCGTGAACGTCACCCCAAACAGAATTGAGAGACTCCTGAACCGAAGCCAAAGCTGGAATATCGGGAGAACAGGTCATGGGAAGAGGAAGTTGAGGGTGTTTTCCATAAACTGTGAAAAAGGGTGTCTTCTGCAAACTGGTATTTACATGATTGTTATGAGAGAATTCTGCCCATGGGAGTAGTGAGGACCAATCGTCATGATGAGAAGACACAAAGGTGCGAAGAAAGACCTCTAACTCCTGATTAACCCTCTCAGTCTGTCCATTGGATTGAGGGTGGTAGGAAGAGGAAAAATCCAAGACAATATTGAGGGATTTGCAAAAAGCTCTCCAAAAACGAGACGTAAATTGAACACCCTGTCAGAAACAATATGAGAAGGAACCCCATGGAGGCGGAAAATTTCTCGAATAAAAATGGGAACCAAGGCAGGAGCAGAAGGAAGACCAGGAAGAGGAACAAAATGAGCCATCTTGGAGAACTGATCGATTACCACCCAAATGACCGTATTATTCTCAGACAGTGGTAGGTCGGTGATAAAATCCATGGCAATATGAACCCAGGGCTCCTTAGGAATGGGTAAGGGCATGAGGAGACCAGCAGGAGCTTGTGTGGAGGATTTGGACTGAGCACAGACATGACAAGCCTTAACGTAGTCTTTGACGTCTGAGCGGAGATTAGGCCACCAGTAGTGACGACTGAGGAGTAAGAAGGATCAGAGGAATCCAGAATGACCTGCCACCATGGAATCATGTCCCCAACAAAGGATCTTAGCTCTTAGCTCAGTGGGGACAAAGGTCTTACCAGGAGGAATTTTAGACTCCAGGGTGGTAGAATGGGCAACAATGCACAAGGTTGGAATGATCGGCTCAGGTTCAGGGGCGGACTCCTCGTCAAAAGTGTCAAATGACCTAGAGAGCGCATCTGCCCGATCGTTGCAGGAACCAGGTTTGTAGGTAATCGTGAAATTAAAACGGGCAAAGAAGAGATTCCACCTGGCCTGTCTGGGATTCAGACGTTTAGCATTCTGTAGATACTGTAAATTCTTATGATCAGTAAAGATCGTTATGGAGTGAGGGGAACCCTCCAAGAGATGACGCCACTCCTCTAACGCCAATTTAATTGCGAGAAGTTCCCGATCACCGATGGAATAATTCCTCTCTGCCTGAGATTTTTTTGGGGAGAAGAACGCACATGGTTGACGTTTCTTCTCAAAGAATTGAAGAAGCACAGCTCCCACTCCCATTGAGGAAGCGTCCACTTCAATAAAAAATGCATCCCCAGGATTATGTCTCCTTAAGAGAGGTCCAGAAACAAAGGCCTGATTCAGTTTGTGGAATGCAGAGACAGCTTTGGGAGGCCAATCTTTGGCATTCGCACCCTTCTTGGTCAAAGCGATAATAGGTGCGGCAATGGAAGAGTAATTCCTTATGAACTGCCTATAATAATTTGTGAAGCCAAGAAAGCGCTGTGTGGCCTTGAGGCTAGCAGGAAGAGGCCAGTTGGTAATAGCCAAGACCTTCCCAGGATCCATACGAAGACCCAAACATGTGACAAAGCACCCCAGAAACAGGACCTCAGAACATTCAAAGGAACATTTCTCCAGCTTGGCATAGAGATTGTTCTCTCTAAGATACTGAAGTACAGTGCAGACATGGTTTCTGTGGACATGCAGATTTTCTGAAAAGATCAGAATGTCATCCAGATAGATGACAACAAACTGGTACAGCAGATCCCTGAAGATTTCATTGACAAAGTTTTGAAACACGGCTGGGGCATTACACAAACCAAAAGGCATCACCAGGTATTCGTAATGCCCGTCTCTAGTGTTGAATGCAGTCTTCCATTCGTCACCCTCCCGTATTCGAATGAGATTGTACGCGCCTTGGTGAAAATGGAGGCACCCTTCAACCTGTCGAATAGCTCAGATATTAAGGGTAAGGGGTATCGATTTTTAATAGTAACCGCGTTTAGACCTCGATAGTCGATGCAGGGTCTTAAGGTACCATCATTTTTGGCAACGAAAAAGAACCCTGCCCCTGCAGGCGATGAGGATTTCCGGATGAAACCTCTGTCCAGATTCTCTGCGACATACTCAGACATGGCCTGGGTCTCTGGGATGGACAAGAGGGACAAAGATATATCCGGGTGCCCAAGTAAAGGTATCTGAAAAGTGCTGTGGTTGTAGCACCCAGACTTGGCCTCCTCGATAGGAAAAAAATAATGTTTTATTTGTATGCAAGGGACAATTGTCCTCGCCAAAAACATGGTGGAGAACTTCGCCCTGTAGGGTTTTTTTCACAAAGATTGTCCCAGTTCAGGTTCAGGGCATGCCTACGTGCCTCCGAGCATTAGCATCCTGTGCGATGGTAGTCAGGATGGCAACATTATTTACCCTGGGCAGACCTACTACTTTACCCACCACTTGCAATGTGACAATGTTACTTAAAAAATTCACACCCAACACATGTCTGCTCAAAGATTGGGTGGATATGGAGCAAATCCAAAACTAGAGACAAAATATGCCTCTCCCACATCAGGCCCAGCCCGATTTTAATGCCTTTTTAGGATTAAATAGGAGAACAGGGTGAGGTAGTACCACAACATGACTGTATACACATTGCTCAACAGGACACTTCTCCCAGGTCATTTATGTTTTCCACTGTTTTATCTGATGTACACAAGGGTTTTGTAGATTCTGCTGTTATTAGAGTGCATTTGCAGAGTCCGCTGCTGGAGCAGCCAGCACATACCCACATGTCAGTACTAATACCTGAAATAGCACTGCTAGATCATAAATTATTAGATCTCCAGAGAGAGATTTGAAGAATTGGGCGGGGATGACTTGGAAAAGACCATAAATAGACTTTTAGAGGCCATGCATCCCCGCAGCTAGTGCTTCTTTGTTTATAGCCCAATACCACAGGGTAGGCCATAGGGGATGGAGGAACACATGTGAAGTTTTACTGAAAGATTATTTTTATTTTAGGCCTACCTAAACTTGTTAAAGCTTACGTGTCACGGTGTATCACATGCATCAGGAATAACCCAAACACACCACACAAAGTGAAACATGGACACCTTCCGTATCCTACTACACCTTTCACAGCCTTTACATCAAAACTCTGTCAGGAGCTAGTGAGAGCACTTAAAATACAGTGGAAAGAATGAGTAGAACCATCAAAGATAAACTTAGGAAAGCCACAGGGGGAAATTTCCATAAATGGGATAAAATGTTACCAGTGGTTCTTGCCGAGATCAGAATGACTCCCGGTAAAACCACAGGGTACTCTCCATTCGAGATTCTTATGGGTAGACCCTTTCCCACCCCTTGGGCTAAGAACACCCTTATCTTAGAAGCAGGAGATCTTGATCAGATAAGGGAGGAAAAATGTCAGAAAGTTAATTGAAACTTTAGACCAAGTTGAAAGAAATGTTGCTCACACATCTCTTCTTTTTCTTCACAGAAACCAACACATCCCTTTCGAGTAGAGGACAAAGTAGGAGTAGGACCAAAAAGCAGGAATATCCCTTTGGACCTCCTACCACAGTAGTCGCGTTGACCTGGACAGCCATCCTAGTAGAGAATTCCCAAGCCTGGATCCATGCCAGTCGAGTAAAGAAGGTCAAGGTGGATTGTGCGAAGCAAGACAAAGGCGCAGATAAAGCTTCAGTTCCCGACCAAGGAGGTGAAGTAGGTGCTGTAAATCCTCGAAAAGCGAATACAGCAAATTGACTTTGTTTACTGCTCAGGATTCTGAGAAACTTTGGACACTCCTGGGGGTGACCTCACTTTCAGCGTTTCCCCCAACATGGATCATAACTAACTGTATATACCACCCAGAAGATTTAGGTGTCATAAAAAACATCTGTGGAAAAGGTACTAACTCTAGCTACACTGAAAGACATGCTAGAGTGCAAAGAGAAATCGGTGAAAGTTTTACTGACAAAATGTTATTGTTTAAGTTTCAATATGCTTATGCTAGAAAATCAGGATGACAAATGTTGGATATGTATTAAACTCCACCCGGGTACCGCTAGAATCCCTTTAATGGCGGTGCCTTTAAGGCTTCACTCCTCTTCTAAAAGGGTACCCCACCTATTTGTCTTACTGATGTCACAAGAACATTTTCAAACAACAATTTTGTGTTCCAAGCCATGGGTAGAAGCCACTCCCCAGATTTGTGCTTTAAGTTAGGTAATTCCACAAAGGGTGCTACAGCTTGCCAACATGCTGCACTTAAATTTTCAGCAGCATCACGGTATAGCTCCTTCTTCCATACCTCAGACCCTTTAATTTTACGTTGCTAGAATTCCTAAGCACCAACCCACCTCTACAGTAGGACAATTGTTGTCAACTATAGCATTCTCTGGTCTCTCTTACAAGCTAAGGAGAATTTTCCAAAGGTTGCTTTTAGCCCTTGTCAATTATACATACATCTGTTGCAATGATGATATCCCTGGGTCCCTTTCGAATCCCAGGGATGGTGTTATTTGGCGGCCCTGGTCCCAGAAATAGGGGTATTAGGTGATAGTAAAGGAGGACATCTTAAAGCTCATTTATACCCCAGGTATCCTCTCAAACATATTAATAAAAGAGAATTATTTGTTGAAAAGGATATGGCCTGGGCCTGGTTCCCTTCTAGTACAGGTTGGGGAATAGATTTAATGAAAAGGCTCAATAATTACACGGGTATTATTGATGATGTAATGGAAAAGAATTCTGATATTATCAAATTAAATATAGAAACTAGAGCAATCAGGAAACAATTAGAACTCCATGACCTGGCCATTGAAAGTATGAGTGCTGCACATACAGGCCTGTGCGAAGTCACTGACTGAGGACTATGAGTGTTGTACTTGGGTTCATAATACATCTATTGAGGTCCCTGATTATTATGACATTATTGCCCAACATAGAAAGGAGGTAGACAAGCTACAACAAGAGGCCAGAGATATTGCCAAGACATGGAGCCCCTTTGGAGAAGGAGGTTTTGGATTTGGAGGTATTTTCTCTTGGCTTAAGGATATCGTGCTTACCATTATAATGATCTTAATCTTTGTAGTAATATTCTACTTATGCTTTAAGTGTTGTATGTGCATAGGGTAAAGGGCCCAGCGGCCCCCTAGTGATATACTGCCTTATGCAATGTATATTAAAGCTTATAAGCACATCCAAATAGGTTCTTAAGCACTCTGCATATAGTTATTAGAAATCACATATAAGAGGGGTTACAACTCTCTGCATTGCTAGGTATATTACCCCATACCCCATATGTATATGTAAGCTAGGTCACCATATAATCATTAAAGGAAAGAGGAGCATAAAAGCTGTAGGAATTCATTTTTATGAATTAAGAGGGGATTGAAGGAATATGAATCAATGTGACTCCATTTCGTAGTCAGCATCCATCTTAAAAGAGAAACCTAATGAACATAGGGTGGTGGTTGCGATTGCCATCTCACCTATAGTGGTCAATTAGGAAAGGATTTGGATTGGACTTTTCTAGGCACTGATACAACGACAACAAAGTCATATAAAATTATATATTTATTACATAGAAAAAAAGAAGAAATATACAATTAAAAACATAGGCCAAACCCCACAACAATAAAACAGCATAGGTCCGTAACGGAGCCACCGTTGCAATCTGTTTGGGGTGGAGAAAGGCCGAACCTCAACCGGTTTCGCGGTTAACACCACTTCTTCAGGAGGGTCTGTACAATACATAATATACATTGTAAATGCACTAGCAAACATATGAAATATATGAAAAGGAAATACAATATTCAATATCATCAATGCAGCCAATGTCGTGGCCTGTTAACTGCTCACCGTAGGACGTTCATAGACCAAACAACTGCCTGGATAGCCCCCCGCGGCGAACGAGGGGGAAATATATATGTGGTGCTTTCTGGTAAAAATGGTAAATAGAATAATATTTCATTTTGACATGGCAAATTGTAGTCTTGAATTATTATTGGACACCGGGTGTGACAGTGAAAGGGAAATAGGTGAAGGAAAAAAGGGGGGGGAGGAAAGGAGGAAGAAGGAATTCCTTCTTCCTCCTCCCCCCCTCCCCCCCCTTTTTTCCTTCACCTATTTCCCTTTCACTGTCACACCCGGTGTCCAATAATAATTCAAGACTACAATTTGCCATATCAAAATTAAATATTATTCTATTTACCATTTTTACCAGAAAGCACCACATATATATTTCCCCCTCGTTCGCCGCGGGGGGCTATCCAGGCAGTTGTTTGGTCTATGAACGTCCTACGGTGAGCAGTTAGGTTTTTTTACAACCAGTAGTGTCCAAAACACCAGCGTTCCTAAAAGATTCAATGAAAATTATTAGAGAAATATCCCAGCTTACAGTGGAGGAGGATGTTTTATTAGTAACAGCGGATGTCCTCCTCCCTGTATACTATTATTCCCCACGACCTGGGATACAAGGCAGCGGATTTTTTTCTAAAAAAGGATTTATCTATAAAGTCTTTGACACTGGAATTTGTAATGAAGCTCCTATGTTTTGCCATGGAGCATAATTATTTTACTATGGTGGCCAGTTTTACCTACAAAGTACCGGCGTAGCAATGGGGGGCGAAGTTTGCCCCCAGTCTTGCGGGACTATTCATGGCCCTATGAGAAAATGACAAACTTTTCTCCCTGGAAGAGCCCTGCCTCCTTTTTTGGCAAAGATACATAGATGAAGCCTTTTTTCTATGGAAGGGAGACGTGGAGTCTCTAAATGAGTTTATGATCAAACTTAACACCAATGATTGGGGGATTAGTTTTACATATGAATACAGTGCACTTTCTGTCAATTTTTTAGACCTGGTGATATTTAAGGATCAAGTTACCCTTTTTACCAAAACCTATTTTAAAGGTACGGATAGAAATGGGTACATTCCAATGGATAGCGGACACTACCCTAATTGGCTCAAGGCCATTCCCAAGGGCCAATTTCAGAGGGTGAGGCCTCGTACACACGACCGATTTTCTCGGCAAGAACCAGCAAGAAACTTGCTGGCAGAGATGTCTTGCCGAGTAAATCGGTCGTGTGTACGCGGCTATCGGGTTTCTCGTCGAGAAAACCGACAAGTAACCTCGACGAGAAAATAGAGAACCTGCTCTCTATTTTCTCATCGAGATTCTCGTCAGCCTGTTTCTCGACGAGAAAAGTGAGTGTGTGTACACTTACCTGTCCGCCGGGAAGCCCGCGCATGTTCGAAATGAATTTGACGCATGCGCGGTAGCTTCCTAGGCATACGTAGGGTATACCAAGATGGCGGCGACGGCATAGAATGTGACGAGCGCATGCTCGTCGTAGTCGATGACGTCACCGCGTACGCTCCATTCAAAGAACCGCGGGTTCTTTGAAACGAGCGTGTGTACACTCGGCCGGGACAATTTTCTTGTCCAGGAATCTCGTTGAAAAAAACGACATGTTTTTTTCGACGAGAATCTCGGCCGTGTGTACGAGGCCTGAGACGTAACTGTTCACGTCCTGAAGATTTTGAAGCTCAAGTCACAGTCCTGAAAAATCGATTTGTGGAAAAAGGATACAAACCAGCTACCCTGGATAGGGACATACGAGATGTTGCAATTATGGATAGAGAAGGTCTCCTGGTCCCCAAAAATAGGGAAATAAAGAAGATGAACACAGATCTACAGTGGCCCTTCCTGACTACATTCTCTTCCCATTTTTGGTGGGTCAACAAAATTATACGAAAACACTGGCAGGTACTCAGGTGTGATAAAGTCTTGGGACCTGAGCTCCCAGAACATCCAAAAGTACTATACCGAAGGAATCAGAATTTGAAGAACTTTGTAGCTCCCAGTGTGGTTGACCCCCCTCCGAAAATTTGCTTATTTGGAAACTTGAAAGGCTTTTTTCCGTGCAGACGATGCAAAGCATGCTCTTCTTCTAGAACCATTCGGACCTCCACTTTTACTTCTGAGGCCTCGTACACACGACCGAGTTTCTCGGCAAGAACCAGCAAGAAACTTGCTGGCAGAGATGTCTTGCCGAGAAACTCGTTCGTGTGTATGGTTTCTCGTCGAGAAAACCGACAAGTAACCTCGACGAGAAAATAGAGAACCTGCTCTCTATTTTCTCGTCGAGATTCTCGTCGGCATGTTTCTTGACGAGAAAAGTGAGTGTGTGTACACTTACCTGTCCTCCCGGAAGCCCGCGCATGTTCGAAATGAATTTGACGCATGCGCGGTAGCTTCCTAGGCATACGTAGGGTATACCAAGATGGCGGCGACGGCATCGAATGTGACGAGCGCATGCTCGTCATAGTCGATGACGTCACAGCATACGCTCCATTCAAAGAACCGCGGGTTCTTTGAATCGAGCGTGTGTACACTCGGCCGGGACAATTTTCTTGTCCAAGAATCTCGTCGAAAAAAACAACATGTTTTTTTCTACGAGAATCTCGGCCGTGTGTACGAGGCCTGACACTACCTCCAGGGAATATTCTATATCAGAACTGATCACATGTGGTACTGTGGGGGTGATTTACCTCCTAAGGTGTCCCTGTGGGCTCCAGTATATTGGGAGGACCACCAGCGCCCTGAAGGTCAGGATAGGCGAACACCTTTCAAATATCCGTAGGGGCTTTATTGGACACAGTGTTTCCTTACATTTTCGTCAATTCCATGACCGCAACCCATCCCTACTTGGGGTTATAGGGATAGAGAAACATATCCCCCACTGGAGAGGAGACAACCTGAAACGTTGTATATCCCGTAGGGAAACGCGGTGGATATATGACATGGCCTGTTATAGCCCGTTGGGCTTTAACATAGAATGGGACATCAACTGTTATATTAATAACAGTTGATGTCCAGGAGGGTGACAGTCCTTCTATTGGGTTTCAGAGACTATTTGATTTCAGAGACTAGTTGTCCTGGCTAATATACACAGAATGGCCTCTTAGTACTTACATAAGGTCTTCCCTTCACCTATATATGGTTCTTCATTCTTCTCTTCTGTTATTATTTATAAAAAGATAAATAATTTTTTAAAAGATAAATAATTTTTAAAAGATAAATAATTTTTAAATCACCGTATACATTTTAGCTGGCCCTAATATGCATATTTTTGAAGAAAGTGCAGAGATGCATTTTTTGTGGCAGTTTATGAGTACATATATCTGTATGCCTTTGGTTTGTGTATATATATGCAGGCATTGTTATTTATGGCTGTGTTAGAGATTTATTTTTATATATTTATATTTATATTTTTATGTTTATATATATATATATATATATATATATATATATATATATATATATATATATATATATATGTTAATGTTGTGACCTAACAGAGTTTGTTTTTTATATACCAAGGATATATGTGTAAAGTATATAAATTTTTTAATGGATTTTACAGCCAATGTCCAATTTATGTATGCCTCAATCATGCCTTTAATAAAGGACATGTTTGTATCATGTGCTGAACGAATCCTATCGGTGGCATGATTATATGCAGCGATATGTGGCATAAGAATTTGGTTGTATCATCTGATCACCGGGGACACGGGTTTGCTTACCCGTGCTTCCGGTGTCATTCTTCTGCAGTCTTCTATAAATTGCGTGGAGTGTGACGTCCGGGTATTGCCTCCTTCCCTGTTGATGCCTTGTATAGGAGAAACACAGCGTCGGGGGGAGCCATCATCTCTGACGTCACCACGCTCCAGGTCAGTGGCCTGAGCCGCGGCTGGTTGTCTTGTCTTACCGCAGATTTTTGAAATCTTGTTTTGTTTGACACTCTGGGTGTCAGCATTTCTGCTTTTTAAATAAAGGGATCATCATTATACTGCACCATGAGCCTCCCTTTATCTCTTTTATGATATCCACGCTTATCATACCAAACATTGGGAGCCGATCCTGGTTACAAGGAAGCTGTGCCCCTGGACAGCCTAAGGAGAGAGCGGACCTGCTGCGGGACTGATGCCGGGATACCGTGGAGTCCTATGATGTGCTGAGCCTCTATGATCTCCGTAATAGAGATCCACCGGATTTGGTAAGCGCCCCTTTTTACTATTCTGTCTCATCTTGCTGGAAAAGTTTGGAGGAAGATATCAACTTTCCCCTTCAATCATTACTTCTCCCATTTGGTTCATTGGTCTGAATGCAGCGAGTCACTTCACAGCCTCTTTTTGTCTATTAGGACACTATCTGACAGCAATTCACCTGGAACTTTTTTTGCATATAATTGCATCCAATATTGTTTATTTTGCACTTTGTTTTTTTGCACACTGTTTGGGTAGCGCATTTTTTAGCATTATTTTTGACCAGCAGTTAACAGACCACGACATTGGCTGCATTGATGATATTGAATATTGTATTTCTTTTTCATATATTTCATATGTTTGCTAGTGCATTTACAATGTATATTATGTATTGTACAGACCCTCCTGAAGAAGCGGTGTTAACCGCGAAACCGGTTGAGGTTCAGCCTTTCTCCACCCCAAACAGATTGCAACGGTGGCTCCGTTACCGACCTATGCTGTTTTATTGTTGTGGGGTTTGGCCTATGTTTTTAATTGTATATTCCTTCTTTTTTTCTATGTAATAAATATATAATTTTATATGACTTTGTTGTCGTTGTATCAGTGCCTAGAAAAGTCCAATCCACATCCTTTCCTAATTGACCACTATGGGTGAGATGGCAATAGCAACCACCACCCTATGTTCATTAGGTTTCTCTTCTAATATTTACCATGGATGATGGCACTATTTATTGTTTATCATACTTTAATTGAGGCTCTACTCAACCCTGTGAGCATCCATCTTAAGATGAAATAGATTACTTTGTATAGCTTGTCCTTTGCACAGATATTTGTCTCATTAGTTACTAGTTCTCACAGAGTATGCAAGTCCCTGAAGTGACGTTAATACGCTTCTAATCATATTACTGTCTAGATATTGTTTTGGTACATTCTGTGTAGAGTCTCATAAACAACCTTGTTTATAGTACATTCTTTGAGAAGTCTCACGCTCAACATAAGATGTAATATTGTTTAGGCTGGTTAATGCACATCTTTTTGTTGTTGTGTTTTACCATATAAGCTGTAAGAATTAAAGTACATAGCAGATCACTCTGAGCAACTATACACTGCGTATGTGTTAAAATGTGTTCAGGGTAATCTCCGAGCTCATAGAGACGGAGGAAACAACCTGGTCAGATCTCACGCAGTCTATTGAACCAAGAAGGTTCACCCCATCACTTAAGACAACAGGTTTTTTTGTGTCTCCCATAGAGGGTTTGCCCAGGCCAAGGCTCTCTCAGAAAGCAAAGATATCACAAAACCTACTTTGCTTCTGTCCGTGGGAAACGCTTGGGGCAGCATCTCAAAATATATCTGAACCTGGTTGAGAAACCCTCTGCATTGGACTGGATTGCCCCCAAATCGCTGGGGAAGTGGAGCGGAACCAGACATACCTCGTATAGAGGTAATACTCGAGGCGGGTGCCTGCACAGAGACTGGGGCAACAGCAGGGTCGGCCTGCAACACAGGTTCTACTGGAGCGGCCACAGTGGGATATTCCAGATGAGCCGTGCGACTCAGGAGCGTCTGTACCGCCATGACAAACTGATCCATGCGGTGATCCAGGTCATCCAATCTGGAAAAAATAGTACCAACAAGTGGATTGACTGCATCTTCTGAATTCATGGCCTTCGCCTACTGTCAGAAACCATGAATCGGACCGAGACAGAAGTACAGTTAAATCACACTTGTTTATTATTAATAATAATAATAATAATAAAAAGATAAACAAAGTAAGTGTAGTCAAAACATAGCCAGAGTTCAGGAACCGGATCGGATAGTCAGCCAAGCCAAATGTCAGAGAGCCAGAGATAAACGTAGTAGAACAGCAAGCAGGATCTGGAGCCAGAAGGAACGCCAGCCAAGCAAGTCTTCAACAGGAACACAGGAGATAGTCTCTGTGATGTTGACCAAGGCGAAGCCAGAGATCAACTGAGCTGGACGGCTTAAGTAGGCAGGACTGACGAGCAGGATTTCATCAACAGGTGAGTCACTGTGGAGAGATAGAAGCTGGCAATTAGCCGACAGCTGAGCGGCCAGTTTAGAGAAGGAAGAACTGAGCCCAGCCCTGACACCCACCCCTCCTTACATCAGATGTCAAAAGCACACCCACAATCAGCAGTCAAGAGTCCCCTACCCGCCCTTATATTACAGTACTCCCCCTTACCTTGTGCTGTTGCCGGGAAGAAGCTGAGGGCATTGCTGGGAAGCAAAAAGTGCAGGGTCTGGAGGAGGACCAGAGGAAGGCTGGAGCTTCAGGAGAGGTGTGAGGGCCACATGAGATTGCCTGGAGGGCCAAATTCAGCCTGTGGGCCTTGTGTTTGACACACGTGTCCTAGATAAAGGTCTGGAATATAAGTTAATGAAGGACTACACACAAAAAACAAACGGTATGGGGTTCCCCCTAAAGATACATTTTGGAACCTTGGTGAGGGTCTGGTATGGATTTTAAGGGGTTACCCTGCACACAAAAAATTGCGTCACTATTTTATGTTGCATTATGAAGAGCCTGCATATGATTAGCCATGTTAATACCTTGAAAACTTTTCTTGTGTTAACACTTTGTATAACTATTGTTTTGTACAAACTGCAACATGTACTGTAATGTCTAATGTGAAAATCAATAAAAAATCTAATGTTTAAAAAAAAAAAAATCCCAAGCTTTGAATATCTCAGGTGGGAGAATTTGTCCACAGGACAACTATTAGTCATGCACTCCACAAATCTGGCCTTTATGGAGCAGTGGCAAGAAGAAAGCCATTGTTGAAAGAAAATCATAGGAAGACTTGCTTCTGAGAAGCCATGTGGGGGACACAGCAAACATGTGGAAGAATGTGCTCAGGTCAGATGATACCAAAACTTTATGGCCTAAAAGCAAAACGCTATGTGTGGCGGAAAACTAACAGTGCACATCACCCTGAACACACCATCCCCACCGTGAAACATGGTGGTGGCATCATCATGTTGTGGGGAATAGGGATGGGCCCGGTGCTCGATTCGAACCCATGTTCGAATCGAGCACCGGGCGTTCGCTCGCTCGTCGAGCCCAGAACTATTTGGGCCGTTCGCATCACATTCGTGTGATGCGAGCGGCCCCGCAATGCATTGCGGCCGGCGCGGCCGGCGCAGTGCATTGCTGGCTGATGATTGGCCAAGCATGCACTGTGACCCCGCATGCTTGGCCAATCACAGCGCCCGAAACTCGGAGAGCAATAATTGGCTACAGGCAGGACGCCTGTAGCCAATTACAGCTCAGGGGCTTTAGTACATGCCCCACCATTTAAAAGGCCGCCACGCCATCGGCCCCGGTCACATGAGTTCCGGCTTTAGGAGAGATCAGTCTGCTGATTCTGTCTTTGCTTGATACTGAAAGATTTGCTCTTCTTTGCTAAACCATTGGCTATTTCTTTGCTAAACCATTGCTACCTAAGTCATTGATCGTTCATTGCTGCTGATTGCACAGTTAGCGTGTTATTAGCTGCTGCTGGGGATTAGTCTGGTGCGTGCTTACTGTTAGTACAGTATTGCAGTAGTACCAACCGCAGTGCTGTTAGCACAGCATTGCACCCCAACAGCACCCATAGGACTTCTAGTGTGTTAGTGGCAGCAAACAGAGCTCCTATATTTTCTTCTCAGCAGCACCCATAGGACTTCTAGTGTGTTAGTGGCAGCAAACAGAGCTCCTATATTTTCTTCTCAGCAGCACCCATAGGACTTCTAGTGTGTTAGTGGCATCACACAGAGCTCCTATATTTTCTTCTCAGCAGCACCCATAGGACTTCTAGTGTGTTAGTGGCAGCAAACAGAGCTCCTATATTTTCTTCTCAGCAGCACCCATAGGACTTCTAGTGTGTTAGTGGCAGCAAACAGAGCTCCTATATTTTCTTCTCAGCAGCACCCATAGGACTTCTAATGTGTTAGTGGCATCACACAGAGTTCCTATATTTTCATCTCAGAAGCACCCATAGGACTTCTAGTGTGTTAGTGGCATCACACAGAGCTCCTATATTTTCTTCTCAGAAGCACCCATAGGACTTCTAGTGTGTTAGTGGCAGCAAACAGAGCTCCTATATTTTCTTCTTAGCAGCACCCATAGGACTTCTAATGTGTTAGTGGCATCACACAGAGTTCCTATATTTTCATCTCAGAAGCACCCATAGGACTTCTAGTGTGTTAGTGGCATCACACAGAGCTCCTATATTTTCTTCTCAGAAGCACCCATAGGACTTCTAGTGTGTTAGTGGCAGCAAACAGAGCTCCTATATTTTCTTCTCAGAAGCACCCATAGGACTTCTAGTGTGTTAGTGGCATCACACAGAGTTCCTATATTTTCATCTCAGAAGCACCCATAGGACTTCTAGTGTGTTAGTGGCATCACACAGAGCTCCTATATTTTCTTCTCAGCAGCACCCATAGGACTTCTAGTGTGTTAGTGGCATCACACAGAGCTCCTATATTTTCATCTCAGAAGCACCCATAGGACTTCTAGTGTGTTAGTGGCATCACACAGAGCTCCTATATTTTCATCTCAGAAGCACCCATAGGACTTCTAGTGTGTTAGTGGCATCACACAGAGCTCCTATATTTTCTTCTCAGCAGCACCCATAGGACTTCTAGTGTGTTTGTGGCATCACACAGAGCTCCTATATTTTCATCTCAGAAGCACCCATAGGACTTCTAGTGTGTTAGTGGCATCACACAGAGCTCCTATATTTTCTTCTCAGCAGCACCCATAGGACTTCTAGTGTGTTAGTGGCATCACACAGAGCTCCTATATTTTCTTCTCAGAAGCACCCATAGGACTTCTAGTGTGTTAGTGGCAGCAAACAGAGCTCCTATATTTTCTTCTCAGCAGCACCCATAGGACTTCTAGTGTGTTAGTGGCATCAGACAGAGTTCCTATATTTTCATCTCAGAAGCACCCATAGGACTTCTAGTGTGTTAGTGGCATCACACATAGCTCCTATATTTTCTTCTCAGCAGCACCCATAGGACTTCTAGTGTGTTAGTGGCATCACACAGAGCTCCTATATTTTCATCTCAGAAGCACCCATAGGACTTCTAGTGTGTTAGTGGCATCACACAGAGCTCCTATATTTTCTTCTCAGCAGCACCCATAGGACTTCTAGTGTGTTAGTGGCAGCAAACAGAGCTCCTATATTTTCTTCTCAGCAGCACCCATAGGACTTCTAGTGTGTTAGTGGCATCACACAGAGTTCCTATATTTTCATCTCAGAAGCACCCATAGGACTTCTAGTGTGTTAGTGGCATCACACAGAGCTCCTATATTTTCTTCTCAGCAGCACCCATAGGACTTCTAGTGTGTTAGTGGCATCACACAGAGCTCCTATATTTTCATCTCAGAAGCACCCATAGGACTTCTAGTGTGTTAGTGGCATCACACAGAGCTCCTATATTTTCTTCTCAGCAGCACCCATAGGACTTCTAGTGTGTTAGTGGCAGCAAACAGAGCTCCTATATTTTCTTCTCAGCAGCACCCATAGGACTTCTAGTGTGTTAGTGGCATCACACAGAGCTCCTATATTTTCTTCTCAGCAGCACCCATAGGACTTCTAGTGTGTTAGTGGCAGCAAACAGAGCTCCTATATTTTCTTCTCAGCAGCACCCATAGGACTTCTAGTGTGTTAGTGGCATCACACAGAGCTCCTATATTTTCTTCTCAGCAGCACCCATAGGACTTCTAGTGTGTTAGTGGCAGCAAACAGAGCTCCTATATTTTCATCTCAGAAGCACCCATAGGACTTCTAGTGTGTTAGTGGCATCACACACAGCTCCTATATTTTCTTCTCAGCAGCACCCATAGGACTTCTAGTGTGTTAGTGGCATCACACAGAGCTCCTATATTTTCATCTCAGAAGCACCCATAGGACTTCTAGTGTGTTAGTGGCATCACACAGAGCTCCTATATTTTCTTCTCAGCAGCACCCATAGGACTTCTAGTGTGTTAGTGGCAGCAAACAGAGCTCCTATATTTTCTTCTCAGAAGCACCCATAGGACTTCTAGTGTGTTAGTGGCAGCAAACAGAGCTCCTATATTTTCATCTCAGAAGCACCCATAGGACTTCTAGTGTGTTAGTGGCATCACACAGAGCTCCTATATTTCTTTCTCGTACATCACGGGACACAGAGCGACATAGTCATTACTAATGGGTTATATAGTTACCGTCAGGTGCTGGCACTGGCAACTTCCAAAACCGGAAGTACCCTCCCCTATATAAGCCCCTCCCATCCGGGAGCACCTCAGTTTTTTGCCAGTGTCTAAGGTGTTGGCCAAGAAGAAACATGTGTTTTTCACTGAGCTTGCGTACAGGTTCTTTTGGGCCTCAGTAAGCTATTCCGGATCCGACCAAAAAAAGCTTCATAGCTAAACGGTCGGTACCCGGGCCTTGCAGAGAAGAGCAAGGTTCTGCCTGTAATGCTTCTCTTAGGAGAGCTGGACCCTGGGATCCAGAGCTCTGGTCATACCCACGACCAAGATGTTTTCTGTGCAGGGTGCTATACAGGTCCAGGGGAGTGGAATCCTTGGGAACCCGGTCCCTGAAGGTTTGATTACAATGCCTGCCGTGATAGGTGAAGTTTGGGCTTTTGTGGACCAAACAAAGTCCTGCGGCGGGGAACAGGTAAGTGGGGGCCCCCAGGAACTTGGTTCTATTGGGGGACCCCCAAGCCTAATTTGTCTTTCTGTCTGTTACCTAACGGTATTCCCGCTAATATCTGTGCATGCCTGTAACTACTAAAAAAATGTAATAATTTTTAATGGTGGTCAAGAAAAAAAAAAAAAAAAAGAATGTTTTTTTATATATGTTTAGTATATTAAACTGCGGTACCTGTGTTTGTCCACTAGAGGCCGCTGTGGAATGTTTTTCTTGTCATATGGACTAGTTTCTTCTCAGAGAGCAAAGTCCAGGCAGCTGGTGAGTTCTCCTACAGGAAACTGTTTCCTCTGCCATGTTGCAGTGTTCGTCTATCCCCCGGCCTGCGGCAAAGGGGGCCCTGGCTCCTGTCCCTGGTTTCCATGTTTGAAAATTAGCGCCGAGGCGCACGTGGCCGCGCGCGTGCGCGTGCACGCGCCTCTATATATAGAGGTGGCCGGAAAAAGGGGCGGGGCCTGGGGGATGACGCTCTGTGCGCGCCGCAGCGCTTCTGCGCATGTGCGGGCGTCCCAGCAGGTTTTAAAAAGCCACATTATTGCAGTAAGCTGGCTATGAAGTACAGAGACAGAGCTGACAACATTTAAAGGCATACAGCAAGCGGTTGATACAGGCATCCCCTAGAAAGGCACATTAGTAGACACCAACTGTGATATAGCAGCAATTGTGCTAGACTACTCTCAGTAAAAGTGGTGTATTACGGCTGGAATACCTCAGCTTTAGGCTTAGGAATATGCCGTCCAGTAGCTCCGGAACTGAATCTTCCAGGAAGCGAAGGGGGTCTCATCGGGCTCTGAGGATC
Source organism: Rana muscosa (assembly GCA_029206835.1). NCBI lineage: Eukaryota > Metazoa > Chordata > Amphibia > Anura > Ranidae > Rana > Rana muscosa. The sequence goes on along the minus strand of CM055117.1, from coordinate 633,437,065 downwards.
TTGGGCATACTCCTGCTGCACCAGTCTCCCCTGAAGTTCAGAGGTAAGTGACCGTAGAGACCCCGCAGGGGTACTTGGTACTGTGGCTGTCCTCAGTCACCTGCTCCTGTGTATGTAACAGAGGAGGTTTTTTCCTCAGCTCTGGGAGGATTAGAGAAAGATTGTCAAAATTTATCGCTGCCTCCCTGTCAGGGAAAGCACGCCCGATCTCCGTCTCCTCCTTCAGAGTGCCTGTTAGCAGAGCAACAGTCCCATACAGGGATCGACCTGCCTGAAGGGGATCAGGATAAGGTTGATTCTGTTATAGAGGAATCAACAGTGGGGGAACCTTTTCTCAGCATCTCAAGCTGAAAGATTATGGGTTCAGTCTCTGACTAACATGGTCCGATCAGCATTTAAAAATGCACCTTGCGGAACCATCAACCACTTCTGTCTCCTCGTTGGGGTCGCTAGAAGCCCCCAGACTGTTTGTTCTTTTCCACTTCACCCTTTACTGAAAGGGCTCATTTACCAGGATTGGGAACGTCCTGAGAAAATATTTATTCCCCCAAGAGATTTCCGGTGGTCTATCCCGTGGAGGATAAGTTCATCAAAAAAAAAAAAAAAAAATGGAAGGTCCCTACAGTGGACGCAGCCATCTCTTGTATGTATAAATCACTGACATGTCCAGTGGATAATGTCCAAATGTTCAAGAACCCAATAGATAAAAGATAGGAGTCCTTATGAAAATCTGCTTGGTGATACAACCAGCAGTAGCAGCTATTGGGGTCTGCTAAGCAGTGAAGGATCAGTTGAAACAGGTCTTGAGGGACTTGACAGATCAGCAGGCTTTGCCCTAGCTGATCTACCTAGAGCCTTAGGCTTTGCGGTTGACGCCATAGAGGATTCAGTCCATCAGGCCTCCCGCCTTACGCTGTCTATAGTACATATGCGTAGGCTCCTATGGCTCAGAAACTGGTCTGCTGAAGCTCCCTGTAAAGAATGGCTGGTTAGCGTCCCATTTTATGGTGAACGCTTATTCAGGGAAAACCTGGACAAATATATCCAGAAAATTTCCAGTGGTAAAAATACGCTCTTGCCGGTTAAAAGCAGAGTTAGAGGTCCCTCTTTAAGAGGCCTGCTTCTCCAGTCCCTGGGGCATCGGCTGTGTAACAGTTCCGACGGCCTCCTCGGTCAAATCCCGGGGGTAAAAAACAGGGACAGTAGCAGGGTAATGAGAAACCCTGGGTCAGGGGAGGTACAAAACCTCCCCCAAAGTTAAATTCATTGAAGCCCCCACTCAGTCGGGTGGGGGGAGGACTCCAGTTGTTCGCAAAGAGACCTGGCGGGACACGATCAAGACAGATAGGTGCTCTCCGCAGTAGGTTTGGGATACAGTTTGGAGTTAAAAGACTCTCCTCCTTCCCATTTTTGAGGTCAAACGTGCCAAGGGATCCCCGGAAGAGAGAGTCCCTCCTGTTGGCACTAGAACAACTATTGCTCCAAGGAGTAATTATGGAGGTTCCCCTGGAAGAATGAGGGTTCGGGTTTTACTCAAACCTCTTTACAGTCCCGAAGCAAACGCGGACGGGAGGCCCATATTAATTCTAAAAGGGCTATACAAATTCCTGTATATCAGGACTTTCCGATGGAGTCGATCCGATCGGTGGCCACTGCCCTACAAGGGGAGGATTGGTTAGCCACGATCGACATCAAAGATGCTTATTTGCACATTCCCATCTTTCCAGTCCACCAAAAATTTCTACGCTTTGCAGTAGAAGGGCGCCATTTTCAGTTCAGAGCCTTACCCTTCGGTCTGGCCACAGCACCAAGAGTGTTCACAAAAATTCTGGCCCCATTATTGGCCAATCTAAGAACACGAGGTGTAACGATAATGGCATATCTAGACGACTTGTTGCTGATAGACCACTCAGTGGAAAAACTAGAAGTGGTTGTTCACGAGACAATCAAGTATCTGGAATATCACGGTTGGATTATCAACCGAGACAAGTCAGCCCTAAAACCAGTCAAAAGTCTGGAATACTTGGGGCTAAGGCTGGATTCAGACCAGAGAAAAATTTTCTTGTCTCGAGAAAAGGGGTCGTCTTTGAGAGATTTGATCCACTTAGTGGGTTCAAAAAGACAGCCATCCATACGCCTGTGCATGAGGCTGCTGGGAAAAATGGTGGCATCATTCGAAGCAGTACCCTACGGTCAATTCCATTCAAGGAAGTTGCAAAGGGCCATACTGTCAGCCTGGAACAAAAAAGTTCAGGCTCTGGACGTACCAATGTCCTTGTCCCCTTCCGTTCGCAGAAGCCTCCGTGGGTGGTTGGTTCCCCGGAATCTGGAAAGAGGGAAATCCTTCAGTCCGATTTCTTGGAAGGTGGTCACTACAGATGCCAGCCTTTTAGGCTGGGGAGCAGTACTGGAGCAATGGTCTCTCCAGGGCAGATGGTCGGATGCGGAAAAGGCCCTGCCCATCAATCTCTTAGAGATACGAGCAGCCCGGTATGCCCTAGTAGCATGGACATCCAAACTCCAAGGGTCCCCTGTCAGAGTTCAGTCAGACAATGCCACAGCAGTGGCATATATCAATCGTCAGGGGGGCACCAGGAGTCGTGCAGCCCAAAGGGAAGTAAATTACATCCTGAGATGGGCAGAAAGATATGTCCCAGCCATATCTGCGGTATTCATTCCAGGGGTGGAGAATTGGAAGGCGGACTTTCTAAGTCGCCAACAATTATGCCCAGGGGAATGGTCCCTTCATCCCGAGGTTTTCCGGACAATATGTCAGCGGTGGGGAACACCGGATGTAGATCTGCTAGCATCCAGGTTCAACACGAAAGTGGACAGGTTTGTCTCTTGGACAAGGGATCCCCTAGCGTGCGGCTCGGATGCCCTAGTGTTCCCTTGGGATCAGTTCAAGCTGATATATGCATTCCCACCGCCACAATTGTTACCTCGATTACTCCGCAGAATCAGGGTAGAAAAGAAACCAGTGATTCTGGTGGCTCCAGCGTGGCCCCGAAGAGCATGGTATGCGGAGATTGTAAAAATGTCTGTGGGGAGTCCTTGGACCCTCCCACATCGTCCGGACCTGCTTTTGCAGGGACCGATATACCACCCTTCCTTACCAGCCCTAGGTTTGACGGCCTGGCTATTGAAGCCCACATTCTAAAAAGGAGAGGGCTCTCTAATGCTGTGGTGTCTACCATGATCAATGCCAGGAAACCGGTATCCAGGCAGATCTACTATAGAATCTGGAAGGCGTACATCGCCTGGTGTGAGGCCAGGAAATGGCATCCACGTAAATACGTAATAGGTAGAATTCTGGACTTCCTACAATGGGCTGTAGATAGGAAGCTTGCCTTGAGTACTATCAAAGGTCAGATTTCGGCCTTGTCAATATTTTTTCAAAGGCCCTTGGCTTCGCATTCACTAGTCAAAGCCTTTATACAAGGAGTGATGCGTATTAGTCCTCCGGTTAATATTCCCATATGTCCATGGGATCTAAACTTGGTTCTGTCGGTTCTACAGAAACAACCATTTGAACCATTACAGCATATTTCCTTAGTGCTTCTCACCAGGAAATTGTTTTTTCTAGTAGCCATTTGTTCGGCTAAAAGAGTATCGGAATTAGCAGCTATGTCCTGTAAGGAGCCATATCTGGTTATCCATAAGGACAGAGTAGTGTTACGTCCTCATCCAGCCTTTCTTCCTAAGGTGGTATCGAGGTTTCATTTGAACCAAGATGTGGTTCTTCCTTCTTTTTTCCCCAAGCCTACTTCGGTAGAGGAAAAGTTATTGCATTCTTTGGATGTAGTAAGAGCAGTTAAAGCTTATCTAAAAGCCACTGCTCAGATTCGCAGAACGGATACTTTGTTTATTCTGCCGGAAGGCCCCAGAAAGGGTCAGGCAGCGTCAAAATCTACTTTAGCCAAGTGGATTCGACAGGTCATAATACAAGCCTATAGCTTGAGAAGTAGACCGCCTCCGTTCAAAGTTAGGGCGCACTCCACGAGAGCAGTTGGAACTTCATGGGCAGTGCATCACCAGGCCTCCCTGGCTCAAGTCTGTAAGGCCGCAACATGGTCTTCAGTACACACGTTTACTAGGTTCTACCAGGTGGACGTTAGAAGTCAGGAGGATGTCGCCTTTGGGCGCAGTGTGTTGCAGGCCGCAAAAGATCCTCATGTCTGATAGCGCTCAGCTTATATATGGTGTATCCCCCCCCTCATTTGGCATTGCTTTAGGACATCCCATTAGTAATGACTATGTCGCTCTGTGTCCCGTGATGTACGAGAAAGAAAATAGGATTTTTATAACAGCTTACCTGTAAAATCCTTTTCTTGGAGTACATCACGGGACACAGAGCTCCCGCCCCTCTTTGGGGACACTTATTGCTTTGCTACAAAACTGAGGTGCTCCCGGATGGGAGGGGCTTATATAGGGGAGGGTACTTCCGGTTTTGGAAGTTGCCAGTGCCAGCACCTGACGGTAACTATATAACCCATTAGTAATGACTATGTCGCTCTGTGTCCCGTGATGTACTCCAAGAAAAGGATTTTACAGGTAAGCTGTTATAAAAATCCTATTTTTCATCTCAGAAGCACCCATAGGACTTCTAGTGTGTTAGTGGCATCACACATAGCTCCTATATTTTCTTCTCAGCAGCACCCATAGGACTTCTAGTGTGTTAGTGGCATCACACAGAGCTCCTATATTTTCATCTCAGAAGCACCCATAGGACTTCTAGTGTGTTAGTGGCATCACACAGAGCTCCTATATTTTCTTCTCAGCAGCACCCATAGGACTTCTAGTGTGTTAGTGGCAGCAAACAGAGCTCCTATATTTTCTTCTCAGAAGCACCCATAGGACTTCTAGTGTGTTAGTGGTATCACACAGAGTTCCTATATTTTCATCTCAGAAGCACCCATAGGACTTCTAGTGTGTTAGTGGCATCACACAGAGCTCCTATATTTTCTTCTCAGCAGCACCCATAGGACTTCTAGTGTGTTAGTGGCATCACACAGAGCTCCTATATTTTCATCTCAGAAGCACCAATAGGACTTCTAGTGTGTTAGTGGCAACAAACAGAGCTCCTATATTTTCTTGTCAGCAGCACACATAGTACCTATAGTGTGTTAGTGTCAGCACCCATAGGACCTACAGTGTGTTGTGAGCACACATAGGAGTTCTATTTTTTATACTATATACACTACCGACTACAATGGCTGGAAGACCGCCAAGGAGAGGCAGAGCGTGCCGAGGCAAGAACACAGGGCAGGCAGGCTCTGTTTCTAGAGACAACAGTGCTGGCCGTGGACGTGGTCGTGCATCGTCATCAGCACGTGGCCATGGGACACGCTTGTCTTTGTTTTCGGCAGCTGGACATGTGGAGCCGCATCATGCCGAAGGCTTGGTAGAATGGATGACCAAGCCCTCCTCATCCTCCTCATCCTCTCTCACCCAGGCTCAGGGTACTGGCAGAGCAGCTGCCAACGCGTACTCAATGGCATCATCAGCCACCCCTTCCCTAGACCCACCATGTCCTCCTGAGGAGTCCCCCGAACTGTTTGAGCACAGTGTTGGGTACATGCTCCAGGAGGATGCCCAACGATTCGAAGGCTCGGATGATGATACCCAGCTTGAGGAAGTCAGTAGTGTGCGCGCAGAGAGAGGGGATGCTGAAGGACAGCAATCTGGCAGTAGTGTTCCACCAGCTGCAGCTTACTGCCAGGTTTGCTCTAGTGGTGAAGAGGGAGGGGATGATGAGGTCACTGACTCCACGTGGGTGCCTGAAGGGAGAGAGGAGGAGGAGGAGGAGGATGCAGCGTCACATGTCCAACGAGGCAGGATGCCCCCTGGAGGCCAGCTAGAGGCCAGCACAGCAACTGTACCACACCGCAGAGCTCCGCCTGTGCAGGGCGCTGCCTCTGCACGTTATCACAAAAGTTCTTTGGTGTGGGCCTTTTTTGAGACGAGTGCATCAGATCGCACCACTGCTATTTGCAATATTTGTCTCAAGCGTATCTCGCGTGGCCAAAACATCAGCCGCTTGGGCACCACAAGCATGAGCAGACATATGTCGACCTGCCATGCAGCTCGTTGGCAAGCACACATAAAAGACCCACACCAAAGAACAAAGCGGACCTCTCCTTGCTCCTCATCAGCTGGGATCTCCATCCCCACTATATCTTCAGTCCTCTCTGAAAGCTGCTCTGAGAGGACTGAAGGTGTAGAATTAGGTGTGTCACAACCAAGTACTTGCAGTACACCGACGTCCGATTGTAGCAGGCAAATTTCCCTGCCCCAGCTGCTGGACCGTCGAAAGAAGTATACTCCCAGCCATCCACATGCCCAGCGGTTGAATGCTAGCTTGGCTAAATTGCTAGCACTTCAACTGCTGCCTTTTCAGTTGATAGACTCAGCCCCCTTCCGTGAGTTTGTTCAATGTGCGGTTCCTCAGTGGCAGGTTCCCAAACGCCACTTTTTCTCACGGAAGGCGATTCCGTCTCTCTACTGGCATGTGGAAGGCAATGTCCATGCCTCGCTGGACAGGGCGGTCAGCGGTAAGGTGCATATTACCGCTGACTCATGGTCCAGCAGGCATGGACAGGGACGTTATCTTTCTTTCACGGCCCATTGGGTCACTCTATTGGCAGCTGGGAGGGATGCAGGACAAGGTGCAGTAGTGTTGGAGGTTGTTCCGCCACCACGCCTCCAAAATGCTACTACTGGTTGTGACACACCTCTCTCCTCCACCCCCTCCTCTTCTTCTTCCTCCATGTCCTCTTCGAGTGCTCTGTCCTCGGAACCAGCGGTGCTCCGTAGGCGTACAAGGGGCTACGCGAGTACGCAGGCAAAAAGATGCCATGCCGTGCTTGCGCTGGTGTGTTTGGGGGACAGGAGCCACACTGGGCCAGAGGTTCTGGCAGCTCTGCAGGGGCAGGCCGAGAGGTGGTTGACGCCACGCCAGCTTAAGCCAGGAATGGTCGTTTCTGATAATGGCACCAACCTCCTCTCCGCCCTGCGACAGGGGCAGCTCACCCATGTGCCCTGTATGGCTCACGTCCTCAACCTGGTGGTGCAGCGGTTCTTGGGCAGGTTCCCAGGCTTACAGGATGTCCTGAGGCAGGCCAGGAAAGTCTGTGTGCATTTCCGCCGATCTTATAATGCCAGTGCTCGGCTGACTGAGCTGCAAAAGGAGCTGAACCTGCCCAAGAACCGCCTAATATGTGACATGCCCACCAGGTGGAACTCAACGTTGGCCATGCTGCAGCGACTGCACACGCAGCAGAGGGCCATCAATGAGTACCTTTGCGACTAGGGCACCAGGACAGGGTCAGGGGAGCTTGGCTTTTTTTCCCCACGCCAGTGGAGCATGATCAGGGATGCATGCACTGTCCTCTCACCATTTGAGGAGGCCACGAGGATGGTGAGCAGTGACAGTGCATGCATCAGTGACACTGTACCTCTTGTCCACCTGTTGGAGCATACGCTGCGTGGGATAATGGACAGGGCACTTGAGGCAGAACAGAGGCAGGAAGAGGAGGACTTCCTTGTCTCTCAAGGCCCCCTTTATCCAGACAATGTTCCTTCTGTCCCACCCATCACACAGGAAGAGGAGGAGGAGGAGGAGGAGGAGGAGGAGGAGGATTGTGTGAGCATGGAGGTGGAGCCTGGCACTCAGCATCAGCAGCAGCAGTCTTTTAGGGATGATGTACAGTCCCAACAAACCAGTGGACTTGTACGTGGCTGGGAGGAGGTGGCTGGCGATCATGTCATCCTCAGTGACCCAGAAGACTCCGGACCGAATGCCTCAGCTAACCTACGCTGCATGGCCTCCCTGATCCTGCAAAGCCTGCGGAAGGATCCTCGTGTTCTTCGGATCAAGGAGAGTGACCATTACTGGCTGGCCACTCTCCTTGATCCACGGTACAAGGGTAAGGTTGCGGACCTTATCTTGCCGTCGCAGAGGGAGCAGAGGATGAGACATCTCAGGGAGGCCTTGCAGAAAGGTCTGTGCAACGCGTTCCCAGAAACTGGGAGGTTACAAACTCCTGGTCCTGGACGACGAGTTGCTGAGGCTTCGGTCAGTAGCAGAAGGAGCGGTGGGGAAGGTGGACGTCTGACCGATGCGTTCAGACAATTTTTTAGTCCGCAGCCCCAAGGTATGATCGGTTCCAGCAACCATCGCCAGCGTCTGATATACATGGTGCAGGAATACCTAGGGGCAAGGTCAGACTTGGACACCTTTCCCACCGAAAATCCTCTGGCTTACTGGGTCCTGAGGATGGATCACTGGCCAGAGCTTGCACAGTATGCAATTGAGCTACTGGCCTGTCCTGCATCCAGCGTTCTTTCCGAACGCACATTCAGTGCTGCTGGAGGATTTGTCACCGATCACAGGGTGCGCCTGTCCACCGACTCGGTTGATCGACTGACCTTCATAAAAATGAATCAGTCTTGGATCACCACCAGCTACCAGACACCTGAAGCGGATATAACGGAATAATTTATAATGTCACATCCCTTCAAGACTGCCTATGCTGATGCTGAGTGACTGTCCTGTTATGTTCACTGACTATCCTCTTCCTCCTCCTCAATGATCCATGCCACCACACCAGTGCCTAAGGCACAATTTTTCAGCCCCTGTATAACAGGGGCGTGTAATTACAATTTTTTAAAAAGATGCTTCGCAACAGGTGTGACTGCTGTGCTCAGAGTACAGTATCTGTGAGGGGTTGCAGTGTTGTGGCACCAGCACCAGTGCCTAAGGCACAATTTTTCAGCCCCTGTTGGGGCGTGTAATTACAATTTTTAGGCAATGCTTTGCAACAGGTCTCATTGCTGTGCTCAGAGTACAGTATCTGTGAGGGGTTGCAGTGTTGTGGCACCAGCACCAGTGCCTAAGGCACAATTTTTCAGCCCCTGTATAACAGGGGCGTGTAATTACAATTTTTTAAAAAGATGCTTCGCAACAGGTGTGACTGCTGTGCTCCAAGTACAGTATCTGTGAGGGGTTGCAGTGTTGTGGCACCAGCACCAATGCCTAAGGCACAATTTTTCAGCCCCTGTTTAACAGGGGCGTGTAATTACAAATCTTGATCTAATAGTTCACAGCAGGGCCCATTCCTGCGCCCACCAAGAGTAACTATGAGGGCCTACAGTCTTGTGGCAACACCGTCCACCACCACCACCAAAGGCCCAATTTTTCTGCCCTGTTCAACAGGTGCATGCAATTACAAATCTTGATCTAATAACTCACAGCAGGGCCCATTCCTGCACCCACCAAGAGTAACTGTGAGGGCTTACAGTCTTGTGGCAACACCGTCCACCACCACCACCACCACCACCACCAAAGGCCCAATTTTTCTGCCCGGTTCAACAGGTGCATGCAAGTACAAATCTTGATCTATTAACTCACAGCAGGGCCCATTCCTGTGCCCACCAGTCTTGTGGCTACACCAACATCTAATAGGGCAAATTTCTGCAGAGTATATACGGCAGGCCCCTACTTTCAAACATCCAACTTACAAACGACTCCTACTTGCAAACGGCAAGAGAAAACAGGAAGTGAGAGGAAATCTACCCCTAGGAAGGAAAATTCTATCCTGTTAGATTTAATTTGGGAAAAAGGTATCTCCTCTCTACTGATGCTTTATCACCAATCCTTGTTTCAATTAAAACCCCACTTTTCCAAAAACATTTGTCATTGGGACGGAAAGTGAGGTGACATGTTCTGAACAGATGTGCAAAGACAGCAAATGTTACAGGGGTGATAACCCCTCCCTATGTTCTCCAAAAAGCTTAAAAATTGATTTTTTTGGGATGTAGCTACACTTCATAATGTACCTGTTCAGATTCTACTTAAGAACAAACCTACAGTCCATGTCTTGTTTGCACCACCTATATACTGCTGTTCAGAGTATATAGGGTTGTAGGTATAGGGTTTTATTTTGGGTGCGGGGTCCCCCTTAGTATCCATACTAGACCCAAAGGGGCTGGGGTGGGGGGGGGGGTGATGGGGTAGCCATGCCATTTTTCTCAAGGATTTTCAGCCATATGGCGGCCAGGACAAGACATGACATTAAAGCCGCAAGTGGTTTTAAATGGCTTCTTTTTTTCCTTTACAAATGTCATTTTGTGCAAGGACAGTTCTAAACACGGGAAACACATGCCACTTCACAGGCATACTTTAGACACCCCCCAGGTACCATATTTAAAGGAAAATTTCACTTTTTTTTTTTTCACTTTATGCATCATTAAAATGACTGCTCCCGAAAAAACTTTAGTTTTTAAAATTTCTTTTTGCATTGATATATGTCCCCTGGGGCAGGACCCGGGTCCCCAAACCTGTTTTATGACATTAACATGCATATTGGCCGTTGTAATTAGCAATTTTGATTTCGAACGTTCGCGTCCATTATAACGAATAGGGTTCGAAAATTCGCGCGAACTTTCGGTCCGTTCGAAGGTTCTGGTGCGAACCGAACCCGGGGGTGTTCGGCTCATCCCTAGTGGGGAAGCTTTTCTTCAGCAGGGACAGGGAAGCTGGTCAGAGTTGATGGGAAGATGGATGCAGCCAAATATAGGACAATCTTAGAAGAAAACCTGTGAGGGTCTGAAAAAGACTTGAGACTGGGGCAGAGGTTCACCTTCCAGCAGGACAACGACCATAAACACACAGCTAGAGCTACAATGGAATGGTTTCGATCAAAGCATATTCATGTGTTAGAATAGCCCAATCAAAGTCCAGATAGTGGCTGACATAGAATAAATTGGGGACATGTCTCCCAAAGTTAAAGCGGACTTCACAAAAAAGCAGTTTTTTTTTTACAATCACAACCCTCCATTCTTCACAATTTTAAAAAGACAATGGGGTTTATTTAATAAAGCTGGAGAGTGCAAAATCAGTCTAACGTCTGCATAGGAACTTCTAGGTTTTATTGCCAAAGCCTAATTGCACTTAGAAGCTGATTGGTTTCTCTGCAGAGGTGAGACTGATTTTACACTCTCCAGCTTTAGTAAATAAATCCTATTATCATTTTGTGGTGTTTTACCTTTATTTCTCTTTTTTAGTTCAGACTGCCTCCCTGCCTGGTTCTCACCTAGCCGTGTTTTGTTCGGCCTGTTGGAAAATTGAAAAAAAAAGTTAGTTTCGATTTTTTGGAATGAATACATCATGAAAACATACAACATGTATATTACTTTGAAAATAATAATGCAGTAAAGTGGACTTTTTCCCCTCACCACTAAAAATCCGTAGTGCTGACATGCTAATAACACAACATTTTACAGTAATTTGTTAAGCATAATATTTTATCTGTAACTTACATTTAATGTAATTCCACTTCCTGGTAAAAAAAATAGGCACTGGTAATGTAGCCAGAGCATCACAGTTGCCCCCTGGGAAGGCTACATCACCAGTGCCTTCCAGGGAACTCTAGGAAGTAAACTGTAAGATCTATGGGAAAAGTCCATTCATTTTTTTTAACACAGATCGCGCAGTTTGCCTAAGAGAGATAAACCCACCCACAGATGACGTCTATGCGTCAAAATGACAGAGGACTAAAGGAGGAAGAGAAGAGGTGCGTTAGCATGTGGCAAAAGAGACTCAAAATAGGAAGTATTTATATTTATTTGACAGAAATTATGACAGTAAGAGCCCATTCACACAGGGGCAACTTTGGATCCAACTTCAAATCGCCCCAGGTCGCCCCTAGTCGCCTCAAGTCGCGCTGCATGAGAAAATCAATGTAAGTGAATGGAGCCGTCTTAATTCACACTACTGCAGTTCCTGTACTACTTCAATCCGACTTCTAGGCGACTGCTAGGCGACCTGTACCCATTGATTTCAATGGAAGTCGCTCAGAAGTCGGATCCCCTGTCTTAACAGGAGCAACTTTCCAGGAAGAAAACATTTCTCAGGCAAACCCCTCCCTCCCCCTTCCTCCCACAGAGCTGATTCTTGTTTGATTGGCCACTGGAATGTCTCCTGTCCTGCAGGCAACTTGAAGTTGCCTTGTAAGTAGCTCCAGGTCGCGCTGTGACTCATACTCAAGTCCTGTCCAAGTTGCCTGCCAAAGTCGTGCTGGAAGTCGTGTTGCCCCTGTGTGAATGGAGTCTAATGGTGACAGTTTCAAATAATGGGTAGGAGAGGAAGGTCACATTTATTAAAAAGCTGAGTAATACCAGTAAAAAATTACTTTTTGTCGGTTGAAAAGATTAAATAAAAAAAATAGAAAGCTGCAAACTATTTTATAATTATTTTTTTTAGCCCATATGCTATAGGTATTTGATCTATAACATTAGCAGTACCATCTGTTTTGCTACATCACCATACCATGAGTAGGGATGAGCCGAACACCCCCCACGTTAGAACCCTATTAAATACAATGGACGTGAACGTTCGAAATCTAAAGTGCTAATTGCTAATTATAACGGCTAATATACATGTTATTGTCCTAAAAATGGTTTGGGGACCCGGGTTCTGCCCCAGGGGACATGTATCAATGCAAAAATAAGTTTTAAAAACTGAAGTTTTTTATGGAGCAGTCATTTTAATGATGCATAAAGTGAAGAAAAAAAAAGTGAAATATTCCTTTAAATATCGTACCTGGGGGGTGTCTAAAGTATGCCTGTGAAGTGGCATGTGTTTACCGTGTTTAGAACTGTCCCTGCACAAAATGACATTTGTAAAGGAAAAAAAGCCGTTTAAAACTGCTTGCGGCTTTAATGTCATGTCTTGTCCTGGCAATATGGATGAAAATTTTTAAGAAAAATGGCATGGCTACCCCGTCACCCCCCTCCTACCCCAGCCCATTACCAGACCCTTTGGGTCTTGTATGGATATTAAGGGTGACCCTGCACCCAAAATAAAACCCTATACCTAAAACCCTATATACTCTGAACAGCAGTATACAGGCGGTGCAAACAAGACAGGGATTCTAGGTTTGTTCTTAAGTAGAATCTGTTTGTAATTTGGAACAGGTACATTTTTAAGTGTAGCAGCTGCAGCCCAAAAATCTATTTTTAAGCTTTTTGGAGAACATAGGGAACGGTTATCACTAGAGTTGAGTGGACACCTGGATGTTCGAACCCCATTGAAGTCAGAGGGCTGCAAATGGCAGCAAAATGTTGTTAAGAGCATGGCAAGTGCTCTGCAAACAAATGTGGATAGGGAAATAACTTAAAATAACATAAAAAAAAATTAAAAAATATGCTGGAGGCCCCCTTTTCAGCAGAAGAGGTACGGGAAGTCATTAAGAACCTCAGAAACTCAACGGCACGATGCCACACATATGGTGGGAATGCCCCAGAATACACCCTTTCTGGAATAAATTATTCAATTTAATGGATAAGCTAGTGTGAAAATAAAATACTTTGAAATAAAAATGTAGCGGGGTGCTAAATTTAAGGGAAGTGTTTGAGTGGTAAATAGGCTCAAACACCCTAATTCTGTAGGATTCATGGACCATTTTGGCCTCGGGGGACAGTATTGGTGTGCAGTTCCCTGCGGCCTACAGGTGGCGCTGCCATGGTAGGCTAGGGTTGAACCGCCGATACAGTGCTGTGCCTTTTGTGTCCCCTCTTGGCAGTAGTACAGCGGGGGGGGAACCTGCTGTGCATGCCGGGAGAGCATATAAAAGGGGCAGACCTTTGGCCTGGGGGCTGATGTCCAGTGGGGTCCACGCCCAGGTGCCTTCGGCCTGGGTGCATGTGTTCCTGTTCCATCTCGGGTACCTTTAGCCCGGGGTGAGGTACTATCCTGGAGTTCCTGCTGCCCTGGGTATGGAGGCCTAGGTGCGGGAGTAAAGCCTGGAGTCCAGAGCCTTCGTCTGGAGTCCGCTAAGGGTCGAGGAGTCTTAGGGTGCCGCCTCGTGTAGGGGACCATGTTCCAGGGAAGGGAGGATCATTCTGATGGACCGATGCGGGAGTCACGGTGAAGGAAGGGTCTGTTGACTCCCTGGAGAGATGTCTTCCCCTTGATATGGGCTAGGTTCGTAGAAGGAGAAGCTCAAGGTCATCTTGACTGTATCAGAGGCCTTATTCACCCGGCCCGTGGCAGGGGCCTTATACACCCTGGTCTGTGGCAGAGACCAAAGTTCTCCAGGTCCGTGGCAGGGGCCTTGTACACCCTGTCTGTGGCAGAGACCAACCTCAAGGTCTGTGGCAGAGACCGTGCACCTAAAACTGTTTGAGAAACCTAAGCAGTGAAGTGAATGTGCTACGTTTGTGCCTGGACCTCCTCCACACCTTAAGCTGTCCTGTTTCTTTGCTCTAACCTTTTCTATCCGAGTAGAGTTTATTTTGCCATGAGAGAATAAGAGTTGTAATTTCAGCTGGTGTGGACATTGACTTTACTGGGAATTAAAGGACTTGCCTCTACCTACAGTAGAGGTGAGAATCATCCTCTGGAGGAGTTTTGACTCCGGCTGTGGACACGGCCCGTCAAGTACACCGCTCAACCTCTTTATATAGGAGGGTACGGGCTGGTAGTGCGGTGTGCCTTTCTCCCTCCTGTGAGGAGCCAACAACATAAAGGCAGGTAAGGGGGAAAGGATCTGTGCGCTACAAAAAAATAAAATAAAAATTATAATCTTGACCTAGGAGGACGAGGTCCATATGGAGTAGGAGGTTGAGGTGGCGGTGGATGTGGCTGTGTAGGTGGAAGCGGCGGTGGAGGAGGACGAGGTAGCCAACACTGGTTCAAAAATACAACAATGGCTGGGTAAGGCCGGTGATGTGTCGAATTCTGTCCCCCATCAAATAGTGTCCACCCTGTACTGCGCTTGCTCAGTATGTAGGACAAGGGGATTTCGAAAATCTCCCAAGACGAACGGCGCCTGCGTGGTGAGTTCAGGTGAAGGCCACACCATCCGTGGTTCAAGCCGAGCCAAGTGAGGCTGTGCCCGAAGCGTGGCGATCGAACCGAGCCCGTGAGGGGCCCTGTTACTATGTGCTACCGTATGTCCACTTGGATGGTGGGGCTTGAACCTGCACTCACTGCGCAGGCGCCGTTCATCTTCGGAGATTTTGTGAATCTCCTTGTCCTCTGTACTGCGCAAGAGCTGCGCCTTCGCAGTATGGGCCGGACACAATCCGATGGCCGGACAGTTTTTGTCACAACACCGGTATACATGTCTATTCTGCAGAAGGTATGGACAAGTCCTGTGGGATCCATGCCTGGTTCATTTTAATGAACGTGAGCTTGTCCACATTGGCTCTGGACAGGCGGCTGCGCTTGTCTGTGATAACGCCCCCTGCCTTGCTAAATACACGTTCAGATAATACACTGGCTGCAGGGCAGGCCAGCACCTCCAAGACATAAAGGGCAAGCTCAGGCCATGTGCCCAATTTGGAGACCCAGAAGTTAAAGGGGGCAGACCCGTCATCCAGTACGTGTAGGCCTGTGGACACATACTGCTCAACCATGTTGTTTTTTTAGTATAGCACAGTATAAGAAAACTATATAGAAATTGTTTATTTCACACACCTCCACATATGTATAACACACTGCAAAATATATTTTGTGTGGCCCTAAATGGCGTTTTTTGGAAGACCACAACACACCCACAGTACGTAACCGCTGAATCGCACAGCTCCACAATCGCACAGTAGAAGAAAACTATATAGAAATTGTTTATTTCACACACCTCCACATATGTATAACACACTGCAAAATATTTTTTGTGGCCCTAAATGGCGTTTTTTGGAAGACCACAACACACCCACAGTACGTAACCACTGAATCGCACAGCTACAGAACTGCAGAAAATGCTATTAAAAAAAATGTGTTTTTTTAGTATAGCACAGTAGAAGACAAATATATAGAAATGGTTTATTTCACACGCCTCCACATATGTATAACACACTGCAAAATATTTTTGTGGCCCTAAATGGGTCTTTTTGCAAGCGTACATTAAAGTGCAAATTTTTTTATTTTCTTTTTTTGCCCTAAACGGGTCTTTTTTTGCATGAGCAAAATAAAATGAATTTTTTTTATTTTTTTTGCCCTTAATGGGTCTTTTGGAAAAGAGCACAATAAAGTGCCTTTTTTTTTTGTTGCCCTAAATGGATCTCTTTTCAAGAGCAGAATACACCCACAGTATGGAAACTGTGTATCTCTCAACGTAATATGCAGTGCTGGTGCACTGAGCTTGCAGATAAAAGGTAGATTTTCTCTGACACTGGGCTCATGGCAGTGTAAAAAGACTGCACTGCAACACAAACAGGTAAACCTATGCAGATCGCTGAGTTATATCTCTGAATCTGGACTCCTATTCCTATATAATATAGCTCTCTCCCTGAAAGCACCAACAGGAACCTGGCCCTACACTACACTGTCTCTCTATCTTTTCCCTCAGATTCCAGAATCAGGACTAACTCATGTATTTTTCAATCTCTCCCTAAAAGCAGCAGCAGCAGACAAGATCCTCTCCCTATCTATTCTGAAGCAGAGTGACGTGTGTGCTGTGTGCCTCTAGCTTATATAGAAGCTTGGTCACATGTTGCACTGACCAATCACAGCCATGCCATTAGTAGGCATGGCTTCTAAGGGCACCCCAGCTAATAAAAAGGTGATTGGCTGGCCCCTGAAGCATTTCTAACTGCGCCATTAGATTGCCGAACCCGGACTTTTGCGCAAAGTCCGGGTTCGGGAAAAAGCTAAAGTTCAGGACGGACCCGAACTTTACAGTTCGGGTTCGCTCAACCCTAGTTATCACCCCAGTAACATTTGTTTTGCTGTCTGTGCACCTGTTCAGAACATTTCACCTCACTTTCCGTCCCAATGACAAATGTTTTTGGAAGAGTGGGGTTTTTATTGAAACAAGGATTGGTGATAAAGCATCAGTAGAGAGGAGACACCTTTTTCCCATATTAACTCTTACAGGAGAGAATTTCCCTTCCATGGGGTAGATTTCCTCTCACTTCCTGTGGTCTCCTTCCCTTTGCAAGTAGGAGTCGTTTGTAAGTTGGATGTTTGAAAGTAGGGGCCTGCCGTATATACTCTGCAGAAATTTGCCCCTTAGATGTTGGTGTTGCCACAACACTGTGAGCCCTCAGTTACTTTTGGTGGGCGCTGGAATGCCCTGCTGTGAACTATTATATCAGGAATTGTAATTACATGCCATTATTGAACAGTGGTAGGAAAAATTGGGCCTTTGGTGGTGGTGCTGGTGCTACAACACTGTAAGCCCTCACAGTTACTCTTGGTGGGTGCATGAATGGGCCCTGCTGTGAATTATTAGATCAAGAATTGTAATTGCATGCCCCTGTTGAACAGGGGCAGAAAAATTGGGCCTTTGGTGGTGGTGGTGGTGGTGTTGCCACAACACTGTAAGCCCTCACAGTTACTCTTGGTGGGCGCAGGAATGGGCCCTGCTGTGAATTATTAGATCAAGAATGGTAATTGCATGCCCCTGTTGAACAGGGGCAGAAAAATTGGGCCTGTGGTGGTGGTGGTGTTGCTGGTGGTGTTGGTGGTGGATGGTGTTGCCACAACAATGTAAGCCCTCACAATTACTCTTGGTGGGCGCAGGAATGGGCCCTGCTGTGAATTATTAGATCAAGAATTGTAACTACACACCCCTGTTAAACAGGGGCTGAAAAATTGGGCCTTAGGCACTGGTGCTGGTGCCACAACACTGCAACCCCTCACAGATACTGTACTTGGAGCACAGCAATGAGCCCTGTTGCAAAGTATTGCATCAAAAATTGTAATTACACGCCCCTGTTAAACAGGGGCTGAAAAATTGGGCCTTAGGCACTGGTGCTGGTGCCGCGACACTGCAACCTCTCCCAGATACTCTAGTTGGAGTGCAGGAATAAGCCCTGCTGCAAAGCATTGCATAAAATTGTAATTACACGCCCCTGTTAAACAGGGGCTGAAAAATTGGGCCTTAGCCACTGGTGGCGGCACCCAGAAACAAAAATGTTCTTCCAAGCTATCATCAGGATCATTGAGGAGGAAGAGGATAGTCAGTCAACATAACAGGACAGTCACTCAGCATCAGCATAGGCAGTCTTGAAGGGATGTGACATTTCAAAATAAATTATTCTGTTACATCAGCTTCAGGTGCCTGGTAGCTGGTGGTGATCCAAGACTGATTCATCTTTATGAAGGTCACTCGATCAACCGAGTCGGTGGACAGGCGCACCCTGTGATCGGTGACAGCCTCCAGCAGCACTGAATGTGCGTTCAGTAAGAACGCTGGATGCAGGACAGGCCAGTTGCTCAATTTCATACTGTGCAAGCTCTGGCCAGTGATCCATCCTCAAGACCCAGTAACCCAGAGGATTTTCGGTGGGAAAGGTGTCCAAGTCTGACCTTGCCCCTAGGTATTCCTGCACCATGTATATCAGACGCTGGCGATGGTTGCTGGAACCGATCATACCTTGGGGCTGCGGACTAAAAAATTGTCTGAACGCATTGGTCAGACGGCCACCTTCTCCACCGCTCTTTCTGCTACTGACCGAAGCCTCAGCAACTCGTTGTCCAGGACCAGGAGTTTGTAACCTCCCAGTCTCTAGGAACGCGGTTCACAGACCTTTCTGCAATGCCTCCCGGAGATGTCTCATCCTTTGCTCCCTCTGCGACGGCAAGATAAGGTCCGCAACCTTACCCTTGTACCATGGATCAAGGAGAGTGACCAGCCAGTAATGGTCCCTCTCCTTGATCCGAAGAATACGAGGATTTTTCCGCAGACTTTGCAGGATCAGGGAGGCCATGCAGCGTAGGTTAGCTGAGGCATTCGGTCCGGAGTCCTCTGGGTCACTAAGGACGACATGATCCGCAGCCACCTCCTCCCAGCCACGTACAAGTCCACGGGTTTCTTGGGACTGTAAATTATCCCTAAAAGACTGCTGCTGTCCTCTTCCTGTGTGATGGGTGGGACAGAAGGAACACTGTCTGGGTAAAGGGGGCCTTGAGAGGCAAGGAAGTCCTCCTCTTCCTGCCTCTGTTCTGCCTCAAGTTCCCTGTCCATTATTCCACGCAGCGTATGCTCCAACAGGTGGACAAGAGGTACAGTGTCACTGATGCATGCACTGTCACTGCTCACCATCCTCGTGGCCTCCTCAAATGGTGTCAGGACAGTGCATGCATCCCTGATCATTTCCCACTGGCGTGGTGAAAAAAACCTGAGCTCCCCTGACCCTGTCCTGGTGCCGTAGTCGCACAGGTACTCATTGATCGCCCTCTGCTGCGTGTGCAGCCACTGCAGCATGGCCAACGTTGAGTTCCACCTGGTGGGCATGTCACATATAAGGCGGTTCTTGGGCAGGTTCAACTCCTTTTGCAGCTCAGCCAGCTGAGCACTGGCATTATATGATCTGTGGAGATGCACACAGACTTTCCTGGCCTGCCTCAGGACATCCTGTAAGCCCGGGTACCTGCCCAAGTACCACTGCACCACCAGTTTAATGACGTGAGCCACACAGGGCACATGGGCCCCTGTCGGAGGGCGGAGAGGAGGTTGGTGCCATTGTCGCAAACCACCATTCCTGGCTTAAGCTGGCATGGTGTCGACCACCTCTCGGCCTGCCCCTGCAGAGCTGACAGAATCTCTGCCCCAGTGTGGCTCCTGTCCCCCAAACACACCAGCGCAAGCACGGCATGGCATCTTTTTGCCTGCGTACTTGTGTAGCTCCTTGAACGAATACGGAGCACCACTGGTTCCGAGGACAAAGCACAGGAAGAGGCCTTGGAGGAAGAAGAAGAGGAGGGGGTGGAGGAGAGGTGTGTCACAACCAGTAGTAGCATTTAGGAGGCGTGGTGGCGGAACAACCTCCAACACTACTGCACCTTGTCCTGCATCCTTCCCAGCTGCCAAAAGAATGACCCAATGGGCCGTGAAAGAAAGGTAACGTCCCTGTCCATGCCTGCTGGACCATGAGTCAGCGGTAATATGCACCTTACCGCTGACCGCCCT
The DNA here is from genome assembly GCA_029206835.1 of Rana muscosa. Taxonomy (NCBI): domain Eukaryota; kingdom Metazoa; phylum Chordata; class Amphibia; order Anura; family Ranidae; genus Rana; species Rana muscosa. The sequence goes on along the minus strand of CM055117.1, from coordinate 633,417,143 downwards.
GTCCAGCGAGGCATGGACATTGCCTTCCACGTGCCGGTAAAGAGCCGGAATCGCCTGCCATGAGAAAAAGTGGCATTTGGGAACCTGCCACTGAGGAACCGCACATTGCACAAACTCACGGAAGGGGGCCGAGTCTACCAACTGAAAAGGCAGCAGTTGAAGTGCTAGCAATTTATCCAAGCTAGCATTCAACCGCTGGGCATGTGGATGGCTGGGAGTGAACTTCTTTTGACGGTCCAGCAGCTGGGGCAGGGAAATTTGCCTGCTACAATCGGACGTCGGTGTACTGCTAGCAGAGTGCCCGCAAGTACTTGGCTGTGACACACCTAATTCTACATTTTCATTCCTCTCAGTGCAGGTTTCAGAGAGGACTGAAGGTATAGTGGGGTTGGAGATCCCAGCTGATGAGGAGCAAGGAGAGGTCCGCTTTGTTCTTTGGTGTGGGTCTTTAAGGTACGCTTGCCAACGAGCTGCATGGCAGGTCAACATATGTCTGGTCAAGCATGTGGTGCCCAAGCGGCTGATGTTTTGGCCACGCGAGATACGCTTGAGACATATGTTGCAAATAGCAGCGGTGCGATCTGATGCACTTGACTCAAAAAAGGCCAACACCAAAGAACTTTTGGAATAACGCACAGAGGCAGCGCCCTGCACAGGCGGAGCTCTGCGGTGTGATTCAGTCGTGTGCTGCCCTTACGCTGGCCCCCGGAGGGCATCCTGCCTCATTGGAGATGTGCCTACTCCTCATCCTCATCCTCCTCCTCTCTCCTATCAGGCACCCACGTGGAGTCAGTGACCTCATCATCCTCTCCCTCTTAATCACTGGAGCAAACCTGGCAGTATGCTGCAGCTGCTGGAACATGACTGCCAGATTGCTGTCCTTCTTGAGCATCCCCTATCTTTGCGCTCACGCTACTGCCTTCCTCTAGCTGGGTATCATAATCAGACCCTTCAAAACGCTGGGCATCCTCCTGGAGCATGTACCCAACACTGTGCTCAAACAGTTCGGGGGACTCCTCAGGAGGACATGGTGGGTCTAGGGAAGGAGTGACTGATGATAACATTGATATGAGGGAAGAGGATGCATTGGCAGCTGCTTTGCCAGTACCCTGAGCCTGGGTGAGAGAGGATGAGGAGGGCTTGGTCACCCACTCTACCAAGTCTTCGGCATGATGCGGCTCAACATGTCCAGCTGCCGAAAATAAGGACAAGCGTGTCCCATGGCCACTTGCTGATGACAATGCACCACGTCCACGACCAGCACTGTTGCCCCCAGACACAGAGCCTGCTTGCCCTCTTTTATTGGCCCGTGACTGTCTGCCTCTCCTTGTTGGCCTTCCAGTCATTCTAATGGCCTGCAGGGAGATGGGAAAACCAGCAATATGGGGAGCTTCAGGTGTATACTGTGCAGGAGGCACCTACACCCACTGTAACTGCTTGCAGATGCCTATTAGTGTTACACAAAAGAAATATACCAGCAATACGGGGTAGCTTCAGGTGTATACTGTGCAGGAGGCACCTACACCCACTGTAACTGCTTGCAGATGCCTGTCTGTGTTACACAACAGAACAACACCACGAGCAATAAGGGGTAGCATATACTGTGCAGGAGGCACCTACACCCACTGTAACTGCTTGCAGATACCTGTCTGTGTTACACAACAGAACAACACCACAAGCAATAAGGGGTAGCATATACTGTGCAGGAGGCACCTACACCCACTGTAACTGCTTGCAGATGCCTGTCTGTGTTACACAACAGAACAATACCACGAGCAATAAGGGGTAGCTACAGGTGTATACTGTGCAGGAGGCACCTACACCCACTGTAACTACTTGCAGATGCCTGTCTGTGTTACACAACAGAACAACACCACGAGCAATAAGGGGTAGCGTATACTGTGCAGGAGGCACCTATACCCACTGTAACTGCTTGCAGATGCCTGTCTGTGTTACATAACAGAACAACACCACAAGCAATAAGGGGTAGCTTCAGGTGTATACTGTGCAGGAGACACCTACACCCACTGTAACTACTTGCAGATGCCTGTCTGTGTTACACAACAGAACAACACCACGAGCAATAAGGGGTAGCTTCAGGTGTATACTGTGCAGGAGGTTTAGCAAAGAATAACACTGACACTGTCCCTGCCTAGCCTTCTCTCTCCCTGCACGCCAACACACTGTAAATGCACAAGGTTTAGCAAAGAATATCACTGACACTGTCCCTGCCTATCATTCTCTCTCCCTGCACGCCAACTCACTGTAAATGCACAAGGTTTAGCAAAGAATATCACTGACACTGTCCCTGCCTATCCTTCTCTCTCCCTGCACGCCAACACACAGTGATATTTTTTGCTAAACCTTGTGCATTTACAGTGTGTTGGCGTGCAGGGAGAGAGAAGGATAGGCAGGGACAGTGTCAGTGATATTTTTTGCTAAACCTTGTGCATTTACAGACACTGTCCCTGCCTATCCTTTTTCTCTCCCTGCACGCCAACACACTGTAAATGCACAAGGTTTATCAAAGATATCACTGACACTGTCCCTGCCTATCCTTCTCTCTCCCTGCATGCCAACACACTACACAAGGCCACCGCACTGGCGGCCTTTTATAGTGTGGGGCATGTACTAAACCCCTCTGAGCTATAATTGGCCACAGGCATCCTGCCTGTGGCCAATTATGGCTCTCCTCGCTGCCGGCGCTGTGATTGGCCAAGCATGCGGGGTCACAGTGCATGCTTGGCCAATCACAGCGCCGGCAATGCACTGCGATGGCGCAGTATATTTTGGGCCGTTCGCATCACACGAATTTGGCGCGAACGGCCCACAAAGTTCTGGTTTCGCCGAATAGGCGAACAGCCGATGTTCGAGTCGAAAATGCGTTCGACTCGAATACCGAGCTCATCCCTAACCATGAGCATAATAAAACACAAATGATTGCATGCATTCTATAAATTATATTATTTTTTTCTATATTGCTCTGCTTTTTATGACTGTAAAATCTAAAGCTACATGTAGGTTATGAAGTTGAATTCCTTTAGTGTTGCAGACCAGTGTTCTTCCTAATGTAAAATGTATTCCCTGAATAGACATACAGTAGTAAATAAAATAAATTGTACACATTCCAGATATTTACTTCCTAAAGTTACACAGATCGATTTGCCCACAAAATATAATCTATTAATAGCTCATCTACTGTTCTTCCATGTGAGCTGTTACTATGGTAACATCTGAAGCATTTATTCAATGATGCAAAAGTTATATCCTTCAGGTCTATGGTCCAGTTTTTCAAGATCTTCTTAATTTAATCTTAATTAGTATACCCGTGACAGCACCTGAACATGTGCCTAATGTTGTTCTGTCATGAAAAGTAGCTTTTACAGTTGTTAAAGACATCACTATCCTAATGAATATAAATGAGAGCTGCCGTTTTAGAATACCTAGGCCACAACTGCATAATAGGATCAGAAATTAAAACAGGCTGGGAAAATAGCAGGTAGTACAGAGAATGTTGTTATTTTCTTTCTTGAAAGAAAAAGATGTTAAACTCAGGGGATTAATAGAAGGGTATAAAGGTGTCCATGCACACGCAGATTATTGCTAGAAAATGCTGACGTTAAATGGGTGTGCTGTGCAGTGTCTGAAAATTACAACAACCTGAAGTGCTTAGCACATTTTACTAACATAAGGGCACGACTTGTCACATGATGAACAAGTTTATATATTCCATGTGGCAGGAAGAGTACCATTAAACTGTATAGTGCGACCAATCATGAAGCAGGTTTTTAAAATGTAGTCCACTAAACACATGAGCACATACTGCCAAAACCATCCAAACACATGAGCACATACTGCCAAAACCATCCAAACACATGAGCACATACTGGCCAAACCATCTAAACATATGAGCACATACTGACCAATCTATCTAAGCATATGATCACTGTAAGGTATGAACCAATATGAACTAATATTCATGATTAGAGTTCTCCTTAAATATATATGTTGAAATATATGTATTAGTACAGAAAATGTTTCTCTGACATAAGTGTGAGCAGAATGTTTTTGGTCAAACTTATCTTTCTTCTGTTTTAACTGACAGGCATGTATATTTAGGTTGAAATGTAACTTTGTGGTTAGGCATTTTCCGGGAAAAAGTTTCTCACTTCTGCTTTAACTGCCAGGTTGAACCGCACTCACATATGGTGTTTCTTATCTTCCTGTTTCAAATGTCAGAACACGTTTAGTTTGACCGAAATTGACGTATGTTGATTGACCGCTTTTGCAGAAGTCAAAAAACCTGTTGGAGTCTATTTTTGTCTAACTCATGAGGTTTTTGCTTATTGCTGATTGGTCCATACGATTTTCTCGCTGTGTATAAAAAAGGACATGTAACCATTAAACCACATATTCTTGTATACCTATTCACTGTGTATTGGTGTCTTGAATATCCGACCGGTCAGAGAGACTTCCACAGATCCCTGAGTCCAGCTCGAGCCAAGAAGGTCCAACAGAACCAAACAGAACCAGAACCTTTCAAGTGGTGTCAGAAGTGGGATGATCCAATTGAACAGGTAAGACCCCCTTTAATTATTATTGGGAACAACAGTCTTGCCTTGTCAATTGGTTCACCATAAAGTAGACTCTCGAGAAAACTACAAGTTTTCTGGGACTCTGTTAAGATTGAAAGGTAGCTTTAGAATAGATACAGAGGGTCTCGCTAGGTTGGCCAGACCAGGTTATTAGATTGAGAAAGAATCTTAAATTCTTCTCTACATAGGACGGATCTGTGGAAACTCTATATCTAAAGGTGTACACAAAAAAGGGTTACTTTTCAAATGTCAATTGTATATTGTTGTCCTGAATGTAAAACGGGTTTATTGTTTGCTTATAAAGGGAAAACCACTTCATTAGTGGCAATTGTTCCAGGAGGTTATCATGTTAAAATTGGTAAAGGTTCCATGCATAGGGGATCAACACAACATATGTTAAGATTTAATATACATAATTCTTTATCATATAGTTCGACACTCGAGGGCCTAAGTGTGGCTGAAATCCAGTGTCTAATTATATACCAGAAGAAGGAACATAGGGTTCCCTGTGACTTACCTATAAATTGTCATAAGTTTAAGGACATTTTCCGCCCCTGGAATGAAATAGAGAAAGCAAGACAGAATTTTTTTAATTTTAAAGTATAAGTATTATTGTTTGCTATAATGGGTAATCAAGCAGGAAAGGAAGCTGAAGGTAAGCAGCACCAACCCTCTCCGATTGATTACATTAAAGTCAATTATGGGAAAAATTATACTGATCCTTTTTGGTCACTAGTTTTAAAAAGAGCACATCAGTTAGAAGTGCCATGTTTGGGGGAATACGGACCATGTTCCGAGGAAGAGTGGGAGGAAGTGACCAGAATATGTGGCCAACATAAACAGTATAATTATCCCATAAAAGACCTTGACAAAGATTACATGACTAAATGTTGTAAGATTTGGGCAAAGGGTATGAAGGAATATAGAAAGAAATATACAAGTGTAAAAATGGAAAAGAAAGAGCAATTAGAAGACGCAATAGGAAGTCCATCAGCTCCCCCTAATTTTTATCAAGAAAAACCCCCTCCATATGCTATGGTAAAAGATGAATCCCTTGTCCCAAAGAAAATATACCCCTCGTTAGATCCAAATGTTATAGCAGGAGTATTAACCATAGCTAAACAAAAGGGAACTAATTGGTTACCAGAGGGGGAAGATAGAAGACAGATACAGGAACGTTTAAGTCAATTAGTAAAGGAGGAAGAACAGTATTAAAAAAAGAGGAAGATGAAGAAAAAGTGATAGAAGGAAAGCTGAGGAGGATAAGGATGATGAGGCAGTGGGTGGCTTGACCTCGGGGATAGAAGCCCTCAAATTCCCCGTTATTCACATGGGAGAAACCCCCAGTCCATATCCCACTCCCCCTCGGGACGTTAAGGGATATTAAAGATCTTTGCCCAAAGCCACGCAAACACCCCAGAGAGGCAGCTCTGTTCTTACAGAGACATTGCGCGGGCACTGGCATGAATGCCGATGACTGTGAAATAATAATACAGACAGTGGATCCAGATCCTATCTGCGATGTAGAAGTTAAGACATTTGCTGATAATGACCCCTTTAAAAAGGCAAAGGGATGGGAATCATTTTGGGCAGCTGTGGCAGCTGTTTGGCAGTAAAGTTACAAAGGAGAGAGCACTTTGCAGATAATGTGCACTGCAAAGCAGGGACCGGGAGAAAACTTTTATTCATTTTGTAAATGGGTACACCAGTTATACAAAGATACAGGAATGGAGAACCCTGAACTGTATGTGAGCACAGTCATGTCCGGGGGAGAACCCAAAACAACACAGTTACTTAAATTAATTACCCCCAATTGGTCAACATTAAAACCTGATGCCTTTCTCGAAGACATTAAAAAAGCGTGCATCCTCTGGCTTATTCACTACAAAAGGAGGGGTATTTTCCTCATTTAACCCCGAACAGATAGAAAGCCCGCAGTTAGCTGCTGCACAAATGGTTGTCCCTTATACAAAACCAGTTCCCCAACAATACCAACAAGCACAATACCAAGCATATCCCCAGGATAACCAACAGGGTTATTTCACATGCAGGGACATGGGACATTGGAAGTCAGAATGCCCCCTTAGGAGAGGAACAAGTAGGGCAGCTAACCGCAGGGGTAATATGGGAAGAGGCAGATTGCCCGTTGGTACAGTTCATGACCAACATCTTTTTAAATGAGTTTTGCCATTCTGACTGACCACTTCCTCTGGGAAGAGACTTAATGTCAAGTTTAAACATTCACATCAAATTTACAAAAGATGGGGGCCTGCTAGCTACATCAGAAATCTGTGATTTGTCTAACCCAAAAAAGACAGGATTTTAGAGGGTACTTTATGTTACTATCGGCACACCTTAAAGCACACCCTATATGGGCACTGCATACATTGTACACCATACAAGCCCATCATTGGGGAAGGAGCAGTAGTACATTACCAAAAACAATATCCCCTGTCAGAAGGAAAAATTGCAGGCATAGCACCACAAATAAAGCAATATTTAGCAGAAGGAATACTGAAACATACAATCAGTCCCTGGAACACCCCCATTCACCCAGTCAAAGCCAGTGGTGAATGGCGCTTTGTACAGGACCAAAGGGCCCTGAACAAAGCTATTGTCCCCCTTCCACCTTTTGTTGCGGATATTGCTACAATATTTTGTGAGATACCGGCAACGTCCAAGATCTACATGATCATTGATTTAAGTATCGCGTTCTCTTCCATACCTGTTGCAGAGGAAGCCCAAAATTACTTTAAACCTGGGCTAGGCTCCCGCAAGGCTTTGCGAACAGTCCTGCAGCGTGCTCCATGGTCTTGAATCGATCTTTGAGCGATTAGGTACCAAAAAAAGGCTCAGTGTTGCTTCAGTATGTGGATGTCCTATTGCTGTGTAATGAAAATGAGGTCAGCTGTGCGGAGGACTCAGAGCACCTACTATCTCACCTCGCCTCAAAAGGTCACTTGGTGTCTCGCAAAGAGATCCAGTGGTGCAGGTCGCAGGTTGAGTACTTGGGGTGTATAATCCGAACCGAACGTTTGGTGTCACCAGCTCGAGTCAAGGCACTGTCCTCCTGGAGTCCACCAAGAGACAAGTCAGCGCTTCTCTCTTTCCTAGGGTCCATAATATACTGCAGGCAGTGGATACCTGATTGCTCTTATTATGATTCTATCCCTGCAGGATGCCCCAAAGTTTATTGATTGGACACCAGAGAGGGTTAAGGCTTTCACAGCATTAATCAGCTCTCTAAGGCAAGCCCCTGCATTGGGACTTATAGAGTGCGCAGGGCCTTTTTCATTGTACTGTGTGGTATCTGGACCTACGGTTGCAGCGGTCCTAGCACAATCACATGGGAATTCTCTGAGACCCGTATCATACATCTCAAAGAAACTTCCAGATCAAGTTCAAGGTATGCCACATTGCTTACAGGCCGTAGCAGCCTGTGCAATGGCAGTAAAAGAGGCTTCAAAGGTGGTTCTGGGACATGACCTCACACTGTATACTACACACCTCATGACAAACATGAACACACAACACATGACAACGCAAAGGTGCAGCGGCTATGAGATTATCTTGCTAAAAACACATAATCTAACCATAAAATCATGTTCAGAAACCTCAAAGCCCATTAGGTTTTTACATTCAGGAACACTATTGCACTGAGGTACTTGCAGAAACTACCCTCCCTAGACCAGACCATACAGATGTTCCGTATCCAAATGCGGAAAATGTTTATGTAGATGGTAGCTGCTCCCGAGTCCCGACCTGATGACAAAACTTATCAAACTGGTTATGCCATTGTTCAATTGCCAGATGTAATGATTGAAGCCAATTCTCTGAATGCTAGTTCAGTCCAGATTGCAGAACTCATTGCTATAACTATGGTTTGTCAGATTTTTGAAGGAAAAGATGTAAACATTTACACTGACAGCAGATATGGGTACACGGGTTGACAAAAGATCCTACTGGACTTTGGTCAACCAAGGAGGAAATAATAGGGAATAAAAGGGGTGCACCACATGATAGAATCCCTAGATTACACACAAGTCCCCACACAGAAGGGCAATTTAGAATATCTTTTGGTTATAGTTGACAGATTTACAGGATGGGTAGAAGCAATCCCTACCACAGGAGAGACAGCTAGAGTACTAATAAATCAGTGGATCTGTAGGTTTGGCCTTCCGGCCACTATATGGTCAGATCAAGGTCCAGCATTTACCTCGGCCTTAGTGAAGGAGCTCAGGAGTAGAGGAAAGAATGAACAGAATCATAAAAGACAAATTGAAAAAGGCAACAGAAGGAACCATGAAAGGGTGGATTGATTACCTCCCAGCAGTTTTGTTTCAAATTAGGACAGCCCCTAATTCTAGAACAGGATTGTCACCATTTGAAATACTTATGGGTAGGCCAGCAGAGAGGAAACCTGATGAGGGAGAGGAGGTTAATCTTTATTCTTTACAGGAAGAGTACGTGAAACATCTGGTAAGTAGCCTTAGTGAAACAGAGGACAAGGTTGCTGTCACTTTCCCTCCTGTCTCCACAGAGCCTACACATCCGTATATCCCAGGAGACAAAGTACTGATAAAACAACTTGCTGTCCGGAAACAACCAGGCCCTATCTTCCAAGGACCATTTGAAATTCTGAAGGTTGCTAGAACAGCCGTTATTACAGATCAAGGACCACAATGGATCCATGCATCCAGACTAAAGACATTTCCGAAGGGAAACTGGAAGAAGGTGAAGGAGAAGACAAAGACATCTGTTCTGGAGAGTATTCCAGAAAAGGATCCGGAAAATACTCCCTAGTGGACTATAAAAAACAAGAAACTCAGAGTTCCATACCCATAAACACTAATGGTCCAAAAGGAGGGATCACTTCTTGTTTATTTTAATGCTCATAATCATAGGACACTGTTGGTCAGATAATTCTAACAGACCAAAAAGAAGTATGGAAGACAATTTTAGTGGTAAAATGCTGCTGCTTAAATTTAAATATGCTTATGCTCAAAAATCAGGATATGGAAAATGTTGGATATGTAGTAAACTCCATCCTAGCACTGCTAGGATTCCCCTAATGGCAGTACCTCTAAACTTCACCCCTCTCCTAAACGGCACACCACCTGTCGTCCTTACAAATGTCACAAGAATGTTTTCAGATAATAACCTTACTTTCCAAATTATTGGTAGAAGTCATTCCCCAGACTGGTGTTTTAGGTTGGGAAACTCCACAAAGGGAGCTGAAGTATGCCAACAAGCTACAATTAACTTTTCAATGACTTCAATTGAAAGCCCTTTCTTTCACACTTCAGAACCTGCCCTAAACACCACTCTAATAAACTTTCTTAACTCCAGTTCCACTTCCACAGTAGGAAAATTATTGTCAAGTTTAACCTTTTCTGGTTTTTCTGATGAAATGATGATAATATTCAACAAACGACCTTTAGCTCTAGGAGACAGTATTTATATTTGTTGTGGAAAAAGTTGTCACCCTTGGATCCCCACTGAACCCCAAGGATGGTGTTATCTTGCATCCCTAGTCCCCATTATGGACATAGTAGGAGATAGCAAGGGAACACACCTCCTTGAAGCTAGCATGCATCCTAGGTACCCCCTCAAACACTGAAATAAAAGGGAGTTATTTTTCGAAAAAGATATGGCTTGGGCCTGGTTCCCTTCCTGGACAGGTTGGGGGATAGATTTAATGAAAAGGCTTAATAATTATACAAATATTATAGATGATGTATTGGTAAAGAATTCTGATGATATTGCTAGTTTAAACATTGAAACTAGAGCAATCAGAAAACAATTAGAACTTCATGATCTTGCTATTGAAAGCATGAGTGCTGCACTCACTGGCCTGTGTGAAGTTACGGAGGATTATGAGTGCTGCACTTGGATCCACAACACATCTGTTGAGATTCCTGATTACTATGATGTAATTGCCCAACATAGGAAAGAGGTAAATCAATTGCAACAGGAGGCGAGGGATATCGCGAAAACATGGAGCCCCTTTGGAGAGGGAGGATTCGGGGGCACAGGTATTTTCTCATTTCTCAGACAAATGGCTATAACTGTAGTAATGGTGTTAATCTTCATTCTACTGTTTTATTTAGTATTTACATTAATTGTCTGGGTAATAGGAAAGATCTCTAGTAAAAAGAGACTGGGTTTTAAGGAAACAATCTTGATGATGTCCACGGTACATACTAAACAAAAATGGTATAATGAATAAATCTAATGATCTATGTGCTTCAATTCTTGAAGCCATGATCATAAGGAGGGGTTGTAAGGTATGAACCAATATGAACTAATATTCATGATTAGAGTTCTCCTTAAATATATATGTTGAAATATATGTATTAGTACAGAAAATGTTTCTCTGACATAAGTGTGAGCAGAATGTTTTTGGTCAAACTTATCTTTCTTCTGTTTTAACTGACAGGCATGTATATTTAGGTTGAAATGTAACTTTGTGGTTAGGCTTTTTCCGGGAAAAAGTTTATCTCACTTCTGCTTTAACTGCCAGGTTGAACCGCACTCACATATGGTGTTTCTTATCTTCCTGTTTCAAATGTCAGAACACGTTTAGTTTGACCGCAATTGACGTATGTTGATTGACCGCTTTTGCAGAAGTCAAAAAACCTGTTGGAGTCTATTTTTGTCTAACTCATGAGGTTTTTGCTTATTGCTGATTGATCCATACGATTTTCTCGCTGTGTATAAAAAAGGACATGTAACCATTAAACCACATATTCTTGTATACCTATTCACTGTGTATTGGTGTCTTGAATATCCGACAGGTCAGAGAGACTTCCACAGATCCCTGAGTCCAGCTCGAGCCAAGAAGGTCCAACAGAACCAAACAGAACCAGAACCTTTCAAGCACATATTGACCAAATCATCTAAACATATGAGCACATACTGACCAAACCATATAAACATGTGAGCACATATTGACCAAACCATCTAAACATATGAGCACATACTGGCCAAACCATCTAAACATGAGCACATACTGACCAAACCATCTAAACATATGAGCACATACTGGCCAAACCATCTAAACATATGAGCACATACTGGCCAAACCATCTAAACATATGAGCACATACTGGCCAAACAATCTAAACATATGAGCACTAGGGATGAGCCGAACACCCCCGGGTTCGGTTCGCACCAGAACCCGCGAACGGACCGAAAGTTCGCACGAACGTTAGAACCCTATTAAATACAATGGATGCGAACGTTCGAAATCTAAAGTGCTAATTATAACGACTATTATGCATGTTATTGTCCTAAAAAGGGTTTGGGAACCCGGGTTCTGCACCAGGGGACATGTATCAATGCAAAAAGAAGTTTTAAAAACGGACGTTTTTCAAGAGCAGTCATTTTAATGATGCATAAAGTGAAAAAAAAAAAGTCAAATATTCCTTTAAATATCGTACCTGGGGGGTGTCTAAAGTATGCCTGTGAAGTGGCATGTGTTTCCCGTGTTTAGAACTGTCCCTGCACAAAATGACATTTCTAAAGGAAAAAAAGCCATTTAAAACTGCTTGCGGCTTTAATGTAATGTCTGGTCCCGGTAATATGGATGAAAATCTTTAAGAAAAATGGCATAGCTAGCCCATCACCCCCCCCCCCCCCACCCCAGCCCATTACCAGCCCCTTTGGGTCTTGTATGGATATTAAGGGGAACCCCGCACACAAAATAAAAAAGGCCCTATATACTCTGAACAGCCGTATACAGGCGGTGCATACAAGACAGGGACTGTAGGTTTGTTCTTATGTAGAATCTGTTTGTAATTTTGAACAGGTACATTGTTTAAGTGTAGCTCCAGCCAAAAAATCTATTTTTAAGCTTTTTGGAAAACATAGGGAAGGGTTATCACCCCTGTAACATTTGTTTTGCTGTCTGTGCCCCTGTTCAGAACATTTCACCTCACTTTCCGTCCCAACGACAAATGTTTTTGAAAAGTGGGGTTTTTATTAAAACAAGGATTGGTGAAAAGCATCAGTAGAGAGGAGACACCTTTTTCCCATATTAACTCTTACAGGAGAGAATTTCCCTTCCTAGGGGTAGATTTCCTCTCACTTCCTGTTGTCTCCTTCCGTTTGCAAGTAGGAGTCGTTTGTAGGTTGGATGTTTGAAAGTAGGGGCCTGCCCTATATACTCTGCTGAAATTTGCCCCTTACATGTTGGTGTTGCCACAACACTGTAAGCCCACACAGTTACTCTTGGTGGGCGCATAAATGGGCCCTGCTGTGAATTATTAGATCAAGAATTGTAATTGCATGCCCCTGTTGAACAGGGGCTGAAAAATTGGGCCTTAGGTGGTGGTGGTGGTATTGACACAACACTGTAAGGCCTCACAGTTACTCTTGGTGGGCGCAGGAATGGGCCCTGCTGTGAATTATTAGATCAAGAATTGTAATTACATGCCCCTGTTAAACAGGGGCAGAAAAATAAGGCCTTAGGCACTGGCGCCACAACACTGCAACCCCTCACAGATACTGTACTTGGAGCACAGCAATGAGCCCTGTTGCAAAGTATTGCATCAAAAATTTTAATTACACGCCCCTGTTAAACAGGGGCTGAAAAATTGGGCCTTAGGCACTGGTGCTGGTGCCACGACACTGCAACCTCTCCCAGATACTCTAGTTGGAGTGCAGGAATGAGCCCTGCTGCAAAGCATTGCATAAAAAATTGTAATTACATGCCCCTGTTAAACAGGGGCTGAAAAATTGGGCCTTAGGCACTGGTGCTGGTGCCACGACACTGCAACCTCTCCCAGATACTCTAGTTGGAGTGCAGGAATGAGCCCTGCTGCAAAGCATTGCATAAAAAATTGTAATTACATGCCCCTGTTAAACAGGGGCTGAAAAATTGGGCCTTAGGCACTGGTGCTGGTGCCACGACACTGCAACCTCTCCCAGATACTCTAGTTGGAGTGCAGGAATGAGCCCTGCTGCAAAGCATTGCATAAAAAATTGTAATTACATGTCCCTGTTAAACAGGGGCTGAAAAATTGGGCCTTAGGCACTGGTGCTGGTGCCACAACACTGCAACCTCTCCCTGATACTCTAGTTGGAGTGCAGGAATGAGCCCTGCTGCAAAGCATTGCATAAAAAATTGTAATTACATGCCCCTGTTAAACAGGGGCTGAAAAATTGGGCCTTAGGCACTGGTGGCGGCACCCAGAAACAAAAATGTTCTTCCAAGCTATCATCATCAATCGGATCATTGAGGAGGAGGAGGATAGTCGGTCAACATAACAGGACAGTCACTCAGCATCAGCATCAGTCTTGAAGGGATGTGACATTTGAAAATAAATTAGTCTGTTATATCAGCTTCAGGTGTTTGGTAGCTGGTGGTGATCCAAGACTGGTTCATCTTTATGAAAGTCAGTCGATCAACCGAGTCGGTGGACAGGCGCACACTGTGATCCGGGACAAATCCTCCAGCAGCACTGAATGTGCTTTCTGAAAGAACGCTGGATGCAGGACAGGCCAGTAGCTCAATTGCATACTGTGCAAGCTCTGGCCAGTGATCCATCCTCAAGACCCAGTAAGCCAGAGGATTTTCGGTGGGGAAGGTGTCCAAGTCTGACCTTGCCCCTAGGTATTCCTGCACCATGTATATCAGACGCTGGCGATGGTTGCTGGAACCGATCATACCTTGGGGCTGCAGACTAAAGAATTGTCTGAACGCATCAGTCAGACGGCCACCTTCCCCACCGCTCCTTCTTTGACCGAAGCCTCAGCAACTCGTTGTCCAGGACCAGGAGTTTGTAACCTCCCAGTCTCTGGGAACGCGTTGCACAGACCTTTCTGCAAGGCCTCCAGGAGTTGTCTCATCCTCTGCTCCCTCTGCGACGGTAAGATAAGGTCTGCAACCTTACCCTTGTACCGTGGATCAAGGAGAGTGGCCAGCCAGTAATGGTCCCTCTCCTTGATCCGAAGAATACGAGGATCCTTCCACAGACTTTGTAGGATCAGGGAGGCCATGCAGCGTAGGTTAGCTGGGGCATTCGGTCCGGAGTCCTCTGGGTCACTAAGGACGACATGATCCGCAGCCACTTCCTCCCATCCACGTACAAGTCCACAGGTTTCTTGGGACTGTAAATCATCCCTAAAAGACTGTTGCTGATGATGCTGAGTGCCAGGCTCCACCTCCATGCTGACACAAACCTCCTCCTCCTCCTCATCCTCCTCCTCCTCCTCCTTTTACTGTGCGATGGGTGGGACAGAAGGAACACTGTCTGGGTAAAGGGGGCCTTGAGAGGCAAGGAAGTCCTCCTCTTCCTGCCTCTGTTCTGCCTCAAGTGCCCTGTCCATTATTCCATGCAGCGTATGTTCCAACAGGTGGACAAGAGGTACAGTGTCACTGATGCATGCACTGTCACTGCTCACCATCCTCGTGGCCTCCTCAAATGGTGCCAGGACAGTGCATGCATCCCTGATCATGCCCCACTGGCGTGGTGAAAAAAACCCGAGCTCCCCTGACCCTGTCCTGGTGCCGTAGTCGCACAGGTACTCATTGATGGCCCTCTGCTGCGTGTGCAGCCGCTGCAGCATGGCCAACGTTGAGTTACACCTGGTGGGCATGTCACATATAAGGCGGTTCTTGGGCAGGTTCAACTCCTTTTGCAGCTCAGCCAGGCAAGCACTGGCATTATAAGATCTGCGGAAATGCACACAGACTTTCCTGGCCTGCCTCAGGACATCCTGTAAGCCCGGGTACCTGCCCAAGAACCGCTGCACCACCAGGTTAAGGACGTAAGCCACACAGGGCACATGGGTCAGTTGTCCCTGTCGGAGGGCGGAGAGGAGGTTGGTGCCATTGTCGCAAACCACCATTCCTGGCTTAAGCTGGCGTGGCGTCAACCACCTCTCGGCCTGCCCCTGCAGAGCAGACGGAACCTCTGCCCCAGTGTGGCTCCTGTCCCCCAAACACACCAGCGCAAGCACGGCATGGCATCTTTTTGCCTGCGTACTTGCATAGCCCCTTGAACGCCTACGGAGCACCGCTGGTTCCGATGACAAAGCACAGGAAGAGGCCATGGAGGAAGAAGAAGAGGAGGGGGTGGAGGAGAGAGGTGTGTCACAACCAGTAGTAGCATTTTGGAGGCGTGGCAGCGGAACAACCTCCAACAATACTGCACCTTGTCCTGCATCCTTCCCAGCTGCCAAAAGAGTGACCCAATGGGCCGTGAAAGAAAGGTAACATCCCTGTCCATGCCTGCTGGACCATGAGTCAGCGGTAATATGCACCTTACCGCTGACCGCCCTGTCCTGCGAGGCCAAGACATTGCCTTCCACATGCTGGTAGAGAGCCGGAATCGCCTTCCGTGAGAAAAAGTGGCGTTTGGGAACCTGCCACTGAGGAACCGCACATTGCACAAACTCACGGAAGGGGGCAGAGTCTACCAACTGAAAAGGCAGCAGTTGAAGCGCTAGCAATTTAGCCAAGCTAGCATTCAACCGCTGGGCATGTGGATGGCTGGGAGTGAACTTCTTTCGATGGTCCAGCAGCTGGGGCAGGGAAATTTGCCTGCTAGAATCGGATGTCGGTGTACTGCTAGCAGAGTGCCCGCAAGTACTTGGCTGTGACACACCTGATTCTACACCTTCCTTCCTCTCAGTGCAGGTTTCAGAGAGGACTGAAGGTATAGTGGGGTTGGAGATCCCAGCTGATGCGGTGCAAGGAGAGGTCCGCTTTGTTCTTTGGTGTGGGTCTTTAAGGTAGGCTTGCCAACGAGCTGCATGGCAGGTCAACATATGTCTGGTCAAGCATGTGGTGCCCAAGCGGCTGATGTTTTGGCCACGCGAGATACGCTTGAGACATATGTTGCAAACAGCAGCTGTGTGATCTGATGCACTCGACTCAAAGAAGGCCCACACCAAAGAACTTTTTGAATAACGGGCAGAGGCAACGCCCTGCACAGGCGGAGCTCTGCGGTGTGATTCCGTCGGTGTGCTGCCCTTACGCTGGCCCCCCGAGGGCATCCTGCCTCGTTGGAGATGTGCCTCCTCCTCATCCTCCTCCTCCTCCTCTCTCCTATTAGGCACCCATGTGGAGTCAGTAACCTCATCATCCCCTCCCTCCTCATCACTGGAGCCAATCTGGCAGTATGCTGCAGCTGCTGGAACATGACTGCCAGATTGGTGTCCTTCTTGAGCATCCCCTCTCTCTGCTCTCATGCTACTGCCTTCC
Source organism: Rana muscosa (assembly GCA_029206835.1). Taxonomy (NCBI): domain Eukaryota; kingdom Metazoa; phylum Chordata; class Amphibia; order Anura; family Ranidae; genus Rana; species Rana muscosa. The sequence goes on along the minus strand of CM055117.1, from coordinate 633,400,337 downwards.
TCTAGCTGGGTATCATCATCAGACCCTTCGAAACGCTGGGCATCCTCCTGGAGCATGTACCCAACACTGTGCTCAAACAGTTCGGGGGACTCCTCAGGAGGACATGGTGGGTCTAGGGAAGGAGTGACTGATGATGACATTGATACCAGGGAAGAGGACGCTTTGGCAGCTGCTTTGCCAGTACCCTGAGCCTGGGTGAGAAAGGATGAGGAGGGCTTGGTCATCCACTCTACCAAGTCTTCGGCATGATGCGGCTCAACACGTCCAGCTGCCGAAAAGAAGGACAAGCGTGTCCCATGGCCATGCACCGCGTCCACGACCAGCACTGTTGTCTCTAGACACAGAGCCTGCTTGCCCTCTTTTATTGGCTCCTGACTGTCTGCCTCTCCTTGTTTGCCTTCCAGACATTCTAATGGCCTGCAGGGAGATGGGAAAACCAGCAATAAGGCCTAGCTTCAGGAGTATATTTTGCAGGAAGCACACTACGCCCGCTGTAAGTGCTGCAAATGCCTGTTGGCAGCAATACGGGCTAGCTTCAGGTGTATATTTTGAAGTAATCACACTACGCCTGCTGTAAGTGCTGCAAATGCCTGTTGGTGTAACACACTAGGAAAACACAGCAATAAGGCATAGCTTCAGGAGTATATTTTGCAGGAATCACACTACGCCTGCTGTAAGTGCTGCAAATGCCTGTTGGTGTAACACACTAGGAAAACACAGCAATAAGGCGTAGCTTCAGGAGTATATTTTGCAGGAATCACACTACGCCTGCTGTAAGTGCTGCAAATGCCTGTTGGTGTAACACACCAGGAAAACACAGCAATACGGGCTAGCTTCAGGAGTATATTTTGCAGAAATCACACTACGCCTGCTGTAAGTGCTGCAAATGCCTGTTGGTGTAACACACTAGGAAAACACAGCAATAAGGCGTAGCTTCAGGAGTATATTTTTCAGGAATCACACAACGCCTGCTGTAAGTGCTGCAAATGTCTGTTGGTGTAACACACTAGGAAAACACAGCAATACGGGCTAGCTTCAGGAGTATATTTTGCAGGAATCACACTACGCCTGCTGTAAGTGCTGCAAATGCCTGTTGGTGTAACACACTAGGAAAACACAGCAATAAGGCGTAGCTTCAGGAGTATATTTTGCAGGAATCACACTATGCCTGCTGTAAATGCTGCAAATGCCTGTTGGTGTAACACACCAGGAAAACACAGCAATACGGGCTAGCTTCAGGAGTATATTTTGCAGGAATCACACTACGCCTGCTGTAAGTGCTGCAAATGCCTGTTGGTGTAACACACCAGGAAAACACAGCAATACGGGCTAGCTTCAGGAGTATATTTTGCAGGAATCACACTACGTCTGCTGTAAGTGCTGCAAATGCCTGTTGGTGTAACCCACCAGGAAAACACAGCAATACGGGCTAGCTTCAGGAGTATATTTTGCAGGAATCACACTACGCCTGCTGTAAGTGCTGCAAATGCCTGTTGGTGTAACACACCAGGAAAACACAGCAATACGGGCTAGCTTCAGGAGTATATTTTGCAGGAATCACACTACGCCTGCTGTAAGTGCTGCAAATGCCTGTTGGTGTAACACTAGGAAAACACAGCAATAAGGCATAGCTTCAGGAGTATATTTTGCAGGAATCACACTACGCCTGCTGCAAGTGCTGCAAATGCCTGTTGGCAGCAATACGGGCTAGCTTCAGGTGTATATTTTGAAGTAATCACACTACGCCTGCTGTAAGTGCTGCAAATGCCTGTTGGTGTAACACACTAGGAAAACACAGCAATAAGGCGTAGCTTCAGGAGTATATTTTGCAGGAATCACACTATGCCTGCTGTAAGTGCTGCAAATGCCTGTTGGTGTAACACACTAGGAAAACACAGCAATAAGGCGTAGCTTCAGGAGTATATTTTGCAGGAATCACACTATGCCTGCTGTAAGTGCTGCAAATGCCTGTTGGTGTAACACACTAGGAAAACACAGCAATACGGGCTAGCTTCAGGAGTATATTTTGAAGTAATCACACTACGCCTGCTGTAAGTGCTGCAAATGCCTGTTGGTGTAACACTAGGAAAACACAGCAATAAGGCGTAGCTTCAGGAGTATATTTTGCAGGAATCACACTATGCCTGCTGTAAATGCTGCAAATGCCTGTTGGTGTAACACACCAGGAAAACACAGCAATACGGGCTAGCTTCAGGAGTATATTTTGCAGGAATCACACTACGCCTGCTGTAAGTGCTGCAAATGCCTGTTGGTGTAACACACCAGGAAAACACAGCAATACGGGCTAGCTTCAGGAGTATATTTTGCAGGAATCACACTACGTCTGCTGTAAGTGCTGCAAATGCCTGTTGGTGTAACCCACCAGGAAAACACAGCAATACGGGCTAGCTTCAGGAGTATATTTTGCAGGAATCACACTACGCCTGCTGTAAGTGCTGCAAATGCCTGTTGGTGTAACACACCAGGAAAACACAGCAATACGGGCTAGCTTCAGGAGTATATTTTCCAGGAATCACACTACGCCTGCTGTAAGTGCTGCAAATGCCTGTTGGTGTAACACACTAGGAAAACACAGCAATAAGGCGTAGCTTCAGGAGTATATTTTGCAGGAATCACACTACGCCTGCTGTAAGTGCTGCAAATGCCTGTTGGTGTAACACACCAGGAAAACACAGCAATACGGGCTAGCTTCAGGAGTATATTTTGCAGGAATCACACTACGCCTGCTGTAAGTGCTGCAAATGCCTGTTGGTGTAACACACTAGGAAAACACAGCAATAAGGCGTAGCTTCAGGAGTATATTTTTCAGGAATCACACAACGCCTGCTGTAAGTGCTGCAAATGTCTGTTGGTGTAACACACTAGGAAAACACAGCAATACGGGCTAGCTTCAGGAGTATATTTTGCAGGAATCACACTATGCCTGCTGTAAGTGCTGCAAATGCCTGTTGGTGTAACACACCAGGAAAACACAGCAATACGGGCTAGCTTCAGGAGTATATTTTGCAGGAATCACACTACGCCTGCTGTAAGTGCTGCAAATGCCTGTTGGTGTAACACACCAGGAAAACACAGCAATAAGGCGTAGCTTCAGGAGTATATTTTGCAGGAATCACCCTATGCCTGCTGTAAATGCTGCAAATGCCTGTTGGTGTAACACACCAGGAAAACACAGCAATACGGGCTAGCTTCAGGAGTATATTTTGCAGGAATCACACTACGCCTGCTGTAAGTGCTGCAAATGCCTGTTGGTGTAACACACCAGGAAAACACAGCAATACGGGCTAGCTTCAGGAGTATATTTTGCAGGAATCACACTACGTCTGCTGTAAGTGCTGCAAATGCCTGTTGGTGTAACACACCAGGAAAACACAGCAATACGGGCTAGCTTCAGGAGTATATTTTGCAGGAATCACACTACGCCTGCTGTAAGTGCTGCAAATGCCTGTTGGTGTAACACACTAGGAAAACACAGCAATAAGGCGTAGCTTCAGGAGTATATTTTGCAGGAATCACACTACGCCTGCTGCAAGTGCTGCAAATGCCTGTTAGAGTAACACACTAGGAAAACACAGCAATAAGGCCTAGCTTCAGGAGTATATTTTCCAGGAATCACACTACGCCTGCTGTAAGTGCTGCAAATGCCTGATGGTGTAACACACCAGGAAAACACAGCAATACGGGCTAGCTTCAGGTGTATAATGTGCAGGAGGCTTAGCAACAATGACACTGACACTGTCCCCTGCCTATCCTTCTCTCTCCCTGCACACAAGGTTTATCAAAGAATATGACACTGACACTCTCCTTGCCTATCCTTCTCTCTCCCTGCGCAAATGTTATAGCGTTTACAAAATGGGGGGTAGTTTTATGTAATTTTTATAAAAAAATTTTTTTTACTAGTAATGGCGGCGATCAGCAATTTTTTTTGTGACTGCGACATTATGGCGGACACATTGGACACTTTTGACACATTTTTGGGACCATTGTCATTTTTACAGCGATCAGTGCAATAAAAATGCACTGGTTACTGTAAAAATGACACTGGCAGTGAAGGGGTTAACCACTAGGGGCGCTGAAGGGGTTAAATGTGCCTAGGGGAGTGATTGCTACTGTGTGGGGGCGTGGCTACGAGTGACACGTGACCGAACTCTGCTCTGATTACACAGAGCGGAGATCGGTGACATTGTCAGTAGGGGAGCGGGGAGATGTGTTTACACTAACATCTCCCCGCTCCATGCCTCTGTGAGACGATCGCGGGGATCCCCGCGGCAATCGAGTCCGCGGGACCCGCGGTCCGACTCACAGGGAAGGCAGGGGGGTCGCGCGTGCGCCCCCCACGTTGGGCAGTTAAAGGGAACGTACAGGTACGTGATTGTGCCTGTACAAGCCATTCTGCCAACGTATATATACAGTGCATGGTCGTTAAGTGGTTAAGCTGCCTCACATTGTTTAGCAGCATTGTCAGCCTGCTGTGTGTGCTCCTTCATTGGGTCATTGGGTTGCCCATAAAGTATTTCAGATAGGCAGCCCAAAGGCCAAATGAAGGAGCTTTTGTGGCAGACTGATAACACTGCTGCTAATTGTTAGGCAGTGGCTTAGCGTTGTCAGCCTGCAACAGAAAAAGTTGTTACTGGCAGGGTATTCAGGTAAGAACTTTAAAGCCTTACTTAATATAAATATGTATGTGAATAATAATATATTACTTATGGATATAAATATTTATTTAGTCAGTATCTAGCTGAATATTTTAAACATTTTCATCCCCAAACATAATGAATAAAGGAAATAATTACAATACACTAAACATTCCTAATTTACCAAATAGATCTTTGCTGTGCTTACATATACACTGAGCAAAATTATAAATGCAACACTTGTGTTTGCCCCTATTTATCATGAGCTGAACTCAAAGATCTAGGATTTTTTCTATGTACATGCAATAATCATGCTGTCTAATTAGCATCTTGATATGCCACACCTGTGAGGTGGATGGATTATCTCGGCAAAGGAGAAGTGCTCACTAACACAGATTTAGACAGATTTGTGAACAATATTTGAGAGAAATAGGTCTTTTGTGTACATAAAAAAAGTCGTAGATCTTTGCGTTTAGCTCATGATAAATAGAGGCAAACACAAAAGTGTTGCATTTATAATTTTACTTTTTTTTACTTCACAGATGTTACTTTTTACATAGCACACAATGCTTTCACAATTCCTTTTTTTGGGTCTCCCCCAGCCCCCCTCTCTTGTTCTCTCTGCTCTCTCTTTTATCATAGGCTTAGAGACAGCAGCGGGAACTATTGGCTCTGATTGCTGTCAATCACAGACAGTGAGAAGAGAGCAAGGGGTGGGGCCAAGCCCCGTTCTGTGTGTCATTCGACAAACAGAGCATGGCTTGGGAGCGAGCCCACATGAGTGCCCCTTTAGCAAGCCGCTTGTTATGGTGGGCGCTCAGCAGAGGGGAAGAGCCAGGAGCACCGACATGGGACCAGAGAAGATCAGGACAGAGCAGGTAAGCTTGACATGTTTGTTATTAAAAAAAATATATATATATGTAGCACACAGAACCCCTTTTCCCTTCCCTTTGGCTCACTTGTAGGAGAAGGGGCACACCATGCCACATGCCCGTACCCTCTTGTGTGAAGAGGTTGAGCGGTGTAATGTACCTGGGTCTCTATGGCCAGGTTCCCCAGAGAATAGCTCCCGTCTTCACTGCAATAAAGACAAGTCTCTATTCCCCAATAACTCCAAGGTCCACACCAATTGCAACTCCAACGTAGAGTTTATTTCTCTCTTATGCATAACCATTGAACAGGAAAGGTTGGAGGAAGATCAGGACAGCAAAAGGTGTTGGAGTAGGTCCAGGCACAAACGAATACTTATTCACTACCCATATACTCAGGTAGTCTCAGCTCATCCGGATAGTCTCCCATTAGAGTGGATCCTAGCAGCCGGAATGATGCTTGAATCAGATTACACACATAGTCTCTGCCACAGACCTGGTGAACGTTGATTATGGTTTTAGGCCTCTAACGGGAAGATGACATCCCTCCAGAGAGTTACCGGGCCCCTTCCTTCACTGTGATCTCTCACCAGTCCCTCGGAACGGTCCTCCCCCGGCCTCCTCATCTAGATACAGGTCTCCTCGCAAGGCAGCACCCTGAGATTCCTTCTCCCTCCGTGGGTCCCAGCCGAAGGTGCTGGACCAAAGGCCTTCAGTTGCAGCCCCAGGGCTAAAGGTGCCTGGGACTGATCCGCCAGTGTACTGGGTCAGGAACTCCATCCCAGGGCTAAAGGTTCCTGGGGTGGCCACGAACAGAATCCCACGCTCCTGGGGTCGGACCCCCTGGGAACTCACCCCCGACAGACAGGGTTTGCCCCTTTTATATCCCCTCCCGGGATGCACAGCAGGCCGACCCGCCCACCATACCACCGCCAAGAGGGGACATCCAAGGCACAGCACTGTACCAGCGTTTCAACCCTGGCCTCAGATGGCAGCGCCACCAACAGGCCACAGGGAACTACACACCCGCATCCCACCTGCAGTAAAAGAATGGTTTACAGAACCCTATCAAATAGTGTGTTTGAGTACAATTACCACTCAAACATCCCCTTATATTTTAAAGCCCCGCTACATATATTTATATAAATATATTGTGGCAGTGCAGTTAGCTATGATGGGGTATGTTGCCCATGATTTTTAACTAGGCAGGTTAAGGGGCTCCAGGATGATTTTGTGATTTTGGAGGAAACTGTTTCAGTTTACTCTGTGGTTGGTAAAATCTAGTTGGGGACCTGGGGCCTGGAGATTTCATAGCGATCTGGGTGGGATGAAATCTCCAATCCAGGGACCAGGATTCATGGATAGCCAGCAAACCGATTGTTCAGGTGCGTGGGTCTTTTAGTAGAGACAAGACCAAGGTTCTGGGCTCCACTCTCCTGAGGAGTCCAGGGAGGTTATTTACTAAAACTAAAGGGTGCAAAATCTGATGCAGCTCTGAACACAAACCAATCAGCTTCCAGGTATTTTTGCCAAAGCTTAATTGAACAAGCTGAAGTTAGAAGCTGATTGGCTACCATGCACAGCTGCACCAGATTCTGAGTGCCCCAATTTTGATAAGTCTCCCCCACGTGTGCAAGGAAGAAACATGCATGGCTGCACAGTACAGTCTGACAGAGGGCCCAAGCCTGTGGGCTGGAGCAAAAAGGAAGCTGTAAAAAGAGTGCTAACCGAGGTACAGTATTTATTCAGGAATACAGGGAACTCTGTTCCATGGCCAAGAGGGCCAGGGCACAAAGCCTGAGCAACAGTCCTGCTAAAGAGAGCCAAGAGGCTGAACATTATTTTGTGTTGATGGTGGATTCCCCTGCGTGGACAACTGTTCTGTTATTGGACTTGTTTTTCTTTTCCTTTAATAAAAGTGGGCCAACAAGCCCTTAAACGGCACAACTGGCATGGACTCAGCTCACTGGTAGGCTCTACAATAAGCTAAATAACCCCCAAACATTACAAAATATGAGAAGGCTGGCCGCAGGTTAGCCTGAATTTGTAGGAGGAGTTGGGCTGTACTTAAACCCGTCCTCCTCCTCCTTTCTCCTGTCGGCCTTCCCTCTCGTAGTGACGCTTCAGACATTTCGCGTAATTTCTGGGCGACCAGCTGACGTAATTTCCGGTTTTTGGCGCCAGAAGGTGGACGTGCGGCGGCAGCAGGAGACAGGTATCTCCCTTTCAGGGCCAAGGTATCATCCGGTGGGGGGTCCATGGCCAGTGCCAGGCTGCCCGCGGGGGGGCTTCATCATTACTGCAATTGGTGGTGGGGGGGCCCTTACTGAAGAAGTCACGCCCATTCGACATAACGCATATAGGGGGAAGGAGTCACAGTGCCTACGTCGTCCCGCGAGCATCTTGTCGTTTCTATGCATCCTGAGCCCGCAGTGCTTAAGTGCTACGTTTGTGAGTAACGTTTTAATGATGAGCAAATAAACCGTTTTGATATTCAGAGAGCACTAGATTTTGCCTTTTCTATTCCTATGTGCACCGGACCCCATTGAGGGAATCTGTACTGGCTGGTATCCATCTAATCAGCCGGAGGCAGCACGGGCGGAATTGAAGCTCCACGACCAGCTGATCAGTTTATATCCCTGAGAGGGAACCTGCTTTTTCTGACCTTCTGGTGAAACAGGGGTCAGAACGTGAGGTGCGCGGCTAGGATATTGAGGTGGAGGAGAGCACTTGAATGAGTGTTGTGTTGTGCGTTTTTATGCAGAAGACTCTGAGGACTATATTTGTGCATTTGGACTCTCAATTTCTTTTGAGTGTGTGGACTTTATTGTATTGTTTATTGTTCACCATTCCCATTTAGGGAACACGTATTTTTTATTATTGTTTATGGTTCACTATTCCCAGTCAGGGGAACACGAATATTTGATTGTGCACTTAGTATCTTGCTACATTGCAAGTTAATCACTTATTCTCATTTAAGGATTTATGGGGAGTTATTTTGTATTTAGGACACTGTTTTGGTTTTGTACCTGCCAGGGGTAACTAGGCATCTCACGGGTCGGTGGCCTGAGCATTCGTTACGCCCGGTCTAATCTTCCTCCTTTTTTAAGGTCACTCAATGGGTTATAGGTTAGTCATGCGATTTGTGATCATGAGGATGTTTTATCTCCTACCCGAGTTCATGCAGTCATGCGTCATGTCAGGTGTTAGTTCTGGTATGTTTGTTCCTTTTCGAGGTATCGTTTTTCCGGTTGCAGTCCAGCTCAGGTAAGTGTTTATTGGGTCATCTTACATCGGCTGTCTTAGCACATACATGGGTGGTGGTCCTTTTAGGCCTTACGAGTCATACCACTGCTGTGTTATCTGCTTATGATGGTTTGTTTTGGTTATTTAGGTCTCAAGCGGTGAACATTGAGGACTTTGCCTCCATCCCTCCTTCTCCAGCTAGGAGTTCGGAACATGATATCACGCCTTCTCTCGGGTCCTGGACCATCCCGAGACTGATGGTGGAGTTACGTCTTAGGGGTATTTAATACCCAGCGTCAGCCCGCAAGGTGGAACTTTTTAGACGGTTATTCCCCAGGGCTTTTGGTTCCAGTGCTGAGCAGGAAACCCTGCGTTCTGTCACTGCCTCTCTCATGCAGATCCACTCCACCCTAAGCTCTCTGGCAAACTCATTTCAGGAGTTACGGGCCAGGGTGGAGACTTTGGAGAACCATCCGAGTCGGCCCCTGGTGGATCTTGCGATTTATGGGATTTCAGCAGGTTCTGGAGCTTCCCGTGGTTTCAAGCCCCATGCCATTGGTTTCAGGTACTAGCACTGGTGTCCCCTCCGTTACCCCGGCACATTTTAACCCCGGGAATATCAGAAAGGACATTTTAGAAGGCAAGGATGTAAATTTGGCATCTTTGTTGATTGCCACCCATGATGTGGCTGATAATAAGTCTTATGCCTGAACCACAAGCTCTCCATCTCGGAATCTGTCTTGGCGTTCAGCATGTTCAGGGATATTGTATGCTCGGTGAGTCCCCATAGGAGGGAGGAGCTGGACCATTATCTTTATGCAGTGGTGGAGTTGGGACATAAGTTTGGGGGCATGGCGTTCTACGATTACCATTGATCGTTGTTTGCCAAAGCCGCTGCCATGTTTGCCCAACATCAGGTAGTCACAGTTTGGAGTAGGGTGGATACTGGGCTATTTTGCCGACATTTTGTTGGACTGAGGTAACCTGTTTGTGCGACATGCCAGTCATCCTCACATACTGCATATTGGTGCCCTACCCGAAGTCAGCCTGTTCTCTTAGACAGGGTAAGAGCAGTTGACTAAGCCTTATCAACGTGGCTTATTTACAGACTTGTTTGACCTCTCACCCTTCTTCTTGTTTGTGTCAGTTTCTGGTGGAGGGTTTCACGAGGGGCTTCCACACGGGGTTCATCGCTTTGCCTTCAGGCACATTTGAAAGTCCAAATCTAAGGTCATCAGCTGCAGATATGGAGGCAGTAGACGCACTGCTCCAGTCTCAACTGGACAAAGGGTTTGTCATTGGTCCCTTTTCTTCACCACCTTTTCGGTATTGGAGGGTCAATCCTCTTGGGTTGGTTAAAGGGAAGTTTTCAAATAAACTATGTTTAATTTATGAATTGTCCACCCCTCATTGCTCTAGCTTAAACTCCTTAATTCTGTCTGAAGAATTATCTTTAAAATATGCATCTGTGAATCAGGCAATCCAACAAATCATCAGGGTTGGGGTGGGCGCTTGGCTGTCCAAGGCGTATATAGCGGATGCGTTCAAACTCCTTCCAATCATGCCATCACTCTGGCAGCGGCATAGGGTGAAGTGGAGGGGGCTGTATTATTTTGCCACCTAGCTCACCTTTGGTTCCAAAAGCAGCCCCATGCTGTTTGATACCTTTGCGCAGGTGCTCAGTTGGATTCTTACTCATGTGGAATGCTGTCATGAAGTCATTCACTACTTGGATGATTTCCTCCTCATAGAGAGTTCCAAGCAAGCCCCTGCTGATTTACAGAAGTTATTGTCAGTTTTTGCGGCGCTAAACATCCCATTGGCAGTTAAGAAGATGGAAGGCGGTGCTTACCTTTTTGGGAATCGCTCTGAATACACAGGTCATGCAAGCCAGTCTACCGGCAGATATGCTTGATAGGATCATAGATTGTATTCATACTTTTACCATCTCTCAAGCTTGTTCCAGAGTGGAGTTGCAATCCTTGTTGGGCATGTTAAACTTTGCCATGAGAATTATTCCTCAGGGTAGGTAATTTATTTCAAGGTTATTGGCTTTGTTACCATCAGCCCCTGACTCAGACTCTCGGGTCAAGCTGGATGCTGCAGCTCTGGCTGACCTGCGCATGTGGGACAAGTTTCTCCAGCGTTGGAACGGGATTGCCATGTTTATCCCCGCCGAGGTTGTGATGGATGTAGCGGCCACGGTAGGCTATACTGCCATTTTTGGCACCCACTGGCTTGCAGGGCCATGGCCAGAGGAGATCTTGGCTATCCCAGGGTTCACAGAGTCGTCAGCTTTGTTCGATATCTACCCTATAGTATCAGCGGCCCAGGTGTGGGGCAGGTTTTGGTCAGGGCAAATTGTTGTTTTCTCTATGGACAATCTTGCTGCAATGGAGATTATCAACAAAGGCATATGTAGGTCATTAAGCATTATGTCCTTCGTACGCAGGCTGATCTGGCTGTCCCTGCAGTTTAATTTTCACATGCATTGTAGGTTTATCGGTGGGGCAGAGAATGTAATAGCAAATGCTCTGTCACGGCTTAATTGCCCGTTCCCAGAAACAGATGCCTGCGCCACGCCATCCCCACATTCCTCGCTACTGACGATGGATTCGTTTTCCCATTGGGTTGATGTGGCAGTGTTGTTTGATAAATCTTTATCTGTCAACACTAGGAAGGCTTATGTCACGGCCTGGAAGACCTTCCAGGTTTTTCAGTCCCGTTATCCTTGGTTCAATGGTGATGAGGTTCGATACCTGCTGGCTTTTGTTGCTTTCTGCCACTCACAACTGAAGCTGTCCTATGGCACGATCAAAACGTATCTGGCAGGGGTTCAGCATTATTTGTCCTTCCAGGACCCGAATAGGCCATCCATCCTTTCAGCCCATTCCGTCAAGGCCAATCTTAGGGGTATTCGAGAAGTAGTCCTCTTTCTTCTGTCAGCAGACTCCCTATCTCGGGTCATATTTTCTGGGGCATGTCTGATTTTCTAGCCAGGTTGCCTTTCAGGAGGCTTCCCAGCTTGGTCCTCAAAGCAGCTATATATTTGGCGTTCTATGGGTTCCTCAGGCTGGGCGAGTTCACTTGTACCGGCTCGTGTTCCCGTGTGCTCACCATTAGCCCATTGCCGTGGGGTTCCCCTTAAAATCAATACCAGACCCTAAGGGCCTGGTATGTATTGTGGAGGGGACACCACGTGTTTTTTTTAATTTTAGCATTGAGTTTCCCTTAAAATCCATACCAGACCATAAGGGCCTTCTATGGATTCGGGGGGACGCCACACCATTTTTTAAATGCAATTTTTAAATACCGGCTTTTCTTTACATTTAGTTGTCAGCGGGGAACCCTGCTGATAGCTAATGACTCATCGGTTGTTAAGGATGCAATACCTCATAGGTATGCTGGGTCAGTGCATGCAGGGTTGGTGATGTCACAAGGGGGTGACGTCACAAGGTGGCCCCGCAGTGCAACGAGCGCTGTGATTGATGATGGATCTACATTGGGGGACATTGGTTTTTGTTTAATAGAGGAATTGTGAAAAACTGCCTCCTATCTTTTTTTTTTTTGGTGAATGAGTAGAGGTAAAATGTACCCCCTACTCATTCATATAGGGGGAGTCCACCAACCGGTGCATGCTGGGTCGCAGACAACACATGGGGGAGGTGCCACCAGGTGGCCCAACCCCTAACCTATTTAGGTACTGTCAAACAACAGAGCAGGCAGTCAGCAGTTAGCCTTTCGGGTCCGGCGGTGGTGGCGGGCAGCGTGGCTGCTGATGGATCTACATCAGGGGACATTGTGTTTTTTTTTTAATAAAGGAATTGGAAATTTGTGTGTGTTTTATATTTCTTTTTGACACTTTTTTTTGGTGAATGAGTAGGGGTACAATGAACCCCTACTCATTCACATGGGGGGCCAGATCTGGGGGCCCCCTTTTTACAGGGGGGTTTTTCATATTCCGATAAGCCCCCTGCCCACAGACCCCCCTGCCCACAGCCCAGGGTTGTGGGGAAAAGGCTCTTATGCTTTGGGGTGGGGGGGCAGAGCCCCCTTCTGCCCCAAAGCACCCCTCCATGTTGAGGGAATGTGGCCTAGTATGGTTCAGGAGGGGGAGTGCTCGCTCTCCCCTCCCTTTCCTGCTTCTTGCTCGGATAAGGGTCTATTATGGATTTTGGGGGGATGCCACGCCATTTTGTTTTTGTTTTTTTACATTTTGCCATGGGGTTTCCCCTCAAAATTCATACCAGACCTGAAGGGTATTTTTTTCATTTTTCATTGTTGTTGGGGTGTTCACCGAACCAATCGCCCAACACTAATTATGACATTTCAAAGTAACAAACAGTAAAGTCAGATATATTTAAAATGTACAGTATATAGAGATCTTAGACATGCTACATATAACAGCTTACACATCGTTTAACTTTTCTTGTAATGGGTGAGTTTTAAAAGTTATTATGCAAAGCCAATCAATGTAATGTTTAGTAGTTCCCTAATGTAGTCTAGTCTGATGTTTGATTTCTTGAATTTTAATCTTCTGCTTCCAGAAATGGTAAAAATGCAATAACAAGCAAGTGGGGAACTGGACTGTTTCCATATTAATCTGCACTCTATATAGCTCATCTGATTGATATACAAAAAAACAGATGCTACTATGGCAGAGCCATGGACATAACAGCATGCTCTAGACAGTAATAAGAAACTAATTCCGTTACGCAGCTTTAATTATATGCTCATAGATCAGGATCGAAGTGAATGATTTTCAGTTTCATTTGTCATCTGTAACGTCTTAAAAGCTAAGATTGTGTTCTAAGCAGACCATAGGTTATTATTAGCAATAGTACACTTGTTTGTAAGTTGTTGCAAGTTCCTGCCCTTGGGCAGTAAAGGAAATAATGAAGCAAATCAATGATATAATTAGAGGGTTGGAAATCATCTTTTGTGACATTCGTCCCAAACACTGAAGGCCAAATATGTGACAAGAAAGTATAAGAAATCTAATTTAGCAAGATCCAGGCTGTGATTTTTAGGCTTACTGCTAAAATGTCACTTATAATTACTCCTTACATTAAGCATTGTTGTGCTGAATGACATAAAAAAATGTAACTGCAAATTGTATCCCTCCAGAAAGATAAACGAGAAATTGTTGAGCCCTAAGCTAAACATGATGTTAAAGGAAGCCTGTCAGGTCAGAAATATGGATGTTACCATAACTGACCTGCTTTTAAAGATACAACCTCAGGGTCTGTAATCCTTATATTTTCTTCAATGTTTACTGGTGCACTAAACAGGCCAGGAATCAGCATGGCTATATCATATTTCCCAAGTTAAAAAAGACAGACCTAGAGCACTCACCTTCAAAAATAAGTTCCAAAAGGCAGCTTCCATATCTCAAATATGTATTTTACTTTTTAGGCCCCATGCACACGAGACGCCGGTGCAAACTCTGCTATACACATGTTTTTAAAGGCTGAAACCGGCGTTTAGAAACGCCCGTTTTGCCGCGATTGCAGCTGTGTTTTACCACGTTTGCGTCTATTAGCGTTTAGTTAAGAAACATCATAAGACCCTCCCTAAGCTCAAAAAATTATATTATTTAACCATTTCAGCCATTTTGTGATACCAGAGTGAGTAGCAGCAGCTGAGAGAGCAGCAGTGTACTTGTATTTAGCGTATCACTTGCCACATCACCTGCCACAAGTTGTGGATTGTCCACTTGCCACGTCACCTGATACGCCACCTGGCCACATCACCTGCCACAAGTTGTGAATTGTCCACTTGCCACGTCACCTGGCCACAAGTTGTGGATTGTCCATTTGCCACGTCACCTGGCCATATCACCTGCCACGTCACCTGCCACAAGTTGTGGAATGTTCACTTGCCACATCACCTGGCCACGCCACCTGCCACAAGTTGTGCATTGTCCACTTGCCACGTCACCTGGCCACGTCACCTGCCACAAGTTGTGGATTGTCCACTTGCCACGTCACCTGCCATGTCACCTGCCATGTCACCTGGCCACGTCACCTGCCACAATTTGTGGATTGTCCACCTGCCACGTCACCTGGCCACGTCACCTGCCACAATTTGTGGAATATTCACTTGCAACGTCACCTGCCACATCACCTGGCCACGTCACCTGCCACAAGTTGTGCATTGTCCACTTGCCACAACACCTGGCCACGTCACCTGGCCACTAGACATGTGCATTTCGTTTCGTTCCGAATCGAAATTCGGACGAATTTTTCATTATTCGGACATTCGGATGCATCCGAATTACCGAATTACAATACTAACGAATTTAACCGAATCCGAATTTTTTCGAATCTAAAAATATTTTTGACCCGAATTTGGGTCCATGTATCTCGGGGTTACTTGGTGATAGAAATCCCATATTTGGAGATGTTGTAGTGCTAGTTCTTCTGTGTTTGCATACCAAATTTGGGGTTTCTATCACTAAGTGACCCCGAGATACGTGGACCCAAAGTCGGGTCGCAAAATGTCAAGCACTTTACTGGAGCAGAGAATGACATTTTGCGACCCGATTTTGGGGCCACATATCTCGGGGCCACTTATAGCTAGAAACCCCAAATTTGGTATGCAAACACAGTAGAACTAGCACTACAACATCTCCAAATTTTGGGTTTCTATCACCAAGTAACCCCAAAATACATGGACCCAAAGTCGGGTCGCAAAATATTTTCGAATCCGGTTGAAATAGTATCAACATGATTCGAAATTATTTCAACTGCATTTGAAACTATTTCAACCGGATTCGAAAATATTTTGTGACCCGAATTTGGGTCCATGTATCTCGGGGTTACTTGGTGATAGAAACCCCAAATTTGGGGTTATTGTTTTTCTAGTCTATTTTCTATTTTATTATAATCTTTTCTATCCAAAGTTAAAATTAATTAATTAAAAATTTTTAATTCATACTATTCGAAATTCAAATTTATTCTATTCGAAATTCTAATTTCAGAAGATGGTTGTATATTCTTTCTATTTTATTGTTCTAAATCATATTTTTTTTCTATTCTGTTCTAATCTTTTCTATTTGAATTATAAATTTTGGAAGAAGGTTATTTACTTACTTATATACATCTGTCACATAAAAAAAAGATGTGAAATGGCTGTCACGGATGTCGATCGCAAGGCAAGTACATATGCTGTATGTCATTGTCCACTTACCACAACACCTGCCACGAGTGCCACGACACCGGCCACGAATGCCACGACACCGGCCACGAGTGCCACGTGACCTGCCACAAGTGCCACGTGAACGGCCACGAGTGCCACATGACCTGCCACGTGACCTAGTTGTGGATTCTCTACTTGCCACATCACCTGCCACAAGTTATGGGGCTCCTAGCACCAAGTGACCCCCAGATATGGGCGATATTTCAAGTACTTTTCTGCAGCAGAGAATGACATTTTGTGACCCGACTTTGGGGCCACGTATCTCGGGGCCACTTATAGCTAGAAACCCCAAATTTGGTATGCAAACACAGTAGAACTAGCATTACAACGGGGTTACTTGGTGATAGAAACCCCAAATTTGGGGTTATTGTAGTGCCAGTTGTAATGTGTTTACATACCAAATATTTTAGGATTTCTAGCTATAAGTGGCCCCGAGATACGTGGCCTCAAAGTCGGGTCACAAAATTTAATTCTATGCTGCAGAAAAGCACTTGACAGATCGCCCCTATCTGGGGGTCACTTGGTGCTAGGAACCCCATAACTTGTGGCAGGTGACGTGGCAAGTGGACAATCCACAACTTGGTCACGTGGCCGGTCACGTGGCACTCGTGACCGGTCACGTGGCACTCGGACAATGACATACAGCATATGTACTTACCTTGTGATCGACATCCATGACAGCCATTTCACATCTTTTTTTTATGTGACAGATGTAAGTAACTAACCATCTTTCAAAATTTATAATTCAAATAGAAAAGATTAGAACAGAATAGAAAAAAATATAATTTAATAGAATAAAATAGAAAGAATATGCAACCATCTTATGAAATTCGAATTTCGAATAGAATAAATTTGAATTTCGAATAGTAGGAATTAAAAAAAATGTAATTAATTAATTTTAACTTTGGATAGAATAGATTAGAATAGAAATAGAGAATACACTAGAAAAACAATAGAATAGAATAGAATATAGATACTATCTATTTCATGTTTAATTTTTTTTGCAGATTACTATTTTTTACATAAGGTATTAGCATTTATTTTATTTTTTTGCAGATCTCCTGCAGACTATTATTATCTATTTAGTTTTCTCACCAGGTCTCCTGCAGACTATTAGCATCTATTTCTTTTTTAGCAGATCTCCTGTAGACTATTAACAGCCATTTCACTTCTTTTTTTTTTGCAGATCTCCTGCAGACTGTTAGAATCAATTTCATTTTTTTTTCAAAGTCGGGTCGCAAAATATTTTTGAATCCGCTTTAAATAGTATCAACATGATTCGAAATTATTTCAACCGCATTTAAAACTATTTCAACCGCATTTGAAACTATTTCAACCGGATTCAAAAATATTTTGCGACCCGACTTTGGGTCCATGTATCTCGGGGTTACTTGGTGATAGAAACCCCAAATTTGGAGATGTTGTAGTGCTAGTTCTTCTGTGTTTGCATACCAAATTTGGGGTCTCTATCACTAAGTGACCCCGAGATACGTGGACCCAAAATCGGGTCGCAAAATGTCAAGCACTTTACTGGAGCAGAGAATGACATTTTGCGACCCGATTTTGGGGCCACATATCTCGGGGCCACTTGTAGCTAGAAACCCCAAATTTGGTATGCAAACACAGTAGAACTAGCACTACAACATCTCCAAATTTTGGGTTTCTATCACCAAGTAACCCCAAAATACATGGACCCAAAGTCGGGTCGCAAAATATTTTCGAATCCGGTTGAAATAGTATCAACATGATTCGAAATTATTTCAACTGCATTTGAAACTATTTCAACCGGATTCGAAAATATTTTGTGACCCGAATTTGGGTCCATGTATCTCGGGGTTACTTGGTGATAGAAACCCCAAATTTGGGGTTATTGTTTTTCTAGTCTATTTTCTATTTTATTATAATCTTTTCTATCCAAAGTTAAAATTAATTAATTAAAAATTTTTAATTCATACTATTCGAAATTCAAATTTATTCTATTCGAAATTCTAATTTCAGAAGATGGTTGTATATTCTTTCTATTTTATTGTTCTAAATCATATTTTTTTTCTATTCTGTTCTAATCTTTTCTATTTGAATTATAAATTTTGGAAGAAGGTTATTTACTTACTTATATACATCTGTCACATAAAAAAAAGATGTGAAATGGCTGTCACGGATGTCGATCGCAAGGCAAGTACATATGCTGTATGTCATTGTCCACTTACCACAACACCTGCCACGAGTGCCACGACACCGGCCACGAATGCCACGACACCGGCCACGAGTGCCACGTGACCTGCCACAAGTGCCACGTGAACGGCCACGAGTGCCACATGACCTGCCACGTGACCTAGTTGTGGATTCTCTACTTGCCACATCACCTGCCACAAGTTATGGGGCTCCTAGCACCAAGTGACCCCCAGATATGGGCGATATTTCAAGTACTTTTCTGCAGCAGAGAATGACATTTTGTGACCCGACTTTGGGGCCACGTATCTCGGGGCCACTTATAGCTAGAAACCCCAAATTTGGTATGCAAACACAGTAGAACTAGCATTACAACGGGGTTACTTGGTGATAGAAACCCCAAATTTGGGGTTATTGTAGTGCCAGTTGTAATGTGTTTACATACCAAATATTTTAGGATTTCTAGCTATAAGTGGCCCCGAGATACGTGGCCTCAAAGTCGGGTCACAAAATTTAATTCTATGCTGCAGAAAAGCACTTGACAGATCGCCCCTATCTGGGGGTCACTTGGTGCTAGGAACCCCATAACTTGTGGCAGGTGACGTGGCAAGTGGACAATCCACAACTTGGTCACGTGGCCGGTCACGTGGCACTCGTGACCGGTCACGTGGCACTCGGACAATGACATACAGCATATGTACTTACCTTGTGATCGACATCCATGACAGCCATTTCACATCTTTTTTTTATGTGACAGATGTAAGTAACTAACCATCTTTCAAAATTTATAATTCAAATAGAAAAGATTAGAACAGAATAGAAAAAAATATAATTTAATAGAATAAAATAGAAAGAATATGCAACCATCTTATGAAATTCGAATTTCGAATAGAATAAATTTGAATTTCGAATAGTAGGAATTAAAAAAAATGTAATTAATTAATTTTAACTTTGGATAGAATAGATTAGAATAGAAATAGAGAATACACTAGAAAAACAATAGAATAGAATAGAATATAGATACTATCTATTTCATGTTTAATTTTTTTTGCAGATTACTATTTTTTACATAAGGTATTAGCATTTATTTTATTTTTTTGCAGATCTCCTGCAGACTATTATTATCTATTTAGTTTTCTCACCAGGTCTCCTGCAGACTATTAGCATCTATTTCTTTTTTAGCAGATCTCCTGTAGACTATTAACAGCCATTTCACTTCTTTTTTTTTTGCAGATCTCCTGCAGACTGTTAGAATCAATTTCATTTTTTTTTCAAAGTCGGGTCGCAAAATATTTTTGAATCCGCTTTAAATAGTATCAACATGATTCGAAATTATTTCAACCGCATTTAAAACTATTTCAACCGCATTTGAAACTATTTCAACCGGATTCAAAAATATTTTGCGACCCGACTTTGGGTCCATGTATCTCGGGGTTACTTGGTGATAGAAACCCCAAATTTGGAGATGTTGTAGTGCTAGTTCTTCTGTGTTTGCATACCAAATTTGGGGTCTCTATCACTAAGTGACCCCGAGATACGTGGACCCAAAATCGGGTCGCAAAATGTCAAGCACTTTACTGGAGCAGAGAATGACATTTTGCGACCCGATTTTGGGGCCACATATCTCGGGGCCACTTGTAGCTAGAAACCCCAAATTTGGTATGCAAACACAGTAGAACTAGCACTACAACATCTCCAAATTTTGGGTTTCTATCACCAAGTAACCCCAAAATACATGGACCCAAAGTCGGGTCGCAAAATATTTTCGAATCCGGTTGAAATAGTATCAACATGATTCGAAATTATTTCAACTGCATTTGAAACTATTTCAACCGGATTCGAAAATATTTTGTGACCCGAATTTGGGTCCATGTATCTCGGGGTTACTTGGTGATAGAAACCCCAAATTTGGGGTTATTGTTTTTCTAGTCTATTTTCTATTTTATTATAATCTTTTCTATCCAAAGTTAAAATTAATTAATTACAAATTTTTAATTCATACTATTCGAAATTCAAATTTATTCTATTCGAAATTCGAATTTCAGAAGATGGTTGTATATTCTTTCTATTTTATTCTTCTAAATTATATTTTTTTTCTATTCTGTTCTAATCTTTTCTATTTGAATTATAAATTTTGGAAGAAGGTTATTTACTTACTTATATACATCTGTCACATAAAAAAAAAGATGTGAAATGGCTGTCACGGATGTCGATCGCAAGGCAAGTACATATGCTGTATGTCATTGTCCACTTGCCACAACACCTGCCACGAGTGCCACGTGACTGGCCACGAGTGCCACGTGACCGGCCACAAGTGCCACGTGAACGGCCACGAGTGTCACGTGACCTGCCACGAGTGCCACGTGACCTGCCACGAGTGCCATGTGAACGGCCACGAGTGTCACGTGACCTGCCACGTGACCAAGTTGTGGATTGTCCACTTGCCACGTCACCTGCCACAAGTTATGGGGTTCCTAGCACCAAGTGACCCCCAGATATGGGCGATATGTCAAGTACTTTTCTGCAGCAGAGAATGACATTTTGTGACCCGACTTTGGGCCACGTATCTCGGGGCCACTTATAGCTAGAAACCCCAAATTTGGTATGCAAACACAGTAGAACTAGCATTATAACGGGGTTACTTGGTGATAGAAACCCCAAATTTGGGGTTATTGTAGTGCCAGTTGTAATGTGTTTGCATACCAAATATTTTGGGATTTCTAGCTATAAGTGGCCTCGAGATACGTGGCCTCAAAGTCGGGTCACAAAATTTAATTCTCTGCTGCAGAAAAGCACTTGACAGATCGCCCATATCTGGGGGTCACTTGGTGCTAGGAACCCCATAACTTGTGGCAGGTGATGTGGCAAGTGGACAATCCACAACTTGGTCACGTGGCACTCGTGGCCGGTCACGTGGCACTCGGACAATGACATACAGCATATGTACTTGCCTTGCGATCGACATCCATGACAGCCATTTCACATCTTTTTTTTTTATGTGACAGATGTATATAAGTAAGTAACTAACCATCTTTCAAAATTTATAATTCAAATAGAAAAGATTAGAACAGAATAGAAAAAAAATATAATTTAATAGAATAAAATAGAAAGAATATGCAACCATCTTATGAAATTCGAATTTCGAATAGAATACATTTTAATTTCGAACAGTAGGAATTAAAAAAAATGTAATTAATTAATTTTAACTTTGGATAGAATAGATTAGAATAGAAATAGAGAATACACTAGAAAAACAATAGAATAGAATAGAATATAGATACTATATCTATTTCATGTTTAATTTTTTTTGCAGATTACTATTTTTTACATAAGATCTCCTGCAGACTATTAGCATTTATTTTATTTTTTTAGCAGATCTCCTGTAGACTATTAACAGCCATTTCACTTCTTTTTTTTTTTTTGCAGATCTCCTGCAGACTGTTAGAATCAATTTCATTTTTTTTTTCAAAGTCGGGTCGCAAAATATTTTCGAATCTGCTTTAAATAGTATCAACATGATTCGAAATTATTTCAACCGCATTTAAAACTATTTCAACCGCATTTGAAACTATTTCAACCGGATTCAAAAATATTTTGCGACCTGACTTTGGGTCCACGTATCTCGGGGTTAGTTGGTGATAGAAACCCCAAATTTGGGGTTATTGTTTTTCTAGTCTATTTTCTATTTTATTATAATCTTTTCTATCCAAAGTTAAAATTAATTAATTACAAATTTTTAATTCATACTATTCGAAATTCAAATTTATTCTATTCGAAATTCGAAATTCAGAAGATGGTTGTATATTCTTTCTATTTTATTCTTCTAAATTATATTTTTTTTCTATTCTGTTCTAATCTTTTCTATTTGAATTATAAATTTTGGAAGAAGGTTATTTACTTACTTATATACATCTGTCACATAAAAAAAAAAGATGTGAAATGGCTGTCACGGATGTCGATCGCAAGGCAAGTACATATGCTGTATGTCATTGTCCACTTGCCACAACACCTGCCACGAGTGCCATGTGACCGGCCACGAGTGCCACGTGACCGGCCACGAGTGCCACGTGACCGGCCACGAGTGCCACGTGAATGGCCACGAGTGTCACGTGACCTGCCACGAGTGCCACGTGACCTGCCACGAGTGCCACGTGAACGGCCATGAGTGTCACGTGACCTGCCATGTGACCAAGTTGTGGATTGTCCACTTGCCACGTCACCTGCCACAAGTTATGGGGTTCCTAGCACCAAGTGACCCCCAGATATGGGCGATATGTCAAGTACTTTTCTGCAGCAGAGAATGACATTTTGTGACCCGACTTTGGGCCACGTATCTCGGGGCCACTTATAGCTAGAAACCCCAAATTTGGTATGCAAACACAGTAGAACTAGCATTATAACGGGGTTACTTGGTGATAGAAACCCCAAATGTGGGGTTATTGTAGTGCCAGTTGTAATGTGTTTGCATACCAAATATTTTGGGATTTCTAGCTATAAGTGGCCCCGAGATACGTGGCCTCAAAGTCGGGTCACAAAATGTAATTCTCTGCTGCAGAAAAGCACTTGACAGATCGCCCATATCTGGGGGTCACTTGGTGCTAGGAACCCCATAACTTGTGGCAGGTGACGTGGCAAGTGGACAATCCACAACTTGGTCACGTGGCACTTGTGGCCGGTCACGTGGCACTCGGACAATGACATACAGCATATGTACTTGCCTTGCGATCGACATCCATGACAGCCATTTCACATCTTTTTTTTTATGTGACAGATGTATATAAGTAAGTAACTAACCATCTTTCAAAATTTATAATTCAAATAGAAAAGATTAGAACAGAATAGAAAAAAAATATAATTTAATAGAATGAAATAGAAAGAATATGCAACCATCTTATGAAATTCGAATTTTGAATAGAATACATTTTAATTTCGAACAGTAGGAATTAAAAAAAATTAAATTAATTAATTTTAACTTTGGATAGAATAGATTAGAATAGAAATAGAGAATACACTAGAAAAACAATAGAATTGAATAGAATATAGATACTATATCTATTTCATGTTTAATTTTTTTTGCAGATTACTATTTTTTACATAAGATCTCCTGCAGACTATTAGCATTTATTTTATTTTTTTAGCAGATCTCCTGTAGACTATTAACAGCCATTTCACTTTTTTTTTTGCAGATCTCCTGCAGACTGTTAGAATCAATTTCATTTTTTTTTTCAAAGTCGGGTCGCAAAATATTTTCGAATCTGCTTTAAATAGTATCAACATGATTCGAAATTATTTCAACCGCATTTAAAACTATTTCAACCGCATTTGAAACTATTTCAACCGGATTCAAAAATATTTTGCGACCCGACTTTGGGTCCACGTATCTCGGGGTTAGTTGGCGATAGAAACCCCAAATTTGGGGTTATTGTTTTTCTAGTCTATTTTCTATTTTATTATAATCTTTTCTATCCAAAGTTAAAATTAATTAATTACAAATTTTTAATTCATACTATTCGAAATTCAAATTTATTCTATTCGAAATTCGAAATTCAGAAGATGGTTGTATATTCTTTCTATTTTATTCTTCTAAATTATATTTTTTTTCTATTCTGTTCTAATCTTTTCTATTTGAATTATAAATTTTGGAAGAAGGTTATTTACTTACTTATATACATCTGTCACATAAAAAAAAAAGATGTGAAATGGCTGTCACGGATTTGGGGATGTTGTAGTGCTAGTTCTCCTGTGTTTGCATACCAATTTTGGGGTTTCTATCACTAAGTGACCCCGAGAAACGTGGACCCAAAATCGGGTCGCAAAATGTCAAACACTTTTCTGCAGCAGAGAATGACATTTTGCGACCCGAATTTTGGGCCACATATCTCGGGGCCACTTGTAGCTAGAAACCCCAAATTTGGTATGCAAACACAGTAGAACTAGCACTATAACATTTCCAAATTTGGGGTTTCTATTACTAAGTGACCCTGAGATACGTGGACCCAAAGTCGGGTCGCAAAATATTTTCGAATCCGGTTGAAATAGTTTCAAATGCGGTTGAAATAGTTTCAAATGCGGTTGAAATAATTTCGAATCATGTTGAAATAATTTCGAATCCGGTAGAAATATTTTCGAATTCGGTTGAAATATTTTCGAATGCGACTGATTTTCGAATTCGGTCGAAAACGAAATCCGAAAACGAATTTAACAAATTTAACGAATCTAACTAAACAAAATTAATTAATTAACGAATTAAAACGAAACGAAACGAAACAAATTTTTTCCTTTTGCACATGTCTACTGGCCACATCACCTGCTACAATTTTTGGTTTGTCCACCTGCCACGTCACCTGCCACGTCACCTGGCCACATCACCTTCCACAATTTGTGGATTGTCCACTTGCCACGTCACCTGCCACGTCACCTGGCCATGTCACCTGCCACAATTTGTGGATTGTCCACCTGCCCCGTCACCTGGCCACATCACCTGGCCACGTCACCTGCCACAATTTGTGGATTGTCCATCTGCCACGTCACCTGGCCACGTCACCTGCCACAAGTTGTGGATTGTCCACTTGCCACATCACCTGCCACGTCACCTGGCCACGTCACCTGCCACGTCACCTGGCCACGTAACCTGCCACAAATTGTGGATTGTCCACCTGCCACGTCACCTGGCCACGTCACCTGCCAGGTCACCTGCCACAAGTTGTGGATTGTCCACTTGCCACGTCACCTGCCACATCACCTGGCCACAAGTTGTGGATTGTCCACCTGCCACGTCACCTGCCACAATTTGTGGATTGTCCACCTGCCACGTTACCTGGCCACGTCACCTGGCCACCTCACCTGGCCATGTCACCTGCCACAAGTTGTGGATTGTCCACTTGCCACGTCACCTGCCACGTCAACTGGCCACGTCACCTGCCACAACTTGTGGATTGTCCACCTGCCACGTCACCTGGCCACGTCACCTGCCACAATTTTTGGATTGTCCAACTGCCACGTCACCTGGCCACGTCACCTGGCCACGTCACCTACCACAAGTTGTGGATTGTCCACTTGCCACGTCACCTGCCACATCACCTGGCCACGTCACCTGCCACAATTGTGGATTGTCCACCTGCCACGTCACCTGCCACAATTTGTGGATTGTCCACCTGCCACGTCACCTAGCCACCTCACCTGGCCACGTCACCTGCCACAAGTTGTGGATTGTCCACTTGCCACGTCACCTGCCACGTCACCTGCCACAACTTGTGGATTGTCCACCTGCCACGTCACCTGGCCACGTCACCTGCCACAATTTGTGGATTGTCCACCTGCCACGTCACCTGGCCACATCACCTGCCACGTCACCTGGCCACGTCACCTGCCACAAGTTGTGGATTGTCCACTTGCCACATCACCTGCCACGTCACCTGCCACGTCACCTGGCCACAATTTGTGGATTGTCCACCTGCCATGTCACCTGGCCATGTCACCTGCCACGTCACCTGCCACAAGTTGTGGATTGTTCACTTGCCACGTCACCTGCCACATCACCTGGCCAAGTCACCTGTCACAAGTTGTGGATTGTCCACCTGCCACGTCACCTGGCCACATCACCTGCCACAAGTTGTGGATTGTCCACCTGCCACGTCACCTGCCACAATTTGTGGATTGTCCACCTGCCACGTTACCTGGCCACGTCACCTGGCCACGTCACCTGGCCACGTCACCTGGCCACCTCACCTGGCCAGGTCACCTGCCACAAGTTGTGGATTGCCAACTTGCCACATCTCCTGCCACATCACCTGCCACGTCACCTGGCCACGTCACCTGGCCACGTCACCTGGCCATGTCGCCTGGCTACGTCACCTGCCACAAGTTGTGGATTGTCCACTTGCCACATCACCTGCCACGTCACCTGGCCACGTCACCTGCCACAAGTTGTGGATTGTCCACCTGCCACGTCACCTGCCACGTCACCTGCCACATCACCTGCCACAATTTGTGGATTGTCCACCTGCCACATCACCTGGCCACGTCGCCTGCCACGTCACCTGGCCACGTCGCCTGGCTACGTCACCTGCCACAAGTTGTGGATTGTCCACTTGCCACATCACCTGCCACGTCACCTGGCCACGTCACCTGCCACGTCACCTGCCACAAGTTGTGGATTGTCCACCTGCCACGTCACCTGCCACGTCACCTGCCACATCACCTGCCACAATTTGTGGATTGTCCACCTGCCACATCACCTGGCCACGTCACCTGCCACAATTTGTGGATTGTCCACCTGCCACGTCACCTGCCACAATTTGTGGATTGCCCACCTGCCACGTCACATGGCCACGTCACCTGCCACGTCACGTGGCCACGTCACCAGCCACAAGTTGTGGATTGTCCACTTGCCACATCACCTGCCACGTCACCTGGCCACGTCACCTGCCACAATTTGTGGATTGTCCACCTGCCATGTCACCTGGCCATGTCACCTGCCACGTCACCTGCCACAAGTTGTGGATTGTCCACTTGCCACGTCACCTGCCACATCACCTGGCCATGTCACCTGCCATAATTTGTGGATTGTCCACCTGCCACGTCACCTGGCAATGTCACCTGCCACGTCACCTGCCACAAGTTGTGGATTGTCCACCTGCCACGTCACCTGCCACAATTTGTGGATTGTCCACCTGCCACATCACCTGGCCACATCACCTGCCACAAGTTGTGGATTGTCCACTTGCCAACGTCACCTGCCACATCACCTGGCCACATCACCTGCCACAATTTGTGGATTGTCCACCTGCCACGTCACCTAGCCACGTCACCTGCCACAAGCTGTGGATTGTCCAGCTGCCACGTCACCTGCCACGTCACCTGCCACGTCACCTGCCACAATTTGTGGATTTTCCACCTGCCACGTCACCTGGCCACGTCACCTGGCCACCTCACCTGGCCACGTCATCTGCCACAAGTTGTGGATTGTCCACTTGCCACGTCACCTGCCACATCAACTGGCCACGTCTCCTGCCACAACTTGTGGATTGTCCACCTGCCACGTCACCTGGCCACGTCACCTGCCACAATTTGTGGATTGTCCACCTGCCACGTCACCTGGCCACGTCACCTGGCCACAAGTTGTGGATTGTCCACTTGCCACATCACCTGCCACGTCACCTGCCACGTCACCTGGCCACGTCACCTGGCTACATCACCTGCCACAAGTTGTGGATTGTCCACTTGCCACATCACCTGCCACAAGTTGTGGATTGTCCACTTGCCACGTCACCTGCCACATCACCTGGCCACGTCACCTGTCACAATTTGTGGATTGTCCACCTGCCACGTCACCTGGCCACGTCACCTGCCACAAGTTGTGGATTGCCCACTTGCCACGTCACCTGCCACATCACCTGGCCACGTCACCTGCCACAATTTGAATGTAGTTGTGGCCTACAGTACATAGGACACACAAAAAGACCCTTGAGGATACGCATTAAGGAACACGTACAAAACATAATAAAAGGCTTTGACAAGCACAACGTATCTAAACACTTCCTATTACACCACAATAAAGACCCGTCAGAATTAAAATTTTGGGGAATTGAACCATACACCAAAACACTGGCGGGGGCGCCATAAGGTGAGGACTCTAAGTCAATTAGAGTCCAAATGGATTTTTACCCTCGACACTTTTGTGCCGAGGGGCTTAAGCGTGGAATTTGACCTCAATTGTTTTCTTAGCGATTTCTGAAGCACTTATAATTATGTTGCATTTTTACATGCATTTATTATAAACTACATCCCTGATTCTATTTCATCTAGTTCCATTCCCTCCAATCTTAATTCATATATATATTTTTTAACTTTTATGCCATTATATATTTATGAACTTCAGTTTTTTAGCTTCACTATGTATATTTTAGGAATATGCACGATATATAGTGCATGGCATATAATATGCATGGCATATAGTGCCTATAAATTCTTTGTTTGCAGGATAAGCCTACGTCTATCTTATGCACACCAGACCTACCTACATACCGAGACAATAATAAGCCCCACCCACATATTGGAATCTCGGCTGTTGTTTCTTAAATCCTTTAAATTATTTAAATTATTTATGTTTCCTTACCGACAAACTGTATCCATACTTATAAACACCTTAACTTGAGCTATTGGATACAAGTATTAGTCACAGTTACATTTAAACTATGTTTTTTAATCATTGTTTTCAATAAAGGTATTCCCTTAATCTATATAGAGTCTGCACACATAGACTTCAAAAACATGGCCGCCAGATTCCGCATATTTAGCATAGGGAAAATGGCGGCGGGTGTTGTGGTTTTTAGACAACCAACAAAATGGCCGCGTCCATATGAAAAGACGTCCCACAAGAAAATGGCCGCCAATGATAGTTTACATTGGACCACAAGAAAATGGCCGCCGCATTCATTAGTATAGTATCTCTATTTAAAGACAACAATCATGCCTTCCCATCATCCCCTGATGAAGTCACGTGACCGTAACGCCACGCGTAGGGACGGAAAAGGCATAGAGACAGACGGAGGCTAACGAGCTCGCCGCTCGTATGAGATAAGTTTTTTGCACTTAATGTTAATGTGAGTACCTAGTATATGCGCCGAATAAACGTACCCTGCTGGTTTTTACATACTTCACTATCGAGATATCCCTTGTTTCCTTTTGCTTCTTGCAAACCATGGTGCCATTTGAGAGATAACCCAGCACTTAGGATCCAGTGACTGACCCAGGACCCCATGTGAGGAACCAACATTCCCATTGCTTTCATATGCGGTTACCTTGCTACCGCAAGGTAAGAGGCCACCCTCACTTCATAGTGTGTGCTGCACAGAACAAGAGATAATTTTATCTCTATACCACCCTGCAAGAAAAACGGGACACATTTTTGAAGAGAGCACTTCTGTTGCTACTAGCACCGCCAGCGGATGCATTTCTGAATTTATTGAACTGTTGCTGTTTTAGTTCACATTGGACACTTATGTTTTTTAGCACATTGTGCACATTGTTTCAGACACTTGCACAGGAACTGTGTGATTAACGGCTGTTGCACATTGCAGCCGTTCATGTATTTATTTTGCACTTTATTGTCACTTTTTTGATATATTGACAGTCTGCACATTGCACTTTGGCAGTTCACATTGTGACTTGGTCTTATGTTTTAAGCTTATGTGTATACCCCAAGTTGCATCACTATTTTAAGCTTCATTTTATTCACATATTATTTTATCCCCAATTGGATTTATTTTCTACCAGTATTTTATTCTGTATTTTATTCATATTAGCATTTATGCACTTTTGGATTTAATATTATATTATATTTTTTTACCGAGCATAGAGGTTACCCCTCACGCAGTATATATTTTGAACAGCGCAACACCACATTTTTATCTCTATTTATTACCTATGGGTTCGGCTTGACCCTTTCGGTGACTGCAGCAGTTCATTTATTTTATTCATTTATTTTTACCTACCGATTTCCTCCTCTCTGGTAGCGCAGGATTAACCCCCCTTTTCCTGAACCAACAAACGCCAGGTACACAATTGTCCGGCAGCAAGGGCACAGTTCTGGAGGATGACGAGGTGGAGGATGAGGAGGAGGAGATGGAGGAGGAGGAGGAGGAACCATGTTCACAGCAGGGTGGCACCCAGACCAGCTCATGGCCATCACTGGTGCGTGGCTGGGGGGATACAGAGGACACAGACAATACACCTCCCACAGAAGACAGCTTTTCTTTGCCTCTGGGCAGCCTGGCACACATGAGCGATTACATGCTGCAGTGTTTCCGCAACGACCGCCGAGTTGCCCACATTTTAACTGGTGCTGATTACTGGGTGGCCACCCTGCTGGATCCCCGTTACAAGGACAACGTACCGTCCTTAATTCCCTCACTGGAGCGGGATCGTAAGATGCGTGAGTACAAGCGCACGCTGGTAGACGCGCTGCTGGTGGCATTCCCACCTGACAGCGGGCATACGGTGGAAGCACAAGGCGAAGGCAGAGGAGGAGGAAGAGGTCGCCAACGCAGCCGGGGCACCGCCAGCACCTCAGAAGGCAGGGTTAGCATGGCCAAAATATGGAAAAGCTTTGTCAGCACGCCACAACAACCAGCACCACCAGCTGAGATGGAACGTCTTAGCAGGAGGCAGCATTTCACCAACATGGTTGAGCAGTATGTGTGCACAGGCCTACACATACTGGATGACGGATCTGCCCCCTTCAACTTCTGGGTCTCCAAATTGGGCACATGGCCTGAGCTTGCCCTTTACGCCTTGGAGGTGCTGGCCTGCCCTGCAGCCAGTGTATTATCTGAACGTGTATTTAGCAAGGTGTGGAGGAGGTCCAGGCACAAACATAGCACATTCACTTACTTCACTGCTTAGGTTTCTCAAACAGTTTAAGGCACTCGGTCTCTGCCACAGACCGTGAGGTTGGTCTATGCCACAGACCGGGTGTACAAGGCCCCTGCCACGGACCTGGAGAACTTTGGTCTCTGCCACAGACCAGGGTGTATAAGGCCCCTGCCACGGGCCGGGTGAATAAGGCCTCCGATACAGTCAGGATGACCTTGAGCTTCTCCTTCTAAGAACTAGCCCATATCAAGGGGAAGACATCTCTCCAGGGAGTCAACAGACCCTTCCTTCACCGTGCCTTCAGCATCGGGCCATCGGAAGGTTCCTCCCTTCCCTGGAACAGGGTCCCCTACACAAGGCGGCACCCAAAGACTCCTCGACCCTTAGCGGACTCCAGACGAAGGCTCTGGACCCCAGGCTTTACTCCCGCCCCTAGGCCCCCATACCCAGGGCAGCAGGAACTCCAGGATAGTACCTCACCCCGGGCTAAAGGTGCCCGAGATGGAACAGGAACACGTGCATCAAGGCCGAAGGCACCTGGGCGCGGACTCCACTGGACATCAGCCCACAGGCCAAAGGTGCCAAGAGGGGACACAAAAGGCACAGCACTGTATCGACGTTTCAACCCTAGCCTACCATGGCAGTGCCACCTGTAGGCCGCAGGGAACTGCACACCAATACTGTCCCTCGAGGACAAAATGGTCCATGAATCCTACAGAATTAGGGTGTTTA
The DNA here is from genome assembly GCA_029206835.1 of Rana muscosa. Lineage (NCBI taxonomy): Eukaryota > Metazoa > Chordata > Amphibia > Anura > Ranidae > Rana > Rana muscosa. The sequence continues at coordinate 633,369,091 of CM055117.1, read as the reverse complement.
AGCCTATTTACCACTCAAACACTTCCCTTAAATTTAGCACCCCGCTACATTTTTATTTCAAAGTATTTTATTTTCCCACTAGCTTATCCATTAAATTGAATAATTTTTTCCAGAAAGGGCGTATTCTGGGGCATTCCCACCATATGTGTGGCATCGTGATGTTGAGTTTCTGAGGTTCTTAATGACTTCCTGTACTTCTTCTGCTGAAAAGGGGGCCTCCAGCATATTTTTTAATTTTTTTAATGTTATTTTAAGTTATTTCCCTATCCACATTTGTTTGCAGAGCACTTCCCATGCTCTTAACAAAATTTTTCTGCCATTTGCAGCCCTCTAGCCCTTTCCATGAGTTTTTTAGAGCCTTTTTAGTCCTCAGAAGTTCGGGTCCTCATTGACTTCAATGGGGTTCGGGTTCGGGGTAAAGTTCGGGTCAAGTTCGGTCCCGAACTCGAACTTTTTTCCGAAGTTCGGCTGAACCCGTCGAACCCGAACATCCAGGTGTCCGCTCAACTCTATTGATAAACTAAATGAATGGACCTCTGATTCTGATTTGGTATGTTATAGTCACATGTGCCTTAAAACCATTGCATTTCAGTATCTCACACTGGATGGCTTACAGGCTTTCAATATGTATCCAGTCAGGACTCAGGAGGCAACAAGGATCTGAATATATTCCTGTTATAGCTGTTGTGTAATAGTTTGCTTTGACAGACATATTTAAAATATTACTGGAAATATTAAAAGCCAAACGTGCTTTAGCTTTTGCAAATCTGTACTTGGGTTAATAGGAGAGATTGGGCCCAATTCACGAAGAGGTATTTTCCTCTTTAAAATCTGAAATAAAATAGCTAATTTCATTTAGTTTTTCCAAAAAATGTTTGCAACTTACAAAAAAACACTACTAAACTAAAGCATGAGTTATTTCATCAAAATCTGAGGTATTGATCTCATGACGTGATATTCAAGTGAAATGGATACAGTGAAGGATTAGAACCTGTCAGTTTTTATTGCTAATAAAGAGCCAAAATAATTTAAACTGTAGAAATCTGCCAACTCACGAAGTCAATGCAGTACCTGCCGCATACATATGTATTAATACAAAAGTAAAAAGGTGACTGGAATATCAGTCAAAGGGAAGCTGCTTTCGGAGGACACACATGGTGTAACAAAAGCAACTAAGTTAAATTAAGTAAATACAAAATATCTTTATGTAGCGGGGTCTTTAAATTTAGTTGGGGTACACCTGGGTGGTAGTATGACCCAGGTGTGTAATTGTGAGAGGTTTTGGACCCCTTTGTGTGTTCGTGGAGGATTGGGTGGTGTATTATTCTCCCTGGCCTGTGGGTGGTGGTGTACCCGCAGGCTCAAGGTAGAATCACTACCACAGTGCTACCCTTTTTGTCCCTTTCCGGAGACGGTACGGCAAGGGCAGGGAACCGGCCGTGGTGTCGAAAGGGAGGGGATAAAAGGGGGAGACGCCCTCACCACGAGGTCTTCGAGGATCTTCTCTTCACGCACCCAGGCACCTTAGGCCTGGGTGCGGGCGGTTCGGAGTTCTGGCCCAGGCGCCCTAGGCCTGGCCGGAATGGAGTTGGAGTCCATCCCAGGCACCTTCAGCCTGGGGTGAGGTACTAGATCGTAGGCCTGGGGCCCAGTAACTTCGACTGGGCCCCACAAGGGTGAAGTGATCCAAGGGTCCCCGAGGTGGACGGGACCCGCATCTGAGGTGAGGAGGCAGGGAGGTCACCCGTCCGGAGATTCCGGAGCAGCATCAACCCGGTGACGGATGGGCCTTCGGTAACTCCCTCAGAGGGACATCTTCCCCTGATAGGGGCCACAGCGCAGCGAAGGTACTCCTAAATACGTTCTCTTGAGTTGCTGGTAGAGACTCATAAGTTCCATGTTCTGTGCTAACCAAGGCTACGATAACCACTGGTGAAACCACAGTGGTTTAGACTGAAATTAGGATAGTGCCTCGACCTGCTCATCCCACCGTATCAGGCTGTTAAGAAAATGTTCCAACCAGTTGGCTACAGAAGTACTGTTTATTGTGGAGCTTACAATAAAACAAGAGTTGGACTGTGATCGGTGTGTGGACTCTGGATAATGGGAGCAAAGGAGGGTACCAGCATAGCAGGACTGAGTTTCATAACCAAAACACATTGGCCCGAGGAAGTTACTGATACTGGCCTTCACCTCATCCACAGCCATGGGGAGGACATGGGCCGTAGCGCATCTCACTCTGTTGTGTGACATACCCCTAGAAAAAGGAGACGGGGTGAGGCCGCTACACGTGGGGGCTCGTGATCCGGGATGAAATGTGTATTGACTTTGAGATTTGAAATGGCTGTGTCTGGACTTTGCTGCCCGGAGGAGTGCCAAGCAGGTCGGCCATGTGATTGGCCAAAGTGCGTCCCTGTGCTCGAAGTCGTGGAAATGACCCCAAGACGGGAAAGGCCCATGCAGAAAGAGCGGGAAGAGGGAGAAGTCCAGCCGTGTGAAGTACTACATGTGGGGACTTTTGCTGCACTGCGCCATGAGGCACCCCGTGACTGCGCAATTCGTGGGCAGAGACTGGAGAAAGCCCACGAAAACGTGCAAGTCATGGGAGGAGTCTGGCCATGTGAGGAGATACACGTGGAGACTTCGGCGCGTGGTCAGTGCGTGATGGAGCAGCAGATAGTCGGGATGGCCTCAAGCTCCCCGTGGATTCGGGTTCCCTACCCCACGAAGATGACTGCTTTTGCTGCTCCCCTTACAGACACGGGGATAAGACTCAGGCCCAGAGGGCAGTTGGCTTTGTACTCATGCAGAGACACTGAGGCCCTCGGTGTGATCTGTCCCAGATGCTCGGGACTGGTGGTCCACCTGAAGCCATTTGGGCGTTGCGAAGCATGCAAGGAGTTCCTGTTCGAGGTGGAGCCATCCACAGTAAGGCCCCGGGCCCTTCGCCTCAACAGCCTCACAGGTACCGCTACTCCAGAAGGGGAGATCCAGGCCTATGCGGAGATTCCCGGACGCACTGACCAGGGCGACGTGACTGCCCAACCAGAGACTGAGAGAGAAAAATCAGAGGATGCTGCTTCGGTCACCACAGATTCTCTGCTCCCACCTCCGAAGAGGAAAGTTGGCCTGGTGCAGGCCTCCTATGGTCGTGGAAGAGCTTGACCCCGTCGCTTGCCAGGTCTGGATGGATCCGGTTGGAAGAGTCCTGGACATCCCAGTTCTACAAAAGATCAAGGTGAGCCAGGGGCTGAGACTGTGGTGGTGGTTGGAGGTGTCGGGAGTCCCCAGTTGGTGGAGCCCGCAAGGGAGGGTAGTTCCACGTCTACTAGAGACTACCTTCCCGCTGAGATGTATGACACCTCCGACCTGGAATCGCTGTCAGACTGCGGAGATGATGGGGAAATAGATGAACTGTTTCACCGGAAGGGCTGGGACAAATGCCCGTTACCCGTGCTACGTGAACCGCAGGATTCCCCTATGTCTGTGGGAGATAGCACGCCCCGGATGCAGGTCCCGGAGCTTACAAGGAAGTCTAGTCCCCTGGCCAACTTTCCACATTCCACAACATCACCCGTTTTGGTAGCGGGGATGCAGCGTGCTTCATTGCGGGCACCAAGAGCGAAGCTGCCTGAGGTAGTGAAAGTACCTCGGCACCCGGAGGCCATCGTTCAACCAGGAGAAGGTGAGCGGGATGCCATGCCTCCTTTAGCCAGATTGCAAAGACTTTTATCCCAGAAAGTCGCCCATGAGTACGGATGGGAATATCCCTATTTGCCTCGGGACTTACTTTACGAAGTTGAGGTCCTGCGACAGAGATGGTACGACAAATTTGTTTGGGAAAAACTCAAAGTGCCTCATGCCCGGCGATACTTGTCCTGTTCACCACCAGTGTCGAAAAAGTTCAAAGACTGCAGAGCAGACTGGATGTTGGGGCGCCACATTTATGCGGACAAGGTGCTTATCTGCCGGAAGGATAAAAAGGATGTCAACTATTCGATTGAGGTTTTTGATAAGCACCTAAAGCCTTTGTTTTTGCCTGACCCGAAGTTCTATCTGTGAGAAGAGACTTACTTGTTTTTCCTTGCAGTTTCTGGAAATGTCCTTGCTGGAACATTCGAACTGTACCCTGTTTTTTTGTGTTTTTTTTTTTTCTACTCTTTGGAGGAATGAGAGCAGTTTTGTTGTTCGTTCTCTCTTCTTCCGGACATCAAGGACAGAGAATTTTTTGGGGGTGGATTCAGTGTAGGGATGCAGGAAGAAGGAAGACTTTGCTAAGTGTCATTGCCGCGGCGCTGTCACCAGGTGGCAGTGTTGCGCAACGGTTGTTGGAATTCTACACTTGCATTACTTTGCCATTGAAGCGAATGGGTTTCTCGGTTGATAGGCTCATTCGTTTCAAGTCAACACACAATGTTAGGATGTTTCTGTGTTTTTTTTCTTGTTTCCCTCATGCAGGAGATTCGTCCGTCAAGATTACTGAGTATGGGGTGGTTCTTAGACAGTGACGGGAGGGATTGTATATGTGAATGTTCAGATGGTTTTATGGAAAAGTTTTTTTTTGTTATATTCCCTTTCCCCTTGAGCAGGTCTTGGCACAAACAGGGTTTAAATTTTTTTAGGGATAGCCTCTGGGGCCAGGCTTGTGTCACCACTCCATGGGAGACATGGGTTTGCACCAGACGCTGGGGACCAGCGTCAAATCACAGGGGGGAGTATGTAGCGGGGTCTTTAAATTTAGTTGGGGTACACCTGGGTGGTAGTGTGACCCAGGTGTGTAATTGTGAGAGGTTTTGGACCCCTTTGTGTGTTCGTGGAGGATTGGGTGGTGTATTATTCTCCTTGGCCTGTGGGTGGCGGTGTACCCGCAGGCTCAAGGTAGAATCACTACCACAGTGCTACCCTTTTTGTCCCTTTCCGGAGACGGTACGGCAAGGGCGGGGAACCAGCCATGGTGTCGAAGGGAGGGGATAAAAGGGGGAGACGCCCTCACCACGAGGTCTTCGAGGATCTTCTCTTCACGCACCCAGGCACCTTAGGCCTGGGTGAGGGCGGTTCGGAGTTCTGGCCCAGGCGCCCTAGGCCTGGCCGGAATGGAGTTGGAGTCCATCCCAGGCACCTTCAGCCTGGGGTGAGGTACTAGATCGTAGGCCTGGGGCCCAGTAACTTCGACTGGGTCCCGCAAGGGTGAAGTGATCCAAGGGTCCCCGAGGTGGACGGGACCCGCATCTGAGGTGAGGAGGCTGGGGAGGTCACCCGTCCGGAGATTCCGGAGCAGCATCAACCCGGTGACGGATGGGCCTTCGGTAACTCCCTCAGAGGGACATCTTCTCCTGATAGGGGCCACAGCGCAGCGAAGGTACTCCTAAATACGTTCTCTTGAGTTGCTGGTAGAGACTCATAAGTTCCATGTTCTGTGCTAACCAAGGCTACGATAACCACTGGTGAAACCACAGTGGTTTAGACTGAAATTAGGATAGTGCCTCAACCTGCTCATCCCAACGTATCAGGCTGTTAAGAAAATGTTCCAACCAGTTGGCTACAGAAGTACTGTTTATTGTGGAGCTTACAATAAAACAAGAGTTGGACTGTGATCGGTGTGTGGACTCTGGTTAATGGGAGCAAAGGAGGGTACCAGCATAGCAGGACTGAGTTTCATAACCAAAACACATTGGCCCGAGGAAGATACTGATACTGGCCTTCACCTCATCCACAGCCATGGGGAGGACATGGGCCGTAGCACATCTCACCCTGTCGTGTGACATACCCCCTAGAAAAAGGAGACGGGGTGAGGCCGCTACATTTATAAATGTCAAATATTGAATGAAAATTTGTATCAGAAATCACACATATAAGTACCCTTCTTCCACCAATAAAAAAGATAATTGTCATCGGGGAGATTTTCCTTCACTTCCTGTCCCATAGCCAAACAGGAAGAGAGAGGAAATCCCTGCAAATGGAAGAAATATCTTGGGGACCCCAAGGTCACCAGAACTAGTGTCCCCATTGGAAGGTTTTTACTTTTATTTTCAATGATCACAGTAAACAGGACACATATAGGAGGGCGAATCTCCCTAATGCACAGACAGAAATAAAAACCTGACAGGTGTTCTAATCCAAAAAGTTTTGCCTTTAGTTATTCTTTAGAGCGGAGTTCCACCCAAAAGTGGAACTTGCGCTTAATTGCTTCCTCCCCCTCCGATGTCACATTTGGCACCTTTCGGGGTGGAGGGGGGAATGGGAATCTGTTTTAGACAGGTCCCCTTCCCCACTTCCGGGAGACTGGACTGCGGCCCGATCTCTCGGAAGTTCGGCCCCCTCCTCCTTCCCCCGCCGCTGAGCCAATCAGAAAACGATTCGCACATGCGCAGTAGTGAACCGGGCGTGAAGCCAAAAGGCTTCACTGCTGGGTTCCCTTACCTGGAATGGCAGCGGCTGCACTCGACAGTGGATCCAAAGATTGGCTGGGGTGGCAACATTGCGGGCTCCCTGGATGGGTAAGTGTCTGTGACATGGGGGTCACTTTGGACACAGGGTGAGCCAGGAATCAATGGACATTGAGAATATGGCTTGGATTGCTTAAAATGGGTCTGTAATATTTATCCACCATATTCCCCAGGATAGCTGTAAAGAACTATCTACTGTTTTATGAACTCAACAGGTTAAATTAAGAGAGGCTGATATGTCTCCTGTCTCCTTGTGTAATGCTAATGAGCCTCACCTATGCTACAGGCCCTTTCATTGTGATGATGTGGATTGGAGCTTAGTAAACCGTCTGGCTCCATATTATGGGATGTGGAAGTGTCTTCTGTGAAGAGGGGGGGGGAATCAACCCCCCTGCCTAAGACTGTTTATCAAAGGAGAAGTTTGAACACACCTGACCTGTATCACCATTGGCATTGGACAGTTTAACCCGCCCTGTTCCCCAAGGTTGGGAGGGAAGGGTTTTGAAGAGAAATGTGTTACCATGTGTTTTGAAAATAAAGTCATTCCCTGTTTTGGAACTTGAATACAGAGCGTTGTCTCGTATCTGGGGGGAGAATCATTCGTATGGGGTCTTATTTGGCTGGTTGGAGTGTCTGGTGGCTGTCGTGTGGTTGGAAAGGGAATATCCTAACAGTGTTAACCCCTTTCATACTTGGGGTGCCGTTACAATTGTTGGCAAGCAGTGGGATTTATCCCCACAGCCAGAAGGACAGCTACAAGAGGACACAGGACAATGGAGGCACAGTATGAACGGCTAAAGCTCTCCACCCTCAAAGACTTACTGGAGAACCGGGGAAGACCGGCCAACAACCGTAAGAAGAGGGACATTATCAGAGAACTAGTCGAAATGGATGGAACCGAAAGGCCCAGCGTAACAGACAGGACACCCGAAGAGGCAAGTTTTGATCGGGCTGTTAAACTAAGACTGGCACAGTATGGTCCTAACCCTCCAGCGGAGATCATAGACCTAGTTATAGCGGCTGTGGACGCAAATTGGCTACATCAAAAAGGTGCTGCAGCAGCAGAAGTCACAGCAGCACCAACTGCAAGGAGAGGAGAGGTACAGATACCAGCCCCCATGGAAGAGGAATTCAGAAGGAGGTTACAAGAGATGCAGATACAGCATAGAGGACCAGTATCAGAGGAGGTCCTGCTGGGATGGTCTGATTCGATCCGCTGCGAACTCTGGAAGAAAGCGCTTGCTCTTGACAGCAACACCAGGGAAAGGTTCTCCCCTCCATCTATGTAAGGTACTGGTCGCAGTATGAGGTACGAATGCCGTTATTGGGGGAACAACCAAAGCAGGAGTGGACAACTGAGTTAAGCAGGCTGATCCGGGCAGAGATGCGGTTGGACGAGAGCTACAGAGCCCTCCGGTGGTATGTAGCCCAAGAGTGCCCATGGTCAGCGGATGACAGCCCCACGGAAGGCTTTGACTATGATGGCCTGGGATTGTTGTATTGGAGGCTGTCCAGTGACCCTGACTTTGGGAGTGCTCGGGAGTGGCGTTTGTAGGAAATAAGAGCACAGAGAGCAAAGACTGAATGTCTCGGAAGGGCACTGGGCACAGGAAGATTTGGAGTTTCTGGCCGTTCAGGAATGGGAGCTGGAGATTGCCTACAGACAGCTGCTAGACTCGGCTCAGCAGCAGGGTGGGGCCCCCTTTACCTGGGACTATCAGGAAATACCAGTTGACAACTATGAAATCCTGGCTGAAGAATCGGCAGTGGAAAATCTGAAGATTGCCATCCCTAAAGCCGAAGTGGATGATATGGAGTTCCAGGGAGCTAGCCTGGCTGAAGAATCGGCAGTGGAAAATCTGAAGATTGCCATTCCTAAAGCCGAAGTGGATGATATGGAGTTCCAGGGAGCTAGGGCAGTTGGCTCATCTCCCCAGCCACAGATTACAGAAGGTATGGACTTAAGGGACTGTTCAGAGGATGTTATGGATTATGCATCGCCTGCTCAAGTACTGGCAGCAGGACAAATTATTGCAGACCCCTGCTCTACACCCGTGGCAGTTTTGGAGGCCCGAGTTGAGAAGGTGATGGTTCCTCTTTCCGAGTGGATTTCGGAGATGCAGGGAGGAGAAGCAGCCATTTTCCCTCCCCAACAGTTAGCCAGAGCAGATGGTGTGGAGTCCCCAGCAGAAGTGCTGGCAACAGGGCAGAGTGATGGCAACCTCTGCCCAGCACCGGAAACAACTGTGGAGTTTCAGGGAGCCGGGGAAGTTGGCCCCTCTCCCCAGCAACCAGCTAAGGTAGTAAAGCTGTTACTCCCAGCTGAATAACTGGCAGCAGGGCAGAATGCTACTGGCCGCTGCACACAACTGCAACTTGAGCTGATATCGGTGGATGGGACTGCGGCCTCCACTCACAGCAACCCAGCAGAAGAGCTGGCAACAGAGCAGAGTGCCGCGGGCCTCTGCTCTCAACTAACGGAAGAGGGAGTTCCTGTGGTACTGGATGGGACTTCGGTCCTCACTGACACAACCCCAGAAAATGGTGGGACACTGGGACAGGAGAATGTCAGACTTGCTTTGCAAGCACTGGGGGATTTTCACCTACCACAAGTGGATGGGACTTCAGTCTCCACTTGTATACCCCTGGGAGGCTGGGCAGTCGGCCCAGATCCCCAACAGCATGACGGACTGAGCCCAGTCACCCTGTCTCCTCTCCAGCGGCTGAAAGGACTCCAGGGAGAAGGGCCAGTCCAGGCCTCTCCCCAGCGGCGGGTATGTTCTCTAAGAGAGGCAGAGGTTGGCTGGGTAAGTAATGCTCTGCTTGGAACAATTGATTTGGGGTACTGTGGGGATACCGGCATTGGAGGAATGGACCTATGGACTAACTTCGGAGTCAACCCGTCTGGGGTCCCCTCCTCTGTTAGTCTCCTGCCGAAAGGGGAGATGTGTGACATGGGGGTCACTTTGGACACAGGGTGAGCCAGGAATCAATGGACATTGAGAATATGGCTTGGATTGCTTAAAATGGGTCTGTAATATTTATCCACCATATTCCCCAGGATAGCTGTAAAGAACTATCTACTGTTTTATGAACTCAACAGGTTAAATTAAGAGAGGCTGATATGTCTCCTGTCTCCTTGTGTAATGCTAATGAGCCTCACCTATGCTACAGGCCCTTTCATTGTGATGATGTGGATTGGAGCTTAGTAAACCGTCTGGCTCCATATTATGGGATGTGGAAGTGTCTTCTGTGAGGAGGGGCGGGGGGGAATCAACCCCCCTGCCTAAGACTGTTTATCAAAGGAGAAGTTTGAACACACCTGACCTGTATCACCATTGTCATTGGACAGTTTAACCCGCCCTGTTCCCCAAGGTTGGGAGGGAAGGGTTTTGAAGAGAAATGTGTTACCATGTGTTTTGAAAATAAAGTCATTCCCTGTTTTGGAACTTGAATACAGAGCGTTGTCTCATATCTGGGGGGAGAATCATTCGTATGGGGTCTTATTTGGCTGGTTGGAGTGTCTGGTGGCTGTCGTGTGGTTGGAAAGGGAATATCCTAACGGTGTTAACCCCTTTCATACTTGGGGTGCCGTTACAGTGTCCATATAGTAAAAGTCAGCAGCTACAATATTTGTGTTTAAGGAAATCTACCCCAACAATTCTGTGCTTTTCCATATTTAGGTTTCTATGCTTTTATTGTTGAGAGAACTGATGAAGGTAGAGACTACTCCAAATTATATATTATATTTTTACGTTCCTTAAATACCTCATGCCTGGACCACTACTTATGGTGCATTTATTAATTTATTTCCATTAGTAAATTTACTTTAACGCTGTTTTATGAGGTATTTACCGAGTATTTTTGCTTTTTGAGCTAAATTCCGCATAGGGTGATAGTAAATAGAAATTTTCAGCATCGCATGAAATAACTAGAAAAATGTGTCATGTGATTCAATAATATAATTTTAGTGAATTGAACTCATTGTTTGGAAAAAATTATCTAGTGTATTGGAAAAAGCAAAAACGTGCATTTATTTATTTTTGCATTGTGGCCTGCAAAGCACTGCAACCACAACCAGAGGATCATGGTGCAGTGCTCTGGCTTCTGCAGACTCTTCCTCCAACCCAGGTCCGTAATGAGATATGGACAGGCCTGGACTGGGACAAAAAATAGGTCCAGGCATTTAAGACTGAGCAGCCAATTTTTCCAGGAGCCGAGGGGGGGAGGGATTGGTTTCAATAGGCATTCGCGGGGGTGGCTGGTGTCGGTGTCCTCCACACTGTAGTGTACAGGGGACATTGTGATATAATGGGGACAGCACTGTAAAGTGGTACTGTAATGATTACAGTGCTCCTTTACAGTTAGGCCCCTTTTATATTACAGTGCCCCTGCAATTATCCCCACCTTTTCTCTGTAATCACAGTGCCCCCTTTTACTCTCTACTCACTGTGCAGTTCTCCAGCTCCTCCTGCCCCCTTACATCAGAGTCCACACAGACCCCCCTTACATCAGAGCCCCCTTACATCAGAGTCCGCACAGACCCCCCTTACATCAGAGTCCACACAGAGCCCCCTTACATCAGAGTCCACACAGACCCCCCCTTACATCAGAGCCCCCTTACATCAGAGTGCACACAGACCCCCCCTTACATCAGAGTCCACACAGACCCCCTTACATCAGAGCACCCTTAAATCAGAGCCTGTACAGACCCCCCTTATATCAGAGTTCGCACAAACCCCCCCTTACATCAGAGTCCACCCAAAGCCCTCTTACATCAGAGTCCGCCCAGAGCCCCTATATATCAGAGTCCGACCAGAGTCCCCTTACATCAGAGTCCGCACAGAGCCACCCTTGAATCAGAGTCTGCACAGACCCCCCTTAGAGTCTGCAGAATTTCCACTTACTGTAAGGGGGAGCTCTGTGGATTCTAATGTAAAGGGGAACCCTTATTTAGGCTGGGTTCACACTTGTGCGATGCGGGAACCCTGTGAATCCAGCTCGTATATCGCACTGCGAACTGACAGTTCGGACATGAATCGGATCGCATGGGTGTAAACACCCATGCGATCCGATTCTGGTGTGGACCAAAAAAAGGGTCCTGTGCGTGTTTGGTCTGAATGCGATGCGATATCAGCCATACTATCTGTATGACTGAAATCGCATTGCACGGACATCACATGTGATTTGCAGTGCAGTGCAAATCACATGCGATATCGCACAGCGCACTAGTGTGAACCTGGCCTTAAGGGGGGATCTCATGTAAAGTGGTGTTCTGAGAACCCTGATTTAGGCCAGGATGTCCGTACAATGTGATTTCAGCCATACAGATAGTATGGCTGATATTGCATCCTATTCGGACCAAACACGCACAGGACCATTTTTTGGTCCAATACCAGAATCGGATCGCATGGGTGTACACACCTATGCGATCCGATTCCTGTCCGAACCGTCAGTTTGCAGTGCGATATGCGAGCTGAAATGGGGGTGTTGTTAACATTGTATGACACTCCCCAACAGTTCGCATATGGTAGTGTGAGCTGCTGTGCGAGTCGGGTGTGCGATGCGGGAACCCACAGTGGATTCATAGGGTTCTCACATCGCACAAGTGTGAACCCAGCCTATAGGGGGAATGTGTGCAAAGGGAAACTCTGATGTAAGGGGGTCTCTGGTCATCAAAGCCCCCCTCTTGCATCAGAGTCCACAGAGCACCCCTTAAATCCGTTTTACACACTGGGAGGCAGGAGAGAGAGGGGGATCTTACTCACCCCAGGATGGAGGCTCAGGCATAGGCTGTCTGCTTCCTTCACATCTCCCCGAGTTTGTGGGTGTGGCAGACACAGAAGTAGAGGGGCGGGAAGAGGAGGAGCAGTCCTTCCGAGCAGTGGGCAGAGAGCGGAACTGTTCGTGTCGGCTCTGAGGCTATGCTGTGTGTGAGAGAGCAACCTAGAAAGTTGGACTCCCCCTGGATAAAGAAGCCACAGGTGGACCACGCCGCTTATGAAAACAGATAACTTTTAATGGTACAAATTATTATTATTTTTTTTTAAAATAATAATAGAAAAATCAATACACAAATTACTGATGCTCAAAAAAAAAAAACCACACCAGCACCCACAGACAATTAAAATTAATATGATGACGTCATCAATATTAAAACCACAAACTACTTAAATGCGGACGCATGCATGCATTAGAGCAGGGTAATCAACTGGAAAATTGGTCCAGGTAATGGCCCTGTGTATAATAGGGCCAGTCAATAGGGCTAGACCAGTTCCAAAGGAACATGAAAAATGCAGTTGAAATTGTGGGACCCTGCCCACAGATGGTGGCAAGGAGAGCTCGGAATTTACGAGATACCTTGGTCCATTCAGAACACACAAGGGAGCGGACGACTAGCTGGTTGACCGATCTTCCCCCTCTAAAAGGGATGTATGCCTGTGGTCACTGCCAGATCTGCAGTCATGTTGAAAAAACAGCAGAGTTTACCAATGCGGATGGCAGCACCCGGTTTTCCATCAATAAATTTATTAATTGCGCAACAACCAGGGTAATCTATATGCTTGAATGTCCCTGTCATAAGTACTATGTTGGAAAGACCAAAAGACAGCTGCGCATTCGCATTGGTGAACATCTCCGGAGCATTAAAAACTCGGCCAAATATGTTAAAGATGTATGTCAACTGCATTTCTCTAAAGGTAAGGCCAGAGAGGAACTGTCTCCGATAGCTTTACATTTTGCCGAGTTTCATGACAGCAATATATCTGGCTTGAGGGTCAAGGGAATCTACACTCTGGACTTGTCAGCCAGACGAGGGGACTTCGATACAGTCCTCCTACAACGTGAAAAAATGTGGATCTTCAAACTTGGTACTATGGCCCCCATTGGCTTGAATGTTGAATGTAGCTTTCAGCCATTTCTGACCAGATAACCTTATGTATAAACTACTAGTGTCTTACCCTCTATACGATACCAGTATGTGTATGGAATATTTTAATTCACGCCATATGCACATCTAGGATGATACATACCTTTATTCCTTCCTTGAGGTTTTTATATGGCTAAATACCATTAAATGGTTACTGACTGGCTACATCCATATCGAGTCTATTGAGGTAGATTATTATGGTGGAGCCATGTCCTATACCTTTACCTATAGGGGGGTAATAAATCTTCTCCTACAAGTGCTATATTTCCCTACCTGTTTCTTTATTGGTTACTTTTTACTGCCAGTGTTCTGATTTATTTTGATTGATTTATCTATCTAATTGCCCACGTTAGTGTCTATATGTCTATCCATGGTGAACATTAACTGTTTGACTCATATTATCTGCCGTTTATTTTGCGTTCTAACCTAACAGGGGGATATACTATATTATCTAGCCCCTGTTGGCTTCTAGCAATGGGCCCCTGTTTACTATGGATGACATGTGGCAGGAATATGGGTAATGGCTATTATACATACCTATAGGGGTGATATCATTATCTCGTTTTTTTTTTTGTTTTTTTTTCATTTTTTATATATAAAAAAATGTTTTTATTTTGAAATATTTAAATTTATTTTTATAATTTGCTATCTATCCATTGCTGATGGTGATCTCTGCGACTGGTGAATGAACTTTTACTATAACAGTGTTTTAGGGAGTGACATCTAGTGGATTCCCTTTGCAACGCAGCTGGTACCACTTACAGGTTGATTCAAACTTATGTATATAAGGACCTGGTTTATGCCCCTCCCTATCCCTTGATGAAAGCCCCTCCTATGGGCTGAAACATGTCGGATTACATGTTGTAGTAACGTTCCTCCGTTACACACAGCGACGCTGTATGGACGCATGCGCTCTGCACTGAGACTGGACTGGACTGAGGTGAGTTGAAGCATCACGCTGTGTAGCAGGCTCTCTATATGCAGCTTGAGTGATTGTGGGAGCGGGACTTTTAGCTCTCTGCCCGATCCTGGATGACTGACGCCTGGAAGACTTATACAAGGCACTAATATTCCTCTTATCTAGGAGAATCAGCACCTTTGACCCCCGCACGGGGTGAACATGCCAATTACGGCCGTATTATCTGCTGTGAATGCCTCCTATTGATACAGAGAAGACAAACCCTGCAACACAGGACGAGTGTCTGCTGCTCCCAGGCTGGGTGAGGGGACCTTCGGTCCAAGCAATGTCACTTTATTCAGGCCGCTGTTCATGCTGCTGTTTCATCTAGCCACTTGATGATCACCACTGCCTGTCTTATCCACACTCAGTGGTTTTTTGCTGTCTGCTGCCACTTTGCTGCCCTGCATTGACCTGCGTTTTCTATTTTTGCTTTTTCTGCTTTTTGCTTGCTTCAACCAGTGAATAGATTGCTATAATGTGACCTATCCAATTTTCATTCATCATTGCTATTTCATACCAAAATACTCAATTAGAACTGTATTTTTTGCATAGTGTCACTTTTTTATCCCAGTTTCAGCTTTTCATTGCACAGCTATATCTGCATTTTTCATGTTCCTTTGGAACTGGTCTAGCCCTATTGACTGGCCCTATTATACACAGGGCCATTACCTGGACCAATTTTCCAGTTGATTACCCTGCTCTAATGCATGCATGCGTCCGCATTTAAGTAGTTTGTGGTTTTAATATTGATGACGTCATCATATTAATTTTAATTGTCTGTGGGTGCTGGTGTGGGTTTTTTTTTTGAGCATCAGTAATTTGTGTATTGATTTTTCTATTATTATTTAAAAAAAAATAATAATTTTTATACCATTAAAAGTTATCTGTTTTCATAAGCGGCGTGGTCCACCTGTGGCTTCTTTATCCAGGGGGAGTCCAACTTTCTAGGTTTCTCCCTGGTGGGTTTTTCTTTATATATCTATCTATAGGCCACAGAGACCGCACCTGACTTGGTGAGTCCGCCATCTAAACGTCACACTGTGCGTCTGTTATTTTTCAGGCATAGTGTGAGTGTACAGTATATACATAGTGAGCACTGGGACCTCTCCCCTTCTTTTCCTGGCTATATCCTTGGTCCGTGTACCACTTGGCCATATTGGCCATTTTTCTGGACCCTCTGCTCCTATAGGTATATTTTCTAATAAGAATTGAATTTTTCACATTTGATGCTCTGTAATTACCTTACTACCATAACCCACTCATTCACCAGTCGCAGAGTTTATACCACTGTATTGGTTCTTTAGTCTTTTATTTTTTCCATCCTTACTGGTATGGCCTATCAATTGGGTGATGATATTGACCTAGAAATCCAATCTGCCTTCACTAGGGAACCATGCACTGAGAAAGCAGATAACCAGCCCATTAAGGATCTGTTCAAACAACATAAAAAATTAACTATTAAATATTTAAATAGGAAATGGGACATTTCCTCCCTTGAATCCCATGTTAAAATCGGTGTCATTCCCAGAGGTCTACGCGAACGCGTTACACCTGCTGAACATTTACATACACCGAGATTTGTTGAAATATGGAAAGCCAAATGCCTAGAACATGGTTTATCGGTTATCCAGCTAATAGTTGATGAGGAGAAGCTTCAACTGGAGGAACTCAAAACTGAACTGGATAAAAGTAGTGAACTTTTGGAACCATTTAAAGGTCAAGTAGATTTTGACAAACACAATGAAATTCTAAAAAAAGAAATAGATAGGACACAAAAACATCTGATGAACACTAAACACAAATTTCGACAGAATCTTGACGATTTTGAGAAAGGTGAAGTATTTGATCCTACTCTTCATAGAGGACGTAGCCTTAGTAGACATAATCAAAAACGATCTACGACACGCTCCCGGAATAGACAATATTCATCAGATAGTGATGCTGGTGATGCACAGAAATCGGTGAACTTTGTAGATACTGCCGAGACTGGTGCATCAACATCATCTGTTCACAGTCTAGCATCACCAGGGGATTTTCCCAGGGAAGATCGCAGACTGGATCTACGAAGCAGAGGAAGAGGAAGAGAAGGAGGAGGAGGAAATCTCAGAGGCAGGAATCAGAGACAGACACGAACCCGCAGCTCCAAATAGTGAGTGACCCAATTGAGGTGTCTCCTGTTTGTGATATGAAGGTTATAAATCTGTCCCAATTTAAACTTGAACAAAGACACTATAGTTTACTTAGTAAGGGCCTGTCCTTCTCTCCGGTGTCCTCAATGGATGAGTTCACTGTATACAAGGACATTAATCTATTTTTACGTAAAGTAGTCTTTCAACTTTTCTATACAGGACATAAAACTGATACATCCCAGACTAATCAGGTTGTAATGACACCGGGAGATCAGGAGGAACAACTAGCCCTTGATAACCTCCTGGCACTCTTGGATGAACAACTTGAACCTTCTGGATCAGTAGATACAGATCAAACCAGAAGGCCAAGTGATATCTACATTAAATCTCTTAAAATGCCCCCGATACATAAATACCACTGGATACGTCTTTTTCTTGAAGTGGTTAAGAGAGACCTAGAAGGTATTGACTGGAAAAAACGTGGCCCAGACAACTTATCCAGTGAGGAACGTCTTGCTCTAGCTGAACTGGAAATGGCAGGTGATCTGACGATTAAGGGCAGTGACAAGGGGGGTAATGTGGTACTGCTGTCTGGTGACCTCTATGAGCGAGAGGTCTTCAGACAGCTTAGTGATGTTGTCACATATCGCAAATTGACCTCAAACCCGTTTCCTCCCCTGGTTGTCAGATTAAATCGATTATCTCTCTGGCTTTTGAGGCTAACTTACTTAATCTAAAAGAACGGGACTACCTGAAGGTGGGGGAATACAATAACCCCACCTTCTATGTGATCCCCAAACTTCACAAGTCCCTTACTTATCCACCTGGAAGGCCCATCGTGTCAGCAATTAACGGCCCACTAGAACGAGTGGGCAGATTTGTGGACAGCTTTATTAAAATGTTGGTCATCCAGCTGCCCTCCTATGTAAGGGATACCAGAGATGTCCTTGTCAAACTACAGGACTTGGAGGTCCCCCCTGGGGCTCTACTCGTCGGGATCGACGTGGAATCTCTGTACACGTCGATACCTCATGAGTGGGGCCTCAGGGCGGTTTCCTTCTTCCTGGATCTACACTATCCAGAATTTGGAGCTCAAAACGAGTTCATCCTGGAGCTCCTGGAACTGGCTTTGTCCAATAACTACTTCCAGTTTCTTGAGTGTTATTACCAACAGATCAGAGGCACGGCAATGGGTGCACCCTGGGCACCCTCATATGCCTGCCTCCACCTTGGACTGTGGGAGCTGGAGGTGGTCCACAGTATGCCGATGTACCTCAGCCATGCACTTCTTTGGCTGAGGTACATCGATGATGTCCTTTTGGTGTGGCAGGGCGATATGGAGCAACTACAGGAATTTCTACTTGAGCTTGGTGTTAACGATAGGAACATTAGGCTTACTTATACTGTTGACTCTAAGTCTATTTCCTTTCTGGACCTAAATGTTTCTATTGTTGATAACCGCGTGACCACGTGTACTTTCAGAAAGCCCACTGCCGCCAATACCCTTTTCCAGGCCTCAAGCCACCATCCTGATCACTTGATCAAGGGCATCCCTGTGGTTCAGTTTCTGCGTTTACGCAGGAACTGTACAAGTGATAATGATTTCAAACGTGAGGCAGTCGATATGCATGGCAGATTCAGAGAGCGGGGTTATTCCCAGAAATTGCTAGATAGAGCACGCAAAAAGGCTTGGAAAACCAATAGGTGTGATCTCCTTAAAACTCAATCAAAGACAGCTGTCAAAAACAAAGATAAATATAAAAATAATTTCCCACGTCTTGTCACTACCTAT
Source organism: Rana muscosa (assembly GCA_029206835.1). Classification (NCBI taxonomy): domain Eukaryota; kingdom Metazoa; phylum Chordata; class Amphibia; order Anura; family Ranidae; genus Rana; species Rana muscosa. The sequence goes on along the minus strand of CM055117.1, from coordinate 633,350,835 downwards.
GGTACACAATGGAATGATGTCAGGTTGGTCTTGGAAAAGCACTGGGGGTTACTTACAAGGTCCCCCTTGCTCCATGAAATTGTGGGACCCTGCCCACAGATGGTGGCAAGGAGAGCTCGGAATTTACGAGATACCTTGGTCCATTCAGAACACACAAGGGAGCGGACGACTATCTGGTTGACCGATCTTCCCCCTCTAAAAGGGATGTATGCCTGTGGTCACTGCCAGATCTGCAGTCATGTTGAAAAAACAGCAGAGTTTACCAATGCGGATGGCAGCACCCGGTTTTCCATCAATAAATTTATTAATTGCGCAACAACCAGGGTAATCTATATGCTTGAATGTCCCTGTCATAAGTACTATGTTGGAAAGACCAAAAGACAGCTGCGCATTCGCATTGGTGAACATCTCCGGAGCATTAAAAACTCGGCCAAATATGTTAAAGATGTATGTCAACTGCATTTCTCTAAAGGTAAGGCCAGAGAGGAACTGTCTCCGATAGCTTTACATTTTGCCGAGTTTCATGACAGCAATATATCTGGCTTGAGGGTCAAGGGAATCTACACTCTGGACTTGTCAGCCAGACGAGGGGACTTCGATACAGTCCTCCTACAACGTGAAAAAATGTGGATCTTCAAACTTGGTACTATGGCCCCCATTGGCTTGAATGTTGAATGTAGCTTTCAGCCATTTCTGACCAGATAACCTTATGTATAAACTACTAGTGTCTTACCCTCTATACGATACCAGTATGTGTATGGAATATTTTAATTCACGCCATATGCACATCTAGGATGATACATACCTTTATTCCTTCCTTGAGGTTTTTATATGGCTAAATACCATTAAATGGTTACTGACTGGCTACATCCATATCGAGTCTATTGAGGTAGATTATTATGGTGGAGCCATGTCCTATACCTTTACCTATAGGGGGGTAATAAATCTTCTCCTACAAGTGCTATATTTCCCTACCTGTTTCTTTATTGGTTACTTTTTACTGCCAGTGTTCTGATTTATTTTGATTGATTTATCTATCTAATTGCCCACGTTAGTGTCTATATGTCTATCCATGGTGAACATTAACTGTTTGACTCATATTATCTGCCGTTTATTTTGCGTTCTAACCTAACAGGGGGATATACTATATTATCTAGCCCCTGTTGGCTTCTAGCAATGGGCCCCTGTTTACTATGGATGACATGTGGCAGGAATATGGGTAATGGCTATTATACATACCTATAGGGGTGATATCATTATCTCGTTTTTTTTTTGTTTTTTTTTCATTTTTTATATATAAAAAAATGTTTTTATTTTGAAATATTTAAATTTATTTTTATAATTTGCTATCTATCCATTGCTGATGGTGATCTCTGCGACTGGTGAATGAACTTTTACTATAACAGTGTTTTAGGGAGTGACATCTAGTGGATTCCCTTTGCAACGCAGCTGGTACCACTTACAGGTTGATTCAAACTTATGTATATAAGGACCTGGTTTATGCCCCTCCCTATCCCTTGATGAAAGCCCCTCCTATGGGCTGAAACATGTCGGATTACATGTTGTAGTAACGTTCCTCCGTTACACACAGCGACGCTGTATGGACGCATGCGCTCTGCACTGAGACTGGACTGGACTGAGGTGAGTTGAAGCATCACGCTGTGTAGCAGGCTCTCTATATGCAGCTTGAGTGATTGTGGGAGCGGGACTTTTAGCTCTCTGCCCGATCCTGGATGACTGACGCCTGGAAGACTTATACAAGGCACTAATATTCCTCTTATCTAGGAGAATCAGCACCTTTGACCCCCGCACGGGGTGAACATGCCAATTACGGCCGTATTATCTGCTGTGAATGCCTCCTATTGATACAGAGAAGACAAACCCTGCAACACAGGACGAGTGTCTGCTGCTCCCAGGCTGGGTGAGGGGACCTTCGGTCCAAGCAATGTCACTTTATTCAGGCCGCTGTTCATGCTGCTGTTTCATCTAGCCACTTGATGATCACCACTGCCTGTCTTATCCACACTCAGTGGTTTTTTGCTGTCTGCTGCCACTTTGCTGCCCTGCATTGACCTGCGTTTTCTATTTTTGCTTTTTCTGCTTTTTGCTTGCTTCAACCAGTGAATAGATTGCTATAATGTGACCTATCCAATTTTCATTCATCATTGCTATTTCATACCAAAATACTCAATTAGAACTGTATTTTTTGCATAGTGTCACTTTTTTATCCCAGTTTCAGCTTTTCATTGCACAGCTATATCTGCATTTTTCATGTTCCTTTGGAACTGGTCTAGCCCTATTGACTGGCCCTATTATACACAGGGCCATTACCTGGACCAATTTTCCAGTTGATTACCCTGCTCTAATGCATGCATGCGTCCGCATTTAAGTAGTTTGTGGTTTTAATATTGATGACGTCATCATATTAATTTTAATTGTCTGTGGGTGCTGGTGTGGGTTTTTTTTTTGAGCATCAGTAATTTGTGTATTGATTTTTCTATTATTATTTAAAAAAAAATAATAATTTTTATGCCATTAAAAGTTATCTGTTTTCATAAGCGGCGTGGTCCACCTGTGGCTTCTTTATCCAGGGGGAGTCCAACTTTCTAGGTTTCTCCCTGGTGGGTTTTTCTTTATATATCTATCTATAGGCCACAGAGACCGCACCTGACTTGGTGAGTCCGCCATCTAAACGTCACACTGTGCGTCTGTTATTTTTCAGGCATAGTGTGAGTGTACAGTATATACATAGTGAGCACTGGGACCTCTCCCCTTCTTTTCCTGGCTATATCCTTGGTCCGTGTACCACTTGGCCATATTGGCCATTTTTCTGGACCCTCTGCTCCTATAGGTATATTTTCTAATAAGAATTGAATTTTTCACATTTGATGCTCTGTAATTACCTTACTACCATAACCCACTCATTCACCAGTCGCAGAGTTTATACCACTGTATTGGTTCTTTAGTCTTTTATTTTTTCCATCCTTACTGGTATGGCCTATCAATTGGGTGATGATATTGACCTAGAAATCCAATCTGCCTTCACTAGGGAACCATGCACTGAGAAAGCAGATAACCAGCCCATTAAGGATCTGTTCAAACAACATAAAAAATTAACTATTAAATATTTAAATAGGAAATGGGACATTTCCTCCCTTGAATCCCATGTTAAAATCGGTGTCATTCCCAGAGGTCTACGCGAACGCGTTACACCTGCTGAACATTTACATACACCGAGATTTGTTGAAATATGGAAAGCCAAATGCCTAGAACATGGTTTATCGGTTATCCAGCTAATAGTTGATGAGGAGAAGCTTCAACTGGAGGAACTCAAAACTGAACTGGATAAAAGTAGTGAACTTTTGGAACCATTTAAAGGTCAAGTAGATTTTGACAAACACAATGAAATTCTAAAAAAAGAAATAGATAGGACACAAAAACATCTGATGAACACTAAACACAAATTTCGACAGAATCTTGACGATTTTGAGAAAGGTGAAGTATTTGATCCTACTCTTCATAGAGGACGTAGCCTTAGTAGACATAATCAAAAACGATCTACGACACGCTCCCGGAATAGACAATATTCATCAGATAGTGATGCTGGTGATGCACAGAAATCGGTGAACTTTGTAGATACTGCCGAGACTGGTGCATCAACATCATCTGTTCACAGTCTAGCATCACCAGGGGATTTTCCCAGGGAAGATCGCAGACTGGATCTACGAAGCAGAGGAAGAGGAAGAGAAGGAGGAGGAGGAAATCTCAGAGGCAGGAATCAGAGACAGACACGAACCCGCAGCTCCAAATAGTGAGTGACCCAATTGAGGTGTCTCCTGTTTGTGATATGAAGGTTATAAATCTGTCCCAATTTAAACTTGAACAAAGACACTATAGTTTACTTAGTAAGGGCCTGTCCTTCTCTCCGGTGTCCTCAATGGATGAGTTCACTGTATACAAGGACATTAATCTATTTTTACGTAAAGTAGTCTTTCAACTTTTCTATACAGGACATAAAACTGATACATCCCAGACTAATCAGGTTGTAATGACACCGGGAGATCAGGAGGAACAACTAGCCCTTGATAACCTCCTGGCACTCTTGGATGAACAACTTGAACCTTCTGGATCAGTAGATACAGATCAAACCAGAAGGCCAAGTGATATCTACATTAAATCTCTTAAAATGCCCCCGATACATAAATACCACTGGATACGTCTTTTTCTTGAAGTGGTTAAGAGAGACCTAGAAGGTATTGACTGGAAAAAACGTGGCCCAGACAACTTATCCAGTGAGGAACGTCTTGCTCTAGCTGAACTGGAAATGGCAGGTGATCTGACGATTAAGGGCAGTGACAAGGGGGGTAATGTGGTACTGCTGTCTGGTGACCTCTATGAGCGAGAGGTCTTCAGACAGCTTAGTGATGTTGTCACATATCGCAAATTGACCTCAAACCCGTTTCCTCCCCTGGTTGTCAGATTAAATCGATTATCTCTCTGGCTTTTGAGGCTAACTTACTTAATCTAAAAGAACGGGACTACCTGAAGGTGGGGGAATACAATAACCCCACCTTCTATGTGATCCCCAAACTTCACAAGTCCCTTACTTATCCACCTGGAAGGCCCATCGTGTCAGCAATTAACGGCCCACTAGAACGAGTGGGCAGATTTGTGGACAGCTTTATTAAAATGTTGGTCATCCAGCTGCCCTCCTATGTAAGGGATACCAGAGATGTCCTTGTCAAACTACAGGACTTGGAGGTCCCCCCTGGGGCTCTACTCGTCGGGATCGACGTGGAATCTCTGTACACGTCGATACCTCATGAGTGGGGCCTCAGGGCGGTTTCCTTCTTCCTGGATCTACACTATCCAGAATTTGGAGCTCAAAACGAGTTCATCCTGGAGCTCCTGGAACTGGCTTTGTCCAATAACTACTTCCAGTTTCTTGAGTGTTATTACCAACAGATCAGAGGCACGGCAATGGGTGCACCCTGGGCACCCTCATATGCCTGCCTCCACCTTGGACTGTGGGAGCTGGAGGTGGTCCACAGTATGCCGATGTACCTCAGCCATGCACTTCTTTGGCTGAGGTACATCGATGATGTCCTTTTGGTGTGGCAGGGCGATATGGAGCAACTACAGGAATTTCTACTTGAGCTTGGTGTTAACGATAGGAACATTAGGCTTACTTATACTGTTGACTCTAAGTCTATTTCCTTTCTGGACCTAAATGTTTCTATTGTTGATAACCGCGTGACCACGTGTACTTTCAGAAAGCCCACTGCCGCCAATACCCTTTTCCAGGCCTCAAGCCACCATCCTGATCACTTGATCAAGGGCATCCCTGTGGTTCAGTTTCTGCGTTTACGCAGGAACTGTACAAGTGATAATGATTTCAAACGTGAGGCAGTCGATATGCATGGCAGATTCAGAGAGCGGGGTTATTCCCAGAAATTGCTAGATAGAGCACGCAAAAAGGCTTGGAAAACCAATAGGTGTGATCTCCTTAAAACTCAATCAAAGACAGCTGTCAAAAACAAAGATAAATATAAAAATAATTTCCCACGTCTTGTCACTACCTATGGTACACAATGGAATGATGTCAGGTTGGTCTTGGAAAAGCACTGGGGGTTACTTACAAGGTCCCCCTTGCTCCATGAAATTGTGGGACCCTGCCCACAGATGGTGGCAAGGAGAGCTCGGAATTTACGAGATACCTTGGTCCATTCAGAACACACAAGGGAGCGGACGACTATCTGGTTGACCGATCTTCCCCCTCTAAAAGGGATGTATGCCTGTGGTCACTGCCAGATCTGCAGTCATGTTAAAAAAACAGCAGAGTTTACCAATGCGGATGGCAGCACCCGGTTTTCCATCAATAAATTTATTAATTGCGCAACAACCAGGGTAATCTATATGCTTGAATGTCCCTGTCATAAGTACTATGTTGGAAAGACCAAAAGACAGCTGCGCATTCGCATTGGTGAACATCTCCGGAGCATTAAAAACTCGGCCAAATATGTTAAAGATGTATGTCAACTGCATTTCTCTAAAGGTAAGGCCAGAGAGGAACTGTCTCCGATAGCTTTACATTTTGCCGAGTTTCATGACAGCAATATATCTGGCTTGAGGGTCAAGGGAATCTACACTCTGGACTTGTCAGCCAGACGAGGGGACTTCGATACAGTCCTCCTACAACGTGAAAAAATGTGGATCTTCAAACTTGGTACTATGGCCCCCATTGGCTTGAATGTTGAATGTAGCTTTCAGCCATTTCTGACCAGATAACCTTATGTATAAACTACTAGTGTCTTACCCTCTATACGATACCAGTATGTGTATGGAATATTTTAATTCACGCCATATGCACATCTAGGATGATACATACCTTTATTCCTTCCTTGAGGTTTTTATATGGCTAAATACCATTAAATGGTTACTGACTGGCTACATCCATATCGAGTCTATTGAGGTAGATTATTATGGTGGAGCCATGTCCTATACCTTTACCTATAGGGGGGTAATAAATCTTCTCCTACAAGTGCTATATTTCCCTACCTGTTTCTTTATTGGTTACTTTTTACTGCCAGTGTTCTGATTTATTTTGATTGATTTATCTATCTAATTGCCCACGTTAGTGTCTATATGTCTATCCATGGTGAACATTAACTGTTTGACTCATATTATCTGCCGTTTATTTTGCGTTCTAACCTAACAGGGGGATATACTATATTATCTAGCCCCTGTTGGCTTCTAGCAATGGGCCCCTGTTTACTATGGATGACATGTGGCAGGAATATGGGTAATGGCTATTATACATACCTATAGGGGTGATATCATTATCTCGTTTTTTTTTTTGTTTTTTTTTCATTTTTTATATATAAAAAAATGTTTTTATTTTGAAATATTTAAATTTATTTTTATAATTTGCTATCTATCCATTGCTGATGGTGATCTCTGCGACTGGTGAATGAACTTTTACTATAACAGTGTTTTAGGGAGTGACATCTAGTGGATTCCCTTTGCAACGCAGCTGGTACCACTTACAGGTTGATTCAAACTTATGTATATAAGGACCTGGTTTATGCCCCTCCCTATCCCTTGATGAAAGCCCCTCCTATGGGCTGAAACATGTCGGATTACATGTTGTAGTAACGTTCCTCCGTTACACACAGCGACGCTGTATGGACGCATGCGCTCTGCACTGAGACTGGACTGGACTGAGGTGAGTTGAAGCATCACGCTGTGTAGCAGGCTCTCTATATGCAGCTTGAGTGATTGTGGGAGCGGGACTTTTAGCTCTCTGCCCGATCCTGGATGACTGACGCCTGGAAGACTTATACAAGGCACTAATATTCCTCTTATCTAGGAGAATCAGCACCTTTGACCCCCGCACGGGGTGAACATGCCAATTACGGCCGTATTATCTGCTGTGAATGCCTCCTATTGATACAGAGAAGACAAACCCTGCAACACAGGACGAGTGTCTGCTGCTCCCAGGCTGGGTGAGGGGACCTTCGGTCCAAGCAATGTCACTTTATTCAGGCCGCTGTTCATGCTGCTGTTTCATCTAGCCACTTGATGATCACCACTGCCTGTCTTATCCACACTCAGTGGTTTTTTGCTGTCTGCTGCCACTTTGCTGCCCTGCATTGACCTGCGTTTTCTATTTTTGCTTTTTCTGCTTTTTGCTTGCTTCAACCAGTGAATAGATTGCTATAATGTGACCTATCCAATTTTCATTCATCATTGCTATTTCATACCAAAATACTCAATTAGAACTGTATTTTTTGCATAGTGTCACTTTTTTATCCCAGTTTCAGCTTTTCATTGCACAGCTATATCTGCATTTTTCATGTTCCTTTGGAACTGGTCTAGCCCTATTGACTGGCCCTATTATACACAGGGCCATTACCTGGACCAATTTTCCAGTTGATTACCCTGCTCTAATGCATGCATGCGTCCGCATTTAAGTAGTTTGTGGTTTTAATATTGATGACGTCATCATATTAATTTTAATTGTCTGTGGGTGCTGGTGTGGGTTTTTTTTTTGAGCATCAGTAATTTGTGTATTGATTTTTCTATTATTATTTAAAAAAAAATAATAATTTTTATACCATTAAAAGTTATCTGTTTTCATAAGCGGCGTGGTCCACCTGTGGCTTCTTTATCCAGGGGGAGTCCAACTTTCTAGGTTTCTCCCTGGTGGGTTTTTCTTTATATATCTATCTATAGGCCACAGAGACCGCACCTGACTTGGTGAGTCCGCCATCTAAACGTCACACTGTGCGTCTGTTATTTTTCAGGCATAGTGTGAGTGTACAGTATATACATAGTGAGCACTGGGACCTCTCCCCTTCTTTTCCTGGCTATATCCTTGGTCCGTGTACCACTTGGCCATATTGGCCATTTTTCTGGACCCTCTGCTCCTATAGGTATATTTTCTAATAAGAATTGAATTTTTCACATTTGATGCTCTGTAATTACCTTACTACCATAACCCACTCATTCACCAGTCGCAGAGTTTATACCACTGTATTGGTTCTTTAGTCTTTTATTTTTTCCATCCTTACTGGTATGGCCTATCAATTGGGTGATGATATTGACCTAGAAATCCAATCTGCCTTCACTAGGGAACCATGCACTGAGAAAGCAGATAACCAGCCCATTAAGGATCTGTTCAAACAACATAAAAAATTAACTATTAAATATTTAAATAGGAAATGGGACATTTCCTCCCTTGAATCCCATGTTAAAATCGGTGTCATTCCCAGAGGTCTACGCGAACGCGTTACACCTGCTGAACATTTACATACACCGAGATTTGTTGAAATATGGAAAGCCAAATGCCTAGAACATGGTTTATCGGTTATCCAGCTAATAGTTGATGAGGAGAAGCTTCAACTGGAGGAACTCAAAACTGAACTGGATAAAAGTAGTGAACTTTTGGAACCATTTAAAGGTCAAGTAGATTTTGACAAACACAATGAAATTCTAAAAAAAGAAATAGATAGGACACAAAAACATCTGATGAACACTAAACACAAATTTCGACAGAATCTTGACGATTTTGAGAAAGGTGAAGTATTTGATCCTACTCTTCATAGAGGACGTAGCCTTAGTAGACATAATCAAAAACGATCTACGACACGCTCCCGGAATAGACAATATTCATCAGATAGTGATGCTGGTGATGCACAGAAATCGGTGAACTTTGTAGATACTGCCGAGACTGGTGCATCAACATCATCTGTTCACAGTCTAGCATCACCAGGGGATTTTCCCAGGGAAGATCGCAGACTGGATCTACGAAGCAGAGGAAGAGGAAGAGAAGGAGGAGGAGGAAATCTCAGAGGCAGGAATCAGAGACAGACACGAACCCGCAGCTCCAAATAGTGAGTGACCCAATTGAGGTGTCTCCTGTTTGTGATATGAAGGTTATAAATCTGTCCCAATTTAAACTTGAACAAAGACACTATAGTTTACTTAGTAAGGGCCTGTCCTTCTCTCCGGTGTCCTCAATGGATGAGTTCACTGTATACAAGGACATTAATCTATTTTTACGTAAAGTAGTCTTTCAACTTTTCTATACAGGACATAAAACTGATACATCCCAGACTAATCAGGTTGTAATGACACCGGGAGATCAGGAGGAACAACTAGCCCTTGATAACCTCCTGGCACTCTTGGATGAACAACTTGAACCTTCTGGATCAGTAGATACAGATCAAACCAGAAGGCCAAGTGATATCTACATTAAATCTCTTAAAATGCCCCCGATACATAAATACCACTGGATACGTCTTTTTCTTGAAGTGGTTAAGAGAGACCTAGAAGGTATTGACTGGAAAAAACGTGGCCCAGACAACTTATCCAGTGAGGAACGTCTTGCTCTAGCTGAACTGGAAATGGCAGGTGATCTGACGATTAAGGGCAGTGACAAGGGGGGTAATGTGGTACTGCTGTCTGGTGACCTCTATGAGCGAGAGGTCTTCAGACAGCTTAGTGATGTTGTCACATATCGCAAATTGACCTCAAACCCGTTTCCTCCCCTGGTTGTCAGATTAAATCGATTATCTCTCTGGCTTTTGAGGCTAACTTACTTAATCTAAAAGAACGGGACTACCTGAAGGTGGGGGAATACAATAACCCCACCTTCTATGTGATCCCCAAACTTCACAAGTCCCTTACTTATCCACCTGGAAGGCCCATCGTGTCAGCAATTAACGGCCCACTAGAACGAGTGGGCAGATTTGTGGACAGCTTTATTAAAATGTTGGTCATCCAGCTGCCCTCCTATGTAAGGGATACCAGAGATGTCCTTGTCAAACTACAGGACTTGGAGGTCCCCCCTGGGGCTCTACTCGTCGGGATCGACGTGGAATCTCTGTACACGTCGATACCTCATGAGTGGGGCCTCAGGGCGGTTTCCTTCTTCCTGGATCTACACTATCCAGAATTTGGAGCTCAAAACGAGTTCATCCTGGAGCTCCTGGAACTGGCTTTGTCCAATAACTACTTCCAGTTTCTTGAGTGTTATTACCAACAGATCAGAGGCACGGCAATGGGTGCACCCTGGGCACCCTCATATGCCTGCCTCCACCTTGGACTGTGGGAGCTGGAGGTGGTCCACAGTATGCCGATGTACCTCAGCCATGCACTTCTTTGGCTGAGGTACATCGATGATGTCCTTTTGGTGTGGCAGGGCGATATGGAGCAACTACAGGAATTTCTACTTGAGCTTGGTGTTAACGATAGGAACATTAGGCTTACTTATACTGTTGACTCTAAGTCTATTTCCTTTCTGGACCTAAATGTTTCTATTGTTGATAACCGCGTGACCACGTGTACTTTCAGAAAGCCCACTGCCGCCAATACCCTTTTCCAGGCCTCAAGCCACCATCCTGATCACTTGATCAAGGGCATCCCTGTGGTTCAGTTTCTGCGTTTACGCAGGAACTGTACAAGTGATAATGATTTCAAACGTGAGGCAGTCGATATGCATGGCAGATTCAGAGAGCGGGGTTATTCCCAGAAATTGCTAGATAGAGCACGCAAAAAGGCTTGGAAAACCAATAGGTGTGATCTCCTTAAAACTCAATCAAAGACAGCTGTCAAAAACAAAGATAAATATAAAAATAATTTCCCACGTCTTGTCACTACCTATGGTACACAATGGAATGATGTCAGGTTGGTCTTGGAAAAGCACTGGGGGTTACTTACAAGGTCCCCCTTGCTCCATGAAATTGTGGGACCCTGCCCACAGATGGTGGCAAGGAGAGCTCGGAATTTACGAGATACCTTGGTCCATTCAGAACACACAAGGGAGCGGACGACTATCTGGTTGACCGATCTTCCCCCTCTAAAAGGGATGTATGCCTGTGGTCACTGCCAGATCTGCAGTCATGTTGAAAAAACAGCAGAGTTTACCAATGCGGATGGCAGCACCCGGTTTTCCATCAATAAATTTATTAATTGCGCAACAACCAGGGTAATCTATATGCTTGAATGTCCCTGTCATAAGTACTATGTTGGAAAGACCAAAAGACAGCTGCGCATTCGCATTGGTGAACATCTCCGGAGCATTAAAAACTCGGCCAAATATGTTAAAGATGTAGGTCAACTGCATTTCTCTAAAGGTAAGGCCAGAGAGGAACTGTCTCCGATAGCTTTACATTTTGCCGAGTTTCATGACAGCAATATATCTGGCTTGAGGGTCAAGGGAATCTACACTCTGGACTTGTCAGCCAGACGAGGGGACTTCGATACAGTCCTCCTACAACGTGAAAAAATGTGGATCTTCAAACTTGGTACTATGGCCCCCATTGGCTTGAATGTTGAATGTAGCTTTCAGCCATTTCTGACCAGATAACCTACTGTATAAACTACTAGTGTCTTACCCTCTATACGATACCAGTATGTGTATGGAATATTTTAATTCACGCCATATGCACATCTAGGATGATACATACCTTTATTCCTTCCTTGAGGTTTTTATATGGCTAAATACCATTAAATGGTTACTGACTGGCTACATCCATATCGAGTCTATTGAGGTAGATTATTATGGTGGAGCCATGTCCTATACCTTTACCTATAGGGGGGTAATAAATCTTCTCCTACAAGTGCTATATTTCCCTACCTGTTTCTTTATTGGTTACTTTTTACTGCCAGTGTTCTGATTTATTTTGATTGATTTATCTATCTAATTGCCCACGTTCGTGTCTATATGTCTATCCATGGTGAACATTAACTGTTTGACTCATATTATCTGCCGTTTATTTTGCGTTCTAACCTAACAGGGGGATATACTATATTACCTAGCCCCTGTTGGCTTCTAGCAATGGGCCCCTGTTTACTATGGATGACATGTGGCAGGAATATGGGTAATGGCTATTATACATACCTATAGGGGTGATATCATTATCTCGTTTTTTTTTTTTGTTTTTTTTTTTTTTTTTTATATATAAAAAAAGTTTTTATTTTGAAATATTTAAATTTATTTTTATAATTTGCTATCTATCCATTGCTGATGGTGATCTCTGCGACTGGTGAATGAACTTTTACTATAACAGTGTTTTAGGGAGTGACATCCAGTGGATTCCCTTTGCAACGCAGCTGGTACCACTTACAGGTTGATTCAAACTTATGTGTACAGTATATACATAGTGAGCACTGGGACCTCTCCCCTTCTTTTCCTGTGTGTGAGAGAGACACACAGCTCAGCCCATGCGCTGGAGAAGACACAGGCATGGCCGCATAGTGGTAGGTGAGTGGCAGCCGTGGTCTGTGTTAACCCTTCCAGGCCGCGGTCGCCACTTACATACAGCTATGCGGCCTGGACATCAACAGGAGCGGGCGGCCCCGGCCCACCGGGCATATGCCCGGTCTGCCCAATGGCCAGTCCGGGCCTGGATATGGACCTTTGGTTATGAAGGAAATATCATTGGATGTATCAATATATCATTGGACTGCAAGTGCAGTGACCTCATCGCACTTGTGCTCTATTGAAAACTAGAATCCCTCTGCCACAGTGGAAGATGGAACTTGTAGTTTTTTCTTTCACAGATCTCTGTGAATGAATAATGCAGATTTAGAGGTGGAGACATGCACATCCACACCAAATTTAAATTTCTTTTTCGTACATCACGGGACACAGAGCGACTTAGTCATTACTAATGGGTTATATAGATTAAAATAGGAAAAATACTGCGCCAACCTTCAAATTTCTAGCAGCCTACACAACAACTGACAATAGTGTAAAGGAAAAATAATAAATAAAGTGTGGCGCTATGTGCAAACAGAAAAATATATATATATAAAATGTCTGGTTGGTAATTGGTCTATATAAAGACCCGTATATCGTGTTGAACCTGATAGTGGTTCTGTACACTTATGTAAAAAAGTGCATATACCCTACAAAAATTCAATAAGTGCAATGGCGTGAAATATATAAATAAATTTAAATAGGTAAATTAACCTAACACTGAAAAAATATATAATATAAAATGACATGAATATCATCTGTGAAAGTGATCCACAATATATATTAGTGTCCAATTTTCTGTGAGAAAAAAAAAAAAGGGAGAAAGTCTCTCGGTGAATGTGTGATCTGATACCAACATCAACACTGCATCAACACCACGTCAGGTGTGTAATGAATGGTAGGTACAGTCAAGACCAGTTCCTTGGATTTATGCGTTTTCTATGTTGCAACACTTAAAGGTGATATATGCCAATGGAATGTGAGTAAAGGGTGTATACTCTTACCGGATGTTGTAGATCCAACTCGCCGTACGGCGGTGGATCAATCGAGCTTGTGTCCACGCCCGGGACTGATAGATGTATATCCTGGGGACAGTCTTTCCTCAGCGTCCTTACGACGTTCCAGAGAGTATATCCCGAGGCTTTCCGACGTAACTCTCACTTCCAATGCGATAAGTCAAATATGACACCAGAATTTCACCATATGCGTAGTGTCACCATGCAACAAATGAGAAAAGAATTCTCCACATAGTGTAAATCCAAGATGGGATTTTATTTATCAAAGAATAAAAACACCCAATAAAGGTCTCACTGAACAATTAAACAGTCCAAAGCAAACTCCTTTGAAAACTTTGAAACTTCTCAGGGAAAAAAAAAACAAAACAAACAAACCAACAAATCCCAAAAATATATCAGCAGCTCTGTATTACAAAAATGCGTGGAGTGAGCACCAAGGCTAGCATGTAAACCCGACGCGTTTCGTCTAATGAGACATCAACTGGGGTACACGCCATCCTGGTGACCCCCACGCTATATATAGGAAGAGAAATTACCTTAATTTGGCGCCCCTGTGTGCGAATGTGCCTCTCACTTCCGGGATCAGAGCGTCTCCGTGTCACATGACCGGGTTTCTGCATCACATGGCCAGGTCATGTGTATCTTTTCACCGAATCAGCAGATCTAATGCGCCCTCGACGTGACTAACAGCGTCATCGCGTCATCGGCACGCATGTCCTCCGACGTGCATGTGCGCAAGGCATCCTGGGGGTTGTAGTTGCGACGCAACTAAGCAAAGCAACACAAACCAGCCGGCGTGTCTCCCATCCCCATCATTGATTGCAGACGTCACATGGATGTGATCACTCACAACCTCACGTGGGTGTCTCCATGTACGCCATGATTGCGCGCAAGGAGGATTGGGAATTGTAGTCGTAACGCAATAAAGCAGAACGACTCCACATCGCCAGCCTGTCTCCCAATATATGCCAGCAAACAACCACCGCACTCGGGAAAAACAACATATAGATTACCTTCAGGTGCTGGCACTGGCCAATTCCAAACCGGAAGTACCCTCCCCTATATAAGCCCCTCCCATCCGGGAGCACCTCAGTTTTTTGCCAGTGTCTAAGGTGTTGGCCAAAGAGTAACATGTGTTTTCACTGGGCTTGCGTACAGGTTCTTTTGGGCCTTAGTAAGCTGTTCCGGATCCCACCAAAAAAGCTTCATAGCTAAACGGTCGGTACCCGGGCCTTGCAGCAGAAGAGCAAGGTTTTGCCTGTAATGCCTCTCTTAGGAGGGCTGGACCCTGGGATCCAGAGCTCTGGTCATACCCACGACCAAGATGTTGTCTGTGCAGGGTGCTATACAGGTCCAGGGGAGTGGAATCCTTGGGAACCCGGTCCCTGAAGGTTTAATTACAATGCCTGCCGTGATAGGTGAAGTTTGGGCTTCTGTGGACCAAACAAAGTCCTGCGGCGGGGATCAGGTAAGTGGGGGCCCCCAGGAACTTGGTTCTATTGGGGGACCCCCAAGCCTAATTTGTCTTTCTGTCTGTTACCTAACGGTATTCCCGCTAATATCTGTGTATGCCTGTAACTACTGAAAATGTAAAATTTTAATAGTAGTCAAGAAAAAAAAAAAAGGACCGCGGTACCTGTGTTAAACCACTAGAGGCCGCTGTAGTCCATTTTTCTTGTCATGTGGATCTTTGGTTTTCTCAAGTCAAAAGATCCAGGCAGTTGGTAAGTTTCTCTGTGGGAATCCACTTCCTCTGCCCTGTTGCTGCGCTCATCCACTGCACAGGCCCTCCGGCAAAAAGGGCCCTGGCTCCTAGTCCCCTGTTTTGCACTTTAGTGGACACCAGCTGGTATATAGCAGCAACGGTGTTAGACTATTACCAGCAAAAATTGGTGTATGACGACGGGAATACCTCAGCTTTGTGCTTAAAGGATATGTCGTCCAGACGCTCCGGAAATAGGTCTTCCAGGAAGCCAAAGGGGTCTCCATCGGGCTCTGAGGATATTGGGCATGCTTGTACTGCACCAATCTCCCCTGAGAATTCAGATGTCAGTAGCCGTAGAAACCCCGCAGGAGGGCCTGGTGCTGCGGCTGTCCCCAGTCCACCTGCTCCTGTATATATAACAGAGGAGGTTTTATCCTCAACTCTGGGAGGATTGGAAGAGAGATTAACAGCATTGATCGCTGCTTCCCTGTCACAGGGAAAGCGCGTCCGATCTCCGTCTCCTCCTTCAGAGTGCCTGTTAGTGGAGGAACAGTCCCACACAGAGATCGACCTACCTGAAGGGGATCAGGATGAGGTTGATTCAGTTATGGAGGAATCAACAGTGGAAGAACCTTTCTCAGCATCTCAGGCTGAAAGATTATGGGTTCAGTCTCTGACTAACATGGTCCGATCAGCATTTAAAATGCCTCTGGCGGAACCACCATCCACTACGGTTTCCTCGCTGGGGTCGCTAAAAGCTCCCCAGGCTGTCTGTTCCTTCCCAATCCACCCTTTATTAGAAGGGCTTATTTACCAGGATTGGGAGCATCCTGATAAAATATTTGCTCCCCCCCAAGAGATTTCCGGTGATCTATCCCATGGAGGATAAGTTCATAAAAAAATGGAGGGTCCCTACAGTGGACACAGCCATCTCTTCTGTGAACAAATCACTGACATGTCCAGTAGATAATGTTCCAATGTTCAAAGACCCAATAGATAAAAAATTGGAGTCTTTACTAAAATCTGCTTTCTCTACAGCAAGCATGGTGACACAACCTGCGGTAGCAGCGATTGGAGTCTGCCAAGCAATGAAAGATCAGTTGAAACAAGTCTTAAGGGACTTACCAGATCAGCAGGCTCTTGCCCTAGCTGACCTGCCTAGAGCCTTGTGTTTTGCGGTGGACGCCATAAAGGATACAATCCAACAGGCCTCCCGCTTTACTCTGTCTGTAGTACATATGCGTAGGCTTCTGTGGCTCAAAAACTGGTCTGCTGAAGCTCCCTGTAAAAAACTGCTGGTTAGCTTCCCATTTCATGGAGAACGCTTATTTGGAGAAGATCTGGACAAATATATCCAGAAAATTTCTGCCGGTAAAAGTTCACTCTTACCGGTTAAGAACAAGGGTAGAAGTCCTTCTTTTAAGAGGCCTACTTCTCCAGTCCCGGGCACATCGGCTGTGAAGCAGTTCCGACGGCCTCCGCGGTCAAATTCAGGGGGCAGAAATCAGGGACAATCACAGGGTAACAAGAAGCCCTGGATCAAGAGAGGTACAAAACCTCCCCCCAAGGCATGAAGCGTTGCCCCCACTCAATCGGGTGGGGGGAAGACTTCAGTTGTTCACAGAGACCTGGCGGGACACCGTCAGAGACAGATGGGTGCTCTCCGCAGTAAGTCTGGGATACAAGCTGGAGTTAAAAGGCACTCCTCCTGCCCAATTTATGAGGTCAAACGTGCCAAGAGATCCCCAGAAGAGAGGATCCCTCCTTCTGGCACTAGAACAACTATTGCTCCAAGGTGTAATCATGAAGGTTCCCCTGGAAGAAAGCGGATTCGGGTTTTACTCGAACCTTTTCACAGTCCCCAAACCAAATGGGGACGTGAGGCCCATATTAAATCTAAAAGGGCTAAACAAGTTCCTAAATATCAGGACTTTTCGGATGGAGTCGATCCGATCGGGGGCCACCGCCCTACAAGGGCAGGAATGGTTAGCCTCGATCGACATAAGGGATGCTTATCTGCATATTCCCATCTTTCCGGCCCACCAGAAATTTCTACGCTTTGCAGTAGAAGGGCGCCATTTTCAGTTCAGAGCCTTACCTTTCGGTCTGGCCACAGCACCACGAGTGTTCACAAAAATTCTGGCCCCATTATTGGCCAATCTTAGAACACAGGGTGTAACGATAATGGCATATCTAGACGACCTGCTACTAATAGACCACTCAGTGGAAAAGCTGGATGTAGCTATTCACAAGACAATCAAGTATCTGGAATATCACGGTTGGATTATCAACCGGGACAAGTCAGCTCTAAGACCAGTCAAAAGTCTGGAATACTTAGGGCTAAGGCTGGATTCAAATCAGAGAAAGATTTTCTTACCTCCAGAGAAGGTGTCGTCTTTAAAAGATTTGACCCACTTAGTGGGTACAAAAAGAAAACCATCCATACGCCTCTGCATGAGGCTGCTGGGAAAAATGGTGGCTTCATTCAAAGCGGTACCCTACGGTCAATTCCATTCAAGGAATTTGCAAAGGGCCATACTGTCAGCCTGGAACAAAAAAGTTCAGGCTTTAGACTTACCAATGTCCCTGTCCCCTTCCGTTCGCAAGAGCCTCCATTGGTGGTTGGTGCCCCAGAATCTGGAAAAAGGGAAACCCTTCAGTCCGGTTACTTGGAAGGTAGTCACTACAGATGCCAGCCTCATAGGCTGGGGGGCAGTACTGGAGCAATGGTCTCTCCAGGGCAAGTGGTCAGAAGCAGAAAAGGCCCTGCCCATCAATCTCTTAGAGATACGAGCAGCCCGGTATGCCCTAGTAGCATGGACATCCAAACTCCAAGGGTCCCCTGTCAGAATTCAATCAGACAATGCCACAGCAGTGGCATAAATCAATCACCAGGGTGGCACCAGGAGTCGTGCAGCCCAGAGGGAAGCAAATTGCATCCTGGAGTGGGCAGAAAAATATGTCCCAGCCATATCCGCGGTTTTCATCCCAGGAGTGGAAAATTGGAGAGCGGACTTTTTAAGTCGCCAACAATTATGCCCGGGGGAATGGTCTCTTCACCCCGAGGTTTTCCAGGCAATATGCCAGCGGTGGGGAACACCGGATGTAGATCTGCTAGCATCCAGATTCAACGCAAAGGTGGACAGATTTGTGTCTCGCACAAGGGATCCTCTAGCTTGCGGCTCGGATGCCCTAGTGTTCCATTGGGATCAGTTCAAGCTGATATATGCATTCCCACCGCCACAATTGTTACCGCGATTACTCCGCAGAATCAGGGTAGAAAAGAAACCAGTGATTCTGGTGGCTCCAGCGTGGCCCTGAAGGGCATGGTACGCGGAGATTGTAAAAATGTCAGTGAGGAGTCCTTGGACCCTCCCACATCGTCCGGACCTGCTGTCGCAGGGACCGATATACCACCCTTCCTTACCAGCCCTAGGTTTGACGGCCTGGCTATTGAAGCCCACATTCTGAAAAAGAGTGGGCTCTCTAATTCTGTGGTATCTACCATGATCAATGCCAGGAAGCCGGTATCCAGGCAGATCTATTATAGGATCTGGAAAGCGTACATTACGTGGTGTGAGGCCAAGAAATGGCATCCACGTAAGTACGTGATAGGGAGGATTTTGGACTTCCTACAGTGGGCTGTAGATAGGAAGCTAGCCTTGAGTACTATCAAGGGTCAGATTTTGGCCTTGTCAATATTTTTTCAAAGGCCCTTGGCTTCGCATTCACTAGTCAAAGCTTTCATACAAGGAGTGATGCGTATTAGCCCTCCGGTTAGTATTCCCATATGTCCTTGGGACTTAAACCTGGTTCTGTCAGTTCTACAGAAACAACCGTTTGAACCATTGCAACACATTTCCTTGGTTCTTCTCACCAGGAAATTGATTTTCTTAGTAGCCGTTTGTTCGGCTAAAAGAGTATCGGAATTAGCCGCCTTGTCCTGTAAGGAGCCATATCTGGTTGTCCATAAGGACAGAGTAGTATTACGTCCTCATCCAGCCTTTCTTCCCAAGGTGGTATCGAGGTTTCATTTGAACCAAGATGTGGTTCTTCCTTATTTTTTCCCCAAACCTAGCTCGGTAGAGGAAAAGTTATTACATTCTTTGGATGTAGTAAGAGCAGTTAAAGCTTATCTAAAAGCCACTGCTCAGATTCGCAGAACGGATACTTTGTTTATTCTGCCGGAAGGCCCTAAAAAGGGTCAGGCAGCATCAAAATCCACTTTAGCCAAGTGGATTCGACAGGTCATAATACAAGCCTATGGCTTGAGAAAGAGACCGCCTCCGTTCAAAGTTAGGGCGCACTCCACAAGAGCAGTTGGAACTTCATGGGCAGTGCATCACCAGGCCTCCCTGGCTCAAGTATGTAAGGCCGCAACATGGTCTTCGGTACACACGTTTACTAGATTCTACCAGGTAGACGTTAGAAGTCAGGAGGATGTCGCCTTTGGCCGCAGTGTGTTGCAGGCCGCAAAAGATCCTCATGCCTGATGGCGCCCAGCTTATGTATCCCTCCCCTCATTTGGCATTGCTTTGGGACGTCCCATTAGTAATGACTAAGTCGCTCTGTGTCCCGTGATGTACGAAAAAGAAAAAGGGATTTTTATAACAGCTTACCTGTAAAATCCTTTTCTTGGAGTACATCACGGGACACAGAGCTCCCACCCCTCTTTTTGGGACACTTATTGCTTGGCTACAAAACTGAGGTGCTCCCGGATGGGAGGGGCTTATATAGGGGAGGGTACTTCCGGTTTGGAATTGGCCAGTGCCAGCACCTGAAGGTAATCTATATAACCCATTAGTAATGACTAAGTCGCTCTGTGTCCCGTGATGTACTCCAAGAAAAGGATTTTACAGGTAAGCTGTTATAAAAATCCCTTTATAATGAGGTGGCAGTGAGTAAGAGGGTAAGGGGCACTTTGAGGGTGGGGGTCTGTGGACTCTGACCATGCTTTATACTATCACTATCATAAAGATTAGATGACTTTGTTTTTAAACATATTTTTTGAACTCTTGTATTCTTACACAGTTGCCAAATTGTTTGATTCCAAGTTGACTTTATATACAGATAGCTATTTCATGAAATAAATGCTATTTAAACTCCACATTTCAGCCACTACATTCTAATAGATCAGTTGTTTTTGATCAGAGGAAAACCTTAGAAGCCTTTCAGCATGAAAGATATAGAAGAGCTTATTACTTATTCGAACATAGCGTAGGTCAGATTAAAATTGGTAAAACTCATAACATTTCACAGTCAATAATCTGATGAATTGGGTGTTTTAGAGACATTGGAGCATTCTTCAAACATATGAAATCATAAAATATTTTCATTTCACAGTCACAACAAGTAAACAGATATTGGTTCTGTGGGATATGTTTTATCGCAGTCATTTTTACAAATCTGCAATACATACAGGAAGCAGTAGTACATTAAAGGTCATCTTTTTTTTTTGCACTTGTACAATTTTGCTGCAAATCTTTTTTACCATTTCTCTTTTGTTTTGTTTACCATCTCCCTTAGGCACTGGTGCTGGTGCCACAACACTGCAACCCCTCACAGATACTCTATTTGAGCGCAGGAATGAGCCCTGCTGCAAAATATTACAGCAAAAATTTAAATTCTACACGCCCCTGTTAAACAGGGGCTGAAAAATTGGGCTTTAGGCACTGGTGCTGGTGCCACAACACTGCAACACTTCACAGATACTCTATTTGAGCGCAGGAATGAGCCCTGCTGCAAAATATTACAGCAAAAATTTAAATTATACACGCCCCTGTTAAACAGGGGCAGAAAAATTGGGCTTTAGGCACTGGTGCTGGTGGCCAGAACCAAAAATATCAACATGAACATTGAGGAGGAATAGGATAGTCACTCAGCATAACAGGATAGTCACTCAGCATCAGCATAGGCAGTCTTGAAGGGATTTCACATTCATAAAAAAATTATTCGGTTACATCAGCATCAGGTGCTTGGTAGCTGGTGATCCAAGACTGATTTATTTTTATGAAGGTGAGCCGATCGACCGAGTCGGTGGACAGGTGCACCCTGTGATCGGTTACAAAGCCTCCAGCAGCACTGAATGTGCGTTCTGATAGAACGCTGGATGCAGGACAGGCCAGTAGCTCAATTGCGTACTGTGCAAGCTCTGGCCAGTGATCCATCCTCAAGACCCAGTAACCCAGTGGATTTTCGGTTGGAAAGGTCTCCAAGTCTGATCTTGCCCCTAGGTATTCCTGCACCATATAAATCAGACGCTCACGATGGTCGCTGGAAACGATCAGATCTTGGGGCTGCGGACTAAAAAATTGTCTCAACGCATCGGTCAGACGGCCGAAGCCTCAGCAACACGTTGTCCAGGACCAGGAAATTGTACCCTCCCAGGCTCTGGAAACGCATTGCACAAACCTTTCTGCAAGGCCTCCCGAGGATCTTTCATCCTCTGCTTCCTCTGCGACGGCAGGATAAGTTCCGCAACCTTACCCGTGTAACGTGGATCAAGAAGGGTTGCCAGCCAGTAATGATCCCTCTCCTTGATCACACGAATCCGAGGGTCCTTTCGCAGGCTTTGCAGGATCAGGGAGGCCATGCAGTGTAGGTTTGCTGAGGCATTCGGTCTGGAGTCCTCTGGGTCACGAAGGACGACATGATCTGCAGCCACCTCCTCCCAGCCACGTAAAAGTCCATGGGTTTCTGGGGACTGTAAATGATCCCTTGAAGACTGTTGCTGATGCTGAGTGCTAGGCTCCACCTCCATGCTGACACAATCCTCCTCCTCCTCCTCCTCCTCTTCCTGTGTGATTGGCGGGCCCGCAGGAACACTCTCTGGATAAAGGGGGCCTTGAGAGGTAAGGAAGTCCTCCTCTTCCTCCCTCTGTTCTGCCTTTAAGTGCCCTGTCCATTATTCCACGCAGTGTGTGCTCCAACAGGTACACAAGGGGGACAGTATCACTGATGCATGCACTGTCACTGCTCACCATCCTCGTGGCCTCCTCAAATGGTGACATGACAGTGCATGCATTCTTGATAATGAGCCACTGGCGTGGCAAAAAAAAGCCAAGCTCCCCTGACCCTGTCCTGGTGCCATAGTAGCACAGGTACTCATTGATGGCCCTCTGCTGCGTGTGCAGTCGCTGCAGCATGGCCAACGTTGAGTTCCATCTGGTGGGCATGTCACAGATTAGGCGGTTCTTGGGCAGGTTGTATTCCTTTTGGAGGTCAGCCAGCCGAGCACTGGCATTATATGACTTGCAGAAATGCACACAGACTTTCCTGACCTGCCTCAGGAGATCCTGTAAGCCCGGGTACCTGCACAAGAACTGCTGCACCACCAAATTTAGGACGTGAGCCAAACAGGGCACATGGGTCAGGTGTCCCTGTCGGAGGGCGGAGTGGAGGTTGGTGCCATTGTCGCAAACCACCATTCCTGGCTGAAGCTGGCATGGCGTCAACCACCTCTGAGCCTGCCCCTGCAGAGCTGACAGAATCTCTGCTCCAGTGTGGCTCCTGTCCCCTAAGCACACCAGCTCAAGCACCGCATGGCATCTTTTTGGCTGAGTGCTTGCGTAGCCCCTTGAACGCCTACGGAGCACCGCTGGTTCTGAGGACAAATCAGCACAGGAAGAGGCCATAGAGGAAGAAGAAGAGGAGGGGGTGGAGAAGAGAGGTGTGGCAGAATCACCACTACCAGCATTTTGGAGGCGTGGTGGCGGTACGAGCTCCAACAATACTGCACCCTGTCCTGCATTATTCCCAGCTGCCAGCAGAGTCACCCAGTGCGCCGTGAAGGATGGGTAACATCCCTGTCCATGCCTGCTGGACCATGCAACTTACCGCTGACTGCCCTGTCCTGCGATGCCAAGACATTGCCTTCCACATGCCGGTAGAGAGCCGGAATCGCCTTCTGTGAAAAAAAGTGGCGTTTGGGAACCTGCCACTGAGGTACCACATATTCCACAAATTCACGAAAGGGGGCAGAGTCTACCAGCTGAAAAATCAGCAGTTGAAGTGCTAGCAATTTAGCCAAGTTAACATTCAACCACTGGGCATGTGGATGGCTGGGAGCAAATTTCTTTTGCCGGTTTAGCAACTGGGGTCGGGAAATTTGCCTGCTTCAATCGGACGTTGGTGTAGCGATAGCAGATTGCCTGCATGTACTTGGCAGTGGCACACCTAAATCTACACCTTCATTCCTCTCAGTGAAGGTTTCTGAGAGGACTGAAGGTATAGTGGGGTTGGAGATCCCAGCTGATGAGGAGCAAGGAGAGGTCCGCTTTGTTCTTTGGTGTGGGTCTTTTAAGTACGCTTGCCAATGGACTGCATGGAAGTTCGACATATGTCTGGTCAAGCAAATTATTGCCCTGCTTAGCTTGGTATCATCCGCAAATACAGAGATTGAGCTATTTAGACCATCCTCCAGCTCAATAATGAATAAATTAAATAGGATTGGTCCCAGGACAGAACCCTGGGGGATCCCACTTTCCACACCGGTCCATTCCGAGAATTCCCCATTATCTTCACCCTCTGAACTCGCCCCTGTTACCAGTTTTCAATCCAAGTGCTCACCCTTTCGTCCATGCCAACAGACCATAGTTTGTACAGTACACGTTTATAGGGAACTGTATCAAATGCCTTTGCAAAATCCAGATTATTCAGAATAAGATATGTAGCCTAGAAATAATTGAAATCTAATGTGGAAATTAATTTTTTAATTTTAAAATTTGAACATAGATATGCTTTAGACAAACCTGTTTTGCTTTGCACAGGTTCACATTACGTATTAGGTGTTCAATTTAAAAATCATTTTTGGGTTTGAAACTAAAAATTTTATTTTATTTTTCTCATTTAAAATTAGTCAATTAGGGCTTGAAAATTAGAGTTTAAATAAAGCAAGTGTGGATCAAGTCAAACTGTCCACAATTTAAAACTACACGTTTTATTTTGTTTAATAGAATGAGAAAAGGCTCTATTACAGCAGTAATCAAGCATTCAAACTTTATATAAAAGAGTAGACAATTTCCTGTGCTGTGCTTCCTGCATACATATGATATTATTAGATTCCAC
This sequence comes from Rana muscosa, assembly GCA_029206835.1. Classification (NCBI taxonomy): domain Eukaryota; kingdom Metazoa; phylum Chordata; class Amphibia; order Anura; family Ranidae; genus Rana; species Rana muscosa. The sequence continues at coordinate 633,326,282 of CM055117.1, read as the reverse complement.
ATTATCTACAGATAAAGGCTTATAAGACTACTTTTTTAATGAAATGCGTCATTGTGTTCCATGGTGACATTTTGAATAATCCCAAGAGTTCAGGTTTGGTAGATATGAGTCGTATAGTTCTCTCAATTAGCAGAGTGCACATCAACTTGTTTTGAAAAGCTGGATTCAAGCTGTTCACTTACCATTTATTGTATGTGTCAGTAAATCTTATCATATGATATATTACCGTAATAAAATGTTAATTTATACCAGCATCTATTTTTATGCAAAGGCAACACTTTTTTCAAGATTGAGAAATGAAAAAGTATTCTCAGATTATGTAAATAAAGACTTTTGCTATGGCCCCTTTCACACTGAGGCGGTTTTCAGGCGTTTTAGCGCTAAAAATAGCGCTGTAAAAACGTCTTAATATAATCCTGCCCCAGCATTCTCAAAGTGAAAGCCCTGAGGGCTTTCACACTGAGGCGTTGTGCTGGCTGTGCGTTGGAAAAAATCCTGCAAACAGCTTTTTTGGAGCATCTTTGGGGCGCATAAAATAGCGTTGTAAAAACGCCTATCCCCATTGAAATGAATGAGTACCGCTGTAAAAATGCATAGGCATTAGCGCTATTTTTTAAAATAGCGCTAACGCCTATGTGTTTTTACTGCGTTCTTACTGCGTTTTTAGCGCGTTATTGCAACGCCTCAGTGTGAAAGGGGCCTTAAAGTTTATGTAGTGATACCCCCGTCTGAGCCGCTAATTTTAACTGGTTCTTCCCCAAACAGTGCAGAGGCTACGAATCACACAGACAGCAATCCATTCACTCTGGCCTCATTAGGCAGTCTAGGGGATGTATTTTTATTTTTGTTTGTAGAACATGCAACAGGAGAGGGGCTGGGTTGGTATGGGATACTCCAAAAATTCTGACAGGACACATTTCACTCCAAAAGTAGAACAGCACACAGTCACAGGGATTCTGAGTTCAGTGAAAATGTTTTTTTTAATATATATATAAAAGTGATATTCACTGTTATAAGCAATCATAGTGTATACAAAAATAAATAAATCCTAATCACCTCCCCAGAGTAGTACTGTGTTACTATAGTTAGAAAGAGAAACCCATCCGCATGGGTGAAAAAAGTGCTGCTCGCCCCAAAATATGTAACAAACCCAAAAAAGAGTGCTTTCAAGGACTTTTAGGCAGCAAAGGATACAAAATTAGTCAAATATTATATAAAAGAGTATTTTTATTAATACAAAATTACATGAAATTTAAAAAGTGAATACAATTGTAAAAACATGAGCTCTATATCGGAAAGGATGTCCTTAAAATATTGGCAAACTACAATATGCATGACATTTTCTAACTCAAAGTTGTTTTTCTTATGAGCAACAAATTTGAGTTTGAAAATGTCATGCATACTGTTGTTTTTCATTATTATAAGGACATCCTTTACGATATATGAGTTATATACACACCAGTGTAAAGGTAACTTGGCATGACAACCTCCATTTTGAGTTCAGGACGCCATGTCATGGGTTAAAGAAAAGGTTTTGTTTGAAATTTACTTATTTCTGTGTAAAGGTTTTCATGGTCATTTAGGAATATACCATATCTATGGACTTTGCCCTAGCTCATGTTTGTTTAAGATAAGTTAATTATAGTTCTACACAACTGTGTAAACACAGAAAGCATACATTTATGTCACATATGTTGAAGTTCACATCTTTGTAAGATCTTTGTTTCATCAGCAGAATATTACCTGAACTTTGTAACACGTACTAGCTAATAGGAAATTATTAACCTGAATTTGTATCATGTGAACTCCTCCCATCCCCAGTTTTGTTCCCTAGAATTGCATAAATACCGAAATGTTAAGCTGATTAAACTAGACATCATTTGGGTACATTACAAAAGCTTTCCTGTGTCAATTTAATGTCTACAGATCTGAGCGGGGGTCATTGAAGTCTTTTTCCTGCATTGCACTTGTACCTGCCTGGCTGGTTAGAAGCAACTGAACCCCTACAACTGGCGGTTTGTCCGGGAAAAGCAAAGATATCTGAGGTAAGATTTGTTTTGTCTTTATTGACTAAATATTTTCTTGCCTCAGCTCTGATTAAAGCTTTTAGACCCATAAATTAGTAGGGGATAAGAACCATGCCAGGAGGTTAATATTGGGTTTTTGGTAAATCCACAGAAGGGTTTTTGGTAAATCCACAGAAGGGTTTTCGGTAAACCCACAAAGATGAGCAGTACTGCATATAGATACATTCCTTTTGGCAAGGAATATGATAGATACATTCCTTTTGGCAAGGAATATGAAGTGGTTAATGAGGAAGTAGACTCCAGTGACCCCAAAACCTTTGCTTTTCTTTCTGTCGCATAGAAGTGTTAAGATAATAGAAGTATTAAGAATAATTTGTTGTGTGGATCAGAAGACTGCGTGGTAAAACAGTCATCTCCCACTGTCAATATGGGTCAGAAACAAGGTAAAGAATATCCTCCCCCTCTTCCCAACCCAGGAGAAAAGTGTACGGATTTTGTAGCCAGAATTTGTGGTACTGATTATAAATTTATAGTCCCATGAGTTAAAAATTTAGTGGGATAGACCAGAGCCATACACAGTATAGACGCCTTTCCCCGGGATGGTAGTAATGATGAATTTCACATGGGATATGGATTATATGGAAAAGGGAGGAGAGAATTGGTTAAAATATGCCCCATATTGGTTTCAGAGGGACAAAAAGAAGCGAAAAAGCCCACCAAATGTTTAAGTAAGGTAGATTATGACCCGAAACATAGAGAAGAAGCCGATAAAAAGAGAGTTGTCCCTGACCCAACAGCTCCACCTCTGCCAGTAGTCAGTCATCCTCCACCCTCATATGTACATGTCTATCTGAGTTTAAGAGAGGAAGATATTGATCTTCTGGCTCTACATCATGAAATCAGACAACGGCAGATCCCTCCCGCTCCACAACAAGATAGACTACAGAGGCAAGGACAGGAAGCTAGAGTCGAGGTAGCTGAACCAGAAGAAGATCAGGGAGCTATAGGAGGTGTAGTTTCACCACCTGGCCAAGAGCAGGAGGAAGAACAGGAAAACGCTGTAGTGGGTAAAACACTTAGTCCCCCTAAAACAAAGAGTGGAACTGTATATAGTAACACTAACCTTCATGCGCCTTTCATGACCATTGGAAATTAAATATTGAAAAAAGTAATAGACGTTGAGGACATTCACAGGATAGTGAAACATTGCCCCAAACCCATTGCCTCAGCAGGAGGTACTTTAACTTACTTAAAAAAGGCATGTAAGGGTAGAGATTACACACAGGAAGACATGCACCTTATCATTGATGGCATTATAGGACACACCAGTTCCTGGGGCAAATGTTCCAAGTATAAACACTATTGACACTGGTAATGCAGGAGCATATGGGTTAAACACAGTAGCAGGTAGTAACACTATGTGGACAGAATTAGAGGCTGAAATGATGAAAGTATTTAAAAAAATAAAAGTTCCCTTCCTACTGCCATAGCATGCAAACAAAAGTCAGAAGAATCTGTAGTTGAGTTCTGGAAAAGGTTTCATGAAAATTGGACAACAGAAGCTGGATTAGCTGCAGCTACTGATGTGGGAGCTTTGTTTATTCAAACTTATATGAATAATCTAAAACCCCAGTTCGCCTTGATGGTCAAACAGATGATATCTGAATGGACCACACAGACAATTGACCAATTTCAAGAAACTTTAATACAGAAAGAAGCAGCAGGATGTTTAAATGTAATGGGAAAGAGAGCAGTGAGTGCCCATTGTCGGGCAGGGTGGCGGTTGTGGATTTGTTCAAGACCTTCGGGCTGTAAATAACCTTGTGTGCGCCTATAGTGCCTGATGTGCCATCACTCCTTACCTCCATACCACCCGATGCAGAGTATTTTACTGTGATTGATTTAACAAATGTATTTTTTAGCGTTCTTGTGGATGAGGAGACACAGCCAATCCTTGCTTTCTGTTTTAAATAAAGAAAAAAACTTTTTTTTTTTTTTTTGCCAGATGACATGGTGTCATGGGTTATGTTGACCCTGTAGTCTACTCCGTTGTGCTCCAGGCCACATTGCGGTCCTGGACTCCCTGCCATCGTTCTGTCCTACTTCAATATGTTGATTGATATGTAACCCAAGCCAGGTAGCCTGCAACGAGAAGATCTGCTACATTGGTTGGCAGATAATGGTCATAAAGTTTCCAAAAAGAAACTTCAATAGTGTCAGGAAACTGTTGAATGCCTTGGTTTTGTAATCACAAAAGGTGAAAGGAAAGTCAGTCATGAGCTGCGGCTCTCCGTGGGTCTAGCCCCCCCCCACAGACCAAGAGGGATATGCTGTCCTTTCTTGGCATGATTAGTTACCTGACTGTTCCTACTATGATAATCTCTTGAGACAAACCACAGGTACTGACATACCAGATTGTATAAAATGCAATGGTGAAATGTACAATGCTTGCGTATACCTCAAAACATCTATGATAACAGCTCCTGGTCTTTGGCCTCTGAGTATAGCAAAGGGTTTTACCTATTTGCTAGGGACAACTGTAAAACCATGAAGGGAGTCCTAGCGCAAAAAAACATGGGAGGCAAACTGCGCCCTATCGTTTTTCCCCAAGGGTTGTGCCTATGCCAGTGCAGGGCATGCTGGCGTGTCTCAGAGCTTTGGTATCCTGTGTGATGGTGGTGGAAATGGCTACATCATTCACTCTAGGACATGTAACCACACTACACTGAAGGACACATACAGGGCAACAGGATGACATAGCCAAAGGAAATGCTTTAGCTGACAAAGCAGCAAGAGAGGCAGCATCCACACAGCCAGCAGACATCCAAATGCCATTGCTCTCACCTGAAATCTCACTCCTAGATCAAACATTGCATGAACATATGCTACAGACAAAGACATCCAGCAATGTAACTCAATAGGTGTGCAGACAGGCCCAGAAACTGGCCTTGTCTGCCAAGAGGGGAGACCATGTATCCCTGTAGCCAGCGCACCCATTTTTATTTCACAATGCCATGGGATAGGTCACAGAGGATGGAAAGTCACATGTAAACTTTTGGATAAGGATTTTTACATTCCAGGTCTTCCCTCTCTGGTTAAGGCATATGTTTCCAGATGCATCACATGCATTCGGAATAATCCCAGGAACCCTCACAAGGCAAAACATGAACATCTGATATATCCATCTACACCATTCACTCATTTACAAATTGATTTTATACACATGCCCAAACTAGGTAAAAGACAGGAATATTTGCTAGTAATAGTGGACATGTTCTCAAGATGGATAGAAGTGTTTGTAACAACAAAGGAAGATGCACAAACAGTAGTAAGAATTCTCACACAGGAAATCATTCCCAGATGGGGTTGCCCACTTCAGATCAACTCAGACAATGGTCCTGCATTTGTGGCCAAACACTGAAAATAGAATGGAAGTTTCATATTCCTTACCACCCCCAGAGTTCAGGTATAGTGGAAAGGATGAACAGAACTATTAAAGATAAGATCAGGAAAGCCACTGGAGGTACGTATGCAAATTGGAAGAAGGTCCTACCAGCTGTACTAGCAGAGGTAAGAATGACACCCTCTAAAAAGACAGGATACTCCCCTTTTGAAGTTTTAATGGGTAGGCCATTCCCCACCCCATGGACCAGACAGCCACTTATGTTGGAAAGAGAGGACCTAGATCTTATTCAGAAAGATTATGTAAAAAAAACTTATTGAAACTTTAGATCAAGTTGAAAGCAATGTTGCTCGCACCTCTCCTTGTTTCTTCACAGGAACCAACACACCCTTTGAACCGCACCAAGAAGCAGGAGTATCTCTTGGACTCCCAACCACAGTGATCGCAGTGACTCGCACAGCCATTCGGGTGGAAACACAACAGGCCTGGATCCATGCCAGTCGTGTGAAGAAGGTGAACCAAACACCTAAGAAGCAAGCCAAGGAAAATTGAGTGAAGCAGTTGGTCAAGGCTCTGAACAACATGACGTCGCTTATTTCACCACGGATTTCTGGGAAAGCCTTGTGCCCCTTATGCTGGGCTGCCCTGATCGTGTTTTTGCCAACTTGGCTGATAACTAACTGTATTTATCATCCTGAAGATTTGGGACACATAAAGAGTATTTGTGGAGCCTCTAAAACTCCACAACAGAATATTAATATGAATAATACACATGACAGACACAAGAGAAATGAAAACTCAGAAATTAAACACAGACAAAATGTTATTATTGAAGTTTAAATATGCCTATGCACAGAAATCAGGATATGAAAATGTTAGATATGTAGTCAAATTACACCCCTCCACCGTTAGTATTCCTCTCATGGCTGTACCCTTTAAATATCATAAATGTGAAATACAATAATTAGTACTGAGGAAGATGACCCCAGGGAAGAGATAGAGTGTTATCAGATTGTCAGATTAGCAGATTTGTATGATGCCAAGATGGGTGATATGAATGAGTAAAGATATGTATCCACATACACCCTAAGAAGAGCTTTACTCCACATATATGTGAAGTAGTACTGTGGACCCTCTGGTATCATACTAAGTAGAGAAGATATGGTAGTGACCCCGCCATAGGGGTTTGATAATGTTGAGATATACATATATATCTATCTAAATAGACTTAATGAAAAGGTTGAATAATTACACTGGAATCATTGATGAAATAATGGAAAAGAATTCTGATGATATTACTAAATTAAATATAGAAACTAGAGCAATTAGAAAACAATTAGAACTACACGAGTTAGCCATAGAAAGCATAAGTGCTGCTTTAACTGGGTTATGTGAGAACACAGAAGATTATGAGTGTTGTACCTGGTTTCATAACACTAGTATTGAGGTACCAGATTATTATGATATAATTGCACAACACCAAAAGGAAGTACCATAAGCAAATTACAAGATGAAGCTAGAAATATTGCTAAGACATGGGATCCTTTTGCAAACCTAAGTTCTGGAGTAGGAATACTGACATGGTTGAGAAGTGCTGCCATAACTATTATTATGATAGAAGAAAGATTACATAACTGTGAAAGGTATTAGATGAGACATAAATTTTTTTGTCTCAAAGAGAGGATTGTAAAGGTACCTTGGCATGACAACCTCCATTTTGAGTTCAGGATGCCATGTCATGGGTTAAAGAAAAGGTTTTGTTTGAAATGTACTTATTTCTGTGTAAAGGTTTTCATGGTCATTTAGGAATATACCATATCTATGGACTTTGCCCTAGCTCATGTTTGTTTAAGATAAGTTAATTATAGTTCTACACAACTGTGTAAACACAGAAAGCATACATTTATGTCGCATATGTTGAAGTTCACATCTTTGTAAGATCTTTGTTTCATCAGCAGAATATTACCTGAACTTTGTAACACATACTAGCTAATAGGAAATTATTAACCTGAATTTGTATCATGTGAACTCCTCCCATTCCCAGTTTTGTTCCCTAGAATTGCATAAATACTGAGATGTTAAGCTGATTAAACTAGACATCATTTGGGCACATTACAAAAGCTTTCCTGTGCCAATTTAATGTCTCTAGAACTGAGCGGGGGTCATTGAAGTCTTTTTCCTGCATTGCACTTTTACCTGCCTGGCTGGTTAGAAGCAACTGAACCCCTACAACCAGAGATCATGTTTTTACAATTGTATTCACTTTTGGAATTTCATGTAATTTTGTATTAATAAAAGTACTCTTTTATATAATATTTGACAAATTTTGTATCCTTTGCTACTTTTAGGTAGCACTCTTTTTTGGGAGCACTCTGTTTTGGTTTTTTTAGTGTTACTATGGTAACACTGTATTGATCTGGTCACAGTATGCAAGAAAAAGTCATTAAAAATTAATATAATTTTTTTTAAATTGAAAATAAATTATTAATGTTTGTTTTACCTACTGTCACCAGTTAGTGCCACTAAACACTGTCACACCAGTTGTTTGATGATGCTGTACTGTATTGGTGACAGTATGTAAAAAATAAAACATAAAATTGTGGAATTGTTTATTTTTATTATTTCTCAATTGTCCAAAAAATTGTGACAAAGAATTACAACTTCAAAAAACTTGCCATGCCTCTTAGTTAATACTGTGGAGTGACTACTTTCAAAAAATTTGTATTTTGGGGATATTTGTACTGTTCTGTCATTTTCAGGACTCAAGAAATCAGATAGACCCTCAGTACATCAGGATTAATACATTTTCAGATATTTATATACCATATTTTTTGGACTTTCCTACAGACTAAATAATATACACTGATTTTGGTAATTTTCACCAAAGAAAACAGTATACATGTTGGTCTAAATTTATGAAGAAAGATTATTTATTTGCAAAATGTTATAATAGAAATGAAGAGAAAAAACACGTTATTTTTTTTCCAAATTTCTGTCTTTTAAAATTTATTTAGCAATAAAATAAAAAACAAAAACAGCGGTGATTAAATATCACTAAAAGAAAGCTCAATAAGGTGTACGTTTAATAAACTGTGATTAGCCGAGATCATGATGATCACCGCTTATCTCAGAGCATTGCCAGTTTAATAAACTGAGATCAGGAGCAGAGAACATGTTCTCCGCTTCCCATCACAGCACATGACCGTTTTGTCACAAAACGGCCAGTTTAATAAACTGAGATCTGAAGATCTCACAGCTCTTCCACCTAAATATCTCCCTTCCAGATTCACCAGCTCAGAGGTGGAGAATCTGGGAGAGAAGCTGGTGTGATTAGAGGAAGAAGGCTTATTTCTTTCTAATATCAGTACCAGTGGGTTAAAAAGGAATATTAACAACATTATATATATATATATATATATATATATATATATATGTATGTGTGTGTGTGTGTGTGTGTGTGTGTGTATATATATATATATATATATACACACACACACACACATATACAGTATTTATATATATACATGTATACACACACATATATTCACAAACACATGAATATATATATATTCATGTGTTTGTGTATATATACTGTATATATGTGTGTGTGTGTATATGTGTGTATATGTGTGTGTATATATATATATATATATATATATATATATATATATATACACACACACACACACACACACACACACACACATGTGTATATATATACAGGATATATATATATAGTTATCACGTCTGAAAACATGTAATTACATGTTCTTTTAAACTTTAGTTTCACTTTTTGAACTCGGCTGCACCTTAATCTCACAATATCTCACGAGATTACAGGCAGCCCACCCACTTTTACACAGATCTCAGACGTTTTCAGAGGAAACACTTCTCCTCTGTTCTCCCTCTGAGAACTGAAGTTCTCAGTTTATTAAACCAGCTGCAGAGGAGATAATTTCCCTCTGAGAACTGCCGAGAACTGAACTTAGAAAAAACTTCTCAGATTATTAAACGGACACCTAAGTGTGACTATTTTTTTTTTTTTATATAAAACTTTCATATGGATATAGTGTTGCAAGTGCAATTGTCATTCAAAGTGCGACAGCACTGAAAGCTGAAAATTGGAATGAAAGCGCCCAGTATTGAAGTGATTAAAGAGGAAGTCAAGACAAAAGTTGCATCTTTCATGGTACTGCTTAGGTAAAATTAGCATTCTTCCCAATAATAACATTGAAAATCTTTACTTTTTGCATTTACGTCCGCTTTAAAGTAGCAGAGCACTAGATGGTTTTTTTTTTGTTTTGTGTTTGCTAGTGAATTACAGGTTATGCTGATTAACAGATCTGTCTATAAAAATAATCATTCATTACTGCAGATTTGAGAGGGAAAATATATAAAACAGATATTAGGGCTTTTTTCTGTTGAAAAGAACACCAACAAAGTACAGGCATATACAGTCGCTTTAGTAGTTGAAATATTTCTGTTCTTTAAAACATATACATGTACAGTATATTATATTATATTATACAGGCTGTGCTTTAGCATTGATTAAAACATCTAGACATACTGCCATTCACATACTTAGTAGTCACAATGTTTGGTAGGTGAGATGAGAATATATTCATGGCTGGATATTGTCAGAAAACATTTCATTTTTTTATGTTGATATTTAATCTATTTTTCAAAACTAAAATTATGCACCCACTCACATTTTACTAAAGTTATTATCATTCCTTTCTTGTTTTCCTGGTTGTGAATTGAAGCCATTACTGTTCGGGCACCCTACACAGAGCTTTGTGAATTTATGAATTGAAATTTTACAAGCTCAATGCACAGTGTATTGTATCTGTCACACAATGACACAGCACCAGGCTAAGATATTAGCATGCAGTAAAGATTAGCAAGCAGTAACTCAGGGCAAGCAGCTAAATGCACAGGTAAAAAAACAAATGTGGGAAGAAGTTTTGTAATTCTGTGCAGCAAGTCTTGTGAATGGGGAGCACTCCTGCTGACTGGAGAATAAAGCACCAGCAGCAGAATGTATCAGTCATCATTCTGCTCACTTTTCTCTCTTCGAGTCTGATTACTGATGTACAAGGGATTATGGGGGCCAACATAAAGACTGATTTAGGTTCAACTGCGGACAATATATAATGGGATGGATTTACTAAAGGCAAATAGACTGTGCACTTTGCAAGTACAGTTGCACCAGAGCTTAGCAAATGAAGTGAAGCTCTACTGACTTCCATCATCCAATCACGTGCAAGTAAAACATTTTTTTTTCCTTGCATGTGATTGGATATTCTTTGCAAAGAGAGGCTTCCCCTCATTTTACTAAGCTCTGGAGCCACTGCACTTGCAAAGTGCACAGTCTATTTGCCTATAGTAAATCAACCCCAATGTTTAGGTGTGGGTGCACAAACTAACAACCAAATCTTCAACAGACACCTACTTGTCATTTAAAGACCAATAGTGAGTTGGATAGCCTATGGTACACATAGTTTAATCACAATGTAGATCATGTATAGATTGGTACAATTAGATAAGTTAGATGTATCACACCAGGTAGCAGTCCAATACTGCTGTTGAGCAGTTTGAGATTGGAGCATTGTTTCTACATCTGTAACATGCAGCTTGCACAGGACAACTAGTAGTGTTGTTATGTTAAGCTGTTTGTATCATAGTAGCAGTCTATCAGTCTCTTGTAACATGGCATAAGTCTCTGTAACACAAAATGTAATTTTTTTACTGCTCTCCCTGTGTTGGCAATCCCAATAGAGGTGGCAGCTTCCAAGCGCCTTGGTAGCTCAATGATGCAAAATAACAGAATTAATACGGCAGCCTCGGTACCTTGTTTGTAGTGCCCAATAGGAAAAAAAACAGACACATGCATGATGTGAACAACATTACGTTATTATTCTGGTGAGTGTTTTCTATTGGCACTGTGTGACTATCTCTTATCTCATGGCAACAATCTCTAACATAGTCATAGTCTCTTGTAATATGAATCTCTTATGCCATGCAGTCTCTTGCTATGTTGGCATGTTCTTGAAAATAGCATCCTCGTGGAACTAAGAAATACAAATTATATAGGTGCAGCTTACAGATTGCCTCTTAGTCTGGTTCTATAGATTATACAGTTTACACCATCTTGACAAGCAATATTAGTCAGATTATTTAATGAATGAGGCTCTCAGGAGACTTAAAAATTGTGTCCCCTTCATTAAGTGTACAACACAAATGGTGCACCTTGTTTTTATAGCCATAAAATCTTGACACATCTATTATTAATAGAAATTTATTTTTAAGGTCCACAGGGCTTTTAACCAGTTAAGAACCGAGCCTCTTTCTGAGATTTGGTGTTTACAAGTTAAAAAAAGTCTTTTTTGCTAGAAAACAACCTAGAACCCCCAAACATTATATATTTTTTCTAAAACCATAGAGAATAAAATGGCAGTTGTTGCAATACTTTCTGTCACATCGTATTTGCGCAGCGGTCTTACAAGCGCACTTTTTTTAAAAAAATACACTTTTTTAAATTAAAAAATAAGACAACAGTAAAGTTAGCCCAATATTTTTTTTTTATATTGTGAATGATAATTTTACGCCGAGTAAATTGATACCCAACATGTCACACTTCAAAATTGCGCCCGCTCGTGGAATGGCGACAAACTTTTACCATTAAAAATCTCCATAGGCAACGTTTAAAAAATTCTACAGGTTCCATGTTTTGAGTTACAGAGGAGGTCTAGGGCTAAAATTATTGCTCTTGCTCTACCGATTGCGGCGATACCTCACATGTGTGGTTTGAACACCGTTTTCATATGCGGGCGCTGCTCACGTATGCGTTCGCTTCTGCACGCGAGCTCGGCGGGAGGGGGCGTGTTTAAAAAAAATAAAATAATCTTATTTATTTTACCTTTTATTTTTTATTTTTACACTGTGTGACACTTTTATTCCTATTACAAGGAATGTAGAATTGTAAAAGAAAAAAAGCATGACAGGACCTCTTAAATACTGTATGAGATCTGGGGTCAAAAAGACCTCAGATCTCATATTTACACAAAAATGCAATAGTAAAAAAAAATCTAATGTCATTCGAAAAAAAAAAAAAATGTCTCTTTAGGAGCTATGGGCGGAAGTGACGTTTTGACGTCGCTTCCGCCCTACAATGGTATGGAGATGGGTGGCTGTCTTCCCCTCACTCGTCTCCATACCAAGCCAGGAAGTGTACCCGATCGCCTCCGCCGCTACCGAAAGCTCCAGTAAGCGACAGAGGGCACCAGAGCACGGCGGGAGGGGGGCCTTTCCCGCCGCCGATAAAAGTGATATTGCAGCGAATCCGCCGCAGAGACCACTTTTATCTGAAAGCGGACCGCCCACTAAAGAAGAGGATACCGGGGTTATGGTAGCTAGCTGCTGCCATAACAATGGTATTCCTCCTCAAAGTACCGACATATAACGACGGCGGGCAATCTGGAAGTGGTTAACCCAATGACAATTCCATTGCACTACATAAAAAAAATTACCCACAAAAACTCTGACAAAGATTCATTGGGATCAAAGTGATATTTAAAGTCTCGTATTTTTTTATTTAAAAATAATAAACCTATTATACCTACCTGCTCTGTGTAGTGGTTTTGCACAGAGCAGCCCAGAACATCCTTTTCTCTGGTCCCTCGCCGGTGCTCCTGGCCCCTCCCTCCTGCTGAGTGCTCCCAGAAAAAGTAGCTTGCTATGGGGGGCACCTGAGCCAAGCCGCTGCTCTGTGTGTTCATTCAGACATGGAGCCACAGTCCGACCACTCTCTCTACTTATTGACTCACTGACTTTGACAGCATGGGAAGCCAATGGCACTCCGCGGCTGTCTCAGCCAATGAGGAGGGGAGTCCCAGACAGCCAAGACTCTCATGCAATATCGCTGGATTGAGATGGGGCTAAGGTAAGTATTAGGGGGGCTGAGGGGGGTTGCTGCATACAGAAGGTTTTTTATCTTAAAGGGACACTAAAGGTTCCTGTTTAAAAATAAAAATAACAAACATGTTATACTTACCTCCACTGTACAGCTTGTTTTGCACACTGGTCTTCTGGGGTCCCGCGGCGGCTGTCTCGGCTCCTCCCCACAAGAACTAACCCCCTTCATGGGAGCTCTCTCCCATGGGGGTTAGTTCTTGTGGGCGCGCTCCCGTGATACAGCCGCCGGCTGTATCACTCGGCCCGCCCCCCCGGCATGCCACGTCATTGGATGTGATTGACAGCAGCGCAAGCCAATAGCTGAGCTGCTATCAATCCATCCAATCTAGCCAATCCATGGCCAGACTTAGTGGAGAAGGGGACGTTAGGGGCGAGCGCAGCAGGTGAACGGGCTCAGGTAAGTAAAACGGGGGGGGCTGGGGGTGCCGTCATTGCAAGGGTTTTTTTCACCTTAATGCATATGTAGCACTTACCCCCATTTAAGGGACTGGCTGGTTTTGTTTTAGGTCTGCAGCAATTATCTCTCTAGAGTGGATCCTTTAGCTCCGTTGTCTAGGCAAACAAGAATCTCTAGGAATAAGGCCAATGTCCACACATGAGTAAAACCTAATCAGCAAGGCTTTATTCTTTTTCTCTTTGAGTCAACTTGAAGAGAGTGAAAACAGGAAGTTGAAAGAAAGTAGGGGAAGGTTCAGGCACGCAACACTTAAGTTCAGTATCTACACTCGTCGCCACTCAAGCCTGAGTGGGTATTGCTCACCCGGATAGCCCCTATGAGAGCAGTCCTAGCAGCCGGAATGGAGCACGGATATCAGAGACGATGAATCCCCCTCTAGGCAAGTCTCCAGGCCTCTCCCCGAGACAGCAGTACCGTCGCTAATCTCCACCGGGACTGATCTTCCCCTGGACTCCTTTCCCTAGAGATATCGGCCCCCTACAAAAGGGCAGCCTGGTATCCTTCTCTGAAGGCCCTTGCCAGCGGAGCTGGGATCACGATGCAGCAACAGGACCTCGGGCTAAAGGTGCCCGAGGCCTAAACACACTCGCGCACCCCGTGCTATGCGGGCCACGAGGCACACTCGCTGGACCAGAGGTCCCCCGGAACGCCTTGGGGTCCCCCTGGAATCGCCTCACGCCAAATGGCGTCTGCCCCTTTTGTACCCTCTCCCAGCATGCACATCATGTAGACCACGCCCACTGCATGGCTGCCGAGAGTAGACACCCAAGGTGCTGTGATACCCCCAGTAGTTCAACCTATGCCGGCGGTGACAGTGCCACCCACAGGCAATGGAGAACACTACTGCCAGGCAGTATCACACTCAGAGCAGAGCAATATTGAATCATAATTGGTCTGAGCCTAACTACTGGCTCAGACTACCCCTAAATTTCCACATGGCGCCCCCAAATATTAGGGGGGCGCTACACACACACCCTCCTTGAAGAGACACTGTCCCCAGTGGCTAGGGAAATCAAAAACCCTTCAGTCCTGAAGGCCGTTGATTCCTCTATAAACTACAAAATAATTTAAACAGATGCCTGAACCAATATTTTGGGGAATGGAGAAAGAGGAGGAAGAGGAAAGAAAAATAGCACACAGATAACATTACATCTCCAGATAATGACATTTCTTTAAAATATACATTCCACCCATCACTAACTATCTATCCCACCCCATTCTCTGGTGGTGTTGATAGCTGCTCCAATACCTGCAAGAAATCACAACATGCATAGAAAAATAAACATCCTATCACTAATATTCTACACAAATTTAGAAGCGAACTGCCTCCCCTAGAGGAAGCAATTTTCTTCTCTAAAGTTTTGTTATGCTATACCTAGCATAAAATAAAGGAAAGAAAATTCTAATCCTGAGTAATGCAGGCTTTTTTTTTTCTGCAGATCACTGCCACCTAGTGTCGGTAGAGCCCCCACATTCCATAGTATTTACGCATGGGACTGTAACACGACACACTGAACATCCCACATCTTGACCACGGCGTCTTTTTCACCATGACCTACTGATTAACTACTCCAAAGTTCAATTTAGAGGAAACTGTCCTTTGTTTGAAGCAGGAGGGAGAGAGAAAAAAAACAAAAACAACAAGCTCTCCACTTTTTTTTCTTATGAGTAGACATCCCCTTTTCAGCGTGGCAAAGTCACTTGAATCCAAGGCACGATTTGTCCGTGCGGAGACAGGATATGAAAGCAAAACAAATTCCTGTCTGAGTGTCTCAGAGATAAAGGCTTGGATCCGGCAGGGTAATTGACTTCCATTGCTTGTCCAGAGTCTCTATAGAATAAACAGCATCCCATTTCCCTGGACAACAGATCACAACACGATCAGCGTAAATATGCCGACCATAGTTCCAGTCCCGACGGCAACACTTGAAGCGGACGGTCATGGCAGCTGAGCAAGTAAAGTACCTGTATGGCTTGGGCACATTGAGGTAGTTCCATATGGCTTCTGTGTACCACCTTTCACAAGAGGCTTCTATCTCGAACAGCAGTTCTTTGGGTACGTATGGGTACTCCAAGCCATATTCGCTAGCCACTGTTTTATGAAGAATTTGCTGTAGGCGAGCAAGATTTTGAAGAGTTGCACGATCCCCTGCTCCAGGCAATACAATGGCATCTGGTGATCTCCGGACTGAAACCGTATCAGGCCCTGGTAGGGGTTTTCTACTTGGGGCAGATACAGCTTTCTCCTTTATGGCCGGGACCTCCACATGGGGTGTAGTGCTCCCCAAACTCATAGGCGATCCCTCTTTAAAGCTGCGGGCCGGGGGAATAGTCTTTACATTAAATATACAAAAAAGGTGTAGCGCTGGATGAGCAAAACTGTGCATGGCTATACAGTGAAAAAAATGGGAAAAAGTATCAAAAACATGAGTAAATACTACAAATAAACAATTTAAAGTTCATATGTGTCAGTGAAAAATATATATGAAATCTTCTCCTCTATTTAAAGATGATAAGAGTTCTACAGAGTGCAGGTATCCAATGAAAATCATAGGCAAAATGCTCCAACACTTAGTAAAGATCCCGCCACCAAGGTGAAGAATGAAGGCTTACCAGACAGCCTGCGACTACCCTTCTCAGGGGGGTCAAAACAGGCTCAGTAGAGTGATGTTTTACTCCATGGAAGGCAGAATGATTCTGTAGGAACGCTTCATCCACAGTGGGAGAGTCTCCAGAGACGTTGATTGAACACCTGGCCAGAACTGGGAGTAGACACACTCTTGGCAGATCAGAGTGGGCGACACGTGCACGAATTGCGCACGTGCGAACGGTCATTTGCTTGACAGAATACGGAGCTTTTTATTCCTTGCAAGGAGTTTTTTAACCAGCATTTTAATATCTCAGGACTTGTTTCTTTGAGGTTCTGTATCGCATACTTTGTGAAAATAAACCTCCTTTTTTATGGATGAACGCTACACTATGGAAAGTTTTTCTTTCTCTTTTGGATTTTATCCTACTTACTGAGGAACATCCACTCTGATCTGCCAAGAGTGTGTCTATTCCCAGTTCTGGCCAGGTGTTCAATCAACGTCTCTGGAGACTCTCCCACTGTGGATGAAGCATTCCTGCAGAATCATTCTGCCTTCCATGGAGTAAAACATCACTCTACTGAGCCTGTTTTGACCCCCCTGAGAAGGGTGGATGCAGGCTGTCTGGTAAGCCTTCATTCTTCACCTTGGTGGAGGGATCTTTACTAAGTGTTGGAGCATTTTGCCTATGATTTTCATCGGATACCTGCACTCTGTAGAACTCCTATCATCTTTAAATAAAGGAGAAGATTTCATATATATTTTTCACTGACACATATGAGAAGGGTGGTCGCAGGCTGTCTGGTAAGCCTTCATTCTTTACCTTGGTGGCGGGATCTTTACTAAGTGTTGGAGCATTTTGCCTATGATTTTCATTGGATACCTGCACTCTGTAGAACTCTCATCATCTTTAAATAGAGGAGAAGATTTCATATATATTTTTCACTGACACATATGAACTTTAAATTGTTTATTTGTAGTATTCACTCATGTTTTTGATACTTTTCCCATTTTTTTCACTGTATAGCCATACACAGTTTTGCTCATCCAGCGCTACACCTTTTTGTATATTTATATTTGTTGTACCTTATATCAAGGTTTTTTTTGGTGTTTAGCAGCAGGTTTTCCTTTAGGGATTTATTCATTTATTGCACTTTAATAATTCGCACCTAGCGCAAATTTTTCTTTTATAACTACAATAGTCTTTACATTGTCCCATCCCTTTTTAATGAAAATGTCATCGATTTTGGCATCATCCCCCACATCGGACGATGAGTCGAGGTCTGAGGTGTCATACTCCTCAGCAGGCAAGTAATTACAGGTAGACACATTTTTCCCAGCCTCCTTACCGTCACCTGTCGGGGACTTCTCGGGCTTCCTTCCGCTCTCGAGGTCCGGCTCCGGTAGGCACTGGGGCAGGTTTCGACCGTGGCCACGGGAGGCCTTAACATATCCCACCTTCCTTTTTACTGGCAGGATATGAACTTCTGTAGTGGCAGAGGCAGCGTCCGCTGCGGTGTCCGCCGATTGTTCTGTAGTCTCAGGGGCATCCTTCCCCAAGGCACTTGCAGTGGGAGAGGCGATGCACGTGGGCTCTGCTGTAGGAGTGTAGGCGTCTTCCTCTGAAGTTATGATGCCTGTAATGCAATTCACCCGGTAGACCTGGGGCGATTCAGTGGGCTGCTCCTCCTCGAAGAGGAACTTTCCACAAGCCGAACACCTTCCGAACGGGCGCAATTGCACGGCCAGTCCATGGCATCTGGGACAGAGCATGCCCAGGGCCTCCGCATCTCGGCAGGTATACAAAGCGAAGCGGCCCCGGGCTTTGAGCCAGATTTCCGTATACGCGAGCGGGGCAATGTCCATTGTAGAAGGCATCGGGAACATCCGGGGTCCCGATAAAGCTGAGGTACATGGAAATGCAGACATGTTGCTCACTCGATCCAACTCTCTCTGTCTCTTGGCACCAATACACCCACGTGTAAACTCGCGGGTGGCGGGAACTCCTCCACTTTTTATCTTCCTGCACGTGGCTCGCTGGCTTTTCTTTTTCTGGACACGCCCACGAACTACGCAGTTGGAAAAAACAGTTCTGTGCCCCTTAACCCCTTTTCTTCACTTAAAGTTTTGTAACTTTCCAATCACATAGGTTTTGATCCACTCGTGCAAGAGATAGCCATAAATCCCGGACTCGAGCCCCCACGTGTAGCACTTACCCCATTTAAGGGACCGGCTGGTTTTGTTTTGGGTCTGCAGCAATTATCTCTCTAGAGTGGATCCTTTAGCTCCATTGTCTAGGCAAACAAGAATCTCCAGGAATAAGGCCAATGTCCACACATGAGTAAAACCTAATTAGCAAGGCTTTATTGTTTTTCTCTTTGAGTCAACTTGAAGAGAGTGAGAACAGGAAGTTGAAAGAAAGTAGGGGAAGGTTCAGGCACGCAACACTTAAGTTCAGTATCTACACTCGTCGCCACTCAAGCCTGAGTGGGTATTGCTCACCCGCATAGTCCCTATGAGAGCAGTCCCAGCAGCCGGAATGGAGCATGGATATCAGAGACGATGAATCCCCCTCTAGGCAAGTCTCCAGGCCTCTCCCCGAGAGAGCAGTACCGTTGCTAATCTCTGCCGGGACTGATCTTCCCCTGGACTCCTTTCCCTAAAGATGGGCCCCCTACAAACGGGCAGCCTAGGATCCTTCTCTGAAGCGTAGGCCCTTGCCAGCGGAGCTGGGCCCACGATGCAGCAACAGGACCTCAGGCTAAAGGTGCCCGAGGCCTAAACACACTCGCGAACCCGTGCCATGCGGGCCACGAGGCACACTTGCTGGACCAGGGTTCCCCCTAAACGCCTTGGGGTCCCCCTGGAATCGCCTAATGCCAAATGGCGTCTCTCCCTTTTGTACCCTCTCCCAGCATGCACAGTGGGTAGACCACGCCCACTGCACGGCTGCCGAGAGAGGACACCCAAGGTGCTGTGATACCCCCATAGTTCAACCTATGACGGCGGTGACAGTGCCACCCACAGGCAACGGAGAACACTACTTCCAGGCAGTATCACACCCAGAGCAGAGCAATATTGAATCATAATTGGTCTGAGCCTAACTACTTGCTCAGACTACCCATAAATTTTCACATAGCGCCCCCAAATATTGGGGGGGGCGCTACACATAGGATGCATTAAGGTGAAAAAAACGAACCTTTACAACCCTTTTAATGCATAGAATTCATTAAGATATGAAAACTTTCTGACTTTAGAACACTTTAATTCACTAAATGCAAAAAGGAAATGTTCACTTTTCAAGGGAAGTTTGCCTTAGAGCTTAGTCAATGTAGTGAAATATTCCCAATCACATGCAAGGAAAATTTAAAAAAGGCTTTAGAGTGTTTCCACTCTGGATGGAGGGACTTTGAAGACACTTTTGGACAGCAGCATTGCCAACCTGGGAGAGGGTAGTGGTAGATGTACTAGAAGATTTAGATGGGCTAATAAATTAAAGCTAAACTCCAGCTAACATTTTTTGAGCAGTTACAATAACAGTTTTTTTTTTCTTTTGTAATAAATTAATAAAAGTTAACCATTTTAAGCACCCTTGAGGTAAATGGTTTTGTCTGAAAGATAACAGATTTACTGGTTTTATCACCAGGTGAAGATAAAAGAAAAAGAAAATCTAAAAAATAAAAGGACACTAATGCAACCACCATATCTAAGTGTGGTAAGATACAATAAAGTATATTTTTACCGCTTTAATATTTCAGACCTGAAAAAAGGCTTTTTTACTCTTAAAAAACATATGACACCGGATCACTTTGTCCTAACAAGAAGCCACAATGACAAGGTCTACAGAATAAGTGAAGATGAGCAAACCTTTTGTGGTGGAAGGACAACTTTTTAGTTTGATGTTCTAAACACACAATGCATGAGAATCAAGTGACATCCTTTATTGACCTGGATTTGCAAAACTTTGATACCTGATATTGTACTGAAATGTACTGTGGCCGGCACTGATGTCAGTGTACGGAAACAAAATACCTTAATAATATTGTTATGTGCTCTATTCCTCCACTTAACCATAGATCAAGGAGAGAAAACAAATTTACTGAATTCATTATACAAGGATATTGAACATCTGTTGACCAGATAATAAGACACTTATTTGTCAAAAAAGGTCTGAAAAAACTACTAACAAAATTGGAATAATTAATTATGTGTAGCTTAGAGGTGCATTTAGATTTTAAAGGATTTAAAGTTTTACTTTGCACCTGTGTTGAGAACATTCTCATGTTGAAGGAACTTTAGAAAAAGAGAGCTGGACTTTCAGGAGGTGTTAAGACCTTCATTCAGAATAATTAATTGAAACAACTGTAGCGGGGTCCTCAATTTAAGGGAAGTGATTGAGTGGTAGTTTGCTCAAACACCCTAATTTGTTAGGGTTTTTACAACCATTTTATCCACAGGGAGAGTATCGGTGTACAGTTCCCTGTGGCCTACAGGTGGCGCTGCCATAGTAGGCTAGGGTTGAACAGATGATACAGTGCTGTGCCTTGTGTGTCCCCTCTCAGCAGCCATACGGTGGGTGTGGGCTACCTGCTGGGCATGCTGGGAGAGGATACAAAAGAGGCAGACGCTGCCTGGTTCGGTTCGTCTTGGTTCAGTCATCGGGAGTCCTACTGCACCTTAGGCCCAGGGCGGCTGTTCCTGTTCCATCCTGGGCACCTTTAGCCCAGGGTGAGGTACTACCATGCTGTTCCTGTCCGCTCTAGGTATGTAAGCCCAGGGACCGCAGTGGAGGCCTGGGGCCCAGCACCTTCGGCTGGGATCCGCCAGGGATTGAGGAATCTCAGGGTTCCGCCTTGCGAGCGGACCCGTATCTAGGATGAGGAGGCCGGGAAAGGAACTCTCCGAAGACCCAGTGCAATGTCATGGTGACGGTAGGGTCCCGGTAACTCTCCGGAGGGATGTCTTCTCCTAAAAAAGGGCCATAGCTAAAGAAGGATATCAGTTTCATCAGGTCTGTGGCAGAGACCAACTTCACAGTCTGTGGCAGAGACTGTTCGCCTAGTTGAACTTGCTTGAGAATCTGAGCAAATATCTGTAACGTTTGTGCCTGGACCTCCTCCACACCTTGTACTGTTCTGTTTCTTGCTCCAACCTTTTTCCTATCAGAGACTGTGTTATTGGCTAAGAGAAAATAAACTCTGAGTTGGAGTTTCATCTGGTGTGGACATTCACTTTACTGGGAAGTCAAGGACTTGTCTCTACTTTAACACAGAGGTGAGAATCAGGCTCTGGAGGTTTTCAACAACACCGCTCAACCTCCTTGCACAGAAGGGTACGAGCTGTTAGTGCGGTGTGCCTCTCTCTTCCTGCGAGGAACCAAAGTTAATGCAGGTAAAGAAAGGGGTCTGTGCACTACACAACTGTATGTTAAAAATTAGCTTTTAATAATAAATTCAATACAAATGTTTACATTGGGGTAAACAACCCCTTAAAGCATGTGCAAGAAGTTAAATACATCCTCATAGCTAATTCAACCCCAAATTAGAGGTCCTTCCCTCAGCAGCCCCATAGACACAATATGAGTCAAATATGCTATTGCACAAATCATAGAAGAGAAGGGGAGGATTGCCTCATCCCAATGCGTTACATTTTATCTTCCTCAGGGGTTCAAAGGGGTGCAGTTGAGGATAATTAAAGAAATATCCAGGACATTAGGCTATGTCCAGTGTTCGAAGTTTAAATTAATTAGTAATTACTAATAATAAAAAGTAACAACGTACATATATTGCTTAACCCATAAACACCTAAAAAATATATCATTACATGTGATAGCAAATAAACATCAGCTGTGACAATATTCCCAAAATTCGACATATAAAAAGATATTCATATCAGTGCTCCACCACAAATTAAAATGTCCCACTAACCATACTGTATGTCATTAACAATGATAACAAATAATTGTCCACTATGAAAAATCTTCTTTTTAATAATCCTTGAGTAAATTAATGCAGAAAGCAGCGCATCACCACAAACTGAAGTGCTCCACCACCAATAGAAATGCTCACTCACCGGGCTTGTGGACCTACACTATATTAGTATAGGGATGTCTGCCTTTACACGCACATGAACTTTAATGGCATCCCAGTCTTAGTCTGTAGGGTTCAATATTGAGTTGGCCCACCCTTTGCATCTATAACAGCTTCAACTCTTCTGGGAAGGTTGTACACAAGGTTTAGTAGTGTCTATGGAAATGTTTGACCATTATTCCAGAAGCTTATTTTGTGATGTCAGGCACTGATGTTGGATGAGAAGACCTGGCTCGCAGTCTCCGCTCTAATTCATCCCAAAGGTGTTCTATCGGGTTGAGGTCAGGACTCAAGGAAGGCCAGTCAAGTTCCTCCACCCAAAACCCGCTCATCCATGTCTTTATGGACCTTGCTTTGTGCTGGAAGGGGCAATCCTCAAACTGTTCCCACAAAGTACGAAGCATGAAATTGTCCAAAATGTCTTGGTATGCTGAGAGTTTCCTTCACTGGAACTACGATGCCAAGCCCAACCCCTGAAAAACAACCCCACACTATAATCCCCCTTTCCTCCAAATGATTTGGATCAGTGCAAAGAGCAAGGTCCATAAAGACATTGGTGAGCGAGTTTGGGGGTGGAGGAACTTGACTGGCCTGCACAGAGTCCTGACCTCAACACGACAGAACAGATTTGGGATGAATTAGAGCGGAGACTGTGAGCCAGGCCTTCTCGTCCAACATCAGTGCCTGACCTCAGAAATGCGCTTCTGGAAGAATGGTCAAACATTCCCATAGACACACTCCTAAACCTTTTGGACAGCTTTCCCAGAAAAGTTGAAGCTGTTATAGCTGCAAGGGGTGAGCAATCTCAATATTGAACCCTAAGGAATAAGACTGGGATGCCATTAAAGTTCATGTGCGTGTAAAGTCAGGCGTCATAATACTTTTGACAATATAGTGTATATACAGTGTATATATATATATATATATATATATATATATATACATATACACACACACACACACAGTCTGTGACTCATACATATATGTTAGTGCATCACTATTTGTGGTTTTGTTTTATTTAACCTTAAAGAAGAGTTCCACCCAAAAATGGAACTTCCGCTTTAAGGGAAGGTGACAA
Source organism: Rana muscosa (assembly GCA_029206835.1). NCBI lineage: Eukaryota > Metazoa > Chordata > Amphibia > Anura > Ranidae > Rana > Rana muscosa. Next base: position 633,302,666 of record CM055117.1, on the reverse strand, counting down.
CCTGACATGCCACATTTGGCATGTAAATTTTTTGGGGGGGAGCGGAAACCCTCTTTTTAGAGGGTTTCCGCTCCCAATTCCTGCCTGGGCACCGCAGCGCCGGAAGGGAGGTCACCTCTCCACCCTCCCTCTTGGCAATCATCTGGGACACGTCACAGGTCCCAGATGATTGCTCGGCCTATCACGGTGCGCAGCGCGGCTCACGCATGCCAGTGCGTGCCCGGCTGCGAAGCCACAGCCAGGCGCCCACAGTAGTGATGCCGTCTCCACATAGCGGAGAGGGAGATGAGCGGGGCTTCATTCCCCCGCATCGATGGACCCTGGGACAGGTGAGTGTCCAATTATTAAAAGTCAGCAGCTGCAGTATTTGTAGCTGCTGACTTTTAATATTTTTATTTTAGTAGGAACTCCGCTTTAATAAAAAAATTACTGCACTTTTGGGGGCTTCCATTCTCTTCCTATATGAGCTACTTGGAGATTATGCCAAATATTGAAAGGGGACCTGCTGGTGCTTATAACCTGTCTCACCATCACCTGTAGAGTCATGGATGGATTGATTAAACAGAAGATGATATATATATATATATATATATCGTTTCAAAAAACAGGTGGGTGAGTATTTCTATTGGTGGTGGAACCACTTCAGTTTGTGGTGGAGCATGGATTTTTTATTTTATTTACACGAGGATTATTGAAAAGATTTTTCATTTTGGACATTTATTTGTTATATATTAAATATTTTTTTATATGTGGATTATCAAGAATAGTGTCATAGCTGATGTTTATTTACTATCACATGTAATGATATATGTTTAGGTGTTTATTAGTTAAGCCATATATGTATTTAGGAGCAACAAAAAACTTTTTTTTATTATTTAATTGTGGCGTGGGAACACATTTTTGTTTACTAAAGCTCTAGGTATTTTTAATTGTATTTTTTTATTTATTTGTTATTTATTATATTTATTGATTCATTCCTCTTTTGTGGTAGCACACAGATTCTTCATATATAGTTTCTTCTCTGTTGACATAGCTGCCCGATGTACACATGCACCTCAGTCCCAGATTATGTGCATGAAAATTCACCAAAACAAATATACATCCCTATAGGAAGAATTATTTCCAAACTTCAATATCTTTGCCTCACATAGAACGAATCATCAATTTTAAAATTAAATATAATTATTTTACCAATTTATTAATGAAATATTAATGCTTAATATTTTATCCTAATTAATTTGATACTGTAGGCTTGCAATTAGGCCCTTAAAATTAGTTAAGGGGGTTTCAGTGACAAAGTATAAACCCTCAACACTTGCTGCTGATTAATAGGGCTGTTCATCTTGGAAATGCCATTATGAGCTCTTTTATTGGCTTTGCTGAATCGCTCCAAGGCTGGTAGCGCTCAGCAACTTAAAAACCTGTTTGTTTCCATAATGAAAGAGTGCAGCGCAAAGAAAATAAATAAATAAATAATAAAAGTCCATATAAAAAGGCAAAGGTCCATAAAGGGTGAATGGTGCACTAATATGAAGCATGCGATGTGGATCACAACAAGTTGACCAGAAAGAGATCCCTCCACCGCACACAGAGTGGCCTCTCACCTCAATAATTCGACCTGCAAGAGGTCACAGGGCATGGAATAATAATGCAGATGACATCCAATCATTCAGCCTCCAACCTCCAAACGACAATAACAGCTTGACATGTAAAGCAGTAACCTCTATACACTTGCTCCACTGAATTCCAGTTTATGCAAATAAAAGAAGGGGAGACCTCCTAGTGCTCTCTGTCATAAGTCGTTTATTCCTTATACTAAAAGTATTGTACTCACATTTAAAAGCACTCCGTGCGAGTGCAAACAGATCAGCATGTAAACATGGATGCTGTGAGACGATCGCGGCTGGCGTCTGGCGTAGCTCCCCCCTTACGCGTTACGTCAGTGGGCGTGACTTCTTCAGCGTGGGGTGGGGCTAAGCTCGGACACGCCGCGGCTGTTTAAATAGGTAAACAAGGAAACAGATGACCAATCCCAGATCCCAGACTAGACAGCCAATCATGGCTAGCCTACCGAAAAGACCAGCTTCTCTATACTCCACAGGGAAAGGGGAAAGTGTCAGCTGAAACCAAACACAGAGAGGTCTGCTGACTACAACCGGTCAAGGAATTGCAGCAGAAATATTAATCTATACAACAAACCCTATGGCTAATTAAAAATTTCCAATTGGAAATAATACTAAGGGCGCACAATTACCCAAATTAATTTAAATTAAATGTATGCCGAACACCAACCACGATCGTCTCAAAAGTCCATACAAAAATACATTAAAAATACATACATTAAAAATGTACAAAAAACACACAAAGCAAATATAGAAAGCATATAAATATATGTAAAAAAGAAAAAACCACTATATAAAAATACTATCTACCGTATATACTTGAGTATAAGCCAACCCGAGTATAAGCCGAGGTACCTACTTTTACCACAAAAAAATGGGAAAACGTATTGACTCGAGTATAAGCCTAGGGGGGGAAATATGGCCATTGCCACCTCACTGTGCCAATTGCCCAACCTTACTGTGCCCATTGCCACCTCACTGTGCCCATTGCCACCTCACTGTGCCCATTGCCACCTCACTGTGCCCATTGCCACCTCACTGCCCCCTTACTGTGTCCATTGCAGCCTCCCTGTGCCCGAGTCAGTCAGTGTACCTGAAAATCTTCTTATTCCGCGGCCGGCGTCCATCCTCTCATTCTCGGACTCAGTTTCCCAGCAGGCACTGTGTTCAGTGTTCCGCCAATCACGAACATCGGACAAGAGAACGTCCATGATAGGCGCAACACTCAACACAGTGTTTGCTGGAAACGCCTATCGCGGAAGGGACCAGAAGAAAGCCGCGAGATTTAAACAATGGACGCCGGCCGCGAAATAACAAGATTTTCAGGTACTGACTCGAGTATAAGCCGAGGGGTATACTTTCAGCCCTAAAAAAAAGGGCTGAAAAACTCGGCTTATACTCGAGTATATACGGTATTAGAAATAAAACAATTTAAATCAAAATCAACGTTAAGGCCTGCAGGCGAAAGAACTTTAGTCTCGAAAATCCAAAAAGATTCTCGCCGATTCAATTGACGAATATAATGTCCGCCCCTCCAATGCCTTGGCACTTTTTCTATCCCCCAGAATTTTAGGCCCTTGGGGTCACGCTGGTGACATCTCCTGAAGTGACGGGAAACACTATGGGTTTTTACCCCCCTTTTGATATTACTCACATGCTCCCCAACATGTACATGCAATGCTCTAGATGTACGCCCTACATATTGAAGACCACAGTCACATTCCAACATGTAGACCACTCCTTCGGTTGTACATGTGATGAGTTGCTTAATCTCGTATTCCATCTGTGTGACTGTGGAACTAAATGTTTTGCGCTTTTTTATATTGTTTTTAGCATGTTTGTATGTCGCACAGCATGCATAGAGCCCAGACAGAAATTCAAAAAGCTTGGGTTGTGCAAGAGTGGGCGGATCAATGACACCAGGATCTATGCTGTCACGAAGACATGGTGCTTTACGGTATATGAATTGAGGACGTTCGGGCAAAACAGGGCCTAAGATACGATCATATTTGAGGATAGGCCAATGCTTGGCAATTATCCTTTCAAATTTTTTGTGTTGGATACTGTAATCCATGATGATCTTGTAACCACTTCCGTCATCCTGAGTAGCAGAACTAGCAGGTTTATCCGCCACAATAGCCCCCCTATCCATAACCCTTACTCGTTCAATCTCCTTATCGATAACATCAGGAGTATAACCCTTTTGCTTAAACCTAGTTGCTAAAATTTGATATTGGGCAAGAAAGTCAGACTCCAATTTACAATTACGGCGGAGTCTGACTAATTGCCCCTTTGGTATGTTACACAACCATAATCTTTGATGGCAACTAGATAACGGTATATAACCATTACGATCCGTAGTTTTAAAATGGTTTCTGGTGTGAAAACTACCAACTTGCTTGAAAATCTCAAGGTCTAAGAAAGTTACTTGGTTATAGTCAACATTCCAGGTTAACAGGATGTTTTTGTTATTGCCGTTCAGCTTGTCCATGAACAGCTGGAGACTGGGCATGTCACCCTCTCAAACCATAACAAGGCCGTCTATGTAACGTTTGTAACAGCGTAGCTGCAATGGGCGATCTCGGAAAACCGCCTCTTCCTCCCAGTGGGCCATAAACAAATTGGCCACACTAGGAGCAAAACGAGCGCCCATCGCAACTCTGCATAACTGTAGATAGTAGTCCTTGTCAAACCAAAAATAATTATTGGAGACACAGAACTTCAAACTATCCACCATAAATTGTACATGGTCAGGAGCAAAATCAGTTCCTGCCAATGCCCACCTAACAGAAGCAATAGCTGCATCATGATCTATAATCGTATACAGGGATCCAACATCAGCAGTGATGAGGATAGAATCAGATGTACACGGCAGGGTATTCAGTATCTGAATAATTTTTTGGTGTCGCGAAGGTAAGCTTCCATTCCACGCACCAAAGGCTGTAAAAAGAAATCCAGATATTGACCTAACCTGAAGGTTACCGAGTCAATGCCGTTAACAATCGGACGGCCTGGTGGCCGTTCAGAATCTTTGTGTAGCTTTGGCAGAAAATAAATAATAGGAGTACAACAATAAAAGGGGTCAAGATAGGAAGCTTCTTTAGCATTCAAAACACCCACACTTTTACCACTCTCAATCAGAGAATGTAGTTAGTTCTTAAACTTAACCATAGGGTTACCATTCAAGAGTGAATAAGTGCTACGGTCATTTAATAGCCGTTTCATCTCTTCCTGGTAGTAGGTTTTACTAAGTACCACCAAGCCCCCCATTTGTCTGCTGGCCAGATTACAATATCATTTCTCTGCTCAAGAGATAGAATACCACGCTTAATATGTTGGGAATCCCTGACTTTTTTAATCCTAAGGGAATCCAATTCACTGCACACCATATTCTTGAAGACATCCAAGTGTCTATTATCATTCACCTGAGGATTAAAGACTGAACGATTCCTTAAATTGGAATGGCTAGTAACCATTTGGGAAGAATTTCTCTGGATGGGATCAGAGTGAAAATACTTCTTCATATTCAAACCCCTAACAAATTTCTGGACATTCACAAATGTCTGAAATTTGTTAAGATTGCGTATGGGGGCAAATTTAAGGCCTTTATCCAAGACACGTATCTCATCTTCAGAAAGAGGGACACCACTCAGATTGAAAATGCCCGTTCCTAATACGGTTTTTGCCTTTTGGGCTCGTCTCCCGCCCCCCCCCCCCCCCCCTGATTCCTCTCGGTTTTTTCTTTTTTGACTGGGCGGACCATTTAAAATGGGACCTAGAGGTGCGGATACTCCCTCCAATCCCCCATCCAAGCAGGGGTATGAGGTGGAGGTCCCTTCCAGGGGGTCCTCTCCTGACCTAAAAAATGATTGTCAACAGGTGATTCCTCCCAATGGTCCTGTAGGGGAGCATAGTTATTATGAACAGGCAGAGGTAATCCCCTCAAGGGATAACCTCCCCTACCTCTCGGATAGCCGCCATCCCTAGAAGGAACAGATCTCCAAGGAGGATCCTCTTGATAATTAGCATACTGACCCTGACCAGTATTAACAGGTGCCAGACCAGAACCCCCTCTACCTTTACCTCTACCTTTTCACTTAGGGCGAGAAGGTCCATGTCCCCTAAAGCCGGGGGAATTATTTCTATTAGGTGTATTACGGGCTACATTAGCCCAAGAAATCTGAGGGCCTTGACTAGCCACTACCGGGGCATAATTAACAACTTCAGTAGTATCCATAGAGGACTGCTCAGGAACATTAGGTTGAGCAGAACCCGAGGATTGCCACTTGAAGACCTGCTGACCCCCAAAATCATTCAAATCTCGTAAGAATTTCTTCCGTTTTTTATCCTGGGTCTCCTTATCCCACTTTATTAATTTGACCTTCAGTTCCCCTGATAGCTAAATAAACTCTGGAGTATCCTTAAAGGGCTCAATATGATCAGTAATATCTTTAATCTGACTTTTGAGCCATGTTTTCTTACGTTGTTTGCGAGAGAGTAATAAACGCATGAGTTCAAAACCTACTTTCTACTACCAGGAAGAGATGAAACGGCTATTAAATGACCGTAGCACTTATTCACTCTTGAATGGTAACCCTATGGTTAAGTTTAAGAACTAACTACATTCTCTGATTGAGAGTGGTAAGAGTGTGGGTGTTTTGAATGCTAAAGAAGCTTCCTATCTTGACCCCTTTTATTGTTGTACTCCTATTATTTATTTTCTGCCAAAGCTGCATGGTGGCCGTCCGATTGTTAACGGCATTGACTCGGTAACCTCCAGGTTAGGTCAATATCTGGATTTCTTTTTACAGCCTTTGGTGCGTGGAATGGAAGCTTACCTTCGCGACACCAAACTAATTATTCAGATACTGAATACCCTGCCGTGTACATCTGATTCTATCCTCATCACTGCTGATGTTGAATCCATGTATACGATTATAGATCATGATGCAGCTATTGCTTCTGTTAGGTGGGCATTGGCAGGAACTGATTTTGCTCCTGACCATGTACAATTTATGGTGGATAGTTTGGAGTTCTGTCTCTGCAATAATTATTTTTGGTTTGACAAGGACTACTATCTACAGCTATGCAGAGTTGCGATGGCCGCTCGTTTTGCTCCCAGTGTGGCCAATTTGTTTATGGCCCACTGGGAGGAAGAGGCGGTTTTCCAAGATCGCCCATCGCAGCTACGCTGTTACAAACGTTACATAGACGGCCTTGTTATGGTTTGGGAGGGTGACATGCCCAGTCTCCAGCTGTTCATGGACAAGCTGAACGGTAATAACAAATACATCCTGTTAACCTGGAATGTTGACTATAACCAAGTAACTTTCTTAGACCTTGAGATTTTCAAGCAAGTTGGTAGTTTTCACACTAGAAACCATTTTAAAACTACGGATCGTAATGGTTATATACCGTTATCTAGTTGCCATCAAAGATTATGGTTGTGTAACATACCAAAGGGGCAATTTGTCAGACTCCGCCGTAATTGTAAATTGGAGTCTGACTTTCTTGCCCAATCTCAAATTTTAGCAACTAGGTTTAAGCAAAATGGTTATACTCCTGATGTTATCGATAAGGAGATTGAACGAGTAAGGGTTATGGATAGGGGGGCTATTGTGGCGGATAAACCTGCTAGTTCTGCTACTCAGGATGACGGAAGTGGTTACAAGATCATCATGGATTACAGTATCCAACACAAAAAATTTGAAAGGATAATTGCCAAGCATTGGCCTATCCTCAAATATGATCGTATCTTAGGCCCTGTTTTGCCCGAACGTCCTCAATTCATATACCGTAAAGCACCATGTCTTCGTGACAGCATAGATCCTGGTGTCATTGATCCGCCCACTCTTGCACAACCCAAGCTTTTTGAATTTCTGTCTGGGTTCTATGCATGCGGTCGCTGTGTGACGTGCAAACATGCTAAAAGCAATATAAAAAAGCGCAAGACATTTAGTTCCACAGTCACACAGATGGAATACAAGATTAAGCAACTCATCTCATATACAACCGAAGGAGTGGTCTACATGTTGGAATGTGACTGTGGTCTTCAATATGTAGGGTGTAGGGATAGAAAAAGTGCCAAGGCATTGGAGGGGCGGACATTATATTCGTCAATTGAGTCGCGAGAATCTTTTGGGATTTTTGAGACTAAAGTTCTTTTGCCTGCAGGCCTTAACGTTGATTTTGATTTAAATTGTTTTATTTCTAATAGTATTTATATAGTGGTTTTGTGTTTATTGTTTTTTTCTTTTTTACATATATTTATATTTTTTCTATATTTGCTTTGTGTGTTTTTTGTACATTTTTAATGTATGTATTTTTAATGTATTTTTGCATGGACTTTTGAGACGATCGTGGTTGGCGTTCGGCATACATTTAATTTAATTCTATTTGGGTAATTGTGTGCCCTTAGTATTATTTCCAATTGGAAATTTTTAACCACTTGACAACTGGGCACTTAAACCCCCTTAATAACCAGACCAATTTTCAGCTTTCGGTGCTCTCACATTTTGAATGACAATTACTCAGTCATACAACACTGTACCCATATGAATTTTTTGTCCTTTTTTTCCACACAAATAGAGCTTTCTTTTGGTGGTATTTAATCACTGTTGGGTTTTTTATTTTTTGCGCTATAAGAGAAAAAAGACTGAAAATTTTGTAAAAAAATGATTTTTTTTTCGTTTCTGTTATAAAATTTTGCAAATTACTATTTTTTCTTCATAAATTTTGCCCAAAATTTATACTGCTACATATCTTTGGTAAAAATAAGTACAAATTGGTGCATATTATTTGGTCTTTGTGAAAGTTAGAGAGTCCACAAGCTATGGTGCCAATATCTGAAAATTGATCACACCTGAAGTACTGACGGCCTATCTCAATTCTTGAGACCCTAGCATGCCAGAAAAGTACAAATACCCCCCAAATGACCCCTTTTTGGAAAGAAGACATTCCAAGGTATTCAGAAAGAGGCATTGTGAGTTTTTTGAAGTTGTCATTTTTTCCCACAATTCTTTGCAAAATCAAGATTTTTTTTTTCTCTTTTTTTTTTTTCACAAAATTGTCATATTAGCAGGTTATTTCTCACACACAGCATATGCATACCACAAATTACACCCCAAAACACATTCTGCTATTCCTCCCGAGTATGGCGATACCACATGTGTGAGACTTTTACACAGCGTGGCCACATACAGAGGCCCAACATGCAGGGAGCACCTTCAGGCGTTCTGGAGCACCCAGGCCAATTCTGACATTTCTCTCCTACATGTAAAAATCATCATTTGTTTGCTAGAAAATTACATAGAACCCCAAAACATTATATATGTTTTTTTAGCAAAGACCTTAGAGAATATAATGGTGGTTGTTGCAACTTTTTATCTCGCACGATATTTGCGCAGCAATTTTTTTAACGCGTTTTTTACGGAAAAAAAATGTTTTGTGCTTAAAAAAAAAAAAAAAAAAAACAGTAAAGTTAGCCCAATGTTTTTGCATAATGTGAAAGATGAAGTTACGCCGAGTAAATAGATACCTAATATGTCGCCCTTAAAAATTGCACACACTCGTGGAATGGCGCCAAACTTCGCTACTTAAAAAATCCCCATAGGCGACACTTTAAATATTTTTACTGGTTACATGTTTTGAGTTACAGAGGAGGTCTAGGGCCAAAATGATTGCTCTCGCTCTAACGTTCGCAGAGATACCTCACATGTGTGGTTTGAACACCGTTTTCATATGTGGGCGGGACTTGCGTATGCGTTCGCTTCTGTATGCGAGCTCACGGGGACAGGGGCGCTTTAAAAAAAAAAAAATTATTCTTCATTTTACTTGATTTATTTTAGTTTGACATGTTTTTCCGCCCCAAACATTTTTTTGATCACTTTTATACCTATTACAAGGAACGTAAACATCCCTTGTAATAGGAATATGGCATGACAGGTCCTCTTTACAGTGAGATAAGGAGGGGGGGTGTCAATAAGACCCCACATCTCACCTCTAGGCTGGGAAGCCTGAAAAAAAAAAAAAAAAAAACAACAATCCTGGCTTTGATCGTAGCGGTGAGTCAGTAGAAGCACCGGAGGGCGGCGGGGGGGGGACATCCCCTCTCGCCTCCCGTAAGAATGATCAAGCGGCGGAACAGCCACTATGATTGTTGTTATGGTGTAGGGAATCGCCGGCTGAAAAAGCTAATATCTGAATGATGCCTGTAGCTGCTCCCATCATTCAGATATCCCCGCACAAAATCAAGGACGTCATATGACGGCCGGAGGGCGGGAAGTGGTTATTGCAGAGTATTGCCGGGCATTGCGGAGTATTGCAGGGCATTGCGGAGTATTGCGGACTATGGCAGGGTATTGCGGTGTATGGCAGGGTATTGCACGGGGTATTGCACAGGGTATTGTGGAGGGTATTGCAGAGTATTGTGGAGGGTATTGCAGAGTATTGTGCAGGGTATTGCAGAGTATTGTGCAGGGTATTGCAGAGTATTGTGCAGGGTATTGCAGAGTATTTTGCAGAGTATTGCGCAGGGTATTGCAGAGTATTGCGCAGGGTATTGCAGAGTATTGCACCAGAGTATTGCAGAGTATTGCACCAGGGTATTGCAGAGTATTTTGCAGGGTATTGCGCAGGGTATTGCAGAGTATTGCGCAGGGTTTTGCACAGGGTATTGCAGGGTATTGCAGAGTATTGCGCAGGGTATTGCAGAGTATTGCGCAGGGTATTGCAGAGTATTTTGCAGAGTATTGCAGAGTATTTTGCAGGGTATTGCAGAGTATTTTGCAGGGTATTGCAGAGTATTTTGCAGGGTATTGCAGAGTATTGCACCAGGGTATTGCAGAGTATTGCACCAGGGTATTGCAGAGTATTGCACCAGGGTATTGGCAGGGTATTTTGCAGAGTATTGGCAGGGTATTTTGCAGAGTATTGGCAGGGTATAGCACAGGGATGGCTGAGCAGGGATGGATGGATGGCTGGATCTGTGACTGCAATTGTCACAGATCCAGCCCACAGCGCTGCTGCCTTGATCTGCACCCTCCCCTCTCCTCTCACACTGTACCGATCGGTACAGAGAGGGGAGGGAGGAACCGGCGTCATCAAATGACGCCGGTCTGTTTACAAGTGATTGCTCCGTCATTTGACGGAGCGATCACGTGGTAAACGGCCGCTATCAGCGGCGATTTACCGCGATTCGTGATCCGTCGGGTCCTCTGGACCCGGCGGTCACGGAGTTTCCCGTGTGCGCGCCCCAGGGGGCGCGCGGGAGCGCGATTCTGGGAGGACGTTATATAACATCCTCCCAGAGTTAAGCAACCACCTTGTCGACGTTATTTGTCGGCAGGTGGTTGTTAAGTGGTTAATTAGCCAGAGGGTTTGTTGTATAGATTAATATTTCTGCTGCAATTCCTTGACCGGTTGTAGTCAGCAGACCTCTCTGTGTTTGGTTTCAACTAACACTTTCCCCTTTCCCTGTGGAGTATAGAGAAGCTGGTCTTTTCGGTAGACTAGCCATGATTGGTTGTCTAGTCTGGGATCTGGGATTGGTCATTTGTTTCCTTGTTTAGCTATTTAAACAGCCGCAGCGTGTCCGAGCTTAGCCCCGCCCCACGCTGAAGAAGTCACGCCCACTGACGTAACGCGTACGGGGGGAGCTACGCCGGACACCGCCGCGATCATCTCTCAGCATCCATGTTTACATGATCTGATCTGTTTGCACTCGCACGGAGTGCTTTTAAATGTGAGTACAAGACTTTATTCTTGGGTGGTTCAGTGGATATGCAATTGGCTAAAGGATAGATACCAGAGTGTGGTTGTAAATGATGTTCATTCAAAACAAAGACTAGTCACTAGCAGTGCTCCACAGGGTTCTGTACTGGGTCCTGTTCTGTTTAAACTATATGTAAGTGATATAACTAAAACGTTGTTGGGCAAGGTATGTCTTTTTGCTGATAATACAAAGGCGTGCGATAGGGTTGATATCCAGTGGTGCATTGTGGTTTTGTGCTGCCCTAGGCAGGACTAAAATCGGGAGCCCCACCCCTTCCTTTTTAAGATCCACCCCTTCATTTTAAGCCCCACCCTTTCCTCTTTAGGCTCCACTTCAGGAGTTGGTCATAGACCGCGGACAGGGTACAGGAGATGATCAGAGACTGCGGACATAGTACAGGAGATGGTCAGAGACTGCAGACATAGTACAGGAGAATGGTCAGAGACTGTGGACATGATACAAGAGATAGTCATAAACTGCAGACATAGTACAGGAGATGGTCAGAGACTGGGGACATAGTACAGGAGATCGTCAGAGACTGTGGACATAGTACAGGAGATGGTCAGAGACTGCAGACAGGGTACATGAGATGGTCAGAGACTGCAGGCATAGTACAGGAGATGGTCAGAGACTGCAGACATGATACAGGAGATGGTCAGAGACTGCAGACATAATGCAAGAGATGGTCAATGACTGTGGACAGAATACAAGAGATGGTCAGAGACTGTAGACTTGATACAGGAGACTGTCAGAGACTGCAGACATGATACAGGAGATAGTCAGAGAATGCAGACATGATACAAGAGATGGTCAGAGACTGTAGACATGATACAGGAGACTGTCAGAGACTGCAGACATAATACAGGAGAATGTTAGAGACTGCGGACATGATACAGGAGATGGTTAGAGACTGCGGACATGATACAGGAGATGGTTAGAGACTGCGGTCAGGGTACAAGAGATGATCAGAGGTTGTAGACATGATACAGGAGATGGTCAGAGACTGCTGACATGATACAGGAGATGGTCAGAGACTGCGGACGTGATACAGGAGATGGTCAGACACTGCGGACATGATACAGGAGACGGACAGAGACTGCGGACATGATACAGGAGATGGTCAGAGACTACGGACATGACTCATGCAGCCACCCCCTCACCCAACAGCCAAGCCAAGCCGAGCTGAAGTGAGCCAAGCCGAGCCAAGACCCCTCCCACCTGAGCACAGCTAAGACTGCCCACCTTTCCAAGCTCAGCCAAGCGGAGACCGCCGTCTGCCCGAGCACAGCTGAGCCGAGGTGAGCTAAGACCGCCCCTCTGCCTGAGCCGAGACCACCCCCCTCCACCCGAGCACAGCTGAGACCACTCCCCATGCCTGAGCACCTGAGACACCCGATACAGTCCATTCCTGGTAGCGACGACACTTTTCCCTTCTGCCTGGGGGCGGCGCCGCCCCTAGAACCTGCCACCCATGGCAAACACCTTGTTTGCCTCGCAGCAAATACACCCCTGTTGATAACCCTGGAGGTGTCTGTAACATGGAATATGATTTGACAATGGCATTGCTGGAAGATTGGTCAAAGCTGTGGAAACTGCAGTTCAATGTTTCTAAATGTACAAAAATGCACCTAGGGCAAAATAATCCAAGCCTATTAGAGCATCTGGCCCTAATCGTGTGCTTCAAAACCCCACCCCCATTGGAATCCATAGTTCGGCGTCCTGCATGTAGATCAGGGGACTGGATGCATGGATAGGGAGGGCGGCACCTGTGCATCCATAATGGACGGGCCGCCACTGCTTCTAACACAAAAAAAAAATGTCCGTCAAAGCCCTTCAGCAGGATTGTTTTGTAGCCCCCTCCCTCTATAGCAGGGGTTCCCTAACTTGAGGTGCCCACACCCCCCAGGGGGTGTGAGATGGAACTTCAGGGGGTTCAACAAAAAGTGGATTGTGTCCCTTAGTAATGAGTTGTCACTTAGCTGCCAATGTGCCTTGTGTTGGTGGTTGTGTTGTGTTGTTGGTAGTCTTTTGTTCATTTAATCCAAAAGATAGTAAAACAATATTAATATATAAGTGTAGCGGGTGGTTACATTTAGGGGGAAGCCTCTGAGTGGTAATTAGGTTCAGATGCACTAATTGTTCGGTCTCATGGACCATTTCTATCCCTGGAAGATAGTACTGGTGAGTAAGTTCACTGGGGCCTATGGGTGGCGCTGTTGCCATGGGCCCAGGTTGAACTGCAGTACGAGGTTGTGTCCTTTTTGTCCCCTCTCGGTAGCAGTACGGCGGGGCGGGGAACCTGTTGTGCCTGTCGGGAGAGGATATAAAAGGGGGCGGCCATCTTCCAGAGGGGTGGTCGGTTCCGCGCTCAGGCACCTTAGGCCTGGGTGTGTGTGTGTCGCCTCTGGGTGCCCTAGACCCGGGGGCCTGGTCGGGTTATCTCTGGGTGCCCTAGGACCAGAGACAGAGCTGCTCTTCCATCTCAGATACCTTCAGTCTGGGGTGAGGTACTTTGAGAAAAGGCCCGGAGCCCAGCAGCCTCCGGCTGGGATCCGCTGGGGACCAAGACTCCCAGGGATCTGCCTTGCAAGGGGACCCGTATCCAGGACGAGGAGGCCAGGGAGGTGACCCTTTCTGAAGACCCAGCGCAGAGTCGTGGTGACAGATGGGGCCTCTGGTAACTCTACGGAGGGATGTTCTTGTCCTATAAGGGCTAGTTCACTAACGGAAGGAAGTGCGTGTTCTCTAAATCACAGTGGCAGTGACATTACGCACCCAAGGTCAGTAGCAGTGACTTTCACCTTTTTCACCCGGTCAGTGGCAGTGACCAACCTCATGGTCTGTGGCAGAGGCCGTGCGCCAAGCCTGTTCGTGCTGATCAGAACAGGAGAAACCCAAATTCAAGTTTGTGCCTGGACCTCCTCCTACCTTATCTGACCTGTGTCTTGTCCCAACCCGCCTCCTCTCAAAGAGACTGTTTATTGTGCTAAAAGGAATAAATAAGTGTTGGACCTTTCAGTTGGTGTGCACAGTTGCTTACTGGGGAGATTTAAAGACTTGTTTCTGACTACTGCAGAAACGAGGTCAGCACTGGAGACTTTTTGACACCAGCTGCAAGCAGGTCCGAGAAACTAACACCGCTCAACCTCCCTATTCAGGAGGGTATGGGCTTGTGGTGCGGTGTGCCTCATTATTTTCCTGCAGAGGAGCCAAGCAGAAGAAAAGCAGGTAAAGTCTGGGGTTGGTGCACTACAGGTGGGGGCTCGAGTCCGGGATGTGTTTGCGGTCATGGAGTGAAAATCCCCCCAGAAGCTGAACGTTTATTCCCCAGTGAAGTTCCGTGGAGGTCGGCCATGTTTGGAACTGCGCCACGAGGAGAACCCTGACTGCGTAGTTCGTGGGCATGTCTATTCAGAAAAGCCAGAGAGCGATGTAGCAGATGGGAGGAGTCTGACCATGTATGGAGTTACACGTGTGGACTTTAGCGCAAAAAGGTCAGTGCGCGATGGAGCAGCAGATGGTCAGCATGTCGTCTCATGCATCATGGGTTCCAGCTTCTAGAACCGTGAAAATGACTTAATTCGCTGCTTCACTTACGGATACAGGGATTAGGCTCACGCCCCGGGGAAGATTTGCCCTCTATGTGTGCAAGGACGTGGAGGCCCTTGGTGTGATTTGTCCCGGCTGCTCGGGACTGGTGGTTCATCTGAAGCCATTCGGGCGATGCGAAAGCTGTAAGGAGTTTCTGTTCGAGGTGGAGCAACCTACAGAGAGGCCTCGGGCCTTCCACCTCAATTGCCTTACGGTCGCCACTACTCTGGAAGGAGGAATCGAAGCTTGTACAGCCACCCCTGCGCGCACTGACGAGGCTTCAGAGGAAGTCACAGAGGAGCTCGTTGTAGCGAGTGAGAAACCGGAGGATGCTGCCTCGGTAACGTCAGAGTCTTTTCTCCCACCGCCCAAGAGGAAGATGGGTCTTGTGAAGGCTTCCTGCGGCCGTGGTGGAGCAACGCCCCAGCGCTTACCCGGAACGGATGTCTCTGAAGGGAAAAGTCCCAGATGTCCGAGTCCTTCTTCAAGCCAAGGTAAGCCAGGGGGAGAGACTTTGTTAAAGGCCCCTAGCCCTGGGGATTCACATGTTAGTGAGTTGGCCAGAGGGGGTAAATCGTCCGTCACCAGGATTTATTTCCCTGCAGAGGAGTACGATACCTCTGACCTAGAGTCTGTCTCAGATGCGGGTGATGATGCCGCGATTGACTAACTGTTTGAGAGAAAGGGATGGGATAAGATGCCCCTGTCCTTGTTCCGTAGGCCTAGGAACCCGCCCATGTCTACTGGGGAAAGTACACCCCGTGTGGGGGCCACTGAGCCTGAGGAGGGATCTGTCCCCTTGCCTGCCCTTCCACCGTTGGGAGCACCTGCTTCCGCCACTACTACTACTGCTAGACCGGTGTCACTGCGGGCCCCTGCAACTGGCCCAGAGGCAGTTAAAGTGCCTCGACACCCGGATGCTGTTGTTTTGCCTGACGCAGGAGACCGTGCCACTATGCCGCCGCTGTCCCGTTTACAGAGACTCTTTAACCAGAAGGTTGCCAGTGAAAATGGGTGGGAGTACCCGTACCTACCCAAAGAACTTTTGTTTGAGGTTGAGGCCTGTAGAGATCGGTGGTACTCAGAGTTTGTGTGGACACACATTAGGGTACCCCAGGCCAGAAGGTACTTTTCGTGTTCGCCTGCCGCCACTCTGCGGTTTAAAAATTGCAAGGCTGCTTGGATGTTGGGTCGGCACATTCATGCGGACAAAGTGCTTATCTGCAGGAAGGACAAGGACGATGTGGAGTATCACATAGATACCTTCGATAGACTTTGGAAGCCGTTGGTGTTGCCCGATCCAGACTACTATTTGTGAGAGACCAGACTCTTGTGTTGCGTTTGAACTTTCTTTTCCTCTCCAGGAACTTTGCCCATGTTAAAGGGTATTTTATTCTTTGGAGGAGCGGGAGCTGTTGCTGTTGTTGTTCTCCCTTCTCTTCCCACCACAAAGATAACAAGGACTTTGGGGTTGTAGTTAGTTGAGGCCCACAGTTCACAGAGAAGAGAATTTCCTTGTCATGAACAGGTGTTCTGACCGTGGCACTACCACTAGGTGGCGGTGTTGCACAACTGTTGTATTGAAGGCCATACACTGCACTTACTGTTAGAACGAGCAGGTTTTTCTCTAGGGAGGAACCTGTTCATTCTAACTTACATGTTGTTATATTATGTGTTTTCTTCTTCCTCTGCAGGTGAACGACAAGCAAGACTGCTGAGTATGGGGTGGGTCTTAGCGAGTTTTGCGGGAAGGGATTGTAAAATTTTACTGTGAAGTTTGAGTGATCTTAAAATGTTTTATATACATGTACACCCTCATTCCCATCTGTTTTTTTTTCCTTTCCCATGTTAGGTTCCGGCACAAACAAACAAAATTTTAAATTGTCATTTTTTTTAGTTTGTCTCTGGATCTGGCTTATGTTGACTCAGGTTGAGGAGACATAAATTGGTTTCAGACACTGGGGACCAGTGTTCACAAGTGAGGGGGATGTGTAGCAGGTGGTTACATTTAGGGGAAAGCCTCTGAGTGGTGACTAGGCTCAGATGCACTAATTGTTAGGTCTCATGGACCATTTCTATCCCTGGGAGATAGTACTGGTGAGTAAGTTCACTGGGGCCTATGGGTGGTGCTGTTGCCGTGGGCCGGGTTGAACTGCAGTATGAGGTTGTGTCCTTTTTGTCCCCTCTCGGCAGCAGTACGGCAGGGCGGGGAACCTGCGGTGCCTGTCGGGAGAGGATATAAAAGGGGGCGGCCATCTTCCAGAGGGGTGGTCGGTTCCGCGCTCAGGCACCTTAGGCCTGGGTCCGTGTGTGTCGCCTCGGGGTGCCCTAGGCCCGGAGGCCTGGTCGGGTTATCCCTGGGTGCCCTAGGCCCAGAGACGGAGCTGCTGTTCCATCTCAGACACCTTCAGTCTGGGGTGAGGTACTTTGAGAAAAGGCCTGGAGCCCAGCAGCCTTCGGCTGGGATCCGCCGGGGACCGAGACTCCCAGGGATCTGCCTTGCGAGGGGACCCGTATGCAGGACGAGGAGGCCAGGGAGGTGACCCTTTCTGAAGACCCAGCACAGAGTCGTGGTGACAGATGGGGCCTCTGGTAACTCTCCGGAGGGATGTTCTTGTCCTATAAGGGCTAGTTCACTAACGGAAGGAAGTGCGTGTTCTCTAAAACACAGTGGCAGTGACATTACGCACCCAAGGTCAGTAGCAGTGACTTTCACCTTTTTCACCCGGTCAGTGGCAGTGACCAACCTCATGGTCTGTGGCAGAGACCGTACGCCGAGCCTGTTCGTGCTGATCAGAACAGGAGAAACCCAAATTCAAGTTTGTGCCTGGACCTCCTCCCACCTTATCTGACCTGTGTCTTGTCCCAACCCGTCTGCTCTCAAAGAGACTGTTTATTGTGCTAAAAGGAATAAATAAGTGTTTGACCTTTCAGTTGGTGTGGACAGTTGCTTACTGGGGAGAATTAAAGACTTGTTTCTGACTACTGCAGAAACTAGGTCAGCACTGGAGGCTTTTTGACACCGGCTGCAAGCAGGCCTGAGAAACCAACACCGCTCAACCTCCCTATTCAGGAGGGTACGAGCTTGTGGTGCGGTGTGCCTCATTCTTTTCCTGCGGAGGAGCCAAGCAGAAGAAAAGCAGGTAAAGTCTGGGGTTGGTGTGCTACATAAGTAGGAAACTGATTGTCGGAATATTGCATTTAAAATCAATATTAGGCAACATCTAACATAATCGTATATTTTTTCACTCAAACTTATATATGTGTATTGTTTCAATAATAAAACTTGATGGATATTTTACTGTTGGAGACCTGAACATTTTGCAATGGATCACAAATGTATATTCCTACAATTTGGAACTTATTTTTTTAGTTCAATTTGTTCCCCTGCAGTATTGTATTTGATTCAAGTTTGAAACTAAAATTAGACTGAAATTAGACTTCTTCGTTCACAAATGTGATATTATTTTTGTAAGAATGAATATTAATCAAACATTTCCTAGGGGTGTGAGGCATAGAAAAGATTGTGAAATATTGCCCTATAGAGAAAAAACAAATAAAAACTAGTGAATAACAGGACTCTCCTTTGTTTCCAGTTGGCATTCCCAGATACAATGGGCCCTGGTGCAGCAGTACCGTTTGTTAACATGACATGTTCATAATGGGGAATGAAAATACTCTTCTGTTGTATTGTGAGAAAACTATTCAATTTAGCTGCTGAAAATATAGTAGCTGCTTATCCTCAAAAACATGAGACCTTAGCATACCTACCTGACAATAAACCGGATATTTCAGTTTTCTATGAAAATACCTTTAATGCACAAACAATCACACAACACTTAATTTTCAGGCATATCACAGGGAGGCAAACACCTTCTGACAGAACAATACAAATCATTCTGATCCACTTTGTAAGGTTTTGGCCATCGTGTAGCGTTTCTAGTGCATTTATCTTTATTTTTCTAAAACCCACCCTGTACAGCATGTATCATGATGATTAACAGCAATGTAATTGCAATCCACAGAGGAGTTGTTTAGCAAAGGAAGACAGAAAGCACAATGCTTTCTACACACAGGGTGGCATTTATTTCAGCCATATGGGGCACACTGCACGTACATACATTTTTAAAGTCTAAAGGCACAATCACATGTAGTTTACAAGGCGATAAGCCTGACATGGAATTAACCAAAGACAAAAGGCAGAAACATTGCATTCAAGATGAACACATGCTGTACTTTGTGCACATTGTCCAAAGTAGCAAAAATCTAAGATGAAATTCGACTGCATAATAAAAACAATTAAATCCCCTCACATTATCATGTTTGTGAAAATCATTAATGATTTTTTTACACATCTATTACATAATTTTCCTTTACTGTATGTGAAGTTTGTACAATGCAAGTATTCCTATACCCTCTTTTACAGTTATCTGGTAAAAGAGGTAAAATTATCTTTATTTAGCAACGATTTCCTTATAATACTCCTGCAAAGCTCATTTCCTTATAACACTACTGCCATCTAGTGTTCCCTCAGTGTCGGATAAGCCTGTAAGAAGCAGATGCTGAAACTAGCTCTGTCATAAAATATGAATATGTACATGGAATAATTATAAGTTTCCATTTTTACTTTAACATCAATTTCCTTTTCTAGTTTTTGTCAAGTAAAGCAATACAAATTACAAACCTCTGTTTCATTATTTATTTAAAGTACACAGCTGAAAAGCAACAAGGACACTGCTATGAAAAGAGACACGCCGCAGCTGCTCAAGAACAAGAAGGTACGTTTATAAACCTATAGAGTCACAGACAGTTCAGCGTAGGTCCAGGCAGGAATTCTTGTGATCTCAGATTAGATAAAAATTCTGCAAAGTCTCTTTTAATGCAATACTTCATAAAAGCAATGCCTGACAGCCTGACGACAGTTTTAAAAATGTAACAAAGCACAAAATTTGGCTGTTCACTTTGTAAATTGAAAATTGGTTAAATAAAATGGACCTGTGTTCATTCAAATTTCCAATCATGTGCAAGAAAAATTAAAATATACATATTTTAGCACATGATTATATGTTCAAAGTAAATACAGCCTCACTGTATTTGCTAACATTATCTTTGTAAAGTCAACAAAAATTCAACATATATTTTGTAAAGTGAATATTCACTTTGCTATGTGATTAGCCTTTACTCCTTTAGTAAACCAACCCCAGTGTTTTTGCAATAGATGGTGTGAATTTGTACAATCTAGTGTGCTCCACTAGAACACATTTATATTTTTGACATAATTCAATGTGTTTGAAGCTGAATGCAAAATTCATCTATTGATCTGTGCCATTAGCTAAAAATGGTACAGATCACTCTGTGCATTTAGTATGAAGTTTCACAGACATAGACCTACACATATTGTTACTAGGGATGAGTCGAACACCCCCCAGTTCGGTTCGCACCAGAACCTTCGAACGGACCGAAAGTTTGCTCAAACTTTAGAACCCTATTAAATACAATGGACTCGAACGTTCAAAATCAAAAGTGCCAATTATCAAGGCTAATATGCAAGTTATTGTCCTAAAAAGGGTTTGGGGACCCGGGTCCTGCCCCAGGGGATATGTATCAATGCAAAAAAAGTTTTAAAAACTGCAGTTTTTTCGGGAGCAGTGATTTTAATTATGCTTAAAGTGAAAAAAAAAAGTGAAATATTCCTTTAAATATCGTACCTGGGGGGTGTCTAAAGTATGCCTGTGACGTGGCACGTGTTTCCCGTGTTTAGAACTGTCCCTGCACAAAATGACATTTCTAAAGAAAAAAAAAGTAATTTAAAACTGCTTGCGGCTTTAATGTAATGTCTGGTCCCGGCAAAATGGATGAAAATCATTGAGAAAAATAGCATGGGTAACCCCCCCCCCCCCCAGCCAACTACCAGCCCCTTTGGGTCTTGTATGGATATTAAGGGGAACCCCGCACCCAAATTAAAAAAAGGCCCTATATACTCTGAACCAGGGGCGTACCTAGAGTATTTGGCACCCGGGGTCGGATCCAATATCTGCCCCCCCACGGTAAAATGTAAAAACACCCCACTGTGCCCCCTGCATCCTTCAATATCTTTGTCACTACTGTGTACCCCCTCTCCACAACTGCACCCCTGGACCCCTTTACATTACACAGCACCCTGCATCTCTGGACCCCTTTACATTACACAGCACCCCACAGCTCTGGACCCCTTTACATTACACAGCACCTTGCACCCCTTTACATTACACAGAACCCTGCATCTCTGGACCCCTTTACATTACACAGCACCCTGCATCACTGGACCCCTTTACATTACACAACACCCAGCATCACTGGACCCCTTTTACATTACACAGCACCCCTTTACATTAGACTGCACCTCTGGACCCCTTTACTTTACACAGCACCCTGCACCCCTTTACATTACACAGCACCATACACCTCTGGACCCCTTTACATTACACAGCACCCCACAGCTCTGGACCCCTTTAAATTACACAGCACCCCACAGCTCTGGGCCCCTTTACATTACACAGCACCCTGCACCACTGGACCCCTTCACATTACACAGCACCTTGCACCCCTTTACATTACACAGCACCCTGCATCACTAGACCCCTTTACATTACACAGCACCCCGCACCACTGGACCCCTTTACATTACACAGCACCCCACAGCTCTGGACCCCTTTACATTACACAGCACCTTGCATTCCTTTACATTACACAGCACCCTGCATCTCTGGACCCCTTTACATTACACAGCACCTTGCATCACTGGACCCCTTTACATAACACAACACCCTGCATCACTGGACCCCTTTTACACTACACAGCACCCCTTAACATTAGACAGCACCTCTGGACCCCTTTACTTTACACAGCACCCTGCACCTCTGGACCCCTTTACATTACACAGCACCCCACAGCTCTGGACCCCTTTACATTACACAGCACCCCACAGCTCTGGACCCCTTTACATTACACAACACCTTGCACCCCTTTACATTACACAGCACCCTGCATTTCTGGACCCCTTTTACATTACACAGCACCCTGCATTTCTGGACCCCTTTTACATTACACAGCACCCTGCACCACTGGACCCCTTTACATTACACAGCACCCTGCACCACTGGACCCCTTTACATTACACAGCACCTTGCATCCCTTTACATTACACAGCACCCTGCACCACTGGACCCCTTTACATTACACAGCACCCTGCACCTCTGGACCCCTTTACATTACACAGCACCCTGCACCACTGGACCCCTTTACATTACACATAACCCTGCATCTCTGGATCCCTTTACATTACACTGCACCACTGGACCCCTTTACATTAGACTGCACCTCTGGACCCCTTTACATTACACAGCCCTTGTACCTCTGGATCCCTTTACATTACACTGCACCCCTTTACATTAGACTGCACCTCTGGACCCCTTTACATTACACAGCCCTTGTACCTCTGGACCTCTTTACATTACACAGCCCCCCACAGCTCTAGACACCTCCAGGTTACACAGATCCCCCAACAGTGCAGACCCCCCCTACAATATAGACCCCCCTACAATATAGAACCCCCCTACAATACAGAACCCCCCTACAAAAGTGCAGACACCCCCCCACAATACAGAACCCCCCACAATAGTGCGGACACCCCCCCCCCTACAATAATGCGGACACCCCCCTACAATACAGAACCCCCCAACAATAAGAACCCCCCAACAATGGTGCAGACACCCCACACTACAATAGTGCAGACACCCCCCTACAATACAGAACCCCCCAATAGTGCAGACACCCTCCTACAATACAGAACCCCCCCTCCAATAGTGCAGACACCCCCCTACAATACAGAACCCCCCAATAGTGCAGACACCCCCCTACAATGCAGACACCTCCCTACAATACAGAACCCCCCTACAATAGTGCAGACACCCCCCTAAAATACAGAACCCCCCCAATAGTGCAGACACCCCCCTACAATACAGAACCCCCAATAGTGCAGACACCCCCCTACAATACAGAACCTCCAATAGTGCAGACACCCCCCTACAATACAGAACCCCCCCAATAGTGCAGACACCCCCCTACAATACAGAACCCCCCCCAATAGTGCAGACACCCCCCTACAATACAGAACCCCCCCCCCAATAGTGCAGACACCCCCCTTCAGACCCGTAATGATCAGCGTGTGCACTTGACAGACTACACAGAGGAGGGGGAGGCGGCTTCGTTCACTCTGCTCGGCTGTGACTGAGACAGTCACAGCCGAGACTTATCAGAGCCACGGCGCGGCAACGAGGGAGGGGGATCGTTGCGGCCGTGCCGACGGATATCACTCGGGTGCGGCTCGTACCCCCCCCCCTCTGCCTACCTGTCACCGCGCCATGCCTCCCGTCATCTTCGGTCGCGGAGGGGGGGCGCCGGTCTGACACCCCCCCAGTGTGTGGCTAAGTCCTCTTCGGTTGCGGAGGGGGGGCGCCGGCCTGACACCCCCCCAGTGAGTGGCACCCGGTGCGGCACGCCCCCCCCACCCCCTGCTTAGTCCGCCACTGCTCTGAACAGCAGTATACAGGCGGTGCAAACAAGAAAGGGACTATAGGTTTGTTCTTAAGTAGAATCTGTTTGTAATTTGGAACAGGTACATTTTTTAAGTGTAGCTCCAGCCCAAAAAATCTATTTTTAGGCTTTTTGGAAAACATAGGGAAGGGTTATCACACATGTAACATTTGTTTTGCTGTCTGTGCACCTGTTCAGAACATTTCACCTCACTTTCCGTCCCAATGACAAATGTTTTTTGAAAGTTTGGGGTTTTTATTGAAACAAGGTTTGGTGATAAAGCATCAGTGGAGAGGAGACACCTTTTTCCCATATTAACTCTTACAGGAGAGAATTTCCCTTCCTAGGGGTAGATTTGCTCTCACTTCCTGTTGTCTCCTTCCGTTTGCAAGTAGGAGTCGTTTGTAAGTTGGATGTTTGAAAGTAGGGGCCTGCCGTATATACTCTGCAGAAATTTGGCCCTTAGGTGTTGGTGTTGCCACAACACTGTAAGCCCTCACAGTTACTCTTGGTGGGCGCTGGAACGCCCTGCTGTGAACTATTATATCAACAATTGTAATTACATACCGTTGTTGAACAGTGGTAGGAAAAATTGGGCCTTTGGTGGTGGTGCTGGTGCCACAACACTGTAAGTCCTCACAGTTACTCTTGGTGGGCGCAGAAATGGGCCCTGCTGTGAATTATCAGATCAAGAATTGTAATTAAATGCCCCTGTTGAACAGGGGCAGAAAAATTGGGCCTTAGGCACTGGTGCCACAACACTGCACCCCCTCACAGATACTGTACTTGGAGCGCAGCAATGAGCCCTGCTGCAAAGTATTGCATCAAACATTTTAATTACACGCCCCTATTTAACAGGGGCAGAAAAATTGGGCCTTAGGCACTGGTGCTGGTGCCACAACACTGCAACCCCTCACAGATACTGTAGTTGGAGCGTAGCAATGAGCCCTGCTGCAAAGCATTGCATCAAAAATTTTAAATACACACCCCTGTTATACAGGGGCTGAATAATTGGGCCTTAGCCACTGGTTGCGGTGCCGAGAACCAAAAGTGTATTTATACACTGAATACAGTGTATAAATATATATACAACACCTAGGATGCATATATATCCTCTACACACTGTAACTGCCGCTAACTAACTAACCTTCCTGCTCTATCTAACTCCATATAAATGACACTGTCTCTCTCTGTAATCTCTCTCTTTAAACAACTCCAACACACTACACAAGGCCGCCAAGACGGTGGCCTTATATAGTGTGGGGGGAGTACTAAACCCCCTGAGCCATAATTGGCCAAAGCCACCCTAGTATAGAAAATATATTGTATACATTTATTAGAAACTATTAAAACCCAAAATAACCAAAATCTTTAATGAAATTTAAGCCTTACACATAATGTATTGTATAGAAATCCAAAAGATATTTCAAACTCCAGACCCCATATATCCTATAGATTATTATATCTCTTTATTTTCCTTGGTCTTGACTGTTTGAAACTGGAGACATTGTTATAACTGGTGGAAGTGATTGTGGTGCAGGCATACTACCAATATGTATTTTAACAGCAATGGAAGAACTACACCTACAACTAAACAAAAAATGCACACGCATTGTACTAACTATCCAATGTTAGTACAGGGATCCCCCCTGCTTAGCTCCCCGACAGAACTCTCCGATCAGCGCTCTCAGCCATTGGCTGACAGTTGTAATCGGGAGCTGGTCAGCAGATCTTTTCCGGGCATGAGCCTTCAACAGAAGCTGGCCAAATGGCCGGCTTTTGCTGGACCAGCTGAATGTTTCCATTGAACCGGCCAATGCCGCATGATATTCAGCCCATGTGTACTAGGCTTAAAGTGACACTAAAGGTTTGATTTTTATTTATTTTTTAAAATAAGAAACATGTCATACTTGCCTCCACTGTTCAGCTCGTTTTGCACAGAGTGGCCCCGAACGCCATTTTCTGGGGTCCCTCTGCGACTCTCTCGGCTCCTCCCCACATTAGATAACCACCTCTGGGAAGCTCTCTCCCAAGGGGGTTACCTTGAGGGCACGCTCATGAGTCCAACATTCGGCGTCCATAGCCGCCAAATGCAGGAGTCGGCCCCGCCCCGTCACCCGCGTCATTGGATTTGATTGACAGCAACGGGAGCCAATGGCTGTGCTGCTATCAATCTATCCAATCAACAGCCGAGAACCCTGGGCAAAGATGCAGCTCATCCTCGGTGTGGGACATTCCAGGGCTCAGATAAGTAAAACAGGGGGCGGTAATTGTAAGATGTTTTTTCACCTTGATGCATAGGATGCAATAAGGTGAAAAACAGCCCCTTTAACAAACATAACAATACGTAACATTTTAAACACTGCAATAAATAGTTAAAGATGAATTCTACTCATCTTTACAAAAAGAAGAACCAACAGCTACAGGTACAGTTTTTGTATGTGTATATGTAAATAAGCATTTTAGAAGTTTATTTCAAGTATCTACATGTGTATTCAAACGTCAGGCATTTTCCTTTTCGCCAATCGAAAGCAGTAAGGAGAGGAGACCATTTCTTACAGGCTCAAAAATGCTTGAAATATACCCCAAAAAAATACACAGCAACACTCTTTTCACATACTGTATATACTCGAGTATAAGCCGAGATTTTCAGCCCTTTTTTTGGCTGAAAGTCCCCCCCCCCTCGGCTTATACTCGAGTCAGCAAAATTGAACATTGTAAATTGTACCTGAAAAAAAATTGAGAGGCTGCGGCGTCCATCATTTAAATCTCGCTGTCTCTTCCTGGTCCCTTCCGTGATAGGCGGAACTGTGTCTGCTGAGAATCGCCTATCACGAACGTTCTCTCATCCTCACCCATCCCAGCAGACACTGTGTTCAGTGTTCCGCCAATCACCAACATCTGCTGGGAAACTGAGGATGAGAGAACGTTCGTGATAGGCGGAACTGTGTCTGCTTAGAAAACGCCTATCACGGAAGGGAAGAGGAAGAGACCGCGAGTTTTAAACGATGGACGCCGCAGCCTCTCTATTTTGTTTCAGGTACAATTTACAATGTTCAATTAAAATTTTAGAGGAACAGTGAGGATGGGAACAGTGAGGAACAGTGAGGATGGGAACAGTGAGGAACAGTGAAGATGGGAACAGTGAGGAACAGTGAGGAACAGTGAGGATGGGAGCAGTGAGGAACAGTGAGGATGGGAGCAGTGAGGAACAGTGAGGATGGGAGCAGTGAGGAACAGTGAGGATGGGAGCAGTGAGGAACAGTGAGGATGGGAACAGTGAGGAACAGTGAGGATGGGAACAGTGAGGAACAGTGAGGATGGGAACAGTGAGGAACAGTGAGGATGGGAACAGTGAGGATGGGAACAGTGGCTTAGTGAAGTTGCAATGGGCACAGTGAGGCATGCAAATGGGCATTGTTGACCCTCGGCTTATACTCGAGTCAGTAAGTTTTCCCAGTTTTTTGTGGTAACATTAGGTACCTCGGCTTATACTTGAGTATATACGGTATTTGGAAGTGCTCTTGTTAAAGTCTACGGGGCCAAAAACACCAACTTCTGCCTAAAAACGAGCCAATTCACCTTTTGGAGCAACAGGTTTCAAGTTTCAGCCATCTGAACCAACAGCATTTTCCTACCTTTTGCTCCCTTGAAGAAAGAGCTGTTTCACCAGAATGTTCACATGTGCTTTGTAACTGGGAGGGTCTTTCCATTATTAATCAGCTGATGCACTTTCTGTGTTCTAATGAGGAAAGCTGTTGTGTCGGCATCGCTTTAGAAGTGAATAACACTTAGGGATTATCTCACCAATCTTTACATTTCTACACCGGAGGATGCCTAAAATCTGGTATGTATTTTAGAATAGACTTCTGGGACAATCATGTTACATTTTGTAGGTGGTTTTTACATCAACTGTGTACAGAAGGCCTCCATGTTACCATATTGCATTGAATTTTACAGAAAGAAAGTGGTGCAGATTGAAAAGAAAATATCATTTCTAATAACATTAAATTACAACATGTCTTGTGTAGTAAATGCATATGCTATATTTTTCCTTTATTTGCTATATTTTCTCCCACAAACGTGGAGTTACCCTTTAAGGTCATTTGACTTATGTGACAAGTCTTCTTTTAAGAGAAATTATATTTCTTTTGTGTCAATTGTATCTAAACTTAAATTAGATAATATTGCAAGATTTAAAATCTGCTATATGTCTTCTACTACTGTATGTATAGATTTTATTTTTGGGCTATTTTATCTAAATCAGGGACATTTATCTTTAAATAATTAGAAATGTTAGTAGACGTTGGCAATGCTCCAGTCATGTTTTCAATTGCCTGTAATTTCTTTGGTCCTTTTATTGTAATGCAAATATATTTTTAATATAATCACAGTTATGATGTGATCATGTTATTGATTCTCTTTTGAGCTTGCATAACTTGGTTTTGAAAATAGAGGATTGTAATTTTGTTCCCAACCATGTTCAATGAAAAAATCTTTATCTCTTACAATAAAACTAATCAGTTAAAAAATGAAGAACAGTCACAACTAAAAAAGGATGATAATACTGTCACGTTACTATTTAAAGTTAAGGTCCACCTAAAAATTTTTATTAAAAGCCAGCAGCTACAAATACTGCAGCTGCTGACTTTGAATAAATGGACACTTACCTGTCCACGGTGCCCGCGATGTTGGCAGCCGAAGCCGAGCAATCGCTCGTCTCTCGGCTGCCCCCGCCGCCATCCTCGGTGAGGGAATCAGGAAGTGAAGCATTGCGGCTGCACTGTACGGTTCCCTACTGCGCATGCGCAAGTCGCGCTGTGCGTCCTCACTGGTCCCCGCTGTGTTCTGGGACCTGTGTGTTTCCCAGAACACAGCGGGGGGGGCGGGAAGGGGCGTGACTACGCCCGGAAGTGGGTGGAAATACCTGTATTATACAGGTATCTGCACCCCCTCCCCCCTGAAAGGTACCAAATGTGGACCTCCGCTTTAAGATCGAGCACAAAACTAGTGCAAATCTTGATCAAAGGGGGGGGGGGGGGTGGTGCTGCGCTGTTTCTAATGTATGTATATAGTAATAAATAATAGTGCACAAATGGCTAATAAATATCAATCAATATAAAATATAGATAAAAATAAATAATAAATACAACTGATCTAATATAGTGATGTATAAATACTAAAACCATAAAATCAGTAGTAAAAATATATAAATATATAGACTGTAAAAGTATAAATAAATATATATAAATAAACCTGTAAATAAATACCCAGGTGCACGTTGCTGTGCAAATATGCTGTGAAAAATGAAATAAACGAAGGAAGACGCCTGCAAGGTGCAGTATAATAATAAGTGCACAAATGTGACTGCTAAATAAACAAAGTGCAGTACAGTGCTAAGCAAAAAAAAATATATATATATTTTAAGTAACGAAAGGTGAAAATTGTCCAATAAGCAAAGGAACACAAATTGAACTCCAAAAGTTCATAGAAGAAGAACAATAATAGGTGGTGCCCGTGCAGATCAATTTCTTATAGGTGACAATCCTGCAGCTTCCTATATGTAAAAAGTGCTGTGGTGATGGGGTGTGTGGATCTTCACTTCCGGTGTCACACACTATAGTAATGGGTGGCCTCTTACCTTGCGGTAATGAGGTAACCGCTTTGGTATAATGGGGGTCGGTGAACTCCTTTATCGCGATCCTAGCGTCCAATGGGAAAACCTTTGTGGCAGGATGCTGCTGTTCCTCATATATGGAATGACCTATACTGGTTCTTAAGGGTTTGTTTGCATCTCCCAATGATGGCCGGGTTAAAAAGAGAAAGATGGGGTCTCGATCGTGAAGTACGTTTTAGCAAGGTGTGTACTTTAATTTTGCATAGGTGATACAAGTTGCTTACATAAACTCACAATTAAAATATTAAAAATATGAACTTATCCTAGACGAGCGGCGAGCTCGTATGCCTCCGTCTGACTGTCTGCCTCTCCGTCCCTACGCGTGGCGTCACGGTCACGTGACTTCATCAGGGGATGATGGGAAGGCAATACAATGGTCTTTAAATACTGTTTGTATTGGAATTGGTGCGGCGGCCATTTTCTCGGAGCCCAATGTTAATCTCCATTGGCGGCCATTTTCTTATAGATCCTGTCTCTAGTTATGGCGGCGGCCATCTTTTTGGTAGTTGAAAACAATAATAAGGAAGTGGCGATCGCAATACTTGCGCCGCCATTTTCCTTGTGATTTATTTAGAGATAGACTGGCGGCCATGTTTATGGAGTCCCTGCAATGGTATGTTATGATGACAAACCACAACATGGCAAGGACATGACCGCAAATCGCTTTTGCAGAGTTGAGGGGGCATCACAATCCAATTGCGTATATTCACAAATGGACATAAAATATATTAAAAATCTATAGAAACAATTGTATAGATACAAATAATAAAACATAATTGGATATTTAAATGGGATATAAATATATTAATAATCTATTTAAAATACACTTGTCAGTGTATTAAAAACTATATTTATGTGTGTGGGGTGTGGGGTGGGTACCAAATGCCAATCCCCTAGGGGTATAGCAGAGAAATGATTTTGTGTGTTTTGTTTTAGGTCTGGTGGACATCAGGCAGACGTTTGCATAAAAGCTATGCTGGATGTATTTATTCCTACCAGATAATCTAAAATTAATTAATAGAAACTATATATATATATATATATATATATATATATATATATATATATATATATACATATGAACATAATTCTAAAATATATATAAACATATAAAATTAAGACAGTGTCAGGGGAAAATTCTTATTCTGTTGTGTATAAGGGAAACTTAATTTAGAAGGAGGGGAAGTTTAAAACGGGGGTGACATATGCCCCATCGTGTAAATAAATATATACTAAAAATCACTGAGAAAACAATTCAGGTCGAACTCCACATTGAGTCCTTTTGGCACAAAGGTATCTAAGGTGAAAATCCATTTTGATTCTAATTGACTTAGTGTCCTCACCTTATGCCCCCCCCCCCGCCAGTGTCTGGTATATGGCTCAATGCCCCAAAATTTGAGCTGTGAGGGGTCTTTGTTATGATGTAATAAAAAATGTTTAGATACATTATGTTTGTCGAAACCTTTTATTATATTTTGGACGTGTTCTTTAATGCGGATCCTGAGAAGTCTTTTTGTACGCCCTATATACTGTAGGCCGCAACTACACTCCAGGGCATAAACCGCCCCTTCGGTGTTGCTGCATATAAAGTCTTTAACTTCATAGGTATCTCCCGTGCTGCTGGATGTGAAGTTAGTTTTCTTCTCGTTTGGTTTCTTTGTTTTCTTGCATGCAAAACATCGTTTACAAGGATAAAAGCCTTTCATTGTGAAAAAGGAAAAGGGTTTGTTGGGTGGGTCTGGCACGTTCTTTACTAATTTATCCCGTATAGTTGGTGCCCTTTTGTAAATGAATCTGGGATTCCTTGGTATTGAATCTTGTAGCTGTTTGTCTGCCAATAGTAAATGCCAATGTCTTTTAATAATTCTTTCAATCTTCTTATGTTGTATGTTATAATCAAGGGTGATAGATGTCAATGGTTTTGTGGATGGTAGTTGATTTTTATTTTTATCTCTTATCAGTTCGTCCCGGTTCATCTCTGTCACTTCGACTATTTTCTCTTCTATAAATATATTACTATAACCTTTCTCAACAAATCTTTGTCCCATAACTTCGGCTTGTTTTTTGAACGTATCTAGGTTAGTGCAGTTTCTCCTTAGCCGTACAAGTTGACCCTTAGGGACATTAAAAAGCCAATTCTTATGGTGACAGCTTTCTAACGGTAAATAGCTGTTCCTATCAACGTTTTTAAAATGAGTCTGTGTTTTAAAACCAGAAATGTCCTGTGTGATATCCAGATCTAAAAATGTGACACTTGTTTCGCTGATCTCCCATGTGAGCTTAATATTTCTGTCATTTATATTCAGAGTTTCTAAAAATGATATAAGTAGATTAGGCTCTCCATTCCAAAGGATAAAAATATCATCAATATAGCGTTTATATATGGTGAGTTCGGCTGGTTTATCTTTAAAAACTGTTTCTTTTTCCCACTGGGCCATAAAAATACCGGCCACACTGGGGGCAAATTTAGCCCCCATGGCTACGCCGGTTCGCTGATGGTAATAGTTCTTATTATGCCAGAAATAGTTATTTTTGAGGCAAAAGTCGAGACATTTGATGAGAAACTTTCTTTGCATGCAAGGCAATTTGGTATATGTCCTAAGTCCCCACTTAGCAGCTTCGCAAGCTTGATGGTGTAGGATAATTGTATATAAGGAAGATACGTCCGCAGTGGCCATGATCCATGGTCCTTCTTCTTTGGGGGTGTTCATTAATATTTGTATCATCTGTTTTGTATCTCTTAGGTATGCCTTCGTGTCTTGCACTACGGGTTGCAGATAATGGTCTATATATTGGCCCATCCTGGCCGTGAGCGAATCTATCCCATTGACTATTGGTCTTGGTGGTGGGTTTATTTTGTCTTTATGTATCTTGGGAATTGTATAAATAATAGGCGTTCGCCAAGAATCGGGTACTAAATATCTGGCTTCTTTTTTATTCAAGATGTTCTTTTTTAGACCCAGATGAACCACCTGTTCTAGAGCTTTTCTGCATTTAAAGGCAGGGGTGCTGAGCAATTTGTTGTATGTGTTGGTATCTTCCAACATCTCCTTCATACTAATATTGTATTGTTCTTTTGAAAGGATGACGATTGCTCCCCCTTTATCGGCTGGTCTTATGACGAGGTCCTTCCTTTTTGTCAGTTTCTTAATACCACTCTTTATGTACTTCGGTTCCTCCTTCTTCTTTATTTTCAAATCCTTGATTTCTTCCAGCACTACTTTTTTGAAAACATCAATGTATTTATTATTTTTGACTGGCGGGTTAAAAACTGATTTATTTCTCAGCATACTGTGTGATATTCCATCTTCTCTCATTCCTGGTTTATTATATGTGATGGGGTTCCCTGCTATATATTTATTGATATTTAATTTTCTTACGAATTTCTGTATACCAATATAGGTCTGGAATTTGTCTAAATTCTTCGTTGGTGCATATTTTAGGCCTTTGTCCAATACGCCTATCTCTTCATGAGTGAGAGTTTCACCGCTTAGATTGAAAATTCCCTCTCCCTTTCTTTTTGAGTCTCTTCCCGGATCTGCATCCTCTCTTCTTTCTTGATTTCTCGATCCTCTCTGTCCGTCTGGAGGGTAATTCTCCCTGTCCCTGTCTAAAAAAGACCTCTCATAGTCTGGGCCATTATATTGGCTTGTCTGTGGTCTTGCATATCTCTCCTCTTCATTATAACTTGCCAATGGGGCATAATAGTTGTTAGTTCTAATCGGGCTTCGTTCATTCTGTCGATAATTTCTTCCATATCCATAGTCTCTTGGTGGGCTCCTCCCTCTTGGTTCATTCTGTTCATACGGGGGAGCTCTATAGTCTCTGTTATAATGGGGTGGATGTCTTGGGTCTCGATGGTCTTGTGGGGGGCCCCTATATTCCCTTTGGTCATAAGGGGGTCTGTACCAGTTATTCCCATTATATGGTTTTTTGTTCTTCCAAAAATAGGGTTTCTTCCACCCTTTATACGAGAAGAAAGGGAGAGGGAATTTTCAATCTAAGCGGTGAAACTCTCACTCATGAAGAGATAGGCGTATTGGACAAAGGCCTAAAATATGCACCAACGAAGAATTTAGACAAATTCCAGACCTATATTGGTATACAGAAATTCGTAAGAAAATTAAATATCAATAAATATATAGCAGGGAACCCCATCACATATAATAAACCAGGAATGAGAGAAGATGGAATATCAGACAGTATGCTGAGAAATAAATCAGTTTTTAACCCGCCAGTCAAAAATAATAAATACATTGATGTTTTCAAAAAAGTAGTGCTGGAAGAAATCAAGGATTTGAAAATAAAGAAGAAGGAGGAACCGAAGTACATAAAGAGTGGTATTAAGAAACTGACAAAAAGGAAGGACCTCGTCATAAGACCAGCCGATAAAGGGGGAGCAATCGTCATCCTTTCAAAAGAACAATACAATATTAGTATGAAGGAGATGTTGGAAGATACCAACACATACAACAAATTGCTCAGCACCCCTGCCTTTAAATGCAGAAAAGCTCTAGAACAGGTGGTTCATCTGGGTCTAAAAAAGAACATCTTGAATAAAAAAGAAGCCAGATATTTAGTACCCGATTCTTGGCGAACGCCTATTATTTATACAATTCCCAAGATACATAAAGACAAAATAAACCCACCACCAAGACCAATAGTCAATGGGATAGATTCGCTCACGGCCAGGATGGGCCAATATATAGACCATTATCTGCAACC
This sequence comes from Rana muscosa, assembly GCA_029206835.1. NCBI lineage: Eukaryota > Metazoa > Chordata > Amphibia > Anura > Ranidae > Rana > Rana muscosa. The sequence goes on along the minus strand of CM055117.1, from coordinate 633,268,705 downwards.
CGTAGTGCAAGACACGAAGGCATACCTAAGAGATACAAAACAGATGATACAAATATTAATGAACACCCCCGAAGAAGGACCATGGATCATGGCCACTGCGGACGTATCTTCCTTATATACAATTATCCTACACCATCAAGCTTGCGAAGCTGCTAAGTGGGGACTTAGGACATATACCAAATTGCCTTGCATGCAAAGAAAGTTTCTCATCAAATGTCTCGACTTTTGCCTCAAAAATAACTATTTCTGGCATAATAAGAACTATTACCATCAGCGAACCGGCGTAGCCATGGGGGCTAAATTTGCCCCCAGTGTGGCCGGTATTTTTATGGCCCAGTGGGAAAAAGAAACAGTTTTTAAAGATAAACCAGCCGAACTCACCATATATAAACGCTATATTGATGATATTTTTATCCTTTGGAATGGAGAGCCTAATCTACTTATATCATTTTTAGAAACTCTGAATATAAATGACAGAAATATTAAGCTCACATGGGAGATCAGCGAAACAAGTGTCACATTTTTAGATCTGGATATCACACAGGACATTTCTGGTTTTAAAACACAGACTCATTTTAAAAACGTTGATAGGAACAGCTATTTACCGTTAGAAAGCTGTCACCATAAGAATCGGCTTTTTAATGTCCCTATGGGTCAACTTGTACGGCTAAGGAGAAACTGCACTAACCTAGATACGTTCAAAAAACAAGCCAAAGTTATGGGACAAAGATTTGTTGAGAAAGGTTATAGTAATATATTTATAGAAGAGAAAATAGTCGAAGTGACAGAGATGAACTGGGACGAACTGATAAGAGATAAAAATAAAAATCAACTACCATCCACAAAACCATTGACATCTATCATCCTTGATTATAACATACAACATAAGAAGATTGAAAGAATTATTAAAAGACATTGGCATTTACTATTGGCAGACAAACAGCTACAAGATTCAATACCAAGGAATCCCAGATTCATTTACAAAAGGGCACCAACTATACGGGATAAATTAGTAAAGAACGTGCCAGACCCACCCAACAAACCCTTTTCCTTTTTCACAATGAAAGGCTTTTATCCTTGTAAACGATGTTTTGCATGCAAGAAAACAAAGAAACCAAACGAGAAGAAAACTAACTTCACATCCAGCAGCACGGGAGATACCTATGAAGTTAAAGACTTTATATGCTGCAACACCGAAGGGGCGGTTTATGCCCTGGAGTGTAGTTGCGGCCTACAGTATATAGGGCGTACAAAAAGACTTCTCAGGATCCGCATTAAAGAACACGTCCAAAATATAATAAAAGGTTTCGACAAACATAATGTATCTAAACATTTTTTATTACATCATAACAAAGACCCCTCACAGCTCAAATTTTGGGGCATTGAGCCATATACCAGACACTGGCGGGGGGGGGGCATAAGGTGAGGACACTAAGTCAATTAGAATCAAAATGGATTTTCACCTTAGATACCTTTGTGCCAAAAGGACTCAATGTGGAGTTCGACCTGAATTGTTTTCTCAGTGATTTTTAGTATATATTTATTTACACGATGGGGCATATGTCACCCCCGTTTTAAACTTCCCCTCCTTCTAAATTAAGTTTCCCTTATACACAACAGAATAAGAATTTTCCCCTGACACTGTCTTAATTTTATATGTTTATATATATTTTAGAATTATGTTCATATGTATATATATATATATATATATATATATATATATAGTTTCTATTAATTAATTTTAGATTATCTGGTAGGAATAAATACATCCAGCATAGCTTTTATGCAAACGTCTGCCTGATGTCCACCAGACCTAAAACAAAACACACAAAATCATTTCTCTGCTATACCCCTAGGGGATTGGCATTTGGTACCCACCCCACACCCCACACCCATAAATATAGTTTTTAATACACTGACAAGTGTATTTTAAATAGATTATTAATATATTTATATCCCATTTAAATATCCAATTATGTTTTATTATTTGTATCTATACAATTGTTTCTATAGATTTTTAATATATTTTATGTCCATTTGTGAATATACACAATTGGATTGTGATGCCCCCTCAACTCTGCAAAAGCGATTTGCGGTCATGTCCTTGCCATGTTGTGGTTTGTCATCATAACATACCATTGCAGGGACTCCATAAACATGGCCGCCAGTCTATCTCTAAATAAATCACAAGGAAAATGGCGGCGCAAGTATTGCGATCGCCACTTCCTTATTATTGTTTTCAACTACCAAAAAGATGGCCGCCGCCATAACTAGAGACAGGATCTATAAGAAAATGGCCGCCAATGGAGATTAACATTGGGCTCCGAGAAAATGGCCGCCGCACCAATTCCAATACAAACAGTATTTAACCACTTCAATACAGGGCTTTTTGTACCTATTCAATACCGGGCCTATTTTGGCACTTCTCTCCTACATGTACAAATCATCATTCTTTTGCTAGAAAATTACTCAGAACCCCCAAACATTATATATGTTTTTTTAGCAGACACCCTAGGGAATAAAATGACGGTCATTGCAACATTTTTTCTTGCACAATATTTGCGCAATAATTTTTCAAACGCCTTTTTTTTTTTAAAAAAAATGGTTTCATGAATTAAAAAATAACAAAACAGTAAAGTTAGCCCAATTTTTTGGGAACATATGAAAGATAATGTTACGCCGAGTAAATAGATACCTAAGATGTCACGCTTTAAAATTGCGCACACTCATGGAATGGCGCCAAACTTCGGTACTTAAAAATCTCCATAGGCGACGCTTAATTTTTTTTTACAGGTTACCAGGTTAGAATTACAGAGGAGGTCTAGTGCTAGAATTGTTGCACGCGCTCTAACGCACGCGGCGATACCTCACATGCGTGGTTTGAACGGCGTTTACATATGTGGGCGACTTACGTGTGCATTCGCTTCTGATCGCGAGCTACCGGGGACAGGGGCGTTTTAATATTTTTTTTTTATTATTTATTTATTTAACTTACTTATTTATTTATTTTTTTACAATGATTTTACTTTTTTTTTTTTTTGATCACTTTTATTCCTATTACAAGGAATGTAAACATCCCTTGTAATAGGAATGTGTGTGACAGGTTCTCTTTATTGAGAGATGCGGGGTCAATAAGACTCCACATCTCTCCTCCAGGCTGGAAAGCATGAGATCAGTGAAAAAATTTTCACTGATTTCATACTTACAGCCGCAACGGCGGCTTTGTTTACATTTTTGAGACCCGGGCGTGACGTCATCACATCGCGCCCGGGCCTCCGACGATCATAGAGATGACTGGTGACCATCTGGTCACCAGTCATCTCTATGCTCATCACGTGACTCCACCAACGATGCCGGAAGATTCGCTCCGGGTCCCCGATCGCACGGGGGAGCCCGGAGAAGCACCGGATGGCGGCGGGAGGGGGGGGTGTCCCCTCCCGCCGCCTATAAGAACGATCAAGCGGCGGAACCGCCGCTATGATCATTCTTATGGTGCACAGAATCGCTGGCACTTCAAAAGGATATCTGAATGATGCCTCTAGCTGCAGGCATCATTCAGATATCCCCCTACAAAGCCGAGGACGTCATATGACGTCCACCCAGGATGGGAGATCCCATCTGTGGACGTCATTTGTCTATGGCTGGGTAGGGAAGTGGTTAAAGACCATTGTATTGCCTTCCCATCATCCCCTGATGAAGTCACGTGACCGTGACGCCACGCGTAGGGACGGAGAGGCAGACAGTCAGACGGAGGCATACGAGCTCGCCGCTCGTCTAGGATAAGTTCATATTTTTAATATTTTAATTGTGAGTTTATGTAAGCAACTTGTATCACCTATGCAAAATTAAAGTACACACCTTGCTAAAACTTACTTCACGATCGAGACCCCATCTTTCTCTTTTTAACCCGGCCATCATTGGGAGATGCAAACAAACCCTTAAGAACCAGTATAGGTCATTCCATATATGAGGAACAGCAGCATCCTGCCACAAAGGTTTTCCCATTGGACGCTAGGATCGCGATAAAGGAGTTCACCGACCCCCATTATACCAAAGCGGTTACCTCATTACCGCAAGGTAAGAGGCCACCCATTACTATAGTGTGTGACACCGGAAGTGAAGATCCACACACCCCATCACCACAGCACTTTTTACATATAGGAAGCTGCAGGATTGTCACCTATAAGAAATTGATCTGCACGGGCACCACCTATTATTGTTCTTCTTCTATGAACTTTTGGAGTTCAATTTGTGTTCCTTTGCTTATTGGACAATTTTCACCTTTCGTTACTTAAAATATATATATATTTTTTTTTGCTTAGCACTGTACTGCACTTTGTTTATTTAGCAGTCACATTTGTGCACTTATTATTATACTGCACCTTGCAGGCGTCTTCCTTCGTTTATTTCATTTTTCACAGCATATTTGCACAGCAACGTGCACCTGGGTATTTATTTACAGGTTTATTTATATATATTTATTTATACTTTTACAGTCTATATATTTATATATTTTTACTACTGATTTTATGGTTTTAGTATTTATACATCACTATATTAGATCAGTTGTATTTATTATTTATTTTTATCTATATTTTATATTGATTGATATTTATTAGCCATTTGTGCACTATTATTTATTACTATATACATACATTAGAAACAGCGCAGCACCACCCCCCCCCCCCTTTGATTTAGATCTTTACTTTACCAGGTTAGGATTAACCTGTTAGGTGCTTGCGATAGTTTCAGTCACCCCCACATTCCTCCAGATTGGTAGCGCAGGAGTACCCACTCTATATATAGTGCAAATCTTGAACTTATAAGGGCTGTGAACTAAAATGAATCTTATTGGGGTCAGATTTATTTTTAGGAACTGTGGGGGGGGGGGGTTTACTAAAACCAGTGCACACCAGTTCACCAGTTCAATAGAAAACACTATAAGGCTAGGGTTCACACTATTGTGAAATGGATGCGGGTTTCCCTGCATCCAATTCGCATGTCAGGAGACTGTGACTGGCTCTCTATGGAGCCGGTTCACACATCTCCATAGCAGCTCCGGTGAGAATTGCACAGGAGTCCTGTGCGTCTTCTGGTCAGTTTTAGGTCCGAATTCAGGCAAAAATTTGGGCTGAAAGCGGACCTGAAGCGGTGAACAGGGACGCACCAGACCCCTGCTGTGAGCTGTTCCATACGGCAGCGTGGACCCAGGCTCAATACCTTTGTCATGGATATGCATTAATGTCTGTCTGCCATCTTACCTTCCTCCTCATGTGTTCATCTAGAGACCAGACCTCCTTCACCTGGCTTCCTTTATAATCTCCTCCCAGCCTGACTCCACCCCAGGCCCTATCACTGAACACTATATTAACCTGTGCACTGCAAGCCTGCTTTGCTGATCAACGTGTTTGTTAGGCATTGTGTGTTTGGGTTCCTGCCTGCCGTGTGCTACGTCTGTCTCTCTGTTACGTTATTGGCTTGTCCCCGACCATCCCTGTCTGCTCGTGACCCTTGACCTTCGGCTCGTTCTTCGTTATCCTTGTCTGCTTGTGGCCCCTGACCTTCGGCTTGTTATTCGGTTCTCTCTATCGTGTGCTGCTGCTTCCCCTTATCCTACGGGGCGTGAGCTAGGAAACTCCAGGGGCCGCGACCTGGTCCCAGCCTGCAGCGTAACATCCTCACCACTAGAGGCCCTGGAGAAGACCAGCTGGGTCTTAGACTCCGCGCCCTGGGGAATCTTGGCTCTCGCTTCCGTTGGGATCCCGGTTGTGCTCCTCTGGTCCCGCTTTCCACAACCACCCAGTTTCCTATCCACAGAAGCCAGCCATAGGGTTCACTACCTCGCGGTGCACTCCTGTCCCCCTACGGTGTGCATCTGTCACCTGGCCACAGGTGACCCTGACAACCTTGTTTTTTCTTTTTTTTATGAGTGATCACATGACCTCTGTTTTCAACTACATAAGGGGCTTGGAAGGGTGGGGATGAAGACCACAGGGGTGCATGTCAGCAAGAGGCAGAGAAATATCAGTACACTGACCTTTCCAGTGAATGGCTGTGCAGAGGGGGTGCTAGCACATGTCTGAACATTGGTTGACAGGCAGGCTATGCTTCCAGCACAGCCAGAAAACTGACCATGCTGGAATTTATGTGCTCTCGTGCCTAGCATGATCAGGTTGACATAGAAAATCAGGGGGACTGGCAGAATCAAATGTATTTCACACAAGGGAATCATTGATTTCAGTGAGCTGCAAATTAAGTTATTCCCAACGAGAGGTTTGATCTCTCAGAAGCAAACAGATTTAAATCTCAACTCCTGGCCACATTTTTATCTTTTAAAATGGTCCCCCATAAATGCAGCTCCTGTTGTAATATTTAGCTCCTGCCTACATTATTTTTGGACAAAAGATGTCCTCAGTCTTCCATGTTCATAAACAACAGACACACTTAGGAAAGGAGCGCTCATGCTCCGTACGCGCTTTGTGCATGCTCTGAAACGCGTTGTGGATCCTCTACACCCCGCTGACGTCACACGCTCAGAAGCGTCGTTCCCTGAGCTGATGATCTCCATCTCCTCAAGCCATCCAGAAGGATAAGCCGGCTCCCTCCTTGGTTCATTGCGGCTCCCGCAGCTGAATTCACTGCTCACCCAGGACACGCTATAGATGCAGTAGATGATCCCAGGACAATTGATCTCCCAAGAGCACACCATTCCTTACCTTGATGTACGTGTTGGATATTTTATACTACTGCATATTAAACAATGTACTCAGAGGCGCTTTTCTGTTTCTTTCTTCTTCCATGTTCATGAAGTCCAGAAGACTTGGCATCTGGGAGTACTGATCATTATGGACTTGCCCCCGTGGAGGTGTCATCTGTGTGTATAATGATGCAGAGAGAGGTTCTGCCATGATGTTTAATTTAAGACTGCTGGGAGAAGATCCAAGAGGAAGAGGACCCTGTATGTAAAATAACTAGCCAGACATATAAAAAAGGTAATATATATATGGATTTGTTGGTTGGACAGTTTCCAGAAACAGACCAATGTCTCTAGTCCCGGATGATTATTAAAAGGAGAAAAAAGAGAGACAATGCTCTCTCAAAGCGTGATGGGACGGTTAAATGGAGATGGTGTGTCTGTTATAAAGGTGAACACTCAGGCAAGAAATCTTAAGAAAATCTAAATGTATTAATAATGTAAGATAAAAATTACAGTCATAGTAACATTTAGACCATGAGTGGTTGTTGGATGCATGAAATTAGATAGTTGATTATGCAGGAAGCCAACATGTTTCACAAAGTGCTTCTTCAGGGCACCGCATACAGTACATCTTATGCCGCGTACACACGACCGTTTTTAATGTCATTGAAAAAAACTGCATTTTTCTCAACGTGATTCTTCGCAAGCCTGCCTTGCCTACACACTATCGTGAAAAAAAATGCTCGAGTAAAGCGCGGTGACGTGCAACACGTACGACGGCATTATAAAGGGAAGTTCCATTCGGATGGCGCCACCCTTCATGTTAGTAAAGTTTGTTGAGCGACGATTCGCGCTTTTCAGCCTCGTGCTTTTCAGTCCGTTAAAGCGTGACGAATGTGCTATCTCCATTTTGAACTCTAGTTTTACCAGAACGAGCGCTCCCGTCTCATACTTGATTCTGAGCATGCGCATTTCTTTCACGTCGTTAAAGCCCACACACGGCCGTTTTTCATGACGAGAAAAACGACGATGTAAAAAACAACGTGAAAATTAGAGCATATTCCAATTTTTTCATGCCCGTTTTTCACGTTGTGAAAAATGCTCTGAAACCCACACACGATCATTTTTAATGACCATTTTAAAAAATTTAATTTTTCTCGTCATTAAAAACGATCGTGTGTACACGGCATTATGCTTGCATCTAGTTTATACAAGACATAAAACATGTCATTAGTATAATAACAACAAACATACATTTAATGAATTTAATACTGGTATACATTTTTGTCAGGTAAAATATGATATAGTCGCAGTAACAAATATAAAAAAGGTAAGTATAAAAAAAACACAGAAGAGCCTGAAGTTAACCTTTAATCACCTCACCAATGCAGTCTAAAGCTTTAGCTCAGGGGTCCGCAAACTTTTTAAACAGGGGGCCAGTTCACGTCCCTCAGACTGTTGGGGGGCCGGACTAGTTTGAAAAAAATATACACAAATCCCCCATCACAGACTCCTCTTCCCATCACAGATCCTTCTTCCCATCACAGATCCCTCTTCCCATCACAGACCCCTCTTCCCATCACAGACCCCTCTTCCCATCACAGACCCCTCTTCCCATCACAGACCCCTCTTCCCATCACAGACCCCTCTTCCCATCACAGACCCCTCTTCCCATCACAGTCCCTCTTCCCAGCACAGACCCCTCTTCCCAGCACAGACCCCTCTTCCCAGCACAGACCCCTCTTCCCAGCACAGACCCCTCTTCCCAGCACAGACCCCTCTTCCCAGCACAGACCCCTCTTCCCAGCACAGATCCCTCTCCCATGACAGACTCTTCCCATCACAGATCCCTCTTCCCATCACAGATCCCTCTTCCCATCACAGATCCCTCTTCCCATCACAGATCCCTCTTCCCATCACAGATCCCTTTCCATGACAGACTCTTCCCATCATAGATCCCTCTTCCCATGACAGACTCTTCCCATCATAGATCCCTCTTCCCATTAGACATGTGCACACTGAAATATTTCGTTTCGGAATTTAGTTTTCGTCCGAAAAATAAATGTATTTAGTTACTCCCGAAATTCGTTTTTTATTTATTTCGTTTTTCGTTAGAAATTGCATTCGTCCGAAAATCTGAATTAATTAAGGTCGAATCTGTCATTGAAGGCTTATGGTGTCTGTCGAATGTTCAAAGAAGATTAGACGGAGCAGCGAAACTGTACGACGCCGCAATCATACATTTCCGGTCGAATGTTCCACCTACAAGCTATAGTAGAATTCTAATGTTGTATGACACTAGTAATAATTATATTTATTAATTACTATTACTAGTCAACCAACATTAGAATTCTTCTATATAAAACAAACAGATGGGTGATATGGCGCACTCTGGTTATGGCTCATTATACTAGTAAAATTAAATGGATGGAAGGAGGGGAACCGGGGTGGTAGTGGCAGTATATTTAGGAGGGTATAAGTCCATGTAAGGTAACAATAAATGGATACTGTTCAAAGAAGGCTGCCAGTTCAAAAAAAGTTGAAGTTAAAAGAACTCTGCAATAGAAGAAAGGGAAAGAGAACAGCGCCCCCTAAGTGCAGTACTGACATGTTTAATTTGCAACAAAGTAAATGATTACACTCACAGGATGGTAATGCAAGCAGGCAAAGTATGGATCATCCGCTCCAGACTTCCGGGTGGGATGGGGTCCAGCGTCACTGTAGTGGACGGGTGTCCGCGGTGAAGTCTGTCCTCTGGGAACAAGACTGGAGACGATGCTTCCGGATGGAAGGAACTAGGATGGTAATGCAAGCAGGCAAAGTATGGATCATCCGCTCCTGACTTCCGGGTGGGATGGGGTCCAGTGTCACTGTAGTGGACGGGTGTCCGCGGTGAAGTCTGTCCTCCGGGAACAAGGCTGGAGACGATGCTTCCGGATGGAAGGAACTCTGTCAGCGGTGCACAATGGACTGTGTCACTTCCGGGTCAGGTCGGCGGGGCGGTGCTAGCGTTCGGAGTATTCTTACTCCTTCATCAGGCATTGGATGGTGGCCATGTTAGGGGAGGGGGTTTAAATAGACTCACAGGCCAAGTCTGCATTTGTGGTTACCATGGTAATGATACAACAATAGAGTTCAACAGGTCAAATGAAAAAAAGCATTGACAGACATATAAACGCAGTTAAAATCAGCAAGTTAAAACCCAATAGGATCGCCAGATAATGAAACTAGTGGAAGGTATTATATTATATTGTGGTGTGGTCTGTATACTTACTACTGACGATCAGAGGTTCAAAGGGACATATCTATATGGAGTATATCGGCAGTACAATTAAAATCTAATGAATAAATGAAAAATGGTTGTATGTTAAAAGATGAAATATATTCATATAGAAGATGTTTAGTATGTATATACACCTATATTTACTATATAGGATAATGTCTAAAAAAATATATATATAATATATAATTTAGAAACTCATATGGGGAGACTATGTAGTACTAATTGAAGAGTATATATATATATATATATATATATATATATATATATATATAAAGTAATCCTGAAGCTAGAACCATAAAGAAGGTCATAATAAAATGGCTATGGTGTATGTATATGAGTATGTTAAATGTGAGAGTTCATAGGAAGACTACACGATACATATAAAAATATAAAAATGCATAAAGTTGCATATAAAAATGCATTTAAAAAACGCATGTAAAAAAACATATGTAAAAAAAACGCATGTAAAAAATGCATGTTAAAATGCATGTAAAAAAGCATATAAAAATGCATGTTAGAAGCATATACAAATGACTATGTACACCAGTCTATACACGGGCCATATACAATAAGTGTGTGCAATAGGTACTCTGATATAAAATCAAACAAAGATGTTGGTGCTTATATGGTGCTGATGTTTATGGCTAAAAGAGTAAAGTCAGGTGGGCAAGGGGACTTGGGAGGTTAGAGAAGCTTTATCATAATAGGGTATTAATTTCAATGCTCTCGTTAAGGCCTCCAGGCGATATAGTGTCAAGAGAATATATCCAATAGTTTTCTCTTTCGCACAGTCTTTTGTAGCGTTCAGCGGTAGGTAACGTTTTTGAGATAGTCTCCAGGATCCACACTCTTAGGCCTTCAGAAGATTGTTGGTGGAATTGGAGAAAATGTCTGGGGACACTGTGTTTATCTTTTCCTTTTTCCACCAGATTTCGATGCTCACCAAATCTTTTGCGTAGGGTTCTGGTTGTGCGGCCTACATAGAGCAGGCCACATGGACAAGTTAGACAGTATATAACATATTCGGTAGAACATGTGAAAAAATCTGGTAATATATATTGTTTACCCTTGCAAAAAAAATCTTTTTGTCTATGTGTCACATGGGCACATGTACGGCATAGGGGCTTCTTGCATTGATACATGCCTTTGATGTCGAAGAAAGTACATGAGGCGCTTAGACTGGGGCGAGATATCTTGATCTTGCTGGGGGCTATTTTTGCCTTGATGTTTTTGGCACGTCTATAGGTGACTAGGGGACGATCGCTCACTGAAGTTTTTAAATGGGGATCCTCTTGTAGTATGGGCCAATGTCTTATGAGGATTTTCTCCATTTTTTTGAATTTATTATGGAATTGGGTAACAAAGCGGGTGGGTTGAGAGCTGTCAGGTGGTTTTGCGTCTTTCTTGATCTTTAGGTCTTTATGTAGGTAATGTTGAAAAGCTTCTTCCACGATGGCGTCTGGATATCCTTTCTCCTGGAATTTGGTTTTCAGTAAATGGCCATGGGTATTGTAGTCCTCTGTTAAAGTGCAATTGTGCTTGAGTCTACAGAACTGGCTTTTGGGTATGTTCTTGATCCAACGAGGATGGTGGCAGCTATTATAGTGTAAATAGGAGTTACCTTATGTGGGCTTAGTATAATTTTTGGCGCAGATGGTATTATCTTGATAAAAAAGTTCCAGGTCCAAAAATGCTAGTTTATTTCTATCAGACACGGAAGTGAAGGAAAGTCCCATATTATTTGTGTTGCAATATTGTAGAAAGGCAGGAATTATAGATTCGGGACCATCCCATATAATGACAATGTCATCTATGTAGCGTCCATAAAAAACTATGTGGGAGCCATACGCATTGTTTTGTTGAATATATTTGTGTTCCCACTGTCCCATGGTCAGATTGGCGTAACTGGGGGCAAAATTAGCCCCCATAGCAGTGCCCTGTGTCTGAATGTAAAAGCTGCCGTTGGACTCAAAATAATTATGTGATAGGCAATATTCCAAGATTGTTAGTAGAAAGTGGATTTGACGTGAGTTGAGGAGTGGGTCTTGATTAAGGTAGTATTCCACGGCTTGTAGGCCTACTGTATGTGGGATGGATGTATACAAAGAGACCACATCCAATGAGAGCCAGCGATATGTGGGTTCCCAGGAATAGTGTTCCAGCATCTCCATTAGATGTATACTATCTCTTATGTAGGAGGGAAGATTTTTAACTATAGGTTGTAAGAAGTGGTCTAAGTAAATTGAGAAGTGGCTGGTGACGCTCTCCATTGCTGCCACAATTGGCCTGCCAGGGGGGTTTTTGGAGTCTTTGTGTACCTTTGGTAGGTGATAGAAGTACGGCCTTTTGTAGTAATCATGTTTCAGAAAAGCGACCTCAGATTTAGTAACAATCCCTTCTGTGGCTGCCTTTAGGATTATATCATGGGCTTCAATTTTAAAGTTGGGCAGTGGGTCTGATATTAGTTTTTTATAAGTGGATGTGTCTGATAGAAGCCTATCGGATTCTGCCTGATAGTGTATACGGCTTTGGACCACAATACCTCCTCCTTTGTCTGCCTGTCTAATGATTAACTCTTTGTTGTCGGTAAGTTCTTTTATAGCCTTGGATTCTGCAGTGGTGAGGTTGGATTTTAACTGGGTGTGTATGGTAGATTGTTGGCATAGACGAAGAATGTCAGCATATACCACTTGGTAAAAACTCTGGATATAGGGACCCTTGACAAATGTGGGATTAAATATAGATTTTGGTTTGAATCTAGTATGCTGTATCGGTGGTGAAGATGAGTAGTGTTGTTGGGTCAATGTTTCAACATAATAGTCTATATCTTCTGTATACAGATCACCCCCAGAGGCCTCAGAAATCTTAAAACCTGTACTTTCTTAAATCCTGAACTAACCAATGAATATCCGAATTCTGCACACAAAAATGGATGGAAATTATTATAAAACAAAGAGACATTCAATACAATATATTACTGTCAAAAATCACTGATCTTACTAACTCCCTACAGTCTGAGATCACATCCATACCCACCTCATGGTTTAGAACCATTAAACTTAATACCAAATTTTATGAAGATGGACTTATTATGACCAAACTGCACAAAATACGCAGAGACTTCGATGACTATAACTCAGACAGAGTGTTTTGTTGGAAAAAGCCAAGATCCTTCGCGCATCATCCTCCCCCCTCACCGAGAAGTGATCATGGGCTCCACACGCATGGAGATTCCATCCCCATCCCTCTTATGGATTGTAAACCCAGGCCCACCAGGTCTTTCCACAACTTATTCCCTCATCCCCCAATCAATCTTACACCTCAGCCTAAGCCATTACTGTGTACACCTTTACATGGCAACCATAGCCACCCATGTCCTAACACTTGGGCCTCTTCAGCTAAAAAACAGAGACCACCCAGAAAACGCACAACCAAAGAAAAGAAAACGCATCATCCATCCAGTCTCACAACCCCAATAGATCCTAACATCATCACAGTTGGGGCTATAGTGGGTTTTGGACATCTCCCTCGATCTAAATCTGATTCCCAAACCACCACACAGACCATTACTTCACCTATTGTTTCATTAACTCCAAACAATATCACAACCCCAACAACTACCACTATGTCCAATACTGCAGAACAGTCTTCTACCTTCGCTTCCCTTGTAGAGGAACCCCATTCCACTACTTCTCCCTCTCCTTTTTTATTGATCACCCCCCTCTTAGGACCAAAAAGAAAACTCACCATAGAGGAAGAAGAGGGGGAAGACGTAGAAACAAACCAAAGAGAGAAACAACGCAGACTCTAAAGATTTTTTACCTTTCAGATCATGTTCTGTCCCCACCAGAACAATCACTACTGGCACAAGGCCTTACTTTTGCTCCTACGGCAGCTCCCAATCCATTCACACTCTTTCTTGATCTTAATAGATTTATTAGGAATATCACGGTCCAACGTTATTTCAATATTAAAGCTTCTAAAAAGAATCGGAGTACCATTGAGACACAAGAAAACAACCTTATCCCTTCTGAATCCATCATGGACACAATGGACCCAATAGAATTAAAGGCACTAGAGGATCTAGAAGACCTGTATACAGAAGATATAGACTATTATGTTGAAACATTGACCCAACAACACTACTCATCTTCACCACCGATACAGCATACTAGATTCAAACCAAAATCTATATTTAATCCCACATTTGTCAAGGGTCCCTATATCCAGAGTTTTTACCAAGTGGTATATGCTGACATTCTTCGTCTATGCCAACAATCTACCATACACACCCAGTTAAAATCCAACCTCACCACTGCAGAATCCAAGGCTCTAAAAGAACTTACCGACAACAAAGAGTTAATCATTAGACAGGCAGACAAAGGAGGAGGTATTGTGGTCCAAAGCCGTATACACTATCAGGCAGAATCCGATAGGCTTCTATCAGACACATCCACTTATAAAAAACTAATATCAGACCCACTGCCCAACTTTAAAATTGAAGCCCATGATATAATCCTAAAGGCAGCCACAGAAGGGATTGTTACTAAATCTGAGGTCGCTTTTCTGAAACATGATTACTACAAAAGGCCGTACTTCTATCACCTACCAAAGGTACACAAAGACTCCAAAAACCCCCCTGGCAGGCCAATTGTGGCAGCAATGGAGAGCGTCACCAGCCACTTCTCAATTTACTTAGACCACTTCCTACAACCTATAGTTAAAAATCTTCCCTCCTACATAAGAGATAGTATACATCTAATGGAGATGCTGGAACACTATTCCTGGGAACCCACATATCGCTGGCTCTCATTGGATGTGGTCTCTTTGTATACATCCATCCCACATACAGTAGGCCTACAAGCCGTGGAATACTACCTTAATCAAGACCCACTCCTCAACTCACGTCAAATCCACTTTCTACTAACAATCTTGGAATATTGCCTATCACATAATTATTTTGAGTCCAACGGCAGCTTTTACATTCAGACACAGGGCACTGCTATGGGGACTAATTTTGCCCCCAGTTACGCCAATCTGACCATGGGACAGTGGGAACACAAATATATTCAACAAAACAATGCGTATGGCTCCCACATAGTTTTTTATGGACGCTACATAGATGACATTGTCATTATATGGGATGGTCCCGAATCTATAATTCCTGCCTTTCTACAATATTGCAACACAAATAATATGGGACTTTCCTTCACTTCCGTGTCTGATAGAAATAAACTAGCATTTTTGGACCTGGAACTTTTTTATCAAGATAATACCATCTGCGCCAAAAATTATACTAAGCCCACATAAGGTAACTCCTATTTACACTATAATAGCTGCCACCATCCTCGTTGGATCAAGAACATACCCAAAAGCCAGTTCTGTAGACTCAAGCACAATTGCACTTTAACAGAGGACTACAATACCCATGGCCATTTACTGAAAACCAAATTCCAGGAGAAAGGATATCCAGACGCCATCGTGGAAGAAGCTTTTCAACATTACCTACATAAAGACCTAAAGATCAAGAAAGACGCAAAACCACCTGACAGCTCTCAACCCACCCGCTTTGTTACCCAATTCCATAATAAATTCAAAAAAATGGAGAAAATCCTCATAAGACATTGGCCCATACTACAAGAGGATCCCCATTTAAAAACTTCAGTGAGCGATCGTCCCCTAGTCACCTATAGACGTGCCAAAAACATCAAGGCAAAAATAGCCCCCAGCAAGATCAAGATATCTCGCCCCAGTCTAAGCGCCTCATGTACTTTCTTCGACATCAAAGGCATGTATCAATGCAAGAAGCCCCTATGCCGTACATGTGCCCATGTGACACATAGACAAAAAGATTTTTTTTGCAAGGGTAAACAATATATATTACCAGATTTTTTCACATGTTCTACCGAATATGTTATATACTGTCTAACTTGTCCATGTGGCCTGCTCTATGTAGGCCGCACAACCAGAACCCTACGTAAAAGATTTGGTGAGCATCGAAATCTGGTGGAAAAAGGAAAAGATAAACACAGTGTCCCCAGACATTTTCTCCAATTCCACCAACAATCTTCTGAAGGCCTAAGAGTGTGGATCCTGGAGACTATCTCAAAAACGTTACCTACCGCTGAACGCTACAAAAGACTGTGCGAAAGAGAAAACTATTGGATATATTCTCTTGACACTATATCGCCTGGAGGCCTTAACGAGAGCATTGAAATTAATACCCTATTATGATAAAGCTTCTCTAACCTCCCAAGTACCCTTGCCCACCTGACTTTACACTTTTAGCCATAAACATCAGCACCATATAAGCACCAACATCTTTGTTTGATTTTATATCAGAGTACCTATTGCACACACTTATTGTATATGGCCCGTGTATAGACTGGTGTACATAGTCATTTGTATATGCTTCTAACATGCATTTTTATATGCTTTTTTACATGCATTTTAACATGCATTTTTTACATTGGTTTTTTTTACATATGTTTTTTTACATGCGTTTTTTAAATGCATTTTTATATGCAACTTTATGCATTTTTATATTTTTATATGTATCGTGTAGTCTTCCTATGAACTCTCACATTTAACATACTCATATACATACACCATAGCCATTTTATTATGACCTTCTTTATGGTTCTAGCTTCAGGATTACTTTATATATATATATATATATATATATATATATATATATATATATATATACTCTTCAATTAGTACTACATAGTCTCCCCATATGCGTTTCTAAATTATATATTATATATTCAATAAAAGATACTAAAATGCTCTGGCCCTCCTTCTCAGTATCGCTCTGCGCTTATGGATAAATCTCTAGAGAAATAGACGCTAAATAGGAATATATAAGATAACAGCAGCTGCCTAAAAATCAAAAGTACATATAAAACACAGTCATAAAAAAACTTAAATTAAAAAGTTCATAATAAAACTGCAGCAGCGCTACGGACAAAATGTTCATATGTGCGTCTTCTATATAGTTGAATATATAGGTGATGATGACAGTGATTGGCGAGTCTGGTTCTACTTGATCCTAGTTTCAGTGCTTCTTTCACCAAGGTGTAATTCACCACGTGGGGGGTAAAACAATCCCCCTATGGGGATGCACTCACCAGATATTTGATCAATAAGGGCATATATAAACCATCCTCATTCCATGTGACTGCAATCTTATGTTATTTGGACACCGCTTGCATATGTGAGGGAAAAAGAACAGATCCACATAGGGCAGTATTGTTTGGAAAATGTATTCAATAATCCCCAAAATGCCCCCTTTACAAAATGCGCGTACCCAAAATACAAATAAAACAGGCGTTGTATATAATGAGCGCTGTGAGCGCTTTTAAACTTGCCACTTGATGAGCGCCCCTGGCGTCCTCCTGGTATTACAAGTCCTGGAGCGCAGACAGCGTCACTTCCGGTCTGCTTGGTGTGCTGGTCACGCCCTGACGTTTCGTCACTTCCTGACTTCTTCTGAGGGCGTGACCAGCGCTACCAACATCCGGATTAAATAGCACCTCTGTTCTGCCCGCCGACGTCGAGTTAGCGTCCGTGCGTCCGCGTCATTACGCATGCGCACTCAGCAATCTCCGTCTTGACTTGTTGTGGGCGGAAGTGCTCCATCCAGGAGTCCGGAGTAGCGCTGCCCTCATTGGCGCGCCCGTCCGGCCTCTATTTTGATTGGATGGTTATGTGTTCCCATGATCCTAACAACACTAGTGGGACATTGATGAGCAGGTTAACCCCTCAAGGGGCGTTAGTGATTGTGTTACATGGCTGAACGGAACCCCGTTAGTAGGCTCCTATATACAGCAGGCATCGTGGCCCTGCGAGTGCAGGGACCATAGCAGTGCTGACAGCCTCTGTGAAACACACATTGTCCTAAGGATTCCTTGTGTTGTATCAGAAAAAGACGCTATGTTTTTACAGACAGCGCCCTCTGTGCAACACTGCAAGTACTCCTAATATGTTTATGTGGGTTACTGATAAACAACAATTAAATATGAAATATTTAAAATGTATTAAAACGGTCACTCAGTAAAAAATGTTGACTACATAAAACCACCTATAAAAAGGGTAGATAATAGCCACATAAAACCGCCTCTATATATAAATGCATTCGCATATAAAAAGGTGTATCCCCACATTAAAATAAATATGAACTGTGTCTATATATAAAACTCTTAAAACATGATAAAATGTGATAAATGTATATATAAAATCCACCTGAGTGAATCCTATTCTCTTTAAAGTCACTTAATTTGAAATATCGTGTGAACGTAAAATTAAACCATACTTTCAAGGTTCTTTTGAGACATTTTTAGGAGTCACTTATAAAGCAATTAATATCAAGCTCAACGTTCAGTCCTTTCGGTACTAAAACGTCCGTTAGGAAAATCCATTTGGTTTCCTTCTTCGATAATTCTCTTACTTTGTGTGAGCCCCTCCAATTTGACTCCAGACATTCAATGCCCCAAAATTGGAGGCCTGAGGCATCTTGTTCATGTTTTAGTTTAAAGTGTAATGACACATTATGGTCTTTGAAGCCAATCTTGATATTCTTGATGTGTTCTGCTATCCTGATTCTGAGCAGTCTCTTTGTGCGACCAATATAAAGTAGTCCACATGGACATTTTAGAGCATACACTACAAAACCGCTATTGCATGTGATAAACTGCTCTATATCAAACTGCTGTTGGTTAGAGGGGGAGATGAAATGTTCCAGTCCTCTTATTGGTTGTGATACTTCTCGACATGCCTTACATTTCCTACATGCAAAGAAGCCATTTTGACTCCAAAATGTTGGAGGTTTGCTTGGAGGGTCTAGGATTTTTTTGACCACTCTATCCCCATAGTTGGATGCTTTCCGGTATATAAACTGGGGGTTCGGAGGTAATACAGGGCCCAGTTTTTTGTCTAATAATAATATGTGCCAGTGTTTCCCAAAGATTGCCTCTACTTCCTTGTATTGAGAGTGGAATTGAGAGATGAAGCCCCATTCCTTTGAGTTGATTCCATCTAATAGTGGTTTGGGTTTAGGTTGCAGACACGTTTCCCTGGGTATTAATGCCACCTCTTCTACAATTCTCTGTAGGGTTTCTGGAGCATAGCCCTTTGCCACAAATCTGTCTGAGAGGACTTTCGTTTGTGTAAAGAAATTGTTGTCATCAGAACAGTTGCGTTTCACTCGCATAAACTGGCCTTTAGGTATATTCTTTAGCCATTGTGGATGATGCCCACTTGTTGTTGGAAGGTAACTATTCCTGTCAGTTGGTTTAAAAAAGACCTTAGTACACAATTCCAGATTTTGGCGATAAACAGTAACATCTAAAAAAATGTATTGTTTCTTTATGCCATTCGGAAGTCAGTCTGATGTTGTTGTTATTCAAATTTAAAACCTTTAAAAATTCTTGGAGTGTCTCTACCGGACCAGCCCATATTAAAAACAGATCATCTATAAAACGTTTATAAAAAATGAGCTCAGCTCTTCTGTTTCTAAAAATCGCTTTGTCCTCCCACTCTGCCATAAATAGGTTCGCGATACTGGGAGCAAATTTAGCCCCCATCGCCACCCCCTTTTGTTGCAAATAAAATTTGTTGGAGTACCAGAAATAGTTGTGTGAGAGGCAGTAATCTAGGGCATGGCCGATAAACACTTTTTGGTTGTGGGGTAAGTCCTCCCTCTTACTCAAAGCCCAATTTAGGGCCAGTAAGGCGTCATCGTGTTGGATGATTGTGTAGAGGGAGGACTTATATATATATTTTTTTTAGACATTATCCTATATAGTAAATATAGGTGTATATACATACTAAACATCTTCTATATGAATATATTTCATCTTTTAACATACAACCATTTTTCATTTATTCATTAGATTTTAATTGTACTGCCGATATACTCCATATAGATATGTCCCTTTGAACCTCTGATCGTCAGTAGTAAGTATACAGACCACACCACAATATAGTATAATACCTTCCACTAGTTTCATTATCTGGCGATCCTATTGGGTTTTAACTTGCTGATTTTAACTGTGTTTATATGTCTGTCAATGCTTTTTTTCATTTGACCTGTTGAACTCTATTGTTGTATCATTACCATGGTAACAACAAATGCAGACTTGGCCTGTGAGTCTATTTAAACCCCCTCCCCTAACATGGCCACCATCCAATGCCTGATGAAGGAGTAAGAATACTCCGAACGCTAGCACCGCCCCGCCGACCTGACCCGGAAGTGACACAGTCCATTGTGCACCGCTGACAGAGTTCCTTCCATCCGGAAGCATCGTCTCCAGCCTTGTTCCCGGAGGACAGACTTCACCGCGGACACCCGTCCACTACAGTGACGCTGGACCCCATCCCACCCGGAAGTCAGGAGCGGATGATCCATACTTTGCCTGCTTGCATTACCATCCTGTGAGTGTAATCATTTACTTTGTTGCAAATTAAACACGTCAGTACTGCACTTAGGGGGCGCTGTTCTCTTTCCCTTTCTTCTAGAATTCTTCTATAGCCTATGGGCGGATGCATTTGACCGGAAATGTACGATTGCAGTGTCGTACAGTTTAGCTACACCGTCAAATCTTCTAACTTTCGACAGACACCATAAGCCTTCAATGACAGATTCGACGTTTGTATGTTTTTCGATGCTTTGTCGAATCTTCGTCCTTCATGTTGAATTGTCAAGTTAGTTCTAGCTATTTTATTGCTCCTCCTCTTTGGTTACAATCAGCCAATAACATTCATCATCATCATTATTTTTATTTTACTTCCCCCACCCAATTCCAGCAGCGATCTTTTCTCTCTATGTCAAATCTTTTCTCTCTATAATGTCGAATCTTTTCTCTCTATAATGTCGAATCTTTTCTCTCTATAATGTCAAATCTTTTCTCTCTATGTTGAATCTTTTCTCTCTATGTAGAATCTTTTCTCTCTATGTAGAATCTTTTCTCTCTATGTAGAATCTTTTCTCTCTATGTTGAATCTTTTCTCTCTATGTAGAATCTTTTCTCTCTATGTAGAATAATATTGGACTAATAGAGTTAAGGTTAGGCACATTCGACCACAGGTTCGATAGACACAGATTGTTATTGTCAGCGTCACGTCGAATCTCCTATCTATATCGAACTGTTGTTGCAACGAAAACGAAAATAAAGCATTTTTTTATGTCGGATCTTTCGGTTTTCGGATTCTGTGCTTTTGTTTTCGTTTGTTAAAACGATAGCGAAAATACCTGAAATTCGGACGAAAATGCATTCGGACGAAAACGAATGCACATGTCTACTTCCCATCACAGATCCCTCTTCCCATCACAGATCCCTCTCATATCACAGATCCCTCTCATATCACAGATCCCTCTCCCATCACAGATCCCTCTATCAGACTCCTCTCCATCACAGAGCCCCCTAATCACAAAGTTCCCCATCACAGATCCCTCCCACCACAGACTCCCCCATTACAGATCCCCCAATCATAAAGCCCCATCACAGATCCCCCCCAATCACAGAGCCCCCATCACAGATCCCTCCAGCGATATTACAGTGTCCCTTCCATTAAATCACAGCACTTACCCATCACAGCACTTCCCCTCTACAGCACTCCCCCCTCCCCTACCTTATTCACACAAGACGCGATGCACGGCAGGTCCGGACAAAGCGCGGGACCTTTCAAGTGAAAGGCAGATGATTGATTGCTGGGACCGCCCCGCTGCCTAGTAACCAATTACCCGCTTCTTAACTTGAAAAGTCCCGCCCTTTGTCTGGACCTATCGTGCATCACGTCGTGTGTGAATAAGTTAGGGGAGTGCTGCGGAGGGGAAGTGCTGCGATCTTATTAAAGGGGCAGTACGTGCCGTGGGCCGGCTAAATCGCCTTAGCGGGCCGTATGCGGCCCGCGGGCCGTAGTTTGAGGACCCTTGCTAGCTCGTCCTTCCTGAGAGAGGTAACCACTTGCTGGCAGTCACCTCACTTTACTGCTCTGTTAAAAAGATGATTGTCAACTTAGACCCCTTTCACACTGGGGCGGGCAGGAGCGGTGGCGGTATAGCAGCGCGATTTTCAGCGCTGCTATACTGTCGTTCTTACCGCGGTATGCGGTCGCTAGGGGGGTTAATTTAACCCCCGCTAGCGGCCGAAAAAGGGTTAATACCGCCCGCAAACCGCGGCTATTGCCGCGGTTTGCGGGCGGTATTGCCGCGCTGTCCCATTGATTTCAATGGGAGACCGCGGTAAAGGAGCGGTGAACACACCGCTCCTTTACCGCTGTAAAGAAGCGGCTAGCAGGACTTTTGGAGCGGTCCTGCTAGCGCACCGCTTCAGTGTGAAAGCCTTCGGGCTTTCACATTGAAGACACAGGGCAGGATTTTTTCATGCGGTATAACAGCGCTATTATTAGCGCTAAACCGCATGAAAAACGCCCCAGTGTGAAAGGGGCCTAATGGTCAAAACGTTCAGTAGCAAGAAATTAAAATCATCTCTGAAGCTCCAGCTTAATTTAGGGTAATCATTTTCCCCTGGGAGACAGCTAAGAAAAGCATAATTTAGCTAGCTTTGTGACAATTATTGTCATTATATGTATTTTTCATCATTTTTGACACCTTATTTTGCAGCTGCAGTTTAATATACTGTGATATTTAGAAAGTGGCACAATGAGATATAATGTAAAGAAATGAGACCAACAACCTTATAATTAGCCCCACTAATTGAAAGCACATAAGGGTCTATTTATAAAACAATTGTGGTGTGTATGTCTCAGCATTTGCACAACTGTCACAAATAATCCCCACAATGTTTCTATTATGTTTCTTTTCTATGATCATTAGATCCATCTAGTGGCCATAGTGTGGTAATTTCCTAAAGAAATCAGGAAAATACAGCATTATGGCCACTTGATGGAGCTGAAATTCATAGGAAATAAACATAATAGACACAATACAAGGAATATTTGCAACATTTGCATCATAGATATTTCTAAAATAGATCCCATAGAGGCAGGACTTCTTACAGTGCTATGTGCTTGCAGTTGCAGATAACTATTTAACATTCACCTTCAGTGTTTCACCTGCAATTACTTTTGTATTACATTGTAATATTAAAAAATATGTTACCCCAACATTTCATATGCCTGATATGTGTCTGTTGTACCATGTACTTGTGCTACAAACTATCCTGTTCTCTTTGTATTGCTTTCTTTGTGTGAAATTTCTGGTGAGCCTGCCAGTCCTCCTATTTTCCTATTTCAAACTGACCACGCTAGGCATGAGAGCACATCTATTTCAGTGTGTTCAGTTTTCTGTCTGGGCTGGGAAAACAGTCTGCCTGCCCTCTAATGATCAGACTTCTGTTGACACACCCCCCTGCCCTGCATAACCATTCACTGGGAAGATTGGTGTACTGCTGTCTTTCCTTCCCCTGCTCCCTGAGCTTCTAATGCAGCCAAGAACAGAGATTATGTGATCACTTATGAATATATTTTTTAAAAAGGTATTTATAATTATTTTTATTTATATCTATATATACACACATACTATGCCTTTCATTACTGTTTTACACTATATGGGTTGTTTTACAAGGTGAGGGTTTACATTTGGATTGGTCTGCACTAGACAAGCTTGCCCAGGACAGTCACAACACACAGACAAGGCAATTGCCTTGTTTTTTTATGGAGTCAATTCACACCAATGTGTTGCTGTGATGTGCACTGAAAAAAGTGCATGCATTTTTTTCAGCGCAGCATGTTGCAACACAAATTGCTGCATTGCAACACAGCTGCAGTAAATAGAATTGAATGAAATTTTAAAAAACTATGCGTTGGAATCAGCACATCAGCACTGTTCCTCCCAGGACACACTAGCAGCCATGTGTTCAGCACAGCTTGTTGGTGTGAGCGTGCCCTACAATCCTGACTAGGACAGACTTGGTGAAAATGTTTACTAATTAGTAAAGTGTTCGGTGTCCAAATGCACTTAACCTGATGACATTTGCAAATGTTCAAACATGTTTTTGCTTTTTTGCTGCAGTGTCTAGTTTTTTTTATATGTATTATAGTATACACAATAGGGAATGTTGGTGTATATTGTTGTAAATCTAATTACTGCTTTTATATATCCCATTGATTAGAGTTTAGCTGCATGTTATAGAGGTGTCTGGATGGGGTTGTGCACCTTTTAGTATTTCCATTATATAGTACAGTATGCCTTTATCTTTCTTGTTGAGCAGAGATTAAAGTTCCGTTGAGTCTGCATACTAGTTTTTTTATGCATAAGGTGACTTTGTAGCATGTTGGTTATAAAATCAAATGCCACAATGCTGATACTAAAATATGACTTTTCAATTAGGATTCAATAGTGTTAAAGCCTGATGCTATTCTTACTGTTCTGGAGGTATGATTAATATTTTGTATGCTTTACAACACTATTATTGTTTATGTATCAATATATTACAACATCTCTTTATTGATCTGAGATTCTGGGATTTAGAAGGGCAGAAAGAAATTCAATGAAAAAGTGATCTACAGCTTTTTCATATGGCATGTGGGCATTTGTGATGTTATTACTATTATAATAATATTACCTCTGAATCTTTTTCTCGTGTGTGTGTGTGTGTATATATATATATATATATATATATATATGTGTAATATTTATGGGGCTTCATGTATAGCTTCATGTTTATAGGCTTCATGTATAGCCCTGTACACACGATCGGTTTTACCGATGAAAACAGTCCGATGGACTTTTTTCATCGGACAAACCGATCGTGTATGGGCCCCATCGTTTTTTTCCCCCAAAAAATAGAACATGTTTTAAATTTATCCGATGGAAAAAAAACGATAGCAAATTACTATCGTCTGTGGGGAACTCTGATATATCGGATAAATAACCCACGCATGCTCAGAATCAAGCCGACGCATGCTCAGAAGCATTGAACTTAATTTTTCTCGGCTTGCTGGAGTGTTTTACGTCACAGCGTTTGGAACGGTCATTTTTTTGACTGATGGTGTGTAGGCAAGACTGATGGAAGTCAGCTTCATCAGATTTCCGATGGAAAAATCCATCGGTTAAAAATCCATAGGAAATCCAATCGTGTGTACAGGGCTTTGTAGTATATGGTGCAGGCTCAGTAGAAATGTGATCAAGAACCAAAAGAGTGCTACAATATTTTAATTATTGTTGTAAAGCATATACTGTATAGCCCTGTACACACGATCGGATATCCTATGGATTCTAATCCAATGGTTTTTTCCATCGGAAATCCGATGAAACTGTCTTCCATCAGTCTTGCCCACACACCATCAGTCAAAAAACGGACCGTTTCAAACGCGGTGACGTAAAACACTCCGATGAGCCGAGAAAAATTAAGTTCAATGCTTCTGAGCATGCGCCGACTAGATTCTGAGCATGCGTGGGTTTTTTATCCGATGGATTTCCACACAGACGATCGGATTTTGCTATCGTTTTTTTTTCCATCGGATAAATTTAAAACATGTTCTATTTTTTCACACCGATGGAAAAAAGACCGATGGGGCCCATACACGATCGGTTCGTGCGATGAAAACAGTCCATCGAACTGTTTTCATCGGTAAAACCGATCGTGTGTACACGGCTTAAGTATAAATGTACTGCATGCAAGCCAATATTTTTTTTTTTATTACAGGTACTTTCATAGTGCTGTCACTTTACACAGTGCTTTACATTATACATTCAGTCCCTGCCCTCAAGGAGCTTATACTGTAAGGTCCCTAACTCACAATCATGCATACACATACTAGGGTCAATTTAACCGCTTGCCGACTGCCTCCTGCAGATATACGTTGGCAGAATGGCACGGCTGCGCAAAATTTGCCGCTGTGCGGAGCATGCGCGCCCCTGCCGCGAGCTCGGTGACTGTGCCTGCGTGACCTGCGGACTCGATGTCCCGCAATCATGTCACGGAGCTGCAGAACAGGGAAATGTCTGTGTAAACAAGGCATTTCCCTGTTCTGCCTTGTGACAGGACAGTGATCTACTGCTCCCTGTCATCAGGAGCAGTGATCAATGTCGTGTCACTGGTAGCCCATTCCCTACACAGTTAGAATCACTCCCTAGGACACACTTAACCCGGTTCTCGCCCCCTAGTGGTTAACCCCTTCCCTGCCAGTGTCATTTACACAGTAATCAGTGCATTTTTATAGCACTGATCGCTGTATAAATGACAATGGTCTCAAAATAGCATCAAAAGTGTCCGATGTGTCCACCATAATGTTGCAGTCACTTTAAAAATCGCAGATCGCCGCCATTACTAGTATAAAAAAAAATAAGAAGAAAAATGCCATAAATCTATCCCCTATTTTGTAGACGCTATAACTTTTGCGCAAACCAATCAATATACACTTATTGCAAATTTTTTTTTACCAAGAATATGTAGAAGAATACATATCGGTCTAAACTGAGAGAAACTAGTTTTTTTATGTTTTTTGGGGATATTTATTATAGCAAAAAGTTGAAAATATTGCTTTTTTTTTCAAAATTGGCGCTTTTTTTTTGTTTATAGCGCAATAAATAAAAAACGCAGAGGTGATCAATTACCACCAAAAGAAAGCTCTATTTGTGGGAAAAAACGGCCGCAATTTTGTTTGGGAGCCACGTCGCACGTCCGCACAATTGTCAGTTAAAGTGAAGCAGTGCCGAATTGCAAAAAATGGCCCGGTCATTGGGCAGCCGAATCCTCTGGGGCTAAAGTGGTTAAATAGGAGCCAGTTAACCTACCAGCATGTCTTTTGAGTGTGGGAGGAGTACCCGGAGGAAACCCACACAGGCACATGGAGAACATGCAAATTCCAGGTAGGCAGTGCCGTGATTGGAATTTGAAGGCAAGGCCCTAGTGCTGGCAGGCAATTATTGTTCCCCTATAGCTACCATCACATCACTTGTAATGATTCCACATTGTGCAGGCTGCTGCTTTATGTAAAAATATTTTCTGCCGGGTGGCCAGTCCTCTTCCTTGTGACAAAATTCTAAAATTGACTCAGAAGTTCACCATAAAACAGCCGACAACGGAAGCCCTACAGTATCTCTATGGGTGACATCACTTCCCATTTATTTCACAGCCATTGTCAGCTGTCTCCTGCACAGAGTTTCCGCAGCTGAAGACCAGACCAGGATGGCTTCAAAAAAGATATGGATAGTGATTTCTTTATAGGGCTAGATAGGTTAGTCTTAAGCCGCGTACACACGATTTATTTCATCGGACAAACCGATCGTGTATGGGCCCCATCGGTCTTTTTTCCATCGGTGTCAAAAAATAGAACATGTTTTACATTTTTCTGATGGATAAAAAACCGATAGCAAATTAATATCGTCTGTGGGGAACTCCATCGGATAAAAAACCCACGCATGCTCAGAATCAAGTCGACGCATGCTCAGAAGCATTGAACTTAATTTTTCTCGGCTCATCTGAGTGTTTTACGTCACCGCCTTTTAAACGGTTGGTTTTTTGACTGATGGTGTGTGGGCAAAACTGATAGAAGACAGTTTCATCGGATTTTCGATGGAAAAAAACATTGGATTAGAAACCATAGGATATCCGATCGTGTGTACAGGGCTTTAGATTGTGATGCCTGTAAGATTTACAGCTTTTTGTTTTAGGGTGAAATTCTACTTTAATGAATGAAAGGGGAGGAAGAGGCAGGTCCCCGTCAGACTGCCTTGATTAAAGTTCATCTCAAAGACCCCAGCTATTAACCCCCGCAGCTGAAATTCAGCACAAGGAAGAGGGCCAGACACTCTGTGGATTCGATTTCTACATGAAGCAGCAGCTGCACAACATGGGACATACTTTGTTACAGATAAGGAATGTGACTCCAAGTATAATGTTTGAATACATTTCCTCTATACGTGTATAACTAAAAATACAAATCTGGTTTATTTGGTAAGGGAAAGAACAATAGTTTGTTCCTGCTAATCTAACTGGTGAAAATTTTTATCTAATTAAGTACCAAGGGTTTGCACATATAACATATCATTACTAATCTTTACACCAATACATTGTTTTTGGTGTAAAGAACCCGGTGCTGGTAATGTTCAACCTGGAGTTTTTAGTGCAGGTTAAATAATGAGCCTACATATCCTGAACACTAATGTTGAAATAATCTTTAGGCAGACCCTGACAAAAAGCCTCTTCCATTCCCAATATAAACTCAAAATATAAGCTAACCCCCAAAATTATTCCTTAATGCATAATCTTACCCTTAGGACTGGGGTACATTCAGCTTCCATTTGAGATTAATTTTTTTTTTTAACTCTTTCAAGTTGCTTTTGAGGTGTATCAAACAAAGTATATCCTCAGTCTGAAAAAGCAGTTATGTGGCAAAGAAATGCTTTGTATGTGTAGCAAGGTGTTACTTTTGCAAGTAGCTCATGGACTACAGTTTGTGCTTATAAGAACGTTATTCTTTCCATTATCCGTTTTCCCCATATCGCTGCAAGTTATTGGGTTCAGCTATGGTAGGACAATGCATGACGGATCTTGTGGTGCGGAGAGACAGAGACTCTTTTGCTACGGGTCAGATATGGACTTTAAGGCCCACAACGCCACTTGCTGGAAGGGAGCATGGCACCACGCACTGCCTGCTTGGAGGACCTTTTAAAAGGAGAGGTGGGGCTTGGATTCTTTCTCTGGGGATGCCATCTTGCAAGTCAAGAAGTGCCAGAAGGACCCCCAGTATATTTTGCAGTGTCTAGTGTCCAGTCCTAACTACCATCTTTAAAAGCTTGTAGTGAGCCAAGCAACACAGCATTGTTCAGAGCCACTAAATTTCTTCTTGCAGGCCACCCAGGAAACGTCTACCAAAATAAAACAGGGAGCTCAGGAAACTGCTACCAAAGTGACATAGGATGCTCAGTGCCCTTCATCACTGTGACAAACGTGGTACCCAATCCTCCTCACGGAAAAAAAACAGTTCCCTCTTTGCTTCATCTTGTTAAATATAAGCCATGTAGTGTACAGTGCCTTGCAAAAGTATTCACCCCCCTTGGCATTTTTCGTGTTTTGCTGCCTCACAACCTGGAATTAACATGGATTGTTTGAGGATTTGCATCATTTAATTTACAGAACATGCCCACAACCTTGACGATTTTTTTAATGTGAAGCAAACAACAAATAGGACAAAATAACAGAAAAAGTCAATGTGCATAACTATTCACCCCCCTAAAGTCAATACTTTGTAGAGCCACCTTTTGCAGCTATCACAGCTCCAAGTCGCTTTGGATAAGTCTCTATGAGCTTGCCACATCTTACCACTGGGATTTTTGCCCATTCCTACTTGCAAAACTGCTCCAGCTCCTTCAAGTTGGATGGCTTGCGCTTGTGAACAGCAATCTTTAAGTCTGACCACATATTATCTATTGGATTGAGGTCTGGGCTTTGACTAGGCCATTCCAACACATTTACATGTGGTACAGAGTGGTATAGGTTTTGCTCAACAATATCCCTGTATTTAGTAGACATGTGCACACTGAAATATTTTGTTTCGGAATTTAGTTTTCGTCCGAAAAATACATTTATTTAGTTACTCCCGAAATTTGTTTTTATTTATTTAGTTTTTCGTTAGAAATTGCATTCGTCCGAAAATCTGAATTAATTAAGGTCGAATCTGTCATTGAAGGCTTATGGTGTCTGTCGAATGTTCAAAGAAGATTCGACGGGGCAGGGAAACTGTACGACGCTGCAATCATACATTTCCGGTCGAATGTTCCACCTACAAGCTATAGTAGAATTCTAATGTTGTATGACTAGTAATAATTATATTTATTAATTACTATTACTAGTCAACCAACATTAGAATTCTTCTATAGCCTATGGGCGGATGCATTTGACCGGAAATGTACGATTGCAGCGTCGTACAGTTTAGCTGCACCGTCGAATCTTCTAACTTTCGACAGGCACTTCAATGACAGATTCGACGTTTGTATGTTTTTCGATGCTTTGTCGAATCTTCGTCGTTCATGTTGAATTGTCAAGTTAGTTCTAGCTATTTTACTGCTCCTCCTCTTTGGTTACAATCAGCCAATAACATTCTTCATCATTATTATTTTTATTTTACTTCTCCACCCAATTCCAGCAGCGATCTTTTCTCTCTATGTCGAATCTTTTCTCTCTATAATGTCAAATCTTTTCTCTCTATGTCGAATCTTTTCTCTCTATGTAGAATAATCATGGACTAATAGAGTTAAGGTTAGGCACATTCGACCACAGGTTCGATAGACACAGATTGTTATTGTCAGCGTCACGTCGAATCTCCTATCTATATCGAACTGTTGTCGCAACGAAAACGAAAATAAAGCATTTGTTTATGTTGGATCTTTCGGTTTTCGGATACTGTGCTTTCGTTTTCGTTTGTTAAAACGATAACGAAAATACCTGAAATTCGGACGAAAATGCATTCGGACGAAAACGAATGCACATATCTAGTATTTAGCACCATCCATCTTTCCCTCAACTCTGACCAGTTTCCCAGTCCCGACTGGGATGGTGTTCTTTGGGTGATGTGATGTGTTGGGTTTGTGTCAGACATAGCGTTTTTCTTTGATGGCCAAAAAGTAACATTTTTGTCTCATCAGACCAGAGCACCTTCCTCCATACATTTTGGGAGTCTCCCACATTTTCGCAAACTCAAAACGTGCCATTTTGTTTTTTGCTGAAAGTAATGCCTTTTTTTCTGGCCACTCTGCCATAAAGCCCAAATCTATGGAGCGTACGGCTTATTGTCGCCCTATGTACAGATACTCCAGTCTCTGCTGTGGAACTCTGCAGCTCCTCCAGGGTTACCTTAGGTCTCTGTGCTGCCTCTCTGATTAATGCCCTCCTTGCCCGGTCCATGAGTTTTGGTGTGCGGCCGTCTCTTGGCAGGTTTGCTGTTGTGCCATATTCTTTCCATTTGGTTTTATAGATTTGATGGTGCTCCTAGGGATCATCAAAGATTTGGATATTTTTTTATAACCTAACCATGACTTGCACTTCTCAACAACATTGTCCCTTACTTGTTTGGAGAGTTCCTTGGTCTTCATGGCAGTGTTTGGTTAGTGGTGCCTCTTGCGTAGGTGTTGCAGCCTCTGGGGCCTTTCAAAAAGGTGTGTATATGTAATGACAGATCATGTGACACTTAGATTGCACACAGGTGGACATCATTTCACTAATTATGTGACTTCTGAAGGTAATTGGTTGCACCGGAGCTTTTTATGGGCTTCATAACAAAGGGGGTGAATACATACGCACATGCCAATTATCAGTTTTTTATTTCTGAAAAATTGTTTCATGTATACATTTTTCTAATTTTACTTCACCAACTTAGACTATTGTGTTCTGATCCATCACATATAATTCAGATTAAAAAAACATTGAACTAAAGGCTGTAATGTAACAAAATAGGTAAACAGTCAAGGGGTGAATACTTTTGCAAGGCACTGTATACTGTATGCCAATATCATAATGCTATCAGCCATTTTGCTATATTTTATTTACCACTGCAATGTTTCTTATTGTACCCTCAATAAATACTAGGTCACAACCCTTGCAGTCAATCAGCCATCCATCTTTATTCACATATTAGAAGTAGTATGCATATCTACTCTTGCAGCAAAAAAAAAAAAAAGAATTTTAGATCTGGAGTCAATGTGAATTTTACTTTTATCTGAAATTGAAACTGGAATGGCAGAAATCTAAACTAGTGAAAAATAAGATTGAAACAATAGTCACATGTCTGCCATAAAAAATCAATCTCACGGTTGATACAATCCATCCGAAGTCTTGAGTTACTTTTTCTTTTGACTGAGGAGAATGATGATTGAGGCAGCCTAGCATACTGCACAAAAGAACTGAGAAAAGCAAAAAAAAGAGACAGAGACATGGAGAAATAAAAATTATTAGGATTTATTTATTTCGTTATGCCTATAGCCAACCCGTTTTAAGCTAACTTACTATTCAAACCTAGCCTGTGTTAGTAATACCAAGATGAATAATAGTCTATAATTTCCATCATTTTGAAGACAATTTCTCTCTCCAAATACCTTATATGCCATTGGTTCTAGGTCTCTTAAGTGTTCTAGGTCTCATTTGCAGAGGGGTAATACATTTATAAACCAATATTAACATAAAACAATGATTAGGACACATGTAAGAAATGACAGAAGTCCAGAGTCTGTGATCCTGTTTTTGTATCTCCCTAGTGAAAGATAAATGTGCTCAGTTTTGCACCCAAACATGAAAACTGTGTTCTGTCCGTAGGCTAAGTGGAACAGCTTTTTTCTGGTCATCTACTAGTAAATGGCAAAGTTCTCTCCAGCTATAATACTGCAGTCCAGATGCTGTAACCCTGTTGAACAGAAAAAAAATCAGTTATGTAGCTGCTGGATTGCTCAGTGCTTTCCATACTTTTTGAAAAAAAAAAATATAAAAAAAAAAAGACAAACTCAGTGTCAGTGTAGAGCAGTCAAACTAAGGTAACTCCTACCCTAATACTGCTGCCCAACTGCCTGATGGGTCACTCCAGTCCTTCAAAAATTCTATGTAAATATTAACATACACTTTGTGAGTGACTCAGGACTGGTGACTGGGTGCTCACACACTGTGAAAGTGGAATGGAGTGACCATGTGTGCCCCACATCTGGAAGTACTAGGATGTTGGGGGGGGGGGGGTTAGCACTATTCTTGTAGACACATACATATACCTCATTGCACCTGTTACACACTGTAACTGTGAGTTTGACTTTAAAACATGTTTTCTTCAAAGCATGTAATAAATGTGATTCATGGGATGAAATATAGTTTGATACATGTATTATACATTATATATGTAGCGGGGTCCCCATATTTTGGGGCCGCTATGTTTGAAATTTAGGGGGGTAGCCTGAGCATTAGTTTGGCTCAGGCTGTTTGTTTTCTTTAAAATTGGACTCTGCTGCGATGTTGTCTGGTCGTACAGTTCCCTTTGACCTGCAGGTGGCAATGTTGCCCAGGTCCCAGGTTGGACCACAGGAAACATTGCAACGTGATTGGGTGTCCTCTCTCGGCAGCCTGCAGTGGGCATGGTCTACCTGCTGTGCATGCTGGGAGAGGGTACTTAAGGGGCAGACGCCATTGGTGCGGGGTCTTCGTCCTCGGCACGTACCCCACCTTTGGTGGCCCTCATGGCCAGGGGTGCGAGTGAATGTGCTGGGTCCCGGGCACCTTTAGCCTGAGGCCCCATTGTTCCAGGTAGGCCCAGTACCTTTAACTGAGGCCTACAACCAAGCAGTGGAATCCCAGGGTGCCCGTGGGAGGGTGACCCGCTCTGAAGGAGAGGCAACCAGGGGAGGACCTTTCTAAGGGGATCGGTGAAGGATGTCGCCGTCTCGGGAGAGGCCTGGTTACCTGTCAGAGGGAAGGATTCTGTGATACACCATAAGCTCTTGTAACGTGCCCCATTGGCACCTATGGTATCAAGGTCTGAAAAGTTTGGGACTTAGGAGCTTAAAGGTTCTGTGGCAGAGGATCTTCTTAACACGTCCCTAGAAAAAAAACAAAGCTAAAGTAATTGTTCGTGCTCCACTCCGGCTACTAGGACTGTGAGAGGGAACTATCCGGGTAAGCGAAACCCACTCAGGCTTGAGTGGCGACAAGGGTAAATAAGTACCGCGTGCCTGAACCTGCCTCCCTATCCAACTCTATCTCTATCTTCAACTTTTCCTACTAAGTTACTAGCAAAGAGAAAATAAACTCGTCTGTTGGAGTTTATCACTGTCTGGACATTGGCCTTCTTATTAGAGAAAATAGACTTTTCCCTACACTCTAGGGATGAGAACCAACGGAATGGGGTAACTCGCGGCAGGACCCAAAACTGTTAACACCGCTCACCCTCTACACAATGGAGGATACTGGGCATGTGGCATGGTGTGTCCTATCCTGTAAGTGGAGGTAAGCAGGACAGGGATCTGTGTGCTACACGTGGGGGCTCGAGTCAGGGATTTTGCAGCTACCCCTGGAAGTTGGACTATTTTTCTTTCATGTCTGTGTGTTCTGTGGAGGTCGGCCATTTAGGAAAAGTTGGACTGCGTCACTTTATTAGAGAAAATGGAGGTCAGGCCTGTACTTTGATTTTTGTTCTAACTGCGTAGTTCGTGGGTGTGTCCTAGCTGAAGAAAAGCCTACGAGCTGCGTGCAGCAAGAGAAAAGGGGGAGGAGCCCGCCAACTGTGAGTTGCACGTGGCGCATTGGTGCCAAGGGACAGTACAAGCTGGACTAGTGAAGGAGAAGCAATATGTCTGCTACCCCATGGACTTCCATTGCACCGGGACCTCGGATGTTCCCAACTACCTCTACCATGTACATTGCTCCCCTCACTTCCCCCCTGATGGATACAGGGATCCGGCTCAAGCCTAGGGGCCGCTTCCCCCTTTATACTTGTAGAGATGCGGAGGCCCAGGGCGTGCTCTGTCCCAAATGCAGTGGTTTGACTGTACAGATACGTCCTTTCGGAAGGTGTTTGACCTGCGGGGAATTTCTGTTTGAGGTGGACCAGCCCACGAGTCACCCTGAGCCTAACGGGTCAATTGTATCACAGGGATTGTTACTTCTGAGGAGGACAACTACGCCCCTACAGCCAAGCCCACGCGCATCGCCGCGGCTGCAACGGATGTACAAGATGGAGTTCCGGCCACTATGGAGCCAGCGACGGATGCTGCTTCCGCCACCACCGAGACCTCCGTTCCACCCGCCAAGCAAAATGTGGGCTACGCTAAGGCCTCCCACGGCCGCGGTCGAAGCTTTCCACAGCGCCTGACAGAACCGGACTTCGTAAGCGGAGGACCTCCAGGAAGTCCACGTTAAGGGACAGTAAGGAGGCTGGAGGGAACTATGATAGCGAGTTTGCTGGGGAAAGGAAGAAGCCCATTCCTCATGATGGAGAGAATGAGGCCGAAGCCAAAGTCCAGAAACTATTGCCAAGTCAATGTATAGTTACCAAAATAAAAATAACAGTGTACTAAAGAATAAACCGCCCCCTTTCCTTAACACACTCCACTGCGCCTTGGAGAAACGTCTGATAAATTCAGACTGAATTACCCTATCAGCTGCTACTTTAAAAAATAAAAAGTGAAAAATCATTTTGAATAACCAAAATAGTAGCGCTCAGTGTCTTACAACACAAATCTAAATATAAACCATATACACTCCGTGAGATAGTGCATAAATGAGAATGTTCATAAATATACACCCTGTAAAGAAATGTGCATACAATAAACTCATCAAGTGTCCATAACGTTCATGACAGTGATTTAAAACAATTGATATAAAGTGTTTAACTGAAAATGAGTCCATAAAAAAGTGCACAAAATAAGTCCATAAAAAGTGCATCCAAAAGTGACTTCAAATGAAGATGATGACAAATAAAACTTTCTTGTGTTTTCTTCAAACCTTCACCACACCAATGTGCTCAGTGATTCCACTCCCTAAGGACTTGCACTCACCACAAGAATATGCCTCGCACTCTCATGCTTGGCTAATCAGCTTGATTACCCCCCAGGGTATCACAAACGATTCCAAAATGATGAAATTAGGTCAGTCAAGTCTCCCACATGAAAAAACAAATGCTTCCAATAGTGAAGTATATCAAAACTTTTAATTAAAATAACACAGCACAAGTGACCATCAATGGTTACACTCACATTTAGACAGATCAAATTGGGCACATCAAAGCAAACATTTCCAAACCCCAGGCAAATTTATAGTAGGCTGCCGCGATGTATTGCGGTCTCGGCGGACCATATAAGCATGTATGTCTCACCCTCCTTCATGTACGCTTGCCTCTCCACTGCAATCGAATCATCGCAGACTCCCGCCCAAACACCAAACTGTATATTCAACGAGTGGTCAAAAGATCCGAACGCTGCACACCAGGTGACTGTCGTGTAGCTCCTCCCAGACTAGTTTCGTCGTAAGACTTCTTCCAATGGGGTGACAGTCAAATGGAAATGTTTGCTTTGAAGTGCCCAATTTGATCTGTCTAAATGTGAGTGTAACCATTGATGGTCACTTGTGCTGTGTTATTTTAATTAAAAGTTTTGATATACTTCACTATTGGAAGCATTTGTTTTTTCATGTGGGAGACTTGACTGACCTAAATTCATCATTTTGGAATCGTTTGTGATACCCTGGGGGGTAATCAAGCTGATTAGCCAAGCATGAGAGTGCGAGGCATATTCTTGTGGTAAGTGCAAGTCCTTAGGGAGTGGAATCACTGAGCACATTGGTGTGGTGAAGGTTTGAAGAAAACACAAGAAAGTTTTATTTGTCATCATCTTCATTTGAAGTCACTTTTGGATGCACTTTTTATGGACTTATTTTGTGCACTTTTTTTATGGACTCACTTTCAGTTAAACACTTTATATCAATTGTTTTAAATCACTGTCATGAACGTTATGGACACTTGATGAATTTATTGTATGCACATTTCTTTACAGGGTGTATATTTATGAACATTCTCATTTATGCACTATCTCACGGAGTGTATATGGTTTATATTTAGATTTGTGTTGTAAGACACTGAGCGCTACTATTTTGGTTATTCAAAATTATTTTTCACAATGTATAGTTACCACCCTTCCGTGTCGCTATAAAGAGTTAACCACTAAGGATCCTGATAGAGTAACAGCACGAGTAAGGGCCCCGGGTAATTGCGAGGTGGACATTGACAGCCAGGAAAGAGACTCTTTGTAAATCTGTCCGATCACCCGACTCGTTGCCTGGGACAGGAGACCGGCGGACATTGCCAAAGCTCGCCCGGTTGCAGAAATTTATGCTGCACCATCTGAGACGGAGTTACGGTCTTGAGTTCTCGTACGTGCCTCGTCGACTGATGAAGGACATTGAGAAAGTAAGGGAATCGTGGTATGACAAAACTATCTTCGATTACTTAGATACTCCTGAATCCCGCCGAGGAAAATACAAACTTGACCCAAGAGAGGAATTCTTCATACTCCGCAGGAATTGGAGTTATGGTCGGCATATTTGCGCTGATCGAGTGGTCATTTGTACGGAATGGGGAGCAGATGTGGAACATTCAATCACTACCAGAGATGCCGGTGGAAGATTGGTCATTCTCCCAGATCCTCAATATTACCTTTGAAATGGGAACTTGTGTGTTTGTTCCATTATCCCGTTTCACAGGAACAGCCTGCCCTGAACTCATGACTTTACCCTCTGTTACAAGGGGGGATCTACTCAACTGAGGAACCGGAGAACTGTTGTTGTTTTTTTTCCCTCCCTGCTCAACTCCGCAAAAAGAAAAGAAATCGTTTTTTTCTTAAACTGAACTTTGGGGTAGATCAGCCAGGGCCAAAGCAGGAAACGGCCGTGGTCAAGATGGAAAGTTTAAGTACAGCAAATCCATTCCCACGCGCAATTGTGGAGAGTGTAGTGACTTGTGCTGCCACCAGGTGGTAGTGGTTTGCAGAACTATGGTAATAGTATATGCTCAGTGATGCTAGGCTTAGCAACTCATGCTTTCAGAGGATGGTAATTTCTTTCCGGAGAGATGATTGCTTCTGTATATGTCAGGAAGTAGGATGTGTTTATTGCATGTTTTTTTTTCTTTCTCTCCCTCTGCAGGTGATTTGCTATCAACTCCGCCGGAGGATGGGTGGGGTAGTTATTCAGGAGGGGGTGGGATGTGTAAAAAGTAAAAGAATTTAGATTTTTGTGTATTTTGTGTAAAAAGTGACATTGAGAATGGGATGTCAACTTATGTGTTACTACATGTTTTCTTTCTTTCTTTCTCTACCCCATTCCCAAAGTACTTGGTTCAGGCACCATTTCTAAATGCTGTATATAGTTTGGAATAAATCAGAGCCCACTCAGGATTGAGGGGTCTTCTGATCTATTCCAGCCACTGGGACAGTGGCTTATTCAGGAGGGGGTGTATGTAGCGGGGTCCCCATATTTGGGGGCCGCTATGTTTGAAATTTAGGGGGTAGCCTGGGCATTAGTTTGGCTCAGGCTGTTTGATTTCTTTAAAATTGGACTCTGCTCTGCGATGTTGCCCAGGTCCCAGGTTGAACCACAGGAAACATTGCAGCGTGATTGGGTGTCCTCTCTCGGCAGCCATGCAGTGGGCATGGTCTACCTGCTATGCATGCTGGGAGAGGGTACTTAATGGGGCAGACGCCATTGGTGCGGGGTCTTCGTCCTCGGCATGCACCCCACCTTCGGTGGCCCTCATGGCCAGGGGTGCGAGTGAATGTGCTGAGTCCCGGGCAC
The DNA here is from genome assembly GCA_029206835.1 of Rana muscosa. Classification (NCBI taxonomy): domain Eukaryota; kingdom Metazoa; phylum Chordata; class Amphibia; order Anura; family Ranidae; genus Rana; species Rana muscosa. Next base: position 633,230,442 of record CM055117.1, on the reverse strand, counting down.
CTTTAGCCTGAGACCCCATCGTTCCAGGTAGGCCTAGTACCTTTAACTGAGGCCTACAACCAAGCAGGGGAATCCCAGGGTGCCCATGGGAGGGTGACCCGCTCTAAAGGAGAGGCAACCAGGGGAGGACCCTTCTAAGGGGATCGGTGAAGGATGTTGCCGTCTCGGGAGAGGCCTGGTTACCTGTCAGAGGAAGGATTCTGTGATACACCATAAGCTCTTGTAACGTGCCCCATTGGCACCTTTGGTCTCTAGTTACAAGTGCTGAAAAGTTCGGGACTTAGGAGCTAAAAGGTTCTGTGGCAGAGGATCTTCTTAACACGTCCCTAGGAGAATCAAAGCTAAAGTAATTGTTCATGCTCCACTCCGGCTGCTAGGACCGTGAGAGGGAACTATCCGGGTGAGCAAAACCCACTCAGGCTGACAGTGGCGACAAGGGTAAATAAGTACCGCGTGCCTTAACCTGCCTCCCTATCCAACTCTATCTCTATCTTCAACTTTTCCTACTAAGTTACTAGCAAAGAGAAAATAAACGGTTCTGTTGGAGTTTAACACTGTCTGGACATTGGCCTTCTTATTAGAGAAAATAGACTTTTCCTTACACTCTAGGGACGAGAACCAATGGAACGAGGTAACTCGCTGCAGGACCCAAAACTGTTAACACTGCTCACCCTCTACACAATGGAGGATACTGGGCATGTGGCATGGTGTGTTCTATCCTGCAAGTGGAGGTAAGTAGGACAGGGATCTGTGTGCTACATATACATTTAAAAAAACGTATTTTCCAAAACATTTGACCACAATAGTTATAATGTAAGTGTTTCACAAACATGGTAAAGCTAAAATGACAATGGGATGCCAAACCTACTGGAGATGTCAACAGGAACTGCAAAGAACAATTAGTGGCATTAGTTCTGGTAACTGATTCAGGAACAGTAGGAGGTCTGGAGCTATGCTGGAACCCACTGTTTTCTAATTGCACACCTGTCAGTCATCTGTCACTGCTGCACAGGGATCGTTAGAAGAGCTGGCCGGATGACACAGAGCGGGGATCTCCCACTGTGACAGATCTTGTAGGTGAAACGCTGGTCGCTATAAAGTCCCGCCTCCTGGACCAGTTTCTGTGATAGACAGCACACTGGTACAATGATGGTCCAGAAGGTGGGACTTTACGGCGACCGATGTCACAGCAGGAGGTCCCCGCTCTGTCATCCGGGCGGCTCTTCTAACAATCCTTGCTGCACTTATGGGCACAGATGAGGCTGCACTTATGGGCACAGGTTGCACTGATGCGCACAGTCTGCACTGATGGGCACAGATAGGCTGCACTGATGGGCACATATAGTCTGTACGTATGGGCACAGATAGGCTATGCTAATGGACACTGATAAACTGCACTGATAGGCACAGATAGGCTGCACTGATAGGCAAAGATAAGCTGTACTGATGAGCTCTGAGGCAGCACTGATGAGGTTGCACTTTCAGGCACTTATAAGCTGCACTGAGGAGACTGCAATGGTGAGGCAGCACTGATGGACACTGATAAGCTGCACTGATGGACACAGCTAATATGCACTGATAAGGCAGCTCTGATGGGCACTGGTAAGCTGCACTGATGGGCACTGAGGTGGCACTGATGAGGCTGCACCGATGGTCACTGATAAGCTGAAATGATGGGCACAGATAGGCTACACTGATGGGCACAGATAGGCTGCACTTATGGGCACAGATAAGCTGCACTGATGGGCATTGATGAGGCGGCACTAATGGGCACAGATACGCTGCACTGATGGGCACTGAGGTGGCACTGTTGAGGCTGCACTGATGGGCACTGATAAGCTGCACTGATGAGGTGGCACTGATGAAGCTGCACTTATGGGCACAGATAAGCTGCACTGATGGGCACTGAGGAAGCACTGATAAGCTGCACTGATGGGCAGTGATGAGGTTGCACTGATGGGCACTGAGGTGGCACTGATGAGGCTGCATCTATGGGCACTGATAAGCTGCACTGATAAGACAGCACTGATATACTGCACTCATGGAAACTAATGAGGCTGCACTTATGGGCACTGATAAGCTGCTCTAATGGGCACTGATGAGGCTACACTGATGGGCACTGATGAGGCTGCACTGATGGGCACTGACGAACCTGCACTGATAAGAAGTGGACACCGTCCACTGCTTTACTGACACTGTCCACTGCAAAATATCTGTAGGAGGGGTTTCCGCCATCCCTGCAAAGTTGTATGTCTTTTTTTCAGTTTGATGTGTTTTATATGTGACTTTACACAAAGACCGGTATTGTGGTAATATTGAAGTTCATTGAGATTTCCATACATTAGAGGGTTCCACCATTATTGTGTTATTGATTAGTATGTTAGCGCTGCACTTTTTTGTTTTTTTCTCATGCCGACATTTACTTGTGCCACATGCTGATGTAAAGCAGCATGTCCCAGCCCTTTCTTTCTGTCATGTGGCTGGGGATGTGCTCATATACATCATACAAGCACTGATTGCTGTTAGAAAGATCTCAAAGCTACAGCAGGAGGAGGAATATTTATAATACCGAATTATAGCAGGGTACAGTGGGTAAAATATATAATTATGGGCATGTGTCTACAGTTCGGTAATGATTACATAAAGCAAGTAAGGGCAATATATTTATCTCCTGTTGTAGCTGGAGGACGAGAGCACAAACATGCTTTGCAAGGCTGTAACCTACCTCAGTGTTTCTCAACTCCAGTCCTCAAGGCGCCCCAACAGGTCATGTTTTCAGGATTTCCCTCAGATGAAACAGCTGTGGGAATTACTAAAGCAGTTAAACTGATCAAATAACCTGTGCAAAACAATGGAGAGCCTGAAAACATGACCTGTTGGGGCGCCTTGAGGACTGGAGTTGAGAAACACTGACCTACCTATCCTGCTGTGTGGTACTGAGTAGTGTAGCTGGCTGACTGCAGAATGAGGGGGTGTTATTTATGTTGAAGTGGGCTTGTTCAAATTTAACATGTACAGGCCTAGTGTAACTTCCCACATTCACTGCAATTCCCGAAGTATGATGGGAAGTGTAGTTTGATTACAATGTAGTGAGAGAGGAGGATATGATGTAATCCCTGTTGTAACAGCTCCTCCTTGGCAGAATAGATGCTGCATCTTTTGAATTAGAGAGATGACTTCCTGAAAAATACAGTTAGACTTTTCTCTTCAACGGTAAGGAATGTTACAAATGTAATAACTGTGTTGTGTTTTGTGTAGGGGGGTGTACTAATGGGGGATTTTTTGCCGATCCTCAAGTTCTGCTTTAATGCCTAGTACACACGACCGGGATTCCCGGCGGTAAAAAAAAAAGACTTTTTACCGCCGGGAATCCCGGAGAATACCGAGAACCTGCTTGGTCACTTTTTCCCCCTACACACAGCCGGGTTTCCCGACAGGAACACTGCCATTGAGAGCTTTGGTCGGGAATCCTGGCCGTGTGTATGCTCCATCGGCACTGCCTCGCAGTGTTTCACATTGAAAACTGCAGAGAACAAAAACCGCCGGGAATCGCGGCAGAAAAATAGAGAACATGTTCTCTTTTTTTCCCGCCGTGATTCGTGGCAGTTTTCCTGCAGGGAAAACTGCAATTTAGCATACACACAGCCGTTTTTCCTGGCGAAAAACTGTCATGGCAGTTTTCCTGCTGGGAAAACCGGTCGTGTATACGAGGCATAACAGTTTTGTTGAGAGAAAAAAAAACCTCCAGATCAGGAATATGCATTGCAAGGTATATAATACAGTTTACTGCAGAACCTTTCTTTGACCAGTCTGTAAATATTGATAATGGCCATTATATCCTGGCAACCCTACAGATGTGCATATTTAAAGCAGAACAAAATGTTTTTATTAAATCGTGCTTCATAACAAATAGAGGTGTATATTTACAGTCTCATTGATGCCAGATAGTATAGTCCTATCTATACTTCTACTCAATGGTGGCTGGTGCTCATTATTTTGGGGGGAGCAGCAAACAAACCTCCCCACTAACTCACACCAGACGAGCAGCCACTGACTCTACTGCTGAAAATTTGAGAGCTGTGGCTATTATACACAGAAGCCATACTCCCCCCCTCTCCCCTGGTCCATTCACAGGACACCTAATATTTCATGAACCATTCAAACAATAAATGTTCTGTAAATGGACAAGGGGAGGGAAATGGAAAGCAGATAAATGACAGTACGGATTAACTATTTGTTGAATTCTGCATTAAATCAAAAAAATAAGCTCCTGTTAAAATAAGCATGAGGTGAATTTCAAAAAAATGACTGCTATCGTGTTTAAAATGCAGAGGACCACAGTCTGCAGTCACCCCTATACCTCACCCAGGTACATTCAGACACCATTCTGATAGTGTCAACGTTTTTCTGCATCTACGTATTGCTATTGGTCTATTGGTCGATCATTATGATGGATAGGAATATGTGTGAGGCAGAATATGGAAGACACACTTTAACACTACCAGGAAATTCTGGAGCTTTGATCAGACAGAATGATCTTAAATTCATGCATAGCCAAGGTGTATAACAAGGATGCTGTCGGGATCTCATTAAAGGGGTTGTAAAGGCAATTTTTTTTTTTTTTTTAATAACAAACATGTTATACTTACCTCCACTGTGCAGCTTGTTTTGCACAGAGTGGCCCCGAACCTGGTCTTCTGGGGTCTCTCGGCGGCTGTCTCGACTCCTCCCCACAAGAACTAACCACCTTCATGCGAGCGAGCTCGCATGGTGGTTAGTTCTTGCGTGCGCGCTCCCATGATACAGCTTGCGGCTATAGCCGCACACTGTATCACTTGGCCCCGCCCCCTGGCGTGCCACTTCATTGGATGTGACTGACAGCAGCGCGAGCCAATGGCTGCGCTGCTTTCAATCCATCCTCTCTAGCCAATCAACGGCCAGGCTGAGCAATGAAGAGGACGTCGGGGGGCGAGCGCAGCAGGTGAACGGGCTCAGGTAAGTAAAACGGGGGGGCTGGGGGGGCCGATATCTTCGGATGTTTTTTCACCTTAATGCATAGGGTGCATTAAGGTGAAAAAATATGAACCTTTACAACCCCTTTAAGCTCATGCAGGAGATAGAACCTCCATTATGGAGGCTCTAATACTTCTGTGTTGACACAGAGGTAACACAAGATATGAGTTAGGATTGAGTTAAACCTTTTCTATAATGGCTTCCAATATTGAGTAGAGCCAAAATGTGTGTGAAAGTAACTAGATCATGGATACACCAAGATATATTACAGCTAACTGTAATTTTTCCAGATTGAATCTACCCAAAGCTGAAAATTCTGTTTTGGCTCTATTGGCATTTCATTTTCTCAAATGCAATAGGAACAAGGCATTTATAAACCAATTATAAACTGATTAATTTTTCTTTCCACTATTTTTCATGTGTGTCTGTCCCATACATATGTTTCCATTATAAAGCCAGTGGCTGTTTATCATTTAATTGTCATTTAAATTCAGCACTGCAATTATGCATTAAGCTAAAGGCAATCATGGACAGTTTACTAAATAGGATAGATCTTATTTTTCCTGTCACACAAACATATTGGAAAATATGCTGTTTATGTGTAATATCACCTTTGCGTTTAACGTGTTACAGTGGTTATGAAAGCAGAAAACAGTTAATGAACTTGCTGAAATTCACTGTTATGATGCCTTGAAGAATATGTAAAAAAAAAAAATTGTAAAAAATGTCACCGTCACTGACACATTATTTTACACTATAATCATGTATTATGTGACTGCATCATAAATCCTATGGGCTGGGTTTACTAAAATACAAAGTTAGATTAACTGCAGTGTTTACTTCAAATATCTTTATATGCAGCGCTATTAACAATAGAAAATATATATTTTTGTAGGTTCTTCTTTAATGTAATGCCTGATGTGCAGATACTACCTGGATACTACCTGGATATGAAGAATGAAGCACCTGACCCTGCCCTCTTCTGCCTAATAGGTCTTGCTATTGGACAGTAATGCTTAGGAGATAGAAAAGGACATATTAAGAGTATTACCCACCGACTCAATAAGAATCTGCATATAAGAGCTCGTAGGTATTTCATGCACTCTGAGGATTTTCACTGAGGAAGGAAGATATATTCAGACAACTGAGGGTGTCTTGTGACGACATTGCTGGATTAGGTAAGTATTTTTCAGGATTGGTTTACCAACACCTACAGGTGCTGGTATACAAGTTAAAATTTCTTCCTGACCATCTGTGAAGGACCAAAATTTAGAGCACTCGTTTGCAAATACTAACCAGAGCTCAAAAGCTCATCCCATCTCTCCACTTTATTGTTGATAAATGATATTTAGCTACCAACAGTGGAGTGCAAAAAGAGGGCCACAATGAGCTTTGGTCAATATTTCTACACTAGATTACCCCAGGATCTCATAGCTTCCAGGCAGGTTTGAAGCTACATGAAAGCACCTTTAGATGCCTGCAGGTGTAGATCAAGTAGTGGTTTACTAAAGTTAAATTAAACCGGAGTGTAACGGGAAGGCGCCGTTACACGGAGCTCCACCCTAAAGTGGAACTTCTGCTCATCGGAACCCTCCCCCCCCTCCGGTGTCACATTTGGCACCTTTCAGGGGGGAGGTGGTGCAGAAATACCTGTCTAAGACAGGTATTTGCACTCACTTCCGGGACTCCTCTCTGCGGGTATTCTGCGGGTAGTACGTCACTTCCCGCAGAATACCCATTGTGTCCTGGGAAACACTTGTGTTCTGGGAGCCAACGGGGACCAGTGAGAACGGCGCAGCGCGACTCGCGCATGCGTCGTAGGGAACTGGGCAGTGAAGCCGCAAGGCTTTACTGCCTGGTTCCCTCACCGAGGATGGCGGTGGGGGCAGCAAATTGACGAGCGGTTGCTCGTCTTCTGCTGCCGACATCGCTGGACTCCAGGACAGGTAAGTGTCCTAATATTAAAAGTCAGCAGCTGCAGTATTTGTAGCTGCTGGCTTTTAATATTATTTTTTTTCGGCGGAGCTCCGCTTTAACTACAGGTTTATGTTTACAGGTTGCACTAAGCTTAAAGTTAAAGCTGATCTCTTGGATTAACAAAAATTTTCCAAATACAAGTGCCATGTGTATTCTTTCTTCAATCTTGGTGTGTTTTGTGTATTTCTTACAGGTCTGTGCAGTAATCTAGTGTGAGACTTTGCCTCTGTGCAGGAGCTTCCTGTAATAAAGACCGCTTACTGCTGCTTTCTCCCCTTGAACAAGGTGACTGGTCTTATATCCGCTCCTCCTCTAGTTTCCTGTAGGCAGCCTGTAGTGGGTGGGGTCTGCTGGGTCCCTCCCATGGCTCTGCTCTTTGCACAGACTATGTACAGCACAATGATGATGCCACTGCTACGTTTACAAGTAGTAATATAATTTAATATCTGGGTTGACAATGGCATTTGGTGTACACAAAGTGGATTTACAGTATATCCTTTATGGCTATTAACCACTTCCGGACCACCGCACGACTATATACGTCGGCACTTTGAAGAGGGATATCTCTGTTATGGCAGCAGCTAGCTGCCATAACCCAGATATCCTCGCCTTCAGCCGGCGGTCCAGTTTCCGATAATGGTGGTCTCTGTGGCGGATTCACCGCAAGATCACCGCTATCGGCGGTGGGAGAAGGCCCCCCCCCTCCCACTGCTCTCCCGTGCCCTCCGCCACTTACCGGAGCCGTCGGTAGCGGCGGAGGCGATCGGGTCCTTCTCCTTCCTGGGTATGGATACGAGTGAGGGGAAGATGGCCCCCACCTGTCTCCATTTCATAGCAGGGCAGAAGCGACGTCAAAACGTCACTTTGCATTGCATTTTAGTCAAAATATGAGATCTGAGGTTTTTTTGACCCCAGATCTCATATTTCAGAGGACCTGTCATGCTTTTTTCTATTACAAGGGATGTTTACATTCCTTGTACAGGCAGTCCACGCTGGTCCTAGATACCTCTGAGCAGCTATCTTGCCACATCCCACACTGTAGTACTACATGTACTGCATGGCCAGAAGAGCCCCAGAAGCGCCCGGAATATCCCACATCCATGCACAAGTGGAAGCCAGAACACCCCACATACCTGCACAGGTGGAAGTTACACTTACAAGCAGTGTTCCGACTTACACACAAATTCCACTTACGAACAAACCTACAGTTCCTTACTGGGGACTGCCTGTAATAGGAATAAAAGTGACATTTTTTTTTTAAAGAACAGTGTAAAAAATAAAAATAAAAGGTAAAATAAATAAGATTTTTTTTTTTTTTTAAATGCGCCCGGTCCCGACAAGCTCACGTGCAGAAGCGAACGCATATGTGAGCAGCGCCCGCATATGAAAACGGTGTTCAAACCACACATGTGAGGTATCGCTGCAATCGGTGGAGCGAGAGCAATAATTCTAGCCCTAGAACTCCTCTGTTACTCAAAACATGCAACCTGTAGAATTTTTTAAACGTCGCCTATGGAGATTTTTTAAGGGTAAATGTTTGTCGCCATTCCACGAGCAGGCGCAATTTTGAAGCGTGACATGTTGTGTATCAATTTACTCGGCGTAACATTATCTTTCACAATATAAAAAAAAATTGGGCTAACTTTATGGTTGTCTTATTTTTTAAGTAAAAAAAATGTATTTTTTCCAAAAAAAAGTCCGCTTGTAAGACCGCTGCGCAAATATGGTATGACATAAAGTATTGCACTGACCACTATTTTATTCTCTAGGGTGTTAAAAAAAAAAGTATAATGTTTGGGGGTTCTAATTATTTTTCTAGCAAAAAAACTTGATTTTAACTTGTAAACAACAAATCTCAGAAAGAGGCTCAGTCCTTAAGTGGTTAAGGAATATATTTAAATAAAAAATGTGTGCCGGAGTTTAGCTTTAACTTGCAAACAGGCTGTGGAGATTCAAGTATGTACTTATTTTTAACAATCTACAGTACATTGGTTTTTCTATACTGTGTATATAGAGAGGGACTTTAATCACTTCCCGCTATATAGCAAAATGATGGCCTGAAAGTGGTTCTGTTATTCTTTTTTTTTTATAAATTCTTTATTTTTCCATAGATTTCACATTACAAGTTTTCACGTTTTATACCATCTGCTTATATCAATCAAAGTTCTGTTATTCTGACTGGGCGTCATATGACGTCCAGCAGGATAAGCCGCAAATTGTGTGCCTGCGGGGGCACGCAGCATGGCGATCAGTGATGTTTCAGTCTGTCACACTGCATCTCCAATCGAGGTAAAGAGCCTATGACATGGGCTCTTTACCACATGATCAGCAGTGTCCAATCACAGCTGATTACAGTGTAAACAGAAAAAGTTGTGTATTGGCTTTTCCTCTACTCGCACTGACAGGGGGGGGGGTCTGTGCTGATTGATTATCAGTGCAGCCCCCCCAAGGGATGCCCACCCATGACCACCAGTGCCCCATCAGTGCCCATCAGTGCAGCCTCATTCATGCCCATCAGGGAAGAAGAAAATTTAGTTACTTACAAAGTTTTGCAACAGAAACAACGAAAAACTAAATTTTTTTTCAAAATTTTCTTTTTTTTTATTTGTAGCGCAAAAAATAAAAACCTTAGTGGTGATCAAATACCCCCAAATGAAAGCTCTATTTGTGGGGGGGAAAAAATTACAAAAATTTTGTTTGGGTACAGCGTCGCATGACCATGCAATTGTCATTCTAAATGTGAAGCGCTGAAAAGTGGTGTGGGCAGGAAGGTGTATAAGTGCCCTGTATTGAAGTGGTTAAATATATCTCCAATGGTACACATTGAACATAAACTATTTAAACTTTTTTAGGAAAGTGTGGAGATTTTAAACTTGTATTGAATGGTCAGATCCTGCCACTATACATGTTGAAGTTGGAGCCCTCTGTTTGAATATCCCCAGCTATGGGATCCTTAGCTCCCTAGATGGTATTTCTATCTCTACCCCAGGGGAACTCTTATGTGAGAATACAATTGTCCCTAAAAGGGTCTCCATTGAATGGTTTCTCTACCCACAGGCCGGCGAGACAGCTTTGGGCCTGCCCCTTTACTTGCCCTCTCTACATTGATAGGTGAACCTGATTAAATTTGCCAAACGTGGTATATATATCAAGTGTTAATTTTATCAAGTCGAAATTGAAGGTCCTGAGGAAGTGGGGTATCACACGAAATGCTTTGGCCTATATCTATTGGTCTCCTGGGACCCTACAACACAAGTCCCTGTAAAATCTGTTCTGGTGTGTAATGATCTTATATATGTTTCTAATACGTACTAATAAAGATGTATAAATATTTATAAATGGTTTATGTTCTATGTTTACCATTGGAGATATATTTAAAGTCCCTCCCTCACACCATTCCCTTAACTGATTGATAATTCTTAACAATCTGTAAACGTTCTTTAAAATAAGCAATCGGCGGACCTGTGTAGTTGTAGACCCTGTGAATTTGAAGCAATGAAGTCATTCAAGTTGTTATCTCAACAGCTCAGCTAACCAAGACTGCTGTACAGCATGCTTTATTCCTTACAGAGATTAAAAAAAATAAGTATTTCACAGATCTTTCATTACTTCTCCTTGGTTCCTCAGGTACGTGGAAGAGTATATTTTACTCATTAGGTGGTGTCGTTTAATATGGCAGCCATTGGTGTGGCAGATATAACCACTTACGGACTGCCCGCTTCTTCAGTGGGCGGTCTGCTTTCAGATAAATGTGGATTTGCCGCAAGATCACTTTAATCGGTGGCAGGAGAGGGCCACCCCTTCCCGCCGCATTCCGGTGCCCTCCGCCGCTTACCGAAGCTGCCGGCAACGGCGGAGGCAATCGGATCCTGTCCCCTGCTTGCCATTGAGCTGAGTGAGGGGAAGATGGCCCCCACCCGACTCCATAGCATTGCAGGGCGGAAGTGACGTCAAAATGTCACTTCCGCCCATAGCTCTTAAAAGGACTTTTTTTTCCCCAAACAACATTTTTTTTTCATTTATTTTGCATTTTTGTGTAAATATGAGATCTGAGGTCTTTTTGAGCCCAGATCTCATATTTAAGAGGTCCTGTCATGCTTTTTTCTATTACAAGGGATGTTTACATTCCTTGTAATAGGAATAAAAGTGACACATTTTTTTTTTTAAAAGAACAGTGTAAAAAAATAAAAAAAATTTAATAAAGAAGAAAAAAATAAAATTAATTTAACGCCCCCTGTCCCGCCGAGCTCGCGTGCAAAAGCGAACGCATACACGAGTAGCGCACGCATATGAAAACGGTGTTCAAACCACACATGTGAGGTATCACCGCAATCGTTAAAGCGAGAGCAATAATTCTACCTCCTCTGTAACTCAAAACATGCAACTTGTTTTAAATGTCGCCTATGGAGATTTTTAAGGATAAATGTTTGTCGCCATTCCACGAGCGGGCACAATTTTGAAGCGTGGCATGTTGGGTATCAATTTACTCGGCATAACATCATCTTTCACAATGTACAAAAAAAATGTGACAACTTTACTGTTGTCTTATTTTTTTTATTCAAAAAAGTTAATTTTTTCCCCAAAAAAGTGCGCTTGTAGGACTGCTCCGCAAATACGGTGTGATAGAAAGTATTGCAACGACCGCCATTTTATTCTCTAGGGTGTTAGAAAAAAAATATATATATATATATATATATATATATATATATAAATATAATGTTTGGGTGTTTTAAGTAATTTTCTATCAAAAAAAATATATTTTAACTTGTAAACAACAAAAAAGTTTGAAAAATAGGCACGGTCCTTAAGTGGATAAGGACAGCACCTTTTCCACCAACAATCAAAGTTGTGGCCAAAAGGTAGTGCAATCAGTAGCAATTTGGAGAAAAACATCAGCCAAAAACTTGAGCCATTTTCATTATTTTTTTCCACCTTCTCAGGGGCCCAGTCTTCTCTGATTGTCAAATTTGTGATGTCGAGATCTTTTCAGTTACAAGGATGAACTAAGATGCCTGTAGCTTTCTATGATGCCTGTAGTTTTCTATCTATGTAAAGAATATGTTATTATAAACTGCTGGTTTTCCAATTGGAAAACAGCAAACATGTAATGTCATACAACATACAACATGTAATGTCTGCTGTCTGAAAGAGAATGGCTACTAAAGGACAAAGAGAAAAAAGTGATCCTTTTATTTCCCAGTGCCCAGTATTCCTTTTAAAACAGTGCACATTTAACTTAAAAGGACAGCTGTTTCTAAGACCAACTGATTTATTTATTTTCTGTGTGTGACAGCGTGCCACAAAAAAATTCTAAAATGCTTGTATGCGTCAAAAGCAGCAAGTTTAACAGGTCTTTGGGCCGATTCACAGCATGAATCATACAGGAATGCGATGACATGAAATACAGGAATGGCCTGAAATTGCACTGGACTGCAGCAAAAGTAGTGCATCCACTACCTTTTAAAATGCACATCAACCTGATTGCATGGTACTACTCTATCATGCAATTCGGTGCAGGCAAACACACTGCATTTGCGACCTGCGTTTGAGGTGTCATTGAGTTAACATTGACACCCACTGCAGATTGCAAATGCAATGCATTTTGAACACGGTGGTGGAAACATATACAGAACAGGGGTTTTCTGCACTGTGTTCTGGTGTGAACTGGCCCTAAAAGATAAATACGGTTTCAAAGGTATATAACGTTTCTAACAGATATATTTAGCATATGTAATTATGTTGTTTGTTCTTATCAAGTCTGCTGCACTGAAACTGACCTAAGCAATATGCAGTATTTACACATGTGAAAATGATGAGTGATGGATAAACTCTTGTATGTATGGATTACACGCAAGGGTATAGATTTGTATTAACTGAATTAATGAATGACTTGTATAGCGCTACAAATGCAAACTGAATCGCCTCAAGGCGCTTTTTTGCAGCCAGTGTCTGCTTGGCTGGTGTGGTCATTAACCCTGTAGGATCTCGACACGCTTGGGACATACGTTCGTACACATATATGTACACATATATACTGGGCCAATTTGGACAAGATCCAATTAACCTAACAGCATGTCTTTGGAGTGTGGGAGGAAACCGGAGTACCCAGAGGAAACCCACGCAGACACAGGAAGAACATGCAAACTCCAGGCAGATGGTGTCGTGGTCGGATTTGAACCAGCGACCCTTTTGCTGCTAGGTGAAAGTGCTAACCACTACACCACTGTGCTGCCCCTATTACACAGGGACCTGGTGTTTTGGGAGTGAGTAAGTAATGTGCATGTAATGTGTAGAGTAGATGATTTGTGCAGATATTTATTTGCTTCCAAAAGTAAAAGCAAGAATTTGTCAGCTTTGCCACCCGACAAGGGGAGTTTTGGCTACCCAGTAGATATACAGACACGTACACCGGTCCCACATTAGTGAGGGAGCTGCAATTGACAGGTACCAATTCCAACATGGAATGGAGCCTTCTGCAGGTACAAGTGCCCTTAGACATAATTTTTGGGTAAAATTCCTTATAGTCATACAGGAAAAAAGGTTTCAGAGGAACGCTCACAGGCACTGCATCCCATTAGTTAGACATAGGACACAAAAAAGAGTTGCTCACAATAGGAGCTGGGATTTTTAAGGTGTCAATAACTCAAGGTTTCAAATGAACACTAAAATGTATAGATTTTATTTAATTAATAAAAAATACGAAATATAAAAATGTGTGTGTGTGTGTGTATATATATATACACACACACACATATAGACACCAATATATGTTAAAATTACTCCATCAGAATGCTCTAAAGAATGACCAGCATGATTGATAGTTAATGGAGTTTTGGGGTGACAATCCCAACATGTTTCGCCAATGAATTTGATTGACACATTAGGTGGTTGTGGGACGAGGCACTCATATGCTGGCCGCAGGAGGGATAGTTCTGTTCCTGTAAGCTAGTTGCACCAAAGGTACATCCAATTCCCCTAATTCGCCAGTGGTGGTGAAGTTGGGACACAGACACCCACGCAGTTGTAGCAATAACAAACAAGACTTATTGGGAATTTGTCCTACTTTCTTTTTTTCCCCTGATGGCCCTTTTGAGTGGATTGGGGAATTGGATGTTCCTTTGGTGCAACTAACTTACAGGAACAGAATTATCCCTCCTACAGCCAGCATATGAGTGCCTTGTCCCATAACCACCTGATGTGTCTCTTTCTTCTTGTGTACATACTTAAACGTGGATTTCTGGATCTTACGCTAAATTTAATTTCTTGATTGGATGACCATACGCATTAATAGTATATAGTGGTGTGATAGTTAATATCCCCTGAAGAAGCCAAATTCATCAGCGAAACATGTTGGGGTTTTCACCCCAAAACACCATCAACTGTCAATCATGCTGGTCATTCTTCAGAGCATTCTGATGGAGTAATTTTATGTGTTGGTGTCTATATATGTGTGTGTATATATATATATATATATATATATATTAGGGCTGCTACTGATTACATTTTCGTGTTCGATTAATCGATTTTTTTTTTAATCGATTAATCGACTAATTTCAATTAATTATAATGCACATACAGATACAACTACTTTTAGCTGATCTCCTTGCAGGCTGATTCCCAGTGCAGCTACCATCCACTGGAAAAATGATTAGCAGGATACAAAAAACACACAAAGGCAGCGCTCGATGGGAATAGCATTAAAACTTTTATAGTCTTCAAGTAGGTAACAAAATAAATATTGCACTGGAGATAAAATAGATGTAGCTACATAAACTGTAAAAATGGTGCGAGTAATACCAAATGGTAGCAAAAGCAGTCATAAAAACATGTAGCCAAGTATGATACTGGTATAAAAATGTGTACAATGATACCACTGCTGAATCCAGATGAGGAGGGGATAACATCAGTCCGTCGGCATGTAGATGTCCCGTGAAGGGAACTATCACAACTCTTAGTGGATGGCTGTAGAATCTCAGGTTGATAGAGGGAAGGGATAGATGGAAGTGTAACAGCCCTTGCGTGTGGTAGATAGTAAGGTCCCGCCGGCATGCAGATATGAAGGCACAGCAAAGGAGCCCTTCAGATGGACACGGCAAGCCCCGCCGGTGTCTGTGGCGTCACCGGATCTCCGACGGAACTCCCTGAAGACCCGGAATTTTGATCGATCAAAAAACTAAAATCTTAATCGAGGAATTAATAGTTAATTTCCACAGCCCTAATATATAAATATATATATATATATATATATATATATATATATATATATATATATACATGTTCATATATTTTATATTTTTAATTAATTGAATAAAATCAATTAATTTTAATGTTCGTTTGAAACTTTGAGTTATTGGCACCTTAAAAATCCCAGCTCCTAATGTGAGCAACTCTTTTTTTGTGTTCTATCCTTATAGTCATATCTGGGTAAGGCTTTATTTATGTAGCACCCTGGGGTTTAGTCAGGGAGCTCCTCACAAATTTACTTGCCAGGAGTCATTGTCTTGATTGATAGAGATCTGTTGATTTCTCCCTAAATTTGGCCTTGTTGCACTTTTGTCTTCTACCACTAGGTGGCTGGGTACTTAATGGTACTAGATATGAGAAGGGCAACCCAAGGTCAGGTTATGAATATATGGGGTATCTCAGCCAATGGGCAGGGGTTTTCTTGAATCCCTTTGGCCTGCTGGGAGCACCTATATATTTGGACGGAGTCAGGTGATCTATGTTCTGTCCCACCGCCCTGGACTGCGGAGTGCCACAGGGCTCTGCCTTGTCACCCCTGTTGTTTATTATCTATATAAGGCCCCTTGCTGACCTGCTAAAGTCCCACGCCATCCAGTACCATTTTTATACGGACGACACCAAGGTCTACCTGAAGATTCCTAGGAACCGGACGGCTGATGCCACCCTTGCCAGCTGTTTGGAGGCCATCAACACATGGATGTCTGCCAATTTCCTGAAACTTAATGGGGGAAAAACTGAGGTGATCATCTTCAGCTATCTGGCCACCCCCCCCCCAGATATCCCACCTTGGCCTCCCTCATTTGGTCCTGCTCCAGAGGTGGCCCCCCAGGTCCGTGATCTGGGATTCGTCCTAGATTCAGGTTTAACCCTGGCTCCTTAGATAAAAAAGGTCTTCAGTGCATATCACTGGCAGCTAAAACTTCTGAGGAGGCTATTTAAATATCTGGATATCTCGGATAGAAAAACTGTCATCTGTGCCACGATAGGTAGCTGCCTAGACTACTGCAACTCTCTTTATCTGGGATTGCCAAAGATGTTAGTGCAGAAGCTTCAACTTATTCAAAATGCTGCGGCAAGGTTACTAATGGATGTCCCATTAAGGGATCATATCACCCCTGTCCTCTGCGCCTTGGATTGGCTGCCGGTCCACTATCGCACCTTATTTAAGGCAGGATGTATCATGATTAAGATTATGAGAGGCCTTGCCCCAAGCTATCTCTGCTCTCGTTTTCATAAACGAGCTCTTGCCAGATCACTCAGATCTACCGCAGAGATCGCCTCTATATCTCGTTGCCCAAGAAGATCCGGCGTGGTGGTCGGGCCTTCTCCCACCAGGGTGCCGTATTATGGAATAGCCTTCCTGTCAAGCTCCAGGAGGCCCCTACAATCACGGTCTTCCGTGGGTTACTGAAGACTTGGCTTTTCATGCAAGCCTTTCCTGCGTAGCCTCTCTCTTCCACCCTTTCTGCCGCTCTGTGCTGCTCTTGGTTCCTGGGTCCTCTTTTCCCAGGAACTCTGCTATGCGCGTCGGGACCGTTCGGGGTAAGACCGCTCTATATTTAGATACCTCTCAACTCAACTCAACCTGGACGGCTGTCTGGGTGGATGTGTGTCAAACGCCCTGGGCTTCTAGGCTGGAGATTGGGCTTATCCCAGGGGCATATGGCTGCTTGGCTGTGTGAGGGCCTGTCTAGAAGTAAAGGGAGCAGAGCAGGGTTGGGATGGCAGCTTGTAATCCAACCAAAACTGACAGGTTCTGCCGGCCGGAGAACCTGTCAGTGTTAGGATATAGAAGGGAAGCTGTCGCCACAAAGGGACCAACCACCTTTACCAGGGACCACAGTGAGTAACTGAAGCAAGTACCGGAACCACATTCTCACTGAACGGGCACGGTGGAGAGTCTGGAAACTTCATGCAGTGATCAAGTCAGGGACCCAACCCGCGGAGGATACGCTTGCAGGGCAGCCTTGTCAAGCCAGGGACATCACAGGTTAGCAGGGGTGAAGCTTGAGAAGTATCTGGAGTGCCAAGCTAGGGACCCAGCAGGGAAGCGTGGGTGACGCTTGAAGGGATACCACTGCAGACCTTGGAGGAGCTCAAGGGATTCAGAGTCAGTGAATCAGAGGGTCTAGTGAGAGACCAGAAGCTCAGTGTTAAAGAACTACAAGAGGCAGTTGAAGTGAAGGTGAAAAGACTGTTACGTTTGAGTTAAAGACTTTTACCATAGGAGACAGCAATTCTGCATGTGCAGACGTGGCTTCTTGCTGGGGCCTTTCCCTGCACGGCTGTCCTCCTATTGAAGTCTCAGAGTCTGTCAATTGAATTTACAACTACCTAAGGGTGTCCTGGCCCTACCCCTCTTTCCCCCAAAAATTACGAATGGAATGTCAAAAGAACTAAAAACTCTTTTACATCCAAGAAGTGTCCGGCACCCAATGACTTTCACAATCATTGCACCCACTATGCCTCACAACCCACTACATATTGAAGGATGTCAGCTAGCTTTGGCTGGAATTTCTCATTAGACTGGACAAGGCCAGAGACCTTGCTATATTTATATACAGAATAAGGAAATGTGACACTTTTGCTCTGTTAGAAAACAACACTGTCCTAATTCATTGTTATCCTGTACTTTGCATTTTATTCCGGCATTGCACACAGTGTTAGTGATAAGATTTTCTATTTGTGCATATATATAATGTTTCGGCATCCTAGGTCCAGAGGTGATATGTTGCTTGCAGAGGTTGCATGTTACAGTTCATGAATGTTCTTGTATAGATAACAGACCAATGATGTGTGACAGTTCAATCAATACACCCCTACATTTAAAAAAAAAAGATGTGTGCCCCATGCTGTCTTCTCACCGAGAATTTCATACCAGGGAAACAATTCCGTAAGTATTCCTGCCTGACCTTAACCTTCACATTTCTTTACAATGTTTCCATTACACTTTGCAAATGTAATCTTAAACAATGCAGCTTCATGTAGGCTTGGAACAGGTTTAGGTAAAGGATTAATTAGCTAGAATACATTGGGAGACATTATTTAAGCAAATTAGTGACACTATAGGAACAATAAATCAGGCAGTCTCAAATTTAACAGTGTTGGAAAGGTGTTACAGACATGTCACTTACCAGTTTTGATGCTCTGGACACATTGTTGATCCCGTGTTTTTTTATTAATAAAGACAGGAACATAAAAATGATATAACCATGAAATACCTCAAGGAAGCATTAAATTACATTGTTTGCATGCATCAAACACAATGCCATAACACTGCCACCTAGAGGCAGAACTCTGTAATCACAATGGGCTCTATTAGCAAATGGGAAAAAAACGTTTTGCCTATAGTTATAATTGAAGTCAAATAGACTGTGCACTTTGCAAGTTGCTCCAAAGCTTAGTACATGAGGTAAAGCTTTGCTTTATAAAGAATACCCAATAACGTGCAAGGAAAATAAAACAGCATTTTTGCTTGCACATGATCAGATGATGGAAGTCAGCAGAGATCCCCTAATTTTCTAAGCTCTGGAGCCAGAGGCGGTACAAGGGGTGGGCGGGAGGGGCGGGTGCCCTGGGCGGAGTGTGAGAGGGGGCGGGTGTCAGGCCGGCGCCCCCTCCGCGACTGAAGCAGTAAAAGCGCTGCAGTGATAGGCAGGTTAGAACAGCCTACAGGGAGAGAGAGGCGAGCTGCTGGCCATGGCGTTGCAAGCAGGGGGGCCATCTGGTGCGGGGTGACACCACTGCACCTGACCAACCATCCCCTTCTCTCGCGGCCGCGGGTTGTCTGAGCCGTCCCGGGCTGGACATCACAGAGGCAGAGTGTGTGAAGCCGCCTCCCCCTTCAGTGTTTATGTGTACAGCGCGGCTGTGCCTGTGTCACGCTGAGGATCTGAGGTACTGAATGGGATGGGGGGATGGGGGAGGAGGGAAGGGGGGTCCATTTGTGCTAAAGGGGGTCCATCTGTGCTGAATGGGGGGGTCTGTGCGGAATGGAGGGGGCTGTGCTGAAGGGAGGATCCATCTGTGCTGAAGGGGGGTCTGTGCTGAATGGGGGGGGTCCGTCTGTGCTGAATGGGGGGTATGTGCTGAAGGGGGCTCCATCTGTACTGAAGGGGGTCTATGCTGAAGGGGTCCATCTGTGCTGAAGGGGGGTCTGTGCTGAATGGGGGGTATGTGCTGAAGGGGGGTCCATCTGTGCTGAAGGGGGATGCATCTGTGCTGAAGGAGGGTATGTGCTGAATGGGGGGTCCATCTGTGCTGAATGGGGGGTCTGTGATGAATGGGGGGTCTGTGCTAAATGGGGGGGTCTGTACTGAATTGGGAGTCTGCGCTGAGGGGGGCTGTGGGGAGCTGTATAACATAAAGGGGTCCAGAGGTGCAGGGTGCTGTGTAATGTAAAGGGGTACAGAGATGCAGGGTGTGGGTCCAGAGATGCAGGGTGCTGTGTAATGTAAACGGGTCCAGTGGTGCAGGGTGCTGTGTAATGTAAAGGGGTTCAGTGGTGCAGGGTGATGTGTAATGTAAAGGGGTTCAGTGATGCAGGGTGCTGTGTAATGTAAAGGGGTCCAGTGGTGCAGTGTGCTGTATAATGTAAAGGGGTCCAGAGATGCAGGGTGCTGTGTAATGTAAAGGGATCAAGAGCTTTGGGGTGCTGTGTAATGTAAAGGGGTCCAGAGGTGCAGTTGTGGAGAGGGGGTACACAGTAGGGACAAAGAGATATTTAAAAAGATGCAGGGGGCACAGTGGGGTGTTTTTACATTTTAACGTGAGGGGGGTCGATTTTAACCCCCGCTAGCGGTCGATGAAAGGGTAAAATGCGACTGTGTATCACCGCTTACTTTTCTGGGGACAACCCAGATGTTTTTGTTTTTTTTTCATTTCACTTTCAATCTCTTTAATTGGGACACAGACAGCAATACCTAATTCCTCTCTACCCTATCTAAAAAAAAGATTTTCCTTTAGTTATACCTTAAAGTGTTTTTAAACCCTCACATATACCCAGTGAAGTAAACAGCCTCAGATGATCCCTCCTACATAGGCTTTACTTGTATATCTGCCCTCTTCCCCTTTCTACACCCCTTCCAAAGTGCAGATTGTGGTTAAAAATCTTTCATCTGTCAGCAGTAGAAAAACTGTGTTGTGAATAGATAAGCTCCGTTCTGAGCTCTCCCTCCCAACAGCAATTTTATCTCATGTGTCTGGAAAACTTCTCAAAAGTGAGACATGCTGATAACAGAGGAACAAAGCACCAGAGAAAAATTACACTTAAAGCTTTGGAGAGAGATAAATAAACACTACAGATATATGTGCTTTACTCAAATTCCATGACTGAGGTTTACAACCACTTTAAGTAAACACAAAATATCTTTATAAATGTCAAACATTGAAAGAAAATAGTCTAAAAAAATCACACACTATACATATATATATATATATATATATATATATATATATATATATATATACGGTGCCTTGCAAAAGTATTCACTTCCCTTGGCATTTTTCATGTTTTGTTGCCTCACAATGCCCCAGGGGACATGTATTAATGCAAAAAAAAAGTTTTAAAAACGGGCATTTTTTCAGGAGCAGTGATTTTAATAATGCTTAAAGTGAAACAATAAAAGTGAAATATTCCTTTAAATTTCGTACCTGGGGGTATAGTATGCCTGTAAAGTGGTGCATTTTTCCCGTGTTTAGAACAGTCCCTGTACAAAATGACATTTCTAAAGGAAAAAAAGTATCGCGGCTATAATGAATTGTTGGGTCCGGCAATACAGATAAAAGTCACTGAAAAAAACAGCATGGGTTCCCCCAGTCCATTATCAGGCCCTTTGGGTCTGGTATGAATATTATGGGGAACCCCGAACCAAAATTAAAAAAAAAAATTGTGTGGGGGTCCCCCCAAAGTCCATACCAGGCCCTTCAGGTCTGGTATGGATATTAAGGGAAACCCTGCGCCAATTTTTTTTTTAAATGGGGCAGGGGTCCTCCTCAATATCCATACCAGAGCCTTCGGGTCTGGTATGAATTTTAAGGGGAACCCCGTGCCAAAAATGGCGTGGGGGTTCCCCCAAAAATCCATACAAGACCCTTATCCGAGCACGCAACCTGGTAGGCCGCAGGAAAAGAGGGGGGCGAGAGAGCGCCCCCCTCCTTAACCGTACCAGGCCACATGCCCTCAACATGGGGAGGATGTCCCCATGTTGATGGGGACAAGGGACTCATCCCCACAACCCTTGCCCGGTGGTTGTGGGGGTCTGCGGGCAGGGGGCTTATCGGAATCTGGAAGCCCCCTTTAAGAAAGGGGACCCCCAGATCCTGCCCCCCCTCTATGTGAATTCGTAACGGGGTACATTGTACCCCTACCATTTCACAGAAAGTGTCAGAAATGGTAAAAAAACACACAGAGACAGCTTGGGATTCTGATAAGCCCCCGCCCGCAGACCCCCACAACCACCGGGCAAGGGTTGTGGGGAAGAGACCCTTGTCCCTATCAACATGGGGACATCCTCCCCATGTTGAGGGCATGTGGCCTGGTGCGGTTTAGGAGGGGGGGCGCTCTATCAACCCCCCACGCCATTTATTTTTTTACTTTGGTGCGGGGTTCCCCTTAAAATTCATACCAAACCTTAAGGGTGTGGTATGGATTTTGAGGGGTACCCCACGCCATTTAAAAAAAAATGGTGCAGTGTTCCCCTTAATATCCATACCAGACCTGAAGGGCCTGGTATGGACTTTGAGGGGACCCCAACACACATTTTTTTTATAATTTTGGTTCGGGGTTCCCCTTAATATTCATACCAAACCCAAAGGGCCTGGTAATGGACTAGGGGGGACCCATGCCTTTTTTTTTTCTGTATTGCCGAGACCCGACAATTAATTATAGCCGCAAGTATTTTTAAATTACTTTTTTTCCTTTAGAAATGTCATTTTGTGAAGGGACTGTTCTAAACACGGAAAAATGCGCCACTTTACAGGCATACTATAGACACCCCCCAGGTATGAAATTTAAAGGAATATTTCACTTTTCTTGTTTCACTTTAAGCATTATTAACCACTTCCCTACCAGGCCTATTCTGGCACTTCTCTCCTTGATGTAAAAATCATCATCAGACACCCTAGGGAAAAAGGTGGCGGTAATTGCAACTTTTTATCTCGCACGGTATTTGCGCAATAATTTTTCAAATGCCTTTTTTGGGGAAAAAAGTTTCATGAATTAAAAAATAACAAAACAGTAAAGTTTGCCCGATTTTTTTGTATAATGTAAAAGATGATGTTACGCAGAGTGAATAGATACCTAACATGTCACGCTTTAAAATTGTGCACACTCATGGAATGGCGTCAAACTTCGGTACTTAAAAATCTTCATAGGCTACGCTTTATAAAGATTTACAAGCTACCAGTTTAGAGTTACAGAGGAGGTCTAGTGCTAGAATTATTGCACACGCTCTAACGCACGCAGCGATATCTCACATGTGGGGTTTGAGCGGTGTTTTACTTACGTGTATGTTCACTTCTGAGCGTGAGCTACTGGGGACAGGGGCGTTTAAAAAAAAATTATATATTTTTTTATTTTACTTATTTACTTATTTATTTTTTACTTTTTTTTTTTTGATCACTTTTATTCCAATTACAAGGAATGTAAAAATCCCTTGTAATAGGAATCTATCTTGACAGGTCCTCTTTATGGAGAGATGCGGTGTCAATAAGACCCCACATCTCTCCTCCAGGCTGGAAAGCATGAGATCGAGAAAAAAAATTCACTGATCCCATGCTGACAGCCACCATCGCTGTTTACATTCGGAATCCGGGGCGTGACGTCATAACGTCGCGCCCGGGCCTCCGACGGTCATAGAGATGGAAATCTCTATCGTCGTCATCCGGCGCCAGCCAATTCGTTCTCCGGGCCCCCAATGGCATGGGAGAGCCCGGAGAAGCACCGGATGGCGGCAGGAGGGGGGTACGTCCCCTCCCATCGTCTATAAGAATGATCAAGAGGCGGAACTGCTGCTATGATCATTCTTATCGTGCACAGAATCGCCGGCTGCAAATAATGATATCTGAATGATGCCTGTAGCTGCAGGCATCATTCAGATATCCCCCCGAAAGTCCAGGACGTCATATGACGGCTGGCGGTGGGGAAGTGGTTAAAATCACTGCTCCCAAATAAACAGACGTTTTTAAAACTTTTTTTTGCATTGATACATGTCCCCTGGGGCAGGACCCAGGTCCCTAAACACTTTTTATGACAATAACTTGCATATTAACCTTTAAAATTAGCATTTTTGATTTCTTCCATAGACTTTTAAAGGGTGTTCCGCGGCTTTCGAATTTTCCGCAAACACCCCAAATTGTTCGCTATTCTGCGAACAGGCGAACACCCGATGTTCGAGGCGAACTTAGGTTTGCTTCGAACATCGGGCTCATCCCTACCTGGAATTAACATGGATTGTTTGAGGATTTGCATCATTTAATTTACAGAACATGCCAACAACTTTGAAGATGTTTTTGTTGTTTGCTTCACAATAAAAAATAGGACAAAATAACAGAAAAAGTCAATGTGCATAACTATTCACCCCCCTAAAGTCAATACTTTGTAGAGCCACCTTTTGTGGCTATCACAGCTCCATGTCACTTTGGATAAGTCTCTATGAGCTTGCCACATCTTACCACTGGGATTTTTGCCCATTTCTCCTTGCAAAACTACTCCAGCTCCTTCAAGTTGGATGGTTTGCCCTTTTGAACAGCAATCTTTAAGTCTGACCACAAATTTTCTATTGGTTTGATGTCTGGGCTTTGACTAGGCAATTCCAACACATTTACATGTTTCCCCTTAAACCACTCAAGTGTTGCTTTAGCAGTGTGTTTGGGGTCATTGTCCTGCTGGAAGGTGAACCTCCATCCTAGCCTCAAATCACACACATAGTGGTACAGGTTTTGCTCAAGAATATCCCTGTATTTAGCACCACCCATTTTCCCTCAACTCTGACCAGTTTCCCAGTCCCGACTGCTGGTGTTTTTCTTGGGTGATGTGATGTGTTGGGTGTACGCCAGACATAGCATTTTCTTTGGCCAAAAAGTTCAATTTTAGTCTTATCAGACCAGAGCACCTTCTTCCACACATTTTGGGAGTCTCCCACATGCCTTTTTGCAAACTCAAAACGTGCCATTTTGTTTTTTGCTGAAAGTAATGGCTTTCTTTGGGCCACTCTGCCATAAAGCCCAACTCTATGGAGCGTACGGCTTATTGTCATCCTGTGTACAGATACTCCAGTCTCTGCTGTAGAACTCTTCAGCTCCTCCAGGGTTTCCGTAGGTCTCTCTTCTGCCTCTCTGATTAATGCCCTCCTTGTCTGGTCCGTGAGTTTTCGGTGTGTGACCGTCTCTCAGCAGGTTTGCTGTTGTGCCATGTTCTTTTCATTTGGTTATGATAGATTTGATGGTGCTCCTAGGGATCATCAAAGATTTGGATATTTTTTTATAACCTAACCCTGACTTGTACTTCTCAACAACATTGTCTCTTACTTGTTTGGAGAGTTCCTTGGTATTCATGGAAGTGTTTGGTTAGTGGTGCCTCTTGCTTAGGTGTTGCAGCCTCTGGGGCATTTAAAAAAGGTGTGTATATGTAATGACAGATCATGTGACACTTTGATTGCACACAGGTGGACATCATTTCACTAATTAAGTGACTTCTATAGGTAATTGGTTGCACCGGAGCTTTTTTTGGGCTTCGTAACAAAGGGGGTGAATACATACACACATGCCAATTATATTTTTTTTATTTCTGAAAAATAATTTTAGATATATATTTTTCTAATTTTACTTCACCAACTTATGAAAAAGTGTAGCGCTTATTTTTGTGAAAGAGTCAGTTACCAACACATAACAAATGTTGCAAACATGCATATATATTAATTTCAGTGACACCAAGTGACTGAGTGTGATCCGTGAAAAAAAATATTATATGTAAATAAATCAGAACGAAACAGTCCTCTATTGTGACCACACACAAATAACAGTCCAAAAGTGTAGAAAAAACTGCAAGGTTGAAAAAAAGAGTCCCACATGGATATGACCCTCTCTGTGAAAGGATAGAGACACCACCACCGATATAAGGAGGAGGCTTACCAGATGGTATTGACTTGGTAAGGTGTATACCACCCAAGTCAAAACAGGCTTAAATAATCAGTCAGCAAGGTGTATCCAGCTGGTCCTGAATCCGCATATCAGTCGGCACCACAAATTCCCGTAAACACCAGGAAGTGTGAATACATATAGTCTTGTTGGAGCCAGAGATACGGTAACCACATAACATGCGTAATGGGGAAAAAAACTCACATAGTGTGATACCGTACAAGGAAGTATTTATTTAAAAAAAAGATTAAAAAATGTACACTCACATTTGGAAGAACATCATAGGCATATCACAAAATGCAAGAGCGATGTGTATAAATGGGTCCACCCGACGCGTTTCAACTAAAAAGTCATCATCTGGGGTGATCTTTTTTTAAATAAATACTTCCTTGTACGGTATCACACTATGTGAGTTTTTTTCCCCATTACGCATGTTATGTGGTTACCGTATCTCTGGCTCCAACAAGACTATATGTATTCACACTTCCTGGTGTTTACGGGAATTTGCGGTGCCGACTGATATGCGGATTCAGGACCAGCTGGATACACCTTGCTGACTGATTATTTAAGCCTGTTTTGACTTGGGTGGTATACACCTTACCAAGTCAATACCATCTGGTAAGCCTCCTCCTTATATCGGTGGTGGTGTCTCTATCCTTTCACAGAGAGGGTCATATCCATGTGGGACTCTTTTTTTCAACCTTGCAGTTTTTTCTACACTTTTGGACTGTTATTTGTGTGTGGTCACAATAGAGGACTGTTTCGTTCTGATTTATTTACATATAATATTTTTTTTCACGGATCACACTCAGTCACTTGGTGTCACTGAAATTAATATATATGCATGTTTGCAACATTTGTTATGTGTTGGTAACTGACTCTTTCACAAAAATAAGCGCTACACTTTTTCATATTCACCAGTTTTTGCTTTGTCTCAGCTGTGTTGGCAGCTAATTTTTGTGTTCACTCATTGCACAGCGCAGTATATCCCATATCTAATACTTCACCAACTTAGACTATTGTGTTCTGATCCATCACATTTAATTCAGATTAAAAAAACATTGAACTAAAGGATGTAATGGAACAAAATAGGTAAAAAGCCAAGGGGGGTGAATACTTTTGCAAGGTACTGTGTATATATATATATATATATATATATATATATATATATATATATATACATACACCGTATATACTCGAGTATAAGCCGACCCGAATATAAGCCGAGGCACCTAATTTTACCACAAAAAACGTATTGACTCGAGTATAAGCCTAGGGTGTCCATCTGCATGCCTCACTGTGCCTCAGTTTGCCTCACTGTGCCTCAGTTTGCCTCACTGTGCCCATGCCTCACTGTGCCCATGCCTCACTGTGTCCATGACTAGACTGACGTTTAACATGGGAGTTTATGGAAGGGGTGCCCGGATTTGAAAAATTGGTGCTCCCCGGCCATAGGTCCTCCAGACAACAAACGTTTCACCCTTGTAGAAGAAGAGTGGGGCTACATGTGTGCCAAATTTGGGGTCCAGGGGACCTACGGCCCGTACCGGGTCCCCAAAGTCCGGGAGATCAGGTGCAAAAAGGTGACTCGAGCATAAGCCGAGGGGGGCATTTTCAGCACAAATAATGTGCTAAAAAGCTTATACTCGAGTATATACGGTATATATAAAAACCCTTCTTCCACCAATGAAAAATGGTATTTACTGTATATATGTGTGTGATTTTTTTTAATACTATTTTCATTCAGTATTTGACATTTATAAAGATATTTTCTATTTACTTAATTGAATTTAGTTGTTTTTGATACACCACGTTTGTCCTGTGCAAGCAGCTTTGCTTTAACTGGTATTGTAGTCACCTTTTTTTTGTATTAATACATATGCTGCAGGGACCGCACTGACCTAGTGAGTTGGCATATATCTACGGTTTAAACTATTTTACCTCTTTACTAGGGATGAGCTTCGAATTCGAGTCGAACTCATGCCCGTTCGCCGAACAACGAACAATTTGGGGTGTTCGCGGCAAATTCGAAAAGTCTATGGGAGAAATCTAAAGTGCTAATTATAAAGGCTTATATGCAAGTTATTGTCCTAAAAAGTGTTTGGGGACCTGGGACCTGCCCCAGGGGACATGTATCAATGCAAAAAAAAGTTTTAAAAATGGAAGTTTTTTTAGGAGCAGTGATTTTAATAATGCTTAAAGTGAAACAATAAAAGTGAAATATTCCTTTAAATTTCGTACCTGGGGGGTGTGTATGATATGCATGTAAAGTGGCGCTTGTTTCCCGTGCTTAGAACTGTCCCTGCACAAAGTGTCATTTTTGAAGGAAAAAAAGTCATTTAAAACTGACTCGCGGCTATAATGAATTGTCAGCTTTTATCAATACATAGAAAAGTCATTGATAAAAATAAAAAAAAAGCGTGGGGGTTCCCCCAAATTCAATTACCAGGCCCTTTAGGTCTGGAATGGATATTAAGGGGAACCCCGCCACAAATTTTTAAAAAAATGGCGTGGGGTTCCCCCTAAATATCCATACCAGGCCCTTGAGATCTGGCATGGATTTTAAGGGGAACTCCACCCCAAATTTAAAAAAAAATGGCGTGGAGTCCCCCCAAAAATCCATAAAAATGTGTATATCCAGGGCGCTCCAAGCATTTGAATCCTGACAGATAACACTGTGTTGCTTTTTATTTGATTGACGTCCACTAGTCCTGCCCCCATTACAACACATAGACTATAAGAAGTCTAGCCTTTATGGAACCATCGTCACTGGCTGAAGAAGGAACCAATGAGCTGTTCCGAAACGCGTCCCGCCTCCATGACACACTTCCTGTCCACTTCCTGTTCGTGTTCCATGCTGGTTTCTGTCTCGCTTCCTCTGACATCATCCCCAGGCTCCAGCGTTACTGTGTCCTCTGAACATTCACAGCACAATCAGCTGTTATCTCGTGGACTTTCCTGGAAGCTTTAACATCAGAGACTGGGACTGCCCTGCCACTGGAACATCTCCTGGACGCACTTACCTACTACATGCCTGTTTCATCCACTATCTTGTAAGTGTTTTAACCCTTTTAGGGGATATTAAAAGTTTTATACTCCTGCACTTAGAGGCGCCTTGTTTGTTTTTCTGTTCCCAAAAATCCATACCAGACCCTTATCCGAACACGCAACCTGGCCGGCCGCAGGGGAAGAGGGGGGGACAAGAGAGCGCCCCCCCTCCCTCCTGAACCGTACCAGGCCACATGCCCTCAACATGGGAGGATGTCCCCATGTTGATGGGGACAAGGGCCTCATCCCCACAACCCTTGCCCGGTGGTTGTGGGGGTCTGCGGGCGGGGGGCTTATCGGAATCCGGAAGACCCCTTTAACAAATCCCGCCCCCCCTATGTGAATTGGTAAGGGGTACATTGTACCCCTACCATTTCACGAAGAAAGTGACAAAAAATTTAAATAAAAACACACACACCTTGGAAAAGTCCTTTATTAAAAAATAAAAAAAATAATTTAAAAAAATAAACATTCCAGCAATGAAATCCAGTGTCCCGTGGCGATCCCGATGTCCAGCACTGTCCGTCATTGGTTGTGCCTGTGCGGACCTGATGGGGAACTTCCTCCGCTGTGTTTTAAATGTATAGACCCGCCCCTTCTAAAGTTCCCCATCAGGTCCGCTCAGCGGACCAGATGCGGAACATGAGAAGGGGCGGGTCTATACATGTATTACACAGCGAACGAAGTTCCCCATCAGGTCCGCCCCCTCGGTATGTCGGACCCCGCCTACGTCATTGGCCTGAGCGGGGAACTTCCTTCACTGGATCGCCGCGGGACACTGGATTTCATCGCTGGAATGTTTTGTTTTTTTTATTATTATTTTTTTTTTTTTTAATAAAGGACTTTTTCAAGGTGTTTGTGTGTTTTTATTTACATTTTTTGACACTTTCTTCGTGAAATGGTAGGGGTACAAATTTATCAGAATGTTTGTAGCACAGCCTGCTAACAGAATGGGCTTGATTTACTAAAACTGGTGCACACAGAATCTGGTGCAGCTCTGCAAAGAAACCAATCAGCTTCCATGTTTTTTATGTCAAAGCTTAATTGAACAAGCTGAAGTTAGAAACTACTTGGCACGAGATTCTGAGTGCTCCAGTTTTAGTAAATCAACCCCAAAGCGTCTGTGATAGTTTCCTATGTTTTGTGACTCCTGAGTCTGTATTCCTGGCCAGCCAACTGAACTGAGGTAGACTTGCAATGTTCTGGGACAGATTTAGCACTGAAGATGAGAAGGATTTCCACAACGCAAGATGCATAATGAAGAAATGGTCAGAGTCAGATTTCATTGTGAAGGAATTTATTTTTCAAGATATAATCTTGTCGCAAGTCTATCACATAAAATGCCTCACTGCTTCTGCTTAGCACTGCTTTTCTGTGTGACAGAATTGATAAATGTTTCCCCATTATATTTGCGCTACATCATGTTTTTATGCATGTATTGACCGTATTATTTTTTTCACCATGCATCTTAAATGAATTACAGTTACAGAGTAATTATCAATTTAAACTGATAACTAGGCTGTTTGAAAAATAATGATGCCTGGTTCATCTCCAATCAAACCATTATTTATTCATTCAATATGTTTTGAGTAGAATGAAGTCTCATTCGTGTGGCTCCGCCTTGGATGTGCTTTGAAAGCCAGGCCTTGATGGTATAGGTACAATATGTCAATTACACTTTTTTTTCTGTTTCACTGTATGCTACTATCTCTACAATTAAACCATGCGCTGTCAAAAAAGTTAATATATGCCTTTTTTGGGGAGATTGCAAGGCATAAAAAGAGGTTTCTCTTTATATTCCCTGTTGACCAGTTTGATGACTTCACATAAGTAAGACTCAGGGGCAGCAGGAATGGGGGGACTGTAAAAAGAGGTGGCTAAATTGCAGTTTTAGCACATCTAAAGCCCCGTACACACGGTCTGACTTCCATCGGACTTTTCCGTGGTTTTTTGTCCGAACGGAGTTGGTCGGGAACACCCATAGCATACACACCACAGGACTTTTCTGTAAACTTTCCCAAAACTTTTTCCAACATCACGTGTTTTTTCTGCTCTTTTCTGCTCTTTACCGCCACCCTTTGGTCAACTTCTGCTATTGTTGGTTGATTGTAACATTATTTGTTTTGTCCATCGGACAAAAGTCCGATGGTTTTCTGTACACGCGGTCAGACTTTGCGCATCCTCCTGCAGCATGTATCCAACACTGTGGTCGAACATTTCGGGGGATTCCTCCGTGCATGATGGTGGAGCTAAGGAAGGAGTAGCTGATGACCTTGAGCCGATGGAATAGGCCACTTTGGCACCTGCATTGGCAGCCAAGGTAGCCTGGGAGACAGATGATGAGGAGGATGAGGACGGCTTGGTCATCCACTCTACCAACTCTTCTGCATGTTGCGGCTCAACACGGCCAGCTGCTAAAAAAAAGGACAAGCGTGCCCCACGGTCACGTGCTGATGAGGATGCACTGTGTCCACGACCAGCACTGTTGCCTCTAGACACAGAGCCTGCTTGCCCTCTTTTATTGGCCTGTGAGTGTCTGCCTCTCCTTGTTGGCCTTCCAGACATACTGTATTTGATGTATTGGAATAGGTACACAAGGAATGGCCCGCAGTGAGATGTAGCTGTACAAAGCTGGGATGTGTATATATATACTGATTATACTGCAGCTAACTGAATCAACTGCCTTCCTGTAGTATATTAGCAAGAGAACAACAGGAATAGTCTGCAGTGAGATCTAGCTGAATACTCTGCACAGGATATAGTACTTTATATACTGCAGCTTAGCTCAATCAACTGCCTGCCTGTATTATTAGGAAGAGAACAGGAATGGTCTGCAGTCAGCTTTACCTGCACACTATGCCCAGTATACAGTACACTGACTTAATATACTGCAGCTTAGCTCAACCAACTTCCTGCCTGTATTATTAGGAAGAGAACAGGAATGGTCTGCAGTCAGCTTTACCTGCACACTGTGCCCAGTATACAGTACACTGACTTAATATACTGCAGCTTAGCTCAATCAACTGCCTGCCTGTATTATTAGGAAGAGAACAGGAATGGTCTGCAGTCAGCTTTACTTGCACACTGTGCCCAGTATACAGTACACTGACTTAATAAACTGCAGCGAGAATAACAGGAACTCTCTGCAGTGAGATCTAGCTAAACTGTATACAGTATATATATATACAAAGCGTGCAATGCATATATATACTAAATATACTGGAATACTGGATCTAACTAGCTCAATCAACTGCCTGCTCAATCTAGCTATTGCTAACTGAAATTAAACAACAATCTCTCTCTCTCTGTCTCTAAGTACACCGCCAGAGCACACTACACAAGGCCGACATGCAGGCGGCTGTATATAGTGTGGGGTGTGTACCTAATCCCCTGTGCCATGATTGGTCAAAGGCACCTTGACTTTGGCCAATTATGGCTCTCTGTGCTGACGGCGCTGTGATTGGCCAAAGCATGCGGGTCATAGTGCATGCTCAGCCAATCATCAGCCAGCAATGTACTGCGATGACGCAGTGCAATATGGGCCGTGACGCGCAACTCGAATTTGGCGCAAACAGCCCATAATGTTCGAAATTCGGCGAACGATCGAACAGCTGATGTTCGAGTCGAACTCATGTTTGACTCGAACTCGAAGCTCATCCCTAGTAACTGGCATGAAACAGACATGTGCAAAAAATAATACTGTGACAGAAAAAGGCATTTCTAACCATAGGTACCATATGGTTCCTAGTATGCATCCCTCGGATAGAGGAAAAGCTGCTTCTATCGGAGCCATCAAACTCTGGTGATCTGTCTCATTACAGATTAGCTTTAACCACTTAACGACCGCTCACTGTATATATACGTCGGCACAATGGCACCGACAGGCACAATCACGTAGAGCATACGTGATTGCCTTTGTACAGTTGGGGGGTCCGATCGGACCCCCCTTCTGTACAGTGAGCGGTCGGAATTCGTCTGGGAGCGTTCCGAGATGGGGGGGCGGCCGTTCGATTCCGACCACCCCCCCGCGATCGCTCCCGGCGAATAGAAATGCCCCCTTTGTCTGTGTAATGTTTACACAGACAGAGAAAGCAGGAGGAAGTGATGTCATCTCCTGTGCGGCGCTCACATATACCGAGCGTCGTACAAGAGAAGACACACAGGTCAGTGCACTAACACTACACTAACACCAGCACACATAGGCACATAAATCGCCCCCCCAGGCCCCCCAGATCACCCCCCAGCCCCCCCAGATCACCCCCCAGCCCCCAGTCACAGTGTCACTGATTGCAGTGACCATTTATTTACCGATCACTGCAATCAGTGACATTTGTGACTGTAAAAGTGTCACTACATTTAGTTTTAGGTCCAGTGTAGCCCCCTAACCCCCCCCTAATAAAGGTTTAACCCCTTGATCACCCCCAGATAACCCTTTCACCCCCTAGCACCGCCGTCGCTTGGCGATCATTTTTCTGATCGCTGTCTTGGCGTCGGTGATGCAGATCGGTACCCAGTAATTTTTTTTAGGTTCGCCGCAGGTTTTTATAGCGTCGGGTACCCCCATAAATTATCTAATAAAGGTTTAACCCCATTGATCGCCCCCCAGGTAACCCTTTCACCCCCTATCACCACTGTCACTAAGCGATCGTTTTTCTGATCGATGTCTTAGCGTCGGTGATGCTGATCGGTAGCCAGTATTTTTTTTTTAGGTTCGCCGCAGGTTTTTATAGCGTCGGGTACCCCCATAAATTATCTAATAAAGGTTTAACCCCCTTGATCGCCCCCCAGGTAACCCTTTCACCCCCTATCACCACTGTCACTAAGCGATCGTTTTTCTGATCGATGTCTTAGCGTCGGTGATGCTGATCGGTAGCCAGTATTTTTTTTTTAGGTTCGCCGCAGGTTTTTATAGCGTCGGGTACCCCCATAAATTATCTAATAAAGGTTTAACCCCCTTGATCGCCCCCCAGGTAACCCTTTCACCCCCTATCACCACTGTCACTAAGCGATCATTTTTCTGATCGCTGTCTTGGCGTCGGTGATGCAGATCGGTACCCAGTAATTTTTTTAGGTTCGCCACAGGTTTTTATAGCGTCGGGTACCCCCCATAAATTATCTAATAAAGGTTTAACCCCCTTGATCGCCCCCCAGGTAACCCTTTCACCCCCTATCACCACTGTCACTAAGCGATCGTTGTTCTGATCGATGTCTTAGCGTCGGTGATGCTGATCGGTAGCCAGTATTTTTTTTTTAGGTTCGCCGCAGGTTTTTATAGCGTCGGGTACCCCCATAAATTATCTAATAAAGGTTTAACCCCCTTGATCGCCCCCCAGGTAACCCTTTCACCCCCTATCACCACTGTCACTAAGCGATCATTTTTCTGATCGCTGTCTTGGCGTCGGTGATGCAGATCGGTACCCAGTATTTTTTTTAGGTTCGCCGCAGGTTTTTATAGCGTCGGGTACCCCCCATAAATTATCTAATAAAGGTTTAACCCCCTTGATCGCCCCCCAGGTAACCCTTTCACCCCCTATCACCACTGTCACTAAGCGATCGTTTTTCTGATCGATGTCTTAGCGTCGGTGATGCTGATCGGTAGCCAGTATTTTTTTTTAGGTTCGCCGCAGGTTTTTATAGCGTCGGGTACCCTCATAAATTATCTAATAAAGGTTTAACCCCCTTGATCGCCCCCCAGGTAACCCTTTCACCCCCTATCACCACTGTCGCTAAGCGATCATTTTTCTGATCGATGTCTTAGCGTCGGTGATGCAGATCGGTAGCCAGTAATTTTTTTTAGGTTCGCCGCAGGTTTTTATAGCGTCAGGTACCCCCATATATTATCTAATAAAGGTTTTAACCCCCTAATTGCCCCTAGTTAACCCTTTCACCAGTAATCATCATATAAGTGTTACAGGTGACGCTGGTTAGTTAGTTTGCTTTTTATAGTGTCAGGGCACCCGCCGTATATAACCCAATAAAGGTTTAACCCCCTGATCGCCCGGCGGGTGATATCAATTAGGTTTTAGCATCAGAGAGGGCCTGCGTCACACCCCAGGCAGCGTCAGGTTAGTGCCAGTAACGCTAACACCCACGCGTGAAGCATACACCTCCCTTAGTGGTATAGTATCTGAACAGATCAATATCTGATCTGATCAGATCTATACTAGCGTCCCCAGCAGTTTAGGGTTCCCAAAAACGCAGTGTTAGCGGAATCAGCCCAGATACCTGCTAGCACCTGCGTTTTGCCCCTCCGTCCAGCCCAGGCCACCCAAGTGCAGTATCGATCGATCACTGTCACTTACAAAACACAACACACATAACTGCAGCGTTCGCAGAGACAGGCCTGATCCCTGCGACTCCAGTGCTGTAGGAGGTGATTTCACCACCACAGTTAAAAAAAAAAAAAGAAAATATGCCGAAGCATTGGGGCAGCAGGGGCGGAGGAGCGATTTTGCTCCTAATGCCGCGTACATACGGTCGAAATTCCGACGGAGGCTTGCCCGTGGAAAAGTCCGACCATGTGTGTGCGGCATAACTTTTTTGCGGGAGGATGCCCCCATGCTTCGGCATATATAAATGGTGCATGTATGCCCATCATTAGAAGTGGGTGGATGAAGGGCGGTATTCTAATGGTGTGGGCATACCCACCGATCAATCTCTTTTTTCGTTCAGCCACCTGGCTGCATGAAAAAAAAAAGATTACAATACATGTCCAACAAGGACCAGCAACGTACTTGTATGTTGCTGGACTTTGAATGGTTATACCAGATTGATGCCTGCGGGTTTAGGTATCATCTTGGTATCATTCTTTTCAGCCAGCGGCCGGCTTTAATGTAAAAGCAACCCTAGTGGCTAATTAGCCTCTGGACTGCTTTTACAAGCAGTGGGAGGGAATGTCCCCCCCGGATATAAAAAGCGCCATTGGGAAATTGGGAAAGCATTTTATCACACCGATCTTGGTGTGGTCAGATGCTTTGAGGGCAGAGGAAAGATCTAGGGTCTAGACCCCAGTTTTTTCAAAAAAAGAGTACCTGTCACTACCTATTACTATCATAGGGGATATTTACATTCCCTGAGATAACAATAAAAATGATAAAAAAAAAATATGGAAGGAACAATTTAAAAATAAAATAAAAAAGCAAAATTAATAATAAAAAAAAAAAAAAAAAAAAGCACCCCTGTCCTGCCCTGCTCTTGCCCAATGGCGAACGCAAGCGTCGGTCTGGCGTCATATGTAAGCAGCAATTGCACCATGCATGTGAGGTATCACCGCGAAGGTCAGATCGAGGGCAGTAATTTTAGCAGTAGACCTCCTCTGTAAATCTAACGGGGTAACCTGTAAAGGCTTTTAAAGGCTTTTAAAAATGTATGTAGTTTGTCGCCAATGCGCGTTTGTGCGAAATTTTAAAGCATGTCGTGTTTGGTATCTATGTACTCGGCCTAAGTTCATCTTTTTTATTTCATCAAACATTTGGGCAATATAGTGTGTTTTAGTGCATTAAAATAAAAAAAGTGTATTTTTTCCCCAAAAAATGCGTTTGAAAAATCGCTGCGCAAATACTGTGTAGAAAAAAAAATGCAACACCCACCATTTTATTCTGTAGGGCCTTTGCTTTAAAAATATATATAATTTTTGGGGGTTCAACATAATTTTCCTGCAAAAAAAATATGTTTTCATGTAAACAAAAAGTGTCAGAAAGGGCTTTGTCTTCAACTGGTTAGAAGAGTGGATGTAAGCTTCCTAATGTTGTGTATAAAATTCAGAACAGTTCAAAACCCCCCCAAATGACCCCATTTTGGAAAGTAGACACCCCAAGCTATATACTGAGAGGCATGTCGAGTCCATGGAATATTTTATATGTTGACACAAGTTGCGGAAAAAAGACAATTTTTTTTTTTTTTTCTGCACAAAGTTGTCACTAAATGATATATTGCTCAAACATGCCATGGGCATATGTGGAATTACACCCCAAAATACATTCTGTTGCTTCTCCTGAGTACGGGGATACCACATGTGTGAGACTTTTTGGGAGCCTAGCCGCGTATGGGACCCCAAAAACCAATCACCGCCTTCAGGCTTTCTAAGGGTGTAAATTTTTGATTTCACTTCTCACTGCCTATCACAGTTTCGGAGGCCATGGAATGCCCAGATGGCACAAAACCCCCCCAAATGACCCCATTTTGGAAAGTAGACACCCCAAGCTATTTGCTGAGAGGTATTGTGAGTATTTTGCAGATCTCGCTTTTTGTCACAAAGTTTTGAAAATTGAAAAAAAAAAAAAGAAAAAAAAAATTCTTTCTTCATTTTCAAAAACAAATGAGAGCTGTAAAATACTCACCATGCCTCTCAGCAAACAGCTTGGGGTGTCTACTTTCCAAAATGGGGTCATTTGGGGGGGTTTTGTGCTATTTTGGCATTTTATGGCCTTCGAAACTGTGATAGGTAGTGAGGAGTGAAATCAAAAATTTGTGCCTAGAAATCCTGAAGGCGGTGATTGGTTTTCTGGGTCCCGTACGCGGCTAGGCTCCTAAAAAGTCCCACACATGTGGTATCCCCGTACTCAGGAGAAGCAGCAAAATGTATTTTGGGGTGCAATTCCACATATAACCATGGCATGTGTGAGCAATATATCATTTAGTGACAACTTTTTGTATTTTTTTTTTGTCATTATTCAATCACTTGGGACAAAAAAAAATATTCAATGGGCACAACAGGCCTCTCAGCAATTTCCTTGGGGTGTCTACTTTCTAAAATGGGGTCATTTGGGGGGGTTTTGTGCTATTTTGGCATTTTATGGCCTTCAAAACTGTGATAGGTAGTGAGGAGTGAAATCAAAAATTTGCGCCCTTAGAAATCCTGAAGGCGGTGCTTGGTTTCCGGGGTCCCGTACGTGGCTAGGCTCCTAAAAAGTCCCACACATGTGGTATCCCCGTACTCAGGAGAAGCAGCAGAATGTATTTTGGGGTGCAATTCCACATATAACCATGGCATGTGTGAGCAATATATCATTTAGTGACAACTTTTTGTAATTTTTTTTTTTTTTTGTCATTATTCAATCACTTGGGACAAAAAAAAATATTC
Organism: Rana muscosa; assembly: GCA_029206835.1. Classification (NCBI taxonomy): domain Eukaryota; kingdom Metazoa; phylum Chordata; class Amphibia; order Anura; family Ranidae; genus Rana; species Rana muscosa. Next base: position 633,192,941 of record CM055117.1, on the reverse strand, counting down.
AATGGGCTCAACATGCCTCTCAGCAATTTCCTTGGGGTGTCTACTTTCCAAAATGGGGTCATTTGGGGGGGTTTTGTACTGCCCTGCCATTTTAGCACCTCAAGAAATGAGATAGGCAGTCATAAATTTAAAGCTGTGTAAATTCCAGAAAATGTACCCTAGTTTGTAAACGCTATAACTTTTGCGCAAACCAATAAATATACACTTATTGACGTTTTTTTTACTAAAGACATGTGGCTGAATACATTTTGGCCTAAATGTATGACTAAAATTGAGTTTATTCGATTTTTCTTATAACAAAAAGTAGAAAATATCATTTTTTTTCAAAATTTTCGGTCTTTTTCCGTTTATATCGCAAAAAATAAAAATCGTAGAGGCAATCAAATACCATTAAAAGAAAGCTCTATTTGTGGGAAGAAAAGGACGCAAATTTTGTTTGGGTACAACATTGCATGTCCGCACAATTTACAGTTAAAGCAGCGCAGTGCAAAATTCTGAATTCACCTCTGGTCCTTTAGCTACCAAATGGTCCGGGGCTTAAGTGGTTAAAGGGTGACTTTCACAGTATTGAAGATTATGTTTCACTTGTAAGTTTTACACAAATAGTTATACTGCCATCTTGTGGTGAAAACAGTATATGCATTACAAGTTGATTTAACTAAAAGGGTTTCCAGTATTATTTATTAACAAAAATGTAAAAAAGAGTAAAAACTTAATTACAAGCAAAAAAAAAAAAAACTGTATGCAAAAAATAAATAAAAGCTGTGGAGAGCAATGTTTGCTGACTTTTTGCCTATTATTCTTATAGAACAATGAAGCCGTTGTGCAGGCGGCAATTTCTGAATTTTTTCTGGAAATGCAAGTTTTCTGATGGTTCTTTGATACTTTCAGTTACCAGTCTGGAAGTATGCAATTATGGGCATTAGAGAAAAGTCAGATCTCCTCATCTGTATACTTGTTCCAGGTCAGTGATTCAAAATGTATTAATGCCCTCTGATTCCTCCTGTATTGAATTGTATTTTAACTGCATTGTCTGTCCTCATGTTGTAAAGCGCTGTGCAAGCTGTTGGCACTATAAAAAAATCCTGTATAATAATAATAATGCCATTTGGGGTTTCTAACTTGCAGGAGGTGGAAAAATATTTCTGAAGCATGAGAAGTTACTTTTTCATATCAAGCATATGTATTATGGTGGTATGGGCAGTAGACCAAAGTTGATGTAAAGCCCCGTACACACGATCAGAAAATAGTACGAAAAATTAAGATTTCTGAGTGATCGTACGATAATCTGATTGTTGGTACAGAGCTTTCGAGAGCCGATCAGGACAGTTCATCCGATATTTTTTGATTGGACATGCACAAATAATTTTTTCGTAAGATGCCAGATCGTACGATTTTCATTCAACAACTTGTAAGTATAAAGTGATCAGCGCAACTTCTAGAATTAAATAATACAAATAATCAAAATTCAAATGATCAATAACAGTGATGTGCTAAATATCCTAAATAATGGTGCAAAATATAAAAAAGTAAAGTGAAAAAGGAAAGTCCTAAAAAATCCTTCAAAGTATCGGTGAAACAGTCCTCCCAATTATATTTCTTTAAAAATAAAATTCCCGTGACTTCACACAATTTCTTAGTGCGCACAAAACTCTCACCTCTATATGGTGTAAAATCAGCCATATAGGTATTCTGTGGTGGTGGCGGACTTCCACTTCCAGACTCGCGATAACCAGGTTGCTCAGAGTGCCGGTTGTATGTGATGTTGAATCAGCCTTAGAAGTATCCTATACCAATGGCAGGCTTCCACTTCAACACTCCCGATTCTCAGGTAACTCAAAAATCCGAATGCTGCCCATCCTCGGCTGTCACGGCTCCCAATACCTGGACACAATTAGTTATATTAGCACCTGAGTCTGGTGTCAGTCTGAGCGTGCATGTCTGCAGGAGGCAGACGTGACCTGCGACCGAGAAGTTAGAAGCTGACCAAGTAAGCTCCAGGAGGGAGTTTGATTAAGCAACTGTGAGTAAGCCAGGAGGCTGAAGTTTGTGTTCTACAGTGATGGTGGAACCCCCTGCAAAGGGTAGATTGCTGTTAGTTTCTTTGAACTTTGTTTACTTTACATACAATTGGACTACCATGCCCTTAAAATACAGTCTGGGCTAACCGGTGTTCCTGAAATTGCATACACCACTTGAACATAATCACCCCGTTATCTTACAACCCATAAAAACAAAACAATTCTCGCAGAAGATGAAGCCACATAGAGAAGGAGGATCCGCATCTCTTCCTGTCACAGTAGGATATGTTTGTCTGTCTTGCACCACCGCAGACAAGAACATAAAAAAAAATATTTGTCTGTGTTGTCTCTCACCTCACATAGAAAGACACATGCTCAAAACATGAGCTTTAGGCAGTTCTCTTCTGTGCAAAGGGCTAAAAAGAGAATGCAGACAGTCCACTTTGGGACTACATTACATGAGAGTACAGTGTTTGCTGTACATCTCTTCTCCACTGTCTGGTCTGTGTGCGCAGTCTCGGCTTTAAAGTGTGGGAAGAGGGTGTACTCCTTTACAGAGGATAGGCAGCAGGACCTGTTCGCCCAGAGTACAGTGAATTTGTCTGGAGACAAGAAGAGATCAAATTGGGCAAGAGACCCTGTGGAGAGGCGAATCAGTTTCACTTTGTGTATTAGTATCTTCAGCCTGGTGTAGCGGGTGGTTACATTTAGGGGGAAGCATCTGAGTGGTAACTAGGCTCAGATGCACTAATTGTTAGGTTTAATGGACCATTTCTGTCCCTGGGAGAAGATACTGGTGTGTAGTTCCCTGGGGCCTATAGGTGGCGCTGTTGCCGTGGGCCCGGGTTGAACTGCAGTCCAAGGTTGTGCCTTTTTTTGTCCCCTCTTGGCAGTAGTACGGCGGGGCGGGGAACCTGCTGTGCCTGTCGGGAGAGGATATAAAAAGGGGGCGGCCATCTTCCAGAGGGGTCGGTTCCACGCTCAGGCACCTTAGGCCTGGGTGCGTGTGTGTAGCCTCCGGGTGCCCTAGGCCCGGAGGCCTGGTCGGGTTGTCTCTGGGTGCCCTAGGCCCGGAGACGGAGCTGCTGTTCCATCTCAGACACCTTCAGTCTGGGGTGAGGTACTTTGGAGAAAGGCCCGGAGCCCAGCAGCCTTTGGCTGGGATCCGCCAGGGACCAAGACTCCCAGGGATCTGCCTTGCGAGGGGACCCGTATCCAGGACGAGGAGGCCAGGGAGGTGACCCTTTCTGAAGACCCAGCGCAGAGTCGTGGTGACAGATGGGGCCTCTGGTAACTCTCCGGAGGGATGTTCTTGTCCTATAAGGGCTATTTCATTAACGGAAGGAAGTGAGTGTTCTTTAGGTCACAGTGGCAGTGACACTACGCACCAAAGGTCAGTGGCAGTGACTTTCATCTTTTTCACCCGGTCAGTGTCAGTGACCAACTACATGGTCTGTGGCAGAGACTGTGCGCCAAGCCTGTTCGTGCTAATCGGAACAGGAGAAAACCCAAATTCAAGTTTGTGCCTGGACCTCCTCCCACCTTATCTGACCTGTGTCTTGTCCCAACCTGTCTGCTCTCAAAGAGACTGTTTATTGTGCTATAAAGGAATAAATAAGAGTTGGACCTTTCAGTTGGTGTGGACAGTTGCTTACTGGGGAGAACTAAAGGCTTGTTTCTGAATACCACAGAAACGAGGTCAGCACTGGAGGTTTTTTAACACTGGCTGCAAGCAGGCCCGAGAAAATAACACTGCTCAACCTCCCCATTCAGGAGGGTACGGGCTTGTGGTGCGGTGTGCCTCATTCTTTTCCTGCGGAGGAGCCAAGCAGAAGAAAAGCAGGTAAAGTCTGGGGTTGGTGCGCTACACGTGGGGGCTCGTCTGGGATATGTTTGCGGCCACAGAGTGAAAACCCCCCCCAGAAGCTGAACTTTATTCCCCAGTGAAGTTCCGTGGAGGTCGGCCATGTTTCGAAACTGCGCCACGAGGAGAACCCAGCCTGCGTAGTTCATGGGCGTGTCTATTCAGAAAAGCCCGCGAGCGATGTAGGAGATGGGAGGAGCCTGACCATGTATGGAGTTGCACGTGGGGACTTTGGCGCGAAATGGTCAGTGCGCGATGGAGCAGCAGATGGTCAGCATGTCGTCGTTCCAGCTTCTACAACCGTGAAGATGACCTCATTCGCTGCTTCGCTTATGGATACAGGAATTCGGCTCAAGCCCAGGGGAAGATTTGCCCTCTATGTGTGCAAGGACGTGGAGGCCCTCGGTGTGATTTTGTCCTGGCTGCTCGGGACTGGTGGTTCATCTGAAGCCATTTGGGCGATGCAAGAGCTGTAAGGAGTTTCTGTTCGAGGTGGAGCAACCTACAGAGAGGCCTCGGGCCTTCCACCTCAATTGCCTTATGGGCGCCACCACTCTGGAAGGAGGAATCAAAGCTTGTACAGTCACCCCTGCGCGCACTGACGAGACTTCGGAGTCACAGAGGAGATCGCTTTAGCGAGTGAGAAACCAGAGGATGCTGTTTCAGTGAACACAGAGTCTTTTCTCCCACCGCCCAAGAGGAAGATGGGTCTTGTGAAGGCTTCCCGCGGCCGTGGTGGAGCAACGCCCGAGCGCTTACCCGGAATGGATGTCTCTGAAGGGAAAAGTCCCGGACGTCCGAGTCCTTCTCCAAGCCGAGGTAAGCCAGGGGGAGAGACTTTGTTAAAGGTCCCTAGCCCTGGGGATTCACATGCTAGTGAGTTGGCCAGAGGGGGTGAATCTTCCTTCACCAGGAATTATTTCCCTGCGGAGGAGTACGATACCTCTGACCTAGAGTCCGTCTCAGATGCAGGTGATTACGCCGCAATTGACAAATTGTTTGAGAGGAAGGGGTGGGATAAGATGCCCCTGTCCTTGTTCCGTAAGCCTAGGAACCCCCCCATGTCTGCTGGGGAAAGTACACCCCGGGTGGTGGCTTCCGAGCCTGAGGAGGGATCTGTCCCCTTGCCTGCCCTTCCACCGTTGGGAGCACCTGCTTCCGCCACTACTGCTACTATGAGACAGGTGTCACTGCAGGCCCCTGCAACTAGCCCGGAGGCAGTTAAAGTGCCTCGACACCCGGATGCTGTTGTTTTGCCTCGCGCAGGAGATCGCGCTACTATGCCACCGCTGTCCCGTTTGCAGAGACTCTTCAACCAGAAGGTTGCCAGTGAATATGGGTGGGAGTATCCGTACCTACCCAAAGAACTTTTGTTTGAGGTTGAGGCCTGTAGAGATCGGTGGTACTCAGAGTTTGTGTGGACACACATTAAGGTGCCCCAGGCCCAAAGGTATTTTTCATGTTCACCTGCCGCCACTCTGCGGTTTAGGGATTGCAGAGCTGCTTGGATGTTGGGTCGGCACATTCATGCGGACAAAGTGCTTATCTGCCGGAAGGACAAGGACAATGTGGAATATCACATAGATTCCCCTCGATAGACATTGGAAGCCGCTGGTGTTGCCTGACCCACACTACTATTTGTGAGAGACCAGACTCTTGTGTTTTGCGTTTGAACTTTCTTTTCTTTTTCTCCAGGAACTTTGCCCATGTTAAAGGGTATTTTACTCTTTGGAGGAGCGGGAGCTGTTGCTGTTTGTTGTTCTCCCTTCTCTTCCCACCGCAGATAACAAGGACTTTGGGGTTGTAGTTAGTTGAGGGCCACAGTTCACAGAGAAGAGAATTTCCTTGCCATAAACAGGTGTTCTGACCGCGGCACTACCACTAGGTGGCGGTGTTGCGCAACTGTTATATCGTAAGCCTTACACTGCACTTACTTTTAGAGCGAAAGGGTTTTTCTTTAGGGAAGAACCTGTTCATTCTAAATTACACATTGTTAGATTATGTTTTTTCTTTTTCTTCTGCAGGTGAACGACAAGCAAGACTGCTGAGTATGGGGTGGGTCTTAGCTAGTCCTGCGGGAGGGAATTGTAAATTTTACTGTAATATTTGAGTGATCTTAAAATGTTTTATATACGTGTACACCCTCATTCCCATCTGTGTTTCTTTCTTTTCCCATGTTAGGTTCCGGCACAAACAAACAAAATTTTAAATTGTCATTTTTTTTTAGTTTGTCTCTGGATCTGGCTTATGTTGACTCTGGTTGAGGAGGCATGAATTAGTTTCAGACACTGGGGACCAGTGTTCACAAGTGAGGGGGATGTGTAGCAGGTGGTTACATTTAGAGGGAAGCATCTGAGTGGTAACTAGGCTCAGATGCACTAATTGTTAGGTTTAATGGACCATTTCTGTCCCTGGGAGAAGATACTGGTATGTAGTTCCCTGGGGCCTATAGGTGGCGCTGTTGCCATGGGCCCGGGTTGAACCACAGTGCAAGGTTGTGCCTTTTTTTGTCCCCTCTTGGCAGTAGTACGGCGGGGCGGGGAACCTGCTGTGCCTGTCAGGAGAGGATATAAAAAGGGAGCGGCCATCTTCCAGAGGGGTCAGTTCCGCGCTCAGGCACCTTAGGCCTGGGTGCGTGTGTGTCGCCTCCGGGTGCCCTAGGCCCGGAGGCCTGGTCAGGTTGTCTCTGGGTGCCCTAGGCCCAGAGACGGAGCTGCTGTTCCATCTCAGACACCTTCAGTCTGGGGTGAGGTACTTTGGAGAAAGGCCCGGAGCCCAGCAGCCTTTGGCTGGGATCCGCCGGGGACCGAGACTCCCAGGGATCTGCCTTGCGAGGGGACCCGTATCCAGGACGAGGAGGCCAGGGAGGTGACCCTTTCCGAAGACCCAGCGCAGAGTTGTGGTGACAGATGGGGCCTCTGATAACTCTCCGGAGGGATGTTCTTGTCCCATAAGGGCTATTTCATTAACGGAAGGAAGTGAGTGTTCTTTAGGTCACAGTGGCAGTGACACTACGCACCAAAGGTCAGTGGCAGTGACTTTCATCTTTTTCACCCGGTCAGTGTCAGTGACCAACTTCATGGTCTGTGGCAGAGACCGTGCGCCAAGCCTGTTTGTGCTAATCGGAATAGGAGAAAACCCAAATTCAAGTTTGTGCCTGGACCTCCTCCCACCTTATCTGACCTGTGTCTTGTCCCAACCTGTCTGCTCTCAAAGAGACTGTTTATTGTGCTATAAAGGAATAAATAAGAGTTGGACCTTTCAGTTGGTGTGGACAGTTGCTTACTGGGGAGAACTAAAGGCTTGTTTCTGAATACCACAGAAACGAGGTCAGCACTGGAGGTTTTTTAACACTGGCTGCAAGCAGGCCCGAGAAAATAACACCGCTCAACCTCCCCATTCAGGAGGGTATGGGCTTGTGGTGCAGTGTGCCTCATTCTTTTCCTGCGGAGGAGCCAAGCAGAAGAAAAGCAGGTTAAGTCTGGGGTTGGTGCGCTACACTGGTTTTTGCAAAGACAGGCATGATGATTGCACACCTGTGGGCTGGGTTTATATTTCCCGTAGGAAGAGAGCTCAGTGCTCATACTTGAAGACAGCTCCACCCTGCAGGCAGGAGGCCTGGTCTAGGAGTCGGGAGGGTTTCAGGTGGAGAAGGCTCCACGAGAGAAAGACAGGAGGTCTCTAGAAGTCTAAGGCTGCAGGTGGCAGTCTGAGCATGCATGTCTGCAGGAGGCAGACGTGGCCCACGACCGAGCAGTTAGAAGCTGACCAAGTAAGCTCCAGGAGGGTTTGATTAAGCAACAGTGAGTAAGCCAGGAGGCTGAAGTTTGTGTTATACAGTGATGGTGGAACCCCCTGCAAAGGGAAGATTGTTTTTTTATTTTCTTTGAACTTTGTTTCCTTTAAACATTTATTTTTTTAAACATCTGCGGTTTACAACTACTTTAATAAAGCTTCTGCACCACTTTTCTGCCAATAATCCCTCGTTAATGTATTGCTCTAAATTTATGAACCATGGCTTCCTCCATAGATGCAGTGGTCTGAGCATAGTCATCCTGGAGCAGGAAGTAGGTTATTTTCAGGATTACAAGGTGAAAACTAAAGCGGCCTCCAACCTCCCCTTATAGCCGGTCCAACACACGCCTGAAAAAAAAATACTGGCCTCCAACATCCCATCATAGCTGGTCGAACACACGCCTGAAAAAAAGTAACAGCCACCAACCTCCTCTCATAGCCGGTCCAACGCACGACTGAAAAAAAATACCGGCCTCCAAACCTCCCCTTACAGCCGGTCCAACACACGCCTGGAAAAAAAATACCGGCCTCCAACCTCCCCTTGTGTGGTTGTGTGTGCGCTGAGCTCCAGACCTCCAGAGCAGTTTTGGAGGAGGGGCCCAGGCCAGGGGCCAGCTCCCCGGCCTGAGGGACCTCAGGGAGTCCCTAGGTTCCAGGACTTAGTGAAGGAGAAGAGGCTTTTCCTGGAAGCCCAGCTGTCACGGATGCCTAACACGGCATCCAGCACAGGGTACGCAGATCAGTGGGCTGCACTAAAGGAATTAGGCACAAGGTAAGTAAATATATATATACGTTTATTGAAAGGATAATTCATAAATAATAAGGCAACCAGCAAACAACCACAGTGACACACAAAACAACTCCCTACACCAACGTGAATATAGGTTTGAGATTTAAGCATAAATGTAATCAAGCCAGGGTCATACACAAGAGATCAGTCCAATTGAACAGGGAGCCGGAAGGGACAACAGGAGGAAGGGATGAGTCTGCAAGACAGGGGTCCAGGGATGGATGCAGGGTTCAGGAACACAGGACACAAGGTACAGGATAACAGGTCACAAGGTTCAGGTTCAGGTTCAGGTTCAGGTTCAGGCATACAGGTCTGGGTTCCAAGACAATACCAGAGCAAATGCTTTAGTGTCTGCTGGGTATTTATACACACCTCCTGCAATCAGTCTCAGATGACGCCTGATTGCAGGAGATGATTTAGGCTCCAGACAAATGGGAGACACCCGCTGGTGGCCACCAGAACTGCACCCTTTGGTGCTGAAAGCAATAGCACCACCAGCAGGTGACCCAGGCAATGACACTGATCATGACAGTTCCCCCTCCCAAGGAGTGGCCTCCGGACGCTCCATTCTGCCCTTGATCTGGCAGGGCTGGTAGGTGCGGAAAGGTCCCAAAAAGTCTCCCCTGTGTCTGCGGACTACTTGTGCTCCTCCGGCCAGAGTCCTTAAACCTACTGGGAGGCGTGGCACCTGAGTCCGGCAATGGAACACGCACCCCACCACCAGGGTCTGGAAGTTGGGATCTGGAAATGAAAACAGGCAGGGCAATGTGCATGAACCTAACGGAGGCGAACAACACAAGGGCATCACAGTCAGGCTGGGAATCAAGCAGGGCAAAATCAGCGGCAAGCCGGGCATCGAGAACTGGTTTAGCAGGCACCATGTCAGCGGGCTGGGCAAATGGCGCTGGGTCTTCAAGCTGGCCACCGGGCAGAGGCACTTCAAACTGGCCACCGGGCAGAGGTTCAGCAAGCCAGATGGCAGGCACTGGTTCAGCGGGCTGAAAGACGGGCACCAAAACGTCAGGCTGGGTGACGGGCACCGAAAATCCAGGCTGGAACAGGTTGGCTGGTGTGGAAACAGGCTGGAACAGGTTGGCTGGTGTGGAAACAGGCTGGAACAGGTTGGCTGGTGTGGAAACAGGCTGGAACAGGTTGGCTGGTGTGGAAACAGGCTGGAACAGGTTGGCTGGTGTGAAAACAGGCTGGAACAGGTTGGCTGGTGTGAAAACAGGCTGGAACAGGTTGGCTGGTGTGAAAACAGGCTGGAACAGGTTGGCTGGTGTGAAAACAGGCTGGAACAGGTTGGCTGGTGTGAAAACAGGCTGGAACAGGTTGGCTGGTGTGAAAACAGGCTGGAACAGGTTGGCTGGTGTGAAAACAGGCTGGAGCAGGTTGGCTGGTGTGAAAACAGGCTGGAGCAGGTTGGCTGGTGTGAAAACAGGCTGGAACAGGTTGGCTGGTGTGAAAACAGGCTGGAACAGGTTGGCTGGTGTGAAAACAGGCTGGAACAGGTTGGCTGGTGTGAAAACAGGCTGGAACAGGTTGGCTGGTGTGAAAACAGGCTGGAACAGGTTGGCTGGTGTGAAAACAGGCTGGAACAGGTTGGCTGGTGTGAAAACAGGCTGGAACAGGTTGGCTGGTGTGAAAACCGGCTGGAACAGGTTGGCTGGTGTGAAAACAGGCTGGAACAGGTTGGCTGGTGTGGAAACAGGCTGGAACAAGTTGGCTGGTGTGGAAACAGGCTGGAACAAGTTGGCTGGTGTGGAAACAGGCTGGAACAAGTTGGCTGGTGTGGAAACAGGCTGGAACAAGTTGGCTGGTGTGGAAACAGGCTGGAGCGGATCGGCTGGTGTGGAAACAGGCTGGAGCGGATCGGCTGGTGTGGAAACAGGCTGGAGCGGATCGGCTGGTGTGGAAACAGGCTGGAGCGGATCGGCTGGTGTGGAAACAGGCTGGAGTGGATCGGCTGGTGTGGAAACAGGCTGGAGCGGATCGGCTGGTGTGGAAACAGGCTGGAGCGGATCGGCTGGTGTGGAAACAGGCTGGAGCGGATCGGCTGGTGTGGAAACAGGCTGCAACAGGTCGCTTGGTGTGGAAACAGGCTGCAACGGGTCGCTTGGTGTGGAAACAGGCTGCAACAGGTCGCTTGGTGTGGAAACAGGCTGCAACAGGTCGCTTGGTGTGGAAACAGGCTGCAACAGGTCGCTTGGTGTGGAAACAGGCTGCAACAGGTCGCTTGGTTTGGAAACAGGCTGCAACAGGTCGCTCGGTTTGGAAACAGGCTGCAACAGGTCGCTCGGTTTGGAAACAGGCTGCAACAGGTCGCTCGGTTTGGAAACAGGCTGCAACAGGTCGCTCGGTTTGGAAACAGGCTGCAACAGGTCGCTCGGTTTGGAAACAGGCTGCAACAGGTCGCTTGGTTTGAAAACAGGCTGCAACAGGTCCCTTGGTTTGGAAACATGCTGCAACAGGTCCCTTGGTTTGGAAACAGGCTGCAACAGGTCCCTTGGTTTGGAAACAGGCTGCAACAGGTCCCTTGGTTTGGAAACAGGCTGCAACAGGTCGCTTGGTTTGGAAACAGGCTGCAACAGGTCGCTTGGTTTGGAAACAGGCTGCAACATGTCGCTTGGTTTGGAAACAGGCTGCAACAGGTCGCTTGGTTTGGAAACAGGCTGCAACAGGTCGCTTGGTTTGGAAACAGGCTGCAACAGGTCGCTTGGTTTGGAAACAGGCTGCAACAGGTCGCTTGGTTTGGAAACAGGCTGCAACAGGTCGCTTGGTTCGGAAACAGGCTGCAACAGGTCGCTTGGTTCGGAAACAGGCTGCAACAGGTCGCTTGGTTCGGAAACAGGCTGCAACAGGTCGCTTGGTTCGGAAACAGGCTGCAACAGGTCGCTTGGTTCGGAAACAGGCTGCAACAGGTCGCTTGGTTCGGAAACAGGCTGCAACATGTCGCTTGGTTCGGAAACAGGCTGCAACAGGTCGCTTGGTTCGGAGACAGGCTGCAACAGGTCGCTTGGTGCGGAGACAGGCTGCAACAGGTCGGCTGGTGCGGAGACAGGCTGCAACAGGTCGGCTGGTGCGGAGACAGGCTGCAACAGGTCGGCTGGTGCGGAGACAGGCTGCAACAGGTCGGCTGGTGCGGAGACAGGCTGCAACAGGTCGGCTGGTGCGGAGACAGGCTGCAACAGGTCGGCTGGTGCGGAGACAGGCTGCAACAGGTCGGCTGGTGCGGAGACAGGCTGCAACAGGTCGGCTGGTGCGGAGACAGGCTGCAACAGGTCGGCTGGTGCGGAGACAGGCTGCAACAGGTCGGCTGGTGTGGAAGCAGGCTGGGTTACTGGCAGGATCGTGTGAGTTGGAAAGAACTTCCGTTTTTTCTTTGGTTTAGCCACCGAAGATTTGTATATGTATACAGGGCTGTAGGTGGTGGATGCAGCTGGTAGAGGCAAAGAGCGGAAGGATGGTGAAGCAGAGGGTGCAGATTTTGAAGGGGGTCTTAGGGGAACTGATGGAGGCAGCCGAGAAGAAGCAGGAGGGTTAAAGGCAGGGTAAGTGCAGCAGGAGGAAACAGGGTACTGGTACTTCATTGGTAGGAGGGTGTATTGGTTGGCCACTGTGGTAGTTGGGGGTAAAGGAGACGCAGACATCTCAGCAGGCTGGTGTCTAGACACAGAAATGGGTGGCAGGGAGCCAACAGGGGCTGAGTACAATAAACTTGACCAGGCCTGTAGTAATGGTTGCACAAAGTTAGGTTTGCACACTGCTTGTCTGACCAGAGACTGCACTGACTCAATACACGCTGCAAGCACCTGTGTTGGACAAGTTGAGTACTGCTCAAGGAAAAAGACTGAGTCATCTTCCAACAGCCACACCAAGGACTCTACCTGAGCTGCACTAAAAGGGGGTGTATAGTCATCGTCTCCACTGGAGGCCAACTCTGTACAGATCCGAATCAATGGCTGTGCGTCCTCAAACAGGAACCTGCCCTGATCCACAAAAACATGAGCTAGGCGGATGTATTCCAGCAACTGCTCTCTAGTGTGTTCACTTAATGTCTGAGAACAAAATTCCTTGTCCTCTGTTGCCAGGAGCGACAAATACAGAATATCTTCAAGCTGCATTTCTTAAGCAATAGCAAGTGCCCAGACCCAATTCCCAAGTGCAGCCGATCTGTTTGAATGGCTCTGGTATTCTGTCACGGATGCCTAACACGGCATCCAGCACAGGGTACGCAGATCAGTGGGCTGCACTAAAGGAATTAGGCACAAGGTAAGTAAATATATATATACGTTTATTGAAAGGATAATTCATAAATAATAAGGCAACCAGCAAACAACCACAGTGACACACAAAACAACTCCCTACACCAACGTGAATATAGGTTTGAGATTTAAGCATAAATGTAATCAAGCCAGGGTCATACACAAGAGATCAGTCCAATTGAACAGGGAGCCGGAAGGGACAACAGGAGGAAGGGATGAGTCTGCAAGACAGGGGTCCAGGGATGGATGCAGGGTTCAGGAACACAGGACACAAGGTACAGGATAACAGGTCACAAGGTTCAGGTTCAGGTTCAGGTTCAGGTTCAGGTTCAGGTTCAGGTTCAGGTTCGGGTTCGGGTTCAGGTTCAGGTTCAGGTTCAGGTTCAGGTTCAGGTTCAGGCATACAGGTCTGGGTTCCAAGACAATACCAGAGCAAATGCTTTAGTGTCTGCTGGGTATTTATACACACCTCCTGCAATCAGTCTCAGGTGACGCCTGATTGCAGGAGATGATTTAGGCTCCAGACAAATGGGAGACACCCGCTGGTGGCCACCAGAACTGCACCCTTTGGTGCTGAAAGCAATAGCACCACCAGCAGGTGACCCAGGCAATGACACTGATCATGACACCAGCTCGATTTGACGGACTGGACTTTGGTACAGCCTGGTGAAGCTGCAGGAAGAAAGAACAGGACCAAGAACCTAATGGTGAGATCCACCCGTGTGTACTGCGAGAAAATGAAAATTCTCGCAGAGCTAAGAAATGGGAGAGACAAGTCCAGTAGCGTGAAAAGGCCTGAATTCAAACCTTCTACAGATGGTCTGAAAAAGCAGTGCAACAGAATCGGGGAGATCATGGCTGGCCTCATTTATTCTGGCTCTGAGGAAGGAGATTTCCTGAAGGGGATCGGGAAGGTGCTCCATGTAGCAAACGAGGAGGAATCCCAGGCTGTGAGATGCCGCAATCAACGCTTCAGTCAAACTGCAGGAGCAGGCCCAGCTATGGAGGTGGCAGCTCCAGAGACTGAAGGCAGACCCACTGGGGAGGTGGAAGGCGGAAAGACAGTCCTGGCTATAGAGGTAGCAGCTCCAGAGACTGATGAAAGGACAGACCCGGCTATGGAGGTGGCAGCTCCAGAGACTGGGAAGAAGACAGCGGTGAAAGTGACTGAAGGATAGAGTGAGGGAGGGGTTGTTAGCCCAGGTGAAAATGCTGTAGAGGTTCCCTGTAAGCCGGCCAAGACCCAACCTGTGAAAGAGGCTGGTGTCAGGGTTAGCCAGAAGGGTCCCTGTGATACAGCAAGTAACCTGGTGCAGGACACCTCAAAAAAGGAGAAGATCCTGGTGGTCAGGCTCTCCAAACTACCGGACAACAAGAAGAAGCAAAAAACTCACAAAAGGACTTACCTGTGCAGTCTGCTGCAAAGTCCCCTATGACCCCTTTTAGTGTCCATGAGCAGGGTGAGCCGTCAGCTGCGTTGTCGGCCACCACTGCTGTAAGCGGGTCCCAGGGTAAGGGGAAAGTGTCTAAGGGGGAGGTGGCCGCCCCAGTGATGGCGGGTGTGGAAGCGGCCTGTGACAATCCTGGGAAGAGTCCAGCAATGGCGGATACCCAGAGTGGAACGCCGTCTTCCCGCCCATGGTGGGGGGTGGTCCTACTCTGCAAGGGGCCAATGGGAAGATAACCAGCAAAAATGACGCAGTTGCGGGGGAGGAGCCGCGTCTGTGGTGGACGGGACTGAACCAGAAGTGGAGGCTAACCCAGAAGCGGAGGTTGACCCGCCAGGTCACTTCCGGTCAGTGACTTCTGGTGCTTCCGGTGTCCCGGGTCCTCAGGCGGCAGATTGTGAAGCGGAAGGTATGGAGACATCCAATATACTACAGCCTGCACAGGGTGCAGCTTGGGGTGATTGCCCAATAGGGCCCTTGGGGAGGACAATCTCACGATGGCCTTTATCCATTGCATGAAAGGGTCCCAGCAGAGCGGGGCTCATGATGTGTTGGAGGATGGGTGGCCAGATGACTGGGATGCTCTCTTGGGGGATCAATCTCCAGGGGACCAATCTTCAGGGGACTCTGAGGCAGAGGGTCCTCCGGAGGTCCGGGCTACACCTATTAGGAGTGAGAGAGTGCGGGAGGGGGTTCCTCAGGTTCAAGGGACCCCTCCTTTGGTTGTCCCTCCTGGATCCCCCTTGGATGCCCCCTTACCTGAGCAGGTCCTGAGGGGTACGCCGGAGGTGAACATCAGGGATGAGCCGAACACCCCCCTGTTCGGTTCGCACCAGAACCTGCGAACAGACAAAATGTTCGTGTAAACTTTAGAACCCTATTAAATACAATGGACTCGAACGTTCGAAATCTAAAGTGTTAATTATAAAGGCTAATATGCAAGTTATTGTCCTAAAAAGTGTTTGGGGACCTGGGTCCTGCCCCAGGGGACATGTATCAATGCAAAAAGAAGTTTTAAAAACGGCCGTTTTTTCGGGAGCAGTGATTTTAATAATGCTTAAAATGAAAAAATAAAAGTGAAATATTCCTTTAAATTTCGTACCTGGGGGGTGTGTATGATATGCATGTGAAGTGGCGCATGTTTCCCGTGCTTAGAACTGTCCCTGCAAAAAATGTCATTTTTGAAAGAAAAAAAATGCATTTAAAACTGACTCGCGGCTATTAATGAATTGTCGGCTCCCGGCAATACATACAAAAGTCATTGAGAAAAAAAAAAAAAAAAAAGCGTGGGGGTTCCCCAGAATTCAATTACCAGGCCCTTCAGATCTGGCATGGATTTTAAGGGGAACTCCACCCCAAGTTTAAAAAAAAAATGGCGTGGAGTCCCCCTAAAAATCCATACCAGACCCCTTATCCGAGCACGCAACCTGGCCGGCCGCAGGGGAAAAGGGGGGGACGAGAGAGCGGCCCCCCCTCCCTCCTGAACCGTACCAGGCCACATGCCCTCAACATGGGGAGGATGTCCCCATGTTGATGGGGACAAGGGCCTCATCCCCACAACCCTTGCCCGGTGGTTGTGGGGGTCTGCGGGCGGGAGGCTTATCGGAATCTGGAAGACCCCTTTAACAAAGGGGACCCCCAGATCCCGCCCCCCCCCTATGTGAATTGGTAACGGGTACATTGTACCCCTACCATTTCACGAAGAAAGCGTAAAAAAAATGTTTAAAAAAACACACAAACACCTTGAAAAAGTCCTTTATTTAAAAAAATAAATAAATAAACATTCCAGCGGTGAAATCCAGTGTCCCGCGGCGATCCCGATGTCCAGCGCTGTCCTTCATTGGTTGTGCCTGAGCGGACCTGATGGGGAACTCCCTCTCAGTATTTTAAATGTATAGACCCGCCCCTTCTAAAGTTCCCCATCAGGTCCGCTCAGCGGACGAGATGCGGAACATGAGAAGGGGCGGGTCTATACATGTATTACCAAAGTGAGAGCAGTTCCCCATCAGGTCCGCCCCCTCGGTATGTCAGACCCGCCTACGTCATTGGCTTGAGCGGGGAACTTCCTTCACTATGTAAATTTAAATTTAAATTTACATAGTGAAGGAAGTTCCCCGCTCAAGCCAATGACGTAGGCGGGTCTGACATACCGAGGAGGCGGACCTGATGGGGAACTGCTCTCACTTTGGTAATACATGTATAGACCCGCCCCTTCTCATGTTCCGCATCTGGTCCGCTGAGCGGACCTGATGGGGAACTTTAGAAGGGGCGGGTCTATACATTTAAAATACTGAGAGGGAGTTCCCCATCAGGTCCGCTCAGGCACAACCAATGAAGGACAGCGCTGGACATCGGGATCGCCGCGGGACACTGGATTTCACCGCTGGAATGTTTTTTGTTTTTTTTTTTAAATAAATGACTTTTTCAAGGTGTTTGTGTGTTTTTTTAAACATGTTTTTACGCTTTCTTCGTGAAATGGTAGGGGTACAATGTACCCCTTACCAATTCACATAGGGGGGGGGCCGGGATCTGGGGGTCCTCTTTGTTAAAGGGGTCTTCCAGATTCCGATAAGCCCCCCGCCCGCAGACCCCCACAACCACCGGGCAAGGGTTGTGGGGATGAGGCCCTTGTCCCCATCAACATGGGGACATCCTCCCCATGTTGAGGGCATGTGGCTTGGTACGGTTCAGGAGGGAGGGGGGGCCGCTCTCTCGTCCCCCCCTTTTCCCCTGCGGCCGGCCAGGTTGCATGCTCGGATAAGGGGTCTGGTATGGATTTTTAGGGGGACTCCACGCCATTTTTTTAAAAATTTGGGGTGGAGTTCCCCTTAAAATCCATGCCAGATCTGAAGGGCCTGGAATGGATATTTGGGGGAACCCCACGTCAATTTTTTTTTTATTTGCGGCGGGGTTCCCCTTAATATCCATTCCAGACCTGAAGGGCCTGGTAATTGAATTCTGGGGAACCCCCACGCTTTTTTTTTTTTTTTTATCAATGACTTTTGTATGTATTGCCGGGAGCCGACAATTCATTAATAGCCGCGAGTCAGTTTTAAATGCATTTTTTTCTTTCAAAAATGACACTTTTTGCAGGGACAGTTCTAAGCACGGGAAACATGCGCCACTTTACATGCATATCATACACACCCCCCAGGTACGAAATTTAAAGGAATATTTCACTTTTATTTTTTCATTTTAAGCATTATTAAAATCACTGCTCCCGAAAAAACGGCCGTTTTTAAAACTTCTTTTTGCATTGATACATGTCCCCTGGGGCAGGACCCGGGTCCCCAAACACTTTTTAGGACAATAACTTGCATATAAGCCTTTATAATTAGCACTTTAGATTTCTCCCATAGATTTTTCGAATTTGCCGCGAACACCCCAATTTGTTCGCTGTTCGGCGAACGGTGCGAACAGGCAATGTTCGAGTCGAACATGAGTTCGACTCGAACTCGAAGCTCATCCCTAGTGAACATCATATCGGCCCTTAGGGAGGGACGTTCTTATGCCAATGTGGCCGGTACTAACGCTGCTCTGGGTCACCTGTATGACCAGTTTGGTGCCAGAAGCTTCCGGGTTCCCCCAGCAGACCAGTTTTCTGGGGCGAATCCATGGTCTTGGGGTACAGGTGGCCCAGAATGTAAGCGTAGGAATGTTGTGCAATTGAAGTGGGAAGAAGCAGGGCAGTGTCCCAATAGAGGTCAAGTGGTGGACATGATCTTGTCCCTAGGGATAAAGGTCGCAGAGATCTTTGCGGTGATTCATCCCACAGCATCTCCGGACTTTGATATTATTTTAATGAGTGCTGTTATCATGGAACTGTTCATCACATCCTTTGGGATAATCAAGGGGTGGGACCCGTGGAAGGGGTTTTGTGTCGTTCCTCTGAGTAGGCAGGAGGATGTTAAAAACATCACCATCCTTGTGAGGAACGAGAGCCTGCCCCCTGAGGACATTGTGACATGGCTGGGTAGGCATGGTCTGTTACAGTGTCCTTTAAGTAGGGTGACCAGATGTCCCCGGTTTCCGGGGACAGTCCCCGGATTGAGGACACTGTCCCCGGACCACATCTGTCCCCGGATCTGTCTCCGGATTCAGGGGGGGTGCCTATACTTTCTGCAGACAGCCTAGCCCTAGCAGGACATGCAGCAATGAAAATATCCATCCAGCGTGGTTTGGATTGGTGGGCAAGCCGGGAGCGAACGGCCGCAGGGACACTGAGAGTGATTGGAGCTGTCAAATCCAAGGTAAGATGTCGGGATGGGCGGGGCCGATATGCAAACCTCCGCCCCCTCTCTGTCAGCCCGTGCATAAACAAATAGCCGGCGTTTATGCATTGGTGGGCAGGGAAGGAAGGTGGCAGGGGCAGGACCAATTGTAACTAGCATACTGTATATGTATCCACAGCGGTGTATAATTCAGGTTATACACCCCTGTGGGTACATATACACTAGTTACAATTGGTCCTGCACCTTGCCACCTTCCTCCCCGCCCACCAATGCATAAACAGGCTATTTGTGTATGCACGGGCTGTCTGAATAAGGGGGCGGAGCTCTGAATATTGGCCCCGCCCACCCCGACATCCGAGGTTGGACTTGACAGCTCCATTCACTCTCACTACTCAGGCAGTCAAATCGGAAACCCTGGGAGTGTGTCTTGGATATCCATATTAGAGATCAACATCTCTGTCCTGCATCCTTCCCTGGGGAACTACTGGCCACCCCCTACAGAGAGACCAGCTGTACCCACCAATCACTGCACCCAGGCATAACAAGAGAGAAGGGGGAGCAGTGCAGTCACCAAGCAGAGACACAGCTCCTGAAGATGGGTTTGCTCACTCTTCTATCAAAACTCCACCTCAACTATCTTCTGCTGCACTGGCCTCTTCTCAGATAAGTCCTCAGGATCTCTGGAGCACACACAGATTGCATGCTGCATACCTTGGCATCCCCTCCCCCTCAGACACTGTAAGTAAGGCTACTCAGCTACCTACAACTTCTTTCTGTTAACTAATTATGTACCAGAACAGACTTCACACAAAACCCTGGCAGCACTTAGGCCCCTTTCACACTGGGGCGGTGGGTGTCGGCGGTAAAGCGCTGCTTTTTTTAGCGGCGCTTTACCGTAAATTTTGTGGCGCTATTCGGCCGATAGTGGGGTGCTTTTACCCCCTACTAGCGGCTGACAAAGGGTTCAAACCACACTGGAGAGACAACAGCTGTTTCAGGGCGCTTCGCAGGTGCTATTTTTAGCGTTATAGCGCCTGCAAACCTCCCCAGTGTGAAAGGGGTCTTATGGCACCTCTGACAGAAGTTATTTTTGACTCACGCTGTGCAGGCTGGTTGGGGGTTGCAGAAATCACATCTTTTTCTACAACCACCTGCAGCTAAATTGCGCTGCTCTTATGAGATGTGCAGAATGAATGGCACCCCCGCACATCTCAGCCAATGCTGCATTTGCGGAAACCACAGGAAAATCACATGGCCAAAAAGACCATGCTTTTTTCCCTGCCACTGCGTTTTTAAAAAGTGCAGGCACCTTTTTTGAGGAAAATGCAGGCACGGCAGCCATTCAAATGAATAGGCTTCCCGTCTGCACAAGTGTGAACCAGAGCTAAAGAAGAAGTACGCTCAAAGCTCATTTGGCTGTACTTCTCCTATGGATCACAGGAGTGCAGTTAGTTCTGCACTCCTATGACTCAGATTCGGCCAACAGTGGGCTGAAGTCCGCTGTCAGCTGATATCACAGAGCTGGTACAGACTCTAGGAAGATTAAAGTTGGGATCCACCCAGATGCCTGACCAGTAGCTGCCTCAGCCTCTCAGCGTTCTGCCAAGAACTTGAGCCCCACCCCCTCCACAGCCCAGCGCTCCAGTTAGCATTGGAGGGACAGAGCAGAGAGTGACTAATGCCCTGTACACACGAGCGGTTTTCCTGTCGGGAAAAGAAAACAATGGTTTTCCCGACGGAATTCCTCTCAAGCCTGCCTTGCATACACACGGTCACACAAAAGTTCAATGAACTTTTGACTGCCAAGAACGCGGTGATGTAAAAGACTATGACGAGCCAAGAAATTGTTTGAATTGTTTCCGAGCATGCATAGGAATTTTGCGCGTTGGGATTTGTACAAACGAGCAGAAATTCCGAACAGTTTTTTTTCTGACGGGAAAAAGAGATCCTGCTCTCTATCTTTTTCCAGCAATTTTCCTGTTGGAAAAAGTCTGATGGAGCATACACACGGTCGGGATTCCCGACCAAAAGCTCTCACCTGACTTTTTCCAACAGGAAAACGGGTCGTGTGTACAGGGCATGACAGTCACAGCTCTCTGCTCAGAGCAGAGGGGAGAACTGAGTGATCAGCGGTGTCTGATCACTCAGCTCTTAGTGGGGAGCCAGCAGGTGATAGATGCAGTATCAGAGTGATGCCGCATCCACTTAAGTATGTACTTTTTTTTTTTTTCTTTAATTCCTGAATTATTATTTTTTTAAATCCAAATCCTCAGCCACTTGTTGGGTATTTGTACTTTTAAAACACCAGTTTTTCATTTCCTAACACTGCACTCTCTATCCTACCGGGCACAACATGAACATTTTAGTTTGCTTAATCTGCCATCACATAGCAGGCGGAAGGCACAGGGCCAGATCTAGCCTGTCCGATGTTGGGGTGCAGTATAAATTGTGAGAGGGCAGAGGATGGGAGATCAGCAGGCCAGTGTACAGAGGGTCAGCAGGACAGAGGATAAGCTTAGCAGTTTGCATGGCAGTGTACAGAGGCACCCACTGTCACTTTTTTAAAAGAGAATGGCTGTACGGTGCTCCGCCCACATAAATGCATCATTCATTTACAGATTCCTTTGAATGAATAAACCCTTAAGTACCATCTTCCACCATGGCATATGGGCTTGTAGTTATCAATGGGCCACAGGGGTGCTGATGAGTGCTCCTGTAGTCCATGGACATGTATTCCGGCTTTCAATCAGTGGTATGGACTTAAAGGGGTTTTAAACCCTCAGCAAACCTTCTTTATTGCAGCAGCGCCCCCGAGCCCCCCTTATACTTACCTGAGCCCCGTAATTCCCATGACGGGAACGAGCACACCAGCTCCGGCTGGTGTCTCGTGTCCTGATTGGATAGAATGATATCAGCGTAGCCATTGCCTCCCGCTGCTGTCAATCAAATCCAATGATGCGGGTGCTGGGGGGCGGAGCCGAGTCCTGCTGTATGTGTCAACAGATGCAGCAGAACACAGGAGCGTGCCCGCATTGGTGTCCCATAGGAGAGCGCTTCTCTGATGGGACACTCGTGAAGAGGAGGAGCCAGGAGCGCCACTGAGGGACCCCAGAAGACGTGGAAAGGGGCCACTCTGTGCATAACCAAATGCACAGCAGAGGTAAGTATGACATGATTAAAAAAAAAACCTGAACCTTTACTGATCATGGGTAACTTATCCTTTAATCCTAGAGGGAGTGAGAGGAGTCTGGAGGATCACAGTGCAGGGACTCCTTAGCCAGGAGGTGTAGCAGCTGGTCTGGAGGGCGAAGATGAAAGATAGGTATTCTCAGGTTCTAAAAACATGGCAGAGTAAAGTGGAGAGGACCGCCAGTTTAGTGGGGCATAACCACCTCAAAAGTAGTGAAACACAGGGGCAGCTGGACCAGGAGGGAGAGTGGTGGGTCAGCAGGAATGGGAGGGGGAGTGGTGGGCCGGCAGGACCAGGAGGGGGAGTGGTGGGCCGGCAGGAAAGGGAGGGAGAGTAGTGTTGTGGCAGGACCGGGAGCCTATGCAGGGAGTGTGTGAAGAGTCTGGGAAGCAGTAGTGCCATGGTCCCAAGGCCAGGAGATGTGCCGTCAGCTCAGGAGATCAGGTGAGAACACGGCATACTCACTGCTGCTTGCTGCAGAGCACACTGCCTTTGACAGGGAGACAGGGAGAGGATTGCCAGACAGAACAGCAGCAACTAGCCGATAAGGAGATGGATAAGACTGTTTCTTTGCAGAGAGGCAGCAGAGCTCATAAATTAGATGTCTATGCTGTCAGGGCTTTGGGGGGGACTCAACTGATATCTGGGGGGGGATCCTTGCACCGGCCCTGGCCGTACACCCCTGGCATGCCCACCAATTCCTGGCTGTGCTGGATGAATGTTCAGTTCCCACTGCTGCATGTCCTACTAGGCTGCACTAATTTATTATACATCTGATGCCTGCATTCTTGCCTCGGCTCCTGTATGCTGGTAATAAAGATTTTTGAAGAGAAGTGTGCTATGTTTACTTAATTGGTGTCTTTGCAGTTTAACTAATTCCTGAACCTTGCACTCTGTACAACGCACTCCTGAACCTTGCACTCTGTATGTAATGCACTCCTGAACCTTGAACGCTGTACGTAGCCTCCTCCTGAACCTTCACTATGTAGATAATGCACTACTGAACCTTGCACTCTGTACAACACACTCCTGAATTTTGCACACTGTATGTAATGCATGCCTGAGCCCTGCACTCTGTACGTAGCATCCTCCTGAGCCCTGCACTCTGTATGTAGCATCCTCCTGAGCCCTGCACTCTGTACGTAGCATCCTCCTGAGCTCTGTACGTAGCATCCTCCTGAGCTCTGTACGTAGCATCCTCCTGAGCCCTGCACTCTGTACGTCGCATCCTCCTGAGCCCTGCACTCTGTACGTCGCATCCCTCTGAGCCCTGCACTCTGTACGTTGCATCCCCCTGAGCCCTGCACTCTGTAAGTAGCATCCCCCTGAGCCCTGCACTCTGTACGTAGCATCCCCCTGAGCCCTGCACTATGCGCGTAGCATCCCCCTGAAGCCTGCGCGTAGCATCCCCCTGAAGCCTGCGCGTAGCATCCCCCTGAAGCCTGCGCGTAGCATCCCCCTGCATGTAGCATCCTCCTGTGCCCTGAACCCTGCACGTAGCATCCTCCTGAGCCCTGCACGTAGCATCCTCCTGAGCCCTGCAGGTAGCATCCTCCTGAGCCCTGCAGGTAGCATCCTCCTGAGCCCTGCAGGTAGCATCCTCCTGAGCCCTGCAGGTAGCATCTTCCTGAGCCCTGCAGGTAGCATCTTCCTGAGCCCTGCACATAGCATCCTCCTGAGCCCTGCACGTAGCATCCTCCTGAGCCCTGCACCCTGCACATAGAATCCTCTTGCACCCTGCACGTAGCATCCTCCTGAACCCTGCACGTAGCATCCTCCTGAACCCTGCTCGTAGCATCCTCCTGAACCCTGCACGTAGCATCCTCCTGAATTCTGCACGTAGCATCCTCCTGAACCCTGCATGTAGCATCCTCCTGAACCCTGCACCCTGCACATAGAATCCTCTTGCACCCTGCACATAGAATCCTCTTGCACCCTGCACGTAGCATCCTCTTGCACCCTGCACGTAGCATCCTCCTGAACCCTGCATGTAGCATCCTCCTGAACCTTGCACGTAGCATCCTCCTGAACCTTGCACGTAGCATCCTCCTGCACCCAGCACGTACCACCAGCATACAGGGGGTACACTGACCACCAATATGCAGGGCCAGTGGTTACCAGTATACAGAGGACATAACAAATCAAGTAAAACCACTGCCATGCAACAAAAAAAAATCTCAAAAGCAATAAGTGAATCTTGTTAGCTGGTTCCCTCATCTAATGCAAATCAATAAAAAGCAAAAAATGCAGCGCTGCCCTACACGTCATCTATTAAAGTACACAAATTGACTTATAAGTGCAATGGTAACACCTATAAATTAATATCCAGTGCAAATCAACCAATGTATTGCAATATGAATATAGTAGTGATGGTGTCACCCCCTCTGTAAAAATATTTAGAGAAACTGCAGAGCTTCAATGTGCAAATAATGGTGAAACCCCCTATATATAAAATCAAATAAAATGTACAATTGATGTACATATTTTACACTTTATTAATATGATTATTTATAAGGGGTTTCACCACGATTTGTACATTTGCAGCTCTGCAATATTTCTTACCTTTTGCAGAGAGGGTGAGACCATCACTACTATGTTCTAATACACTGCTTGATTTGCATCTCTGTTATAATTATTGTATGTAGGGGGTTTCACCATTATTTGCACATTGAAGCTCTGCAATTTATCAAAATATTTTTGCAGAGGGGGTGACACCATCACTACTATATTCATATTGCAATACATTGGTTGATTTGAACTGGATATTATTTTATAGGTTTTACCATTGCAATTATAAGTCCATTTGTAGAATTGTATAAAGGAAGTGTAGAGTTATGCTGCATTTTTTGGCTTTTTATTGGTATACAGAGGCCAGGATATACTGATCACCATTGTACGCCATGAAGAATCCTCCACTTTCTGACCACGGCAGCTTGCTGGCCACGCCCACAAGTAGCACACCGCATTAGCACCCTCACTTTTACCTCAAGCACCACCATAGCACCTCCAAAAATAAATTGTCTGGAGCCACCCCTACCCAGACTGGATTTTAATTTAGCTGCCCTATCCCTCCCTCCAATCTTATCTTCTTAACATTTAGTAGTCATATCCCCAAAAATTCTAAGAAGTATCTTTTTTTTTATCTCATGGAGGAAATGTGAGAAACAACATATATATCATTCAATCATTCCATAAACACATACACTGCATATATCATTTAGGAAAATATGCCTATAAAATAGTTTACCATTTGCCAATAAAAAATATTTTTTTAAATGTCCCCGGATTTCATTTAAAAAATCTGGTCACCTTACCTTTAAGGAAATGTCTGGATGAGCGCGGGGTTTGGACCGGTGCATGGAACACCAGGATTAAGTTGAGAAGGCAGGGTAACACCGTAGCCCATGTCCCGGGTAGTGCCTTCGTTGGAAGGGATAGGATCCTGGTGTTCTATCCCGGCCAGCCCCGTCGCTGTTTCAGGTGTGGATGCCAGACTCACCTGAGTGCAGATTGTACGATGGTGCGATGCACCAAGTGCAACAAGCCTGGACATTCTAGTGAGTCATGTGGGCTCATTTGTTGTAACCTCTGTGGCAAGATTGGGCACCCTTTCAGCAGGTGCCCCAGAGCCCACAGAGAGGAGGTTCCTGCTGGTAATTCACCTGGGGGCAGTGAGACCCCACCTCCCCAGGGGCAGAGGCCCAGAAGGGGGGCTCCTGCTGGTGATGTACCTGAAGGTGGTGAGGCACCTCCTCGGAGACAAAGGCCAGCAAGGAGGAGTCAAGTAGAGACCCCAAGAGGTGAGGTGATTGGTCAGCAAAATGTTCAGGCTCCAGCCCCGGGGAGTAGTGGTCCAGGCTCCTCTTGGAGTCAGAAGCCCCCCAAGCCCCCTTGCCCCCCCCTCCTTTGGGTGGGCTTTCCCGTCTTCCTTCTTCTCCTCCCCAGGAGCCTCTTTCTTCCTGTCCCCCTGGTCCTTCCCGTCCCAATCTTTCTTGTCTGAACTCTGATTCCTCGGCCAGTGATGAGCAGGCTGAGGAGGAGGAGATGGAGGTGTCAGTTAAGGGGACTTCCAAACATCCCAAGGAAGTGTCTGATGAAGAGGGGGATACAGGTTGGGTAACCCTCAGGAAGAAACAGTTCCTGAGCCAGCACCTGGGCCAAAATCTCTGCCAGGGCCTAGTGGCGGAGGTGGAGGCTCATGGGTTGCTTTCCTCTGAGGAGGAATATACAGACATAGACCTGAGATGGCTTTGATCCAGTAGGTCCCGTGACAGGTCTACTTTAACTAGTGGACCTGTCTGAAAGGAACTAATATTGGTGAGCCTGATTTAATACAGTTGTGATTAATATTTTTGTTGTTTAAAGAAATATGTGTTTAGTTTGTTTATGCCATGTTTTTGGCTTTTTTAGTTGTTATGTAAATATTTTAAGTTCTTTGTAAAGTGGTAGCAGTGGAAAAACAAATAAAAATTTCTAACCTCCCCTTATAGCCGGTCCAACACACACCTGAAAAAAAATACCAGCCTCCAACCTCCCCTTATAGCCGGTCCAACGTACGCCTAAAAAAAAATACCAGCCTCCAACCTCCCCTCATAGCCGGTCCAACACACGCCTGAAAAAAAAATACCGGCCTCCAATCTCTAAATTAGCCGGTCCAACACACGCCTGAAAAAACGCACGCCTGAAAAAATAAATACCGGCTTCCAACCTCCCCTTATAGCGGGAACCAACACACGCCTAAACAAAAAATACCGGCCTCCAACCTCCCCTTATAGCCGGTCCAACGTACGCCTAAAAAAATATTCCGGCCTCCAACCTCCACTTATCAGCTATAAGTGGAGGTTGGAGGCCGGAATTTTTTTTAGGCGTACGTTGGACCGGCTATAAGGGGAGATTGGAGGCTGGTATATCTTTTCAGGCGTGTGTTGGACCCACTATAAAGGGAGGTTGGAGGCCGGTATTCTTTTTTTCAGGCGTGCGTTTTTTCATACGTGTGTTGAACAGGCTAATTAGGTCCAACACATGCCTGAAAAAAAATACCGGCCTTTAACCTGCCCTTATAGGCGGTCCAACACACGCCTGAAAAAAACTCACGCCTGAAAAAATAATACCGGCCTCCAACCTCCCCTCATAGCCGGTCCAACACACGCCTGAAAAAAAATTACCGGCCTCCAACCTCCCCTTATAGCCAGTCCAACACACGCCTGAAAAAAACAATACCGCCTCCAACCTCCCCTTATAGCGAGTCCAACACACGCCTGAAAAAAAATACCGGCATCCAACCTCCCCTCATAGCTGGTCCAACACACTCCTGAGAAAAAAATACCAGCCTCCAACCTCCCCTTATAGCCAGTCCAACACACGTCTGAAAAAATGCACGCCTGAAAAAAAACAATACCGCCTCCAACCTCCCCTTATAGCGAGTCCAACACACGCCTGAAAAAAATAGCGGCCTCCAACCTCCCCTCATAGCTGGTCCAACACACTCCTGAAAAAAAGATACCAGCCTTTAACCTCCCCTTATAGCCGGTCCAGCGTACGCCTAAAAAAAAATACCAGCCTCCAACCTCCCCTCATAGCCGGTCCAACACACGCCTGAAAAAAAAAATACCGGCCTCCAATCTCTCCATTAGCCGGTCCAACACACGCCTGAAAAAATGCACGCCTGAAAAAATAAATACTGGCTTTCAACCTCCCCTTATAGCGGAAACCAACACACGCCTAAAAAAAATACCGGCCTCCAACCTCCCCTCATAGCCGGTCCAACACACGCCTGAAAAAAAAATTAGTGGCCTCCAACCTCCCCTTATAGCCAGTCCAACACACGCCTGAAAAAACGCACGCCTGAAAAAAACAATACCGCCTCCAACCTCCCCTTATAGCGAGTCCAACACACGCCTGAAAAAAATACCGGCCTCCAACCTCCCCTCATAGCCAGTCCAACACACTCCTGAAAAAAAAATACCGGCCTCCAACCTCCCCTTATAGCCAGTCCAAAACACGCCTGAAAAAACGCACGCCTGAAAAAAAATACTGCCCTCCAACCTCCCCTTATAGCCGGTCAGACACACGCCTGAAAAAATGCACGCCTGAAAAAAATACCGGCCTCCAACCTCCCCTTATAGCCGGTCCAGCACACGCCTAAACAAAAAAATACCGGCCTCCAACCTCCCCTTATAGCCGGTCCAACACACACCTGAAAAAACGCACGCCTGAAAAAAATACCGGCCTCCAACCTCCCCTTATAGCCGGTCCAACACACGCCTAAACAAAAAAATACCTGCCTCCAACCTCCCCTTATAGACGGTCCAACACACGCCTGAAAATAAACGGCCTCCAACCTCCCCTTATAGCCGGTCCAACACACGCCTGAAAAAAAATACCAGCCTCCAACCTCCCCTTATAGCCGGTCCAACACACGCCTTAACAAAAAAAAATGGCCTCCTACCTCCCCTTATAGCCGGTCCAACACACGCCTGAAAAAAACGCACACCTGAAAAAAAATACCGGCCTCCAACCTCCCCTTATACCCGGTCCAACACACGCCTAAACAAAAAAATACCGGCCTCCAACCTCCCCTTATAGCCGGTCCAACACACACCTGAAAAAGTGCACGCCTGAAAAAAATACTGGCCTCCAACCTCCCCTTATAGCCGGTCCAACACACGCCTAAACAAAAAATACTTGCCTCCAACCTCCCTTTATAGACGGTCCAACACACGCCTGAAAAAAACGGCCTCCAACCTCCCCTTATAGCCGGTCCAACACATGCCTGAAAAAAATGCACGCCTGAAATAAATACCGGCCTCCAACCTCCCCTTATAGCTGGTCCAGCACACGCCTGAAAAAAAATACCGACATCCAACCTCCCCTTATAGCCGGTCCAACACACGCCTAAAAAAACAACGCACGCCTGAAAAAAATACCGGCCTCCAACCTCCCCTTATAGCCGGTCCAACACACGCCTGAAAAAAACGCATGCCTGAAAAAAAATACTGGTCTCCAACCTCCCCTTATAGCCGGTCCAACACACGCCTAAACAAAAAAATACCGGTCTCATACTTCCCCTTATATTCGGTCCAACACACGCCTGAAAAAAATGCACGCCTGAAAAAAAATACCGGCCTCCAACCTCCCCTTATAGCCAGTCCAACACACGCCTTAAAAAAAATACCGGCCTCCAACCTCCCCTTATATCTGGTCCAACACACGCCTGAAAAAACACACGCCTGAAAAAAAAGAATACCGTCCTCCAAACTCCCCTTATAGTGGGTCCAACACATGCCTGAAAAAAATACCGGCCTCCAACCTCCCCTCATAGCCGGTCCAACACACGCCTAAAAAAATGCACGCCTGATTAAAAGAATACCGGCCTCCAACCTCCCCTTATAGCCGGTCCAACACACGCCTGAAAAAAATAGCAGCCTCCAACCTCCCCTTATAGCCGGTCCAACACACGCCTTAACAAAAAAATACCGGCCTCCTACCTCCCCTTATAGCCGGTCCAACACACGCCTGAAAAAAACGCACGCCTCAAAAAAAATACCGGCCTCCAACCTCCCCTTATACCGGTCCAACACACGCCTAAACAAAAAAATACCTGCCTCCAACCTTCCCTTATAGACGGTCCAACACACGCCTGAAAATAAACGGCCTCCAACCTCCCCTTATAGCCGGTCCAACACACGCCTGAAAAAAAATACCAGCCTCCAACCTCCCCTTATAGCCGGTCCAACACATGCCTTAACAAAAAAAAATGGCCTCCTACCTCCCCTTATAGCCGGTCCAACACACGCCTGAAAAAAACGCACACCTGAAAAAAAATACCGGCCTCCAACCTCCCCTTATACCCGGTCCAACACACGCCTAAACAAAAAAATACCGGCCTCCAACCTCCCCTTATAGCCGGTCCAACACACACCTGAAAAAGTGCACGCCTGAAAAAAATACTGGCCTCCAACCTCCCCTTATAGCCGGTCCAACACACGCCTAAACAAAAAATACTTGCCTCCAACCTCCCTTTATAGACGGTCCAACACACGCCTGAAAAAAACGGCCTCCAACCTCCCCTTATAGCCGGTCCAACACATGCCTGAAAAAAATGCACGCCTGAAAAAAATACCGGCCTCCAACCTCCCCTTATAGCTGGTCCAGCACACGCCTGAAAAAAAATACCGACATCCAACCTCCCCTTATAGCCGGTCCAACACACGCCTAAAAAAACAACGCACGCCTGAAAAAAATACCGGCCTCCAACCTCCCCTTATAGCCGGTCCAACACACGCCTGAAAAAAACGCATGCCTGAAAAAAAATACTGGTCTCCAACCTCCCATTATAGCCGGTCCAACACACGCCTAAACAAAAAAATACCGGTCTCATACTTCCCCTTATATTCGGTCCAACACACGCCTGAAAAAAATGCACGCCTGAAAAAAAATACCGGCCTCCAACCTCCCCTTATAGCCAGTCCAACACACGCCTTAAAAAATACCAGCCTCCAACCTCCCCTTATAGCCGGTTCAACGCACGCCTGAAAAAAAAATACCGGCCTCCAACCTCCCCTTATATCTGGTCCAACACACGCCTGAAAAAACACACGCCTGAAAAAAAAGAATACCGTCCTCCAAACTCCCCTTATAGTGGGTCCAACACACGCCTGAAAAAAATACCGGCCTCCAACCTCCCCTCATAGCCGGTCCAACACACGCCTAAAAAAATGCACGCCTGATTAAAAGAATACCGGCCTCCAACCTCCCCTCAAAGCCGGTCCAACACACGCCTGAAAAAAAATACCCGCCTCCAACCTCCCCTTATACCCGGTCCAACACACGCCTAAACAAATACCGGCCTCCAACCTCCCCTTATAGCCGGTCCAACACACACCTGAAAAAACGCACACCTGAAAAAAATACCGGCCTCCAACCTCCCCTTATAGCCGATCCAACAAACGCCTAAACAATAAAATACCAGCCTCCAACCTCCCCTTGTAGCCAGTCCAACACATGCCTGAAAAAAAACGGCCTCAAACCTCCCCTTATAGCCGGCCCAACACACGCCTGAAAAAAATGCACGCCTGAAAAAAAATACCGGCCTCCAACCTCCCCTTATAGCCGGTCCAACACACACCTGAAAAAAAATAACGGCCTCCAACCTCTCCTTACAGCTGGTCCAACACACGCCTGAAAAAAACTCACGCCTGAAAAAAAATACCGGCCTCCGACCTCTCCTCATAGCCCGTGCAACACACGCCTAAAAAATACCAGCCTCCAACCTCCCCTCATAGCCGGTCCAACACACGCCTGAAAAAAAAAATACCGGCCTCCAATCTCTCCATTAGCCGGTCCAACACATGCCTGAAAAAACGCACGCCTGAAAAAAGAAATACCGGCTTCCAACCTCCCCTTATAGGGGGAACCAACGCACGCCTAAAAAAAAAATACCGGCCTCCAACCTCCCCTTATAGCCGGTCCAACGTACGCCTAAAAAAATATTCCGGCCTCCAACCTCCACTTATCAGCTATAAGTGGAGGTTGGAGGCCGGAATTTTTTTAAGCGTAAGTTGGACCGGCTATAAGGGGAGGTTGGAGGCTGGTATATCTTTTAAGGCGTGTGTTGGACCCACTATAAAGGGAGGTTGGAAAAAAATACCGGCCTCCAACCTCCCCTCAAAGCAGGTCCAACACACGCCTGAAATAAACGTACACCTGAAAAAAATACCAGCCTCCAACCTCCCCTTATAGCTGGTCCAACACACGCCTAAACGAAAAATACCGGCCTCCAAACTCCCCTTATAGCCGGTCCAACACACGCCTGAAAAAACGCACGCCTGAAAAAAAATACCGGCCTCCAACCTCCCCTTATAGCCGATCCAACAAACGCCTAAACAATAAAATACCAGCCTCCAACCTCCCCTTGTAGCCAGTCCAACACATGCCTGAAAAAAAACGGCCTCAAACCTCCCCTTATAGCCGGCCCAACACACGCCTGAAAAAAATGCACGCCTGAAAAAAAATACCGGCCTCCAACCTCCCCTTATAGCCGGTCCAACACACACCTGAAAAAAAATAACGGCCTCCAACCTCTCCTTACAGCTGGTCCAACACACGCCTGAAAAAAACTCACGCCTGAAAAAAAATACCGGCCTCCAACCTCCCCTCAAAGCAGGTCCAACACACGCCTGAAATAAACGTACACCTGAAAAAAATACCAGCCTCCAACCTCCCCTTATAGCTGGTCCAACACACGCCTAAACGAAAAAATACCGGCCTCCAAACTCCCCTTATAGCCGGTCCAACACACGCCTGAAAAAACGCACGCCTGAAAAAAAATACCGGCCTCCAACCTCCCCTTATAGCCGATCCAACAAACGCCTAAACAATAAAATACCAGCCTCCAACCTCCCCTTGTAGCCAGTCCAACACATGCCTGAAAAAAAACAGCCTCAAACCTCCCCTTATAGCCGGCCCAACACACGCCTGAAAAAAATGCACGCCTGAAAAAAAATACCGGCCTCCAACCTCCCCTTATAGCTGGTCCAACACACGCCTGAAAAAAACGCACGCCTGAAAAAAAATACCGGCCTCCAACCTCCCCTTATAGCTGGTCCAACACACGCCTGAAAAAAATGCACGCCTGAAAAAAACTACCGGCCTCCAACCTCCCCTTATAGCTGGTCCAACACGCACCTGAAAAAATCGCACGCCTTTAAAAAAAATACCGTCCTCCGACCTCTCCTCATAGCCCGTGCAACACACGCCTAAAAAATACCAGCCTCCAACCTCCCCTTATAGCCGGTCCAACGTATGCCTAAAAAAAATACCAGCCTCCAACCTCCCCTCATAGCCGGTCCAACACACGCCTGAAAAAAAAAATACCGGCCTCCAATCTCTCCATTAGCCGGTCCAACACATGCCTGAGAAAACGCACGCCTGAAAAAAGAAATACCGGCTTCCAACCTCCCCTTATAGGGGGAACCAACGCACGCCTAAAAAAAAAATACCGGCCTCCAACCTCCCCTTATAGCCGGTCCAACGTACGCCTAAAAAAATATTCCGGCCTCCAACCTCCACTTATCAGCTATAAGTGGAGGTTGGAGGCCGGAATTTTTTTAAGCGTAAGTTGGACCGGCTATAAGGGGAGGTTGGAGGCTGGTATATCTTTTCAGGCGTGTGTTGGACCCACTATAAAGGGAGGTTGGAGGCCGGTATTCTTTTTTTTCAGGCGTGCGTTTTTTCATACGTGTGTTGAACCGGCTAATTAGGTCCAACACACGCCTGAAAAAAGATACCGGCCTTTAACCTCCCCTTATAGCCGGTCCAACACATGTCTGAAATAAACTCACGCCTGGAAAAAAAAATACCGGCCTTCAACCTCCCCTCACAGCCGGTCCAACACACGCCTGAAAAAAAATTACCGGCCTCCAACCTCCCCTTATAGCCAGTCCAACACACGCCTGAAAAAAAATACCGGCATCCAACCTCCCCTCATAGCCGGTCCAACACACTCCTGAAAAAAAATACCGGCCTCCAACCTCCCCTTATAGCCAGTCCAACACACGCCTGAAAAAACGCACGCCTGAAAAAAAACAATACCGCCTCCAACCTCCCCTTATAGCGAGTCCAACACACGCCTGAAAAAAATACCGGCCTCCAACCTCCCCTCATAGCCGGTCCAACACACTCCTGAAAAAAAAATACCAGCCTCCAACCTCCCCTTATAGCCGGTCCAGCGTACGCCTAAAAAAAAATACCAGCCTCCAACCTCCCCTCATAGCCGGTCCAACACACGCCTGAAAAAAAAATACCGGCCTCCGATCTCTCCATTAGCCGGTCCAACACACGCCTGAAAAAACGCACGCCTGAAAAAATAAATACCGGCTTCCAACCTCCCCTTATAGCGGGAGCCAACACACGCCTAAAAAAAAATACCGGCCTCCAACCTCCCCTTATAGCCGGTCCAACACACACCTGAAAAAACGCACGCCTGAAAAAAATACCGGCCTCCAACCTCCCCTTATAGCCGGTCCAACACACGCCTGAAAAAAAATACCAGCCTCCAACCTCCCCTTATAACCGGTCCAACACACGCCTTAACAAAAAAATACCGGCCTCCTACCTCCCCTTATAGCCGGTCCAACACACGCCTGAAAAAAAACGCACGCCTCAAAAAAAATACCGGCCTCCAACCTCCCCTTATACCCGGTCCAACACACGCCTAAACAAAAAAATACCGGCCTCCAACCTCCCCTTATAGCCGGTCCAACAAACACCTGAAAAAACGCACGCCTGAAAAAAATACCGGCCTCCAACCTCCCCTTATAGCCGGTCCAACACACGCTTAAACAAAAAATACTTGCCTCCAACCTCCCCTTATAGACGGTCCAACGTACGCCTAAAAAAATATTCTGGCCTCCAACCTCCACTTATCAGCTATAAGTGGAGGTTGGAGGCCGGCATTTTTTTTAGGCGTACGTTGGACCGGCTATAAGGGGAGGTTGGAGGCTGGTATATCTTTTCAGGTGTGTGTTGGACCCACTATAAAGGGAGGTTGGAGGCCGGTATTCTTTTTTTCAGGCGTGCGTTTTTTCATACGTGTGTTGAACAGGCTAATTAGGTCCAACACACGCCTGAAAAAAAATACCGGCCTCCAACCGCCCCTTATAGCCGGTCAGACACACGCCTGAAAAAATGCACGCCTGAAAATAATACCGGCCTCCAACCTCCCCTTATAGCCGGTCCAGCACACGCCTAAACAAAAAATTACCGGCCTCCAACCTCCCCTTATAGCCGGTCTAACACACACCTGAAAAAACGCACTCCTGAAAAAAATACCGGCCTCCAACCTCCCCTTATAGCCGGTCCAACACACGCCTAAACAAAAAAATACCTGCCTCCAACCTCCCCTTATAGACGGTCCAACACACGCCTGAAAATAAACATCCTCCAACCTCCCCTTATAGCCGGTCCAACACACGCCTGAAAAAAAATAGCAGCCTCCAACCTCCCCTTATAGCCGGTCCAACACAAGCCTTAACAAAAAAATACCGGCCTCCTACCTCCCCTTATAGCCGGTCCAACACACGCCTGAAAAAAACGCACGCCTCAAAAAAATACCAGCCTCCAACCTCCCCTTATACCGGTCCAACACATGCCTAAGCAAAAAAATACCGGCCTCCAACCTCCCCTTATAGCCGGTCCAACACACACCTGAAAAAACGCACGCCTAAAAAAAAATACCGGCCTCCACCTCCCCTTATAGCTGGCCCAACACACACCTAAACAAAAAATACTTGCCTCCAACCTCCCCTTATAGACGGTCCAACACACGCCTGAAAAAAATGCACGCCTAAAAAAAAATACCGGCCTCCAACCTCCCCTTATAGCCGGTCCAACACATGCCTAAAAAAATACCGGCCTCCAACCTCCCCTTATAGCCGGTCCAACACACGCCTAAAAAAAACGCACGCCTGAAAAAAATACCGGCCTCCAACCTCCCCTTATAGCCGGTCCAACACACGCCTGAAAAAAACGCACGCCTGAAAAAAAATACCGGTCTCCAACCTCCCCTTATATCTGGTCCAACACACGCCTGAAAAAACACACGCCTGAAAAAAGAGAATACCGTCCTCCAAACTCCCCTTATAGTGGGTCCAACACACGCCTGAAAAAAATACCGGCCTCCAACCTCCCCTCATAGCCGGTCCAACACACGCCTAAAAAAATGCACGCCTGATTAAAAGAATACCGGCCTCCAACCTCCCCTCATAGCAGGTCCAACACACGCCTGAAAAAAAATACCCGCCTCCAACCTCCCCTTATACCAGGTCCAACACACACCTAAACAAAAAAATACCAGCCTCATACTTCCCCTTATATTCGGTCCAACACACGCCTGAAAAAAATGCACGCCTGAAAAAAATACCGGCCTCCAACCTCCCCTTATAGCCGGTCCAACACACGCCTAAAAAAATACCGGCCTCCAACCTCCCCTTATAGCCGGTTCAACGCACGCCTGAAAAAAAAATACCGGCCTCCAACCTCCCCTTATATCTGGTCCAACACACGCCTGAAAAAACACACGCCTGAAAAAAAGAATACCGTCCTCCAAACTCCCCTTATAGTGGGTCCAACACACGCCTGAAAAAAATACCGGCCTCCAACCTCCCCTTATAGCCGGTCCAACACACGCCTATACAAAAAATACTTGCCTCCAACCTCCCCTTATAGACGGTCCAACACACGCCTGAAAAAAAACGGCCTCCAACCTCCCCTTATAGCCGGTCCAACACACGCCTGAAAAAAATGCACGCCTGAAAAAAAATACCGGCCTCCAACCTCCCCTTATAGCTGGTCCAGCACACGCCTGAAAAAAAATACCGACATCCAACCTCCCCTTATAGCTGGTCCAACACACGCCTAAAAAAAACGCACGCCTAAAAAAAATACTGGTCTCCAACCTCCCCTTATACCCGGTCCAACACACGCCTAAACAAAAAAATACCAGCCTCATACTTCCCCTTATATTCGGTCTAACACACGCCTGAAAAAAATGCACGCCTGAAAAAAATACCGGCCTCCAACCTCCACTTATAGCCGGTCCAACACACGCCTGAAAAAACAAATAGCAGCCTCCAACCTACCCTTATAGCCGGTCCAACACATGCCTGAAAAAAAATAACGGCCTCCAACCCCTCCTTACAGCTGGTCCAACACACGCCTGAAAAAAACACACGCCTGAAAAAAAATACCGGCCCCCAACCTCCCCTCAAAGCAGGTCCAACACACGCCTAAACAAAAAAATACCGGCCTCCAACCTCCCCTTATAGCCGGTCCAACACACGCCTGAAAAAACGCACGCCTGAAAAAAAATACCGGCCTCCAACCTCCCCTTATAGCCACTCCAACACACGCCTAAACAAAAAAATACCGGCCTCCAACCTCCCCTTATAGCCAGTCCAACACATGCCTGAAAAAAAAACGGCCTCAAACCTCCCCTTATAGCTGGTCCAACACACACCTGAAAAAAATACCAACCTCCCCTTATAGCCTGAAAAAACACCCCTGAAAAAAACGCACGCCTGAAAAAAAATACCGGCCTCCAACCTCCCTTTATAGCTGGTCCAACACACGCCTGAAAAAACCGCACGCCTGAAAAAAATACCAGCCTCCAACCTCCCCTTATAGCTGGTCCAACACACGCCTGAAAAAAAATACCGACATCCAACCTCCCCTTATAGCCGGTCCAACACACGCCTAAAAAAAACGCACGCCTAAAAAAAATACCGGTCTCCAACCTCCCCTTATAGCTGGTCCAACACACGCCTAAACAAAAAAATACCAGCCTCATACTTCCCCTTATATTCGGTCCAACACACGCCTGAAAAAAATGCACGCCTGAAAAAAATACCGGCCTCCAACCTCCCCTTATAGCCGGTTCAACGCACGCCTGAAAAAAAATACCGGCCTCCAACCTCCCCTTATATCTGGTCCAACACACGCCTGAAAAAACACACGCCTGAAAAAAAAGAATACCGTCCTCCAAACTCCCCTTATAGTGGGTCCAACACACGCCTGAAAAAAATACCGGCCTCCAACCTCCCCTCATAGCCGGTCCAACACACGCCTAAAAAAATGCACGCCTGATTAAAAGAATACCGGCCTCCAACCTCCCCTCATAGCCGGTCCAATACACGCCTGAAAAAAAATGCCCGCCTCCAACCTCCCCTTATACCCGGTCCAACACACGCCTAAACAAAAAATACCTGCCTCTAACCTCCCATTATAGCCGGTCCAACACACGCCTAAACAAAAAAATACCGGCCTCCAACCTCCCCTTATAGCCGGTCCAACACACGCCTGAAAAAACGCACGCCTGAAAAAAAATACCGGCCTCCAACCTCCCCTTATAGCCGGTCCAACACACGCCTAAACAAAAAAATACCGGCCTCCAACCTCCCCTTATAGCCAGTCCAACACATGCCTGAAAAAAAATACCCCTCTCCAACCTCCCCTTATAGCCGGTCCAACACACGCCTGAAAAAAAATAGCAGCCTCCAACCTACCCTTATAGCCGGTCCAACACACGCCTGAAAAAAAATAACGGCCTCCAACCTCTCCCTACAGCTGGTCCAACACACGCCCGAAAAAAACTCACGCCTGAAAAAAAAATACCGGCCTCCAACCTCCCCTCAAAGCAGGTCCAACACACGCCTGAAATAAACGTACACCTGGAAAAAATACCAGCCTCCAACCTCCCCTTATAGCTGGTCCAACACATGCCTGAAAAAAAACGGCCTCAAACCTCCCCTTATAGCCGGCCCAACACATGCCTGAAAAAAATGCACGCCTGAAAAAAAATACCGGCCTCCAACCTCCCCTTATATCTGGTCCAAAACACGCCTGAAAAGACACACGCCTGAAAAAAAAATACCGGCCTCCAACCTCCCCTCATAGCCGGTCCAACACACGCCTAAAAAAATGCACGCCTGATTGAAAGAATACCGGCCTCCAACCTCCCCGCATAGCCGGTTCAATGCACGCCTGAAAAAAAAATACCGGCCTCCAACCTCCCCTTATATCTGCTCCAACACACGCCTGAAAAAACACACGCCTGAAAAAAAAGAATACCGTCCTTCAAACTCCCCTTATAGTGGGTCCAACACACGCCTAAAAAAATACCGGCCTCCAACCTCCCCTTATAGCCGGTTCAACGCACGCCTAAAAAAATACCGGCCTCCAACCTCCCCTTATAGCCGGTTCAACGCACGCCTGAAAAAAAATACCGGCCTCCAACCTCCCCTCATAGCCGGTCCAACACA
Organism: Rana muscosa; assembly: GCA_029206835.1. Classification (NCBI taxonomy): domain Eukaryota; kingdom Metazoa; phylum Chordata; class Amphibia; order Anura; family Ranidae; genus Rana; species Rana muscosa. The sequence continues at coordinate 633,154,519 of CM055117.1, read as the reverse complement.
CGCCTAAAAAAATGCACGCCTGATTAAAAGAATACCGGCCTCCAACCTCCCCTCATAGCCGGTCCAACACACGCCTGAAAAAAAATGCCCGCCTCCAACCTCCCCTTATACCCGGTCCAACACACGCCTAAACAAAAAATACCTGCCTCTAACCTCCCATTATAGCCGGTCCAACACACGCCTAAACAAAAAAAAACGGCCTCCAACCTCCCCTTATAGCCGGTCCAACACACGCCTGAAAAAACGCACGCCTGAAAAAAAATACCGGCCTCCAACCTCCCCTTATAGCCGGTCCAACACACGCCTAAACAAAAAAAAACCGGCCTCCAACCTCCCCTTATAGCCAGTCCAACACACGCCTGAAAAAAAATACCCGCCTCCAACCTCCCCTTATAGCCGGTCCAACACACGCCTGAAAAAAAATGCCCGCCTCCAACCTCCCCTTATACCCGGTCCAACACACGCCTAAACAAAAAATACCTGCCTCTAACCTCCCATTATAGCCGGTCCAACACACGCCTAAACAAAAAAAAAACGGCCTCCAACCTCCCCTTATAGCCGGTCCAACACACGCCTGAAAAAACGCACGCCTGAAAAAAAATACCGGCCTCCAACCTCCCCTTATAGCCGGTCCAACACACGCCTAAACAAAAAAATACCGGCCTCCAACCTCCCCTTATAGCCAGTCCAACACACGCCTGAAAAAAAATACCCCCCTCCAACCTACCCTTATAGCCGGTCCAACACACGCCTGAAAAAAAATAGCAGCCTCCAACCTACCCTTATAGCCGGTCCAACACACGCCTGAAAAAAAAATACCGGCCTCCAACCTCCCCTCAAAGCAGGTCCAACACACGCCTGAAATAAACGTACACCTGAAAAAAATACCAGCCTCCAACCTCCCCTTATAGCTGGTCCAACACACGCCTAAACAGAAGAATACCGGCCTCCAATCTCCCCTTATAGCCGGTCCAACACACGCCTGAAAAAACGCACGCCTGAAAAAAAATACCGGCCTCCAACCTCCCCTTATAGCCGGTCCAACACACGCCTAAACAAAAAAATACCGGCCTCCAACCTCCCCTTATAGCCAGTCCAACACATGCCTGAAAAAAAATGGCCTCAAACCTCCCCTTATAGCCGGCCCAACACACGCCTGAAAAAAATGCACGCCTGAAAAAAAATACCGGCCTCCAACCTCCCCTTATATCTAGTCCAACACACGCCTGAAAAAAAAAATACCGGCCTCCAACCTCCCCTCATAGCCGGTCCAACACACGCCTAAAAAAATGCACGCCTGATTAAAAGAATACCGGCCTCCAACCTCCCCGCATAGCCGGTTCAATGCACGCCTGAAAAAAAAATACTGGCCTCCAACCTCCCCTTATATCTGGTCCAACACACGCCTGAAAAAACACACGCCTGAAAAAAAAGAATACCGTCCTCCAAACTCCCCTTATAGTGGGTCCAACACACGCCTGAAAAAAATACCAGCCTCCAACCTCCCCTCATAGCCGGTCCAACACACGCCTAAAAAAATGCACGCCTGATTAAAAGAATACCGGCCTCCAACCTCCCCTCATAGCCGGTCCAACACACGCCTGAAAAAAAATACCCGCCTCCAACCTCCCCTTATAGCCGGTCCAACACACGCCTGAAAAAAATAGCAGCCTCCAACCTACCCTTATAGCCGGTCCAACACACGCCTGAAAAAAAATAACGGCCTCCAACCTCTCCCTACAGCTGGTCCAACACACGCCTGAAAAAAACTCACGCCTGAAAAAAGAAATACCGGCCTCCAACCTCCCCTCAAAGCAGGTCCAACACACGCCTGAAATAAACGTACACCTGACAAAAATACCAGCCTCCAACCTCCCCTTATAGCTGGTCCAACACACGCCTAAAAAAAAAATACCGGCCTCCAATCTCCCCTTATAGCCGGTCCAACACACGCCTAAACAAAAAAATACCGGGGTCCAACCTCCCCTTATAGCCGGCCCAACACACGCCTGAAAAAAATACACGCCAGAAAAAAAATACCGGCCTCCAACCTCCCCTTATATCTGGTCCAACACATGCCTGAAAAAACACACGCCTGAAAAAAAAAATACCGGCCTCCAACCTCCCCTCATAGCCGGTCCAACACACGCCTAAAAAAAATGCACGCCTGATTAAAAGAATACCGGCCTCCAACCTCCCCTCATAGCCGGTCCAACACACACCTGAAAAAAATACCCACCTCCAACCTCCCCTTATAGCCGGTCCAACACACGCCTGAAAAAAAAATAGCAGCCTCCAACCTACCCTTATAGCCGGTCCAACACACGCCTGAAAAAAAATAACGGCCTCCAACCTCTCCTTACAGCTGGTCCAACACACGCCTGAAAAAAACTCACGCCTGAAAAAAAAATACCGCCTCCAACCTCCCCTCAAAGCACGTCCAACACACGCCTGAAATAAACGTACAGCTGAAAAAAATACCAGCCTCCAACCTCCCCTTATAGCTGGTCCAACACACGCCTAAACAAAAAAATACCAGCCTCCAACCTCCCCTTATAGCCGGTCCAACACACGCCTAAGCAAAAAAAATACCGGCCTCCAACCTCCCCTTATAGCCAGTCCAACACACGCCTGAAAAAAAATACCGGCCTCCAACCTCCCCTCATAGCCGGTCCAACACACTCCTGAAAAAAAAATACCGGCCTCCAACCTCCCCTTATAGCCAGTCCAAAACACGCCTGAAAAAACGAACACCTGAAAAAAAATACCGCCCTCCAACCGCCCCTTATAGCCGGTCAGACACACGCCTGAAAAAATGCAAGCCTGAAAAAAATATCGGCCTCCAACCTCCCCTTATAGCCGGTCCAGCACACGCCTAAACAAAAAATTACCGGCCTCCAACCTCCCCTTATAGCCGGTCCAACACACACCTGAAAAAACGCACGCCTGAAAAAAATACCGGCCTCCAACCTCCCCTTATAGCCGGTCCAACACACGCCTAAACAAAAAAATACCTGCCTCCAACCTCCCCTTATAGACGGTCCAACACACGCCTGAAAATAAACGGCCTCCAACCTCCCCTTATAGCCGGTCCAACACACGCCTGAAAAAAAATACCAGCCTCCAACCTCCCTTTATAGCCGGTCCAACACACGCCTTAACAAAAAAATACCGGCCTCCTACCTCCCCTTATAGCCGGTCCAACACACACCTGAAAAAAAATGCACGCCTCAAAAAAAATACCGGCCTCCAACCTCCCCTTATACCTGGTCCAACACACGCCTAAACAAAAAAATACCGGCCTCCAACCTCCCCTTATAGCCGGTCCAACACACACCTGAAAAAACGCACGCCTGAAAAAAATACCGGCCTCCAACCTCCCCTTATAGCCGGTCCAACGTACGCCTAAAAAAATATTCTGGCCTCCAACCTCCACTTATCTGCTATAAGTGGAGGTTGGAGGCGGCATTTTTTTTAGGCGTACGTTGGACCGGCTATAAGGGGAGGTTGGAGGCTGGTATATCTTTTCAGGTGTGTGTTGGACCCACTATAAAGGGAGGTTGGAGGCCGGTATTCTTTTTTTCAGGCGTGCGTTTTTTCATACGTGTGTTGAACAGGCTAATTAGGTCCACCACACGCCTGAAAAAAAAATACCAGCCTCCAACCGCCCCTTATAGCCGGTCCAGCACACGCCTAAACAAAAAATTACCGGCCTCCAACCTCCCCTTATAGCCGGTCCAACACACACCTGAAAAAACGCACGCCTGAAAAAAATACCGGCCTCCAACCTCCCCTTATAGCCAGTCCAACACACGCCTAAACAAAAAAATACCGGCCTCCAACCTCCCCTTATAGCCAGTCCAACACATGCCTGAAAAAAACCGGCCTCAAACCTCCCCTTATAGCTGGCCCAACACACGCCTGAAAAAAATGCACGCCTGAAAAAAAATAACGGCCTCCAACCTCCCCTTATAGCTGGTCCAACACACACCTGAAAAAAAATACCAACCTCCCCTTATAGCCTGAAAAAACACCCATGAAAAAAACGCACGACTGAAAAAAAATACCGGCCTCCAACCTCCCCCTATAGCTGGTCCAACACACGCCTGAAAAAAACGCATGCCTGAAAAAAAATACCAGCCTCCAACCTCCCCTTATAGCTGGTCCAACACACGCCTAAACAAAAAAATACTGGCCCCCATCTCCCCTTATAGCCGGTCCAACACACGCCTGAAAAAAATGCACGACTGAAAAAAAATATCGGCCTCCAACCTCACCTTATAGCCGGTGCAACGCACGCCTAAAAAAATACCGGCCTCCAACCTCCCCTTATAGCCGGTTCAACGCACGTCTGAAAAAAACAATACTGGCCTCCAACCTCCCCTAATAGCCGGTCCAACACGCAACTGAAAAAATCGCACGCCTTTAAAAAAAATACCAACCTCCGACCTCTCCTCATAGGCCGTCCAACACACGCCTAAAAAAAAATACCGGTCTCATACTTCCCTTATATTCGGTCCAACACACGCCTAAAAAAATACCGGCCTCCAACCTCCCCTTATAGCCGGTTCAACGCACGCCTGAAAAAAAATACCGGCTTCCAACCTCCCCTCATAGCCGGTCCAACACACGCCTAAAAAAATGCACGCCTGATTAAAAGAATACCGGCCTCCAACCTCCCCTCATAGCCGGTCCAACACACGCCTGAAAAAAATGCCAGCCTCTAACCTCCCCTTATACCCGGTCCAACACACGCCTAAACAAAAAATACCTGCCTCTAACCTCCCATTATAGCCGGTCCAACACACGCCTAAACAAAAAATACCGGTCTCATACTTCCCTTATATTCGGTCCAACACACGCCTGAAAAAAATGCACGCCTGAAAAAAAATACCGGCCTCCAACCTCCCCTTATAGCCGGTCCAACACACGCCTAAAAAAATACCGGCCTCCAACCTTCCCTTATAGCCGGTTCAACGCACGCCTGAAAAAAAATACCGGCCTCCAACCTCCCCTTATAGGGGGTCCAACACACGCCTGAAAAAAATACCGGCCTCCAACCTCCCCTCATAGCCGGTCCAACACACGCCTAAAAAAATGCACGCCTGATTAAAAGAATACCGGCCTCCAACCTCCCCTCATAGCCGGTCCAACACACGCCTGAAAAAAATACCCGCCTCCAACCTCCCCTTATAGCCGGTCCAACACACGCCTGAAAAAAAATAGCAGCCTCCAACCTATCCTTATAGCCGGTCCAACACACGCCTGAAAAAAAATAACGGCCTCCAACCTCTCCCTACAGCTGGTCCAACACACGCCCGAAAAAAACTCACGCCTGAAAAAAAAATACCGGCCTCCAACCTCCCCTCAAAGCAGGTCCAACACACGCCTGAAATAAACGTACACCTGAAAAAAATACCAGCCTCCAACCTCCCCTTATAGCTGGTCCAACACACGCCTAAACAGAAAAATACCGGCCTCCAATCTCCCCTTATAGCCGGTCCAACACACGCCTGAAAAAACGCACGCCTGAAAAAAAATACCGTCCTCCAACCTCCCCTTATAGCCGGTCCAACACACGCCTAAACAAAAAAATACCGGCCTCCAACCTCCCCTTATAGCCAGTCCAACACATGCCTGAAAAAAAATACCCGCCTCCAACCTCCCCTTATAGCCGGTCCAACACACGCCTGAAAAAAAATAGCAGCCTCCAACCTACCCTTATAGCCGGTCCAACACACGCCTGAAAAAAAATAACGGCCTCCAACCTCTCCCTACGGCTGGTCCAACACACGCCCGAAAAAAACTCACGCCTGAAAAAAAAATACCGGCCTCCAACCTCCCCTCAAAGCAGGTCCAACACACGCCTGAAATAAACGTACACCTGAAAAAAATACCAGCCTCCAACCTCCCCTTATAGCTGGTCCAACACACGCCTAAACAGAAAAATACCGGCCTCCAATCTCCCCTTATAGCCGGTCCAACACACGCCTGAAAAAACGCACACCTGAAAAAAAATACCGGCCTCCAACCTCCCCTTATAGCTGGTCCAACACACGCCTAAACAAAAAAATACCTGCCTCCAACCTCCCCTTATAGACGGCCCAACACACGCCTGAAAAAAATGCATGCCTGAAAAAAAATACCGGCCTCCAACCTCCCCTTATATCTGGTCCAACACACGCCTGAAAAAACACACGCCTGAAAAAAAAGAATACCGTCCTCCAAACTCCCCTTATAGTGGGTCCAACACACGCCTGAAAAAAATACCGGCCTCCAACCTCCCCTCATAGCCGGTCCAACACACGCCTAAAAAAAATGCACGCCTGATTAAAAGAATACCGGCCTCCAACCTCCCCTCATAGCCGGTCCAACACACGCCTGAAAAAAAATACCCGCCTCCAACCTCCCCTTATAGCCGGTCCAACACACGCCTGAAAAAAATAGCAGCCTCCAACCTACCCTTATAGCCGGTCCAACACACGCCTGAAAAAAAATAACAGCCTCCAACCTCTCCCTACAGCTGGTCCAACACACGCCTGAAAAAAACTCACGCCTGAAAAAAGAAGTACCAGCCTCCAACCTCCCCTCAAAGCAGGTCAAACACACGCCTGAAATAAACGTACACCTGAAGAAAATACCAGCCTCCAACCTCCCCTTATAGCTGGTCCAACACGCGCCTAAAAAAAAAATACCGGCCTCCAATCTCCCCTTATAGCCGGTCCAACACACGCCTGAAAAAACGCACGCCTGAAAAAAAATACCGGCCTCCAACCTCCCCTTATAGCCAGTCCAACACATGCCTGAAAAAAAAACGGCCTCAAACCTCCTCTTATAGCCGGCCCAACACACGCCTGAAAAAAATACACGCCAGAAAAAAAATACCGGCCTCCAACCTCCCCTTATATCTGGTCCAACACACGCCTGAAAAAACACACGCCTGAAAAAAAAATACCGGCCTCCAACCTCCCCTCATAGCCGGTCCAACACACGCCTAAAAAAATGCACGCCTGATTAAAAGAATACCGGCCTCCAACCTCCCCTCATAGCCGGTCCAACACACACCTGAAAAAAATAATGGCCTCCAACCTCTCCTTACAGCTGGTCCAACACACGCCTGAAAAAAACTCACGCCTGAAAAAAAAATACCGGCCTCCAACCTCCCCTCAAAGCAGGTCCAACACACGCCTGAAATAAACGTACAGCTGAAAAAAATACCAGCCTCCAACCTCCCCTTATAGCTGGTCCAACACACGCCTAAACAAAAAAATACCAGCCTCCAACCTCCCCTTATAGCCGGTCCAACACACGCCTAAACAAAAAAATACCGGCCTCCAACCTCCCCTTATAGCCAGTCCAACACACGCCTGAAAAAAAATACCGGCCTCCAACCTCCCCTTATAGCCAGTCCAAAACACGCCTGAAAAAACGCACGCCTGAAAAAAAATACCGCCCTCCAACCGCCCCTTATAGCCGGTCAGACACACGCCAGAAAAAATGCACGCCTGAAAAAAATATCGGCCTCCAACCTCCCCTTATAGCCGGTCCAGCACACGCCTAAACAAAAAATTACCGGCCTCCAACCTCCCCTTATAGCCGGTCCAACACACACCTGAAAAAACGCACGCCTGAAAAAAATACCGGCCTCCAACCTCCCCTTATAGCTGGTCCAACACACGCCTAAACAAAAAAATACCTGCCTCCAACCTCCCCTTATAGACGGTCCAACACACGCCTGAAAATAAACGGCCTCCAACCTCCCCTTATAGCCGGTCCAACACACGCCTGAAAAAAAATACCAGCCTCCAACCTCCCCTTATAGCCGGTCCAACACACGCCTTAACAAAAAAATACCGGCCTCCTACCTCCCCTTATAGCCAGTCCAACACACGCCTGAAAAAAAACGCACACCTCAAAAAAAATACCGGCCTCCAACCTCCCCTTATAGTCGGTCCAACACACGCCTAAACAAAAAATACTTGCCTCCAACCTCCCCTTATAGACGGTCCAACGTACGCCTAAAAAAATATTCTGGCCTCCAACCTCCACTTATCAGCTATAAGTGGAGGTCGTAGGCCGGAATTTTTTTTAGGCGTACGTTGGACCGGCTATAAGGGGAGGTTGGAGGCTGGTATATCTTTTCAGGTGTGTGTTGGACCCACTATAAAGGGAGGTTGGAGGCCGGTATTCTTTTTTTCAGGCGTGCGTTTTTTCATACGTGTGTTGAACAGGCTAATTAGGTCCAACACACGCCTGAAAAAAATACCGGCCTCCAACCGCCCCTTATAGCCGGTCAGACACATGCCTGAAAAAATGCACGCCTGAAAAAAATACCGGCCTCCAACCTCCCCTTATAGCCGGTCCAGCACACGCCTAAACAAAAAATTACCGGCCTCCAACCTCCCCTTATAGACGGTCCAACACACGCCTGAAAATAAACGGCCTCCAACCTCCCCTTATAGCCGGTCCAACACACGCCTGAAAAAAAATAGCAGCCTCCAACCTCCCCTTATAGCCGGTCCAACACACGCCTTAACAAAAAAATACCGGCCTCCTACCTCCCCTTATAGCCGGTCCAACACACGCCTGAAAAAAACGCACGCCTCAAAAAAAATACCGGCCTCCAACCTCCCCTTATACCGGTCCAACACACGCCTAAACAAAAAAATACCGGCCTCCAACCTCCCCTTATAGCCGGTCCAACACACACCTGAAAAAACGCACGCCTAAAAAAAAATACCGGCCTCCAACCTCCCCTTATAGCTGGCCCAACACACACCTAAACAAAAAATACTTGCCTCCAACCTCCCCTTATAGACGGTCCAACACACGCCTGACAAAAATGCACGCCTGAAAAAAAAATACCGGCCTCCAACCTCCCCTTATAGCCGGTCCAACACACGCCTAAAAAAATACCGGCCTCCAACCTCCCCTTATAGCCGGTCCAACACACGCCTAAAAAAACGCACGCCTGAAAAAAATACCGGTCTCCAACCTCCCCTTATATCTGGTCCAACACACGCCTGAAAAAACACACACCTGAAAAAAGAGAATACCGTCCTCCTAAAAAAATGCACGCCTGATTAAAAGAATACCGGCCTCCAACCTCCCCTCATAGCCGGTCCAACACAGGCCTGAAAAAAAATACCCGCCTCCAACCTCCCCTTATACCTGGTCCAACACACACCTAAACAAAAAAATACCAGCCTCATACTTCCCCTTATATTCGGTCCAACACACGCCTGAAAAAAATGCACGCCTGAAAAAAATACCGGCCTCCAACCTCCCCTTATAGCCGGTCCAACACACGCCTAAAAAAACACACGCCTGAAAAAATGCACGCCTGATTAAAAGAATACCGGCCTCCAACCTCCCCTCATAGCCGGTCCAACACATGCCTGAAAAAAATACCCGCCTCCAACCTCCCCTTATACCCGGTCCAACACACGCCTAAACAAAAAAATACCGGCCTCCAACCTCCCCTTATAGCCCGTCCAACACACACCTGAAAAAACGCACGCCTGAAAAAAATACCGGCCTCCAACCTCCCCTTATAGCCGATCCAACACATGCCTAAACAAAAAATACTTGCCTCCAACCTCCCCTTATAGACGGTCTAACACACGCCTGAAAAAAAACGGGCTCCAACCTCCCCTTATAGCCGGTCCAACACACGCCTGAAAAAAATGCACGCCTGAAAAAAAATACCGGCCTCCAACCTCCCCTTATAGCTGGTCCAGCACACGCCTGAAAAAAATACCGACATCCAACCTCCCCTTATAGCCGGTCCAACACACGCCTAAAAAAACGCACGCCTAAAAAAAATACTGGTCTCCAACCTCCCCTTATAGCCGGTCCAACACACGCCTAAACAAAGAAATACCAGCCTCATACTTCCCCTTATATTCGGTCCAACACACGCCTGAAAAAAATGCACGCCTGAAAAAAATACCGGCCTCCAACCTCCCCTTATAGCCGGTCCAACACACGCCTAAAAAAATACCGGACTCCAACCTCCCCTTATAGCCGGTTCAACGCACGCCTGAAAAAAAATACCGGCCTCCAACCTCCCCTTATATCTGGTCCAACACACGCCTGAAAAAACACACGCGTGAAAAAAAGTATACCGTCCTCCAAACTCTCCTTATAGTGGGTCCAACACACGCCTGAAAAAAATACCGGCCTCCAACCTCCCCTCATAGCCGGTCCAACACACGCCTAAAAAAATGCATGCCTGATTAAAAGAATACCGGCCTCCAACCTCCCCTCATAGCCGGTCCAACACAGGCCTGAAAAAAAATACCCGCCTCCAACCTCCCCTTATACCCGGTCCAACACATGCCTAAACAAAAAAAATACCGGCCTCTAACCTCCCTTTATAGCCGGTCCAACACACGCCTAAACAAAAAAATACCGGCCTCCAACCTCCCCTTATAGCCGGTCCAACACACACCTGAAAAAACGCACGCCTGAAAAAAATACCGGCCTCCAACCTCCCCTTATAGCCGGTCCAACACACGCCTAAACAAAAAATACTTGCCTCCAACCTCCCCTTATAGACGGTCCAACACACGCCTGAAAAAATAACGGCCTCCAACCTCCCCTTATAGCCGGTCCAACACACACCTAAAAAAATGCACGCCTGATTAAAAGAATACCGGCCTCCAACCTCCCCTCATAGCCTGTCCAACACACGCCTGAAAAAAATACCCGCCTCCAACCTACCCTTATAGCCGGTCCAACACATGCCTGAAAAAAAATAACGGCCTCCAACCTCTCCTTACAGCTGGTCCAACACACGCCTGAAAAAAACACACGCCTGAAAAAAAATACCGGCCCCCAACCTCCCCTCAAAGCAGGTCCAACACACGCCTGAAATAAACGTACACCTGAAAAAAATACCAGCTTCCAACCTCCCCTTATAGCTGGTCCAACACACGCCTGAAAAAACGCACGCCTGAAAAAAAAAACGCCCTCCAACCTCCCCTTATAGCCGGTCCAACACACGCCTAAACAAAAAAATACCGGCCTCCAACCTCCCCTTATAGCTGGCCCAACACACGCCTGACAAAAATGCACGCCTGAAAAAAAAATACCGGCCTCCAACCTCCCCTTATAGCTGGTCCAACACACACCTGAAAAAAAATACCAACCTCCCCTTATAGCCTGAAAAAACACCCCTGAAAAAAACGCACGCCTGAAAAAAATACCGGCCTCCAACCTCCCCTTATAGCCGGTCCAACACACGCCTGAAAAAAACGCACGCCTGAAAAAAAATACCGGTCTCCAACCTCCCCTTATATCTGGTCCAACACACGCCTGAAAAAACACACACCTGAAAAAAGAGAATACCGTCCTCCAAACTCCCCTTATAGTGGGTCCAACACACGCCTGAAAAAAATACCGGCCTCCAACCTCCCCTCATAGCCGGTCCAACACACGCCTAAAAAAATGCACGCCTGATTAAAAGAATACCGGCCTCCAACCTCCCCTCATAGCCGGTCCAACACAGGCCTGAAAAAAAATACCCGCCTCCAACCTCCCCTTATACCCGGTCCAACACACACCTAAACAAAAAAATACCAGCCTCATACTTCCCCTTATATTCGGTCCAACACACGCCTGAAAAAAATGCACGCCTGAAAAAAATACCGGCCTCCAACCTCCCCTTATAGCCGGTCCAACACACGCCTAAAAAAATACCGGCCTCCAACCTCCCCTTATAGCCGGTTCAACGCACGCCTGACAAAAAAAATACCGGCCTCCAACCTCCCCTTATATCTGGTCCAACACACGCCTGAAAAAACACACGCCTAAAAAGTATACCGTCCTCCAAACTCTCCTTATAGTGGGTCCAACACACGCCTGAAAAAAATACCGGCCTCCAACCTCCCCTCATAGCCGGTCCAACACACGCCTAAAAAAATGCACGCCTGATTAAAAGAATACCGGCCTCCAACCTCCCCTCATAGCCTGTCCAACACAGGCCTGAAAAAAAAATACCCGCCTCCAACCTCCCCTTATACCCGGTCCAACACATGCCTAAACAAAAAAAATACCGGCCTCTAACCTCCCCTTATATCCGGTCCAACACACGCCTAAACAAAAAAATACCGGCCTCCAACCTCCCCTTATAGCCGGTCCAACACACACCTGAAAAAACGCACGCCTGAAAAAAATACCGGCCTCCAACCTCCCCTTATAGCCGGTCCAACACACGCCTAAACAAAAAATACTTGCCTCCAACCTCCCCTTATAGACGGTCCAACACACGCCTGAAAAAATAACGGCCTCCAACCTCCCCTTATAGCCGGTCCAACACACGCCTAAAAAAATGCACGCCTGATTAAAAGAATACCGGCCTCCAACCTCCCCTCATAGCCTGTCCAACACACACCTGAAAAAAATACCCGCCTCCAACCTACCCTTATAGCCGGTCCAACACATGCCTGAAAAAAACACACGCCTGAAAAAAATACCAGCCCCCAACCTCCCCTCAAAGCAGGTCCAACACACGCCTGAAATAAATGTACACCTGAAAAAAATACCAGCTTCCAACCTCCCCTTATAGCTGGTCCAACACACGCCTGAAAAAACGCACGCCTGAAAAAAAATACCGGCCTCCAACCTCCCCTTATAGCCGGTCCAACACACGCCTAAACAAAAAAATACCAGCCTCCAACCTCCCCTTATAGCCAGTCCAACACATGCCTGAAAAAAAAACGGCCTCAAACCTCCCCTTATAGCTGGCCCAACACACGCCTGACAAAAATGCACGCCTGAAAAAAAATACCGGCCTCCAACCTCCCCTTATAGCTGGTCCAACACACACCTGAAAAAAAATACCAACCTCCCCTTATAGCCTGAAAAAACACCCCTGAAAAAAACGCACGCCTGAAAAAAAATACCGGCCTCCAACCTCCCTTTATAGCTGGTCCAACACACGCCTGAAAAAAATGCACGCCTGAAAAAAAATACCAGCCTCCAACCTCCCCTTATAGCTGGTCTAACACAAGCCTGAAAAAAAATACCAACATCCAACCTCCCCTTATAGCCGATCCAACACACGCCTAAAAAAAAACGCACGCCTAAAAAAAATACCGGTCTCCAACCTCCCCTTATAGCTGGTCCAACACACGCCTAAACAAAAAAATACCAGCCTCATACTTCCCCTTATATTCGGTCCAACACACGCCTGGAAAAAATGCACGCCTGAAAAAAATACCGGTCTCCAACCTCCCCTTTATAGCCGGTCCAACACACGCCTAAAAAAATACCGGCCTCCAACCTCCCCTTATAGCCGGTTCAACGCACGCCTGAAAAAAAAATACCGGCCTCCAACCTCCCCTTATATCTGGTCCAACACACGCCTGAAAAAACACACGCCTGAAAAAAAAGAATACCGTCCTCCAAACTCCCCTTATAGTGGGTCCAACACACGCCTGAAAAAAATACCGGCCTCCAACCTCCCCTCATAGCCGATCCAACACACGCCTAAAAAAATGCACGCCTGATTAAAAGAATATCGGCCTCCAACCTCCCCTCATAGCCAGTCCAACACACGCCTGAAAAAAAATACCCGCCTCCAACCTCCCCTTATACCCGGTCCAACACACGCCTAAACAAAAAATACCGGCCTCTAACCTCCCATTATAGCCGGTCCAACACACGCCTAAACAAAAAAATACCGGCTTCCAACCTCCCCTTATAGCCGGTCCAACACACGCCTGAAAAAAACGCACGCCTGAAAAAAATACCGGCCTCCAACCTCCCCTTATAGCCGGTCCAACACACGCCTAAACAAAAAAATACCGGCCTCCAACCTCCCCTTATAGCCAGTCCAACACATGACTGAAAAAAAACAGCCTCAAACCTCCCCTTATAGCTGGTCCAACACACACCTGAAAAAAAATACCAACCTCCCCTTATAGCCTGAAAAAACACCCCTGAAAAAAACGCACGCCTGACAAAAAATACCGGCCTCCAACCTCCCCTTATAGCTGGTCCAACACACGCCTGAAAAAAACGCACGCCTGAAAAAAAATACCAGCCTCCAACCTCCCCTTATAGCTGGTCCAACACACGCCTGAAAAAAACACACACGCCTGAAAAAAAATACCGGTCTCCAACCTCCTCTTATAGCTGGTCCAACACAAGCCTAAACAAAAAAATACTGGCCTCCAACCTCCCCTTATAGCCGGTCCAACACACGCCTGAAAAAAATGCACGCCTGAAAAAAAATATCGGCCTCCAACCTCACCTTATAGCCGGTGCAACGCACGCCTAAAAAAATACCGGCCTCCAACCTCCCCTTATAGCCGGTTCAAGGCACGTCTGAAAAAAACAATACCGGCCTCCTACCTCCCCTAATAGCCGGTCCAACACGCAACTGAAAAAATCGCACGCCTTTAAAAAAAATACCAACCTCTGACCTCTCCTCATAGCCCGTCCAACACACGCCTTAAAAAAAAATACCGGCCTCATACTTCCCTTATATTCGGTCCAACACACGCCTGAAAAAAATGCACGCCTGAAAAAAAATACCGGCTTCCAACGTCCCCTTATAGCCGGTCCAACACACGCCTAAAAAAATACCGGCCTCCGACCTTCCCTTCTAGCCGGTTCAACGCACGCCTGAAAAAAAAATACCGGCCTCCAACCTCCCCTTATATCTGGTCCAACACACACCTGAAAAAACACACGCCTGAAAAAAAAGAATACCGTCCTCCAAACTCCCCTTATAGTGGGTCCAACACACGCCTGAAAAAAATACCGGCCTCCAACCTCCCCTCATAGCCGGTCCAACACACGCCTAAAAAAATGCACGCCTGATTAAAAGAATACCGGCCTCCAACCTCCCCTTATAGCCGGTCCAACACACGCCTGAAAAAAATAGCAGCCTCCAACCTCCCCTTATAACCGGTCCAACACACGCCTTAACAAAAAAATACCGGCCTCCTACCTCCCCTTATAGCCGGTCCAACACACGCCTGAAAAAAACTCACGCCTCAAAAAAAATACCGGCCTCCAACCTCCCCTTATACCGGTCCAACACACGCCTAAACAAAAAAATACCGGCCTCCAACCTCCCCTTATAGACGGTCCAACACACGCCTGAAAAAAATGCACGCCTGAAAAAAAATACCGGCCTCCAACCTCCCCTTATAGCCGGTCCAACACACGCCTAAAAAAATACCGGCCTTCAACCTCCCCTTATAGCCGGTCCAACACACGCCTAAAAAAAAACGCACGCCTGAAAAAAATACCGGCCTCCAACCTCCCCTTATATCTGGTCCAACACACGCCTGAAAAAACACGCACCTGAAAAAAGAGAATACCGTCCTCCAAACTCCCCTTATAGTGGGTCCAACACACGCCTGAAAAAAATACCGGCCTCCAACCTCCCCTCATAGCCGGTCCAACACACGCCTAAAAAAATGCACGCCTGATTAAAAGAATACCGGCCTCCAACCTCCCCTCATAGCCGGTCCAACACAGGCCTGAAAAAAAATACCCGCCTCCAACCTCCCCTTATACCCGGTCCAACACACACCTAAACAAAAAATACCAGCCTCATACTTCCCCTTATATTCGGTCCAACACACGCCTGAAAAAATGCACGCCTGAAAAAAATACCGGCCTCCAACCTCCCCTTATAGCCGGTCCAACACACGCCTAAAAAAAAACCGGCCTCCAACCTCCCCTTATAGCCGGTTCAACGCACCCCTGAAAAAAAAATACCGGCCTCCAACCTCCCCTTATATCTGGTCCAACACACGCCTGAAAAAACACACGCCTGAAAAAAAGAATACTGTCCTCCAAACTCCCCTTATAGTGGGTCCAACACACGCCTGAAAAAAATACCGACCTCCAACCTCCCCTCATAGCCGGTCCAACACACGCCTAAAAAAATGCACGCCTGATTAAAAGAATACCGGCCTCCAACCTCCCCTCATAGCCGGTCCAACACATGCCTGAAAAAAATACCCGCCTCCAACCTCCCCTTATACCCGGTCCAACACACGCCTAAACAAAAAAATACCGGCCTCCAACCTCCCCTTATAGCCCGTCCAACACACACCTGAAAAAACGCACGCCTGAAAAAAATACCGGCCTCCAACCTCCCCTTATAGCCGGTCCAACACACGCCTAAACAAAAAATACTTGCCTCCAACCTCCCCTTATAGCCGGTCCAACACACGCCTAAAAAAAACGCACGCCTAAAAAAAATACTGGTCTCCAACCTCCCCTTATAGCCGGTCCAACACACGCCTAAACAAAGAAATACCAGCCTCATACTTCCCCTTATATTCGGTCCAACACACGCCTGAAAAAAATGCACGCCTGAAAAAAATACCGGCCTCCAACCTCCCCTTATAGCCGGTCCAACACACGCCTAAAAAAATACCGGCCTCCAACCTCCCCTTATAGCCGGTTCAACGCACGCCTGAAAAAAAAATACCGGCCTCCAACCTCCCCTTATATCTGGTCCAACACACGCCTGAAAAAACACACGCGTGAAAAAAAGAATACCATCCTCCAAACTCTCCTTATAGTGGGTCCAACACACGCCTGAAAAAAATACCGGCCTCCAACCTCCCCTCATAGCCGGTCCAACACACGCCTAAAAAAATGCACGCCTGATTAAAAGAATACCGGCCTCCAACCTCCCCTCATAGCCGGTCCAACACAGGCCTGAAAAAAAATACCCACCTCCAACCTCCCCTTATACCCGGTCCAACACATGCCTAAACAAAAAAAATACCGGCCTCTAACCTCCCCTTATAGCCGGTCCAACACACACCTGAAAAAACGCACGCCTGAAAAAAATACCGGCCTCCAACCTCCCCTTATAGCCGGTCCAACACACGCCTAAACAAAAAATACTTGCCTCCAACCTCCCCTTATAGACGGTCCAACACACGCCTGAAAAAATAACGGCCTCCAACCTCCCCTAATAGCCGGTCCAACACACGCCTAAAAAAATGCACGCCTGATTAAAAGAATACCGGCCTCCAACCTCCCCTCATAGCCTGTCCAACACACGCCTGAAAAAAATACCCGCCTCCAACCTACCCTTATAGCCGGTCCAACACATGCCTGAAAAAAAATAACGGCCTCCAACCTCTCCTTACAGCTGGTCCAACACACGCCTGAAAAAAACACACGCCTGAAAAAAATACCGGCCCCCAACCTCCCCTCAAAGCAGGTCCAACACACGCCTGAAATAAACGTACATCTGAAAAAAATACCAGCTTCCAACCTCCCCTTATAGCTGGTCCAACACACGCCTGAAAAAACGCACGCCTGTAAAAAAAATACCGGCCTCCAACCTCCCCTTATAGCCGGTCCAACACACGCCTAAACAAAAAAATACCGGCCTCCAACCTCCCCTTATAGCCAGTCCAACACATGCCTGAAAAAAAAACGGCCTCAAACCTCCCCTTATAGCTGGCCCAACACACGCCTGACAAAAATGCACGCCTGAAAAAAAATACCGGCCTCCAACCTCCCCTTATAGCTGGTCCAACACACACCTGAAAAAAATACCAACCTCCCCTTATAGCCTGAAAAAACACCCCTGAAAAAACGCACGCCTGAAAAAAAATACCGGCCTCCAACCTCCCTTTATAGCTGGCCCAACACACGCCTGAAAAAAACGCACGCCTGAAAAAAAATACCGGCCTCCAACCTCCCCTTATAGCTGGTCCAACACACACCTGAAAAAAAATACCAACCTCCCCTTATAGCCTGAAAAAACACCCCTGAAAAAAACGCACGCCTGAAAAAAAATACCGGCCTCCAACCTCCCCTTATAGCTGGTCCAACACACGCCTGAAAAAAACGCACGCCTGAAAAAAAATACCAGCCTCCAACCTCCCCTTATAGCTGGTCCAACACACGCCTGAAAAAAACACACACGCCTGAAAAAAAATACCGGTCTCCAACCTCCTCTTATAGCTGGTCCAACACAAGCCTAAACAAAAAAATACTGGCCTCCAACCTCCCCTTATAGCCGGTCCAACACACGCCTGAAAAAAATGCACGCCTGAAAAAAAATATCGGCCTCCAACCTCACCTTATAGCCGGTGCAACGCACGCCTAAAAAAATACCGGCCTCCAACCTCCCCTTATAGCCGGTTCAAGGCACGTCTGAAAAAAACAATACCGGCCTCCTACCTCCCCTAATAGCCGGTCCAACACGCAACTGAAAAAATCGCACGCCTTTAAAAAAAATACCAACCTCTGACCTCTCCTCATAGCCCGTCCAACACACGCCTTAAAAAAAAATACCGGCCTCATACTTCCCTTATATTCGGTCCAACACACGCCTGAAAAAAATGCACGCCTGAAAAAAAATACCGGCTTCCAACGTCCCCTTATAGCCGGTCCAACACACGCCTAAAAAAATACCGGCCTCCGACCTTCCCTTCTAGCCGGTTCAACGCACGCCTGAAAAAAAAATACCGGCCTCCAACCTCCCCTTATATCTGGTCCAACACACACCTGAAAAAACACACGCCTGAAAAAAAAGAATACCGTCCTCCAAACTCCCCTTATAGTGGGTCCAACACACGCCTGAAAAAAATACCGGCCTCCAACCTCCCCTCATAGCCGGTCCAACACACGCCTAAAAAAATGCACGCCTGATTAAAAGAATACCGGCCTCCAACCTCCCCTTATAGCCGGTCCAACACACGCCTGAAAAAAATAGCAGCCTCCAACCTCCCCTTATAACCGGTCCAACACACGCCTTAACAAAAAAATACCGGCCTCCTACCTCCCCTTATAGCCGGGCCAACACACGCCTGAAAAAAACTCACGCCTCAAAAAAAATACCGGCCTCCAACCTCCCCTTATACCGGTCCAACACACGCCTAAACAAAAAAATACCGGCCTCCAACCTCCCCTTATAGACGGTCCAACACACGCCTGAAAAAAATGCACGCCTGAAAAAAAATACCGGCCTCCAACCTCCCCTTATAGCCGGTCCAACACACGCCTAAAAAAATACCGGCCTTCAACCTCCCCTTATAGCCGGTCCAACACACGCCTAAAAAAAAACGCACGCCTGAAAAAAATACCGGCCTCCAACCTCCCCTTATATCTGGTCCAACACACGCCTGAAAAAACACGCACCTGAAAAAAGAGAATACCGTCCTCCAAACTCCCCTTATAGTGGGTCCAACACACGCCTGAAAAAAATACCGGCCTCCAACCTCTCCTCATAGCCGGTCCAACACACGCCTAAAAAAATGCACGCCTGATTAAAAGAATACCGGCCTCCAACCTCCCCTCATAGCCGGTCCAACACAGGCCTGAAAAAAAATACCCGCCTCCAACCTCCCCTTATACCCGGTCCAACACACACCTAAACAAAAAATACCAGCCTCATACTTCCCCTTATATTCGGTCCAACACACGCCTGAAAAAATGCACGCCTGAAAAAAATACCGGCCTCCAACCTCCCCTTATAGCCGGTCCAACACACGCCTAAAAAAAAACCGGCCTCCAACCTCCCCTTATAGCCGGTTCAACGCACCCCTGAAAAAAAAATACCGGCCTCCAACCTCCCCTTATATCTGGTCCAACACACGCCTGAAAAAACACACGCCTGAAAAAAAGAATACTGTCCTCCAAACTCCCCTTATAGTGGGTCCAACACACGCCTGAAAAAAATACCGACCTCCAACCTCCCCTCATAGCCGGTCCAACACACGCCTAAAAAAATGCACGCCTGATTAAAAGAATACCGGCCTCCAACCTCCCCTCATAGCCGGTCCAACACATGCCTGAAAAAATACCCGCCTCCAACCTCCCCTTATACCCGGTCCAACACACGCCTAAACAAAAAAATACCGGCCTCCAACCTCCCCTTATAGCCCGTCCAACACACACCTGAAAGAACGCACGCCTGAAAAAAATACCGGCCTCCAACCTCCCCTTATAGCCGGTCCAACACACGCCTAAACAAAAAATACTTGCCTCCAACCTCCCCTTATAGCCGGTCCAACACACGCCTAAAAAAAACGCACGCCTAAAAAAAATACTGGTCTCCAACCTCCCCTTATAGCCGGTCCAACACACGCCTAAACAAAGAAATACCAGCCTCATACTTCCCCTTATATTCGGTCCAACACACGCCTGAAAAAAATGCACGCCTGAAAAAAATACCGGCCTCCAACCTCCCCTTATAGCCGGTCCAACACACGCCTAAAAAAATACCGGCCTCCAACCTCCCCTTATAGCCGGTTCAACGCACGCCTGAAAAGAAAATACCGGCCTCCAACCTCCCCTTATATCTGGTCCAACACACGCCTGAAAAAACACACGCGTGAAAAAAAGAATACCATCCTCCAAACTCTCCTTATAGTGGGTCCAACACACGCCTGAAAAAAATACCGGCCTCCAACCTCCCCTCATAGCCGGTCCAACACACGCCTAAAAAAATGCACGCCTGATTAAAAGAATACCGGCCTCCAACCTCCCCTCATAGCCGGTCCAACACAGGCCTGAAAAAAAATACCCACCTCCAACCTCCCCTTATACCCGGTCCAACACATGCCTAAACAAAAAAAATACCGGCCTCTAACCTCCCCTTATAGCCGGTCCAACACACACCTGAAAAAACGCACGCCTGAAAAAAATACCGGCCTCCAACCTCCCCTTATAGCCGGTCCAACACACGCCTAAACAAAAAATACTTGCCTCCAACCTCCCCTTATAGACGGTCCAACACACGCCTGAAAAAATAACGGCCTCCAACCTCCCCTTATAGCCGGTCCAACACACGCCTAAAAAAATGCACGCCTGATTAAAAGAATACCGGCCTCCAACCTCCCCTCATAGCCTGTCCAACACACGCCTGAAAAAAATACCCGCCTCCAACCTACCCTTATAGCCGGTCCAACACATGCCTGAAAAAAAATAACGGCCTCCAACCTCTCCTTACAGCTGGTCCAACACACGCCTGAAAAAAACACACGCCTGAAAAAAATACCGGCCCCCAACCTCCCCTCAAAGCAGGTCCAACACACGCCTGAAATAAACGTACATCTGAAAAAAATACCAGCTTCCAACCTCCCCTTATAGCTGGTCCAACACACGCCTGAAAAAACGCACGCCTGTAAAAAAAATACCGGCCTCCAACCTCCCCTTATAGCCGGTCCAACACACGCCTAAACAAAAAAATACCGGCCTCCAACCTCCCCTTATAGCCAGTCCAACACATGCCTGAAAAAAAAACAGCCTCAAACCTCCCCTTATAGCTGGCCCAACACACGCCTGACAAAAATGCACGCCTGAAAAAAAATACCGGCCTCCAACCTCCCCTTATAGCTGGTCCAACACACACCTGAAAAAAATACCAACCTCCCCTTATAGCCTGAAAAAACACCCCTGAAAAAACGCACGCCTGAAAAAAAATACCGGCCTCCAACCTCCCTTTATAGCTGGCCCAACACACGCCTGAAAAAAACGCACGCCTGAAAAAAAATACCGGCCTCCAACCTCCCCTTATAGCTGGTCCAACACACACCTGAAAAAAAAATACCAACCTCCCCTTATAGCCTGAAAAAACACCCCTGAAAAAAACGCACGCCTGAAAAAAAATACCGGCCTCCAACCTCCCTTTATAGCTGGTCCAACACACGCCTGAAAAAAACGCACGCCTGAAAAAAAATACCAGCCTCCAACCTCCCCTTATAGCTGGTCTAACACAAGCCTGAAAAAAAATACCAACATCCAACCTCCCCTTATAGCCGATCCAACACACGCCTAAAAAAAAACGCACGCCTAAAAAAAATACCGGTCTCCAACCTCCCCTTATAGCTGGTCCAACACACGCCTAAACAAAAAAATACCAGCCTCATACTTCCCCTTATATTCGGTCCAACACACGCCTGGAAAAAATGCACGCCTGAAAAAAATACCGGTCTCCAACCTCCCCTTTATAGCCGGTCCAACACACGCCTAAAAAAATACCGGCCTCCAACCTCCCCTTATATCTGGTCCAACACACGCCTGAAAAAACACACGCCTGAAAAAAAAGAATACCGTCCTCCAAACTCCCCTTATAGTGGGTCCAACACACGCCTGAAAAAAATACCGGCCTCCAACCTCCCCTCATAGCCGGTCCAACACACGCCTAAAAAAATGCACGCCTGATTAAAAGAATACCGGCCTCCAACCTCCCCTCATAGCCGGTCCAACACACGCCTGAAAAAAAATACCCGCCTCCAACCTCCCCTTATACCCGGTCCAACACACGCCTAAACAAAAAATACCGGCCTCTAACCTCCCATTATAGCCGGTCCAACACACGCCTAAACAAAAAAATACCGGCCTCCAACCTCCCCTTATAGCCGGTCCAACACACGCCTGAAAAAACGCACGCCTGAAAAAAAATACCGGCCTCCAACCTCCCCTTATAGCCGGTCCAACACACGCCTAAACAAAAAAATACCGGCCTCCAACCTCCCCTTATAGCCAGTCCAACACATGCCTGAAAAAAAACGGCCTCAAACCTCCCCTTATAGCCGGCCCAACACACGCCTGAAAAAAATACCGGCCTCCAACCTCCCCTTATAGCTGGTCCAACACACACCTGAAAAAAAATACCAACCTCCCCTTATAGCCTGAAAAAACACCCCTGAAAAAAACGCACGCCTGAAAAAAAATACCGGCCTCCAACCTCCCCTTATAGCTGGTCCAACACACGCCTGAAAAAAACACACACGCCTGAAAAAAAATA
Source organism: Rana muscosa (assembly GCA_029206835.1). NCBI lineage: Eukaryota > Metazoa > Chordata > Amphibia > Anura > Ranidae > Rana > Rana muscosa. Next base: position 633,131,766 of record CM055117.1, on the reverse strand, counting down.
CCGGTCTCCAACCTCCTCTTATAGCTGGTCCAACACACGCCTAAACAAAAAAATACTGGCCTCCAACCTCCCCTTATAGCCGGTCCAACACACGCCTGAAAAAAATGCACGCCTGAAAAAAAATATCGGCCTCCAACCTCACCTTATAGCCGGTGCAACGCACGCCTAAAAAAATACCGGCCTCCAACCTCCCCTTATAGCCGGTTCAAGGCACGTCTGAAAAAAACAATACCGGCCTCCAACCTCCCCTAATAGCCGGTCCAACACGCAACTGAAAAAATCGCACGCCTTTAAAAAAAATACCAACCTCTGACCTCTCCTCATAGCCCGTCCAACACACGCCTTAAAAAAAAATACCGGCCTCATACTTCCCTTATATTCGGTCCAACACACGCCTGAAAAAAATGCACGCCTGAAAAAAAATACCGGCTTCCAACGTCCCCTTATAGCCGGTCCAACACACGCCTAAAAAAATACCGGCCTCCAACCTTCCCTTCTAGCCGGTTCAACGCACGCCTGAAAAAAAAATACCGGCCTCCAACCTCCCCTTATATCTGGTCCAACACACGCCTGAAAAAACACACGCCAGAAAAAAAAGAATACCGTCCTCCAAACTCCCCTTATAGTGGGTCCAACACACGCCTGAAAAAAATACCGGCCTCCAACCTCCCCTCATAGCCGGTCCAACACACGCCTAAAAAAATGCACGCCTGATTAAAAGAATACCGGCCTCCAACCTCCCCTTATAGCCGGTCCAACACACGCCTGAAAAAAATAGCAGCCTCCAACCTCCCCTTATAGCCGGTCCAACACACGCCTTAACAAAAAAATACCGGCCTCCTACCTCCCCTTATAGCCGGTTCAACACACGCCTGAAAAAAACGCACGCCTCAAAAAAAATACCGGCCTCCAACCTCCCCTTATACCTGTCCAACACACGCCTAAACAAAAAAATACCGGCCTCCAACCTCCCCTTATAGACGGTCCAACACACGCCTGAAAAAAATGCACGCCTGAAAAAAAATACCGGCCTCCAACCTCCCCTTATAGCCGGTCCAACACACGCCTAAAAAAATACGGGCCTCCAACCTCCCCTTATAGCCGGTCCAACACACGCCTAAAAAAAAACGCACGCCTGAAAAAAATACCGGCCTCCAACCTCCCCTTATATCTGGTCCAACACACGCCTGAAAAAACACACACCTGAAAAAAGAGAATACCGTCCTCCAAACTCCCCTTATAGTGGGTCCAACACACGCCTGAAAAAAATACCGGCCTCCAACCTCCCCTCATAGCCGGTCCAACACACGCCTAAAAAAATGCACGCCTGATTAAAAGAATACCGGCCTCCAACCTCCCCTCATAGCCGGTCCAACACAGGCCTGAAAAAAAATACCCGCCTCCAACCTCCCCTTATACCCGGTCCAACACACACCTAAACAAAAAAATACCAGCCTCATACTTCCCCTTATATTCGGTCCAACACACGCCTGAAAAAAATAGATGCCTGAAAAAAATACCGGCCTCCAACCTCCCCTTATAGCCGGTCCAACACACGCCTAAAAAAATACCGGCCTCCAACCTCCCCTCATAGCCGGTCCAACACACGCCTAAAAAAATGCACGCCTGATTAAAAGAATACCGGCCTCCAACCTCCCCTCATAGCCGGTCCAACACAGGCCTGAAAAAAAATACCCGCCTCCAACCTCCCCTTATACCCGGTCCAACACACACCTAAACAAAAAAATACCAGCCTCATACTTCCCCTTATATTCGGTCCAACACACGCCTGAAAAAAATAGATGCCTGAAAAAAATACCGGCCTCCAACCTCCCCTTATAGCCGGTCCAACACACGCCTAAAAAAATACCGGCCTCCAACCTCCCCTTATAGCCGGTTCAACGCACCCCTGAAAAAAAAATACCGGCCTCCAACCTCCCCTAATATCTGGTCCAACACACGCCTGAAAAAACACACGCCTGAAAAAAAGAATACTGTCCTCCAAACTCCCCTTATAGTGGGTCCAACACACGCCTGAAAAAAATACCGACCTCCAACCTCCCCTCATAGCCGGTCCAACACACGCCTAAAAAAATGCACGCCTGATTAAAAGAATACCGGCCTCCAACCTCCCCTCATAGCCGGTCCAACACATGCCTGAAAAAAATACCCGCCTCCAACCTCCCCTTATACCCGGTCCAACACACGCCTAAACAAAAAAATACCGGCCTCCAACCTCCCCTTATAGCCCGTCCAACACACACCTGAAAAAACGCACGCCTGAAAAAAATACCGGCCTCCAACCTCCCCTTATAGCCGGTCCAACACACGCCTAAACAAAAAATACTTGCCTCCAACCTCCCCTTATAGACGGTCCAACACACGCCTGAAAAAAAACGGGCTCCAACCTCCCCTTATAGCCGGTCCAACACACGCCTGAAAAAAATGCACGCCTGAAAAAAAATACCGGCCTCCAACCTCCCCTTATAGCTGGTCCAGCACACGCCTGAAAAAAAATACCGACATCCAACCTCCCCTTATAGCCGGTCCAACACACGCCTAAAAAAAACGCACGCCTAAAAAAAATACTGGTCTCCAACCTCCCCTTATAGCCGGTCCAACACACGCCTAAACAAAGAAATACCAGCCTCATACTTCCCCTTATATTCGGTCCAACACACGCCTGAAAAAAATGCACGCCTGAAAAAAATACCGGCCTCCAACCTCCCCTTATAGCCGGTCCAACACACGCCTAAAAAAATACCGGCCTCCAACCTCCCCTTATAGCCGGTTCAACGCACGCCTGAAAAAAAAATACCGGCCTCCAACCTCCCCTTATATCTGGTCCAACACACGCCTGAAAAAACACACGCGTGAAAAAAAGAATACCGTCCTCCAAACTCTCCTTATAGTGGGTCCAACACACGCCTGAAAAAAATACCGGCCTCCAACCTCCCCTCATAGCCGGTCCAACACACGCCTAAAAAAATGCACGCCTGATTAAAAGAATACCGGCCTCCAACCTCCCCTCATAGCCGGTCCAACACAGGCCTGAAAAAAAATACCCACCTCCAACCTCCCCTTATACCCAGTCCAACACATGCCTAAACAAAAAAAATACCGGCCTCTAACCTCCCCTTATAGCCGGTCCAACACACACCTGAAAAAACGCACGCCTGAAAAAAATACCGGCCTCCAACCTCCCCTTATAGCCGGTCCAACACACGCCTAAACAAAAAATACTTGCCTCCAACCTCCCCTTATAGACGGTCCAACACACGCCTGAAAAAATAACGGCCTCCAACCTCCCCTTATAGCCGGTCCAACACACGCCTAAAAAAATGCACGCCTGATTAAAAGAATACCGGCCTCCAACCTCCCCTCATAGCCTGTCCAACACACGCCTGAAAAAAATACCCGCCTCCAACCTACCCTTATAGCCGGTCCAACACATGCCTGAAAAAAAATAACGGCCTCCAACCTCTCCTTACATCTGGTCCAACACACGCCTGAAAAAAACACACGCCTGAAAAAAAATACCGGCCCCCAACCTCCCCTCAAAGCAGGTCCAAAACACACCTGAAATAAACGTACACCTGAAAAAAATACCAGCTTCCAACCTCCCCTTATAGCTGGTCCAACACACGCCTGAAAAAACGCACGCCTGAAAAAAAAACGCCCTCCAACCTCCCCTTATAGCCGGTCCAACACACGCCTAAACAAAAAAATACCGGCCTCCAACCTCCCCTTATAGCCAGTCCAACACATGCCTGAAAAAAAAACGGCCTCAAACCTCCCCTTATAGCTGGCCCAACACACGCCTGACAAAAATGCACGCCTGAAAAAAAATACCGGCCTCCAACCTCCCCTTATAGCTGGTCCAACACACACCTGAAAAAAAATACCAACCTCCCCTTATAGCCTGAAAAAACACCCCTGAAAAAAACACACGCCTGAAAAAAAATACCGGCCTCCAACCTCCCTTTATAGCTGGTCCAACACACGCCTGAAAAAAACACACGCCTGAAAAAAAATACCGGCCTCCAACCTCCCCTTATAGCTGGTCCAACACACACCTGAAAAAAATACCAACCTCCCCTTATAGCCTGAAAAAACACCCCTGAAAAAAACGCACGCCTGAAAAAAAATACCGGCCTCCAACCTCCCTTTATAGCTGGTCCAACACACGCCTGAAAAAAACGCACGCCTGAAAAAAAATACCAGCCTCCAACCTCCCCTTATAGCTGGTCTAACACAAGCCTGAAAAAAAATACCAACATCCAACCTCCCCTTATAGCCGATCCAACACACGCCTAAAAAAAAACGCACGCCTAAAAAAAATACCGGTCTCCAACCTCCCCTTATAGCTGGTCCAACACACGCCTAAACAAAAAAATACCAGCCTCATACTTCCCCTTATATTCGGTCCAACACACGCCTGGAAAAAATGCACGCCTGAAAAAAATACCGGTCTCCAACCTCCCCTTTATAGCCGGTCCAACACACGCCTAAAAAAATACCGGCCTCCAACCTCCCCTTATATCTGGTCCAACACACGCCTGAAAAAACACACGCCTGAAAAAAAAGAATACCGTCCTCCAAACTCCCCTTATAGTGGGTCCAACACACGCCTGAAAAAAATACCGGCCTCCAACCTCCCCTCATAGCCGGTCCAACACACGCCTAAAAAAATGCACGCCTGATTAAAAGAATACCGGCCTCCAACCTCCCCTCATAGCCGGTCCAACACACGCCTGAAAAAAAATACCCGCCTCCAACCTCCCCTTATACCCGGTCCAACACACGCCTAAACAAAAAATACCGGCCTCTAACCTCCCATTATAGCCGGTCCAACACACGCCTAAACAAAAAAATACCGGCCTCCAACCTCCCCTTATAGCCGGTCCAACACACGCCTGAAAAAACGCACGCCTGAAAAAAAATACCGGCCTCCAACCTCCCCTTATAGCCGGTCCAACACACGCCTAAACAAAAAAATACCGGCCTCCAACCTCCCCTTATAGCCAGTCCAACACATGCCTGAAAAAAAACGGCCTCAAACCTCCCCTTATAGCCGGCCCAACACACGCCTGAAAAAAATACCGGCCTCCAACCTCCCCTTATAGCTGGTCCAACACACACCTGAAAAAAAATACCAACCTCCCCTTATAGCCTGAAAAAACACCCCTGAAAAAAACGCACGCCTGAAAAAAAATACCGGCCTCCAACCTCCCCTTATAGCTGGTCCAACACACGCCTGAAAAAAACACACACGCCTGAAAAAAAATACCGGTCTCCAACCTCCTCTTATAGCTGGTCCAACACACGCCTAAACAAAAAAATACTGGCCTCCAACCTCCCCTTATAGCCGGTCCAACACACGCCTGAAAAAAATGCACGCCTGAAAAAAAATATCGGCCTCCAACCTCACCTTATAGCCGGTGCAACGCACGCCTAAAAAAATACCGGCCTCCAACCTCCCCTTATAGCCGGTTCAAGGCACGTCTGAAAAAAACAATACCGGCCTCCAACCTCCCCTAATAGCCGGTCCAACACGCAACTGAAAAAATCGCACGCCTTTAAAAAAAATACCAACCTCTGACCTCTCCTCATAGCCCGTCCAACACACGCCTTAAAAAAAAAATACCGGCCTCATACTTCCCTTATATTCGGTCCAACACACGCCTGAAAAAAATGCACGCCTGAAAAAAAATACCGGCTTCCAACGTCCCCTTATAGCCGGTCCAACACACGCCTAAAAAAATACCGGCCTCCAACCTTCCCTTCTAGCCGGTTCAACGCACGCCTGAAAAAAAAATACCGGCCTCCAACCTCCCCTTATATCTGGTCCAACACACGCCTGAAAAAACACACGCCAGAAAAAAAAGAATACCGTCCTCCAAACTCCCCTTATAGTGGGTCCAACACACGCCTGAAAAAAATACCGGCCTCCAACCTCCCCTCATAGCCGGTCCAACACACGCCTAAAAAAATGCACGCCTGATTAAAAGAATACCGGCCTCCAACCTCCCCTTATAGCCAGTCCAACACACGCCTGAAAAAAATAGCAGCCTCCAACCTCCCCTTATAGCCGGTCCAACACACGCCTTAACAAAAAAATACCGGCCTCCTACCTCCCCTTATAGCCGGTTCAACACACGCCTGAAAAAAACGCACGCCTCAAAAAAAATACCGGCCTCCAACCTCCCCTTATACCTGTCCAACACACGCCTAAACAAAAAAATACCGGCCTCCAACCTCCCCTTATAGACGGTCCAACACACGCCTGAAAAAAATGCACGCCTGAAAAAAAATACCGGCCTCCAACCTCCCCTTATAGCCGGTCCAACACACGCCAAAAAAAATACGGGCCTCCAACCTCCCCTTATAGCCGGTCCAACACACGCCTAAAAAAAAACGCATGCCTGAAAAAAATACCGGCCTCCAACCTCCCCTTATATCTGGTCCAACACACGCCTGAAAAAACACACACCTGAAAAAAGAGAATACCGTCCTCCAAACTCCCCTTATAGTGGGTCCAACACACGCCTGAAAAAAATACCGGCCTCCAACCTCCCCTCATAGCCGGTCCAACACACGCCTAAAAAAATGCACGCCTGATTAAAAGAATACCGGCCTCCAACCTCCCCTCATAGCCGGTCCAACACAGGCCTGAAAAAAAATACCCGCCTCCAACCTCCCCTTATACCCGGTCCAACACACACCTAAACAAAAAAATACCAGCCTCATACTTCCCCTTATATTCGGTCCAACACACGCCTGAAAAAAATAGATGCCTGAAAAAAATACCGGCCTCCAACCTCCCCTTATAGCCGGTCTAACACACGCCTAAAAAAATACCGGCCTCCAACCTCCCCTCATAGCCGGTCCAACACACGCCTAAAAAAATGCACGCCTGATTAAAAGAATACCGGCCTCCAACCTCCCCTCATAGCCGGTCCAACACAGGCCTGAAAAAAAATACCCGCCTCCAACCTCCCCTTATACCCGGTCCAACACACACCTAAACAAAAAAATACCAGCCTCATACTTCCCCTTATATTCGGTCCAACACACGCCTGAAAAAAATAGATGCCTGAAAAAAATACCGGCCTCCAACCTCCCCTTATAGCCGGTCCAACACACGCCTAAAAAAATACCGGCCTCCAACCTCCCCTTATAGCCGGTTCAACGCACCCCTGAAAAAAAAATACCGGCCTCCAACCTCCCCTAATATCTGGTCCAACACACGCCTGAAAAAACACACGCCTGAAAAAAAGAATACTGTCCTCCAAAATCCCCTTATAGTGGGTCCAACACACGCCTGAAAAAAATACCGACCTCCAACCTCCCCTCATAGCCGGTCCAACACACGCCTAAAAAAATGCACGCCTGATTAAAAGAATACCGGCCTCCAACCTCCCCTCATAGCCGGTCCAACACATGCCTGAAAAAAATACCCGCCTCCAACCTCCCCTTATACCCGGTCCAACACACGCCTAAACAAAAAAATACCGGCCTCCAACCTCCCCTTATAGCCCGTCCAACACACACCTGAAAAAACGCACGCCTGAAAAAAATACCGGCCTCCAACCTCCCCTTATAGCCGGTCCAACACACGCCTAAACAAAAAATACTTGCCTCCAACCTCCCCTTATAGACGGTCCAACACACGCCTGAAAAAAAACGGGCTCCAACCTCCCCTTATAGCCGGTCCAACACACGCCTGAAAAAAATGCACGCCTGAAAAAAAATACCGGCCTCCAACCTCCCCTTATAGCTGGTCCAGCACACGCCTGAAAAAAAATACCGACATCCAACCTCCCCTTATAGCCGGTCCAACACACGCCTAAAAAAAACGCACGCCTAAAAAAAATACTGGTCTCCAACCTCCCCTTATAGCCGGTCCAACACACGCCTAAACAAAGAAATACCAGCCTCATACTTCCCCTTATATTCGGTCCAACACACGCCTGAAAAAAATGCACGCCTGAAAAAAATACCGGCCTCCAACCTCCCCTTATAGCCGGTCCAACACACGCCTAAAAAAATACCGGCCTCCAACCTCCCCTTATAGCCGGTTCAACGCACGCCTGAAAAAAAAATACCGGCCTCCAACCTCCCCTTATATCTGGTCCAACACACGCCTGAAAAAACACACGCGTGAAAAAAAGAATACCGTCCTCCAAACTCTCCTTATAGTGGGTCCAACACACGCCTGAAAAAAATACCGGCCTCCAACCTCCCCTCATAGCCGGTCCAACACACGCCTAAAAAAATGCACGCCTGATTAAAAGAATACCGGCCTCCAACCTCCCCTCATAGCCGGTCCAACACAGGCCTGAAAAAAAATACCCACCTCCAACCTCCCCTTATACCCAGTCCAACACATGCCTAAACAAAAAAAATACCGGCCTCTAACCTCCCCTTATAGCCGGTCCAACACACACCTGAAAAAACGCACGCCTGAAAAAAATACCGGCCTCCAACCTCCCCTTATAGCCGGTCCAACACACGCCTAAACAAAAAATACTTGCCTCCAACCTCCCCTTATAGACGGTCCAACACACGCCTGAAAAAATAACGGCCTCCAACCTCCCCTTATAGCCGGTCCAACACACGCCTAAAAAAATGCACGCCTGATTAAAAGAATACCGGCCTCCAACCTCCCCTCATAGCCTGTCCAACACACGCCTGAAAAAAATACCCGCCTCCAACCTACCCTTATAGCCGGTCCAACACATGCCTGAAAAAAAATAACGGCCTCCAACCTCTCCTTACATCTGGTCCAACACACGCCTGAAAAAAACACACGCCTGAAAAAAAATACCGGCCCCCAACCTCCCCTCAAAGCAGGTCCAAAACACACCTGAAATAAACGTACACCTGAAAAAAATACCAGCTTCCAACCTCCCCTTATAGCTGGTCCAACACACGCCTGAAAAAACGCACGCCTGAAAAAAAAACGCCCTCCAACCTCCCCTTATAGCCGGTCCAACACACGCCTAAACAAAAAAATACCGGCCTCCAACCTCCCCTTATAGCCAGTCCAACACATGCCTGAAAAAAAAACGGCCTCAAACCTCCCCTTATAGCTGGCCCAACACACGCCTGACAAAAATGCACGCCTGAAAAAAAATACCGGCCTCCAACCTCCCCTTATAGCTGGTCCAACACACACCTGAAAAAAAATACCAACCTCCCCTTATAGCCTGAAAAAACACCCCTGAAAAAAACACACGCCTGAAAAAAAATACCGGCCTCCAACCTCCCTTTATAGCTGGTCCAACACACGCCTGAAAAAAACACACGCCTGAAAACAAATACCGGCCTCCAACCTCCCCTTATAGCTGGTCCAACACACACCTGAAAAAAATACCAACCTCCCCTTATAGCCTGAAAAAACACCCCTGAAAAAAACGCACGCCTGAAAAAAAATACCGGCCTCCAACCTCCCTTTATAGCTGGTCCAACACACGCCTGAAAAAAACGCACGCCTGAAAAAAAATACCAGCCTCCAACCTCCCCTTATAGCTGGTCTAACACAAGCCTGAAAAAAAATACCAACATCCAACCTCCCCTTATAGCCGATCCAACACACGCCTAAAAAAAAAACGCACGCCTAAAAAAAATACCGGTCTCCAACCTCCCCTTATAGCTGGTCCAACACACGCCTAAACAAAAAAATACCAGCCTCATACTTCCCCTTATATTCGGTCCAACACACGCCTGGAAAAAATGCACGCCTGAAAAAAATACCGGTCTCCAACCTCCCCTTATAGCTGGTCCAACACACGCCTAAACAAAAAAATACCAGCCTCATACTTCCCCTTATATTCGGTCCAACACACGCCTGGAAAAAATGCACGCCTGAAAAAAATACCGGTCTCCAACCTCCCCTTTATAGCCGGTCCAACACACGCCTAAAAAAATACCGGCCTCCAACCTCCCCTTATAGCCGGTTCAACGCACGCCTGAAAAAAAAAATACCGACCTCCAACCTCCCCTTATATCTGGTCCAACACACGCCTGAAAAAACACACGCCTGAAAAAAAAGAATACCGTCCTCCAAACTCCCCTTATAGTGGGTCCAACACACGCCTGAAAAAAATACCGGCCTCCAACCTCCCCTCATAGCCGGTCCAACACACGCCTAAAAAAATGCACGCCTGATTAAAACAATACCGGCCTCCAACCTCCCCTCATAGCCGGTCCAACACACGCCTGAAAAAAATACCCGCCTCCAACCTCCCCTTATACCCAGTCCAACACATGCCTAAACAAAAAATACCGGCCTCTAACCTCCCATTATAGCTGGTCCAACACACGCCTAAACAAAAAAATACCGGCCTCCAACCTCCCCTTATAGCCGGTCCAACACACGCCTGAAAAAACGCACGCCTGAAAAAAAATACCGGCCTCCAACCTCCCCTTATAGCCGGTCCAACACACGCCTAAACAAAAAAATACCGGCCTCCAACCTCCCCTTATAGCCAGTCCAACACATGCCTGAAAAAAAACGGCCTCAAACCTCCCCTTATAGCCGGCCCAACACACGCCTGAAAAAAATACCGGCCTCCAACCTCCCCTTATAGCTGGTCCAACACACACCTGAAAAAAAATACCAACCTCCCCTTATAGCCTGAAAAAACACCCCTGAAAAAAACGCACGCCTGAAAAAAAATACCGGCCTCCAACCTCCCCTTATAGCTGGTCCAACACACGCCTGAAAAAAACGCACGCCTGAAAAAAAATACCAGCCTCCAACCTCCCCTTATAGCTGGTCCAACACACGCCTTAAAAAAACACACACGCCTGAAAAAAAATACCGGTCTCCAACCTCCTCTTATAGCTGGTCCAACACACGCCTAAACAAAAAAAATGGCCTCCAACCTCCCCTTATAGCCAGTCCAACACACGCCTGAAAAAAATGCACGCCTGAAAAAAAATATCGGCCTCCAACCTCACCTTATAGCCGGTGCAACGCACGCCTAAAAAAATTCCGGCCTCCAACCTCCCCTTATAGCCGGTTCAACGCACGTCTGAAAAAAACAATACCGGCCTCCAACCTCCCCTAATAGCCGGTCCAACACGCAACTGAAAAAATCGCACGCCTTTAAAAAAAATACCAACCTCTGACCTCTCCTCATAGCCCGTCCAACACACGCCTTAAAAAAAAATACCGGCCTCATACTTCCCTTATATTCGGTCCAACACACGCCTGAAAAAAATGCACGCCTGAAAAAAAATACCGGCTTCCAACGTCCCCTTATAGCCGGTCCAACACACGCCTAAAAAAATACCGGCCTCCAACCTTCCCTTCTAGCCGGTTCAACGCATGCCTGAAAAAAAAATACCGGCCTCCAACCTCCCCTTATATCTGGTCCAACACACGCCTGAAAAAACACATGCCTGAAAAAAAAGAATACCGTCCTCCAAACTCCCCTTATAGTGGGTCCAACACACGCCTGAAAAAAATACCGGCCTCCAACCTCCCCTCATAGCCGGTCCAACACACGCCTAAAAAAATGCACGCCTGATTAAAAGAATACCGGCCTCCAACCTCCCCTCATAGCCGGTCCAACACACGCCTGAAAAAAAATACCCGCCTCCAACCTCCCCTTATAGCCGGTCCAACACACACCTGAAAAAAAATAGCAGCCTCCAACCTACCCTTATAGCCGGTCCAACACACGCCTGAAAAAAAATAACGGCCTCCAACCTCTCCCTACAGCTGGTCCAACACACGCCCGAAAAAAACTCACGCCTGAAAAAAAAATACCGGCCTCCAACCTCCCCTCAAAGCAGGTCCAACACACGCCTGAAATAAACGTACACCTGAAAAAAATACCAGCCTCCAACCTCCCCTTATAGCTGGTCCACCACACACCTAAACAGAAAAATACCGGCCTCCAATCTCCCCTTATAGCCGGTCCAACACACGCCTGAAAAAACGCACGCCTGAAAAAAAATTCCGGCCTCCAACCTCCCCTTATATCTAGTCCAACACACGCCTGAAAAAACACACGCCTGAAAAAAAAAATATCGGCCTCCAACCTCCCCTCATAGCCGGTCCAACACACGCCTAAAAAAATGCACGCCTGATTAAAAGAATGCCGGCCTCCAACCTCCCCGCATAGCCGGTTCAATGCACGCCTGAAAAAAAAATACCGGCCTCCAACCTCCCCTTATATCTGGTCCAACACACGCCTGAAAAAACACACGCCTGAAAAAAAAGAATACCGTCCTCCAAACTACCCTTATAGTGGGTCCAACACACGCCTGAAAAAAATACCGGCCTCCAACCTCTCCTCATAGCCGGTCCAACACACGCCTGAAAAAAATAGCAGCCTCCAACCTACCCTTATAGCCGGTCCAACACACGCCTGAAAAAAAATAACGGCCTCCAACCTCTCCCTACAGCTGGTCCAACACACGCCTGAAAAAAACTCACGCCTGAAAAAAGAAATACCGGCCTCCAACCTCCCCTCAAAGCAGGTCCAATACACGCCTGAAATAAACGTACACCTGAAAAAAATACCAGCTTCCAACCTCCCCTTATAGCTGGTCCAACACACGCCTAAAAAAAAAATACCGGCCTCCAATCTCCCCTTATAGCCGGTCCAACACACGCCTGAAAAAACGCACGCCTGAAAAAAAATACCGGCCTCCAACCTCCCCTTATAGCCGGTCCAACACACGCCTAAACAAAAAAGTACCGGCCTCCAACCTCCCCTTATAGCCAGTCCAAAATATGCCTGAAAAAAAACGGCCTCAAACCTCATCTTATAGCCGGCCCAACACACGCCTGAAAAAAATACATGCCAGAAAAAAAATACCGGCCTCCAACCTCCCCTTATATCTGGTCCAACACACGCCTGAAAAAACACACGCCTGAAAAAAAAAATACCGGCCTCCAACCTCCCCTTATATCTAGTCCAACACACGCCTGAAAAAACACACGCCTGAAAAAAAAAATTCCGGCCTCCAACCTCCCCTTATATCTAGTCCAACACACGCCTGAAAAAACACACGCCTGAAAAAAAAAATACCGGCCTCCAACCTCCCCTCATAGCCGGTCCAACACACGCCTAAAAAAATGCACGCCTGATTAAAAGAATGCCGGCCTCCAACCTCCCCGCATAGCCGGTTCAATGCACGCCTGAAAAAAAATACCGGCCTCCAACCTCCCCTTATATCTGGTCCAACACACGCCTGAAAAAACACATGCCTGAAAAAAAAGAATACCGTCCTCCAAACTACCCTTATAGTGGGTCCAACACACGCCTGAAAAAAATACCGGCCTCCAACCTCTCCTCATAGCCGGTCCAACACACGCCTGAAAAAAATAGCAGCCTCCAACCTACCCTTATAGCCGGTCCAACACACGCCTGAAAAAAAATAACGGCCTCCAACCTCTCCCTACAGCTGGTCCAACACACGCCTGAAAAAAACTCACGCCTGAAAAAAGAAATACCGGCCTCCAACCTCCCCTCAAAGCAGGTCCAATACACGCCTGAAATAAACGTACACCTGAAAAAAATACCAGCCTCCAACCTCCCCTTATAGCTGGTCCAACACACGCCTAAAAAAAAAATACCGGCCTCCAATCTCCCCTTATAGCCGGTCCAACACACGCCTGAAAAAACGCACGCCTGAAAAAAAATACCGGCCTCCAACCTCCCCTTATAGCCGGTCCAACACACGCCTAAACAAAAAAGTACCGGCCTCCAACCTACCCTTATAGCCAGTCCAAAATATGCCTGAAAAAAAAACAGCCTCAAACCTCATCTTATAGCCGGCCCAACACACGCCTGAAAAAAATACATGCCAGAAAAAAAATACCGGCCTCCAACCTCCCCTCATAGCCGGTCCAACACACACCTGAAAAAAATACCCACCTGCAACCTCCCCTTATAGCCGGTCCAACACACGCCTGAAAAAAAAATAGCAGCCTCCAACCTACCCTTATAGCCGGTCCAACACACGCCTGAAAAAAAATAACGGCCTCCAACCTCTCCTTACAGCTGGTCCAACACACGCCTGAAAAAAACTCACGCCTGAAAAAAAAATACCGGCCTCCAACCTCCCCTCAAAGCAGGTCCAACACACGCCTGAAATAAACGTACAGCTGAAAAAAATACCAGCCTCCAACCTCCCCTTATAGCTGGTCCAACACACGCCTAAACAAAAAAATACCAGCCTCCAACCTCCCCTTATAGCCGGTCCAACACACGCCTAAACAAAAAAATACCGGCCTCCAACCTCCCCTTATATCTGGTCCAACACACGCCTGAAAAAACACACGCCTGAAAAAAAAATACCGGCCTCCAACCTCCCCTCATAGCCGGTCCAACACACGCCTAAAAAAATGCACGCCTGATTAAAAGAATACCTCCCCTTATAGCCGGTTCAATGCACGCCTGAAAAAATACCGGCCTCCAACCTCCCCTTATACCCGGTCCAACACACGCCTAAACAAAAAAATACCGGCCTCCAACCTCCCCTTATAGTCGGTCCAACACACACCTGAAAAAACGCACGCCTGAAAAAAATACCGGCCTCCAACCTCCCCTTATAGCCGGTCCAACACACGCCTAAACAAAAAATTACTTGCCTCCAACCTCCCCTTATAGACGGTCCAACGTACGCCTAAAAAAATATTCTGGCCTCCAACCTCCACTTATCAGCTATAAGTGGAGGTTGGAGGCCGGCATTTTTTTTAGGCGTACGTTGGACCGGCTATAAGGGGAGGTTGGAGGCTGGTATATCTTTTCAGGCGTGTGTTGGACCCACTATAAAGGGAGGTTGGAGGCTGGTATTCTTTTTTTTCTGGCGTGCGTTTTTTCATACGTGTGTTGAACAGGCTAATTAGGTCCAAAACACGCCTGAAAAAAAATACTGGCCTTTAACCTCCCCTTATAGCCGGTCCAACAAATACCTGAAAAAAACTCACGCCTGAAAAAAAAATACCGGCCTCCAACCTCCCCTCATAGCAAGTCAAACACACGCCTGAAAAAAAAATAGTGGCCTCCAACCTCCCCTTATAGCCAGTCCAACACACACCTGAAAAAAAATACCGGCCTCCAACCTCCCCTCATAGCCGGTCCAACACACTCCTGAAAAAAAAAATACCGGCCTCCAACCTCCCCTTATAGCCAGTCCAAAACACGCCTGAAAAAACGCACGCCTGAAAAAAAATACCGCCCTCCAACCACCCCTTATAGCCGGTCAGACACACGCCTGAAAAAATGCACGCCTGAAAAAAATACCGGCCTCCAACCTCCCCTTATAGCCGGTCCAGCACACGCCTAAACAAAAAATTACCGGCCTCCAACCTCCCCTTATAGCCGGTCCAACACACACCTGAAAAAACGCACGCCTGAAAAAAATACCGGCCTCTAACCTCCCCTTATAGCCGGTCCAACACACGCCTAAACAAAAAAATACCTGCCTCCAACCTCCCCTTATAGACGGTCCAACACACGCCTGAAAATAAACGGCCTCCAACCTCCCCTTATTGCCGGTCCAACACACGCCTGAAAAAAATAGCAGCCTCCAACCTCCCCTTATAGCCGGTCCAACACACGCCTTAACAAAAAAATACCGGCCTCCTACCTCCCCTTATAGCCAGTCCAACACACGCCTGAAAAAAAAATTAGTGGCCTCCAACCTCCCCTCATAGCCGGTCCAACACACTCCTGAACAAAAAAATACCGGCCTCCAACCTCCCCTTATAGCCAGTCCAACACACGCCTGAAAAAAATAGCAGCCTCCAACCTACCCTTATAGCCGGTCCAACACACGCCTGAAAAAAAATAATGGCCTCCAACCTCACCCTACAGCTGGTCCAACACACGCCTGAAAAAAACTCACGCCTGAAAAAAAAATACCGGCCTCCAACCTCCCCTCAAAGCAGGTCCAACACACGCCTGAAATAAACGTACACCTGAAAAAAATACCAGCCTCCAACCTCCCCTTATAGCTGGTCCAACACATGCCTAAACAAAAAAATACCGGCCTCCAATCTACCCTTATAGCCGGTCCAACACACGCCTGAAAAAATGCACGCCTGAAAAAAAATACCGGCCTCCAACCTCCCCTTATAGCCGGTCCAACACACGCCTAAACAAAAAAATACCGGCCTCCAACCTCCCCTTATAGCCAGTCCAACACATGCCTGAAAAAAAAACGGCCTCAAACCTCCCCTTATAGCCGGTCCAACACACGCCTGAAAAAAAATAGCAGCCTCCAACCTACCCTTATAGCCGGTCCAACACACGCCTGAAAAAAAATAACGGCCTCCAACCTCTCCTTACAGCTGGTCCAACACACGCCTGAAAAAAAACTCACGCCTGAAAAAAAATACCGGCCTCCAACCTCCCCTCAAAGCAGGTCCAACACACGCCTGAAATAAACGTACATTTAAAAAAAATACCAGCCTCCAACCTCCCCTTATAGCTGGTCCAACACACGCCTAAACAAAAAAATACCGGCCTCCAACCTCCCCTTATAGCCGGTCCAACACACGCCTAAACAAAAAAATACCGGCCTCCAACCTCCCCTTATAGCCAGTCCAACACATGCCTGAAAAAAAACGGCCTCAAACCTCCCCTTATAGCCGGCCCAACACACGCCTGAAAAAAATGCACGCCTGAAAAAAAATACCGGCCTCCAACCTCCCCTTATATCTGGTCCAACACACGCCTGAAAAAACACACGCCTGAAAAAAAATACCGGCCTCCAACCTCCCCTCATAGCCGGTCCAACACACGCCTAAAAAAATGCACGCCTGATTAAAAGAATACCGGCCTCCAACCTCCCCTCATAGCCGGTCCAACACACACCTGAAAAAAATACCCGCCTCCAACCTCCCCTTATAGCCGGTCCAACACACGCCTGAAAAAAAATAGCAGCCTCCAACCTACCCTTATAGCCGGTCCAACACACGCCTGAAAAAAAATAACGGCCTCCAACCTCTCCTTACAGCTGGTCCAACACACGCCTGAAAAAAACTCACGCCTGAAAAAAAATACCGGCCTCCAACCTCCCCTCAAAGCAGGTCCAACACACCCCTGAAATAAACGTACATTTAAAAAAAATACCAGCCTCCAACCTCCCCTTATAGCTGGTCCAACACACGCCTAAACAAAAAAATACCGGCCTCCAACCTCCCCTTATAGCCAGTCCAACACATGCCTGGAAAAAAACGGCCTCAAACCTCCCCTTATAGCCGGCCCAACACACACCTGAAAAAAATGCACGCCTGAAAAAAAATACCGGCCTCCAACCTCCCCTTATAGCTGGTCCAACACACACCTGAAAAAAAATACCAACCTCCCCTTATAGCCTGAAAAAACACCCCTGAAAAAAACGCATGCCTGAAAAAAAATACCGGCCTCCAACCTCCCCTTATAGCTGGTCCAACACATGCCTGAAAAAAACACACGCCTGAAAAAAAATACCGGCCTCCAACCTCCCCTTATAGCTGGTCCAACACACGCCTGAAAAAACGCACACGCCTGAAAAAAATACCGGTCTCCAACCTCCCCTTATAGCTGGTCCAACACACACCTAAACAAAAAAATACTGGCCTCCAACCTCCCCTTATAGCCGTCCAACACACGCCTGAAAATAATGCACGCCTGAAAAAAATACCGGCCTCCAACCTCCCCTTATAGCCGGTGCAACACACGCCTAAAAAAATACCGTCCTCCAACCTCCCCTTATAGCCGGTTCAACGCACGTCTGAAAAAAAATACCGGCCTCCAACCTCCCCTAATAGCCGGTCCAACACGCACCTGAAAAAATCGCACGCCTTTAAAAAAAATACCGACCTCCGACCTCTCCTCATAGCCCGTCCAACACACGCCTAAAAAAAATAGCAGCCTCCAACCTACCCTTATAGCCTGTCCAACACATGCCTGAAAAAAAATAACAGCCTCCAACCTCTCCCTACAGCTGGTCCAACACACGCCTGAAATAAACGTACACCTGAAAAAAATACCAGCCTCCAACCTACCCTTATAGCTGGTCCAACACACGCCTAAACAAAAAAATACCGGCCTCCAATCTCCCCTTATAGCCGGTCCAACACACGCCTGAAAAAACGCACGCCTGAAAAAAAATACCGGCCTCCAACCTCCCCTTATAGCCGGTCCAGCACACGCCTAAACAAAAAAATACCGGCCTCCAACCTCCCCTTATAGCCAGTCCAACACATGCCTGAAAAAAAACGGCCTCAAACCTCCCCTTATAGCCGGCCCGACACACGCCTGAAAAAAATGCACGCCTGAAAAAAAATACCGGCCTCCAACCTCCCCTTATATCTGGTCCAACACACGCCTGAAAAAACACACGCCTGAAAAAAAAATACCGGCCTCCAACCTCCCCTCATAGCCGGTCCAACACACGCCTAAAAAAATGCACGCCTGATTAAAAGTATACCGCCTCCAACCTCCCCTCATAGCCGGTCCAACACACACCTGAAAAAATACCCGCCTCCCACCTCCCCTTATAGCCGGTCCAACACACGCCTGAAAAAAAATAGCAGCCTCCAACCTACCCTTATAGCCGGTCCAACACACGCCTGAAAAAAAATAACGGCCTCCAACCTCTCCTTACAGCTGGTCCAACACACGTCTGAAAAAAACTCACGCCTGAAAAAAAATACCGGCCTCCAACCTCCCCTCAAAGCAGGTCCAACACACGCCTGAAATAAACGTACACCTGAAAAAAATACCAGCCTCCAACCTCCCCTTATAGCTGGTCCAACACACGCCTAAACAAAAAAATACCGGCCTCCAACCTCCCCTTATAGCCGGTCCAACACACGCCTAAACAAAAAAATACCGGCCTCCAACCTCCCCTTATAGCCAGTCCAACACATGCCTGGAAAAAAAACGGCCTCAAACCTCCCCTTATAGCCGGCCCAACACCAACCTGAAAAAAATGCACGCCTGAAAAAAAATACCGGCCTCCAACCTCCCCTTATAGCTGGTCCAACACACACCTGAAAAAAAATACCAACCTCCCCTTATAGCCTGAAAAAACACCCCTGAAAAAAACGCACGCCTGAAAAAAAATACCGGCCTCCAACCTCCCCTTATAGCTGGTCCAACACACGCCTGAAAAAAACACACGCCTGAAAAAAAATACCGGCCTCCAACCTCCTCTTATAGCTGGTCCAACACACGCCTGAAAAAACGCACACGCCTGAAAAAAATACCGGTCTCCAACCTCCCCTTATAGCTGGTCCAACACATGCCTAAACAAAAAAATACTGGCCTCCAACCTCCCCTTATAGCCGGTCCAACACACGCCTGAAAAAATGCACGCCTGAAAAAAAATACCGGCCTCCAACCTCTCCTTATAGCCGGTTCAATGCACGTCTGAAAAAAAATACCGGCCTCCAACCTCCCCTAATAGCCGGTCCAACACGCACCTGAAAAAATCGCACGCCTTTAAAAAAAATACCGACCTCCGACCTCTCCTCATAGCCCGTCCAACACACGCCTAAAAAAAAATAGCAGCCTCCAACCTACCCTTATAGCCGGTCCAACACACGCCTGAAAAAAAATAACGGCCTCCAACCTCTCCCTACAGCTGGTCCAACACACGCCTGAAAAAAACTCACGCCTGAAAAAAAATACCGGCCTCCAACCTCCCCTCAAAGCAGGTCCAACACACGCCTGAAATAAACGTACACCTGAAAAAATACCAGCCTCCAACCTCCCCTTATAGCTGGTCCAACACACGCCTAAACAAAAAAATACCGGCCTCCAACCTCCCCTTATAGCCGGTCCAACACACGCCTGAAAAAACGCATGCCTGAAAAAAAATACCGGCCTCCAACCTCCCCTTATAGCCGGTCCAACACACGCCTAAACAAAAAAATACCGGCCTCCAACCTCCCCTTATAGCCAGTCCAACACACGCCTAAAAAAAAATAGCAGCCTCCAACCTACCCTTATAGCCGGTCCAACACACGCCTGAAAAAAAATAACGGCCTCCAACCTCTCCCTACAGCTGGTCCAACACACGCCTGAAAAAAACTCACGCCTGAAAAAAAATACCGGCCTCCAACCTCCCCTCAAAGCAGGTCCAACACACGCCTGAAATAAACGTACACCTGAAAAAAATGCCAGCCTCCAACCTCCCCTTATAGCTGGTCCAACACATGCCTAAACAAAAAAATACCGGCCTCCAATCTCCCCTTATAGCCGGTCCAACACACGCCTGAAAAAACGCACGCCTAAAAAAAATACCGGCCTCATACTTCCTCTTATAGCCGGTCCAACACACGCCTAAACAAAAAAATACCTGCCTCCAACCTCTCCTTATAGACGGTCCAACACACGCCTGAAAATAAACGGCCTCCAACCTCCCCTTATAGCCGGTCCAACACACGCCTTAACAAAAAAATACCGGCCTCCTACCTCCCCTTATAGCCGGTCCAACACACGCCTCAAAAAAACGCACGCCTCAAAAAAATACCGGCCTCCAACCTCCCCTTATACCCGGTCCAACACACGCCTAAACAAAAAAATACCGGCCTCCAACCTCCCCTTATAGCCGGTCCAACACACACCTGAAAAAACGCACGCCTGAAAAAAATACCGGCCTCCAACCTCCCCTTATAGCTGGTCCAACACACGCCTAAACAAAAAATACTTGCCTCCAACCTCCCCTTATAGACGGTCCAACACACGCCTGAAAAAAACAGCCTCCAACCTCCCCTTATAGCCGGTCCAACACACGCCTGAAAAAAATGCACGCCTGAAAAAAAATACCGGCCTCCAACCTCCCCTTATAGCCGGTCCAACACACGCCTGAAAAAAACGCACGCCTGAAAAAAATACCGGCCTCCAACCTCCCCTTATACCCGGTCCAACACACGCCTAAACAAAAAAATACCGGCCTCCAACCTCCCCTTATAGCCGGTCCAACACACACCTGAAAAAACGCACGCCTGAAAAAAATACCGGCCTCCAACCTCCCCTTATAGCTGGTCCAACACACGCCTAAACAAAAAATACTTGCCTCCAACCTCCCCTTATAGACGGTCCAACACACGCCTGAAAAAAACAGCCTCCAACCTCCCCTTATAGCCGGTCCAACACACGCCTGAAAAAAATGCACGCCTGAAAAAAAATACCGGCCTCCAACCTCCCCTTATAGCCGGTCCAACACACGCCTGAAAAAAACGCACGCCTGAAAAAAAATACCGGTCTCCAACCTCCCCTTATAGCCGGTCCAACACACGCCTAAACAAAAAAATACCGGCCTCATACTTCCCCTTATATTCGGTCCAACACACGCCTGAAAAAAATGCACGCCTGAAAAAAAATACCGGCCTCCAACCTCCCGTTATAGCTGGTTCAACGCACGCCTGAAAAAAAATACCGGCCTCCAACCTCCCCTTATATCTGGTCCAACACACGCCTGAAAAAACACACGCCTGAAAAAAAATACCGGCCTCCAACCTCCCCTAATAGCCGGTCCAACACGCACCTGAAAAAATCGCACGCCTTTAAAAAAAAATACCGACCTCCGACCTCTCCTCATAGCCCGTCCAACACACGCCTAAAAAAAATACCGGCCTCATACTTCACCCTATATATTCGGTCCAACACACGCCTGAAAAAAATGCACGCCTGAAAAAAAATACCGGCCTCCAACCTCCCCTTATAGCCGGTCCAACACACGCCTAAAAAAATACCGGCCTCCAACCTTCCCTTATAGCCGGTTCAACGCACGCCTGAAAAAAAAATACCGGCCTCCAACCTCCCCTTATATCTGGTCCAACACACGCCTGAAAAAACACACGCCTGAAAAAAATACCGGCCTCCAACCTCCCCTCATAGCCGGTCCAACACGCCTAAAAAAATGCACGCCTGATTAAAAGAATACCGGCCTCCAACCTCCCCTCAAAGCAGGTCCAACACACGCCTGAAATAAACGTACACCTGAAAAAAATACCAGCCTCCAACCTCCCCTTATAGCTGGTCCAACACACGCCTAAACAAAAAAATACCGGCCTCCAACCTCCCCTTATAGCCAGTCCAACACATGCCTGAGAAAAAAAAACGGCCTCCAACCTCCCCTTATAGCCGGTCCAACACACGCCTAAACAAAAAAATACCGGCCTCCAATGTCCCCTTATAGCCAGTCCAACACATGCCTGAAAAAAAACGGCCTCAAACCTCCCCTTACAGCCGGCCCAACACACGCCTGAAAAAAATGCACACCTGAAAAAAAATACCGGCCTCCAACCTCCCCTTATATCTGGTCCAACACACGCCTGAAAAAACACACGCCTGAAAAAAAAGAATACCGTCCTCCAAACTCCCCTTATAGTGGGTCCAACACACGCCTGAAAAAAATACCGGCCTCCAACCTCCCCTCATAGCCGGTCCAACACACGCCTAAAAAAATGCACGTCTGAAAAAGTATACCGGCCTCCAACCTCCCCTTATAGCTGGTCCATCACAAGCCTAAACAAAATATACCGACCTCCAACCTCCCCTTATAGCCGGTCCAACACACGCCTAAAAAAATGCTCGCCTGATTAAAATACCGGCCTCCAACCTCCCCTCATAGCCAGTCCAACACACACCTGAAAAAAAATATCCGCCTCCAACCTCCCCTTATAGCCGGTCCAACACACGCCTGAAAAAAAAATAGCAGCCTCCAACCTACCCTTATAGCCGGTCCGACACACGCCTGAAAAAAAATAACGGCCTCCAACCTCTCCTTACAGCTGGTCCAACACACGCCTGAAAAAAACTCACGCCTGAAAAAAAAATACCGGCCTCCAACCTCCCCTCAAAGCAGGTCCAACCCACGCCTGAAATAAACGTACACCTGAAAAAAATACCAGCTTCCAACCTCCCCTTCTAGCTGGTCCAACACACGCCTAAACAAAAAAATACCGGCCTCCAACCTCCCGTTATAGCCGGTCCAACACACGCCTGAAAAAACGCAAGCCTGAAAAAAAATACCGGCCTCCAACCTCCCCTTATAGCCGGTCCAAAACACGCCTAAACAAAAAAATACCGGCCTCCAACCTCCCCTTATAGCCAGTCCAACACATGCCTGAAAAAACGGCCTCAAACCTCCCCTTATAGCCGGCCCAACACACGCCTGAAAAAAAGGCACGCCTGAAATAAAATACCGGCCTCCAACCTCCCCTTATAGCTGGTCCAACACACACCTGAAAAAAAATACCAACCTCCCCTTATAGCCTGAAAAAACACCCCTGAAAAAAACGCACGCCTGAAAAAAAATACCGGCCTCCAACCTCCCCTTATAGCTGGTCCAACACACGCCTGAAAAAAACGCACGCCTGAAAAAAAATACCAGCCTCCAACCTCCCCTTATAGCTGGTCCAACACACGCCTGAAAAAAATGCATGCCTGAAAAAAATACCGGCCTCCAACCTCCCCTTATAGCCGGTCCAACACACGCCTAAACAAAAAAATACCGGCCTCATACTTCCCCTTATATTCGGTCCAACACACGCCTGAAAAAAATGCACGCCTGAAAAAAAATACCGGCCTCCAACCTCCCCTTATTGCCGGTCCAACACACGCCTAAAAAAATACCGGCCTCCAACCTCCCGTTATAGCTGGTTCAACGCACGCCTGAAAAAAAATACCGGCCTCCAACCTCCCCTTATATCTGGTCCAACACACGCCTGAAAAAACACACGCCTGAAAAAAAATACCGGCCTCCAACCTCCCCTAATAGCCGGTCCAACACGCACCTGAAAAAATCGCACGCCTTTAAAAAAAAATACCAACCTCCGACCTCTCCTCATAGCCCATCCAACACACGCCTAAAAAAATACCGGCCTCATACTTCACCCTATATATTCGGTCCAACACACGCCTGAAAAAAATGCACGCCTGAAAAAAATACCGGCCTCCAACCTCCCCTTATAGCCGGTCCAACACACGCCTAAAAAAATACCGGCCTCCAACCTTCCCTTATAGCCGGTTCAACGCACGCCTGAAAAAAAAATACCGGCCTCCAACCTCCCCTTATATCTGGTCCAACACACGCCTGAAAAAACACACGCCTGAAAAAAATACCGGCCTCCAACCTCCCCTCATAGCCGGTCCAACGGCCTAAAAAAATGCACGCCTGATTAAAAGAATACCGGCCTCCAACCTCCCCTCAAAGCAGGTCCAACACACGCCTGAAATAAACGTACACCTGAAAAAAATACCAGCCTCCAACCTCCCCTTATAGCTGGTCCAACACACGCCTAAACAAAAAAATACCGGCCTCCAACCTCCCCTTATAGCCAGTCCAACACATGCCTGAGAAAAAAAAACGGCCTCAAACCTCCCCTTATAGCCAGCCCAACACACGCCTGAAAAAATGCACGCCTGAAAAAAATTACTGGCCTCCAACCTCCCCTTATATCTGGTCCAACACACGCCTGAAAAAACACACGCCTGAAAAAAAATAATACCGTCCTCCAAACTCCCCTTATTGTGGGTCCAACACACGCCTGAAGAAAATACCGGCCTCCAACCTCCCCTCATAGCCGGTCCAACACACGCCTAAAAAAATGCACGCCTGATTAAAAGAATACCGGCCTCCAACCTCCCCTCATAGCCGGTCCAACACACGCCTGAAAAAAAATACCCGCCTCCAACCTCCCCTTATAGCCGGTCCAACACACGCCTGAAAAAAAATAGCAGCCTCCAACCTACCCTTATAGCCGGTCCAACACACGCCTGAAAAAAAATAACGGCCTCCAACCTCTCCTTACAGCTGGTCCAACACACGCCTGAAAAAAACTCACGTCTGAAAAAAAATACCGGCCCCCAACCTCCCCTCAAAGCAGGTCCAACACACGCCTGAAAAAAAACGGCCTCAAACCTCCCCTTATAGCCGGCCCAACACACGCCTGAAAAAAATGCACGCCTGAAAAAAAATACCGCCCTCCAACCTCCCCTAATAGCCGGTCCAACACGCACCTGAAAAAATCACACGCCTTTAAAAAAAAATACCGACCTCCGACCTCTCCTCATAGCCCATCCAACACACGCCTAAAAAAATACCGGCCTCATACTTCCCCTTATTTTCGGTCCAACACACGCCTGAAAAAAATGCACGCCTGAAAAAAAATACCGGCCTCCAACCTCCCCTTATAGCCGGTCCAACACACACCTGAAAAAACGCACGCCTGAAAAAAATACCGGCCTCTAACCTCCCCTTATAGCCGGTCCAACACACGCCTAAACAAAAAAATACCTGCCTCCAACCTCCCCTTATAGACGGTCCAACACACGCCTGAAAATAAACGGCCTCCAACCTCCCCTTATTGCCGGTCCAACACACGCCTGAAAAAAATAGCAGCCTCCAACCTCCCCTTATAGCCGGTCCAACACACGCCTTAACAAAAAAATACCGGCCTCCTACCTCCCCTTATAGCCAGTCCAACACACGCCTGAAAAAAAAATTAGTGGCCTCCAACCTCCCCTCATAGCCGGTCCAACACACTCCTGAACAAAAAAATACCGGCCTCCAACCTCCCCTTATAGCCAGTCCAACACACGCCTGAAAAAAATAGCAGCCTCCAACCTACCCTTATAGCCGGTCCAACACACGCCTGAAAAAAAATAATGGCCTCCAACCTCACCCTACAGCTGGTCCAACACACGCCTGAAAAAAACTCACGCCTGAAAAAAAAATACCGGCCTCCAACCTCCCCTCAAAGCAGGTCCAACACACGCCTGAAATAAACGTACACCTGAAAAAAATACCAGCCTCCAACCTCCCCTTATAGCTGGTCCAACACATGCCTAAACAAAAAAATACCGGCCTCCAATCTACCCTTATAGCCGGTCCAACACACGCCTGAAAAAATGCACGCCTGAAAAAAAATACCGGCCTCCAACCTCCCCTTATAGCCGGTCCAACACACGCCTAAACAAAAAAATACCGGCCTCCAACCTCCCCTTATAGCCAGTCCAACACATGCCTGAAAAAAAAACGGCCTCAAACCTCCCCTTATAGCCGGTCCAACACACGCCTGAAAAAAAATAGCAGCCTCCAACCTACCCTTATAGCCGGTCCAACACACGCCTGAAAAAAAATAACGGCCTCCAACCTCTCCTTACAGCTGGTCCAACACACGCCTGAAAAAAAACTCACGCCTGAAAAAAAATACCGGCCTCCAACCTCCCCTCAAAGCAGGTCCAACACACGCCTGAAATAAACGTACATTTAAAAAAAATACCAGCCTCCAACCTCCCCTTATAGCTGGTCCAACACACGCCTAAACAAAAAAATACCGGCCTCCAACCTCCCCTTATAGCCGGTCCAACACACGCCTAAACAAAAAAATACCGGCCTCCAACCTCCCCTTATAGCCAGTCCAACACATGCCTGAAAAAAAACGGCCTCAAACCTCCCCTTATAGCCGGCCCAACACACGCCTGAAAAAAATGCACGCCTGAAAAAAAATACCGGCCTCCAACCTCCCCTTATATCTGGTCCAACACACGCCTGAAAAAACACACGCCTGAAAAAAAATACCGGCCTCCAACCTCCCCTCATAGCCGGTCCAACACACGCCTAAAAAAATGCACGCCTGATTAAAAGAATACCGGCCTCCAACCTCCCCTCATAGCCGGTCCAACACACACCTGAAAAAAATACCCGCCTCCAACCTCCCCTTATAGCCGGTCCAACACACGCCTGAAAAAAAATAGCAGCCTCCAACCTACCCTTATAGCCGGTCCAACACACGCCTGAAAAAAAATAACGGCCTCCAACCTCTCCTTACAGCTGGTCCAACACACGCCTGAAAAAAACTCACGCCTGAAAAAAAATACCGGCCTCCAACCTCCCCTCAAAGCAGGTCCAACACACCCCTGAAATAAACGTACATTTAAAAAAAATACCAGCCTCCAACCTCCCCTTATAGCTGGTCCAACACACGCCTAAACAAAAAAATACCGGCCTCCAACCTCCCCTTATAGCCAGTCCAACACATGCCTGGAAAAAAACGGCCTCAAACCTCCCCTTATAGCCGGCCCAACACACACCTGAAAAAAATGCACGCCTGAAAAAAAATACCGGCCTCCAACCTCCCCTTATAGCTGGTCCAACACACACCTGAAAAAAAATACCAACCTCCCCTTATAGCCTGAAAAAACACCCCTGAAAAAAACGCATGCCTGAAAAAAAATACCGGCCTCCAACCTCCCCTTATAGCTGGTCCAACACATGCCTGAAAAAAACACACGCCTGAAAAAAAATACCGGCCTCCAACCTCCCCTTATAGCTGGTCCAACACACGCCTGAAAAAACGCACACGCCTGAAAAAAATACCGGTCTCCAACCTCCCCTTATAGCTGGTCCAACACACACCTAAACAAAAAAATACTGGCCTCCAACCTCCCCTTATAGCCGTCCAACACACGCCTGAAAATAATGCACGCCTGAAAAAAATACCGGCCTCCAACCTCCCCTTATAGCCGGTGCAACACACGCCTAAAAAAATACCGTCCTCCAACCTCCCCTTATAGCCGGTTCAACGCACGTCTGAAAAAAAATACCGGCCTCCAACCTCCCCTAATAGCCGGTCCAACACGCACCTGAAAAAATCGCACGCCTTTAAAAAAAATACCGACCTCCGACCTCTCCTCATAGCCCGTCCAACACACGCCTAAAAAAAATAGCAGCCTCCAACCTACCCTTATAGCCTGTCCAACACATGCCTGAAAAAAAATAACAGCCTCCAACCTCTCCCTACAGCTGGTCCAACACACGCCTGAAATAAACGTACACCTGAAAAAAATACCAGCCTCCAACCTACCCTTATAGCTGGTCCAACACACGCCTAAACAAAAAAATACCGGCCTCCAATCTCCCCTTATAGCCGGTCCAACACACGCCTGAAAAAACGCACGCCTGAAAAAAAATACCGGCCTCCAACCTCCCCTTATAGCCGGTCCAGCACACGCCTAAACAAAAAAATACCGGCCTCCAACCTCCCCTTATAGCCAGTCCAACACATGCCTGAAAAAAAACGGCCTCAAACCTCCCCTTATAGCCGGCCCGACACACGCCTGAAAAAAATGCACGCCTGAAAAAAAATACCGGCCTCCAACCTCCCCTTATATCTGGTCCAACACACGCCTGAAAAAACACACGCCTGAAAAAAAAATACCGGCCTCCAACCTCCCCTCATAGCCGGTCCAACACACGCCTAAAAAAATGCACGCCTGATTAAAAGTATACCGCCTCCAACCTCCCCTCATAGCCGGTCCAACACACACCTGAAAAAATACCCGCCTCCCACCTCCCCTTATAGCCGGTCCAACACACGCCTGAAAAAAAATAGCAGCCTCCAACCTACCCTTATAGCCGGTCCAACACACGCCTGAAAAAAAATAACGGCCTCCAACCTCTCCTTACAGCTGGTCCAACACACGTCTGAAAAAAACTCACGCCTGAAAAAAAATACCGGCCTCCAACCTCCCCTCAAAGCAGGTCCAACACACGCCTGAAATAAACGTACACCTGAAAAAAATACCAGCCTCCAACCTCCCCTTATAGCTGGTCCAACACACGCCTAAACAAAAAAATACCGGCCTCCAACCTCCCCTTATAGCCGGTCCAACACACGCCTAAACAAAAAAATACCGGCCTCCAACCTCCCCTTATAGCCAGTCCAACACATGCCTGGAAAAAAAACGGCCTCAAACCTCCCCTTATAGCCGGCCCAACACCAACCTGAAAAAAATGCACGCCTGAAAAAAAATACCGGCCTCCAACCTCCCCTTATAGCTGGTCCAACACACACCTGAAAAAAAATACCAACCTCCCCTTATAGCCTGAAAAAACACCCCTGAAAAAAACGCACGCCTGAAAAAAAATACCGGCCTCCAACCTCCCCTTATAGCTGGTCCAACACACGCCTGAAAAAAACACACGCCTGAAAAAAAATACCGGCCTCCAACCTCCTCTTATAGCTGGTCCAACACACGCCTGAAAAAACGCACACGCCTGAAAAAAATACCGGTCTCCAACCTCCCCTTATAGCTGGTCCAACACATGCCTAAACAAAAAAATACTGGCCTCCAACCTCCCCTTATAGCCGGTCCAACACACGCCTGAAAAAATGCACGCCTGAAAAAAAATACCGGCCTCCAACCTCTCCTTATAGCCGGTTCAATGCACGTCTGAAAAAAAATACCGGCCTCCAACCTCCCCTAATAGCCGGTCCAACACGCACCTGAAAAAATCGCACGCCTTTAAAAAAAATACCGACCTCCGACCTCTCCTCATAGCCCGTCCAACACACGCCTAAAAAAAAATAGCAGCCTCCAACCTACCCTTATAGCCGGTCCAACACACGCCTGAAAAAAAATAACGGCCTCCAACCTCTCCCTACAGCTGGTCCAACACACGCCTGAAAAAAACTCACGCCTGAAAAAAAATACCGGCCTCCAACCTCCCCTCAAAGCAGGTCCAACACACGCCTGAAATAAACGTACACCTGAAAAAATACCAGCCTCCAACCTCCCCTTATAGCTGGTCCAACACACGCCTAAACAAAAAAATACCGGCCTCCAACCTCCCCTTATAGCCGGTCCAACACACGCCTGAAAAAACGCATGCCTGAAAAAAAATACCGGCCTCCAACCTCCCCTTATAGCCGGTCCAACACACGCCTAAACAAAAAAATACCGGCCTCCAACCTCCCCTTATAGCCAGTCCAACACACGCCTAAAAAAAAATAGCAGCCTCCAACCTACCCTTATAGCCGGTCCAACACACGCCTGAAAAAAAATAACGGCCTCCAACCTCTCCCTACAGCTGGTCCAACACACGCCTGAAAAAAACTCACGCCTGAAAAAAAATACCGGCCTCCAACCTCCCCTCAAAGCAGGTCCAACACACGCCTGAAATAAACGTACACCTGAAAAAAATGCCAGCCTCCAACCTCCCCTTATAGCTGGTCCAACACATGCCTAAACAAAAAAATACCGGCCTCCAATCTCCCCTTATAGCCGGTCCAACACACGCCTGAAAAAACGCACGCCTAAAAAAAATACCGGCCTCATACTTCCTCTTATAGCCGGTCCAACACACGCCTAAACAAAAAAATACCTGCCTCCAACCTCTCCTTATAGACGGTCCAACACACGCCTGAAAATAAACGGCCTCCAACCTCCCCTTATAGCCGGTCCAACACACGCCTTAACAAAAAAATACCGGCCTCCTACCTCCCCTTATAGCCGGTCCAACACACGCCTCAAAAAAACGCACGCCTCAAAAAAATACCGGCCTCCAACCTCCCCTTATACCCGGTCCAACACACGCCTAAACAAAAAAATACCGGCCTCCAACCTCCCCTTATAGCCGGTCCAACACACACCTGAAAAAACGCACGCCTGAAAAAAATACCGGCCTCCAACCTCCCCTTATAGCTGGTCCAACACACGCCTAAACAAAAAATACTTGCCTCCAACCTCCCCTTATAGACGGTCCAACACACGCCTGAAAAAAACAGCCTCCAACCTCCCCTTATAGCCGGTCCAACACACGCCTGAAAAAAATGCACGCCTGAAAAAAAATACCGGCCTCCAACCTCCCCTTATAGCCGGTCCAACACACGCCTGAAAAAAACGCACGCCTGAAAAAAATACCGGCCTCCAACCTCCCCTTATACCCGGTCCAACACACGCCTAAACAAAAAAATACCGGCCTCCAACCTCCCCTTATAGCCGGTCCAACACACACCTGAAAAAACGCACGCCTGAAAAAAATACCGGCCTCCAACCTCCCCTTATAGCTGGTCCAACACACGCCTAAACAAAAAATACTTGCCTCCAACCTCCCCTTATAGACGGTCCAACACACGCCTGAAAAAAACAGCCTCCAACCTCCCCTTATAGCCGGTCCAACACACGCCTGAAAAAAATGCACGCCTGAAAAAAAATACCGGCCTCCAACCTCCCCTTATAGCCGGTCCAACACACGCCTGAAAAAAACGCACGCCTGAAAAAAAATACCGGTCTCCAACCTCCCCTTATAGCCGGTCCAACACACGCCTAAACAAAAAAATACCGGCCTCATACTTCCCCTTATATTCGGTCCAACACACGCCTGAAAAAAATGCACGCCTGAAAAAAAATACCGGCCTCCAACCTCCCGTTATAGCTGGTTCAACGCACGCCTGAAAAAAAATACCGGCCTCCAACCTCCCCTTATATCTGGTCCAACACACGCCTGAAAAAACACACGCCTGAAAAAAAATACCGGCCTCCAACCTCCCCTAATAGCCGGTCCAACACGCACCTGAAAAAATCGCACGCCTTTAAAAAAAAATACCGACCTCCGACCTCTCCTCATAGCCCGTCCAACACACGCCTAAAAAAAATACCGGCCTCATACTTCACCCTATATATTCGGTCCAACACACGCCTGAAAAAAATGCACGCCTGAAAAAAAATACCGGCCTCCAACCTCCCCTTATAGCCGGTCCAACACACGCCTAAAAAAATACCGGCCTCCAACCTTCCCTTATAGCCGGTTCAACGCACGCCTGAAAAAAAAATACCGGCCTCCAACCTCCCCTTATATCTGGTCCAACACACGCCTGAAAAAACACACGCCTGAAAAAAATACCGGCCTCCAACCTCCCCTCATAGCCGGTCCAACACGCCTAAAAAAATGCACGCCTGATTAAAAGAATACCGGCCTCCAACCTCCCCTCAAAGCAGGTCCAACACACGCCTGAAATAAACGTACACCTGAAAAAAATACCAGCCTCCAACCTCCCCTTATAGCTGGTCCAACACACGCCTAAACAAAAAAATACCGGCCTCCAACCTCCCCTTATAGCCAGTCCAACACATGCCTGAGAAAAAAAAACGGCCTCCAACCTCCCCTTATAGCCGGTCCAACACACGCCTAAACAAAAAAATACCGGCCTCCAATGTCCCCTTATAGCCAGTCCAACACATGCCTGAAAAAAAACGGCCTCAAACCTCCCCTTACAGCCGGCCCAACACACGCCTGAAAAAAATGCACACCTGAAAAAAAATACCGGCCTCCAACCTCCCCTTATATCTGGTCCAACACACGCCTGAAAAAACACACGCCTGAAAAAAAAGAATACCGTCCTCCAAACTCCCCTTATAGTGGGTCCAACACACGCCTGAAAAAAATACCGGCCTCCAACCTCCCCTCATAGCCGGTCCAACACACGCCTAAAAAAATGCACGTCTGAAAAAGTATACCGGCCTCCAACCTCCCCTTATAGCTGGTCCATCACAAGCCTAAACAAAATATACCGACCTCCAACCTCCCCTTATAGCCGGTCCAACACACGCCTAAAAAAATGCTCGCCTGATTAAAATACCGGCCTCCAACCTCCCCTCATAGCCAGTCCAACACACACCTGAAAAAAAATATCCGCCTCCAACCTCCCCTTATAGCCGGTCCAACACACGCCTGAAAAAAAAATAGCAGCCTCCAACCTACCCTTATAGCCGGTCCGACACACGCCTGAAAAAAAATAACGGCCTCCAACCTCTCCTTACAGCTGGTCCAACACACGCCTGAAAAAAACTCACGCCTGAAAAAAAAATACCGGCCTCCAACCTCCCCTCAAAGCAGGTCCAACCCACGCCTGAAATAAACGTACACCTGAAAAAAATACCAGCTTCCAACCTCCCCTTCTAGCTGGTCCAACACACGCCTAAACAAAAAAATACCGGCCTCCAACCTCCCGTTATAGCCGGTCCAACACACGCCTGAAAAAACGCAAGCCTGAAAAAAAATACCGGCCTCCAACCTCCCCTTATAGCCGGTCCAAAACACGCCTAAACAAAAAAATACCGGCCTCCAACCTCCCCTTATAGCCAGTCCAACACATGCCTGAAAAAACGGCCTCAAACCTCCCCTTATAGCCGGCCCAACACACGCCTGAAAAAAAGGCACGCCTGAAATAAAATACCGGCCTCCAACCTCCCCTTATAGCTGGTCCAACACACACCTGAAAAAAAATACCAACCTCCCCTTATAGCCTGAAAAAACACCCCTGAAAAAAACGCACGCCTGAAAAAAAATACCGGCCTCCAACCTCCCCTTATAGCTGGTCCAACACACGCCTGAAAAAAACGCACGCCTGAAAAAAAATACCAGCCTCCAACCTCCCCTTATAGCTGGTCCAACACACGCCTGAAAAAAATGCATGCCTGAAAAAAATACCGGCCTCCAACCTCCCCTTATAGCCGGTCCAACACACGCCTAAACAAAAAAATACCGGCCTCATACTTCCCCTTATATTCGGTCCAACACACGCCTGAAAAAAATGCACGCCTGAAAAAAAATACCGGCCTCCAACCTCCCCTTATTGCCGGTCCAACACACGCCTAAAAAAATACCGGCCTCCAACCTCCCGTTATAGCTGGTTCAACGCACGCCTGAAAAAAAATACCGGCCTCCAACCTCCCCTTATATCTGGTCCAACACACGCCTGAAAAAACACACGCCTGAAAAAAAATACCGGCCTCCAACCTCCCCTAATAGCCGGTCCAACACGCACCTGAAAAAATCGCACGCCTTTAAAAAAAAATACCAACCTCCGACCTCTCCTCATAGCCCATCCAACACACGCCTAAAAAAATACCGGCCTCATACTTCACCCTATATATTCGGTCCAACACACGCCTGAAAAAAATGCACGCCTGAAAAAAATACCGGCCTCCAACCTCCCCTTATAGCCGGTCCAACACACGCCTAAAAAAATACCGGCCTCCAACCTTCCCTTATAGCCGGTTCAACGCACGCCTGAAAAAAAAATACCGGCCTCCAACCTCCCCTTATATCTGGTCCAACACACGCCTGAAAAAACACACGCCTGAAAAAAATACCGGCCTCCAACCTCCCCTCATAGCCGGTCCAACGGCCTAAAAAAATGCACGCCTGATTAAAAGAATACCGGCCTCCAACCTCCCCTCAAAGCAGGTCCAACACACGCCTGAAATAAACGTACACCTGAAAAAAATACCAGCCTCCAACCTCCCCTTATAGCTGGTCCAACACACGCCTAAACAAAAAAATACCGGCCTCCAACCTCCCCTTATAGCCAGTCCAACACATGCCTGAGAAAAAAAAACGGCCTCAAACCTCCCCTTATAGCCAGCCCAACACACGCCTGAAAAAATGCACGCCTGAAAAAAATTACTGGCCTCCAACCTCCCCTTATATCTGGTCCAACACACGCCTGAAAAAACACACGCCTGAAAAAAAATAATACCGTCCTCCAAACTCCCCTTATTGTGGGTCCAACACACGCCTGAAGAAAATACCGGCCTCCAACCTCCCCTCATAGCCGGTCCAACACACGCCTAAAAAAATGCACGCCTGATTAAAAGAATACCGGCCTCCAACCTCCCCTCATAGCCGGTCCAACACACGCCTGAAAAAAAATACCCGCCTCCAACCTCCCCTTATAGCCGGTCCAACACACGCCTGAAAAAAAATAGCAGCCTCCAACCTACCCTTATAGCCGGTCCAACACACGCCTGAAAAAAAATAACGGCCTCCAACCTCTCCTTACAGCTGGTCCAACACACGCCTGAAAAAAACTCACGTCTGAAAAAAAATACCGGCCCCCAACCTCCCCTCAAAGCAGGTCCAACACACGCCTGAAAAAAAACGGCCTCAAACCTCCCCTTATAGCCGGCCCAACACACGCCTGAAAAAAATGCACGCCTGAAAAAAAATACCGCCCTCCAACCTCCCCTAATAGCCGGTCCAACACGCACCTGAAAAAATCACACGCCTTTAAAAAAAAATACCGACCTCCGACCTCTCCTCATAGCCCATCCAACACACGCCTAAAAAAATACCGGCCTCATACTTCCCCTTATTTTCGGTCCAACACACGCCTGAAAAAAATGCACGCCTGAAAAAAAATACCGGCCTCCAACCTCCCCTTATAGCCGGTCCAACACACGCCTAAAAAAATACCCGCCTCCAACCTTCCCTTATAGACGGTTCAACGCACGCCTGAAAAAAAAATACCGGCCTCCAACCTCCCCTTATATCTGGTCCAACACACGCCTGAAAAAACACACGCCTGAAAAAAATACCGGCCTCCAACCTCCCCTCATAGTCGGTCCAACACACGCCTAAAAAAATGCACGCCTGATTAAAAGAATACCGGCCTCCAACCTCCCCTCATAGCCTGTCCAACACACGCCTGAAAAAAAATACCCGCCTCCAACCTCCCCTTATAGCCGGTCCAACACACGCCTGAAAAAAAATAGCAGCCTCCAACCTACCCTTATAGCCGGTGCAACACACGCCTGAAAAAAAATAACGGCCTCCAACCTCTCCCTACAGCTGGTCCAACACACGCCTGAAAAAAACTCACGCCTGAAAAAAAATACCGGCCTCCAACCTCCCCTCAAAGCAGGTCCAACACACGCCTGAAATAAACGTACACCTGAAAAAAATACCAGCCTCCAACCTCCCCTTATAGCTGGTCCAACACACGCCTAAACAAAAAAATTCCGGCCTCCAACCTCCCCTTATAGCCGGTCCAACACACGCCTGAAAAAAGGCACGCCTGAAAAAAAAAACGGCCTCCAACATCCCCTTATAGCCGGTCCAACACACGCCTAAACAAAAAAATACCGGCCTCCAATGTCCCCTTATAGCCAGTCCAACACATGCCTGAAAAAAAAAACGGCCTCAAACCTCCCCTTATAGCCGGCCCAACACACGCCTGAAAAAAATGCACACCTGAAAAAAAATACCGGCCTCCAACCTCCCCTTATATCTGGTCCAACACACGCCTGAAAAAACACACGCCTGAAAAAAAAGAATACCGTCCTCCAAACTCCCCTTATAGTGGGTCCAACACACGCCTGAAAAAAATACCGGCCTCCAACCTCCCCTCATAGCCGGTCCAACACACGCCTAAAAAAATGCACGTCTGAAAAAGTATACCGGCCTCCAACCTCCCCTTATAGCTGGTCCATCACAAGCCTAAACAAAATATACCGACCTCCAACCTCCCCTTATAGCCGGTCCAACACACGCCTAAAAAAATGCTCGCCTGATTAAAAGAATACCGGCCTCCAACCTCCCCTCATAGCCAGTCCAACACACACCTGAAAAAAAATATCCGCCTCCAACCTCCCCTTATAGCCGGTCCAACACACGCCTGAAAAAAAAATAGCAGCCTCCAACCTACCCTTATAGCCGGTCCGACACACGCCTGAAAAAAAATAACGGCCTCCAACCTCTCCTTACAGCTGGTCCAACACACGCCTGAAAAAAACTCACGCCTGAAAAAAAAATACCGGCCTCCAACCTCCCCTCAAAGCAGGTCCAACCCACGCCTGAAATAAACGTACACCTGAAAAAAATACCAGCTTCCAACCTCCCCTTCTAGCTGGTCCAACACACGCCTAAACAAAAAAATACCGGCCTCCAACCTCCCCTTATAGCCGGTCCAACACACGCCTGAAAAAACGCACGCCTGAAAAAAAATACCGGCCTCCAACCTCCCCTTATAGCCGGTCCAAAACACGCCTAAACAAAAAAATACCGGCCTCCAACCTCCCCTTATAGCCAGTCCAACACATGCCTGAAAAAACGGCCTCAAACCTCCCCTTATAGCCGGCCCAACACACACCTGAAAAAAAGGCACGCCTGAAATAAAATACCGGCCTCCAACCTCCCCTTATAGCTGGTCCAACACACACCTGAAAAAAAATACCAACCTCCCCTTATAGCCTGAAAAAACACCCCTGAAAAAAACGCACGCCTGAAAAAAAATACCGGCCTCCAACCTCCCCTTATAGCTGGTCCAACACACGCCTGAAAAAAACGCACGCCTGAAAAAAAATACCAGCCTCCAACCTCCCCTTATAGCTGGTCCAACACACGCCTGAAAAAAATGCATGCCTGAAAAAAATACCGGCCTCCAACCTCCCCTTATAGCCGGTGCAACACACGCCTAAAAAAATACGGGCCTCCAACCTCCCCTTATAGCCGGTTCAACGCACGCCTGAAAAAAACAAACCGGCCTCCAACCTCCCCTAATAGCCGGTCCAACACGCACCTGAAAAAATTGCACGCTTTTAAAAAAAATACCGACCTTCCGACCTCTCCTCATAGCCCGTCCAACACACGCCTAAAGAAAACTACCGGTCTCCAACCTCCCCTTATAGCCGGTCCAACACATGCCTGAAAAAAATACCGGACTCCAACCTCCCCTTATAGCGGATCCAACACACGCCTGAACAAACGCACGCCAGAAAAAATAACGGCCTCCAACCTCCCCTTATAGCCGGTCCAACACACGCCTGAAAAAACGCACGGCAGAAAAAATACCGGCCTCCAACCTCCCCTTATAGCCGGTCCAACACACGCCTGAAAAAATATCGACCTCCAACCTCCCCTTATAGGCAGTCCAACACACGCCTAAAAAAAAATACCGGCCTCCAACCTCCGCTTATAGCCGGTTCAATGCACGCCTGAAATAAAAGGCCTCCAACCTCCCCTTATAGCCGGTCCAACACACGCCTGAAAAAACGCACGGCAGAAAAAATACCGGCCTCCAACCTCCCCTTATAGCCGGTCCAACACACGCCTGAAAAAATATCGACCTCCAACCTCCCCTTATAGGCAGTCCAACACACGCCTGAAAAAAATACCGGCCTCCAACCTCCCCTTATAGCCGGTTCAACGCACGCCTGAAACAAATACCGGCATCCACCCTCCCCTAATAGCCGTTCCAAAACACGCCTGAAAAAATCGCACGCCGTAAAAAAAATACCGACCTCCGACCTCTCCTCATAGCCGGTCCAACACACGCCTAAAATATAACTACCGGCCTCCAACCTCCCCTTATAGCCGGTCCAACACACGCCTGAAAAAACACACGCCTGAAAAAAATACCGGACTCCAACCTCCCCTTTAGTGGGTCCAACACACGCCTGAAAAAACGCACTCCAGAAAAAATACCGGCCTCCAACCTCCCCTTACAGCCGGTCCAACAAACGCCTGAAAAAAATATCGGCCTCCATCCTCCCCTTATAGGCAGTCCAACACACGTCTAAAAAAAATACCGGCCTCCAACCTCCCCTTATAGACGGTTCAATGCACGCCTGAAAAAAAAGGCCTCCAACCTCCCCTAATAGCCGGTCCAACACACGCCTGAGAAAATCACACGCCTTTTAAAAAAAATACCGACCTCTCCTCATAGCCGGTCCAACACATGCCTAAAAAAAACTACCGGCCTTCAACCTCCCCTTA
Source organism: Rana muscosa (assembly GCA_029206835.1). NCBI lineage: Eukaryota > Metazoa > Chordata > Amphibia > Anura > Ranidae > Rana > Rana muscosa. Next base: position 633,093,450 of record CM055117.1, on the reverse strand, counting down.
TTGCCGGTCCAACACATGCCTGAAAAAACTCACGCCTGAATAAAAAATACCGGCCTCCAACCTCCCCTTATAGCTGGTCCAACACACGCCTGAAAAAACGCACGCATGAAAAAAATACCGGCCTCTAACCTAACCTTATAGCCGGTCCAACACATGCCTGAAAAAAAATACAGACCTCCATCCTCCCCTTATAGCCGGTCCAACACACGCCTGAAAAAACGCACGCCTGAAAATAATATCGGCCTCCAACCTCCCCTTATAGGCAGTCCAACACACGTCTAAAAAAATTCCAGCCTCCAACCTCCCCTTATAGCCGGTTCAATGCACGCCTGAAAAAAAAGGCCACCAACCTCCCCTAATAGCCGGTCCAACACACGCCGTAAAAAAAATATCTGCCTCCAACCTCCCCTTATAGCCGGTCCAACACACGCCTGAAAAAAAATCCAGACCTCCAACCTCCCCTTATTGCCGGTCAGACACACGCCTGAAAAAAACGCACGCCTGAAAAAAACTACCGGTCTCCAACCTCCCCTTATAGCTGGTCCATCACAAGCCTAAACAAAATATACCGACCTCCAACCTCCCCTTATAGCCGGTCCAACACATGCCTGAAAAAATGCACACCTGAAAAAAAATACCGGCCTCCAACCTCCCCTTATAGCTCGTCCAACACGCCTAAAAAAATACCGGCCTCCAATCTCCCCTTATAGCCGGTTCAACGCATGCTTGAAAAAATATACCGGCCTCCAACCTCCCCTTATAGCCGGTCCAACACACACCTGAAAAAACGCACGCCAGAAAAAATACCGGCCTCCAACCTCCTCTTATAGGGAGTCCAACACACGCCTAAAAACCTCCTCTTATAGCCGGTTCAATGCACGCCTGAAATAAAAGGCCTCCAACCTCCCCATATAGCCGGTCAAACACACGCCTGAAAAAAATACCGGCCTCCAACCTCCCCTTATAGCCGGTTCAACGCATGCCTGAAACAAATACCGGCATCCACCCTCCCCTAATAGCCGATCCAACACACGCCTGAAAAAATCACACGCCGTAAAAAAAATACCGACCTCCGACCTCTCCTCATAGCCGGTCCAACACACGACTGAAAAAACGCACGCCTGAAAAAAATACCGGACTCCAACCTCCCCTTTAGCGGGTCCAACACACGCCTGAAAAAACGCACTCCAGAAAAAATACCGGCCTCCAACCTCCCCTTATAGCCGGTCCAACAAACGCCTGAGAAAATCACACGCCTTTTTAAAAAAATACCGACCTCTCCTCATAGCCGGTCCAACACACGCCTAAAAAAAACTACTGGCCTTCAACCTCCCCTTATTGCCGGTCCAACACATGCCTGAAAAAACTCACGCCTGAATAAAAAATACCGGCCTCCAACCTCCCCTTATAGCTGGTCCAACACACGCCTGAAAAAACGCACGCCTGAAAAAAATACCGGCCTCCAACCTAACCTTATAGCCAGTCCAACACATGCCTGAAAAAAAATACAGACCTCCATCCTCCCCTTATAGACGGTCCAACACACGCCTGAAAATAATATCGGCCTCCAACCTCCCCTTATAGGCAGTCCAACACACGTCTAAAAAACAATTCCGGCCTCCAACCTCCCCTTATAGCCGGTTCAATACACGCCTGAAAAAAAGGCCACCAACCTTCCCTAATAGCCGGTCCAACACACGCCTGAGAAAATCGCACGCCTTTAAAAAAAATACCGACCTTTCCTCATAGCCGGTCCAACACACGCCTAAAAAAAACTACCGGCCACCAACCTCCCCTTATAGCCAGTCCAACACACATCTGAAAAAACGCACGCCTGAAAAAAAAATACGGGCCTTTAACCTCCCCTTATTGCCAGTTCAACACATGCCTGAAAAAACTCACACCAGAATAAAAAATACCGGCCTCCAACCTCCCCTTATAGCCGCTCCAACACACACCTGAAAAAACGCACACCTGAAAAAAAATACCGGCCTCCAACCTCCCCTTATAGCTCGTCCAACACGCCTAAAAAAATACAGGCCTCCAATCTCCCCTTATAGCCGGTTCAACGCACGCCTGAAAAAAATACCGGCCTCCAACCTCCCCTTATAGCCGGTCCAACATACGCCTGAAAAAACGCACGCCAGAAAAAATACCGGCTTCCAACCTCCCCTTATAGCCGGTCCAACACACGCCTGAAAAAATATCGACCTCCAACCTCCCCTTATAGGCAGTCCAACACACGCCTAAAAAAAATACCGGCCTCCAACCTCCGCTTATAGCCGGTTCAATGCACGCCTGAAATAAAAGGCCTCCAACCTCCCCATATAGCCGGTCCAACACACGCCTGAAAAAAATACCGGCCTCCAAACTCCCCTTATAGCTCGTCCAACACACGCCTAAAAAAATACCAGCCTCCAACCTCCCCTTACAGCCGGTTCAACGCACGCCTGAAACAAATACCGGCATCCACCCTCCCCTAATAGCCGATCCAAAACACGCCTGAAAAAATCGCACGCCGTAAAAAAAAATACCGACCTCCGACCTCTCCTCATAGCCGGTCCAACACACGCCTAAAATATAACTACCGGCCTCCAACCTCCCCTTATAGCCGGTCCAACACACGCCTGAAAAAACGCACGCCTGAAAAAAATACCGGACTCCAACCTCTCCTTTAGCGGGTCCAACACACGCCTGAAAAAACGCACTCCAGAAAAAATACCGGCCTCCAACCTCCCCTTATAGCTGATCCAACAAACGCCTGAAAAAAATATCGGCCTCCATCCTCCTCTTATAGGCAGTCCAACACACGTCTAACAAAAATACCGGCCTCCAACCTCCCCTTATAGACGGTTCAATGCACGCCTGAAAAAAAAGGCCTTCAACCTCCCCTAATAGCCGGTCCAACACATGCCTGAGAAAATCACACGCCTTTTAAAAAAAATACCGACCTCTCCTCATAGCCGGTCCAACACACGCCTAAAAAAAACTACCGGCCTTCAACCTCCCCTTATTGCCGGTCCAACACATGCCTGAAAAAACTCACGCCTGAATAAAAAATACCGGCCTCCAACCTCCCCTTATAGCTGGTCCAACACACGCCTGAAAAAACGCACGCCTCAAAAAAAATACCGGCCTCCAACCTCCCCTTATAGCCGGTGCAACACACGCCTAAAAAAATACCGGCCTCCAACCTCCCCTTATAGCCGGTTCAACGCACGCCTGAAAAAAAAATACCGGCCTCCAACCTCCCCTAATAGCCGGTCCAACACGCACCTGAAAAAATCGCACGCTTTTAAAAAAAAATACCGACCTCCGACCTCTCCTCATAGCCCGTCCAACACACGCCTAAAGAAAACTACCGGCCTCCAACCTCCCCTTATAGCCGGTCCAACACACACCTGAAAAAACACACGCCTGAAAAAAATACCGGACTCCAACCTCCCCTTATAGCGGGTGCAACACACGCCTGAACAAACGCACGCCAGAAAAAATACCGGCCTCCAACCTCCCCTTATAGCCGGTCCAATACACGCCGTAAAAAAATATCTGCCTCCAATCTCCCCTTATAGCCGGCCCAACACACGCCTGAAAAAAAATCCAGACCTCCAACCTCCCCTTATAGCCGTTCCAACACACCCCTGAAAAAAACGCACGCCTGAAAAAAAATACCGGCCTCCAACCTCCCCTTATTGCCGGTCAGACACACGCCTGAAAAAAACGCACGCCTGAAAAAAAATACCGGTCTCCAACCTCCCCTTATAGCTGGTCCATCACAAACCTAAACAAAAAATACCGACCTCCAACCTCCCCTTATAGCCGGTCCAACACACGCCTGAAAAAATGCACACCTGAAAAAAAATACCGGCCTCCAACCTCCCCTTATAGCTCGTCCAACATGCCTAAAAAATACCGGCCTCCAATCTCCCCTTATAGCCGGTTCAATGCATGCCTGAAAAATATACTGGCCTCCAACCTCCCCTTATAGCCGGTCCAACACACACCTGAAAAAACGCACGCCAGAAAAAATACCGGCCTCCAACCTCCTCTTATAGCCGATCCAACACACTCCTGAAAAAATATCGGCCTCCAGCCTCCCCTTATAGGGAGTCCAACACACGCCTGAAAAAAAATACCGACCTCCAACCTCCTCTTATAGCCGGTTCAATGCACGCCTGAAATAAAAGGCCTCCAACCTCCCCATATAGCCGGTCAAACACACGCCTGAAAAAAATACCGGCCTCCAACCTCCCCTTATAGCCGGTTCAACGCACGCCTGAAACAAATGCCAGCATCCACCCTCCCCTAATAGCCGATCCAACACACGCCTGAAAAAATCGCACGCCGTAAAAAAAATACCGACCTCCGACCTCTCCTCATAGCCGGTCCAACACACGCCTAAAATATAACTACCGGCCTCCAACCTCCCCTTATAGCTGGTCCAACACACGACTGAAAAAACGCATGCCTGAAAAAAATACCGGACTCCAACCTCCCCTTTAGCGGGTCCAACACACGCCTGAAAAACGCACTCCAGAAAAAATACCGGCCTCCAACCTCCCCTTATAGCCGGTCCAACAAACGCCTGAAAAAAATATCGGCCTCCATCCTCCCCTTATAGGCAGTCCAACACACGTCTAAAAAAAATACCGGCCTCCAACCTCCCCTTATAGCCGGTTCAATGCACGCCTGAAAAAAAAGGCCTCCAACCTCCCCTAATAGCCGGTCCAACACACGCCTGAGAAAATCACACACCTTTTTAAAAAAATACCGACCTCTCCTCATAGCCGGTCCAACACACGCCTAAAAAAAACTACCGGCCTTCAACCTCCCCTTATTGCCGGTCCAACACATGCCTGAAAAAACTCACGCCTGAATAAAAAATACCGGCCTCCAACCTCCCCTTATAGCTGGTCCAACACACGCCAGAAAAAACGCACGCCTGAAAAAAATACCGGCCTCCAACCTAACCTTATAGCCAGTCCAACACATGCCTGAAAAAAAATACAGACCTCCATCCTCCCCTTATAGACGGTCCAACACACGCCTGAAAATAATATCGGCCTCCAACCTCCCCTTATAGGCAGTCCAACACACGTCTAAAAAACAAATCCGGCCTCCAACCTCCCCTTATAGCCGGTTCAATGCACGCCTGAAAAAAAAGGCCACCAACCTCCCCTAATAGCCGGTCCATCACACGCCTGAGAAAATCGCACGCCTTTAAAAAAAATACCGACCTTTCCTCATAGCCGGTCCAACACACGCCTAAAAAAAACTACCGGCCACCAACCTCCCCTTATAGCCAGTCCAACACACGTCTGAAAAAACGCGCGCCTGAAAAAAATATGGGCCTTTAACCTCCCCTTATTGCCGGTCCAACACATGCCTGAAAAAACTCACACCAGAATAAAAAATACCGGCCTCCAACCTCCCCTTATAGCCGCTCCAACACACACCTGAAAAAACGCACACCTGAAAAAAAATACCGGCCTCCAACCTCCCCTTATAGCTCGTCCAACACGCCTAAAAAAATACAGGCCTCCAATCTCCCCTTATAGCTGGTTCAACGCACGCCTGAAAAAAATACCGGCCTCCAACCTCCCCTTATAGCCGGTCCAACACACGCCTGAAAAAACGCACGGCAGAAAAAATACCGGCCTCCAACCTCCCCTTATAGCCGGTCCAACACACGCCTGAAAAAATATCGACCTCCAACCTCCCCTTATAGGCAGTCCAACACACGCCTAAAAAAAAATACCGGCCTCCAACCTCCGCTTATAGCCGGTTCAATGCACGCCTGAAATAAAAGGCCTCCAACCTCCCCATATAGCCGGTTCAACGCACGCCTGAAACAAATACCGGCATCCACCCTCCCCTAATAGCCGATCCAAAACACGCCTGAAAAAATCGCACGTCGTAAAAAAAATACCGACCTCCGACCTCTCCTCATAGCCGGTCCAACACACGCCTAAAATATAACTACCGGCCTCCAACCTCCCCTTATAGCCGGTCCAACACACGCCTGAAAAAACGCACGCCTGAAAAAAATACCGGACTCCAACCTCCCCTTTAGCGGGTCCAACACACGCCTGAAAAAACGCACTCCAGAAAAAATACCGGCCTCCAACCTCCCCTTACAGCCGGTCCAACAAACGCCTGAAAAAAATATCGGCCTCCATCCTCCCCTTATAGGCAGTCCAACACACGTCTAAAAAAAATACCGGCCTCCAACCTCCCCTTATAGACGGTTCAATGCACGCCTGAAAAAAAAGGCCTCCAACCTCCCCTAATAGCCGGTCCAACACACGCCTGAGAAAATCACACGCCTTTTAAAAAAAATACCGACCTCTCCTCATAGCCGGTCCAACACATGCCTAAAAAAAACTACCGGCCTTCAACCTCCCCTTATTGCCGGTCCAACACATGCCTGAAAAAACTCACGCCTGAATAAAAAATACCGGCCTCCAACCTCCCCTTATAGCTGGTCCAACACACGCCTGAAAAAACGCACGCATGAAAAAAATACCGGCCTCTAACCTAACCTTATAGCCGGTCCAACACATGCCTGAAAAAAAATACAGACCTCCATCCTCCCCTTATAGCCGGTCCAACACACGCCTGAAAAAAACGCACGCCTGAAAATAATATCGGCCTCCAACCTCCCCTTATAGGCAGTCCAACACACGTCTAAAAAAATTCCAGCCTCCAACCTCCCCTTATAGCCGGTTCAATGCACGCCTGAAAAAAAAGGCCACCAACCTCCCCTAATAGCCGGTCCAACACACGCCTGAGAAAATCGCACGCTTTTAAAAAAAAATACCGACCTCTCCTCATAGCCGGTCCAACACACGCCTAAAAAAAACTACCGGCCACCAACCTCCCCTTATAGCCAGTCCAACACACGTCTGAAAAAACGCACGCCTGAAAAAAAAATACCGGCCTTCAACCTCCCCTTATTGCCGGTCCAACACATGCCTAAAAAACTCAGGCCAGAATAAAAAAATACCGGCCTCCAACCTCCCCTTATAGCCGCTCCAACACACGCCTGAAAAAACGCACTCCTGAAAAAAATACCGGCCTCCAACCTCCCCTTATAGCCGTTACAACACACGCCTGGAAAAAAACGCACGCCTGAAAAAAAAATTATCGGCATCCAACCTCCCCTTATAGCCGGTCCAACGAAAACCTGAAAAAAACGCACGCCTGAAAAAAATACCAGCCTCCAACCTCCCCTTATAGGCGGTCCAACACACGCCTGAAAAAACGCACGCCTGAAAAAAATACCGGCCTCCAACCTCCCCTTATAGCCGGTCCAACACATGCCTGAAAAAAATACAGACCTCCATCCTCCCCTTATAGCCGATCTAACACACGCCTGAAAAAATATCGGCCTTCAACCTTCCCTTATAGGCAGTCCAACACACGTCTAATAAAATACCGGCCTCCAACCTCCCCTTATAGCCGGTTCAATGCACGCCTGAATAAAAAGGCCACCAACCTCCCCTAATAGCCGGTCCAACACACGCCTGAGAAAATCGCACGCCTTTAAAAAAAAATACCGACCTCTCCTCATAGCCGGTCCAACACACGCCTAAAAAAAACTACCAGCCACCAACCTCCCCTTATAGCCAGTCCAACACACGTCTGAAAAAACGCAAGCCTGAAAAAAATACCGGCCTTCAACCTCCCATTATTGCCGGTCCAACACACGCCTGAAAAAACGCACGCCTGAAAAAAATACCAGCCTCCAACCTCCCCTTATAGCCGGTCCAACACATGCCTGAAAAAAATACAGACCTCCATCCTCCCCTTATAGCCGGAAAAAACATGCGCCTAAAAAAAACGCACGCCTGAAAAAAAAATTATTGGCATCCAACCTCCCCTTATAGCCGGTCCAACGAACACCTGAAAAAAACGCACGCCTGAAAAAAATACCAGCCTCCAACCTCCCCTTATAGCCGGTCCAACACACGCCTAAACAAAAAAAAATACCGGCCTCCAACCTCCCCTTATAGCCGGTCCAACACACGCCTGAAAAAAACGCACGCCTGAAAAAAAAATCGGCCTCCAACCTCCCCTTATAGCTGGTCCAACACACACCTGAAAAAAATGGCCTCCAACCTCCCCTTATAGCCGCTCCAACACACGACTTAAAAAAATGCACGCCTGAAAAAAAATACCAGCCTCCAACCTCCCCTTATAGCTGGTCCAACACACGCCTGAAAAAAAAATACCGACCTCCAACCTCCCCACATAGCCGGTCCAACACACGCTTGAAAAAAATGCACTCCTGAAAAAAAATACCGGCCTCCAACCTCCCCTTATAGCCGGTCCAACACACGCCTGAAAAAAACGCACGCCTGAAAAAAAATACCGGCCTCCAACCTCCCCTTATAGCCGGTCCAACACACGCCTGAAAAAAACGCACGCCTGAAAAAATAATACCGGCCTCGAACCTCACCTTATAGCCGGTCCAACACACCCCTAAAAAAATACCGGCCTCCAACCTCCCCTTATAGCCGGTTCAGCGCACGCCTGAAAAAAAATACCGGCCTCCAACCTCCCCTTATAGACGGTTCAATGCACGCCTGAAAAAAAAGGCCTCCAACCTCCCCTAATAGCCGGTCCAACACACGCCTGAGAAAATCACACGCCTTTTAAAAAAAATACCGACCTCTCCTCATAGCCGGTCCAACACATGCCTAAAAAAAACTACCGGCCTTCAACCTCCCCTTATTGCCGGTCCAACACATGCCTGAAAAAACTCACGCCTGAATAAAAAATACCGGCCTCCAACCTCCCCTTATAGCTGGTCCAACACACGCCTGAAAAAACGCACGCATGAAAAAAATACCGGCCTCTAACCTAACCTTATAGCCGGTCCAACACATGCCTGAAAAAAAATACAGACCTCCATCCTCCCCTTATAGCCGGTCCAACACACGCCTGAAAAAAACGCACGCCTGAAAATAATATCGGCCTCCAACCTCCCCTTATAGGCAGTCCAACACACGTCTAAAAAAATTCCAGCCTCCAACCTCCCCTTATAGCCGGTTCAATGCACGCCTGAAAAAAAAGGCCACCAACCTCCCCTAATAGCCGGTCCAACACACGCCGTAAAAAAAATATCTGCCTCCAACCTCCCCTTATAGCCGGTCCAACACACGCCTGAAAAAAAATCCAGACCTCCAACCTCCCCTTATAGCCGTTCCAACACACGCCTGAAAAAAACGCACGCCTGAAAAAAAAATATCGGCCTCCAACCTCCCCTTATTGCCGGTCAGACACACGCCTGAAAAAAACGCACGCCTGAAAAAAACTACCGGTCTCCAACCTCCCCTTATAGCTGGTCCATCACAAGCCTAAACAAAATATACCGACCTCCAACCTCCCCTTATAGCCGGTCCAACACATGCCTGAAAAAATGCACACCTGAAAAAAAATACCGGCCTCCAACCTCCCCTTATAGCTCGTCCAACACGCCTAAAAAAATACCGGCCTCCAATCTCCCCTTATAGCCGGTTCAACGCATGCTTGAAAAAATATACCGGCCTCCAACCTCCCCTTATAGCCGGTCCAACACACACCTGAAAAAACGCACGCCAGAAAAAATACCGGCCTCCAACCTCCTCTTATAGGGAGTCCAACACACGCCTAAAAACCTCCTCTTATAGCCGGTTCAATGCACGCCTGAAATAAAAGGCCTCCAACCTCCCCATATAGCCGGTCAAACACACGCCTGAAAAAAATACCGGCCTCCAACCTCCCCTTATAGCCGGTTCAACGCATGCCTGAAACAAATACCGGCATCCACCCTCCCCTAATAGCCGATCCAACACACGCCTGAAAAAATCACACGCCGTAAAAAAAATACCGACCTCCGACCTCTCCTCATAGCCGGTCCAACACACGACTGAAAAAACGCACTCCTGAAAAAAATACCGGACTCCAACCTCCCCTTTAGCGGGTCCAACACACGCCTGAAAAAACGCACTCCAGAAAAAATACCGGCCTCCAACCTCCCCTTATAGCCGGTCCAACAAACGCCTGAGAAAATCACACGCCTTTTTAAAAAAATACCGACCTCTCCTCATAGCCGGTCCAACACACGCCTAAAAAAACTACTGGCCTTCAACCTCCCCTTATTGCCGGTCCAACACATGCCTGAAAAAACTCACGCCTGAATAAAAAATACCAGCCTCCAACCTCCCCTTATAGCTGGTCCAACACACGCCTGAAAAAACGCACGCCTGAAAAAAATACCGGCCTCCAACCTAACCTTATAGCCAGTCCAACACATGCCTGAAAAAAAATACAGACCTCCATCCTCCCCTTATAGACGGTCCAACACACGCCTGAAAATAATATCGGCCTCCAACCTCCCCTTATAGGCAGTCCAACACACGTCTAAAAAACAATTCCGGCCTCCAACCTCCCCTTATAGCCGGTTCAATGCACGCCTGAAAAAAAGGCCACCAACCTTCCCTAATAGCCGGTCCAACACACGCCTGAGAAAATCGCACGCCTTTAAAAAAAATACCGACCTTTCCTCATAGCCGGTCCAACACACGCCTAAAAAAAACTACCGGCCACCAACCTCCCCTTATAGCCAGTCCAACACACATCTGAAAAAACGCACGCCTGAAAAAAAATACGGGCCTTTAACCTCCCCTTATTGCCAGTTCAACACATGCCTGAAAAAACTCACACCAGAATAAAAAATACCGGCCTCCAACCTCCCCTTATAGCCGCTCCAACACACACCTGAAAAAACGCACACCTGAAAAAAAATACCGGCCTCCAACCTCCCCTTATAGCTTGTCCAACACGCCTAAAAAAATACAGGCCTCCAATCTCCCCTTATAGCCGGTTCAACGCACGCCTGAAAAAAATACCGGCCTCCAACCTCCCCTTATAGCCGGTCCAACATACGCCTGAAAAAACGCACGCCAGAAAAAATACCGGCCTCCAACCTCCCCTTATAGCCGGTCCAACACACGCCTGAAAAAATATCGACCTCCAACCTCCCCTTATAGGCAGTCCAACACACGCCTAAAAAAAATACCGGCCTCCAACCTCCGCTTATAGCCGGTTCAATGCACGCCTGAAATAAAAGGCCTCCAACCTCCCCATATAGCCGGTCCAACACACGCCTGAAAAAAATACCGGCCTCCAAACTCCCCTTATAGCTCGTCCAACACACGCCTAAAAAAATACCAGCCTCCAACCTCCCCTTACAGCCGGTTCAACGCACGCCTGAAACAAATACCGGCATCCACCCTCCCCTAATAGCCGATCCAAAACACGCCTGAAAAAATCGCACGCCGTAAAAAAAAATACCGACCTCCGACCTCTCCTCATAGCCGGTCCAACACACGCCTAAAATATAACTACCGGCCTCCAACCTCCCCTTATAGCCGGTCCAACACACGCCTGAAAAAACGCACGCCTGAAAAAAATACCGGACTCCAACCTCCCCTTTAGCGGGTCCAACACACGCCTGAAAAAACGCACTCCAGAAAAAATACCGGCCTCCAACCTCCCCTTATAGCCGATCCAACAAACGCCTGAAAAAAATATCGGCCTCCATCCTCCCCTTATAGGCAGTCCAACACACGTCTAACAAAAATACCGGCCTCCAACCTCCCCTTATAGACGGTTCAATGCACGCCTGAAAAAAAAGGCCTTCAACCTCCCCTAATAGCCGGTCCAACACATGCCTGAGAAAATCACACGCCTTTTAAAAAAAATACCGACCTCTCCTCATAGCCGGTCCAACACACGCCTAAAAAAAACTACCGGCCTTCAACCTCCCCTTATTGCCGGTCCAACACATGCCTGAAAAAACTCACGCCTGAATAAAAAATACCGGCCTCCAACCTCCCCTTATAGCTGGTCCAACACACGCCTGAAAAAACGCACGCCTCAAAAAAAATACCGGCCTCCAACCTCCCCTTATAGCCGGTGCAACACACGCCTAAAAAAATACCGGCCTCCAACCTCCCCTTATAGCCGGTTCAACGCACGCCTGAAAAAAAAATACCGGCCTCCAACCTCCCCTAATAGCCGGTCCAACACGCACCTGAAAAAATCGCACGCTTTTAAAAAAAAATACCGACCTCCGACCTCTCCTCATAGCCCGTCCAACACACGCCTAAAGAAAACTACCGGCCTCCAACCTCCCCTTATAGCCGGTCCAACACACACCTGAAAAAACACACGCCTGAAAAAAATACCGGACTCCAACCTCCCCTTATAGCGGGTGCAACACACGCCTGAACAAACGCACGCCAGAAAAAATACCGGCCTCCAACCTCCCCTTATAGCCGGTCCAATACACGCCGTAAAAAAATATCTGCCTCCAATCTCCCCTTATAGCCGGTCCAACACACGCCTGAAAAAAAATCCAGACCTCCAACCTCCCCTTATAGCCGTTCCAACACACGCCTGAAAAAAACGCACGCCTGAAAAAAAATACCGGCCTCCAACCTCCCCTTATTGCCGGTCAGACACACGCCTGAAAAAAACGCACGCCTGAAAAAAAATACCGGTCTCCAACCTCCCCTTATAGCTGGTCCATCACAAACCTAAACAAAAAATACCGACCTCCAACCTCCCCTTATAGCCGGTCCAACACACGCCTGAAAAAATGCACACCTGAAAAAAAATACCGGCCTCCAACCTCCCCTTATAGCTCGTCCAACATGCCTAAAAAATACCGGCCTCCAATCTCCCCTTATAGCCGGTTCAATGCATGCCTGAAAAATATACTGGCCTCCAACCTCCCCTTATAGCCGGTCCAACACACACCTGAAAAAACGCACGCCAGAAAAAATACCGGCCTCCAACCTCCTCTTATAGCCGATCCAACACACTCCTGAAAAAATATCGGCCTCCAGCCTCCCCTTATAGGGAGTCCAACACACGCCTAAAAAAAATACCGACCTCCAACCTCCTCTTATAGCCGGTTCAATGCACGCCTGAAATAAAAGGCCTCCAACCTCCCCATATAGCCGGTCAAACACACGCCTGAAAAAATACCGGCCTCCAACCTCCCCTTATAGCCGGTCCAACAAACGCCTGAAAAAAATATCGGCCTCCATCCTCCCCTTATAGGCAGTCCAACACACGTCTAAAAAAAATACCGGCCTCCAACCTCCCCTTATAGCTGGTTCAATGCACGCCTGAAAAAAAAGGCCTCCAACCTCCCCTAATAGCCGGTCCAACACACGCCTGAGAAAATCACACACCTTTTTAAAAAAATACCGACCTCTCCTCATAGCCGTCCAACACACGCCTAAAAAAAACTACCGGCCTTCAACCTCCCCTTATTGCCGGTCCAACACATGCCTGAAAAAACTCACGCCTGAATAAAAAATACCGGCCTCCAACCTCCCCTTATAGCTGGTCCAACACACGCCAGAAAAAACGCACGCCTGAAAAAAATACCGGCCTCCAACCTAACCTTATAGCCAGTCCAACACATGCCTGAAAAAAAATACAGACCTCCATCCTCCCCTTATAGACGGTCCAACACACGCCTGAAAATAATATCGGCCTCCAACCTCCCCTTATAGGCAGTCCAACACACGTCTAAAAAACAAATCCGGCCTCCAACCTCCCCTTATAGCCGGTTCAATGCACGCCTGAAAAAAAAGGCCACCAACCTCCCCTAATAGCCGGTCCATCACACGCCTGAGAAAATCGCACGCCTTTAAAAAAAATACCGACCTTTCCTCATAGCCGGTCCAACACACGCCTAAAAAAAACTACCGGCCACCAACCTCCCCTTATAGCCAGTCCAACACACGTCTGAAAAAACGCGCGCCTGAAAAAAAATATGGGCCTTTAACCTCCCCTTATTGCCGGTCCAACACATGCCTGAAAAAACTCACACCAGAATAAAAAATACCGGCCTCCAACCTCCCCTTATAGCCGCTCCAACACACACCTGAAAAAACGCACACCTGAAAAAAAATACCGGCCTCCAACCTCCCCTTATAGCTCGTCCAACACGCCTAAAAAAATACAGGCCTCCAATCTCCCCTTATAGCCGGTTCAACGCACGCCTGAAAAAAATACCGGCCTCCAACCTCCCCTTATAGCCGGTCCAACACACGCCTGAAAAAACGCACGGCAGAAAAAATACCGGCCTCCAACCTCCCCTTATAGCCGGTCCAACACACGCCTGAAAAAATATCGACCTCCAACCTCCCCTTATAGGCAGTCCAACACACGCCTAAAAAAAAATACCGGCCTCCAACCTCCGCTTATAGCCGGTTCAATGCACGCCTGAAATAAAAGGCCTCCAACCTCCCCATATAGCCGGTCCAACACACGCCTGAAAAAAATACCGGCCTCCAACCTCCCCTTATAGCCGGTTCAACGCACGCCTGAAACAAATACCGGCATCCACCCTCCCCTAATAGCCGATCCAAAACACGCCTGAAAAAAACGCACGTCGTAAAAAAAATACCGACCTCCGACCTCTCCTCATAGCCGGTCCAACACACGCCTAAAATATAACTACCGGCCTCCAACCTCCCCTTATAGCCGGTCCAACACACGCCTGAAAAAACGCACGCCTGAAAAAAATACCGGACTCCAACCTCCCCTTTAGCGGGTCCAACACACGCCTGAAAAAACGCACTCCAGAAAAAATACCGGCCTCCAACCTCCCCTTACAGCCGGTCCAACAAACGCCTGAAAAAAATATCGGCCTCCATCCTCCCCTTATAGGCAGTCCAACACACGTCTAAAAAAAATACCGGCCTCCAACCTCCCCTTATAGACGGTTCAATGCACGCCTGAAAAAAAAGGCCTCCAACCTCCCCTAATAGCCGGTCCAACACACGCCTGAGAAAATCACACGCCTTTTAAAAAAAATACCGACCTCTCCTCATAGCCGGTCCAACACATGCCTAAAAAAAACTACCGGCCTTCAACCTCCCCTTATTGCCGGTCCAACACATGCCTGAAAAAACTCACGCCTGAATAAAAAATACCGGCCTCCAACCTCCCCTTATAGCTGGTCCAACACACGCCTGAAAAAACGCACGCATGAAAAAAATACCGGCCTCTAACCTAACCTTATAGCCGGTCCAACACATGCCTGAAAAAAAATACAGACCTCCATCCTCCCCTTATAGCCGGTCCAACACACGCCTGAAAAAAACGCACGCCTGAAAATAATATCGGCCTCCAACCTCCCCTTATAGGCAGTCCAACACACGTCTAAAAAAATTCCAGCCTCCAACCTCCCCTTATAGCCGGTTCAATGCACGCCTGAAAAAAAAGGCCACCAACCTCCCCTAATAGCCGGTCCAACACACGCCTGAGAAAATCGCACGCTTTTAAAAAAAAATACCGACCTCTCCTCATAGCCGGTCCAACACACGCCTAAAAAAAACTACCGGCCTCCAACCTCCCCTTATAGCCAGTCCAACACACGTCTGAAAAAACGCAGGCCAGAATAAAAAAATACCGGCCTCCAACCTCCCCTTATAGCCGCTCCAACACACGCCTGAAAAAACGCACTCCTGAAAAAAATACCGGCCTCCAACCTCCCCTTATAGCCGGAACAACACACGCCTGGAAAAAAACGCACGCCTGAAAAAAAAATTATCGGCATCCAACCTCCCCTTATAGCCGGTCCAACGAACACCTGAAAAAAACGCACGCCTGAAAAAAATACCAGCCTCCAACCTCCCCTTATAGGCGGTCCAACACACGCCTGAAAAAACGCACGCCTGAAAAAAATACCGGCCTCCAACCTCCCCTTATAGCCGGTCCAACACATGCCTGAAAAAAATACAGACCTCCATCCTCCCCTTATAGCCGATCTAACACACGCCTGAAAAAAATATCGGCCTTCAACCTTCCCTTATAGGCAGTCCAACACACGTCTAATAAAATACCGGCCTCCAACCTCCCCTTATAGCCGGTTCAATGCATGCCTGAATAAAAAGGCCACCAACCTCCCCTAATAGCCGGTCCAACACACGCCTGAGAAAATCGCACGCCTTTAAAAAAAAATACCGACCTCTCCTCATAGCCGGTCCAACACACGCCTAAAAAAAACTACCAGCCACCAACCTCCCCTTATAGCCAGTCCAACACACGTCTGAAAAAACGCAAGCCTGAAAAAAATACCGGCCTTCAACCTCCCATTATTGCCGGTCCAACACACGCCTGAAAAAACGCACGCCTGAAAAAAATACCAGCCTCCAACCTCCCCTTATAGCCGGTCCAACACATGCCTGAAAAAAAATACAGACCTCCATCCTCCCCTTATAGCCGGAAAAAACATGCGCCTAAAAAAACCGCACGCCTGAAAAAAAAATTATTGGCATCCAACCTCCCCTTATAGCCGGTCCAACGAACACCTGAAAAAAACGCACGCCTGAAAAAAATACCAGCCTCCAACCTCCCCTTATAGCCGGTCCAACACACGCCTAAACAAAAAAAATACCGGCCTCCAACCTCCCCTTATAGCCGGTCCAACACACGCCTGAAAAAAACGCACGCCTGAAAAAAAAATCGGCCTCCAACCTCCCCTTATAGCTGGTCCAACACACACCTGAAAAAAATGGCCTCCAACCTCCCCTTATAGCCGCTCCAACACACGACTTAAAAAAATGCACGCCTGAAAAAAAATACCAGCCTCCAACCTCCCCTTATAGCTGGTCCAACACACGCCTGAAAAAAAAATACCGACCTCCAACCTCCCCACATAGCCGGTCCAACACACGCTTGAAAAAAATGCACTCCTGAAAAAAAATACCGGCCTCCAACCTCCCCTTATAGCCGGTCCAACACACGCCTGAAAAAAACGCACGCCTGAAAAAAAATACCGGCCTCCAACCTCCCCTTATAGCCGGTCCAACACACGCCTGAAAAAAACGCACGCCTGAAAAAATAATACCGGCCTCGAACCTCACCTTATAGCCGGTCCAACACACCCCTAAAAAAATACCGGCCTCCAACCTCCCCTTATAGCCGGTTCAGCGCACGCCTGAAAAAAAATACCGGCCTCCAACCTCCCCTTATAGACGGTTCAATGCACGCCTGAAAAAAAAGGCCTCCAACCTCCCCTAATAGCCGGTCCAACACACGCCTGAGAAAATCACACGCCTTTTAAAAAAAATACCGACCTCTCCTCATAGCCGGTCCAACACATGCCTAAAAAAAACTACCGGCCTTCAACCTCCCCTTATTGCCGGTCCAACACATGCCTGAAAAAACTCACGCCTGAATAAAAAATACCGGCCTCCAACCTCCCCTTATAGCTGGTCCAACACACGCCTGAAAAAACGCACGCATGAAAAAAATACCGGCCTCTAACCTAACCTTATAGCCGGTCCAACACATGCCTGAAAAAAAATACAGACTTCCATCCTCCCCTTATAGCCGGTCCAACACACGCCTGAAAAAAACGCACGCCTGAAAATAATATCGGCCTCCAACCTCCCCTTATAGGCAGTCCAACACACGTCTAAAAAAATTCCAGCCTCCAACCTCCCCTTATAGCCGGTTCAATGCACGCCTGAAAAAAAAGGCCACCAACCTCCCCTAATAGCCGGTCCAACACACGCCGTAAAAAAAATATCTGCCTCCAACCTCCCCTTATAGCCGGTCCAACACACGCCTGAAAAAAAATCCAGACCTCCAACCTCCCCTTATAGCCGTTCCAACACACGCCTGAAAAAAACGCACGCCTGAAAAAAAAATATCGGCCTCCAACCTCCCCTTATTGCCGGTCAGACACACGCCTGAAAAAAACGCACGCCTGAAAAAAACTACCGGTCTCCAACCTCCCCTTATAGCTGGTCCATCACAAGCCTAAACAAAATATACCGACCTCCAACCTCCCCTTATAGCCGGTCCAACACATGCCTGAAAAAATGCACACCTGAAAAAAAATACCGGCCTCCAACCTCCCCTTATAGCTCGTCCAACACGCCTAAAAAAATACCGGCCTCCAATCTCCCCTTATAGCCGGTTCAACGCATGCTTGAAAAAATATACCGGCCTCCAACCTCCCCTTATAGCCGGTCCAACACACACCTGAAAAAACGCACGCCAGAAAAAATACTGGCCTCCAACCTCCTCTTATAGGGAGTCCAACACACGCCTAAAAACCTCCTCTTATAGCCGGTTCAATGCACGCCTGAAATAAAAGGCCTCCAACCTCCCCATATAGCCGGTCAAACACACGCCTGAAAAAAATACCGGCCTCCAACCTCCCCTTATAGCCGGTTCAACGCATGCCTGAAACAAATACCGGCATCCACCCTCCCCTAATAGCCGATCCAACACACGCCTGAAAAAATCACACGCCGTAAAAAAAATACCGACCTCCGACCTCTCCTCATAGCCGGTCCAACACACGACTGAAAAAACGCACTCCTGAAAAAAATACCGGACTCCAACCTCCCCTTTAGCGGGTCCAACACACGCCTGAAAAAACGCACTCCAGAAAAAATACCGGCCTCCAACCTCCCCTTATAGCCGGTCCAACAAACGCCTGAGAAAATCACACGCCTTTTTAAAAAAATACCGACCTCTCCTCATAGCCGGTCCAACACACGCCTAAGAAAAACTACTGGCCTTCAACCTCCCCTTATTGCCGGTCCAACACATGCCTGAAAAAACTCACGCCTGAATAAAAAATACCGGCCTCCAACCTCCCCTTATAGCTGGTCCAACACACGCCTGAAAAAACGCACGCCTGAAAAAAATACCGGCCTCCAACCTAACCTTATAGCCAGTCCAACACATGCCTGAAAAAAAATACAGACCTCCATCCTCCCCTTATAGACGGTCCAACACACGCCTGAAAATAATATCGGCCTCCAACCTCCCCTTATAGGCAGTCCAACACACGTCTAAAAAACAATTCCGGCCTCCAACCTCCCCTTATAGCCGGTTCAATGCACGCCTGAAAAAAAGGCCACCAACCTTCCCTAATAGCCGGTCCAACACACGCCTGAGAAAATCGCACGCCTTTAAAAAAAATACCGACCTTTCCTCATAGCCGGTCCAACACACGCCTAAAAAAAACTACCGGCCACCAACCTCCCCTTATAGCCAGTCCAGCACACATCTGAAAAAACGCACGCCTGAAAAAAAATACGGGCCTTTAACCTCCCCTTATTGCCAGTTCAACACATGCCTGAAAAAACTCACACCAGAATAAAAAATACCGGCCTCCAACCTCCCCTTATAGCCGCTCCAACACACACCTGAAAAAACGCACACCTGAAAAAAAATACCGGCCTCCAACCTCCCCTTATAGCTCGTCCAACACGCCTAAAAAAATACAGGCCTCCAATCTCCCCTTATAGCCGGTTCAACGCACGCCTGAAAAAAATACCGGCCTCCAACCTCCCCTTATAGCCGGTCCAACATACGCCTGAAAAAACGCACGCCAGAAAAAATACCGGCCTCCAACCTCCCCTTATAGCCGGTCCAACACACGCCTGAAAAAATATCGACCTCCAACCTCCCCTTATAGGCAGTCCAACACACGCCTAAAAAAAATACCGGCCTCCAACCTCCGCTTATAGCCGGTTCAATGCACGCCTGAAATAAAAGGCCTCCAACCTCCCCATATAGCCGGTCCAACACACGCCTGAAAAAAATACCGGCCTCCAAACTCCCCTTATAGCTCGTCCAACACACGCCTAAAAAAATACCAGCCTCCAACCTCCCCTTACAGCCGGTTCAACGCACGCCTGAAACAAATACCGGCATCCACCCTCCCCTAATAGCCGATCCAAAACACGCCTGAAAAAATCGCACGCCGTAAAAAAAAATACCGACCTCCGACCTCTCCTCATAGCCGGTCCAACACACGCCTAAAATATAACTACCGGCCTCCAACCTCCCCTTATAGCCGGTCCAACACACGCCTGAAAAAACGCACGCCTGAAAAAAATACCGGACTCCAACCTCCCCTTTAGCGGGTCCAACACACGCCTGAAAAAACGCACTCCAGAAAAAATACCGGCCTCCAACCTCCCCTTATAGCCGATCCAACAAACGCCTGAAAAAAATATCGGCCTCCATCCTCCCCTTATAGGCAGTCCAACACACGTCTAACAAAAATACCGGCCTCCAACCTCCCCTTATAGACGGTTCAATGCACGCCTGAAAAAAAAGGCCTTCAACCTCCCCTAATAGCCGGTCCAACACATGCCTGAGAAAATCACACGCCTTTTAAAAAAAATACCGACCTCTCCTCATAGCCGGTCCAACACACGCCTAAAAAAAACTACCGGCCTTCAACCTCCCCTTATTGCCGGTCCAACACATGCCTGAAAAAACTCACGCCTGAATAAAAAATACCGGCCTCCAACCTCCCCTTATTGCTGGTCCAACACACGCCTGAAAAAACGCACGCCTCAAAAAAAATACCGGCCTCCAACCTCCCCTTATAGCCGGTGCAACACACGCCTAAAAAAATACCGGCCTCCAACCTCCCCTTATAGCCGGTTCAACGCACGCCTGAAAAAAAAATACCGGCCTCCAACCTCCCCTAATAGTCGGTCCAACACGCACCTGAAAAAATCGCACGCTTTTAAAAAAAAATACCGACCTCCGACCTCTCCTCATAGCCCGTCCAACACACGCCTAAAGAAAACTACCGGCCTCCAACCTCCCCTTATAGCCGGTCCAACACACACCTGAAAAAACACACGCCTGAAAAAAATACCGGACTCCAACCTCCCCTTATAGCGGGT
Organism: Rana muscosa; assembly: GCA_029206835.1. Taxonomy (NCBI): domain Eukaryota; kingdom Metazoa; phylum Chordata; class Amphibia; order Anura; family Ranidae; genus Rana; species Rana muscosa. The sequence continues at coordinate 633,072,706 of CM055117.1, read as the reverse complement.
CCAACACACGCCTGAACAAACGCACGCCAGAAAAAATACCGGCCTCCAACCTCCCCTTATAGCCGGTCCAATACACGCCGTAAAAAAATATCTGCCTCCAATCTCCCCTTATAGCCGGTCCAACACACGCCTGAAAAAAAATCCAGACCTCCAACCTCCCCTTATAGCCGTTCCAACACACGCCTGAAAAAAACGCACGCCTGAAAAAAAATACCGGCCTCCAACCTCCCCTTATTGCCGGTCAGACACACGCCTGAAAAAAACGCACGCCTGAAAAAAAATACCGGTCTCCAACCTCCCCTTATAGCTGGTCCATCACAAACCTAAACAAAAAATACCGACCTCCAACCTCCCCTTATAGCCGGTCCAACACACGCCTGAAAAAATGCACACCTGAAAAAAAATACCGGCCTCCAACCTCCCCTTATAGCTCGTCCAACATGCCTAGAAAATACCGGCCTCCAATCTCCCCTTATAGCCGGTTCAATGCATGCCTGAAAAATATACTGGCCTCCAACCTCCCCTTATAGCCGGTCCAACACACACCTGAAAAAACGCACGCCAGAAAAAATACCGGCCTCCAACCTCCTCTTATAGCCGATCCAACACACTCCTGAAAAAATATCGGCCTCCAGCCTCCCCTTATAGGGAGTCCAACACACGCCTAAAAAAAATACCGACCTCCAACCTCCTCTTATAGCCGGTTCAATGCACGCCTGAAATAAAAGGCCTCCAACCTCCCCATATAGCCGGTCAAACACACGCCTGAAAAAAATACCGGCCTCCAACCTCCCCTTATAGCCGGTTCAACGCACGCCTGAAACAAATGCCGGCATCCACCCTCCCCTAATAGCCGATCCAACACACGCCTGAAAAAATCGCACGCCGTAAAAAAAATACCGACCTCCGACCTCTCCTCATAGCCGGTCCAACACACGCCTAAAATATAACTACCGGCCTCCAACCTCCCCTTATAGCTGGTCCAACACACGACTGAAAAAACGCATGCCTGAAAAAAATACCGGACTCCAACCTCCCCTTTAGCGGGTCCAACACACGCCTGAAAAACGCACTCCAGAAAAAATACCGGCCTCCAACCTCCCCTTATAGCCGGTCCAACAAACGCCTGAAAAAAATATCGGCCTCCATCCTCCCCTTATAGGCAGTCCAACACACGTCTAAAAAAAATACCGGCCTCCAACCTCCCCTTATAGCCGGTTCAATGCACGCCTGAAAAAAAAGGCCTCCAACCTCCCCTAATAGCCGGTCCAACACACGCCTGAGAAAATCACACACCTTTTTAAAAAAATACCGACCTCTCCTCATAGCCGGTCCAACACACGCCTAAAAAAAACTACCGGCCTTCAACCTCCCCTTATTGCCGGTCCAACACATGCCTGAAAAAACTCACGCCTGAATAAAAAATACCGGCCTCCAACCTCCCCTTATAGCTGGTCCAACACACGCCAGAAAAAACGCACGCCTGAAAAAAATACCGGCCTCCAACCTAACCTTATAGCCAGTCCAACACATGCCTGAAAAAAAATACAGACCTCCATCCTCCCCTTATAGACGGTCCAACACACGCCTGAAAATAATATCGGCCTCCAACCTCCCCTTATAGGCAGTCCAACACACGTCTAAAAAACAAATCCGGCCTCCAACCTCCCCTTATAGCCGGTTCAATGCACGCCTGAAAAAAAAGGCCACCAACCTCCCCTAATAGCCGGTCCATCACACGCCTGAGAAAATCGCACGCCTTTAAAAAAAATACCGACCTTTCCTCATAGCCGGTCCAACACACGCCTAAAAAAAACTACCGGCCACCAACCTCCCCTTATAGCCAGTCCAACACACGTCTGAAAAAACGCGCGCCTGAAAAAAAATATGGGCCTTTAACCTCCCCTTATTGCCGGTCCAACACATGCCTGAAAAAACTCACACCAGAATAAAAAATACCGGCCTCCAACCTCCCCTTATAGCCGCTCCAACACACACCTGAAAAAACGCACACCTGAAAAAAAATACCGGCCTCCAACCTCCCCTTATAGCTCGTCCAACACGCCTAAAAAAATACAGGCCTCCAATCTCCCCTTATAGCCGGTTCAACGCACGCCTGAAAAAAATACCGGCCTCCAACCTCCCCTTATAGCCGGTCCAACACACGCCTGAAAAAACGCACGGCAGAAAAAATACCGGCCTCCAACCTCCCCTTATAGCCGGTCCAACACACGCCTGAAAAAATATCGACCTCCAACCTCCCCTTATAGGCAGTCCAACACACGCCTAAAAAAAAATACCGGCCTCCAACCTCCGCTTATAGCCGGTTCAATGCACACCTGAAATAAAAGGCCTCCAACCTCCCCATATAGCCGGTCCAACACACGCCTGAAAAAAATACCGGCCTCCAACCTCCCCTTATAGCCGGTTCAACGCACGCCTGAAACAAATACCGGCATCCACCCTCCCCTAATAGCCGATCCAAAACACGCCTGAAAAAATCGCACGTCGTAAAAAAAATACCGACCTCCGACCTCTCCTCATAGCCGGTCCAACACACGCCTAAAATATAACTACCGGCCTCCAACCTCCCCTTATAGCCGGTCCAACACACGCCTGAAAAAACGCACGCCTGAAAAAAATACCGGACTCCAACCTCCCCTTTAGCGGGTCCAACACACGCCTGAAAAAACGCACTCCAGAAAAAATACCGGCCTCCAACCTCCCCTTACAGCCGGTCCAACAAACGCCTGAAAAAAATATCGGCCTCCATCCTCCCCTTATAGGCAGTCCAACACACGTCTAAAAAAAATACCGGCCTCCAACCTCCCCTTATAGACGGTTCAATGCACGCCTGAAAAAAAAGGCCTCCAACCTCCCCTAATAGCCGGTCCAACACACGCCTGAGAAAATCACACGCCTTTTAAAAAAAATACCGACCTCTCCTCATAGCCGGTCCAACACATGCCTAAAAAAAACTACCGGCCTTCAACCTCCCCTTATTGCCGGTCCAACACATGCCTGAAAAAACTCACGCCTGAATAAAAAATACCGGCCTCCAACCTCCCCTTATAGCTGGTCCAACACACGCCTGAAAAAACGCACGCATGAAAAAAATACCGGCCTCTAACCTAACCTTATAGCCGGTCCAACACATGCCTGAAAAAAAATACAGACCTCCATCCTCCCCTTATAGCCGGTCCAACACACGCCTGAAAAAAACGCACGCCTGAAAATAATATCGGCCTCCAACCTCCCCTTATAGGCAGTCCAACACACGTCTAAAAAAATTCCAGCCTCCAACCTCCCCTTATAGCCGGTTCAATGCACGCCTGAAAAAAAAGGCCACCAACCTCCCCTAATAGCCGGTCCAACACACGCCTGAGAAAATCGCACGCTTTTAAAAAAAATACCGACCTCTCCTCATAGCCGGTCCAACACACGCCTAAAAAAAACTACCGGCCACCAACCTCCCCTTATAGCCAGTCCAACACACGTCTGAAAAAACGCACGCCTGAAAAAAAATACCGGCCTTCAACCTCCCCTTATTGCCGGTCCAACACATGCCTAAAAAACTCAGGCCAGAATAAAAAAATACCGGCCTCCAACCTCCCCTTATAGCCGCTCCAACACACGCCTGAAAAAACGCACTCCTGAAAAAAATACCGGCCTCCAACCTCCCCTTATAGCCGGAACAACACACGCCTGGAAAAAAACGCACGCCTGAAAAAAAAATTATCGGCATCCAACCTCCCCTTATAGCCGGTCCAACTAACACCTGAAAAAAACGCACGCCTGAAAAAAATACCAGCCTCCAACCTCCCCTTATAGGCGGTCCAACACACGCCTGAAAAAACGCACGCCTGAAAAAAATACCGGCCTCCAACCTCCCCTTATAGCCGGTCCAACACATGCCTGAAAAAAATACAGACCTCCATCCTCCCCTTATAGCCGATCTAACACACGCCTGAAAAAAATATCGGCCTTCAACCTTCCCTTATAGGCAGTCCAACACACGTCTAATAAAATACCGGCCTCCAACCTCCCCTTATAGCCGGTTCAATGCACGCCTGAATAAAAAGGCCACCAACCTCCCCTAATAGCCGGTCCAACACACGCCTGAGAAAATCGCACGCCTTTAAAAAAAAATACCAACCTCTCCTCATAGCCGGTCCAACACACGCCTAAAAAAAACTACCAGCCACCAACCTCCCCTTATAGCCAGTCCAACACACGTCTGAAAAAACGCAAGCCTGAAAAAAATACCGGCCTTCAACCTCCCATTATTGCCGGTCCAACACACGCCTGAAAAAACGCACGCCTGAAAAAAATACCAGCCTCCAACCTCCCCTTATAGCCGGTCCAACACATGCCTGAAAAAAAATACAGACCTCCATCCTCCCCTTATAGCCGGAAAAAAACATGCGCCTAAAAAAAACGCACGCCTGAAAAAAAAATTATTGGCATCCAACCTCCCCTTATAGCCGGTCCAACGAACACCTGAAAAAAACGCACGCCTGAAAAAAATACCAGCCTCCAACCTCCCCTTATAGCCGGTCCAACACACGCCTAAACAAAAAAAAATACCGGCCTCCAACCTCCCCTTATAGCCAGTCCCACACACGCCTGAAAAAAACGCACGCCTGAAAAAAAAATCGGCCTCCAACCTCCCCTTATAGCTGGTCCAACACACACCTGAAAAAAATGGCCTCCAACCTCCCCTTATAGCCGCTCCAACACACGACTTAAAAAAATGCACGCCTGAAAAAAAAATACCAGCCTCCAACCTCCCCTTATAGCTGGTCCAACACACGCCTGAAAAAAAAATACCGACCTCCAACCTCCCCACATAGCCGGTCCAACACACGCTTGAAAAAAATGCACTCCTGAAAAAAAATACCGGCCTCCAACCTCCCCTTATAGCCAGTCCAACACACGCCTGAAAAAAACGCACGCCTGAAAAAAAATACCGGCCTCCAACCTCCCCTTATAGCCGGTCCAACACACGCCTTGAAAAAACGCACGCCTGAAAAAATAATACCGGCCTCGAACCTCACCTTATAGCCGGTCCAACACACCCCTAAAAAAATACCGGCCTCCAACCTCCCCTTATAGCCGGTTCAGCGCACGCCTGAAAAAAAATACCGGCCTCCAACCTCCCCTAATAGCCGGTCCAACACGCGCCTGAAAAAATCGCACGCCTTTAAAAAAATACGGACCTCCGACCTCTCCTCATAGCCGGTCCAACACACGGCTAAAAAAAATACCGGCCTTTAACCTCCCCTTATAGCCAGTCCAACACACGCCTGAAAAAAACGTATGCCTGAAAAAAAACGGCCTCCAACCTCCCCTAATAGCCGGTCCAACACACGCCTGAAAAAAATATTGGCCTCCAACCTCCCCTTATAGCCAGTCCAACACACGCCTAAAAAAAACTACCGGCCACCAACCTCCCCTTATAGCCAGTGCAACACACGCCTGAAAAAACGCACGCCTGAAAAAAAATACCGGTCTCCAACCTCCCCTTATAGCCGGTCCAACACACGCCTGAAAAAACTCACGCCTGAATAAAAAATACCAGGCTCCAACCTCCCCTTATAGCCAGTCCAACACACGCCTGAAAAAACGCACGCCTGAAAAAAATACCGGCCTCCAACCTCCCCTTATAGCCAGTCCAACACACACCTGAAAAAATATCGGCCCCCAACCTCCCCTTATAGCCGGTCCAACGGACGCCTGACAAAACTCACGCCTGAAAAAAATACCAGCCTCCAACCTCCCCTAATAGCCGGTCAAACACACGCCTAAACAAAAAATAATACCGGCCTCCAACCTCCCCTTATAGCCGGTCCAACACATGCCTGAAAAAAAATACTGACCTCCATCCTCCCCTTATAGCCGGACCAACACGCCTGAAAAAAAATGCACGCCTGAAAAATATATCGGCCTCCAACCTCCCCTTATAGCCGGTCCAACACACGCCTGAAAAAAACAAACGCCTGAAAAAAAAATCCGGCTTCCAATCACCCCTTATAGCCGGTCCAACACACGCCTAAAAAAAATACCGGCCTCCAACCTCCCCTTACAGTTGGTTCAATGCACGCCTGAAAAAAAAAGGCCTCCAACCTCCCCTAATAGCCGGTCCAACACACGACTTAAAAAAATGCACACCTGAAAAACAATTAGGGCTGTTACTGATTAAAATTTTCGCGTTCGATTAATCGTTTTTTAATTTCGATTAATTATAACGCACATAGATCCAACTACTTTTAGCTGATCTCCTCGCAGGCTGATTCCCAGTGCAGCTACCAACTACTGGAAAAATCGATAGGATACAAAAAACACACAAAGGCAGCGCTCGATGGGAATAGCATTAAAACTTTTATAGTCTTCAAGTAGGTAACAAAATAGATATTGCACTGGAGATAAAATCGATGTAGCTACATAAACTGTAAAAATGGTGCGAGTAATACCAAACGGTAGCAAAAGCAGTAATAAAAACATGTACCTAAGTATGATACTGGTATAAAAATGTGTACAACGATACCACTGCTGAATCCAGATGAGGAGGGGATAACATCAGTCCGTCGGCATGTAGATATCCCGTGAAGGGAACTATCACAACTCCCAGTGGATAGCTGTAGAATCCCAGGTTGATAGAGGGAAGTGTAACAGCCCTTGCGTGTGGCAGATAGTAAGGTCCCGCCGGCATGCATATATGAAGGCACAGCAAAGGAGCCCTTCAGATGGACACGGCAAGCCCAAAGAATTTTGATCGATCAAAAGAATTTTGATCGATCAAAACAATTCATCGATTAATCGAGGAATTAATAGTTAATTTCCACAGGCCTAAAAAAAATACCGGCCTCCAACCTCCCCTTATAGCTGGTCCAACACACGCCTGGAAAAAAAATACCGACCTCCAACCTCCCCATATAGCCAGTCCAACACACGCTTGAAAAAAATGCACTCCTGAAAAAAAATACCGGCCTCCAACCTCCCTTTATAGCCAGTCCAACACACACCTGAAAAAAACGCACGCCTGAAAAAATAATACCGGCCTCGAACCTCACGTTATAGCCGGTTCAGCGCACGCCTGAAAAAAAATACCGGCCTCCAACCTCCCCTAATAGCCGGTCCAACACGCGCCTGAAAAAATCGCACGCCTTTAAAAAAATACCGACCTCTCCTCATAGCCGGTCCAACACACGGCTAAAAAAAAACTACCAGCCTCCAAACTCCCCTTATAGCCGGTCCAACACACGCCTGAAAAAATGCATGCCTGAAAAAAAAAACGGCCTCCAACCTCCCCTAATAGCCGGTCCAACACACGCCTGAAAAAAATATCGGCCTCCAACCTCCCCTTATAGCCAGTCCAACACACGCCTAAAAAAACTACCGGCCTCCAACCTCCCCTTATAGCCGGTTCAATGCACGCCTGAAAAAAAAATACCGACCTCTCCTCATAGCCGGTCCAACACACGCCTAAAAAAAACTACCGGCCACCAACCCCCCCTTATAGCCAGTCCAACACACGCCTGAAAAAACGCACGCCTGAAAAAAAATACCGGTCTCCAACCTCCCCTTATAGCCGGTCCAACACACGCCTGAAAAAACGCACGCCTGAAAATAATACCGGCCTCCAACCTCCCCTTATAGCCGGTCCAACACACGCCTGAAAAAATATCGGCCTCCAACCTCCCCTTATAGCCGGTCCAACGGACGCCTGAAAAAAACTCACGCCTGAAAAAATACCAGCCTCCAACCTTCCCTTATAGCCGGCCAAACACACCTAAACAAAAAAAATACCGGCCTCCAACCTCCCCTTATAGCCAGTCCAACACATGCCTAGAAAAAAAATACCGACCTCCAACCTCCACATATAGCCGGTCCAACACACGCCTGAAAAAAATAATCCCGGCCTCCAACCTCCCCTCATAGCCGGTTCAACATGCCTAAAAAAAAAAACTGGCCTCCAACCTCCCCTCATAGCCGATCCAACACACGCCCTTTCGGGGCACCGGGCGCATGAATTACAGCGGCGGGGGATTCTTTTTGAAGCACTTGATTACAACCAGAGGCTCTAATAGGCTTCAAAATAGGGTGGGATTGGGGCGCAGAGCATGTGACCTGGAGTCCCTCCAGTTGTGTTACAACAGCAAATGAATATTCACTGTTTAAACACTGATCCTCAATACAGCCAATCAGAAGCGGGTGTGAGACCTGTTTTCAGACTGGCCGAAAACAGAAGACTACTGATTGGCTGCAGAGGAGGGAGGACACAGAAGTCGCCACCATGGAGAGCAGAATGGGAAGCTGACGGTGATGGAGAGCAGGAGAACGGGAGGCCGCCGCCGAGTAGGGGGAGGCTGCTGGTGATGGGGTAAATGCTACCGATTGACGGGGGTGAAATACTGTTTGCCACCCCTCCAAAAAAATTATTCCACCAGCCGCTCCCATTCCATTCCTTCTTGGAATATCGGGAGTGCTGCAGAAACAACCAGCTGGTAAATTGGTGATCAATGTGTGTACCGGGAAGCAGCACCCGATCAATCAATTTCATCCAACATTTTATCTCATCGATTGCACCACATGAAGTTTAGGTTACCTCTTCCTCAGGGGGTCAAATCTGTCCCCTGGCTTCACTTATTGACTTTCCATTTATCACATTATAGTAAATCTCCACTAAATTCTCTCTCCTTGGCTCTAATCATTTTATGATGGTGACTGAAGTTCATGTTTAGCGAGTGTGATGAATAATTTCTGTGTTTTCTGGAGGTGTCACATTGGTTGGGTGTCACACGTTAGGAACGCTCTGATATACTATAACATTCCCTAACTATATGATTGTAGTTTTCTTGGGGTCATTTGATCATTGTGTGACACTTTTATTTTGTCATTCGGCTTTCATTGTTATATTACACCTCTGTTATCATGTGTGGATAAGGTGATTATCACTGTATACCTAAATGATTTTATAGGTTGTCCTATTGCAAGAAAGGCAGAGTGACTCATATGAAGAATATCTTCTACTAGTAGAACTAGTCTTATAACTGTCCCCTCCCCCCTTCTAACACCTATGATGACTAGCCTGTGTAAAAAAAATGTGTATATTTATATTCAGGCCATTCCAGTCCAGCTTCTGTGTCACCCAGTGATGCTGCAGGGAAGAGGAGGGAGCACTACGGCCTGGGAGCAACGATTTTTCAAACCCGGGCACCCCTCCCATAGACTCCCATGTTAAACGGTAATTTCTCTGGTGAATTTGGGGACCCGGTACTGGCCGGGTACTGAACCGGGTACTGAAACTTTGTACATATGTAGCCTTATTTCTTCTCTACAAGTGTGCAAAGTTTTTTGTCTGGAGGACCTACGGCCGGGGAGCACCGATTTTTCAAATCCGGGCACCCCTTCCATAGACTCTAATGTTAAACGTCAGTCTAGTCATGGACACAGTGAGGCATGGACACAGTGAGACATGCACATGGACACAGTGAGGCAAAGTGAGGAATGCAGATGGACACCCTAGGCTTATACTCGAGTCAATACGTTTTCCCAGTTTTTTGTGGTAAAATTAGGTGCCTCGGCTTATATTTGGGTTGGCTTATACTCGAGTATATACGGTAATCAAAATGTAGGCATCTATATAGTTTGACACTTTTAATGGATAACCTCCAGTCTTTGGGAGCCTATGGGTGATGCCACAACACCGCAACATGGGAGCCTATGGGTGACACCAACACACCGCAACTTGGGAGCCTATGGGTGACACCACACTGCAATTAGGGAGCCTATGGGTGACACCACACTGCAACTTGGGAGCCTATGGGTGACAGCACACTGCAACATGGGAGCCTATGGATGACACCCCACCGCAACATGAGAGCCTATGGGTGACACCACACTGCAACTTGGGAGCCTATGGGTGACACCACACTGCAACTTGGGAGCCTATGGGTGACACCACACTGCAACTTGAGAGCCTATGGGTGACACCACACTGCAACATGGGAGCCTATGGATGACACCCCACCGCAACATGAGAGCCTATGGGTGACACCACACTGCAACTTGGGAGCCTATGGGTGACACCACACAGCAACATGGGAGCCTATGAGTGACATCACCACACATCAACATGGGAGCCTATGGGTGATGCCCCCACACCGCAATATGGGAGAATATGGGTGACATCACCACACCGCAACATGGGAGCCTATGGGTGATGCAACCAAACAAGAGGTTTGGGACTTTATATGAGGCCAGGACATAGAACGTTAAAGTGGAAGTAAACCCTCCTATCGTTTTCAGCTAAGGAAGCTGACATCTTGGCCTCTGTTTAAACTTCAACTGCCACGGTGCTGCACATGTGATCTGTTATGACACCAGCCATTGGATGGTTTGACAGTTTGCTTGAGAGCACAACCAATGGGACAGTTAGCATTTCCGGCATGCCGGGAATGTAACAGTTTTTTTAAACTGTTACATTGATGGGTTTACTTCCGCTTTAAGTGCCTCCATCCCTATTGTCAATTTGCATAAAGAGAGAGTTTGGAGTTTTGTGTGAAGCATACGGCCGAATTGGACAACATGAACAAGGAGTGTCTGACGGGTATACAATAATAAATAGCTTAATAGCATTGTGTCATATTATGTACATAATATCATAGCTTGAACCAAATGCATAGCATTATATGTAGTTTATTACATATGAATCACAAGGTAACATAGTGTCATAGTAACATGTGGGTACATGACATTAACAACATGATAAAAAAGGAAACCACCAGACTCTAAAATCTATGTTCACATATTTGTAGCAAGACCATAACACATTGGTATAGGCCAGTAATACAATGTTTAAAATTATTTGATATCACTCTTGGATTATATACCTTATATACTTGAGTATAAGCCAATTTTTTATGCACATTTTTTTTTTGCTGGAAATGCCCCCCTCGGCTTATACTCGAGTCACCTTTTTGCGCCTGATCTCCCTTATTTTGGGGACCCGGTACTGGCCTGCCGTAGGTCCCCTGGAGCCCAAACTTGGCACACATGTAGCCCCACTCTTCTTCCACAAGGGTGAAAAGTTTGTTGTCCGGGGAGCCTACGGCCTGGGAGCAACGATTTTTCAAACCCGGGCACCCCTCCCATAGACTCCCATGTTAAACGGTAATTTCTCTGGTGAATTTGGGGACCCGGTACTGGCCGGGTACTGAACCGGGTACTGAAACTTTGCACATATGTAGCCTTATTTCTTCTCTACAAGTGTGCAAAGTTTTTTGTCTGGAGGACCTACGGCCGGGGAGCACCGATTTTTCAAATCCGGGCACCCCTTCCATAGACTCTAATGTTAAACGTCAGTCTAGTCATGGACACAGTGAGGCATGGACACAGTGAGACATGCACATGGACACAGTGAGGCAAAGTGAGGAATGCAGATGGACACCCTAGGCTTATACTCGAGTCAATACGTTTTCCCAGTTTTTTGTGGTAAAATTAGGTGCCTCGGCTTATATTTGGGTTGGCTTATACTCGAGTATATACGGTAATCAAAATGTAGGCATCTATATAGTTTGACACTTTTAATGGATAACCTCCAGTCTTTGGGAGCCTATGGGTGATGCCACAACACCGCAACATGGGAGCCTATGGGTGACACCAACACACCGCAACTTGGGAGCCTATGGGTGACACCACACTGCAATTAGAGAGCCTATGGGTGACACCACACTGCAACTTGGGAGCCTATGGGTGACACCACACTGCAACATGGGAGCCTATGGATGACACCCCACCGCAACATGAGAGCCTATGGGTGACACCACACTGCAACTTGGGAGCCTATGGGTGACACCACACTGCAACTTGGGAGCCTATGGGTGACACCACACAGCAACTTGAGAGCCTATGGGTGACACCACACCGCAACATGGGAGCCTATGGGTGACACCACACTGCAAATTGGGAGCCTATGGGTGACACCACACTGCAACTTGGGAGCCTATGGGTAACACCACACTGCAACTTGAGAGCCTATGGGTGACACCACAGGGGAGAAGGCTAGATAAAAGGGAGTCCCCGCCCCTCTGAGTTAACACAGCACGGGGGAAAGTTTCAGCTAACAGCAGCATGTCGTCTGTGAAAAAACTTCTGGCCCAACTGCGGGCAGAGGCCGCTACACGTGGCGAGGATTGGCTCCAGGAGACCCTGGGGCTGATGCTGTCGCGTCCGTCTGGATCAGCAGGTACCGTGGGGAGAGAGGATGGCGAGCTCGCAGGGTCGGGCCCCAGCGTGGGTTATCGGGGGCTGCGGTGTCCGGGCATCCCCCCCCTCGGCTGGACATCATGGGCTGGTGCAGGCGGCTTCAGGAGTGAGGGAGCCAGAGAGAGATGACGGCGGTGCTGGGGAACAGCGTGGTGGCAAGTCGGCTAAACGATCGGTGTGCGGGTCTGGTGCGCGGAGGATGGATCGATCGGGTGCAGGACCCTCGGCTTCCAGGGACAAGTCGCCTGGTGAGCTTTCTTCTGGTGGTGAGGAGCAGTCTGGTGTGCTGTCGGAGGGGGAAGTGTGCAGCTCGGAGGAGGATCGGAGACCCGGACGGTCGGTGGCAGCGGTGGAGTCGAGTCGATCGGCTGGTGGGATTTCTTCCAGGCAGCCCGGTAAGTCATTTTTACTTACTCATTCTGGGGGCCATACTGGGGGTAGTGGCCAAGTGGTTAGGCCTGCTGGGGGTGAAGGTTTAGCGGTGCAGGTGCTGGATCCAGGTAGTGGGCAGGCTGGGGGGGTTACGGTCCCTGATGGGGGAGGTGCACGGCTGGATGGGCTACAGGGGTTTTCTTGAGGGTATCAAGTCCTTGGTCAGCCAATTTGAGAGTGGGGATGGTGGGCAGGTCGGCCCGGCAGTGGCGTGGGTTCCGCCGGCGGGGCCCATGACTGTGGTGGTAGCACCGGTTTCCACCTGCGTCGACTACTGCGGTGGGGGGAATCGGCAGGGGTGCTACCGTGGCTTTTGGGGCCAAACAGATGGGTAGCGCGGTGGAACAGGCGGCACGGCAGGATATGATTAGGTTGGCTGATGCTGCAAAATGTGAGGTGTATGTGTGTTATGAGGCACCGTTGGGAGCACACCTGAAACCTGAAGTGAGGGAGAAGATATGGAAAGGTGAGTATGTGGAGATGTTCTCACTATTACTATTGGAAAAGTTTCACCTGGACAGGGTTAAGCCAGATGATTCTAGAAAGGAGGATGAGGAGAAGAGGAGATACAGGCTTATCCCACGGACGTTTGCAAATTGGCTGCAGGCGTTCGCCGTCATGGCCAGTGTAATAGGACAGAAGAATCTGGAGCACTGTTCAGCACTATTTGGCTATCAGGACTCCATTGGAGAGGCCTACAGGGTGTACGGGGGCACGGAGTGGCTCCGATATGACGAACAGTTCAGACAGAGGAGAGCAGTGCGGCCAGATCTGCTGTGGGATAATAAGGACATCAGCTTATGGATGCGGTTGATGACCTCGCCGAGGGCTCCTAGTCAGTTTTTTCAGGAGGGTCGTGCCGGAGACGCTGGGCACAAAAAGGGAGGACTCCGGTGTTGGTGGAAAGGATGTGGCTGTTTCTCGGTAGGTATCCGGACAGGGGGGCGGCCGGATTGTTGGATCGTGGGTTTTCAGAGGGGTTTCACATTCCATGTTCCTTGCAGGTATTTGCGGTCGGCCATGCAGCAGCCTGCTGTGGTCGCAGAGAAATTGCTCAAGGAGGTTACTTTAGGCCGCATGGGCGGTCCTTTCCCTTCCCCCCCTTGGAGAATTTGGTGGGCTCGGGGTTGTCCCCAAGAAGGAGCCCAACAATTTCCCCCTCATTCACCACCTGTCTTTTCCGAAGGGTGGGTCGGTCAATGACGCGATCGATCCGGAAGCATGTACAGTCAGTTACACTTGCTTTGATGCTGCACTGGGCTGGGTTCGTCGGTACGGGCAGGGGGCGTTGATGGCAAAAGCTGACATAGAAGCGGCGTTTAGATTGTTGCCGGTTCACCCTGATAGCTTTCACCTCCTGGGATGTCATTGGGACAATGCGTTCTATGTGGATAAGTGTTTACCTATGGGATGCTCCATATCATGCGCATTGTTCGAACAGTTCAGCTCATTTGTGGAATGGGTTGGCAGGGATGTGTCGGGGTGAGTTCAATTATTCACTACTTGGATGATTTTCTTTGTGTGGGTCCGGCCTCATCCAGGATCTGCACGGTGCTCCTGGCCACCTTGGAGCACATTGCAGAGCAGTTTGGGATCCCTTTGGCGCCTGAGAAAACTGAGGGACCTCGCACGGCTATCACATTTTTGGGCATTGTCCTGGATTCAGAGGCCATGGAGTGCCGCCTACCATTGGACAAGTTGGAGGCTCTCAAGGGGGAGCTGAGAGTTATGGTGGGGCTGAGGAAGGTGCAGCTTAGGGTGTTGCAGTCGCTGCTGGGAAAACTCAATTTTGCGTGCCGCATCCTGCCAATGGGCAGGGTGTTCTGCCGACGGCTGTCGGCTGGCATGGCTGGGGTACGGTCTCCCACACATTTGTGAGTTTGGGCAGGGAGCACAAAGCTGACTTGCAAGTTTGGCATTAATTTCTGGAGTCCTTCAATGGGAGGGCGGTATGGAGGTCTGGCCCAATTAGGCAATTTTGTTTAGAACTGTACATGGATGCAGCTGAGGGGGTCAGGTTTTGGGGCTTTCTTTCACAGAAAGTGGAGTGCAGGCCCCTGGTCTCAGGCATGGATTGATGCTGGTTTCACCAAGAACTTGGTCCTGTTGGAACTGTTCCCGGTGGTACTGGCGGTGGAACTGTGGGGGGTTTGTTTCAGAGACTTAAAGGTGCGGTTTCACGGGGACAACCTGGGGGTGGTGCAGGTCATTAACAAGGTGTCGGCATCCTCCCCCCCTGTGGTGCGGCTGCTGCGCCATCTGGTTTTGAGATGATTACAGCTCAATGTGTTTGTCCAACCCCGGAAGGTGTACCGCATACACAATGTCATAGCTGATGCGCTGTCTTGCTTTCAGTGGGACAGGTTCCGAGAGTTGGCACCAGAGTGTTTTGGTCTTTGGGGGAGAATGAAGTTCCTCAAAAAGCAAGTGGTCAGGACCTATCGGTGGTATGGGTTCTGAGAGGGTATTCCAGCTAACAGGAGTTTAGCTGGAAGAGTTTGATAATGGGGGCACTGGGGTCAGTGGTCGTCTCTGAGCAGCTGGTCGGCTTGAGGCCTATGACCATTTAAGGTACCGCAATGTCACGAATGGAGTTCCTCAAAAAGCGAGTGGTCAGGACCTATTGGTGGTATGGGTTCTGAGAGGGTATTCCAACTAACAGGAGTTTAGCTGGAAGAGTTTGATAATGGGGGCACTGCGGTCAGTGGTCGTCTCTGAGCAGCTGGTCGGCTTGAGGCCTATGACCATTTAAGGTACCGCAATGTCACGAATGGAGTTCCTCAAAAAGCGAGTGGTCAGGACCTATCGGTGGTATGGGTTCTGAGAGGGTATTCCAGCTAACAGGAGTTTAGCTGGAAGAGTTTGATAATGGGGGCACTGCGGTCAGTGGTCATCTCTGAGCAGCTGGTCGGCTTGAGGCCTATGACCATTTAAGGTACCGCAAGGTTACGAATGGAGTTCCTCAAAAAGCAAGTGGTCAGGACCTATTGGTGGTATGGGTTCTGAGAGGGTATTCCAGCTAACAGGAGTTTAGCTGGAAGAGTTTGATAATAGGGGCACTGCGGTCAGTGGTCGTCTCTGAGCAGCTGGTCGGCTTGAAGCCTATGACCATTTAAGGTACCGCAAGGTTACGAATGGAGTTCCTCAAAAAGCAAGGGGTCAGGACCTATCGGTGGTATGGGTTCTGAGAGGGTATTCCAGCTAACAGGAGTTTAGCTGGAAGAGTTTGATAATAGGGGCACTGTGGTCAGTGGTCGTCTCTGAGCAGCTGGTCGGCTTGAGGCCTATGACCATTTAAGGTACCTCAGTGTCACGTGGGTTGCTATTGAAAATAGTATATTGATACGATTAATATTATTATTGGTGCTGTCCTTCTCATTGGCGTTCTTTGGAGCATTCCGGATAGGGGGGTTGGTCAGCCCGTCCAAAGTGGTGCACGGGGGGTTTCTGGCTAGTGATGTGGTTTGGACGGAGGACGGGGTGTCACTGGCGCTTAGGAAGTCTAAGACGGACCAGATGGGCAGAGGTAAGTTGGTACAGGTTTTCCGGTTCCAGGTTCTCTGGTATGCCCTGTAAGGGCTGTTAAGGGGTATTGGGAGGTTCGCCCGCCCAGTGTGTTTTTTTTTTGATGCACAAGG